>CM060945.1:956212077-958696464 GCA_030765085.1 Allium cepa | reverse complement strand
TTTCAAATCCCAACCTTTCCAGATATAAAAGCCTGAGTCGTCCTTCTTCTCATCACTTAACCTTTTAAACTGCTTTCTGCCATTAACGCATCTTCAAGCTCTCCGAGGCGATTTCGACCCGATTCATCTCTGATTCTTTCTAGCATCAAACAATCGTAAGAGATCTTGCTTCAAACTTCGACCGTTAACCATTGTTACTTTATGTATTCAGTTCATCATCTTTGGTTTGCCCCATTCAAAACCCTGCGGAATTCTATTCGAATTGATTACCGATGAACTAAAATTCATCTGAATTTGGCCTATGGTGATTCGCGCTTTGGGGGCGATTCATAGTGTAACGAGTTAAGGTTGTCGCTGCTGAAGAAGCCAAGGATGAACAGGTTAAGAGATTTGAAAGGGAGGCGAGTTGGTCGAATAGGTTGAGTGATGATAACAAGGGATCGTCTCATATATGACTCGGCTTCTTCCATGTGACTTAGCAATTTCCATGAGCCGTAGCCGAGTTAAGACTTGGAGGATTTCTAGTTGTTTTGGATCAGAGCCTTTCTCCTGTTCCCCGAGTTACGACTTAGGACTTAGAGGATAAGCAGCTTGATGTGTTTGATGGCTGAGGATAGGAACGACTCATCCCTTGAGTCGGTTGCGACTTAGTACTTGAGTCGGTTTTGACTTAGCACTTGAGTCCGATACGACTTAGCACTTGTGTTGTTTTTTTTTTTTTTTTTTTTTTTTTTTTTAGGATCTGCTTAAACCTTGAATTGTTGCAGTGATGTTGAACTGTTGAACTTTGATGCCTTCTTTTACAAATTACTTTGACTCGCAAGTTAACAACCTGTCCAATACAACATTTACAGAAAAACCGGGGCGAATATACTGCCATTGATCGCCCTCTTCGAATGACAGATTAGCTAATAACAGTCATTAAACTTAAACAGATTGTGTGAATGAAGTGCTCAACTTATTAACTTCAAGTAAAATACTAAAGCAATACTGAAATAGTCAATTAAAATTGACCAGCTCGCATTAATATTATACTTGAACTAAAGACTAAACAAGTTCTGAAATTTTTTGTAATCGATCAATCGTCGACTAGTTTTATTTCAGTTATATTTACTTGTTATTATTATTTTTTTTTTGTTTTTTTTTTTTTGCACAACACTTCACACTTTTTTAGGAAACGTGCACCTTCATATTTGAATATCCAGTTGTTTGTGTAGAATGACTTCTCAGGAAGGTGATACAACAGTTCGGACTGGAGAGGTAACTGTTCTTCCGGCTCCACTGGTTAATCCTCCCGAAAGAGCTCCTACTTCACTATCATACAAAGTTTTTCGCCAGTTGTGTGCTCAGTTTGGTATCGTTGAATCAGATGCCATTCTTCCCGAAAGAAATAAACACTGCCGATATAGCTCCTTCTTGGCTTTGTGACAATTAACCGGCAAATGTGCCTAAGTGGAGGCATTCCTCCTTCATCAACGACTTTTTCCAACAACTTCTCCGTCAACTGGCCATTGCTCCATCCCAGCTACACCCCAATGGCTATGCCATTCTAATGGGGTTGTGTGTGCTTTTTAGGAGAACACTTGATCGACTTCCAAGCTTTGGTGAAGTTTGTTATCTATGCTCTTTTTCTCGGACTAAGGATCATCCTTCCATTACTGTTGTGAGGAGCGCCCGAAACCGCAAACTGATTGTTGGCCTCCCTGATACTGCTCACGGGTTTTTAACCCAATTCTTCTATGTTCGTTGCCCTCCGGGGTTTTATGGTGTGTGGAGAGTTGGAAGTAAGGGCGTTCAGCTTTATTCCTGACACATGTTTTCCTTATAAAATCTTTTCATAGCCTGAGTAGTTAGATGTTAATTTCCCTTTTTACTTTCTCAGCGCTTCCACCTCCCTTCTAGAGACCCAGGCTATAAGCAAATTTTTGAAAGATTGAATGCTGTGCCAGTAGAAGAGAGGAATATAAAGTTTTTGCTTGAGAGATGACTTTTTACATCAATACGGGCTTCTTCCACTCTTCTCGCTATACTCAGCCTCATGAAGCCCCGACTGAAGTTCCCGATTCCCCGACTGAAGCATCGGATGCCCCCGTTACTATCGAACAATCTTCATCAAAAGAGTCTAACATCGAAGCTTCATTGGTGAAATGTTCCACCCCTACCGACATTATGGGGTCATCTAGTAAGACGGCACTTGCCCCGATTGAGGAAGAAGAAGAACCTTCACAGCCTCTCGGGGGATTAGCTGATGTAGGAACTGAGAAAACAAGTCTCACCGAGCATGATGGTGACGATGTTTATGATGGGTTGAGCGACATAATAGTGACCTCACAGGAGCTTTTTAGAGATGACGTGTCTAAAACTATCTCTCCTATGATTGAGGCGACGTCCCTTCTTCGACTAACACCAACACAAACACCAACTCCTCATACCCAAGCTATCATCACCCCTACACCAATGAGTGGTTTGTAGCTTAATGCGCGTAGCTTGCACATCACACAACACTTAGGATTTTTCGGCATTTGTTCATATTTAACTTCTTTTCTTCGGAAGTTTCTAAGACTCGCTATTTTTGCCTTTTCAGATTCCCCTATGGGGCGCAGCGGCAGCGGTTCCTATTACAAGGACTTTCGACGCTATGGAGGGCGTGGCAGCTATGACTACAAGCAATACTATGCCGATCCCAGAGAAACCAATGAGCAGAGAGCTGCGCGAAAAGCTGAAGAGAGGAGAAGGTATGAAGAACGTCATGAGGGAGCGGGCACGCGACATGAATCCTTCCCAAGGGATGATGACTCCCATAAACGTAAAACGCACGATGATAGGGGGAAGAGCCATATTGAGGATTCGAGAAAGCGGACCAAACTTGGCGAGGAGCACGTGCCCGTGACATCTGAGAGACCTGGTGCCTCAGTTTCTATTGACATCCCTTCCAAATCTCCTGCTCTTGAAGGAAGTGCCATCCAAACACTTCTCAACAGGCCTTCATACCATGTTGAAAGGGGGCCCCCGACTTTGCAGAGCCGATTCCCGAACTGGTGTTTGAGGGGGGTACGTTTCGACCTTGATTTGGTCCCCATCGACAAAGAAGCTATGTACAGAAATCTCGATGCTGTCAAGCTTGATATCGATAGAATGTCTGGATGGCAAAAGCTGGTTGATGAACTTCAAAGAGTTAATCGGGCTAACATCGAAGCAATGCTGACCATGGAAAATGACAAATCAGAATGGCAGAAGATTCTTGATCAACACAACGCTGAGATGAAGGAGATAGCCGAATACAATGAAAAACTCGAAGCTGAAGTAAAGCAGCTCAAAGATGATCTTGCCTCTTCTACTAATACTTACACCCAAAGAGAAGAGGTATTGCAAAAACAAGTGCGAGATGCGCACGCCAGCCAGAGGGACGCTGAAGCTAAAGCTGAGAGGTTGGAACAAGCTGTAGAGAACCACCGCACTGATGTCACCCAGCTGCAGAATAAACTGAGCGCCCGGGACATGGAGATTGAAGCGCTAAAAGCCCAGCTTGCTCAGACCGAAAAAGATCGAGATGAGGCCATGGCTGGCAAAATTGCAGCCGAAGAAACTGCTCAGACCATGGAAAACGATATCAATTCGACTTTATTCGATTTTTATTTACATTGTGTCTTGGGACGCGGCAGCCTCTCTTTTCTTGGTCCTAAGTATGAAATCACCCTGGCCGAGGTGTGGGAAGCTGCTCTTAACATGTTTAAAGACGCCGGGTATGGCGATGAAGATTTTGAGGCGCGTTACCTGGATGAGGGAGCTCGCGCTGCTCTTGCGAAGGGGCGAGAACAACTTGCCAGGATGAGAACTGGAATGGCGGAAGAGGAATGTTCTGGAAAGGAATTAACGCTTATTTCCTCTGTCCATCCTCCAGTTTCTCCTGTGGTTGACATCACGGGTTCGAGCTCCTCTACTCCGCCTGCAACTAAGACAGTAACTGAAACTACAAGTGCACAAGGCGGGGATGAAGGTGGTGAAAGCAACGAAGCACAGCGATATGAAATCAGCCTCAGAGATCCAACTACCCCAGGTAAACTTGACACCGGACCAGCTCAAGTGGTGAACTGCTCGTTCGCTCCTTGTGAACTTGACGATCTTCTTGATTATTTTTCAAATGTCAATGAATTCCCGACTTTTGATGAGCCGTCATCCCCTCTCTTTTCGAAAGATACTGATATTTTAAGTTTTTTCTCCTTTGTAGAGAAAGCACCGAGTCAAACTCAAGCTTCTCCTCCCCCGGTGATCCTTCCTCCATCTCTTCAAGTGGCGCCTCCCTCTGCTTCTCAACCTGGGTCACAAGAAGAACAAATAGAAGCTCTCCATGGCCTGGATGATCCCATTGCTTCGCAAGAGCAAAAAGATGAGGGACTTGAGGGAGGTGACATATCTCCGGAGCGGACTCCTTCTGACGATATAACTTTATCTAAACTTGTCACTCCAGGAAGTGAGTCTTCCTCAAAGAGGAGAAGGAAGCAAGGAGCATCAAGGAGGAGAGGGAAGATAATCACTGCCACTGAAGAGGAGCCAGAAGTTGGGCCAGCTGCGCCTACCTCTCCTTCCTCCCTTATACCCACTGGTCGACCTGAAAAGCTGATCATTCGGCCGGGTAAAGGGTCTAAAGGCAGCAAAAAGAAGTGAAGATCTTCAGTTTCTAGTTTTTTGTATTTTGCATGTACTGGCCGAGAATTGTGCGGGTACCGGCCCCCGCTTTTCTTTATTTTGAAACCTGTACCTGCGTTGTAATTGAATAAAATGATTCCTCGTTTGTACAAACTTTTGTTTGAATTAAAGAATACATTTGTTATTCGTTTTGGCATGAGTTTATTTGATATTGCAGCGAGCTTATGGTATGTTACTTGAGCGTTACCTTTTGCTGGTTTAGTTATACCATATTGTGTGTAATTATACTATATTGCCCCCATTCCATAAGTATGCTGCAATATTCTATACCTCGAGGGGACTTACACTCTTATTTGCTAAAGAATAATTATTTTATTCTTTAAAGAAAATTTTATAGAGTACAACTCCCTTCGTATAAGTTTTTACGCTTGGTCGTTCGAAGAAATCACTTTTTTCTTTTGCTTATGTGCATATCTCATCAAGTGAATTCCTCTATGTGGTAAAGCGGACCTCTGAAGGGTACTTTAACTTCTTTTCTTTTTACGATCATTTCCCACAGTAGGCAAATTATTTTTCCTTTGAAAGTTAAAGTACGCTTTTGATGAGGATTTTTTTTTTATAGAAAGTTGTACCTCTGAGGAGGGATTTTTTCACGTTTCAACACTTGGAAGTTTTATTTCAATCTCGGTGAAACGTGTACCTCCAAAGAGTTATGCTTTAGAAATCCTTTTCACGTTTCAACACTTGGAAGTTTTATTTCAATCTCGGTGAAACGTGGGTTTCCAAAGAGGTCTTTTTTCTTAATTGTGTTCCCGGGAGGGGGTTGTACCTCTGAGGAGGGATTTCTCACGTTCCAACACTTGGAAGTTTTATTTCAATCTTGGTGAAACGTGTACCCCCAAAGAGTTGTGCCTTTGAAGAAAGCCTTTTCACGTTTCAACACTTGGAAGTTTTATTTCAATCTCGGTGAAACGTGTGCTTTCAAGAAGGTCTTTGTTTTTACATTTCAACTTTGGTGAAGTGAAATTCCGAAGAGCGGCTGCTACACTTCAACTCCTGGCGAAATGGGCCTCCGAAGAGGGCTTTTATTTTGTTTACATTTCAACTCTGGTGAAGTGAAATCCCGAAGAGCGGTTATAACACTTCAACTCCTGGTGAAATGGGCCTCCGAAGAGGGCTTTTATTTTGTTTACATTTCAACTCTGGTGAAGTGAAATCCCGAAGAGCGGTTATAACACTTCAACTCCTGGTGAAATGGGCCTCCGAAGAGGGCTTTTATTTTGTTTACATTTCAACTCTGGTGAAGTGAAATCCCGAAGAGCGGTTATAACACTTCAACTCCTGGTGAAATGTGCCTCAGAGAGGGTTTTCATCGCCTGGAAGTTACTCTCTCATGGTTGGAGGGTCATGACTCCTCCAATCTTTTTTGTTGAGTAGAGAACCTTCTTTTTTGTGGCATATGACCCATTAGAGGTCTTTTATTATCCGAAGAGTTGCGCCTTCGAAGAGGACTTGTGGCGCTGATGGTAGCTTTGGTTGTTCCTCTGTTCACTTGCTTATGCCTTTTCAGCGATCCTTTTTTTTTTTTTTTTTTTTTTTTTTTTTTAAGTTTTCATCCCCCTTTTTCTCACAAGTGGCTTGTTTAATCCAAGGAAGTGTACTTCATTGCCAGGCAAGTTCGTGAGAACGGGCACTAGCTTCCTAATTGGATGTTTGTTTGTTTAAACAATCTCAATTTATCAGCAAGGGCTCGTTCCTATCGAAATCATTAGCCGTTCAATTGAAGCATTTCCTATCTAGGATTTGAATTCGGGGTCTTTGTGACTTGAAATTTGTTTGTTGAATGATGGTGAGAATCGCTCGGTCTTATTATGCGCAAGTTTTATCTCCACTGTCTGCAAAAATTTAAATCGATATTTCAGCAATACATTTTGTGTATTTTTATATCGAAAACAAAGCAAACATATAATGATAATAAGGAACACAAGATTTATAGTGGTTCGACCATGAAATTGGGCCTACATCCACTTTATATTCTTTCATTATTTACTTGCATCAGTTTCACAATTGCTTTCAATTACAGGAATCATACATTCATAATTCTTTTTACAATGTTTCAACAAAATTTTCAAGTAAAGTATGGACGCAAGTGATTGCTGTTCCATGCCCTTGGAATTTGATCTCCATCAACTGTGGTGAGCTTGAATGTGCCGTCAAGAAGTTTCTGACCTATCACATACGGTCCTTCCCAATTTGGCCCAAACACACCTGTCGCAGTCATAATTCTTTTTAGGACTAGATCTCCAATTTCAAAGCTGCGTTGACGAACTTTGGAATTGAAATGTCTGGCTATCCTTTGCTGATGAGCTGCAACTCTGAGGTTAGCTTCATCTCTTTTTTCATCAAGGAGATCCAGCGCTTCAAGTTGCAGCTTTTCATTTTCTGCTTGATTGAAATGGATTCTTCTGTGTGAAGGGACCTCTGTTTCAACCGGGATCATTGCTTCCGATCCGTATGCTAACGAAAAAGGAGTATGCCCAGTTGCAGTTTTGTGAGTAGTTCTGTATGCCCATAGTGCAAGTGGTAGTTTATCGACCCAACCACCTTTTGCTCTTTCGAGTTGCTTTTTGATGGTTGATTTGATGATCTTGTTCACTGCTTCCACTTGCCCGTTTGCCTGCGGATGAGCTACTGCCGAAAAGCTTTTCTGGATTTTGAATCGTTTGCAAAAATCCTGGAATTCCTCACTTTCAAACTGAGTACCATTGTCTGTGATTATTTTTTGAGGCACACCGTATCTGCAAATGATATTCTTGGTCACAAAGCTTATCACTTTCTTAGAAGTGATAGTAGCCAATGGTTCAGCTTCAGCCCACTTAGTAAAATAATCAACCGCAACAATAGCATATTTAATCCCTGATTTAGCGGTTGGTAGCGGCCCAATGAGATCCATTCCCCAAATTGCAAATGGCCATGGACTGATCATCTGTGTGAGTTCGGTAGAAGGTGCTCTAGGAATTTTGGCATATCTTTGGCACTTGTCACATTTTCGGGAGTAATCTGCGGCATCCCGATTAATTTCTGGCCAAAAATATCCGTATCGGAGAATTTTCTTTGCTAATGTTTGACCACCTGAATGATCACCGCATTCTCCTCCATGCACTTCAGTTAGGATTGTTTTGGACTCTTCCCGGGATACACATCGAAGCAATGGCATTGAGAATCCTCGTCTGTATAATTGACCATCCTGGATTATATATCGAGAAGCTTTTCTCAGTAGCTTTTGTCGTTCTTTAGAGTTTTCTGGTAAAGAGCCATTGAGTAGATACTTTGTTATTGGAGTCATCCATGATTCTTGCTCTTGCGACATACTCATAACCCAATCGATATCCATTTCATCAATGCTCGGATTTGACAAAACTTCCACTGGAACTAACCCTAAGGATTGGGCTTCGCCAGAACTTGAGTATTTTGCGAGAGAATCTGCTTTCATGTTTTCTTCTCGAGGAATATGACTTATCGTGTAATGGTCGAATTCACATAAAAGTTCCCAAGCCTTTGACACATAAGCGGGCAGATTTCCTCCTTTCGTTTGAAACTCCTTCTTGACTTGGCATACTATAAGCTGAGAATCACTGAAGATCTGTAACGCTCGAATGTTTAGTTCTTTAGCAATTTTCAAACCAGCGATCAGAGCTTCATATTCTGCTTCATTGTTTGTTGAAGGAAATTCTAATCTTAGCGCATAGCATAATGACCGGCCTTCAGGAGTTTCAAGAACAATTCCAGCACCTGAACAGTAATCATTTCTTGCGCCATCTACAAACAACTTCCATTGGGTTGGGGAGTTCTCGATTGTTTCTTCCTCGCTGTTACCCTTGTCTGTAAATTCTGCAATAAAATCTGCCAAAGCTTGTCCGTTGATCGCTTTTCTAGGATGATAAGTGATGTCATATTGGCTCAATTCAATATTCCACTTTAAAAGGCGGCCCGAAGTCTCAGGGCGAAACAAGACTTGCTTTAAAGGTTGATCAGTGAGGACTTTGATAGGATGAGCCTGGAAATATTGCCTCAACTTTCTTGAGGCAATCAATAGACAATAGGCGAGTTTTTCCAACTTGGAGTAATTCATTTCTGCCCCAGTGAGTCTTTTGCTGATATAGTAAACTGGATGTTGAATCCTTTTGTCTTCCCGTACCAGCGCTGCACTTAAAGCATGAGATGAAACTGCCAAGTATATAAGAAGATCCTCGCCATCGCCGGGCCTGGAAAGTATTGGAGGCGTTTCCATATGTTGAATCAATTCTTCAAAAGCTTTCTGGCATTCGGGAGTCCAGTCAAAGTTTTTCTTTCCTTTCTTTAGAGCGTCGAAGAATGGAATGCATTTATCAGTAGCTTTGGATATGAACCGACTTAAGGCGGCAATTTTTCCATTGAGACTTTGCAATTCCCTCTTTGTTTTAGGAGCTTTGACTTCTTTTAGAGCAGTGATTTGAGCTGGACTAGCTTCAATGCCCCTAGCGCTCACGATGAAACCCAAGAACTTCCCAGATTCTACCCCGAAAGAACATTTTAAAGGGTTAAGCTTCATTCCGTATCTTCGGAGAATTGCGAACATTTCTGCTAAGTGTTCGATGTGATCCACTGCTTTCTTAGATTTTACTAGCATGTCATCAACGTAAACTTCCATAGTCTTTCCCAACTGCGGTTTGAACATAGCATTAACCAGTCTTTGGTATGTTGCCCCCGCATTCTTCAACCCAAAGGGCATAACTCTGTAACAGTAAAGACCGACATCGGTGATAAAGCTTGTGTCCTCCTGATCTGGCTCATGCATCATGATCTGATTATATCCGGAGTAGGCATCCATAAAAGACAACAATTCATGACCCGCTGTTCCATCTACCAGTTGATCGATCCTGGGTAATGGGAAGCAGTCTTTGGGACAGGCCTTGTTTAGATCTGAAAAGTCGATGCACACTCTCCATTTACCATTGGCTTTCTTAACTAGCACTGGATTTGAAACCCAATTTGGATAGGTAGATTCTCTGATGAAATTATTCTCCATGAGCCGGTCAACTTCCTCTTTCAATGCTGTCGACCTTTCTAGACCTTGGATTCTTCTTTTCTGCTTTACTGGCGTGAACTTTGGGTCAATATTCAGAGCATGTACCGCAACTTCTGGGGATATTCCGCACATATCGGCATGGGTCCAAGCGAAAACATCCAGGTTTGCTTTCAAAAAAGATATCAAGGCATTCTGAACTGACACATTAAGTTGTGAACCCACATTCAGCACCTTGTTTGGGTCCTTCAGATCAACGGGCACCGGTATCGTTGTTTCTGCTGGTACCACCCTACTCTCCCCCGCACTGGCCTTTCTAGGATCCATCACTTTTCGTGCCCCGCTATGCTCGCCAGTGCAGGGTCCGCCCTGTAGTTGCTATAGGGTTGGTGTTTTGATGCGGATTGGGGTTGCCGCATCTTTCCCCATTTCTCTCTTCCTTGTTTCTCGCAGCTCTGTCATATAACATTCTCGCCCAGCGTTCTGGTCTCCTTTAATAACTCCTACCCCATTGTCTGTAGGGAATTTAATAGTAAGACACCATGGGGCAAGGACAGCTTTGAATGCAGCAAGAATAGGTCGACCAAAGAAAGCATTATAAGCAGAAAATTCATCTACTATCACAAAAGTCTGCTTGCGAACTACTTTTCTTTCTCCTTCTCCGAGTTCCACAAGCAAGTCAATGGTTCCTACTGGTTGCTTTGGCTCCCCAGTGAAGCCAACAATCTTCTGAGATGAGGCTTGCACATCCGCCATCGGGATTCTCATCTGGTCAAACGTTTTCTTGAAGAGGATGTTGCAAGATGCGCCGCAATCAATAAGAACTCTTCTGACAATAGCCGGTCCAATACCGGCCGAGATGACTAACGGGTCCAAAGTAGGGGCCTCAATGCCCGTGGAATCTCTAGCCCTGAACACAATATCATCATTAAAAGTCCTTTGTTGTTTCAGGGGTGTAGAGTCCTCTAAAACAAAGACATTCTCTTCAGTTGGCATATGTTTCAGAGCTCGAGTGTACCTCTCCATTTCACCCCAGCTTCTGCCTGCTGGGTGGGGTCCTCCTGTGATGACATTAATAACTGGCCTTCCAGATTCATGTCCTGCGGCCTTCTCATTTGTCCTGGGCTGATGAGCAAGAGCTTGTTGCCCCTGACTTGACGAAGCAGGATCATTACCACTCTTCTTCACAAATTGCTGCAGCTTATTTTCTCTTAGCAATTCTTCGATTATATTTTTCAATTGACGGCAGTCGTCTGTGTCATGACCAGGCTGATTATGGAAGCGACAGAACTTCCCACTTTGCACAGCTTTTCTTCCGGTTCTGAGAACAGGAGGTTTGGGATACTCAAAAGAATCTTTTGTAGCCAGGTAGATGCGCTCTGGTGTTTCTAACAAAGGAGTATATTCTGATGGCTTGAAGGATCGAGGCTTCTTCGAATTGTGTTGTTTCCTTCCATCATTATTTTCTCTTTTCTGTCCCACAGATCCATTCTTACGTGGCGCAGCAGTGTTGTCTTCAGCTTTCTCTACTGTTGCCTTTGCCGGGACAGGACGGCTTTCCAAACGCATGAATTCATCCGCCTTTTTGTAGAACTTTTCCAGAGAATTTGGCTCCTTCATGTTCAGCCACTTTCCGAATTCACTTGACTTATCAATAGCTCTCATCAAATAGGTCAAGACCATGCGGGGTTCTGCATTATCCACCTCAGCTAACGCTATATTAAAGCGATTTAAAAAAGACTTGATAGTTTCCCCCGGATTCTGTTCCAAACCGGATAACGACATGATGTCTTTTGCCTTTGAAGCATATAGCCTAAATTGCTCTTTAAATTTCCTGGTTAGGTCTGAAAACTGATCGATGGACCGGACAGGTAGTTTTGTGAACCAAAGCAGAGCTACCCCTTCCAAATACACAGGAAAATAGCGGCATTTTATCTCGTCAGAAGCTCTGGCACCTGTCATGTGCCAATCATATTTGTACAGGAACTCATTTGGATCACTTGTCCCTTTGTAAGCTGGAATGGTCGGAGGGACGAACTTCCTTGGGAATTCAGCTTTTAGGATCTTTTCAGTAAACGGAGTCTTGCTCGGAGCGAAACCCCACTCTTTCTCATCTTCGACCCTTTGCATACTTTCTTTCATAATCTGTCGAACCATACCAGAAAGATATTCTTCGTCATTCCTATTTCTGGATCCTCCAGCCTCAGGCAATGTCTGTTCAAAGGGGCTAGCAGCCCTTTCGGGAATGTTTCTAGTTTCAGCATCATGGACATTACCGACAAAGTTCCTTTCATTATTCGCAGGTTGACGGTTTGCCCCGAGCAGATCGTTTAACCTATTCAGAATCAGAGCATTCTGAGCATTCTGAGCTTCCAATTGCGCGTTCTGGGCATTTATTTGCTGATTCAACCCAAAGATAGCAGCGTCCAATTCCGCTTTTGAAACTCCAACAGCTGGAGTGGCTTGATTTGGTGTTGGGGAAGTGGAGGTTCCCTCTTGAATGTTTGCAGATCTCACAGATTTACTTTTCCTTCCAGGAGCCATGATTTCGGATAGACTTCTGGTTCTTAAAGAAACTCTATCTACAAATCTTTCTGAAACAATGATGATAGATGTCCTGAGTTCAATTCTCAGTGAAAGCACCAAAATGTTAACGAAAAAATTTAAACGCTAACACCCTGGTGTATAAGATGTGATTGTGAAAGCACCACCCGTTTGTACGGGAAACAGAAATAAGCAGAAAGTATGTAGAAAAACGGTAAGAGACACAGTATTTATAGTGGTTCGGCTTATAATCCAGCCTACGTCCACTTTAATCTTTTTATCACTAGTTTGATTACAATTCTTTACAAGATCTTTCAATTACAACACACTTCAAGTGATAGGGTATGTGAAACAAGTAGCTCAAGCTTTGATGTTGACAATCATCTTCAAATCCATGGTGAATGTGGATGATTCCTTCATGGAGTTCCTTTAGAAGTTTGTTGGATCTAAAAAGCTTTGAAGTCGTCTGGAATTCGGCAGAGTAATGGCGCTTGAAGAGAATGAGCCCAAAGGTCCTTTGCATGTTGGAGATGGTTTCATATTTATAGAGAGTTCTGGGCGGAAAAAGTGCTAAGTCCTAACTCGTGGCCGACTTAAGATAAGTCGTGGTCGACTTAAGGTAAGTCGTCCCCGGGTCACTGAGCCGAGTCTATGGCAGTTCCCCTTTTTTGAACCCATCCCTAAGTTCTAAGTCGTGTGCGAGTTATCTGGCTGCAATTGCTAATTTCCCTTCTTAAGTCGTATACGACTCTTTTTATGTCGTAAGTCGTAGTCGACTTAACCAATTGCAACTGGTTTAAAGCAAGTCTTAACTCGTAGACGAGTTAAGAGGTGTGTCTTTAGGTCGTATCCTCCTTAAGTCGTATAACTTCTTTAGGTCGTAAGGGTCTTAAGTCGTACAAACTGCAGTTATCATTAAGTCGTAGGCCATCAATTTCCTTAAGTCGTAAAGACCTTAAGTCGTTAGCTTTTCTTAACTCGTATGCCTGCTAACTCGTAGAAGATCTTAACTCGCAGAGGATTAACTCGTAGAGGCTTAACTTGTGGAAGATCTTAACTCGTACACTTGCTAATTTGTAGATATGCTGACTCGTAAAGGCTTATCTCGCAAGTAGCTTAACTCGGGTACTCCTTAACTCGTAGGCTGCTTATCTCGTAAGCTTGCTAACTCGTAGAGGTCTTTAAGTTGTAGGAAGTTGCTGACTCATGTATCCTTTAACTCGTACATGCCTTGAGTCGTACATGCCTTGAGTCGTACATGCCTTGAGTCGTACATGCCTTAACTCGTGGACCTGTTAACTTGTGAACGAGTTAGGGTTAACAACACATTTTATATTCCCAAAAGCATATACAAGACCATAGTTTCCCCAAAACCGGAAGTCACCAGAGGGCAATCCATATACTCAAGGTACAAATCAAAACGTAGTGGTCGCGAATAGGATAATCAGCATGACAAGGTACATGAGGCGATATCAACTAGGATACTAGTAGTTGCGTGATCCGGACTGATGTTGGGCATAGCCAGCAGCCACCCCAACACCGCGAAACAACACTCCCAAATCAAGGGGTGCACCCAAATCGCATCACAAATGTAATAGAAATGGTATCGAAGAAGCGTGTCCGCTAGAGGTGGCGAACCTCAATGGCCCGGCGCGGCTCCTGTTTTAGTCATGTCAGGGGTCATCCAATATCGTTCTCTTTCTTCAGTCAACGCGTTTACCAAACAATCCACTTCATTCTGGATCAACACTCCGCGTATAATAGTTATTAAAGTGGTTTTCGGTATCGACAGAGAGTATGTCCATATCCGATCCCGGTCTCTTTAATAACTACGTATTATTACACCGTTGGCTCTTTTACATTTCAAATCGATTCATAATTGATATCAAAAATCATGTTCGCTTCAAAAACAAGTCCATTTCAAATATCATCGTATCTATTCAAATGTAAGATTCCGTTTCAAAAATCATTTTTCACATCAATATCTCATTTCGATTTTCAAGATCATTTCGAATTTCAATTTAGGTTGCAACTTCATTTAACTCAATTCGTATTTAAATTCAAGATTTAGACCTAAAAATTTCACCTTATTAACCAGTTTGGAATCTTAGAAAAATAGTTTTAAGTAGTTTAAAAGTAGTTTAAATAATTAAAATACTTAAAATACTTAAACTCTTAAAATGGATGTGAAATAGATAAATTAGTTTAAAATAATTTAAATCGAGTTAAGTAGATTTAAAATAGATTAAAACAGTTTAAGTATCCAAAATGGTTTATATAACCGAGTAATTTGGAAAACAAATAAAACAACTTCAAAACCAATCCATTTCAATTTATAACTTCCCAATTCAAATCACTTTCAATTTCCATTCTACCGATTCAATTTTGATTTCAATTCAAAACAACGTCAACTTTAACTTCAAATCAATTCAATTCTACATTCACCTTCAATTTATTCAATTTCAATTTTTATCGATTTGGAGCTTGATTTCAAAATATCCATTTACAACACTTAACAAATTTTCCATCAATATTCAAGTTTAAATCCAAATTTCAAATATGGTTCAATTCCAAGCTCGATTTCAAAATATCATTTTTATATCACTTTTACTTGGTAATATTCAAAGCTCGAATTAAGGTTAAATCTTTAAACAAATCAAATTTCAACATTCAATCATATCCAATTTCAAATTTCAAAGTCTCAACTTAATTATTTAGCAAAATTCCTTTTAACCAAAATTTATTTCAACATTCCACTCAATTTTTCGATAAATTCGATTTCTATAAATCGAATTCTATTTATAACTTTTAAATCAAAACATTTAAATAAATTTCAAATCGACGATTTCAAAAAATTATTAATTTAGCCAATTCGGTGTCCGTATATAATTTTCTATCCTATGGCCAAGTAGTTATTTATTTCAATTGAATGTCAGGGATGAATATATATATCACTTAAATCAATCATAGTGGCATATGTATGCATAGCAGGTTATATATAAGCAAATAAGCATCCAAACATTTAAATATCAACCAATAGGATCCATCGAAATAAATCATCCAATAGACAATACAATTCATAGCAATTTCATAGTTATCAATGTCAGGTAATTTAATCGCAATTAAATTTTAATTTCAATTTAACTGTCAATTTAAATTTTCAACGGTTAATTCAAATAACAAGCTATATGACAATTAAATTTATATCAAACAACGACAAATAAAATTCATATCACTTCATAATGTCAATTTAACTAGCATAAAGATATTTAGTACGGTGTGAGCGTTATAAAACACTCACCTTGATTTTACGATTTTAAATCAAATCGAACGACGTTCGATTTGACACAAAATTTTCTCTAGCTCCAAATGATTCCAATCCATCTCCATAGCGTAGTACTCGTCGAAACGATTCCAACGCAAAAAGTTTCGTCGAATTCCGACCTCGCATGAACAAGTTATAGCAGTTTAAAGATCATACAATTATTTTACACAAATATTAACAACTTATTTTTTTTATTATTACCCTAACCAATCCTAGCCATCCCTTTCAGGAAATTGAATCCAAGCCGCACTTCTCCTTTCCCCTTCTTCTTCGTTCACACGCGAATCCAGTAACCCATAGCCGCCGTTAATTTTCGAACTAACGCGACCACCACGCTCCACTTGAAGACGATCAGGTTACACCACTTCGAAGCCACCGCCTTACTCCACCTTCACCCCAAATAGCTCCAAGGTCGGCCTCATCCTCCGCCTCGAATTGCGGGAAAAACGCAGCTGCTTCCATCGCGTTTTGCCGTCAATCCGTGGCTCCGTTTCCGATCTCCACCATTGGATAGCTAGATCTTGATGCCCTCTACAACTTTGTAGTTGAGAGTTTTTGCTAATTGTTGATGGATTGAGAGGAAAATGAGGAAGAAGTTTTGAAATTTTCTGGCCATTGAAATGAAAGTGGCGGCTGGTCAAAAAGAGTTAGGGTTTGGAGCAAATGGATGAGGATGGGTCCTTTTATAGAAAATTGCAAAAACACTATTCACCGGAAAAAATTTTAACTCCAAACGAAGCGTGCCGGCAGGCGTTTCTAAGGTTTACCCCACGTTCCGGACACAATGGAATAGGTTTCGGAGGCTAATTCGATCATATGTGTGAGTTACGGTAATAAACGATCAAATTTAAATTAAACCGATTAATCAAATTTATGTGCGTTTGGGCTCGCCCCGGACAAACGGCAAATCCGATTGACTCGAAATTTGAAACCTTACAATAATATGACATTACGGATCCGATGAAACTAGTTTCGTCCAATTCTGAGACTGTTCAAAATTTGGCTATTTTCCAGTCGATAATTAAATATTAAAATATTCAATTTTCACAAATTTACTTTTAATTCGATTTTAAAAGTTCTACAACATCATTCTAACTTTAATATGACAAAATAAAATTTTATAAAACATTTCTTAATCATATTAAACCCGTTATTCAATTATCCAATGATTCCAATTTTAAAATCTTATTAACCCTATTATAATCCCAATATACTTACATTCACTTTGAAAAACCAATTTGAATCATATTAAATCAAAATTCAATCATTCACTCTATTTTCATATATTAAATTTCAATACCAAATTAATCATATCAAATTCGGAATTTAATTATTCAAACATTTGTAATATTAAATTTAAACAAATTGATTATTCTTAAATCTCTATCTTTTGAAATATTCAAACGAACTTGTAAAATTTAACAAATTCAAATTATAGAACAACCATCTTCACTAAACAGTTATTCAATTCCTGTTACTCAATTTATTCAATAAATTCCAAATATTAAATTTAAACAATTTAATTGTTCAATATTTGACGGATTTCAATATTGGATTTTTAAATAAAAATTTCATTATCAGTCGATTTACTATATTACATCAAATGAACTCTACATTATTATTAATCCACAGTTAGAGATAATGCACTCAACTAATATATGAACTTTCATTTCAATTGCAATTGGTTCACAAATTCAATTCGACCAACTAAATGAATAGGTAACTTAAATAATTATCACCGTTAACTTTTAATTTCTTATAAGTTTATTATTTACAAACAAGTGTCACAATTACCTATACAATACAAATTCATTCAATTACCTTTGACTACATAACATTTCAATTGATTTGGGATTTTATTCAATTCATAAATAATTAACTTAGATAAAATCTTGTTGCATTTCATTCTAGTTATTATTATTCCAAACGACTTACAAATTTTTTTCTAACATTAAATCACGAAATCTTATTAAATTAGCTATTTTAATTATCGAGAATTTACATGTCGTTACAGCCCGTAAAACCATTAGGATCAGTTAGACCTGAAGGAGTAAGACAGGGATAGATGGTCCAGAAGAGAAGTATCTAACAGATGTTAGATTTTTTGTTTATTTTGTGGAGTAGGCCCGAGTCAGCCAAAGGTTAGTAGTTACCCAAATAAAACTATAATGTTCGGATAGATAGTCTATTTGTTAACTGAAATGTATTTTCACATGATAATGTTTTACAGTTTTAACCAGTTTTGGTTGCAGGATTATGATTTGCAAAAGATATATTTTAAAAGAATATTGGTAAGGGGAAACCTGTTGCGCTAGGCGCCATGGTCTCACTTAACATCATATAAGTGAGATCTATAGTGTTACTCACACCCTGCTTTATGCCCGACTTGAAGTTTATGTTTTTCCCCTTAAACTCTCGGATGCTCAAATTGATTTGAGTACGTAAGGGTTGAAGTTTTTAGGTTTTCATAGTTTGGCGAATAAAGTTTCCGGAGACGAGTAGCTGGCTAATGGATAGCTATTTAAGAGTTGTTGTTTTGTTTTTATTCCGCTGCGTGTATTAAGTCAATTATGACTATTTAGTACTTTGGTCAACCAAGATCTTCATATGTCACTTTTAGTGTACTTTATAATAATTATATTTGATCCGAACCTAGGAAACGATTATCAGTTTATATAGATTGAGTATGAAATATTTTTTTGAAGTGTAATCAAAAATTTTGTTTTAATTTGTAATGTGTTATTTCATATTCATGCGACTCTGATATTATGGATACTATTAGCATTACCGTGTTTGATCACAAGAAGTTATTATTGTAGATGACTGCAACATCCGTAGCGCTTAACTTTTGGCCTCCAGAGATGGGGTGTTACCGCTCTCAACAATAGACACCTACTCTAACCTGGAAAACTCAACATGAAGACTCTACGCTGCACCCCAACATCATACCATCCTCGGTGCTTCCTCTATAGCACCAACTCAGTATCAATGACATATACCTACCTAGGGTTGCCACCAAGCAAGAGTTAGTCCAATTCAAGAGGCAACAAACTGAAGAGGAGCTAGGGTGCTCTGGCGGGGGCTACCATTTTTATTTTCCTAGGAGGCAGAGTTGTTGAGGGATCAGAGGGAAGTGATTTGGTCCACCAGCTTGTCAATAATAGAGGCAATGAATGAGACAAGCTTGCATGGATTGCTTAAACCTTGGTCTGTACGGCCTTAGAGTCCTATCACAAATTGGGAGGCCAAAGTTGTGTGGCTCGTCTACTCTACTAAGTTGGTATTGGATGCCAACACTACAAAGGATTTCTTTGTCAGGTGTTTTAAATTTGGGCTTCTTTGTCTAACTATTTTCTGATAATTATTCTCTTATGTAGGTTAGGCTTCATGCACTCTGACTCATCGAGATGACATTGTACTGAAGTAGAGCATAATCAAGGTGGAAGCAATGGCATGAAAGAGAAGGGAGTGTTGTTTAGCTCATGCATCCTCATGGAGAAGTACTCCACGAATGCATGAATCTACACCACTTCATGGGTGGTCACGCCATTAGTGCATCGACGTCTCCGTCATAGGAGGTACCATTGATAGCTCATGCATCCACATAGAGAAATACACTAAAGACGGATGAATTGGGACCACTTCATGGGTGATCATGCCATTAGTGCATTGGTGTACCTAGGAAAAAAGGGTGCATAGATTGGCTCTTGCATCCTTATAGGTTGATGGGTTGTTGTGGCTTTCCCACGATATAGGGTACCCTCTTAGGATGGCTGGTTGAATTTTTGTAGCTTCCTGCAGATACAGGTAGAGGCAATGCATGCTCGGACCCACATAGGATAGCTTGTTGAGTGTTCGTAGCTTCCCCACGATGTGGACATAGGCGCCCTGCATTCGTACCCTCTTGAGATGGCTAGTTGAGCATTTGTATTTGTAGCTTACCCCGATATAAGAAAAGGTGCTGCATACTTGCACCTTCATGGATGGCTAGTTGAGTATTTGTAGCTTCCCACTGATGTATGAAGAGGCATTGCATGCTCGTACCCTCTTGGGATGGCTAGTTGAGTGTTTGATGCTTGTATGTATGACAAACATTGTGATGATGAATTGACATGTTTATATCATAAAAAATGGTACCTTACACGGAATTGATTGGCTTATAAGATAAAATACCTACTTTGTCTTTCCTTATAACCATGGCTTACAAAATTTCTTTAAACTAAATATAATAAGCTTGAAGGTGCTCCAAGTTCCAAGTGTGCAGTATGTGGGTACCATTTGGATGTGTAAAGCGCAAGGTTTTAAATATCGGATTTCGGTCACGTTTCGTCTCGGAATTATTACACAAGTTATCTCATATCGGGAGAGATCTCAGAGGAGATGAGTACGTATCGGGTGTAGATCTCAGATTGACATCTCGGGTCTTATAATGCATCTCGGGAATATCTCGGATGCACTTATGTGTTTAAAATTGATGTGTCAAAAGTTTATTTAACGATTATAACTTTCTTAGTAAAAATTAAAATGGTAACATACTTGATTTACATGGAAAAAGAAATATTTTTAGAAGAGTATTAGCTTAATTGATTTGGTAATGATTGAATAATATCCTTTTATTTGAACGTAATAAAGAAGTGAAACCTTTTCCTACGACTCATTAAGATAAAAAGTAAAGAATATGTTCAAGAAGTCGGTAAATATAATTGGATTGAGTAGTTTATTTTAAATCAATATGAAAATAAAAATTATTATGGAAAATAAGAAAAATGTATAACTTCGGGTGAGATCTCGGATTGAGATTTTGATCCATATATCGGGCGAGATTTGAATATCTCGGACGAGATGACTGTCGAGGGAGATATGGAGGAGATTTGATGTCTCGTCTCGTTCAAGTGTGAAAATGACATCTCGGGCGAGATATAGGAGATTTAAAACCATGGTAAAGCGGTAAGCCCACTTGCTAGAATAGTGCTGATAACATATAGTCCAGGCCTAATTTTCCCTCAATAATCCTTCGATCAGTTTCTTTATGTTTGAATAAACCCAAAGCTACACTAAATCTCCTATGATAAATTTGCCCAGCTTTACCCATGCTTCACCACCCTCCATTTGTAAGCTACTATCCGGAGTTCGCTCTTCGCTCATCTTTATTGAAGTGCATCAAGTCCTAATTTGAGGAGTTCTTTGTTCTGTTTGAGGTCATGATGAGATGCTTTGGAGATGGGACATCTAAACGAACCAGGTCTATTGCACAGTAGGCGAAAAGGGAAAATTAAAAAAAAAATCCATATTTGGATCTAAATGGGCCTATGAAGTCTATTAACTAGCATTAGATCCAATCTATTGTATTAAAATATAATCATTTCTTATTTTAAAATATTGCAAATTTGTTAGTGAATCATATTAATTAAATTTATTATGAATATATTTAGTATATACTCATGCATTAACATGATACTATAACAATGAACTAACATATGTATAAAATCACATACACATATAGATATTGGAATTTATATCTATTGTGTATACATATATATTATATTTACATATACATATGATAAATTCAAATGCATACCATAAATATAAATGCCTAAATATATACATATGTTTTAACGTATTATAATATACGCGTATGTTTGTATACATATGTTGATAGTACCATATATATACATATATATTGTTTAGACATAATACACATACACGCGCACGCATAAATACATACATAGATACATAGACACACACACACACACATATATACATACATACATATATATATATCTGTTTGTGTGTTATTTTGAAACAAACTTTATGTAAAATATATAAAGGAATTATTTAGAGAGATGACTCTCATTGGCTGCCTTTTAAATGCTGTTAAAAACTGAAAATCTCACTTAGTAGGTCTTTAATGCCAAATCAAAATCTTTTCAATTCCCGTTTAGGTTTACAATAGATCTAATTTATTTGTATTTTATATTTTTATGTTTATGTTAAATCACTAAGGATATATACATATAAAATTTACATTTTAAATCATGGCCAAAAAAGGACTGTTTATGCAAATAAGGTAATTAAATTCAACAAACTAAATATATACATTCTAATTTTAGTTTTATATTTTTAAGCGATACCATTTAGTAATGATAATTTACACGCGTTCTCTTTGTCTAAACTATACCACTTTAGGATATGTGGAACTTGATATTGGTCAAATTTTCAATTTTATCTACATTCAATTCAATTTATCCAAAAAAAAACAAAGTCTTTGGTTCAATAATAACATTTATTATTAACCCATACTACCCTTGCAAGAGATTTTGACTATGAATTAACTATGGTTGACCATATACTAACTCCTTGCAATTGAGGAGACGAATAGTGAATTTTGTTTCAGTCCCAGCACTTCAACTCCAACCCAATTATAGTTGCTCCGTGGATCACCATGCCATGATTTAACTATAGTCAAAGTGGAGTATTACATTAAAGCTCTATAGTATTCTCAAGTTGAGGGAACCATCTAATATCGTCACACTAAGGTTTCATGTTTGTCCTAGTGGTTATTAACTAACAAGAAATTATCAGGTGAGTCATTCTATAACTACAACAGTTCCTTCATCGGTGCCCTCAGCAGCCATGAGTAATGCTTGCCCAATATTTGAACAGCATTTCGCACTTTGGTCTCAATAGTTATACTGATGTTATTTCTCAAAACATCTCAAATCGGGAATATTTAAAATAGAATGTTATTTTATTTATGATTTATCTCTCATGATTACAACTATTTGCAAATACAACCACAGAATATTTAAGGATTTTCTTATTAATATGTTATAAATTAGTTACTTAATTAATTATATCACAGTATAATACTAATGCATATAGTAGAAATCAAACATCTTATTACGAACTAGATTGATTACAAATTGTGATATATGTAACAAATTACATAATTTCCCTTAGGACATATGGTAACTCTTTCAAACTCCAACTTGAACTTGGGACTAATTATGGAATCATAATCCAATTCCTTTGATCAGTTCAAAACTAATATAGCTAGTACCTTAGTGAACGGATCTACTATATTGTATTATTATTTACTCCATCAACCAACATCTCTCCATCGTTTATAAACCATCTTTATCATGTGGAACTTTCGATGCATGTGTCTAGATATCTTGTAAGCCTAGGTTCTTTCATGATCTTTATCACAGCATTGTTTTCACGAAATAAAATTGTTGGATTCTCAATATTTGGAATCACCCCTAGCTTAGTTATAAATTTGTGCATGTGCATACTATTTTATGACGACCCCGATTTAAGGTGATGTACTTGGCCTTTTGGTTGAATCGACCACCACTTCTTACTTGGAACATTTCCACCTAATGCTTCCTGACTAAGATTTAAGTTCACATACCATGCTTGATATCACTTATATAGTTCGAGTCTGAATACTCCATTATAAAAAGTGCATTGTTTCATAAAAAATTCTCTAGTACTTCATAAATACTTAGACTAATCCAAACTATAAGTAAATGGTATTAAATTGGATTTGATATTCTCACTAAATGCATCAAAAACATAAGAAAAATATGATATTGTAGAATGATAGCATATATGATAACTCCTCTTTGATGCATAAGGAATTCATCTCATATGATCCATATTTAACATTTTAATATGGTGTCTACATATATTTATCTATAGGGGTTATAGGTTGGAGAAGTCAATGCTCGTTCTCCAAGCCTCATTTTGATTTTCGAACTAAAATAGGGTTGGATGCCTACTATGATATTCAGAATCCTGGATGAAACTGTTGAGAAGCTTTTCTACTTCCTCTTTTAATGCTCAATATTTTCGGGTAGAGGGGTCTTCTCTTTTGATGGAAGTGTTGAGCCTTTAGGTTGATATTAAGGGTGTGGCGAATGATGAAGGGTTCTATGTTGGTCATATCAGCTGCCCCTAGACGAACATATCCTTACTTTTCTTTAAGAAATGTATCGGCTAATCCTTGATTTCCAGGTCCAACTCCATTCCAATCTGGTCATGTCATCATGCTATCAGACGAACATATGCTTACTTTCCTTTAAGAAATGTACCGTCTTATCTTTGATTTTCAGCTCCAACTCTATTCCAATTTGAACGAATTTTCAAGGGTTGTTGTTATTTATCATTATGGTCTCAAGTGGGGTGGAAGCTCCACCATCTAGATTTGTATTTCCCATACAAGGGTCAAGTAGGTCATCATCATTATCTTTTGTGTTTGTTTCTAGGTCATACTGATTCGGTGCGTGGATCATGCATTCAATGAAGTCCTAAGTCGAAATGGATATCTGTGTGCGAATCGATAGAGTTAGAGTAATGCCTTAGGGTAAATTATATAATTTTTGTAAATAATCTAATTATGTAATCAATTTTGTTCATAATAGAAGCATTTGATTTCTGTTATATACTTAATATATTATGATATAACTAATTAAAAAATTAAATTAAAGTATATTCGTTAGAAAATCCTTAAATAATATGTTATGAGAAAATAACTACAAATAGTTACAATGGTGGGAAAATTATCGCAGCATAGAATAATATATTATTTTAAATATTCATGGGTCAAGATGTATCAAGAAAGCATATCGATACACCTGTTGAGACCAGAATATGTAACTGTCTCCAAATGTTAAGCAGTGCGTTACTTATAGCTATTGGGAAGCACTAGGGTATTATGTAGTTGTAATCGTTGGATAACAAAGGAATGACTCATCCGAGAGTTTTATATCTGTTAAAAACAACTAAGATCAAATAGAAAATCTTAAAGTGACAACACAATTTTATCCACTTGAGAATACTTTTGAACGTCAATGTGGAAACTCCACTTTGCTTATAGTAAATCATGGCATGGGGACCATATGGGGACTATAATTGGGTTTCAGTTGAAGCATTTAAAGCAAAACACTATTTAATAGAGAAATCGTCTCATCGGTTGTGTCAGGTTAGTATCACGGTCAATTGTAGTCACCTCAAAGTCAAAATCTCTAGCTATAGCGGTACAATTAAGAATAAATGTTATTATTGAACTAAAGACTTTGTTTACGGACTAAATGAGTTGAATGTGAATAATATTGGAATTTGACCAATACCAAATTCCATATATCCTAAAGTGATAGAGTTTTGGCAAAGAGAATGTGTGTAAATAACCGTTACTAAAAGGTATGGCTTAAAATGTAAAATTGGATTTTTATAAAGGAGGTCTATATGTAATGAATTCAGTCAATTGTCATATCACTAGCTAAGGTAACATGTGAATGTTAATATTCTACTTGTTTAAATATTAATCACTGACAGAATTTACGCCTATGAGGCAACCGAATCTATTTAGTCTTAGAAATACCACCCAATTTGAGTGGTTTATAGTAGTTATAAACTAATTAAGTTAATAAATATTTAAGAAATGTTAATTATTGGTGTAATTTGCGTATGAGGCGTATTTAGTAACTGGGGTTGAGTCTCGAAATGTTTTTTTGGTGTTGTTAGTAATTAGTTGAATGCATATATGTGTATATATATATATATATATAATAGTTATATAAGTACATATCAATATAAGATATCGATGTGCATTTAAATTATTTTTATATAACATTAAGTACTAATGGCTATTTGGGTTATTTGTTCCACTAAAGACCACATCTACAGCTGGCCATAGGGAGTATAAGAGTGGAGATCTAAGTTTTACTTAGAGGGAGAGAATTACATGAGATATTTTATCCAGTTCTTCCTATAAAAGCAAGCCTAAGCCTCATTATTATTATTTTTTACCTTCTCCTACTGTTTCCCTAGCCGACCTTACCCTCTCCCCAAAATAACACAGTTGAACCCCTTTGACACAAGTACAGATCAATTACAATAAGTCTAGTGTTGATAGATCATTTTCTTGCAATAGTGGGTGAAGATCTAAGAGATCTTGGAGACCAATCAGATCGACGTGTGAATCAACGGCTACATCTCATAAGGTATGATCTTGTTTATATCTGTATAATGCTTAACTTATGATACACATAACACTACATTTTTATATGTTACTACCATGCATATTTGTTTGTTAATTCCATACTTAAGGATTAACCGACTTTATTCATTATCTTTGACATAATAATATATTTGACACACTTGATATATATATATGATTTTTTTTGACTATAATATATTATAATATATGTAAATTAATTTTCTAAATGCATAACATTATTTTAAATAATTTAAAATATTGTTTATTATTATTTATATATAAATTAAATTTGAACTAAAATTATGTACATATATTATTTCATTAAATTGCTTTCGGCAGTTTAAATTTTTATTGAATTATATCATGATTATTTAAAATAGTTTTATAACATAATAAAATTAATTTTAAATTAAATATAAATTTATTTAGATTAAATATATATAAAATACTTTCGATTTTTAAATAAAAATAGTAAATAATTTTTTAACCAAAAAATATTTTATAAATATATATGTATATACATATATAAAATATTTGTTTATGTCAAATATTTAAATAATACATACATGTATTATTAAATTATAATAAATTATTTTTAGCCATTACTTATACCTTTATATATAATATAATATAGATATCACTAAGTCAAACTCAAGACATTTCGCAAATTTATATATTACTAAGTCAGACTAAAGATATTACTAAGTCAAATTAATACATACATATACACACACACACACACACTTATTTATTTAAGATATTTAAAGTATTACTAAGTCCAAACGGCATATGCGGTCTAGGTAGTCAACATTTAGGGCCAACTAACTAAACATACTTATCCGATGAGAGTTTAAGTAATGTCTAGGCTTGTAGTTGAATCATCAAGTATTTTTCCTTGCTTGGCTACCGGCCTAACCCAATAAGTGGAGTAAGTCCAAAAGATTGGCTCAAAGTTTTAGGCTAGTGTTTAAATTAAGTTTGAAATTTTAAAATATACATTAAATTTAAACATTTAGTTTAATATATAGAAAGGAAATTTTACACAATTTATAAAATAAATTCAAAATTTTTGAAAATTATTTTGAGAAATTAAATAATTAATTATTTTTTTTAATATGTCTTTAATTAATTTTTTAATTAATTTAGTTAATTAAAAATTAACTATATATATCTATATATATTTATATAACCATATTTGTTATGGTAGTATATATTTATCTTAAAATTAAGATGTAAATTTCAAATTAGTTTAGACATTTAATTAAATTGGTTTATTGAATAAAAGAATTTATTAAATAATTTACAAATTAATATATATGCATATTGATATGTCGATATAAACAAATTATAAAGGTTATAGTTTTCAAGGAAAAGAATACATAACATGAAGTTGTGCAACCTTATCATAGAACAGTAGAAGGAAACAGAGAGATAACGATAAATAAGGCTTAATAGATAGCCCGATGACTTTTAACGTAAACCGGCCACCCAAGCACGATGAAGCATATACGTCAGGCATAAACGCCTCAAAAGCTATGACAACCCGCACCCTCTAACACACCGGTCCAAAGCCTAGGGTGACTTTCGGACTCGCATCTGTGCTAATAAATACGAACTATTGGGTTTTTATAACATTATAGAGACTAAAACAATTATATATGATCTAAGATAATCTACACTTTCAGAATTCATAGTGGAAGGAACAAAATATATAAGTACTGAAAATAACTATCTCGTTAAATACATCAAAACACGGTCTCAGAAAACCATACATAGTTAAATACAGAGCACATAGAAATAACACTCATAGTATGATAAAAGAAATACTACGTATTGATAAGATAGATAGTTACATTGAGAGTAAATAAATGATAAGCAATTCGTGTGATGAGCTTGCCACTCCACGTACTGAAATCATGCCGAGTCACCTGCTGCAATGCCCTCCTATGGTGGGGAAAGTAAGGAAAAAGGATGGGTCAGAAAAAAGTCTGGTGAATGAGTGCATGTGCAGTTAGCTTTAATTCTACACTATGTGATTTAAGGTGTTTTGCAAGTGTTTATGAATTTATAAGGTGCTTCACTTCAGGATCTTTATTCATCACACCTACACTAAAAACTTATGTAGGCTTCTATAAGGATCAAACTATGGATCGAACCTCAATAACTAATGATTGGTCACCATTCCTAGAGCTACTCTATGGAAACACTGCTACTAGATCTAATAGAGTGGGTTAAAATTGACTGTAAATAATCAAATTATTAAACTTATTCCCACCAACCTCAGATCCAAGCTCTAACTCTAAACTCCATTGAAGAACCGACACCCATTAGTTTCTCCTCTTTGATCTGATTACTAGTATTCTCTTACTTTATTTTCAAAGAAATTATTATAATTGAAGAGAAGAAATTTTACCAGAGTTTCGGTACGTAATAAGTTTCTAATGAAATTAGGGTTAGGTTAAGTGTTCATTTATAGGGGTTATAGATTGATATGGAGAATTAGATTGACCCTAGAGAATCTTTGCTGTCATCACAGATGCACATCAGAAACTTCGTATGGAAGAAAAATATTTAGTTCAATTGTCTCCATCCTATAGTCGCTACAGATCATCAAATTTATATTTTAATAGTTGACCGCTTGGTTTGGTCAAGTCGACCAACACACCCAAGGGTGTTGAATGGTGAATTTCTTTATTAGGAAGCTTTTCGTTTTAATTAATTTTGTTTTCAAATTTTCAAACGTCCGTAACTTCTCCGAACTAACTCTGATTTCAAAGTGTTACATATGAAAATAATTCAGAAAATCGCTACAAATGCAATGGAGTAAGTTTCGTAGTCAAATTCAGATGTTTGTGAAAATTTCATGTTAGCTCTTGTTATATTTAAATTAAATTTTCTTATTAAATTTTCCCCTAAGTTTTTGGGGTGTTACATTCTTCGCTTTTAAAAAGTTTTCATCCTCAAAATCTCAAAGGATGAAAAAAATATGACTAGTATGTGCAACAATCAATAACTGCAACCACCTACTCATCCATCATCTATAGGTAATCATTGTACTTAATAAGTTTCTAATGCGGTATATGTATATGCAAGTTAAAATGCACGTGAACCTATACTAATTCAAGGAGTAGACAGTTTGCTGATCTAGTCGACTAACTATCATGCAAGCGCTCATGCCGGGAGTCCAAAATGTATGCAACGTCCTATGTAAGCATACTTGCAATTATACATGTGTATGTAACCACATAATCCATTTGCAACATCCATATGCGTAACGCTCAATAAGATAAACAACAAACAAGCGATAATGTGAGTGTGTGCACACTATCTAGAGGATATACTATCCTAAATGTGTCAAAGAAACAGTCCAAATCATACATTCACTAGCATCCATCTCCGTAACATGTCTTAATGACATGTTTACAATCATTCCTAATGTAATGACCCTAATTTTAAGTAACATTATTTAGGTATTTAATTAGGTAAATTAAATAAATGTGATATTAGAGGATTGAGATTTGTGTTAACAAAGGGTAGCCATGCCATATAACAAATGAACTAACATGAGTTAAAATAAAATAAGTTAGGGAAGTTAGATAAGGGGAAAAATAAGAACAAGTAGATCCTTATACCTTAAACCCTTACACTCATTCATTCTATACATTCATTGTCAGAATCAAAACAATAAAGGCCGGTCACCATTAAAGGAAGAACAAGAGGAAGATAAGCTAAAGGAAGAAACTAAATAAACTAAATTCATTCTCAAATCTCAACTCCTTAATCACAAAGCTAAGGTGAATAATGATTACATCTCATGTTTTTTTCATTTTCGGTTTTAAGTTGAATCTCAACTATTTTGCAAAGTTATTGTCATATTTTGATTGTTGAAATGATTATATATACTTGTTGATGATTTATGCTAATTCATATAGATCTTATGATATGTTTTAATGTGAAAACCATATTAAAGGACATTCGAATGCCCTATGTTTTAGAATAAGTTGAGAAATAATATTTTAGAGATGGGTTTCAATTTTCATAATTTTCTGAATTAATGTGAATTTATTATGAATTTTCTAGTAAAGAAAATGATTGCTTACATGTTTTGGGTCCAAAATTTATGTATGTTGGAAAATATATTAAAAATGATTTGTAGAAATTTTTATAGAATTTTCTCAAATGTTTTAATGAATAAATAAAATTATTTAAGGTATGCGACTTAAATGTTTTATATATTTATAAATAGAGAATGGGCATTTTGTAAGTTATTTAAAATACTTACTTTTGAAGTTTTAGCAGCACTTTTAGAAAAGACATTAGCAGCAAATAATTTTTTGACAAACAAGGCAGGTTAGTTGAAAAAATTACTTTAAAAAAAGATAAAAATAAGTTTAAACATGCTTTTTACAAGTTTCACCACTTTCGGCACTTAGGTTCCAATTGGGTACTTCCACCTCCATCACCATCGAAACCAATGCACATAGTACCAATCATTTAGCACATAGTGAATTAGATTTAGGCCGAAAGTATTGGGTTGAAAAAGGGGTTCCGATAGGGTCAAAGGGCTATTTTTGCTTTCAAATGGAAATGTGCTTGCTTTGCTTTCGAAAGAATGCTTTTGACTTAGTTGGCTTCCGATCAGGTCAAATTGATTTAAGAAATAGTTTCGAATGAAGTTGTGCCTTTTGTTTTAAGTAAATGCTTTCGAAGGGGTCGAATCCCGTTTGCTTCCACTTTCTACCTTCCGAAGCTAATGGTTTCGAAAGGATTACTTTATTTCTAAAACTTAGCCGCTTTTTCAATGCTTTTGAAGGGTTGGTTTCGACATAATCACTTCTTTACTTGGGAAATAGCTTCCGAAAGAGAGCTTTCACTTAGTTATTTTCTGACCCGTTTTTCTGTTGAAGGTAAAACCCAAAGATTTCAAAGGAGATAGTTTTAAATGGTTTCAAAAGGTTTCTACATGCTTTATTTAAACCCAAATGCTTCCGAAAGGTTTTGATTTATGTAAAGGGTTTGAAAGCTTTATGATGAAGGTTTCGAATGGGTGGTTCCCTAATATTTTTGAAAGGTTTAAAGGAAGGTTTTCAATGGTTTCGAAAGGCAGACTTAAAGAGTTTTAGAAAAAGGATGTCTAAGGTTTTAAAGCTTTCGAAGGAAGGTTTTTAAATGGTTTGGAAAGGGGTACTTTCAAAGGTTTAAATGTTCATCGGCAATGTTTTCAGTAATTTATATGTAACATGGAAAGTTATTTTGAGTAAAGCATTGAATATTTTCCTTTTAATCATTTTGAAAAGGTTTTTAAGGAAAAATTTAAAGGGTAGTTATCCCTAAGAAAATGACTCAAATTAGAAGAACAAATGGGACAACTATAGGGTCACGCCCTACTCATTAGCTGTTAGCCCCTGGCTAATTTAGTCTAAAATTCCAGTGTGTAGGGCTTAGTCACAGGTAAGACTTAAATGATGGTTACCCACATAGAATAATATATATGTACAGTGATAGGTTATTGGTGAGCCCGCAAAACCATTAGGATAAGGTGACCCTTAGAGAAGTAAGATAAGGATAGACAATCCATAAGTATGTTACACAGGTGTTAGATAATTTGTTCAGTTTGTCTGTTCGGCCCAAGTCAGCCAAAGGTTAGTAGTTAGCCAAACAAAACTTTAGTTTTTCGAACAGATGGTCCATTTATTACTTGTTCTGAGCATATATGTTATGGCCATTAATCAATTTGATTTACAGTTTGGTTATAGGATTTTGATTTGCAAAAAGATATGTTTTGAATGGATATTAGTAAGGGGAAACCCATTCCGCTAAGCGGCATGGTCTCATTTAATATCAAATAACCGAGATGTAATAGTATTATTCACATCAGGCTTTATGTCTAACTTGAAGTTTATGTTTTTCCTCTTAAACTCTCGGATGCTCAAAATTAATTTAAGTAGGCTGAGGGTTAAGAATTTATAGGTTTAGTAGATTGACGAATAAATCTTCCAAAGACGAGCATGAGGCTAATGGATAGCTATATTTCGGATTTGTTCATTTGTTTTATTCTGTCTTGTTGTATTAAGTCAGTTATGACTATATAGTACTGTAGTCAACCAAGGGGGCATTTTCATATGTCGCTCTTGGAATATTTATGTAACAATTATATTTGATCAGTGCGTGGGGAACGATTATGGGATTATGTAATTGGATATGAAACAGTTTTTGTGAAATGTAATTGGAAAAGTTGTTTTTTTGAAATCTGTGATATTGTTTCATATCATGTGACTCTGATATTATGGATTCCATTGGCATTACCGTATTTTGTCACTAGAAGTTAATTCTATATATGACTGCAACATTTGTAGCGCTTAGCTTTTGGCCTCCAAATATGGGGTGTTACAGCTTGGCATCAGATCATTGTTTTATGAAAAACTTTAACCAAAAAATGATTTTGAAAATATAATCCTAAGGAATTAGAGATAAGATTGGAGTATGGGATAATGCTATAGTAACGTACTTATATTTGTTATATATAAGTATACATTTTATCTCTAGTCTTCTAACTCTATTAGGTTAGTCTTCTATATCTCATGAGGTTCGAATACAAATATGGATGCTAGAAGTGAAAGAGTTAATCTTGGAGGGGGAAGCACCGCTACAATTGGAAATGCCAGACCAAATACAGGAAGGAACCAAGGTTAGGAACAAGCTGGAAATGCGGGTGCTACCACAAGTTGATATGGGAGCAATGTATTGGTTTTCATGAACATGATGCAAGGGGGTTGTTGTTCGAGTAGTTGGAGGAGGAAATCAAGAAGCTTTGGTGGTGAATAACTATGCTATTCAAAGTAGAGATTATATTGGCTAGGAGGAAAGAAGCTTATTGGAACTAAGATGCTATAGAAGTGGAGAACTGGTTACTACGCTATGAGAGAATCTTTGCAAATATGGGGCTCAATGATGAGCAGAAATGAAGCCTTTCTTCTAAAAAGCTTCAGGAAGCAGCACTATTTTGGTGGAACAATGTGATTGTTGGAGTTAACGACGATTACATACTTGGGCTGTGTTCATGAGGAGGTTCGAGGAAAGGTTTATGTTATAAATTGCTAAGTCCACTCTGCTTAGGAAGTTTGCTGAGTTGGAGCAGGGGGATATGACTGTAGTTGAGTATGCAAGGAGGTTTGAGGAGCTAGCAAGATATGTCTATGCTACTGTTGACACTGTGATTAAGAGAAATGAAAAGTTTATCAAGGGGTTGAAGCCTAAGCTTGCTAAGGATCCCACATTAGGGATCCATGTGATGTTGTTGTTGAGATGGCATTGAGACTTCAGGAGATACATATTTTTCTGAAGATAAAGAAGGCAAAGAAAGTCCAGGTGGGGAAGAGTTAGAAAATAAAAAAAATCCACAATAAAAGAGCTCAGAACGGTATAGCTGCTAAGAAGGGAAAGGCAGAAGTGGTCTGTTACAAGTGTAACAAGGAAGGACACTATGCCCATGAGTGTCAGACAGGCAAGGGGAAGAAAGCTACTGAGAAGAAAGAGGTGAGATGTTTCAGTTGCGATTAAATTGGACATTACAAGAACCAGTGAAAAGAGCCTGCTAAGGATGGAAAGGGCAAAGTGTTTGTATTAGAGCCAGCTACTTGAGGCCACCAATAGAGGAAAATGGAAAAGCTATGTTGGGAGGTACGCTTATGATCCATGGTATGTTAGTTAGCGTTCTATGTGATACCGGTACATCTCATTCTTTTATATCTCATTGTTTGGTAGATAAGCTTAACCTAGAACCCTCATACTTAGTTACATCCTTAAGGGTTGCAAATCTGATAGGAGGTATGCATCACTTGGGATGAAGTGTGACCACCCAGAGTTTGACTTGTTAGGTCTTACCTTTGTTTGATTTTTGCATGTGTTTGATTTCGTAGGGTTCAGAATTATTTTGGGTGTGGACTGGTTAAGTAAGTACGATGCTAGGATATTTTGCAATGATAGGAGAATATCGCTTAGATACCCTGACTATAGTGATCAGATGAGGAGGTGGATGCTTTGTTGGTTGTAGTGGAGGTAGAAGACGAGTTGAATCATGTTTTTGTTGTTAGAGAATTCACAAAGTTTTTTGAACCTGTAGTAGGACTGCCATCGAAACGAGTATTGAGTTTCAAATAGATTTAGCACCCTCAACAGAACTAGTAAGTAGTCCGCAAAGCAGGATGACATTTAACGAGATGAGGGAGTTAAAGGTGCAGTTGGTGGATTTGGAAGGAAAGAATTTTATTAGGCCAAGTAGTTCGCCCTAGGGAGCGACAGCGGTGTTTGCTAAGAAAGAGGATGGATTGTTGAGGTTATGTACCGATTATCATAAGTTGAATGAGAAGACGATAAAGAATCGATATCTGCTACTAGAATTAATGATTTGCTCGATCGATTGAGTGGAGCCAAGGTATTTTCCATTTGGATTTAGCCACAGGTTTCCATCAGCTTAGAGTAGCAGAGGATAGTATTCCTTTTATGGCTTATAGGATCAGATATGGATCGTACGAATGGTTAGTGATGCCATTCAGACTGCGCCAGCATTCATTGTAGACTTGATGAACTGAGTTTCCGAGAGCACTTGGATAGGTTTGTGTTGGTGTTTATAGATGACATTCTAGTATATCTAAGAATGAAGAAGAGCATGAGGATCATCTTAGAGTGGTGGTTGAGATGCTGAGGCAGCATCAGCTGAAGGCGAAGTTTTCGAAGTGTCATTTCTAGAAGAAGGAAGTGAAGTTTCTTGAACATGTAGCTTCAGAGAAATGGTGGTCTGTAGATCCGACTAAGATTGAAGTGGTGAATAATTGAAGGAGACCTAAGACAGTGATTGGGACAAGAAGTTTCCTTGGATTAGCTGGGTATTATTGGAGATTCATTAAGATTTTTTCACGGATAGCGGCATCGATGAACAAGCTAATGCGAAAGGATGTGAAGTTCGTTTGGATTGATAAGTGTGAGGAGGCATTTTAGAAGCTGAAGCACTTATTGGCTAATGCACATGTGTTAGTCGTTCCAAATAGGAATCGGGATTTGGTAGTGTACACAGATGCATGTGGGACTGGGTTAGGAGCTGTGTTAATGAAAAGAGGTAAAGTGATTGCCTATGCATCTCAACAGCTTAGACCGCACAAAGTTAGATATCCTACTCATGATTTGGAGTTGGCATCGGTGATCTTTGCGTTGAAGATTTGGAGACATTATCTATTGGGAGAAAGATTCGGGTTGTATACTGATCATAAGTCACTAAAGTATTTATTCCCTCAGAAGGAGTTGAATATAAGACAATAGAGATAGTTAGAGTTTTTAGCCACTTATGACTTTGGAATTGAGTACACATCAGGAAAAGGCAACAAATTTGCAGATGTACTTAGCAGGAACATCAAAATGCAGTGTTAGCAATGATAGCGGAGTCGAAATAATTAGAATCATTGATGATATGTAGAATACAGTGGAGATCTGAAGCTAGATCTACAATAGAAACTGTAGTGTTATCATGTTTGAAAGTTCGACCAGTGATGATCGAAAAGATTGCTTCTAAACTGATGGAGGATCCAGTATTAGTTGAATGGATTAAAAGGATAAGAGATGGGACGAAGAGCGATGACTTGATGCATTTTACTCTTGATCAGATTGAGTGGTTGGGAAAGAAAGGAATATTATGTGTTCTGAATGTAGGAAACATTATGAAGGAACTTCTCGAGGAATTCCATCGTTCGAAGTTCACTATTCATCCGAGAGGAAATAAGATGTATCAAGACATGAAGAGGAGTTTCTTCTAGAAAGGTAAGAAGAGAGATGTTGGCTTATTGGTGAAGTGGTGTCTGAACTGTCAACAGGTAAAATCCGAACATTAGAAGCCAAGTGCGTTGCTACAGCCTTTGGATGTCCCAGTATGGAAGTGGGATTATATCTCTATGGATTTTGTAGAAGGGTTGACAAGATCTAACGGAGGAAATGAAAGTATATGGGTCATAGTGGACAAGTTAACCAAGAGTTCCCTTTCATTCCAGTTAAATCAACTCGGACGACACCTGTTTTAGCTAAGTTATTTATGAAGAATATAGTTAGACTGCATAGAATTCCTAGTAGTATAGTAAGTGATAGAGATTCCTTATTCACTAATGAGTTATGGAAAAGTCTATAGGATACTTATGTACCAAGCTCAAGATAAGTACTACTTACCATCCACAGACTAATGGACAAACTGTAAGAGTTAACAAAATCTTAGAAGATTTGTTATAGCTTGTGTATTAGATTTTGGAGGATCGTGGGAAGGCCATTTACACTTAGTTGAGTTTTTGTATACAAAGTTATCATACTTGTATAGGGATGACACCGTTTGAAGCATTGTATGGAAGACCATGCAAATCTCCAGTTTGTTGGTCAGAGACCAAGGATAGTTTGGTTCTTAGTCCGGATTTAGTTAGAAAAGCTACAAAGAAGATTGACCTGATTCGAGCTAGAATGAAGGAAGCTCCGTCGAGGAAGAAGAGTTATGCCGATAGAAGATGGAAAGACTCAGAGTTCTCTATTGGAGGTCATGTTTTCATTAAGGTATCACCGATGAAAGGTGTAATTCGATTTGGAAAATCAGTGAAATTGGCACCGAGATTTGTATGACAATTTCCTATAGTAGAGAGGATCGAGAAACTCACATATAGAGTAGAGTTACCGAATAATTTGGCAGGAGTCCATGATGTTTTTCATGTTTCTCATCTAAGGAAATATATTCGAGATCCAGAGAACACTATAACACCAACTGCGTTAGATGACTTAGTAGTAGAGCCGAACTTGACTACAGTTACAAAGCCAGTTGTATAGCCGCGAGAGATGAGAAAAGGTTAAGGAACAAGACAGTCAGATTAGTTAAAGTCCAATAGAGCAACGATGAGAGAGACTAGATGGGAGACTGAGAGCAGGATTAGAGACGCTTGTCCTGATTTGTTTGATGGTATGTTTTACCTTTATGACCGATATGTTGAGTACCCTATCGTAATTTCAAGGACGAAATTCTTTAAGGAGGGGAGTACGTAATAACCCTAATTTTGGGTATTATTTAGTATATTAATTGGGTAAATTAAATAAAATAATGTGATGATTAGGGGATTGAGATTTGTGTTAACAAGGGGTAGCCGTGACATATAACAAATGAACTAACATGAGTTAAAATAAAATAAGTCGGTAAAGTTAGATAACGGGTAAAATAAGAATAAGTAGATCCTTATACCCTAAACCATTACATTCATTCATTCTATACGTTTATTGTCAAATCAAAACAATAGGGGTCGGTCACCATTAAAAGAAGAACAAGAGGAAGATAAGCTAAAGGAAGAAGCTAAATCAACCTAATCCATTCTCAAATCTCAAATCTTTAATCACAACGCCAATGTGAATAATAACTACATCTCATGTTTCCAAAATTTTTGGGTTTTAAGTTGAATCCGAACTATTTTGCAAAGTTATTTTCCATGTTTTGATTATTGAAATGATTATATATGCTTGTTGATGTTATTTTATATAGATTTTATGATATGTTTTAATGCGAAAACATTATTAAATGACATCCAAATGCCTTGTGATTTTAGGATAAGTTTAGAAATAACATTTTAGAGATGGGTTTCAATTTTCATAATTTCTTGAATTATGTGGATTTGTTATGAATTTTCTAGTGAAGAAAATGATTACTTGGGTTTAAAATTGTTTATGGCTAAATAATATATGTTTTGGGTCCGAATTTATATATGTTGGAAAATATATTAAAAATGATTTACAAATTTTTTTATAGAATTTTCCTAAGTGCTTTAATAAATATATAAAATTATTTAAGGCATGGGACTAAAATGTTTTATATATTTATAAATGAAGAAGGGGCATTTTGTAAATTATTTAAAATACTTACTACTGAAATTTTGGCCTCACTTTTATAAAAGAAATTAGAAACAAATAATATTTTGACAAACATGGCAGGTCAGTTAAAAAGATTACTTTAAGAAGCTAAAATTCAGTTTAAACATGCTTTTACATGTGTCACCACTTTCGACACCTAGATTCCGACTGGGTACTTCTGCCTCCATCACCATCGAAACCAATGCACATAGTATCGATGATTTGGCACACAGTGAATTGGATATAGGCGGAAGGTATTAGGTCGAATTAAGGGTTTCTGATGGGGTCGAAGCGCTATTTTGCTTTCAAATGGAAATGCGCTCGCTTTGCTTTTGAAAGGAATGCTTTTGACTTGGTTGGCTTCCGACGGGATCAAATTGATTTAAGGAATGGTTTCGAATGGGGTTGCGCCTTTTGTTTTTAAGTAAATTCTTTCAAAGGATCCAAAAACCCTTTGATTCCGCTTTCTACCTTTGGAAGCCAATGGTTTCAAAAGGGTTACTTTTTCTTAAAAAAATTAGCCGCTTCTCCAATGCTTTCGAAGAGTTGGTTCCGACACCATCACTTCTTTACTTAGCAAATAGCTTCTGAAAGAGAGCTTTTGATTTTGTTATTTTATGACCCTTTTGTTCTGTTGAAGGTAGAACCCAAAGGTTTCGAAGGAGATAGTTTTAAATGATTCTGAAAGGCTTCCACATGTTTTACTTGAACCTAAATGCTTTCGAAAGGTTTTGATTTATGTAAAGTGTATCATGTTTTCGAAAGGTTCATGATAAAGGTTTCGAAGGGGTGATTCCCTAATGTTTCAAAAGGTTTAAAGGAAGGTTTCCAATGGTTTCAAAAGGCAGGCTTAAGGAGTTTAAAAAAATGATATCTAAGGTTTTAAAGATTTCAAAAGGAAGGTTTTTCAATGGTTTCGAAAGGAGTACTTTCAAGGTTTCGAAAGGGGTATTTCAAATGTTTAAATGCTTTCATTAATAAAGTTTTGAGTAAAGTATATCTAACAGGGAAAGTTATTTTGAGCAAAGCATGGAATATTTTCCTTGTTTAGGTATGATTTAAAGCGATTAAATCATTTTGAAAAGGTTTTCATGGAAAATTTTAAGGGGTAGTTAACCCTAAGAAAATGACTCAGATTAGAAGACCAGATGGGACTGGTGCAGCGTCGCGCCCTGCTCATTAGCTATTAGCCCCTAGCTAATTTAGTCTAAAATTATAGTGTGTAAGGCTTAGTCACAGGTATGACTTAAATGATGGCTAAACAATGAAAGGAATATACATGTACATAGATAGGTTATTGGTGAGCTTGCAAAACCAAAGGATCAGCTGACCCTTGGAGAAGTAAGATAAGGGCAGACCGTCTAGAAGTATGTCTAACAAGTGTCAGATAATTTGTTTAGATTGTCTAGTAGGCTCGAGTCAACCAAAGGTTAGTAGTTAGTCAAACAAAACTATAGTTTTTCGGATAGATGTTCCATTTATTACTTATTGTAAGCATATATGATATTGCTATTATTGATATAATCGGTTTGATTAACCAGTTTGGTTGTAGGATTTTGATTTGCAAAAAAATATGTTTTGAAAGGATATTAATGAGGGGAAACCTATTTCGCTAAGCGGCAAGGTCGCACTTAATATCAAATAACCGAGATGTAATAGTATTATTCACACCAGGCTTTATGTCTGACTTGTAGTTTTTATTTTTCCCCTTAAACTCTCGGGGTGCTCAAAATTGATTTGAGTAGGCTGAGGGTAAGGATTTACAGGTTTAGTAGGTTGACGAATAATGCTTCCGAAGACGAGCCGAAGGCTGATGTATAGCTATATTTAGGAGTTGTTCATTTATTTTTATTCTGTTGTGTTGTATTAAGTCAGTTATAACGGTATAGTACTTATGTCAACCAAGGGGGCATCTTCATAGGTCGCTCTTGGCGTATTTGTGTAATAATTATATTTGATCAGTGCCTAAGAAACAATTATGGGATTATATAATTTGATATGAAACATGTTTTGTGAAATGTAATTCGAAATTTTTTTTTTTAAATCTATGATTTGTTTCATATTCATGTGACTCTAGTATTATGGATACCATTAGCATTACTGTTTTTTATCACCAAAAGTTAATACTATAGAATACAGTAGCATCTATAGCGCTTAGCTTTTGGTCTCCAGATACGGGGTGTTACACCTACCATCTAATGGTCTCTACCTAAGAGGTATACCAAGCTAAGTCCTAATGCATAAGTAATCTCTACTTACTAAATTTAGAATGGAAATGTACCCAAAAAGAGTAGTAGGTAGGTAGCTCTCATCCTCTACTCGGACTCACATGCACTCTACATTGGATCGTCTCCCCGTTGGACCTTAACAAGTTTTATTTCTTTATTACGAAGTAACTTTATACCGTGCTTAGGAATATAAGTGGGTGCATGGAGAATAAGTGATTCCCTTTCTACCTCCACCTCCTCTAGCTGACTCGGCTCACTACGGTAGCTAAATCATGCAAGCACTTTCACAAGTGCGACACATGGAAAACATCGTGTGCTCCCGCCGACTTCTCAGGAAGCTCTACTCTATATGCCAACTTCCTTTTCCTCTCCAGAATGGGTAAAGTCCTGCGAACCTTAGTGCTAGCGTCCCCAAACTACCGAATCTTATAATATGCCTCAGCGGTGAGACCTTCACAAACACCATGTCTCTGTTCGTCTCCTCTCGGCATAAGATTTATGCCAATCTTGCACGGTTTTCATTCTTCTATGGATCAAGTCTACTTTATTTTCTTCGGTGTTTCCCTCACCATAACTAATCCAAAAATAATCCTATATGTAGTGTCCCACAAATACGATGGTGATCTACACGCTTTACCGTATTGCGCCTCAAATGGTGCTATCCCAATGCTCCACTAAAATATGTTATTATAGGCAAACTCCACCAATGGAAAATGATCCTCCTAAGAGCTACCAAAATCCAAGATACATGTTCAAATCAAGTCCTCTAAAACTCGACTCACTCTCTCCATCTGTTCGTCCATCTATGGATGATAAATAGTACTCAAACTCAATTCGTTGCCCAAAGCCTCCAGTAGACTCCTCCAAAACTTGTTGGTGAAAAGAGGATCTTAGTTGTCAACTATGCTAGTAGGAACTCCATGAAACCAAATGACCACCCTCATGTGTAGGTTTGCCAAAGATGCCGACATCCTTATACTCTTAACCTGCGTAAAATGAGAGCATTTGGTCAGTCGATCGACTATGACCCAAATAGTCTCACTCCCCCTCCTACTTCTTGGAAAACCATCAAAAAATTAATAGAAATACTCTCCTACTTCCACTGATAATTATCCAACAACTACAACAAACCTCTCGGCTTCTTTTGTTTCGCCTTCATGATCTGATAAGTGATACATTGAGCTACATACTCCACTACATGCTTCTTAATTCTAGGCCAATAGAAGACTTTCTTCATGTCATGGTACTTTTCATCTCCGTCGGGATGGATGGCTATCTCGAACGATGAGACTCAGCTAGTATTATATCTATCAACTCATAATGAGAGGAACACATAGTCTACCATCTCTCTGCCACCATCTCTCCACAACCATCCCTCCGAGTAAATGGCATAATGCCTTAGATGACTCGAATGCTCTCCTCTACCAAGCTTCTCAAAAATATCAACTAGCTCCTTATCTTACTTTTGACTGGATCTAATGCGAAGTGTAGGATACACATCCATGGCTGCTAATAATCTCGAGGTAATATCTGAAGATGGTCATCAAATGTAGAAATGAACTCCAAATACCTCCACTCCAAGAAAAAAGGACTCAATAATTCATGTTGTTTGCTCAAGGCGTCGGCCACTACATTGTCCTTTCCTAGGGTATATGAGATATCAAACTCATGTGGTGCCAAAAATTCCATTCACCTCTACTTCCTTAAATTCAAGTCCTTTAAGAAGAAAAAATATTTCAGAGACTTGTGATCCATATACAGCTCAAACCGCTCTTGTAAAAGATATAGTTTCTATGACTTTAGTGCAAAGACGATGGCTGCTATCTTAAGATCATTGGTAGGGCAGTTTCTCTCATGGACCTTCAAATGTCGACTAGCGTAGCTCACCACCCTTCCTTCTTGCATCAAGACTACACCCCTACCCCATACCACATATGTCAGTATAAACTTTGAATGTTTACGCATCATCAGGCAATACCAAAATGGATGCACTAGTCAATGTCTCCTTTAGCTTAATAAAAGCATCCTTACACTTCGTGCCCCATAGGTAAACTAGATTCTTCTTGGTGAGGCGGATCGAGGGGCAGAGATCTTTGTGAAACCCTTAATGACTTCCAATAGTAGCTTGGCAAAAAAATAAAACTTCTCAATTTTATGGCATTCTTTGGCACATGCCAGTCCTAAACTGTGGTAACTTTACTAGGATCAACTGCTAGCCCACTTTTTGAGACAGCATGTCCCCAAAAGTGTATCTCCTCTCACCAAAGTGACACTTTGAAAAATTTTCCTTTATCTTATGCTCATGGAGTGTATCAAGCACTTCTTCAAAATGTAATGCGTGCTCCTCCTTGTTTTGAATAGATGAAAATGCCATCCATAAATACCATAACGAACTCGTTAAGCAACCCTATGAAAACATGGTTCATAAGATCAACAAAGTAGGCGGTGGTCAGTCCGAAGGGCATGACTTACCACTCATAAAGTCCGTTGGGTGTTTGAGAGGTGGTCTTCTGGATAATGTCCACAGCTACACACAACTGGTGGAATCCGGTAGATAAATCAAGTTGTGAAAACACTCTTGCCCTAACTAACTAATCAAAAAGATCATCTATATTGGATAGTGGATATCGATTCTTCTTTATCAGTTTATTTAGCTCCCTATAGTCAACGCAAAATCTTAGATAACCATATGCCTTGGTGGAAACGATGAGTAGTGCTCACCCACTTTGAAATGCTCTTCCAAATGGAAGCCCTTCTTCAACAAGTTGTTTAAATGTTTGTTCAATTCATGTCCCTTCTTTGGAGCCATATGCATCAAGGGTAAGGCAAAATGTCTGCCGTTCTTTACAAGGTAAATTTGGAACTTAATCTCTCTCAGGGATGGGAGACCAATAGCTTCAAAAAAGACATATGGGCAATCTCTAACTATTTGCATTGAATCTAGCTCATCATGTGATAGTTCTATAGAATATAAGTAGTTTAACATAAATGATCCTCGGAGATTGCAATAAACCTCCAAGCTACATCCACCACATGTACTCAACCAAATAACCTTTCTATCACAATCTAGTATAGTCCCATACATTTTCATCCAATCTATACTCAATATCAACCCAAACCTAGAAAATCCTAAGACAAAAGCATCGCAGTCGATCTCGACCCCGAAAATAAATAATTTCAAACCCTACATATCATAGATAAATAGGCTGATCCTACAGGGTTTGACACAACTACGGTGTAACTATGCTAGTGTCTAAGTGTAACTCATCCACAAGTCTACCAAAATGAAAGAGTGTGTGCCCCCATGTAAAATAAAGTGTGAATGTATAAACCATATGAAGTCGACACACCTTCGATCGTGACTTCTTCCCCTTATCTACAACTGGTGGCGTACTCGAGCATGGTACTATTTTTAGAGGTCTTTTGAGGTGCTAGACACTCCTGCTTCATATGCCCAAACTGATTGCAATTATAAACTTGACCTTTGGACCCTCTATCATGCACTCCTTTATGAAATGGCCCTTCTTGTCACACTTCTTACAAATGCATATCCTGTTTCTTAATCTTTCCTTTGGGTCCAAATTCTCCCTTGCACTGATTTTGCTGCCGTGCTTTCCCTCCGGTCTTCTTGGGTTCCTCACTTGCTTCTTCCTTGAGGATAGCATTCAGCAAGGTCATCTCTACTATGTAGCACCCATGGGAATATGACTTAGAGCTAAACTTAATAAGGTTGGTTCAACCCTTTAGCAAACTATTTTTGTGGGGTATTGATCGGTTAAACCCAAAATCTTACCAGTTCATCGAATTGATTGACATACTCCTTTACTAACATGTCTCCTTGCTTCAAGTGGATAAAATTCTCAAACTCTACTCCTTCCTTACTTTAGAAAGAAACTTTATATCAAAACATCTCTGTAACTTACATTAAGTGATCGCTCCTCCATCGGTCTCTGCCTCAACTACCTCTCACCAACTAAGAGCCTCACCTTGTAACTACCAAGTAGCTAACTGTTTCCTCATCTCATCAACAAAACCCATCAAACAAAAGATCCTCATACAAGTATGAATCCATGTCCTCGAATCTACATATGGCTCAGTATTCACATACGGCTTTCCTATAAGGCTATTGAAATCCTTACATAACTTAGCAAAATTGATGGCAGTGGGTGGGCCGGAATCACACATGTCGCACTCTCCATGGGTCCTCTAGTAGGATTAAGCTCGGCTTGCCCCCCACTTGAAGATATCGGGAGGAACAAATCACGTCTGGAATGTCTGCTACGTCACTGAGCCTGAACCTATGGGATCGCTCATTTTCTATATGTGATTTTTAAGAATTTATTAGCAACTACTAACAGATAATATAGGCATGAATAAGAGGTAACATAGGAACGAATAAGGGAGAGGTTACAATCTAAAAAAAATTGAAATTTTTTTCAATCTTTTTTTTGTATTTACACATACACTTTGGGTATCCATTTTGACAAAAATTTGGAAAACATTTTAAAAACCCTTTTGGAAAACCATTTTCTTTTTAAAAAAAATTCAAGTATGTTCTCTCAACATGCTTCTAATCCCTAAGGAACTTTGAACCTAGGCTCTGATACCAAATGTGACAACCCTCATCCCCCGACACACCAATCCAAAGCCAATGGTGACTTTCAGACTCGTGTCGGTGCCAAGAAGTATGAGTTATCAATTTTCTATAATATTAAAGTGACTAAAAACAAACATACATGATCTAAGATATACTATAATTTAAGAACTCATGGCGGAAGGAAAAAAATATAAGTATAGGAAATAACCATCTTGGAAAATATCTCAAAACACGATCTTAGAAAACAGTGCATAATACATAGAAATACCATTCATAGTCTATTAAAAGAAATACTAAGTACTGATAAGCTAAATAGTTACATGGAGAGTAAATAAAGGATAAGCAACTCCTATGATCCGGTCACCTCTCCTTGCACTAAAATCAGACCTAATCACCTGTCACCCTGTCCTCACGTAGTTGCGGTTAACTTTAATTCAACCTATGTGGTCTACGGTGTCCTACAAGTGTCCGTACATTCCTATGGCCCTTTACTTAAGGGTTGTTATTCATCACACCTACAATAACAACTTATGTTGGCTTCTACAAGGATCAAACTATGTATCGAACCTCAACAACTAATGATCGGCCACCTCCTAAAGCTACTCAATATGGAAACATCACTACTAGAGCTACTTAATAGAGGAACATCGCTACTCAGTATAGGAACATCTACAACTCTCCTTATGGTGCTACAACCCACATTATGCCTACGCGTAACTATCCTATATAGGTTTCCGTATGATTATGGCATGTGAATAAATTTCCCATAACTATGACTACACATAACCCAACTATGCATCCAGGGAGAGCCCACAATGCTGACTTGTCCATGTGTCTCATCGTTTACATTTGTGTCCACCACTTGATCTTAGTATACACCTCTTATTGCATGCATTGGGGTCCATCAACAACATAGTATCATGCCGTGTCAAAATCGTGAATACCAAGGAGTCCCGTTTTGCTGGGTCCACACACTTCATCAAGTATCAGTCAGTGTTGTGTGTCCACCAAAGGACCTCCTGTGAGTGCCATTTGCAATAGAATTGCCCTCAGTCGAATAATCGACCTCCACTACGTAAAGTGCATTTACCTAACCTTGCAATATCCTATCGTCGTATATCATATAGAACTAGCTTTCATGCCACCGCTAACATCCATGGATATGTATACAACATGATTTTACATACCATTAATAATTTTATTTCCAACTTGGGCCCTAGGTCGAGGTTCACATTATGCATTTCAAACATCAACCGACCGATCGCTACACCCTATCGGCCGACCGCTTATAGTTGAGCACCCAGTGTGAATGGCTGACCGGTCACAATGTAAATTTTAGGATTTTTGATTTCTAATTATTCAAATTTTAGTTGTTAATCTGATAAATTCTAGATTTACATAATGAACTCTATACATAGATTTACACTAACCATTCTTTGCAATTTTTCCTTACTTTTATTGATATCAAATTCATAGATTTACACCATTTTAGTTTAAATCAAGATTAACAAATTTTAGGGTTTCTATTCAATCGCAAAAGGGGTTTAAGATATTAGCCAACATATACCATTTCTAATTCAAATATTAAAATTTAAAAATTAGGGTTTAAAGTTTGGTTATAAACATCCTAGATTAGATAGAATAGGTAAATATTAACTGTAAATAATTAACTTATTAAACTTGTTCCCAGTCACCTCTGATCCAAGCTCTTAACTCTCAACACCATCGGAGAATCAACACCATTAACTTGCCCCTTCCTTGATTCAATTATTAGTATTCTCTTATTTTGTTTTTAATTTGTTCTTAAAGAAATTTTTGTAAGTGGAGATAAGAAATTTTGGTAGAGTTTCAGAATGCAGTAAGTTTTCTAATGTAAGTAGGGTTAGGTTAGGGGTTTATCTATATAGCTTACAGACTGAAGTGGAACATTTGGTTGACCCAAGAGAATCTTTTCTCTCATCATAGACACCCATTAGAAACTTGGCATAAAAAAATAATATTTCATCCTGTAATGACCTCGTGTTTCGAACCATTCGCATACGCACATGTCGGACTTGAATTGCTCAGAAAAACATATTGTTAATTTTATATCTGGCAAAACTAAGCATACACAGTAAATAAATGAATCACAAAATCACAGAAATAGAGTATTACTATAATAAGTAGATAAATAGTAGTTCATGAAGCTACTATATAAACAATAGAGTTTGAAATAAAATACAATAGAATATCTAAGATACAATGTAATCTCGAATACAAATAGAGGACAAGTCTGAACAAACAACTGGACAGCTGAAAGCTGAATAGATATATATAGATCTCAAAGTAAAGCTCCAACTCCAACTCCAAAGGTGATTCTCAAATGTTGTGCTCAGTCTGACCCGAGTGTTACCCAGCGGCTTGACCGGGCAACCAAAGACTTGATGAACAGACTTCGTTCGGCATTTATCCTCATTCGGCACGACGAGGCCGTTCGGCATCCACGGTCATTCGACATTGAGGGTCGTTCGGTACTGTATATCGTTCTGTATAGAGGGCCATTTGGCATGTCAGAGTCGTTCGGCGTTCCACACCGCTCGGCATCCAGACCACGTTCGGCATTGAGAGGTGTTCGGCATGTCAGAGTCGTTCGGCATTCCACACTGTTCGGCATCTAGACCTCGTTCGATATTGAAGGCCGTTCGACATGTCAGAGTCGTTCAGCATTCAATCTCGACCGACATGAAGCTCGTTCGGCATTCCAGCCTCGCTCAGAATTTCACCTCGACCGGCATCGGTTCCTGTTCGGCTTGCACTCTTCACTCAACACATCACCTCGTTCGGCATTAAGGAATCACTCGGCATTTGCCGATAGGCATTTGTGGTTCGGCACACAGAGTTCACTCATTTTGGGCTGAACGGTCTAGCTACTAGGTCCACCAGGGAAGTCCAACCCATCTTCGTCTATAAATAGAGAGGCAGGGGCACAGTGAATGGGACCTTTTTTCGAGAACACCGAGGAGACTTTGCCGCATTCAAGACTCATTCAAGACTTATCTTTTTTGCTTAACAATTGTAATCAAATAGTTGGTGTACGGATTGTATCTGTAATCGATTAGTGAGAAAAATGCTTAATAATTGTAATCAAATAGTTGGTGTATGGATTGTATCTGTAATCAATTAGTGAGAAAAACAATAAAGATTAACCTCAAAGTGGACGTAGGCAGTTACACCGAACCACTATAAATTTGATGTTCTTGTTTTCTGCGTTTAATTTAGCACATTATCCTCTGTTTTAATTTACTTTCTTCATTAATCTCTCTACATAATTCTACTCAAGGGTGTTAGTGACCAATTCTGGTGCTAACATTTTGGTGCTTTTCACTGAGAATCGAACTCAGGTCAATAGGATCTACTTTGTAGCTACTGGATTAAAAAATCCCCCGAAGGAGATCCGACTTATTCATTGCACACCCGTTGAATCTATTTAGAGTTCCAACCGACAACACTACAATGGGAAGACCACGCACTCGATCAGTGTAACGACCCAGAATTATTAAATAATTAAAATATGAGTATTTAATTAATTTTAAATATTAATAAGTGAAATTTATAAGTCGAATAAATTTTATTTGAATTATTGGATTTAATTGGATAATTAAATCAATAATTTAATATGTTAATTTATGGAAATAATTGAAAATAGGGTTAAATATGATTGAAAATGATTTGTAAAATTTTATTTTATCATATTGAAGTTAGAATGATATTTTAGAACTTTTAAAATCGAATTAAAAGTTAATTTGTGAAAATTGAATATTTTAATATTTAAATCGACTAGTGAAAATAGTCAATTTTTGAACAGTCTCAGAATTGAACGAAACCAGTTCCATTGGATCCGTAATAGTTAGTTATTATCGGATTTCAATTTTCGTGTCAATCGGAGCTATCGTTTGAGCGTGGCAGCTCGAAACGCATCGAATTATTTTTAATTTAAATTTGACGAGCTAAAATAGCCATTTTTCAAAAAGTCTCGGATTTCGACGAAACCAGTTTCATCGGATCCGTAATGTGATATTATTGTAAGGTTTTAAATTTCGTGTCAATTGGGTTTACCGTTTGTCCGGTACAAATTAAAACGCCTAGAAAATCGCTTAAATCGGTTTAATTCAAATTGAGCGTTTACAGCCATAACTCGCACATACTTCCGAATTAGCTTCCGAAACCTGTTCCATTGTGTCCGGAACGCGGGATAAACCCTAGGTACGTCAGTTTCGGCGCGTAAATCGGAGTTTGGAATTTCCGGATGAATAGTGTCGATCGATTTTCCTATAAATACACACCCACACCCTTCATAAATTAAAAATAAAAAATAAAACTAAACCCTAATATCTTGTAGCCGCCACTACCCAATGTAAGGCCAGAATTTTTCAATTTTCATCCCTTAATTACTTTCAATCCGTGAAGAATTAGAAGAAATCACCAACTAAGAAGTTGTAGAGGGGAGTGTGTTCTTCAAATCCATACGGGTGTGATCGTTTTTAGAGACTCGAGGAAGGAGAAAAGGGGGTCGACAGGGGGGGAGCTGCGCACGCATTTCCAGGTGGAGGAGATGGCCGAGCTTCAGGTGGTTGAGGCCGTGGGTAGCTTGCGTCGAGAGCTTCGAGATGGCGGTGGTTTGATGTGATTTCGTCGAGTGATCGCGATGGAAATTGAAACCCTAGTTGAGCAAAATGGGTTTGTGCGGCTACTGTAAGTAACGTGCTCGGCCTATAGAAGATGAAGAAGGAGGGGAGTTGCATTCAAGGGTCCTGATGGCTTTGCAGTGGATCCAACGGCCCGGATTTGTGTGGGTTTAAAATATTTAAGTTATTGTTGAAATTAGTTTGTTTAAATACGTGTAAACTTCAAAAATTCATAACTTTTTCATACGAGGTCGAAAACGCGCGAAACCAGTTGCGTTGGAATCGTATGGACGAGCACTACGCGATGGAGTTAGTTTGGAGTCGATTGGAGTTAGTGAGAATTTTGGGTAAAATTAAACGTCCGTTTAATTTTATTCGAAATAAATCGCTAAAACGGAATTTAAAATCAAGGTGAGAACTTCTCATTCAATCGAATCGGTTTCGATTTTTATTTTAAATAGTTAGATTTAAAATATTTGAATGTATGTTTGAATGATGATTGATATCTATTCATTGTTAAAATAGACATTATACGCCGTTAGTAAGCGGATGTTATTTAATAAAAACATATACCGCGAATATTTCATAAACAGTGAAATTGGTATTATATATAATAGCAATATATATATATATTGGCATATGTATATATTGCAGTTGTTGATTTCCCGTATTTTTTAGCGGATGAGACCCTATTGCGCCGTTATTAAGCGGATAATATTTAATAAGAACATATACCGCGATAATTTCGTACTGGAGCGAAATTGGTATTGTGCTTGTTTGTGGATGCAGGAAAACAGGTTGGAGGGATCCAACTGGATTCCTCAACAGTTTTTATTTGATTTCAGATATTTTGATATTTGATGGATTTTCATATCGATATATGATATCGTTGTTGTCGTGATTGACTATTTGGTGTGTAGCATTATTGGACCAAATTTTGGGATTTTAAAATGATTTTTAAAGTGATTTTTGAGAATATACTATATTTTGGAATTGATCCATTATAAATAAATAAACGTTATAATTTTTAAAGTTATAAAAATTATGATTTTTAAGAAATATAGTTAAAAGCTGATTTTTTGAAAATAAGGAATTAATGACTTTATAAAATAGTTTAATCGGGATTTTAGAATTTATTGTGAAAAGTTTAAATATAGGATTTATGAAATTTAATTATTTTATAAATCAAAATGATGAAATTATAAAGGAGTTTAAAGACGTTTTTAAAATATTAATATAAATTGATTTATATTAAGAGATTTATAAATAGATATTTATGAATTGAAATATTGACATTATAAAACGAGTTTTTATAAGTGTTTGAATGAAGTGAAAATGAATTTCATTAAAGAATGAAATTTATAGAATTATAAATTTGTGAAGTTATTTGAAGAATAGATTTGGTTAAATAAATGAATCTTATAAGTTATAAGATTTATGGTTTGGAAAGTCTTTAGAAGAACGATTTTGTAAAATAATCGTTTTATAAGTATTTAACTTATAATATGAACTTTTAGTTTATAATTGAGTTATAAACTGAAATAGGTTAATAAAAGAATTTATAAAAAGGAAGCTTTTATAAATAAATAGAAATGGAATTTATAAACGTTGTTTTATAAATTCGCAAACAACTTATTTTGATAAGTAAATTGTTGAAACCTATTAATGGAGTTATATTCACATCTTTGACTGTGAATAATACTTTAAAATAAAATGAATAGAAATGATGAAATTGTTAATTGAAGTATATTCACGTTTTTAAATAGTGAATAATATGTTAAAGAAAATTGTTTTGAATGAGATTTTTAAATTGAATTAAAACGATCTAACGATGTTTTAAAATATGTTAAGATTCGAAACCACAGATTTCAACATTCATTGTTGAAATAGACGTTTTCGAGAAATAAAAGGAAATAGTGGACTATAACACTGTTGTTATAGTAAATGATTTCCGAAAGGAAATGTTTTGTATAGTATTGGGATTTATATATCTATTTTAATTTCGAATCCCTATACTAGTGATTTTGGGTTGTCGTAACGATGTTTTACGTAACATTTGTTTTGGCCCAAATAAATATGTTTAAGAGAATGATTTCCTTAAAGAATGAAATATATACTTAATTTCGATTGAAGTATATTGAATATTTTCCAAGTGTTGAAAATAAATAAAATTTGTGAATTACTTATTAAATAAGTATGGAAATGTTTTCCAATAAAAAAGTGAATATTTTGAGAATTTATCTTTTTTTGAAGATAAATTGAAATGAATAATTGAAATCGAATATCCATAGATATTTTGGATTATAAATTCACTAAGGAATTTATAAAAGAAAGTGGAATTGGTTTAAAAATAAATATTGATTTATTTTTGAAGTATGAAATAATATATCTTGTAAAGATATTTTTGGAAAATAAATAATTTGAAAAAATTATTTGGAAACTGGTGATGTGTGCATATCCATTGATAGTTCAATAACCGACTATCAATATTTCCCTTTGAATGGGTATTTGATGTGATTTGTTTGAATGTGAATACCACACTTATTTTTGAATAAGCGCTCACTATTCGGGTTAACCGGGAAAGGACCATGGGGTCGTATAACCCATTCCGAATATGTGATACGTCGTTATGATAGCATTGAAGATCGGTGTTGAAGACCCGGTATTTGCAAAAGCGATAGGATGACCTGTCGATTGACTCTACACCGAGTAGCTACGATATAGAGTTCTCCATATGTGATGGTGAATCCGATCAGGATTGTGGATATCCGGATTGCAAGGACTTCTTTGTAAGTGCCTTCGGTTCTGTTCGAGCCCGGAACAGACTTGTATGGATTGTATGTCTGACATTACAAGTTGAGATATAAAGCCGATTTCTTTCAAATATATTTCTGTTGGTGGCGGAGAATTTATTCTTTTAGCTTAACACCCTTCTCTGAGACGTACGAGCTCAGAGGTTATGTAGTTGAAGGTTATCAGCGATATATTCCCAATTTGGTAATGTGACATGCTGAATGTTGCTGTAAATGATCATTGTGTTGATTATTTGTGATGGGATCATTTATTTGATCGTTTATCTTTGTGATCATCTCTATGATCATTTGTGACCCAAAGCATGGCTTTTGTATAAAGTATGTTTTTGTGGACGAAACTTCGTCGAGCCTCACATCCCGGAATGGTCAAAACAGGAAAGATGCGGCAAGGTTATGAGGGGTAGCTCCCTTTAGGGTATGTGCATTTCCTTCTGGAAAGGGTGGTATCATGGTATGGAGCCCAGATACTTACTCATGTTGATACACTATATTTATTACTGTGTGGTGTTGTTGGTGACGAGCGCTCGGTTAAAGGTCCAATGGGACAGGGGGATGCCATATTCGTGTAGTAGTTACCTAGTGATAAAGGTAACCCGGTCTTGTGTTGGCAGAGAGCTGATTAAGTTCTCGGAACGTCCCGCCAGAGGCGTTTCCATGTGGCAATGGGAAGTTCCTTGGCCTGACCATTTGTTGGAAATCCAAAGAAACAATACGAGACTTGTACGGTTTTAGTTGTATAACCTGCCATGGAATGTGGCGGTAACCTGCTATTGAATATGGTAGCTATAGTAGGCATAAGTGCGGAATGTCTATGCTGGCTAAGATTTATATCTTTATTTTTGAAATGATTTTCCTGTACTATGCACTAGTAATAATATCAAATGTTATTTTAAATGCGTATCAAGCATCTTTGGCTATCATAAGGAGAAATCTCCTCTGATTCTGCGTTTGCATGTGTGTGTGTGCGGGAGGCCTTATGGTAGTCTCATTTTTAAAAGCATTGCGAATTGAGTTTAAAAATATTCCTCTATTTTGATTTTATAGTTAAATAAACTGTTTTGAGTTCTCACACCAGTCACATGACTGACTTGGAGTTTATTGTTTTCCTTCCTAAACTCTGGGTGCCCACCAATTTCCACACGGGCAGTTAAGGTTTATCAGGATATTCTGAATATTCTGGATTTGCTGGAGGCAAGCTGGATGGCATGACGTATTACTACTTATATAGTATTTCTTTTCCGCTGTTTGTTTGATGTTGTATACTCTGATGATATGATATGATATGATGATGTAATGAAATGTATAAAATGTAATAACTGATATAGTTCTTTGTTTAAAGAGTATTCATTTATTATTATATGTTATTCCGCTGTGAATTGTGAGATTCTGATGTTGTTCTGTTGTGTTCTGTTCCGTTCTATTTTCTTTCTGTTCTATTCTCTTTTTCTTCTATTTTAAAATTTTCTATTTTCTATTTTCTTTTCTCTCTCTCCATTTTCTACCTTCTTATTTCTTCTGTCTCTTCTTCTTTCTTTTTCTTTTTCTTAAATTCTTTTTAAAACCCATAACATTTCGGGTTTTTGGCCTTCGATTTCTCGGCAGTCGATAAAGTGAGTATCGATGTTGAATTTTCGAAAGTCGAAAATTTCCGTTTGTTACATTTGGTATCAGAGCATATGGTTAAGCGACAACCATGGTTCTGTTGGGTGTTACTCGTTAGAGATAGAGTCAGTAGTACTCTAGAATGAGTTTGAGTGTAATAATAGCTATGAGAGCGTATTTGTTAGTGAATATAAAATTGTTTTATATTGTGATGATTGGTTTGTTGAGTGGCATATGAACCTTCGTCAGCACGGTATGTACAACTATGCCGAAGGGGTTTCTAAACACTTGAATAGAACAATTCGACACAATATTGTTTTTAAAAATGGGTAAATGAAATAATTTTACTTGATTATATTTTATATATAAAGAAATAATTTTTCAAAATTATTAAAGTGTATATAAGTTGATTGTTTAGTTGTTTGAATAATCTAAATTAAAGAATAATTGTATAAGCAAATGAATTATAAGAATTGAATTATAATTAAAGTGATTTACAATTTTGAAATAAACTTATATACATAAGAAATGAAACTATATGAATATGAGTTGTAAATAAGGGTGAATTTAAAGTTAAATGGAAATTTACTTTAGAATTGAAATCTGAATTTATTTACAAGTAGGATTTTAAGTTATGTAAAACTAAGTGATGTTTAAATGGAATATAACTTAAGAGATATTGAATGAAGTTGATATTGGTATCAAAGTAAATTATTAAAGTTAAGTGATAAATATGAACTTGAGTTATGAAATGAAATTCAACTTTAGTAATTGAATATGAATTGAATGAATGGATTGAATGATAATCAATTAAATGTGAATAAAGTTGATATGAAATAATGGATATAAGAGTTAATTCATTAAAATGTAATGTTATTGAAAGTTGAATAGTTGAAAAAAAAAATCAATTAATTAAACCAATTGATAAGTAAAGTGATTTGATTGAAATTAATAAATATACATTGATTGATATTTGAGTGTTAGTTGATTATATATAATTCATTAAGTGTTAATGAAACTGGAAGTTAAAGTAATTGGAATCCAATTTGAAGTTAAGTGAATTTTAAATAGAATTGAATTTGATTTGGAAGTGAACCAACTTGAATATGAATTAGTAAATATAAACTAATTGAACATGAATGTTAGTAAACATCCACTGTTAATGAATCGAATGTGATTAAATGGAAAACCTATTTCATTGAATATTAATGAGAATATGAATGAATATATTTTGGTTACGAATGTTAGTTGGTTGATGTTTGCATTTATTGCTTTTCCTACATTTGATATGTTGACATGTATAGTTATTATGTTACTATAGGATGTATATTGATAATATTATCTATATGCATGGTTCTCATATTGTTTGTTGAGTGATTAGTAGGTGCGGATCGCGTTTGCTTCGCATTTGGAGCTCGCTTTCGCGCTATATTAGCTGTATATGCTTGCTAATAAAATATAAGGTACATATCTCGGATTACATACCGTACTTTTACATTTTTTTCCCTTCGGGATGCCTCATTACTTGATGAGATGTATATTTGTGATATATATACTGTCATTTTTTTTTTCGGATCGAGCCGCGCAAAGGAGACTATGGCGAATTTTTCCGAAAATTTAAGGCGTTAGAAAAAAATTTGAGAAAATTGGAAAAATTTTGAAAACTTTAACTTTGATTTTGAATTGAAAGTTAAATGATATAGTAGTGTTTTTGAAAGGATAACTAAGTATGATTTGAAAACTTAGTAAAGTATTGTAAAAAGTTTAACTATGGATTTTGGGAAAGTAAATAAATTCTATAACTTTTCTTACTTATAATTTCGAGGACGAAATTCTTTTAAGTGGGGAAGATTGTAACGACCCAGAATTTTCAAATAATTAAAATATGAGTATTTAATTAATTTTAAATATTAATAAGTGAAATTTATAAGTCGAATAAATTTATTTGAATTATTGGATTTAATTGGATAATTAAATCGATAATTTAATATGTTAATTTATGGAAATAATTGAAAATAGGGATAAATATGATTAAAAATGATTTGTAAAATTTTATTTTATCATATTGAAGTTAGAATGATATTTTAGAACTTTTAAAATCGAATTAAAAGTTAATTTGTGAAAATTGAATATTTTAATATTTAAATCGACTAGTGAAAATAGTCAATTTTTGAACAGTATCAGAATTGAACGAAACCAGTTCCATTGGATCCATAATAGTTAGTTATTACCGGATTTCAATTTTCGTGTCAATCGGAGCTATCGTTTGAGCGTGGCAGCTCGAAACGCATCGAATTATTTTTAATTTAAATTTGACGAGCTAAAATAGCCATTTTTCAAAAAGTCTCGGATTTCGACGAAACCAGTTTCATCGGATCCGTAATGTGATATTATTCTAAGGTTTCAAATTTCGTGTCAATTGGATTTACCATTTGTCCGGTACAAATTAAAACGCCTAGAAAATCGCTTAAATCGGTTTAATTCAAATTGAGCGTTTACAGCCATAACTCGCACATACTTCCGAATTAGCTTCCAAAACCTGCTCCATTGTGTCCGGAACGCGGGATAAACCCTAGGTACGTCAGTTTCGGCGCGTAAATCGGAGTTCGGAATTTCCGGATGAATAGTGTCGATCGATTTTCCTATAAATACACACCCACACCCTTCATAAATTAAAAATAAAAAATAAAACTAAACCCTAATATCTTGTAGCCGCCACTACCCAATGTAAGGCCAGAATTTTTCAATTTTCATCCCTTAATTACTTTCAATCCGTGAAGAATTAGAAGAAATCACCAACTAAGAAGTTGTAGAGGGGAGTGTGTTCTTCAGATCCATACGGGTGTGATCGTTTTTAGAGACTCGAGGAAGGAGAAAAGGGGGCCGACAGGGGGGAGCTGCGCATGCATTTCCAGGTGGAGGAGATGGCCGAGCTTCAGGTGGTTGAGGCCGTGGGTAGCTTGCGTCGAGAGCTTCGAGATGGCGGTGGTTTGATGTGATTTCGTCGAGTGATCGCGATGGAAATTGAAACCCTAGTTGAGCAAAATGGGTTTGTGCGGCTACTGTAAGTAACGTGCTCGGCCTATAGAAGATGAAGAAGGAGGGGAGTTGCGTTCAAGGGTCCTGATGGCTTTGCAGTGGATCCAACGGCCCGGATTTGTGTGGGTTTAAAATATTTAAGTTATTGTTGAAATTAGTTTGTTTAAATACGTGTAAACTTCAAAAATTCATAACTTTTTCATACGAGGTCGAAAACGCGCGAAACCAGTTGCGTTGGAATCGTATGGACGAGCACTACGCGATGGAGTTAGTTTGGAGTCGATTGGAGTTAGTGAGAATTTTGGGTAAAATTAAACGTCCGTTTAATTTTATTCGAAATAAATCGCTAAAACGAAATTTAAAATCAAGGTGAGAACTTCTCACTCAATCGAATCGGTTTCGATTTTTATTTTAAATAGTTAGATTTAAAATATTTGAATGTATGTTTGAATGATGATTGATATCTATTCATTGTTAAAATAGACATTATACGCCGTTAGTAAGCGGATGTTATTTAATAAAAACATATACCGCGAATATTTCATAAACAGTGAAATTGGTATTATATATAATAGCAATATATATATATTGGCATATGTATATATTGCAGTTGTTGATTTCCCGTATTTTTTAGCGGATGAGACCCTATTGCGCCGTTATTAAGCGGATAATATTTAATAAGAACATATACCGCGATAATTTCGTACTGGAGCGAAATTGGTATTGTGCTAATGTTTGTGGATGCAGGAAAACAGGTTGGAGGGATCCAACTGGATTCCTCAACAGTTTTTATTTGATTTCAGATATTTTGATATTTGATGGATTTTCATATCGATATATGATATCGTTGTTGTCGTGATTGACTATTTGGTGTGTAGCATCATTGGACCAAATTTTGGGATTTTAAAATGATTTTTAAAGTGATTTTTGAGAATATACTATATTTTGGAATTGATCCATTATAAATAAATAAACGTTATAATTTTTAAAGTTATAAAAATTATGATTTTTAAGAAATATAGTTAAAAGCTGATTTTTTGAAAATAAGGAATTAATGACTTTATAAAATAGTTTAATCGGGATTTTAGAATTTATTGTGAAAAGTTTAAATATAGGATTTATAAAATTTGATTATTTTATAAATCAAAATGATGAAATTATAAAGGAGTTTAAAGACGTTTTTAAAATATTAATATAAATTGATTTATATTAAGAGATTTATAAATAGATATTTATGAATTGAAATATTGACATTATAAAACGAGTTTTTATAAGTGTTTGAATGAAGTGAAAATGAATTTCATTAAAGAATGAAATTTATAGAATTATAAATTTATGAAGTTATTTGAAGAATAGATTTGGTTAAATAAATGAATCTTATAAGTTATAAGATTTATGGTTTGGAAAGTCTTTAGAAGAACGATTTTGTAAAATAATCGTTTTATAAGTATTTAACTTATAATATGAACTTTTAGTTTATAATTGAGTTATAAACTGAAATAGGTTAATAAAAGAATTTATAAAAAGGAATCTTTTATAAATAAATAGAAATGGAATTTATAAACGTTGTTTTATAAATTCGCAAACAACTTATTTTGATAAGTAAATTGTTGAAACCTATTAATGGAGTTATATTCACATCTTTGACTGTGAATAATACTTTAAAATAAAATGAATAGAAATGATGAAATTGTTAATTGAAGTATATTCACGTTTTTAAATAGTGAATAATATGTTAAAGAAAATTGTTTTGAATGAGATTTTTAAATTGAATTAAAACGATCTAACGATGTTTTAAAATATGTTAAGATTCGAAACCATAGATTTCAACATTCATTGTTGAAATAGACGTTTTCGAGAAATAAAAGGAAATAGTGGACTATAACACTGTTGTTATAGTAAATGATTTCCGAAAGGAAATGTTTTGTATAGTATTGGGATTTATATATCTATTTTAATTTCGAATCCCTATACTAGTGATTTTGGGTTGTCGTAACGATGTTTTACGTAACATTTGTTTTGGCCCAAATAAATATGTTTAAGAGAATGATTTCCTTAAAGAATGAAATATATACTTAATTTCGATTGAAGTATATTGAATATTTTCCAAGTGTTGAAAATAAATAAAATTTGTGAATTACTTATTAAATAAGTATGGAAATGTTTTCCAATAAAAAAGTGAATATTTTGAGAATTTATCTTTTTTTGAAGATAAATTGAAATGAATAATTGAAATCGAATATCCATAGATATTTTGGATTATAAATTCACTAAGGAATTTATAAAAGAAAGTGGAATTGGTTTAAAAATAAATATTGATTTATTTTTGAAGTATGAAATAATATATCTTGTAAAGATGTTTTTGGAAAATAAATAATTTGAAAAAATTATTTGGAAACTGGTGATGTGTGCATATCCATTGATAGTTCAATAACCGACTATCAATATTTCCCTTTGAATGGGTATTTGATGTGATTTGTTTGAATGTGAATACCACACTTATTTTTGAATAAGCGCTCACTATTCGGGTTAACCGGGAAAGGACCATGGGGTCGTATAACCCATTCCGAATATGTGATACGTCGTTATGATAGCATTGAAGATCGGTGTTGAAGACCCGGTATTTGCAAAAGCGATAGGATGACCTGTCGATTGACTCTGCACCGAGTAGCTACGATATAGAGTTCTCCATATGTGATGGTGAATCCGATCAGGATTGTGGATATCCGGATTGCAAGGACTTCTTTGTAAGTGCCTTCGGTTCTGTTCGAGCCCGGAACAGACTTGTATGGATTGTATGTCTGACATTACAAGTTGAGATATAAAGCCGATTTCTTTCAAATATATTTCTGTTGGTGGCGGAGAATTTATTCTTTTAGCTTAACACCCTTCTCTGAGACGTACGAGCTCAGAGGTTATGTAGTTGAAGGTTATCAGCGATATATTCCCAATTTGGTAATGTGACATGCTGAGTGTTGCTGTAAATGATCATTGTGTTGATTATTTGTGATGGGATCATTTATTTGATCGTTTATCTTTGTGATCATCTCTATGATCATTTGTGACCCAAAGCATGGCTTTTGTATAAAGTATGTTTTTGTGGACGAAACTTCGTCGAGCCTCACATCCCAGAATGGTCAAAACAGGAAAGATGCGGCAAGGTTATGAGGGGTAGCTCCCTTTAGGGTATGTGCATTTCCTTCTGGAAAGGGTGGTATCATGGTATGGAGCCCAGATACTTACTCATGTTGATACACTATATTTATTACTGTGTGGTGTTGTTGGTGACGAGCGCTCGGTTAAAGGTCCAATGGGACCGGGGGATGCCATATTCGTGTAGTAGTTACCTAGTGATAAAGGTAACCCGGCCTTGTGTTGGCAGAGAGCTGGTTAAGTTCTCGGAACGTCCCGCCAGAGGCGTTTCCATGTGGCAATGGGAAGTTCCTTGGCCTGACCATTTGTTGGAAATCCAAAGAAACAATACGAGACTTGTACGGTTTTAGTTGTATAACCTGCCATGGAATGTGGCGGTAACCTGCTATTGAATATGGTAGCTATAGTAGGCATAAGTGCGGAATGTCTATGCTGGCTAAGATTTATATCTTTGTTTTTGAAATGATTTTCCTATACTATGCACTAGTAATAATATCAAATGTTATTTTAAATGCGTATCAAGCATCTTTGGCTATCATAAGGAGAAATCTCCTCCGATTCTGCGTTTGCATGTGTGTGTGTGTGCGGGAGGCCTTATGGTAGTCTCATTTTTAAAAGCATTGCGAATTGAGTTTAAAAATATTCCTCTATTTTGATTTTAAAGTTAAATAAACTGTTTTGAGTTCTCACACCAGTCACATGACTGACTTGGAGTTTATTGTTTTCCTTCCTAAACTCTGGGTGCCCACCAATTTCCACACGGGCAGTTAAGAGTTAAGGTTTATTAGGATATTCTGGATATTCTGGATTTGCTGGAGGCAAGCTGGATGGCATGACGTATTACTACTTATATAGTATTTCTTTTCCGCTGTTTGTTTGATGTTGTATACTCTGATGATATGATATGATATGATGATGTAATGAAATGTATAAAATGTAATAACTGATATAGTTCTTTGTTTAAAGAGTATTCATTTATTATTATATGTTGTTCCGCTGCGAATTGTGAGATTCTGATGTTGTTCTGTTGTGTTCTGTTCCGTTCTATTTTCTTTCTGTTCTATTCTCTTTTTCTTCTATTTTAAAATTTTCTATTTTCTATTTTCTTTTCTCACTCTCTCCATTTTCTACCTTCTTATTTCTTCTGTCTCTTCTTCTTTCCTCTTCTTTTTCTTAAATTCTTTTTAAAACCCATAACATTTCGGGTTTTTGGCCTTCGATTTCTCGGCAGTTGATAAAGTGAGTATCGATGTTGAATTTTCGAAAGTCGAAAATTTCCGTTTGTTACAATCAGCCTCTCACAATGCAGACGTCCATGAGACTTCTAGTATGCAACAAGTTGGACCTAGCAACCAACAAGCAATTCAAGGCGCAAGGCCCTCCACCCAAAATAAAACAAAAGTCATTTCCCAAACAGAGTTCAATGACTTGTGTTGAATATGCGCTTTGCGCTTATATGATTTTTGTTTCATGATAATAAACATATATATATTCGTTTAAATGTATTTGGTAATGTACTATTTTGTTTTTCATAGATTAAATAAATATTTGTTGAATAAAATAAGTTACACCGAATTTGAATTCAAACAGAAATTTTATTCAAACAAATATTTATTACAATCTTGAATAGTACAAATTCAAGTTCTCACTATACATATACAGTTTTGAATACATCACATTTCAATTTACATTAATAACCTCACTACATATCACTCACACTCGTATTTTGTCTTCAACTGCATTCCAGTTTGAATCCAGCATCTGAGCAATCTGCAAAAATATTCACTAACGCGGTAAAATTGAAAAAGAAATATTTTTGCAATATAAAATGAAATATGATTTTTGAAAATACGATTTGCCTCAGTTATTTGGGTTGTTCGTCATAATTTACATTTGAATTCATCATACACGAACAACTTGTGACATACACAGTGTATCACTGTATATGCCACAAGGCCGTGCACACCGATATACACTTGATAATGCTACAGGGACAGGTGAGCACAAGGTCAAACCCAAATAAAAGGACGGGTTCAACTCAGGTGCAACATAAATGAAATCTCGACTTCAGCACAAGGTCAAACCCGAGTTGTGAAACTGGATTCATCTCAAGTGTAATGCACAGTCTACACAAATTCAACAGTGCATCAAAGCAAACTCAAGTAGACAGTAGCATATACTACATGGATGAACACATGAGAATGGAATGCACAGGTTAGAGATGCAACAATGGACCCAACATCAAAGACACGGCAGTAACAAATCAAGACAGCATCCACCAGACTCCAACAAGTAATCAAGATCAAATGACTTCAAGCAAGTGCACAACTAAACCGCAAATGAAATACAACTCACATGTATGCACCAGTAAACCATGCTTCACGATGAACCAGTGGTCATAAACACAGTGACATGTACAGATACAAAACAATGACCAGACAACAATTGCATCAAGTATGCTCAAGTCCAGATGCATCAGGTTGAAAATTTTCAAAGCCTAAGTATACAATACAATAGTGACAAACATCATAGGAATGCAACAACCAAATTAAGAATCAAGTGGAAATGAATCGATGTCCAATATGCAACATGGCCGAGCATTGATACAAGACACCATTGAATGACAATGAATGCAACAGTGAAGCAAAATATAGCAGTAAAGATATAATGGCCGTGAACAGCAAGATGATCAGCCACTAGAATTTCAAATGAAACAATGAACAAAATACATGCAAATGCATCAAAGCACTGAGACATGAATGCAGCATTTACAACATACAAACAAGCACATAAAGTAATGAAGCACTGAAGTGATGCAAACAGTGAACAACTGGACAACATCTGAATGCAATGAAGACAATGCTTGAAACCGAGTACGTACAAATCCAGTGCCAACATGAACAGAGAACCATACACAATACCTACCAGAAAAAGATAGCTAGAGACGAAATGAATCAAAGCCAAGACCGAAGCCAGGAGTAAAAAAAATTTCATGAAATCAATATTGTCAAAGAAAATCAACGCCTTGGCAATGAAGAAATCGAACGAAGTCAGAATTCTCTACCGTGTCAACCAAGGAATCAAGTGCATACGAATTTGATTAAGTCAAAGAAATCTCAAGCATCAACGCATAATCAAACGGCCGATCAAACGAAAATGACAGATTTAAATATATTTAGACGAACGAAAATTTAGGGGTACGACTCCTATAAATTGCCATAATCATCATCGGCATAGATCCATCGAGTTCAAGTACGAATACACAAAAGCACAAAAGCATAAAATCACATACCGAATCAAGGAGACGAACTCGATCTAAATTGAAGAGCCGTGAGCAAATCAAGGAGCATCGAAGCCTACTATTGAACGGTATCGAGCGGCGCTTCAATTTGTACAACCCTAATTTTGAAAGCAAGGAGCAAAAGAGCAGAAGCCCTAATTTCTGAAGAAAGAGGATCGGCCACCATTTCACAAGCCAAAAAGGAATGGGTTAAAGAAAAGAGAATAGGGCCGTCCTATTTTAATTTTAAAGGCTTTAATTTATTTTAATTAGGGTTTAAGTGTTTGTTAATTATTTGCCTTTTAATTGTTTTTTTTTATTTTTCAAATCAAATCTTGGTAAATCACTACCTAGGGATTAGGTAGTGCCAGATTGTCTAGTTAGAATTAGTTCAGTGAGCCGGGTGTGCGAGTTTGCATAACTCTATAGGCGGGAGCAGAGTTTGCGAGTAAGCGAAACTCTATAGGCGGAGCAGGGTGTGCGAGTCTAGTAGAGTGTTTGTGAGCGGGAGCAAATTTTTGCAAGTCTAGTAGAGTGTTTGTAAGCGGGATACTATTTAATTCTAATAGAAATCTGGGAATGCAGCAGTAGGCAGGGGTTGCCGAAGTTGGGTAAATTTTGTGTGTGATTTACTTTTCAGCATATTTATTTCTGCAGTTTGTTTCTGTGTTTCATTTGAGAAAATTTGCTATAACCCTATTCACCCCCCCCCCCCTCTAGGGTTAATCTAGATCCTACAAGTGGTGTCAGAGACCGGTATTTTTCTTTAACTCTAGAGTCATGAATCCACCAAATAATGCTTTTTCTAAGGGGCAATCTATTGCTAGGCCACCCATGTTTAATGGGAATGATTATGCTTATTGGAAAGTTAGGATGGGTATATATCTTAGTTCTGTTGATTATGATGTTTGGGATATTATTGAAACTGGATATAAACCTCCCATTATAACTGTTGGTGGTACTGAGATTCCTAAACCTAAGGATAGGTGGGATGCTAATGATAAGAAATTAAAAACTACAAATGCCAAAGCAATGAACGCTTTGATCTATGCTCTTGATAAAAATGAATTTAATAGAATTTCTCGATGTACAACAGCACAGGAAATTTGGCACACTTTGGAGGTGACACGCGAAGGAACTTCTCAAGTCAAGGAGTCTCATCTAGCCCTATTCAGCAATGAATACGAAAACTTTGTGATGGACAAAGGCGAGAGCATAAAGGATATGTTTGGACGTTTTTCAACTTTGGTGTACAATGCTAGGGCGCTTGGGAAGGTCTTCACTGAGGTAGAGCTTGTGCGGAAGATACTACGATTCTTACCGATGAACTTTGAGGCAAAAGTCACGGCAATATAAGAATCGAAAGATTTGAGTAAACTAAGCATGGAGGAGTTGATTGGCAATTTGATGACATATGAGCTTGAGCTAAAAGCAAAGGAGGAACGCAACAACTTCGAATCAAAGAAGAAGACGATTGCCTTGAAAAGCAAAGAAGAGAGCGATGAAGATGAAGAAGATCTAATTGAAGAGCTTGCAATGGCTGTCAATAATCTTAGAAGATGGTCTAGATTCAAGCCACACGAGAAGAAAACAAGTCGTAATAGGCCAAAAGATTCTGACCATTCCGATAATGAACCGACGTGCTTTAACTGCAAGAAGCCCGGACACTTCATACAAAAATGCCCACTTCTCAAAAACAACAAAGGAAAGAAAAAGAAAAAAAAGGCCTTTGCAGCGACTTGGGATGATGAAGAAGGAGAGGAAGTTTCGGATAGCAGCTCAGAGGAGGCTAACTTGTGTCGTATGGAAAAATCAGAATCAGAAGCAAGCTCCGAGGAATCTAGTGAGGTAGGTGAGTATTCCCATAGAGATCTTGTTTTTATGTGCTTAGATCTTACTAAAACAATTGATAGTCTTGAATCAAAAATTGAAAAACTAAAATCTGAAAGGAGGAAACTCGCCCATGAAAATTCTAGGTTAGAAACTGAACTTGATAATATTCAAAACCTAGACTGTAAAAATTGTAAGATTTTAGATTCAAAATTATCAGAACTTAGGAATAACTTTGAGAATCTTGAAAAAGAAAACTTGAATCTTAAGGAAAACATTGACACTAGGAAAAGGGATTTTATAAATAGATGCACCTCACTTGTAACTGAAAACACAACATTAAAAACCAAAGTCCAAAATCTTGAGAAATCTCTGAATAACTTTTCAAAAGGAGAAAAATCTTTCAAAATGTTATCGGGAAATCAAATTTTTGCTAACAACAGAAAAGGACTAGGTTTTGGGAAATCACAAAATGATGATAATGCAAAAGGTAAAAGTGTCTTTGCTCGATCTGAAATAATTGGACATCATGTTGAAAATTATAATCATAGGAACAAGAACACAAAATTTAATCAAGTCAATTGTATGTGCATAATTTGTATAAAATTTGGACACAATCAAAATAATTGTTGGTATAGACCCAAACACGTGAAAACTATACCAATTTGGGTTCCAAAAGGCACAAATATAAAATCTTTGAAAGTCAAACAAATGGGTGCCAAAAGAAACATATATAAATAGTTTTGGGTCTCCACAAACATATTTTTCATGTTCTGCCACTAACAACCATGGACCTATAAAAACAAATAGGTCACAAAAATCTTTCATCGTGTAGGTGTGGTGGCAGGCTAAGGAACAACAACAGTGTTCTCTGGATTTTGGCTGTTCCAGAAACACAACGGGCGACAAAGCAAAGTTCATTAGCCTAGTATAAAGGTTACAGAATCACAATGGACAACAACGAAAAATTATCGTAAAGGTAAAACAGGTAAAATTGTTTTGAACGATATATTAAATGTGATAATCTGCACCGTAATCTGAATCAAATCAGCCATTAATGTGATGATGAAATGAATGATGACTTTAATTCTGACTTATTCTTAATTGATAGGATTTTTTGACTTGTTCTTATTTATGATCTTGATTTGTGCTTAAATGATGACCAACCAGATTTTCAACTTTGAACTAATCCATATAAATTTGTTCGGTCAAATGATGGTATTTTATTGATCTTTGATTACTCATGCTACACGTAGATATATTTGTTTTGACATTTTGGTCACTACTTGTAAATTTGCATGATTTCAAATTTCATGTGAAAGCTGTTAAAAAGGATTTTAAGAAATTGTTGAAACTTCAAGAAATTGTTTTTGAAATAATTATGATGTTGATTGACTGTTGATTACTCATGAATATAACTGTTTATCCTACGGTTTCTGAAATTAACACTATGATATTTGTTTGAGTGTTAACATGGCTTCATTTCAAATTTCATTCTGAGATAGTTTGTTGAAATTTCACAAATCTAGTCTTTGACATCCAACGAGTGAATATTGAGTGAAATTTAAAGTCAGATGCAGATTACACTAGTAATATAGTTGATAGAAAAATTACTAGTGGAACGTGATTAAGTTTTGAAACATTCATTTGTTGCATCATTTTTCAAAAAAAAACATCTATATATTTTTCACTTGGAAAAATTTTTAGCAGAAATTTTTTTTCTCATATAACCCCTTCGAGAAAATAATTGTTTGACCATATTTTCAGATTAGTCATTCTTATTTGATTTTAAATGACAAATTTTGACTAATCCGACTCCCTGCTGATTATCGAAAAGATAAATAGTGATTGAAAAAGTGATGAGTGTCGATATTTATCATACATTACTCAAGACAGTATATTTAGAAAAATTTCTTTAGAATTTCATAACAAGAGTTATAAAAACTTTTTGTTGGGTAAAAATTCCATGATCATTTCTACCATCTTTCTATCGACCATCACTCATCAAAATCATATATAGTATGTAAATTTGTGGTAATTTACAAAGGAAATTATTCGTTCTTCAATTTATTATTATAAAGGAAATTATCTGTGCTTCAATTTATTATATTCTTCAATAAAAATAAATATTCAAAGTATTCACTCTCATTTAAAAGTCCTTACGGTTATGCATGGGTGAATTACTTGGATTTTTGATTATGTGCTTCCATGCTCTTTTAAAAGTCCTTACGGTTATGCATGTATGGAACGCATATCAAAATTAATTGATTAAATAGACAAGTTGATTCTAATCCCATTTAAAAATCCTCATGGTTATGCGTGGTTAGAAGATACTTGAATTCATTTTTAAAATAAATATAAAAATTGTGAATACTACTAATCTCATTTAAAAGTCCTAACGGTTATGCATGGTTAGTAGATATTCAAATTTCCTGAAATAAATATACCACAAATAGACATAACTGTATGTTTTTTTTGATGATTTTATCCCCATCACTTCTGAAAGTGGAATATGCGCCTGACAAGGGTAATTATGATTTTTGTTTGAGTTTTATTGAAATTTGATATTTATATTCAATTGAGTTAAATGTTGGATTCATGTCTGTCACTTCATCCCTATTTTTAGAACACTGTTATTCTTTTGCTGATAACAAAAGGGGGAGGGAAAAGTTAAGATTTTGCCAAATAGAATCAAGCAAAGGTCAAATATATTTCCATTTGCATCTAGGCTCATTTGTATATATTTCTATTTGTATGCATATATGTAGGGGGAGCATCATGTAGAGAGGAAGCATTTAAATAGGGGGAGCAATTAGAGTATATAATTGATCAAATACATTTAACACAGTCAAAATCTTAAATATATGTTTGTTATCATCAAAAGGGGGAGAATGTTGAATATGCGCTTTGCGCTTATATGATTTTTGTTTGATGATAATAAACATATATATATTCGTTTAAATGTATTTGGTAATGTACTATTTTGTTTTTCATAGATTAAATAAATATTTGTTGAATAAAATAAGTTACACTGAATTTGAATTCAAACAGAAATTTTATTCAAACAAATATTTATTACAATCTTGAATAGTACAAATTCAATCTCAAGAACAAATTCAAGCTCTCACTATACATATACAGTTTTGAATACATCACATTTCAATTTACATTAATAACCTCACTACATATCACTCACACTCGTATTTTGTCTTCAACTGCATTCCAGTTTGAATCCAGCATCTGAGCAATCTGCAAAAATATTCACTAACGCAGTAAAATTGAAAAAGAAATATTTTTGCAATATAAAATGAAATATGATTTTTGAAAATACGATTTTCCTCAGTTATTTGGGTAGTTCGTCATAATTTACATTTGAATTCATCATACACGAACAACTTGTGACATACACAGTGTATCACTGTATATGCCACAAGGCCGTGCACACCGATATACACTTGATAATGCTACAGGGACAGGTGAGCACAAGGTCAAACCCAAATAAAAGGACGGGTTCAACTCAGGTGCAACATAAATGAAATCTCGACTTCAGCACAAGGTCAAACCCGAGTTGTGAAACTGGATTCAACTCAAGTGTAATGCACAGTCTACACAAATTCAATAGTGCATCAAAGCAAACTCAAGTAGACAGTAGCATATACTACAGGGATGAACACACGAGAATGGAATGCACAGGTCAGAGATGCAATAATGGACCCAACATCAAAGACACGGCAGTAACAAATCAAGACAGCATCCACCAGACTCCAACAAGTAATCAAGATCAAATGACTTCAAGCAAGTGCACAACTAAACTGCAAATGAAATACAACTCACATGTATGCACCAGTAAACCATGCTTCACGATGAACCAGTGGTCATAAACACAGTGACATGTACAGATACAAAACAATGACCAGACAACAATTGCATCAACATGCTCAAGTCCAGATGGATCAGGTAGAAAATTTTCAAAGCCCAAGTATATAATACAACAGTGACAAACATCATAGGAATGCAACAACCAAATTAAGAATCAAGTGGAAATGAATCGATGTCCAATATGCAACATGGCTGAGCATTGATACAAGACACCAATGAATGACAATGAATGCAACAGTGAAGCAAAATATGGCAGTAAAGATATAATGGCCGTGAACAGCAAGATGATCAGCCACTAGAATTTCAAATGAAACAATGAACAAAATACATGCAAATGCATCAAAGCACTGAGACATGAATGCAGCATTTACAACATACAAACAAGCACATGAAGTAATGAAGCACTGAAGTGATGCAAATAGTGAACAACTGGACAACATCTGAATGCAATGAAGACAATGATTGAAACCGAGTACGTACAAATCCAGTGCCAACATGAACAGAGAATCATACACAATACCAACCAGAAAAAGATGGCCAGAGACGAAATGAATCAAAGCCAAGACCGAAGCCAGCAGTAAAAAAAATTCACGAAATCAATATTGTCAAAGAAAATCAATGCCTTGGCAATGAAGAAATTAAACGAAGTTAGAATTCTCTACCGTGTCAACCAAGGAATCAAGTGCATACGAATTTGATTAAGTCAAAGAAATCTCAAGCATCAATACATAATCAAACGGCCGATCAAACAAAAATGACAGATTCAAATATATTTAGACGAACGAAAATTCAGGAGTACGACTCCTATAAATTGCCATAATCATCATCGGCATAGATCCATCGAGTTCAAGTACGAATACACAAAAGCACAAAAGCATAAAATCACATACCGAATCAAGGAGACGAACTCGATCCAAATTGAAGAGCCGTGAGCAAATCAAGGAGCATCGAAGCCTACTATTGAACGGTATCGAGCGGCGCTTCAATTTGTACAACCCTAATTTTGAAAGCAAGGAGCAAAAGAGCAGAAGCCCTAATTTCTGAAGAAAGAGGATCGGCCACCATTTCACAAGCCAAAAAGGAACGGGTTAAAGAAAAGAGAATAGGGCCGGCCTATTTTAATTTTAAAGGCTTTAGTTTATTTTAATTAGGGTTTAAGTGTTTATTAATTATTTGTCTTTTAATTGTTTTTTTATTTTTCAAATCAAATCTTGGTAAATCACCACCTAGGGATTAGGTAGTGTCAGATTGTCTAGTTAGAATTAGTTCAGTGAGCAGGGTGTGCGAGTTTGCAAAACTTTATAGGCGGGAGCAGAGTTAGCGAGTAAGCGAAACTCTATAGGTGGAGAAGGGTGTGCGAGTCTAGTAGAGTGTTTGTGAGCGGGAGCAAATGTTTGCGAGTCTAGTAGAGTGTTTGTAAGCGGGATACTGTTTAATTCTACTAGAAATCTGGGAATGCAGCAGTAGACAGGGGTTGCCGAAGCTGGGTAAATTTTGTGTGTGATTTACTTTTCAGCATATTTATTTCTGCAGTTTGTTTCTGTGTTTAATTCGAGAAAATTTGCTATAACCCTATTCACCCTCCCCCCTCTAGGGTTAATCTAGATCCTACAACTTGATAAGAGAACTTGGGGAAAGTAAAAGGCAACTGGCTAAGCAGATTCAAGCCAACACTAATCTCATGACTGAGCTTGTCTGGTAGCAGCATCAGAATGCTGGAAGTAGTCCTGCTCCTTATTCTTCATCCGATAGCTCGACTTCAGCTGATGAACCTCATAGGCGTAGAAGCCGTAAGACTGAAGCTGCACAGGCAGGTGCCACTGATCAATCCGCTAGGGATCAGGCACGTGAGGAGATCGGAGGCCCGACTCACCAAGACCCAAATCAAGCTGGCCTTTAGGATGAACGTTTGCCCGACCGCCAGCAGGCGGGTCATCAACCCGCACGGTCCCGTGTAACGGAACCCAACCTTCCATCCTCCATACAAAATCCAGACTTATCAGCCATGGTCAGGCAGTTAATGAGAGAAAACCAAGGCCTGACCAACGAAGATTGGGGAGTGTCTAGGAGTCATACTCCCTTCACAGACATTATTCTACAGACTGAGTATCCCAAGAACTTCAGTATGCCGACTATCCCAGCCTACGAAGGGAAGACTAACCCTAGGCAACACGTGATGAGGTATGAATGGATGATGGATTCTGCAAGGGCGAATGACGGAATAAAGTGTAGGTGCTTCCCAATCACTTTGTCTGGGATCGCCACTATGTGGTTTAATCGACTTCTTCCATAGTCTATATCCAGCTTCGACGAGTTGGCGATGAAAATTATTAAACAATTCAGGATACGCGCTACTCTTCCAAAGGACGTGATGTCCTTATTAAGCGTGATCCAGGCTCCGGGAGTGTCTTTGAAAGCATACTTGCAGAGGTTTCATGTTGCTGCCACTGAAGTTAGCAACCCTAACGACCACACAATCTTGATGGCGGTAATGAAAGGTGTAGATACAGACTCGGAGTTTGGAGATTGGTTGGTGGGAAAGCCCCCAACTACATTGGAGCGATTCTATTCCAAAGCTCACCAGTTCATAAGGAGGGAGGAAACTCGATGGACGAGACGAGATAAGGCACCAGGGCCTGTTCAGGACACTGTGAAAATTAACATCGCCGTGAAGCAATCCAACGACAGTTCGGGAAAAGTTCAAGTCAACGTCCAAAACAAGCCTGGGCAATCTAAAGGATCTGGAGGTGGAAATCTCGGACAGAAAAAATAGACAGGGAAATGAAAGTCGAGGATTTCGACCTACAACGAATACACCCCCCTGAATACGTCTCTTGAAAACATTTACCTATCTACTTGTAACACCTCCCAATATAGAAAGTCGCGCCCAAAGGATTCCACTGAGAACAGAAACGGACGGGGAAGTACTGTCGCTTCCATGAGATGCACGGGCATAGTGCTGATGAGTGTAGACACCTCCATGACTCCATAGAAAGGTTAATCAGACAGAAAAAGCTATAGGAGTTTGTTAAGAACCCACCAGAGGGTAGGCAAAGAACGTCAGACCTCGGACGCGGGCCGGTTCCACGCCACCCAGAGGACCCTACCCGGACCGTAGAAGGTTGATCATAAACACTATAGTCGGAGGACCTCATCGTACAGACAAGAATTGGCAGGAGATGGAACGATATGCTACCTCCTTGAGGCATGCGAATTATGAATTTTGTTCGAATGTGGAAGATGGAACCCCCACAAAACAACAACGCATGATGAAAGATGATATAGTGTTTAGAAGTCGAGATGCAGACTGGGTGGAGGCTCCTACTATTGACCCGATGGTCATATCTGCAACGATCGGGCCAGTTTACTTCAAAAGGATTTTGATTGATTGTGGAAGCTCTGTCAACATAATCTTCAAGAACGCTTATGACCAAACGAAGATGGAGACAAAAGATTTAAAACCATGCAAAGCCCGTATCAACGGCTTTAATGGTGTCGCAACCGACGCGATGGGGTATATTGAGTTACCAGTTGAACTAGGGGAAGGTGAGAGTAGGAGAGTGCGAATCCTCCTGTTCATAGTAATGGATGTTGACTCTCCATACAATGTATTTTTGGGTCATCCGGCCCTGGCAGAGTTTAGGGCCACTTTGGACCCATGGTGTTTGACAATAAAGTTTCCGACAGACAAAGGAGTCGGTGTAGTACATGGAGATCAGGCGACCGGTCGTGCATGTTATGTGGCAGAGCTGAGAGAAGCTCAACGGAGAGAAAAAGGGAAGGTTGCGGACAGCTCCGTCCGCATCCTAAATACTGATGATTGACAAGTAGTGCCCGAGCCGTGGCTCGGGCGACATTCTCGGATCCTAAGAGACATAGATCCGAGAGATGATGATGGGGAACCCAGGGAAATGAATGCAGCACTGGCTAAGCGGACGATCGACATTCCAGTCAGCCGGGATGACCCATCACAAGTTCTTAATATTGGATCACAACTCGACCCTTCAGTGGCCGAGGACCTCACCGATTTCCTTCGAGCGAATCTGGATGTTTTTGCTTGGACACATTTTGATATGTGCAAGATTTCTCCCACTATTGCGAGTCATATGTTGAACATAGACCTAAAGTGCGTTCCTGTGAAACAGAAAAGGAGAGGCATGGACCCGGAGAGGTCCGCTGCTCTCAACGAGGAGGTGGACAAACTCAAAGCCAATGGGTTCGTCTACGATGCCCTCTTCCCTGAATGGGTATCTAACCCTGTGCTGGTAAGAAAAGCGAATGGGAAGTGTAGAACTTGTGTTGATTAATCCGATCTGAATAGAGCATGCCCGAAGGATAGTTTCCCTTTACCTAGAATCGACCAGCTCATCGACTCTACCGCCGGACACGAATTATTGTCATTTATGGATGCGTATTCGGGATACAATCAAATCCCGATGCACATTCCAGACCAAGAACACACCAGCTTTGTCACAGATGTGGGGCTATATTGCTATGTAGTAATGCCTTTTGGATTGAAAAACGCTGGAGCAACTTATCAGCATCTAGTGAATCGAATGTTCAAAGACCAGATTGGTAGAATAATGGAAGTCTATGTGGATGACATGCTTGTGAAGTCCCAACAGTCAAATGATTACATCCGAGACTTAGCAGAGATGTTTGATATACTCAGGCATTATTGGATGAAAATCAACCCTTTAAAGTATTCTTTTGGTGTTGCATCAGAGAAGTTCTTGGGTTTCATTGTGAACGCACGCGGAATTGAAACTAACCCGAAAAAGACTCAGGCTATTCGGGACATATAAGTGCCCAGAACTATAAAGCAAGTACAAAGCTTGAACGGAAAGGTGGCTGTGCCGAGTCGATTCATATCCAGAGCCATGGATAAGTGCATTCCTTTCTTTGATGTGATAAAGAAAGGAAAGAGGACTTTCGAGTGGACGTCTGACTACGAGGAAGCATTCCGAGCTCTGGTTAGACATTTTAAAAGTCCCCCGGTGCTATCAAAACCAATTGACCATGAAATGCTTATGTATACCTGGCAGTATCCCAACATGTTATCAGTACAGCTTTGGTTGGCGAGGAGGACCAAGTTCAAAAGCCGATATATTATGTCAGTAAACGTTTGACGGGGGCAAAAATAAATTATCCCAGGATTGAGAAGTTAGCTTATTGCTTGGTGATTGCATCACGCAAGCTTCGCCACACTTTCAGGCATACTCGATTAGTGTTTACACCGATCAACCCTTGCAACAGGTACTCCAACGACCGAAAACTTCTGTAAGGATGTTAAAATGGAATATCGAGTTAAGTCGGTTCGATATTACCTAACTGCCTTGAAGGGCCATGCAGGGGCAAGCTCTAGCAGATTTCATTGCTGAATTCACCATGACAGACGAATCAAATGGTTGCAATGCCATAGCTCCCGTTCGTTGGAAGATGTACACCGATGGGGCATCTAACGACCGTTGTTCGGGGGTTGGCATAGTTCTTGTAACTCCTGAGAACTAATTACTTTGCTACGCTTTGAAGCTCGAATTCACAGCAATGAATATCGAAGCCGAGTATGAAGCATTGATTGCCGGCTTAAGACTTATCGAAGAACTGGGAGTAAGATCGGTTGAAATCTTTTGCGAATCGCAACTGGTGGTGTACCAAGTGTGGGGAGACTATCAAGAAAAGGGGCAGAGACTTGCCCCATATTTGGTCCGAGTTCGAGAGATGCTAGCGAATCTTGAGTATTATGATATTTCACATGTCCCGCGTGAGCAAAACAGAGCAGCCGATTTGTTGGCGAAATTTGCAAGCGCCGACGATGCGCAGCAGATGGGATTGTTTCCCATTGAAACCTTACATGTTCCGAGCATAAATATGATGGAGGTAGGTTTCATGTTAGAAACAAAAATCGAGAAGGAATCATGGATGACCCCATTCAAGCAGTACTTGTTACACGTGGTTGTGCCCGAAAGAAAGAGCGAAAGACGACAAGTCATTCGTAAGGCTTCACGTTATGTAATGCAAGATGGAGTAATGTATCGAAGGGGGTTCTTGACCCCCTTACTCCAGTGCATTGCCCATGACGTGATAAAACGAGTACTGAAGGAAGTCCATGAAGGTGAATGTGGCGACCATACCAGGGAGCAGACGTTAGCAAAGAAAATCCTCCGCTATGGATACTATTGGCCGACTGTAAATCGAGATGCCGCAGACTATGTGAGAAGATGTGACAAATGTCAGAATTATGCAAAAATCCAAAGAGCTCTGCCGACGGAACTCACACAAATGGTTAGTCCCTGGCCATTTGCAGTGTGGGGGATCGACATAGTCGGTTCCTTACCCCTATCCAATTATGGTGCGAAATGCGCAATAGTAGCAGTCGATTACTTTACCAAGTGGGCAGAAGCAGAGCCTTTGGCCACTATCACCGCCAAAAAGGTCAACAATTTCGTTGTACGAAATATTATATCCCGTTTTGGCCTTCCACGAACCATCATTACAGACAATGGAACTCAATTCGAAAGCAAAGAGTTTAAGGAATTTTGCCAAAAATATGGTATTAAAAATTTTTTGCAGCAGTTGCTCACCCGAAAGCCAATGGACAAGTGGAAGCCGTAAACAAAATAATCAAATCCATATTGAAAAAACGTTTGGAAAAGGCTAGAGGCAAGTGGGTGGATGAGTTTCCGACAGCGCTTTGGGCTTATAGAACCACCCACAAGTCTGCGACTGGCCACACTCCATTCGCATTAGCATAAGGCATGGAAGCTATCGTACCCGTAGAGCTTGAAGTTCCATCACATCTGGTAACTTATTATGACCATGAGTCAAATCAAGGTTTTTTACTAGAATCATTGGACTTCATTGATGAAAAGCGTGAAGAAGCCAATTTAAGAACGGCCACATACAAGCACCGAGTCGCTTGATATTATAATGAAAAGGTCCGATCGAGAATCTTTGGTGTGGGTGATCTCGTTTTGAAACGAGTTTTCCTGGTTCCATCACATATGAGCCCCACATGGGAAGGTCCATACGTCATTGAACGGAAGCTTGGAGAAGGAACTTTCAAGCTAGCGACCGTTAAGGGTGTGACACTCCCCCGAGCATGGAATAGCGAGCACTTGCGGCATTATTACACTTAGTTCATTTCTTTCATATTTTAGTTGCATTTATTTCCAGCAAGTTTTTATTCCTAGTTTACGGCATGTAATAAGACAATTTAGCTTGTTTGCATTAATAAAGGCTTGAAGCCATTTTCTCCATGAATTGTCGATGTTTCTATGTATGATAACGCTGTGACGAATAACTAAGAAGTACATTATTCTGTGTGACATACGAACGCGCACGAGCATTGAAAATCTCTAGGTCCCTGTAGTGCGGACTGGAGTACTCTGAGTCCCCAGAGTGCGGACCAGAGTATAAACAACTCAAAATCTCCAAGTCCCCGGAGTGCGGACTGGAGTACTCTGAGTCCCTAGAGTGCGGACCAGAGTATAAATGACTCAAAATCTCCAAGTCTCCGGAGTGCGGACTGGAGAACTCTAAGTCCCCACGGTACGGACCAGAGTATAAACGACTCAAAATCTCCAAGTCCTCGGAGTGCGGACTGGAGTACTCCAAGTCCCCAAAGTGCGGACTGGATAACTTTGAGTCCCCAGAGTACAGACCAAAATATAAACGACTCAAAATCTCCAAGTCCCCGAAGTGCGGACTGGAGTACTCTGAGTCCCCAGAGTGCGGACCAGATTATAAACGACTCAAAATCTCCAAGTCCCTGGAGGGCGGACTGGAGTACTCTGAGTCCCCAGAGTACGGACCAGAGTATAAACGACTCAAAATCTCCAAGTCCCCGGAGTGCGGATTGGAGTACTCTGAGTCTCCAGAGTGCGGACCAGAGTATAAGCGACTTAAAATCTCCAAGTCCTTAGAGTGTGGACTGGAGTACTCCGAGTCCCCGGAGTGTGGACCAGAGTATAAACGACTCAAAATCTCCAAGTTTTCGGAGTGCAGACTGGAGTACTCTGAGTCCTCGGAGTGCGGACCAGAGTATAAACGACTTAAAATCTCCAAGTCCCTGGAGTGCGGACTAGAATACTCTAAGTCTCCGGATCATGGACTAAAGAATGAGGGATTTAAATATCCAAGTCCCCTGAGGGAAAACTAAACAAAAATGTCTTGAAGCCATCGAACCCTTATGCGGACTGTAAAATATTCTAAGTACCTGGAGCATGGAATAAAGAATGTGCAATGCCAGAAAAATTATCGACTTATTTGAAGATGAATCGAGAAGTTTATGTAACTCGCAATAGCTTGGGTTTTGACCCTGATTATACAAAAAATCAAACAATGGAAGTCTTATGAAAGGCAGAAGAACTAAGTTTTATTCATCAAAAATAAGTTTCTACTACAACTCCTCCGAAGCTCGGAGTCCAAAGTTTATTTACATGAACTACGAAAATAAATAAAAATAATTACATAATCTAAACTAACTCTCGTTGAACGAGAGCAACGACTACTTCTTCGACTTTTTCGACCTTTTTTCAGATGACCGCTCTCCCATGTGTTTGTCATTGATAACTTTCTTTGATGGGAAGGAGTGAAAACTGAAGAAGTACGGGGAACTTCCATGGGCTTGGACCCGTCTGGGAGGATGACCTTCAACGGCTTATTCAAAGGATCGTCCAGGTCCACAGCTTGAGGCTCGACTTTGATCTCGATCGTCTTTTTCTTCTCCTTCTCAAGTTGCTCCTTTATGCTCAGTTTAGATGTGTGTTCATAGGTGCTTGTAATTTCAATTTCATAACTCCAATCGATGGGAGAGGAAGTCTCGGATTTATCCTCATCAAGCGCTCCGATCACCTGAGCATCTGGACCGGAGCCTCTCCTGCGTGAGTGGCCTCACTTGTCTTTTCCTTCACCTCCTTGGTGACACCGCTCCTCGGAGTGGGCTCAGGATCAGTACGGCCTACACTAAATCATGAAAAACAAGCATTAGAATACGATAGCTCCTGGTGAAAAACGATGACTTTCGGAATGTTAAAGTGAAGAGTTATCTACCAGGTTTCGACTGGCTCTCAGCCGTCAGAGGAGTCTCACCCTCTGCAATAGGAGACAAAATGTGAACGCCGAGGCCAGGATCCTTCGGATCATAACCAACATGCTGCTCAAAAGGATCAAGTATCGGTCGATCGGCCGGTTGAGTGGGTGTATGAGCTTGAGACTCGATCCCGGATGGACCGGCAACAACGTCTTTCCCTTTCGTTGAGGGAGACCCTTTGCAGTAAAGAGCTTTTGCCGCTGACAGGTCCGAAGGCTCGTTTTCCTTAACAAATTCTTTTATCATAGCTCCTTCATCAACACCCTCGGCACCATGTTCGGCCTTCTTGATTTCTATTAAGGTCTCCCACGCCTAAGCTAAAGATTCGAGATAGCCCTCGCCCAGAAAAGTTAATTCTCGGTGCGTGAGGACGCGGGCATTGAACTCTGCAATTAGTGGGTCGAACATGCTTTTGACCTCCTCCCTACCTACATCTTTAGCCACCTCAAGGCGGGAGTCGACCTCCGCAGACGCTATTTTCTTGCCCTCTTCATGGGCTTCATTCTTTAGCATCTCAACCTTAGAAAGTTCATCCTCAAGCTTCACCTTCATAAGTCGTGTAGCAACGATCCCGTTGCAATATCGTTGTGAATCTTCTTGGACAGCAGTCTTCTCCTCCTTTTCTTTGCGGATTTGCTCCTCCAGCTCCTTAACTCGAAGGGCAAAGGCGTCCCTCTCCTTCTGCACTGAGTCTTTCTCCAAAGCTAGAGCCCCACAGCGTTGGACCGCCTTGTCGATTTATTTTTGATGGGTTGATTCCAGATGAGTTACGGCTTCGGCAGTATCTTTGGAGCTCTGTTGGGCGGCTTCTAGCTGAGACTTGTAAGAAGCAAGCTCTTCGTCCTGAGCTTTAATAATATCCTTGTCATGGATTGCCTCAAGCTTCAGGCGATCAATCTCATGCTGGAGCCCTATGGAGACTTTTGACACTTTCTCGGCAAGATGAATGAACACGTCATGTTGAACATAGACGTCGTTGTTGCAGGCGATAGCGCTCTGTTTGACATGTCCTTGAATATGATGGATCGTCGGGAGGAATTTCAGGCCATCAAAGAAGATTTTTGGGAATTTAGCCTTGAGCTCAGTCAGTCTCTCCGATATCGTTGGATCTGTTACGGGAACAGGAGGAGATGGCTTTGAAAGTTCAGTTTTCTTGTAAGGATCCCGAGATTGTCGTGTGGTAGAAGAATCGGAGTGTTGATCACGAGGGACATCGGATTGCGACCCCTTGTGGCCATGCTTATCTCTGCCCTGCTTCGAGTGAGAAAGGGGATTATGATGGTATTTGGGCTGATAATAAGATTTCTTCTGAGACGATGAATCTCGGGAATGATAATCCCTATCGCCATCGTCGTCACAATCTCGGTGTCTTCCAAAAACTGAATCCCGTATTGACTGATAAAATACCGATGAACCGCAAAGGTGGTCAAGTCCATGCGTGTGCCCCATATTACCTACACAAAGTTTAAGTAACGATGAGTTAGCAAAGAATAGGGTGACAACAGAAATTTAAGTACAGGGTGAAGTGCATGTGTTTGTGTGTGTCCTAGTGTTTCCCCCTGACGGACCAGTTTCTTTACTAATAGGAGTTTTTCTCCTTGATTTTGGGCTTGAACGTTTGCATCGCCTTTCGCGGGCGAATGAAGCTTAAGGGCCTCTGGATCGTCAAAGTCGTAGTTGAGTAGATCATCAGGTATGGAAAGGTTCGACAGGCCTTTTAGGGAACTTTCTAAATGCTGTGAGGAGGCTTCTTTCTCCACGGGAACGAGAGTAACTTTAGAAGTCCCACCGACTGTTTTCTTCCTCAGCCTATATGTTAGTTTCTTTTTCCTCTTCGAAGGGAAAGGCGACGTCTCAATGTCGTGAACTTCGACTATTGGATCCCGAGCGGGACTAACGTTCTCATCTTGTGCCTCAGCCATTTCAGTTTCTTTAATTTCCCCTTCTTCTAGTGTGTCGGAGGCGTTACGTGCTGAAGACTCAACTTGTTTTTTCCCTTTGCCAGATGCAGGCATGGGCATTGTAATGCCCTAAGGGAGGCTTATCCGACAACCTTCTGCCAACCGCCCGAACTTTGTAAGCGTCTTATTTGAAATGAGAGTTCTGATGTCCCAGTCTTCGGCGGGAATGGATCGAATAGCTTCGACGGCTTCAGGATATCCGGAGCCCTCGGGACGCGGATTGATACCTGAAAAGATGGAAGAGAGTTAGAAAGGGTACAGCTTCGACCAAACATGAGTATCGACCAGGAAAAAGACTTACTTCCTTCCACCCATCTCCTCGCAAAACTAGGAGGACAACGCACGTAAAACCATTCCTGTTTATACAGGGCAAACTTGCTCCATGCTCCAGTTAAGATTTGACATTTATTGTATGGCTCGAGAAACACAAAAGATGGGCTATCCTTCCGTCTCTTGATGCAATATATGTATCGAATATCGCCCGAATTTGGAAGCCTAGGGAGGACACTCATGAAGAGGATACAAGTACCATAGACGAATGCGTGGCTGTTCGGATGCAATTGCGACGGAGCAATGTCGATGTACTGTAACACGTCTCGAAGAAATGAGTTGAACGGTAGCACGCTGCCAACCCAGCACATGAATTTGTTGCAAGCTGTGTATCCGACTGGGGGCAAGTGTGGACGATCATGCCCCGATGGAACTAATACATCGTCAAAAGGGGATTCCGTAGACAGAGCAGATCCGACGGAGCATACTTTCATTAATATTGAAGCTTGAGAGTCGATTGGGTCATCTAGAAAAATAGCTGCCTCCAAAACGTCGGGAGCCAAGTCGACAAATGTAGTCACAGGGTTCGAAAAGTCTTGAGCAGGGGTAGTTGACGAATGTGAAGTATCTACAACTTCTTGTAGAGAGGATGGCCCAGGTCTATCTGAGATCGTAGCAGAGCTAGTTTTCCTAGACATCTTTAATGAAGATTGAATCTAACAGAGTACCTGTTTGAACTATACTCGAAAAATTATAGACATTAGACTTAACAGCATAAATATTCCCCCCGTATGGTGTGTGAACTTGTGCGATCATTCAAATATAAGTGCTGAGAAATTAATAGTCACAGAGTTGACGATATAAAGTTGAGCTTTGAACTGTCATCTTCGAAGATCGTCGTCGCTGACCGTCTCTGAAAGCCTGTTTTATGATGTTTTCGATTTTGGACTCGGACATTGGCACTATATGTCGAAGGCTAATATCTGTTTCTATCGATTTAAATTCAGACGTATGATTGTTGAAACTGGGGAGTTATCAGTCCGGATTAGTTCGATATGCTGGTCTGCTTAAGTCCTTGTCCTTGTTTTTTTCATAAGATTAAGCATAGGAAATAAGTGAATTCGACGAGGGTTATGTTCAAGTTAGAATGATTTCGACTTTTGTTATCCATTCATCGAAGATCAAGGCCGAGCGACACTTGAAACACATGGCCTAAAACCCGCTCGACCTAAATGGCACTCGGCATAAATGCCGTTCGGCTTAAATGCCGTTCGGCTTAAATGCCGTTCGGCTTAAATGCCGCTCGGCATAAATGCCGTTCGGCCTCAATGTTGCTCGTCCTTGACCCAGTTCGGCCTAAATACCATCCGGCCCGAGTCCATTGCCCGGCATCCCGTACTTCCATCTGTCCTCTCCACCGTTCGGCATAAGGGGGTCATGCAGAACCACCCTCATGTCGAGCCGCGTCTCTCGGCATTCTACTCTCAACAACGACACCCTTCCACTTATCCACTCCACTGTTCGGCGTGCGGCGAATCGTGCCGAACCAAAGTTACGCCGAGCCACCACGCTCGGCACTCCGTCCTTAATAATAATTTTATTCTTTTCCTCCATCCCTATCGAACGACATGGTCGAGTCCTGCGGCAGGTTGTACCGAGCCGATCGGCATTCTAACCAATTCCTACTCCTCCTCTGTTTTTTCCTCCTTTGCATGCCTCTGACCTCTCCTTTTTTCCCACACTTCCAAGCCTTAAAACGTATCCTAATCATGATCCGATTCCCTCATCTGCATGATACCTACTGGCCACGGTTCTATAGAGATTCACGAACTTGAATCTCATGCTAAGTTTATTAGCCAAGGGGTAATGTTCAAAGAGTGAGGTCATTACCTAGTAAACGGCTCGAAAACTTAGGGGGGATTCTGAAGTAAGGAGGGCGGTTTTAATTAGTTTCGATTGATTTGGGAAAGGATTGAGGTAACGTAGGATGTCTGAGGAGGGAAGATTGGTTAATTATTTGGAGTTTATTAAAAAGCAAAGTTCGTGAATACAGGATAGTGGAAGTAAAAATGAAAAAGAGAAGAAGAAGTGAAGTACCGACCTTTATAGGGGGAAGAAAGGAAGTCGAAGGAACAATGACCAATAGAACCGATCAGTGCGCATCCCCCTCTCGGCATCAGCTAAATCGTTCGGCATTTATATGGCGTTCGGCATCGGCATGTCGTTCGGCATACACTGACTCGTTCAGCATTCAAGAGAAAGTACCATCGAGGAAACGAGACCAGGGCTTGAAGCAAAACATGGAGGACTCGTGACCCAATGCGTATCATGTTCATCCACATAATACACTTTGGGGGCCAAGTGTTACCTAGCGGCTTGACCAGGCAACCAAAGACTTGATGAAGAGACTTCGTTCGGCATTTGTCCCCGTTAGGCACGACTAGGCCGTTCGGCATCTACGGTCGTTCGGCATTGAGGGCCATTCGGTATTGTATATCGTTCGGCATTGAGGGCCATTCGGCAAGTCAGAGTCATTCGGCATTCCACACTGCTCGTCATCCAGACCACATTCAGCATTGAGGGGCGATCAACATGTCAGAGTCGTTCGGCATTCCACACTGCTGGGCATCTAGACCTCGTTCGGCATTGAGGGTCGTTCGGCATATCAGATTCGTTCGGCATTCAATCTCAACCGGCATGAAGCTCATTCGGCAATCTGGCCTCATTCGGCATCTCCCATCGACCAGCATCGGTTCTCATTCGGCTTGCAATCTTTACTTAATACATCGCCTCGTTTGGCATTAAGGAAGCGCTTGGCATTTTCCGATCGGCATTTGTGGTTCGGCACATAGAGTTCACTCATTTTAGGCCAAATTATCTAACTACTAGGCCCACCAGGGAAGTCCAACCCATCTTCATCTATAAATAGAGAGACAAGGGCACAGTGAAGGGACCTTTTTCGAGAACACCGGGGAGACTCTGTCGCATTCAAGACTTATCTTTTTTGCTTAACAATTGTAATCAAATAGCTGGTGTACAGATTGTATCTGTAATCGATTAGTGAGACAAATGATAAAGATTAACCTCAAAGTGGACGTAGGCAGTTACGCCGAACCACTATAAATTTGGTGTTCTTCTTTTCTGCGTTTAATTTAGCACATTATCCTCTGTTTGAATTTACTTTCTTCATTAATCTCTCTACATTATTCTACTCAAGGGTGTTAGTGACCAATTCTGGTGCTAACACCGAGCATAAAGCAAAAAACACAAAACACTCGAGTCAGGATTAACACTCTTATATAGTAAATTCAAATCAAGTGAAATATCAATTGAAATACAAGTAACTTAAAGGATGTTTGGGATTTTCATCCTCTAAGGATCTGTGGAACTATCTAAAATGTAGTAATATGCGCTATTATAATATATCTATAGTTAAGTAAACTATTAAAATAGCATTAAGGCGTTACCCATACCCCCCTTAACCCATTTTATATATACAGATCTTGTAAACTGCACTCGCAAGTGGGCTATCAGGGAGCACTCTATAGGTATAACACCAAAAAAACTCGTAGAAGGCGCGATAGGGCGTGTGACACGGTACGTGAGGCAATGCCAGGGTAGATATACCGTTTGTAGATCCGGACTGGTGGTAACGCATAGTAGCTACTACCGCCCACCTCATGACACACTCCCAAACCAAAGATGCACCCAATCAAATCACAAAAGCAATAGAATGGTATCAAAGAAATGTGTCCGATCGGAGGAATAACCTCACTTTTCCCGGCATGGCTCCTACTTTAGCCACATCAAGCTGACTCACGGGAGTCAGGGCTACGTAAATACCATATAGAATCGTCACCAAACCATCCTACTTCATTCTGGAATCTCCACCACATGCACAGTTGCTAAAGTAGTTTTCGATGTTGGCAGAGAGTATGACAATATCTATTCCCGATCTCTTTAACAACCGAACGCTTATTTCACACCATGGTCATTTTATTTCAAATAGTTCATGCTTCATATCAGGATATCATACTCGTTTCAAAAATCATATAAATTTGATATCATTATTCACTTAAACTAATATTCATTTCCAAAATCATAACACTTCCAAAATTATAACACTTTAGAAATCTTAACACTTTTGAAATCAAAACACTTTGAAATTATAGCACTTTGAAATCATAACACTTTAAAATCATAGCACTACCGTAATCATAACAGTTTCCACCTAAACAGTTTAGATGTTGAAAATAGTTTATATATTAAAAATAGTTATAAATTGAAATAGTTTATATATTAAAAATACTTTATATAATAAAATAGTTTCCTCAAATTTCGCAAGCCACCCAAATCATCTTAAATTCCAAAATTCGATTTAAATCAATTCCAGTTTAGCCATTTAAATTTAGAGGACAAGATTTAATTCAAATTCTCAATAAACCATTTCAATTTATATCGATTTCAAATGCAAGTTTGAACTATCACTTCAATTCCAATAAGATTCAAGTTTAAATATTCAAACACCTACAATATAAATTTCATTTATATTTCAACATTTAACTTTAGTTTTATTCAAATTGGAAAGTACTCGCGTAATCATTTTAATAATAATTTATTAAAATCCAATTTATAAACTCAAATCAATATTAAATATTCGATCTCAGTTTTATTTAAAATTGAGAATATTCATTTAATCACTTTTTTTCAAATCAAGTTATAAATCATATTTTTTGAAATCTCAAAATCAATAAGTTCAAATTAATTTTTATTTAAGTTCAATTATCAACTGATTTAAATTCCAAGTCAAAATTAATTTATCTTACCAAACTTATTATTAAAGTTATAAAATCTATTTTTAAAAATATTAATATAAATTTAAATAAATACTTAAACATATTATATACTGATGGAATTAAATTTTATTAAGTTAAATCTTATTATTAAATTTATTTTACATTAAGTCTATTTATATATATTAAAATAGTATAATTATAAGTAAAATCTTAAAAATTATATTTTCAAAACTAACTTATAAATTTAAAATTTCCAAACATATAATTTTAAAAACCTAAAATTTAAATCTTTATGAAAATAACATATATATATATAATATCTTATAAACAATATTTATAATAACCATATATTTCTTTCAAAACCTTGGATATCATTTTCAAAATATATATAAACCAACGGTGTATGTATATAATTTTTTATCCTATGATCAAGTGATACGGATATTTATCATTTCAATCCACAATTTAATTATCTACGGGTATATATCATTTCAACTGCAATCCCAAATTCAAAGTTAATGAAAACTTCTTGGGTTTATCATTTCAACCCACAATAATTTTCTCCTATTCTACAGGATCGTTCGGGTATGTATCATTTCAACCCATAGGAAATTCTACACTAACAGGAAATTGTAGAGTGAGAACAAATGCTATAATATTATAACATTTCAACAATAAGCGTATTTCATCGGTGATAAATGAAATCAAATATAAACAACAGGATATGGTATCATATATCACAGATGAACAATTACAGATAATAACATATCATATATAATAATTATAAAATTAACAGTTCAATTTAGCGGCATATTTCAATTGTCGTTTTAAATGAAATCAAATTTAATAATATAAGAATGTTAATCGTGAGTGATTGCTCACCTTTTGAGGTTAGAGAACATGGAATGAGAAGCAACTGATGCAGATACACACATGAAGATGGGCATGACACGGGACACGACATGTAACGACCCAAAATTTTAGTGATTTTATTTATTTAATTAATTGAAACTTTGTGAAATTTTAAACAATAAAATTTGAAAATAAAAATTTATTATTTATAATACGTCAATTTAAACTTAGCAACTGGTAAATTTTCATCTGATAATATTTATGTTCATTTTATTGGGAAATTCTATTTCAATTTAAATCAGTTAAATTTTTTGATGCTAATAAAATAATTTCCAAACCTAAATATTTTTATAAAAAAAATTTGTAAATCATCTTTTGAACGAGACGTCAAATTTTGTTCATCAAATTCAGACTTCTTCAGCTCCATCGATCTTATTTTTCTGGATTTTTGCTGCATTTTCCGCCAATGGAAATTCAATTTTTTTCAATTCAACCGTACCACAGATATCCTTATACCAATTTGATCGTCGCGTCGTGCCGATGGCTAATGTATATTTATTTCTGTATTTTGAGGTCTGGTAATATTTATTTCTGTATTTTGAGGTCCGGTACGCGACGGAACGAATAAACTATTCATTGTAACAGTACCATAATTTATGAATCTTCAATCTCCTTCCGTTTTGAAATTCGAAACGTGTTGTCCAATCAAATTTATTGCTTTAATAATTTTTCCGTAATCAATGCTTCGGACCGTTGCTATTTCATTACTTTCCTATATTGGTGGGTGACTTTTGATTTGGCTACACTGTTCATTTCAAATAAATTATATTTATACAAGTCCTTTACTATGGCTTTCTCTCTTCCTTCATTCTGGCTCGTTCCTCTCTTTCTATTTTGTTCTTTCATCATTTTCTTCCTAAATAATGATATTGCCTGTAACCGCAATCACCACCATACACACACAAAACTCTCTCCTTTCCTCCACCACCGAAGTCACCGCATCCTCGACCTCACCTCGCCATGCACTGCCCTCCACCTCCACCTATCATCAGACCTCCAGCGACTTCCAGATCTCCTCTCTCCCCAGCCGAAACCTCCCCACCTCCTTGAATGTTGCGCCAAGCTCGCGCAACCGACCACCCCTCCAACCCTCACCGTGAGCAACACATGCTCGGCCTCACGTCCTGGCCACCTCGTGTCCCTCTAGATCGTTGGCCTTCACCCTACCTTGACCAAGCATCTCTTTTCCCTTCTCTCCTATCTTGTTCGGCCATGGATTTTCTTCTAGAAAGTGTTTATTTGATATAAAGGTTAAGTAGTATGTGTATAATATGATGTAAGTGTATAAAAAGTTTGTTATAAAAGGTAAGTTTTAAGGAGTGAAATCTATATATGTTCAGTTGATAGCCTCTCTATTTAAAAAAAGTTTATGTATATATATTTTGTTTATAAAGTACATACATATTTGTAGTGTACGTAGTAGGTGTATAATTTTGCTGTGCTATATATATGTGTTATATAATTATATAATGAGCTATATATATAGTATAATAATTTATATATAAGGGTATGTATGTAGAAATCCGTTTTGTATCGGTCTTGTAATATATAGATATTATTGATTTATGAATATATGTTATAAAATGTTAATATTTGAGAAGTATAAATATATATAAGTTATGATAATATTGGGTTTAAATCTGTATGTATAGATGAGTTACAGAAGTTACTTAAGTTATAGATATATATTATTTTAAAATATGATGAGTCATATAAGTTAAGTCTACATTTATTATATGTTTAGAGTGTCTGCATGGATATAGTTATATATGCATGGTTTATATACTATTTTACCTGGGTCGCATATCAATAAGTATATATATATACATAAAGTTTATAAAGTATGTTTGCAATTACTTTTCTATTATATATTGTTTTCAAATTTTAATATATGTAAACTGTACATTAGTCTAAGCTAAATAAGATTTTGATATGTATATATATATAGTGTTTATATATACAAGTTCACCTGAGTTTGGATATATATATATATATATATATATATATATATATTATTTTTAAGATCTGTGTTTAAATAAAACAATGATTTTTAATTTTATATAAATTATTTTTAATATTTGTTTTAAATTAACTAAATATTGATTTCAAGAAAATAGTAATAATATAAGTGTATATATATATTCATTTATATCAAAACTAAATTTTGATTCTTGATTTCCAATTTATTAGCTTGCCCGTCGAGTTCGTGCCTATCTTGTTTCACTTTGAAATTTGTGCTTGGATTTGTAACTTCTCTCATTCTTGTCCATCTCTTTAGCCTCGAAAGGTAAGCAACCACTCACGATTAACGTTCTTATATTTATTAAATTTGATTTCAATTGAAATGGCAATTGAAATATGCTGATGTAGTTATTTAAATTATTATATTTATGCTATTATCTATAACTGATCACCTATGGGATATGACACCATATCCTATTGTTTACATTATACCATTATTGATGATATATGCCGGTTATATTATTATATTATCTGTTATCACCCTGCAAGTTCTCTGTAGTTTAGAATTCACTATGGATTGAAATGATACATACTCGAACATACTTTAGAATATGAGAATTTCGTTATGGGTTGAAATGATAAACCAAAGCGATTTTCAATTGAATTGAATTTGGGATGGCGGGTCAAAATGATATCTACCCATATATATATTTAAATTACGGATTGAGATGATAAATATTTGTATCACTGGACCATAGAATGAAACTTATACACCGACGCCATTGGTCTATATAGATATTACGAAATAATTTCTATGGTTTGGAAATAAATATATTGTTTTAATAAATATTGATTCTTAAGATATTATATATAAATGGAAATTTTTATGTAGATTTAATAATAATATTAATTTAATTAAGATTGATTTAATACATATAATATGGTTGAGTATTTATGTAAATCTATATTTCAAATAGATTTTGTAATAATTTGAATAAGTAAGGTTGGGAAGATAAACTTGGATTTATTTGGAACGGTATTTAATTAAGAATATTATTAAATTAAATCGATTTGAAACTATTGAATGTGAAATTTAAAGATATGATTTTATAACTGGATTTTTGAATTTAAGTGATTTAATGAATATTTCACGTTTAGATAAATTAAAGAAAATACTTAGTAAAATGTAATGTAAGGTTACTTAAATGATGTTGAATTTAATGAGGGAATATTTCAAGATAAATTAATAATGAAATTAAGCCAAATCTATATGAAATCATTAATATCAGTTTGAAATGCTGGATATTTAGAGTTTTGAAATATATTGAAGTGTAAATGGTTTATTTTGTGATTCAAATCCGGGTTTGAGATCGATATAATTTGAAATGGTTATTTAGGAATTGAGTTGACTTTAAATTGATAAATTAAGATTGAATTAAATTTGAATTTGGAATTTGAGTTGATTTGAAATCATAACTGTGAAAGTGATAAATTTGAAAATAGATACATTTGAAATGAAAATGATATTTTGGTTTGGAGGTGTAAATTAATTTGAAATGGCCACGGTGTTATAGTGTATATTTCTACATTGTAGATAGTTCCTCGGATCCTTAGGGGATGGTTATCCCAACATCCCTTAAGTTACGTGCATTTCAGTTGATATTCCACTTGAATTGGATTTATTGATATAAGAATGTTAATCCTGACTCGAGTGTTTTGTGCTTTTCTTTACGCTCAGGTCAGACTGAGTGATACAATATTTGAGACTCACCTTTGGAGTTTGGAGCTTCTTTTGAAGATCCAACCATAGATTCAACTTTTATCTTTTTCGGTTGCTTTGTTCACTGATGTCATCAGTTTGGATTTGAGACTTCAGCTTATTTGAGATATTTTGGTGTATTTTATTTCTAACTCTGATGTTTATATAGTAGCTTCACGAACTACTATTTATCTATTCTGTTGCATTATGTTTATATTACTCTGTGTTTGTGATTCTATGGTTGATTTACCGTATATGCTGAGTTTTGTCAAATTTAAATAAAAAATATGATATTTTGAGCAATTCAAGTCCGGCATGTGCGGACGCAAATAGTTGAAAATATTCGGTCGTTACACGACAAGTTTGGAATTTGCTGCGACAAATTCAATATTGAAAAGGTAAGTCGAGATGGACTAAGGTCAATGAAATAAATATATCACATATATATAGATTTTCTAAAATCAATTTAAAACATACATAAAGAAATAAAAATATATATTATTTTTGAAAAATCAAACTCATGCGTACTTATATATATGCAATATGAACTTATACATTATACAACTTTATATTTACACATACAAATTTAAAATAATTGTTACCATAAACCTATATACATATACACTTGAAATCAACAATATATATATATATATATATATATATATATATAACTAATATATAAGTTGATATATATATATATATATATATATATATATATAAACTTACATGTGTGTGTGTGTATATAACTTATATTTTATAACAATAGATGATATACAAACTTTATACAACATAAAACAACAAACTTATGTAAAGTGTATATATATATATATATATATATATATATATATGTATGTATGTATATGTGTATATGTATGTATATGTGTATATGTATGTATATATGTATATGTATGTATGCACTCTTTAAAACATATTATTTAATACTCACAACTGATGTATGCAACCCTCAACAGACTAAGTGAACATATAAACTTGCTTCTATAGTTAACAAATATACAAACTTGCTTTCTCAGGCAAGGCAATATAAAATAAGTAACAATATATGAACTCATATATACATATGTATAAACCATTGTATAAACATATATATAGGCTTACATACCTATTACACTTAAAAATCAATATCTATTTTAAACACATATTTTTTTCAAAATAAATGTATGTTGCATATTCAAAACTGTAAGATATAAAACAAAAGAAAACAACAGCTTTTAGATTGAAAATATATGCGACTACCCAGCTTTATATACTAAATAACATATACATATATATATATACCTCTTTTTTATATGAGAAGGCTTAAAACCAAAAGTAAAAGCATGTATATGACAAGCTTAATTCATGTGCAAGTTAATAAAATAAGGAATACCACTTACAAACTTACTTTATATATATATAATACAAATTTATTTTCAGAAAGCAACAGATCTTATTCCTTATACACGAATATATACAAACATATATATACATACCGAGTTTGACACTAAAAAAAGGTAGAAGTCAAATCATAGGTGGCAGGCTCGAAGTAGGTGGGGTAAGATAAGGAAGCGATGACGGAGGCTCGGCCTGGGAGAGGAGATGAGCCGCAAGCAGGTGATGGCTATGCGAGAGAGGGTAGGGGAGCTGATGGTTTGGCAGTTGTGTTTGGGTGAGGTTGTAGCATGGGTGGTCGGCAAGTGTAGGAGGGGGAGTTTCTTTCGGCTGAGGGTGGGAGGGCTGCCGTTTGTGTGGAGCTCAACAATGGCGGAGGGCTTGGGTGTTGATGGCCGAGCATGCAAGGGAGGAGAAGGAGTAGGTTGGGACTTTGATGGTGCTGCTTTGAGGGGAGGGGCGGCCAGTTGGGTTGCTATAAGAAAGAGATGAAGGTGAACAGGGGAAAGGAGAAAGAGATAATAGAACAGAGAGAGGTGGAGGAGGAAACTAGAATAGGCATTGGCTATATATTATATACATGCTCTATATATCCAGAAATAGGAAATAGAACAGGCACAGGCAAAAGAAGAAGGAAAACGAACCGGTTAATAAATATGTGTGCTTTATATAATATTATTTTCTCAAATGAAACCATGGAAATTGCAAAATTCACACATGTTTGGTACAGGAATAGTAAAAGTTATGTAGATTCTCAGGCAAGATGATGGAATAGGCACAGGGACACAAATGGACTCGAATGGTTATGATGCGGCTAATTATTACGTGGTTACGCCGCATACTGGACATCAAAACACACATATGAATATACTGTAAAGATCATCACGATGAGACGATCAAAATGGTATACATATATCAATGGTACGGCCGAACTATCAAATGTCGATTCGGTACCAAAAATGCTGCTAATACGCCGAAAATAAGATAAAATGAGCAATAACAGTCCAAGTTTGACAAAATGAAATATGACGTCACACTCAGAAAATGATTTAAAAATTTATTATATAAAAATATTCAGGTTTGAAAAATATTTAATTATCATCAAATATTAACAGATTTGAATTTAAATAAAATTACACAACAATTTTTTTATATTTTCCAATAAAAAATTTCCAGTTGCTATGTTAAAATAAACATATTCCAAATATCAAATTTTTATTTCCAAATTCAATTATTTAATTTGAAGCAAAATTTCAGTTAATCACAATATAAAAGCCGTTAAAATTTACGAATCGTTACGCTCTCCCCTACTCAAAACTTTTCGTCCACGAAAGGAACGAGGTAGGAGAATAGAAACAACTAGAAAGAAAAATTGATCGAAATACAAAATACAACAATTAATTCAAAATCATATAAACTGATTTATATTTAACTAAGTTGGTTTCAATCCATTTTATTAAATCAATAAATATTCGTTGTATTAACATTTTGTTGATTTCAGTTCAATATATTTTCATTCAGTTGATTTGATTTCAATTTATTACATTTGTTACAAAGTTTTATTCCAAAACAAAATTTATTGTATTTAACTCATTTATTTAATCAATTTAATCTTGCTTAAGTTAATTCCACTTGAAATCAATTTAAACTATTCTTCAGTTCCTATTTATTTGCTTAACTATCATTTCCCTTTATTTATTTAATAGATTTCACTTAATATATATTTTGCAACATATATTACGTGTATAAACATTTATTATAACCCTATATTATTCAACAAATTTATTCTCCTTTTATTATTCAATTTATTATTATTATTATTTATAAATTCTCTTAACGAAATATCATTTTTGGACATATTATTTATAATTCCATTCACACCCTTCTAGGTAAGTTTTATTAATGTCTTTGAATATATTTGAACAAATTTACCTCTAATTTACAACATTTTTATCAAGCAAGATTTTTTTTCCAAACAATTTATTACTTTAAGTTTTCTCTTATATAATCTTTAATTTAATATTCACCCCAACATTTTAACTTTTTGAATATTTTAGTTAAGTTATATATATTAGAATGCAATTTAGTATTATATAAATAAGTTTTATTCAAAATTAACTATTTCAATTTATTTTAAATTCCAGTTTAAATTTTAAACACCAAATATTTCAAAATTTTGGATTCATTTCAACAATTGAAAAGCCTAACTTAACACAGAATTTAAGAATTAAATTTCCAGTTTCACTTCCTACCATTTTGAAATATATATATTTGTGAATCAAATCATATTCAAGAATTAAAATTAAATTCTTTTTTCCAAAACAAAAGTGTAGCAAAGCTGCTACATGGTCTCTCCACTTTGAGACCCGAAAATGAATGTCGATGATGTTGTAGTCATCACCGAAATTATTTTCCAGCGACAAATGAGGAGAGTACGACCTTACTTCGTTTAAAATTCTTTGGAAACAATTTCCATTTGAATATACCTTCAATTAATTTACATATGTATCAATACTTTGAAAAGAAAATTTTAGAAATGCGCTGGGAATTAAATTCTCAAATCCCTAATTTAAATTTATTTTATTTGCAAATCAGATTTATAAATCATGTTCTAAAATTTGATCTTCTTATTACATACAAAATAGTTAATGGTTTAGGAATGTTGGCAAACAATAAATGGTAATCTAGTATTATCATTTCTAACAACCAATTCATTTAAATATCCAATTATAGAAAATTATACTTATATATGTAAAATATAATCATACATAAATTTTACCAATTTCAAAATCAAATTGTGTAAGTTTGCTATGTTCAAGTGTTTTTGAACTCCTATCGATAGCATTGGCCAAACGAATCGATCGAAAACCAAAATTAGTCTTAACAATTCAAGCAACACAATATAAAATATTTTTATATTAACAGCAATTATACTCCACATAGGATGATTCAAGGATGGATTCTGAAACAAGGATAGAGATTGAAGTTTAGAGGGACCTTAATAAATGAGAATTTTAACCAAGGAAATAGACTCGAAGGGAAATAAAACAATTAAAGTACAAAAGAGAAGGAATGGATAGACTAATTGTGACGACCCTGAATCGACCTTCGAAAATCGGCACCAAATATGACACTCATATTCAACTGCCGCAGATCCAAACATCGAATCTGGTTCGCCGGAGCTTATAACACAATTAAGTATAACAACACAGCAGAAGAAAAGAAATGAATATCATTGATATACAACATTCGATACAACAATGATACAATATGTAACAATATCAGAGATACAAGATAACAATGCTACAGCGGAAATAACAATATGATCAACGGAACCAAAAACTCTAAACAGCAACAGCAACTCTACTCCAAAGCACCAATACAAAAATAGCTCGGACCACCATCACGTTGCACCAAGCTGAGCAAGGTCGGCCGTGCTAACCAAAGACTTCAATATCCAAAGTCTTCAAAGAACACCAAAGAGAAAGCTGAAAGCTATCGAATCGATATAAATATCTACGATCTGGAAAACACAACTCTAGACTGCCCGTGTGGAAAATTATGGGCACCCAGAGTTTAGGAAAGTAAAAATAAACTCCGGGTCAGTCGTGGGACTGGTATGAGAAAAACAAAACAGTTGGTCTTTAAAACAAACAACAAGAGATTTAAAATAAATCTGCAATGCTTTTTAGAAAATGAAACTACCATAAGGCCTCCCGCCATACACACAATGCAAACGCAGAATTGGAGGAGATTTCTCCTTATGATAGTCAAATATGCTTGATACGAGATAATTTCTTTAATATTATTATTATAAGTGCACAGTGTAGAAAAACCATTTCGAAGATATAATATAAATCTTAGCCAGCATAGACATTTCGTAGTATGCCTACTATAGCTACCATCAAACAGTGGGGCGCCACCATAAGTAGATGGTAGATTATACAACTAAAACCGTAAAGGTATCGTATTGGATGATTGGATTTCCCACAAATAGTCGGGCAAAGGAACTTTCCATATAAAATGAAATGGAACATCTTTAGAGGGACGTCCCCGGACCCTAACCGGATCTCTGCTACACAAGGCCGGGTTACCTTTGTAACTAGGTAACTACTGATAGGAGCATGCCATCCCCCGGTCGTTTGCGACCTTTATCCTAGGTACCTCTCAACCAATAACCACAAAACAATAAGTTTGCAGCAACCACGAAGTAAGTATCTGGGCTCCATACCGTGATACCACCTATAATCCAGAAGGAAATGAAAATATCCTCAGGGAGCGCTACCCCCAAATAACCTTGCTGTCACGATTCCTGTTTCGACCATAACTAGGTTGTGAGGTTTGAAGAAGTCTCGTCCACAAAGCTACGCTTTTCACAAAAGCCATGCTTCGATCAACAAATGATCAGCAGCACTTCATATGCCACATTACCAAATTGAGAGTATATCACTAATAAACTTTAACTACATAACCTTTGAGCTCGTACGTCTCAGAGAACGGTGTTAAGCCAAGAGAATAAATTCTCCGTCACCAACAGATATGTATTTGAAAGAAATCAGCTTTATATCTCAGTTTGTAATGTCAAACATACAATCCATACAAGTCTGTTCCGGGTTCGAACAGAACCGAAGGCACTTCCGAAGAAGCCCTTGCAATCCGGGCATCCTTAATCCCGATCGGACTCTCCATCACATATGGAGAACTCTATACCGGAGCAACTCAGTGCAGAGTCATTCGATAGGTTATCCTATCATTCTCAAAGAAACCCGTTCTTCACCACCATCTTCAGTTGCTATACATAACGTTGTATCATTATTCGAAATGGGTTATATGACACAAGGTCCTCTCCCGGCTAAACCGAATAATGATCGCAATATTTAAAAACATATGGATATTGGGGTCTCAATTAAATCACAGCTTAAAGCCCAAAACCTTTCATTCAAATGGTTAACACAAATTACCATTTTCAATCTTTTAAACAAAAAGATTCATTTCAAAAACCTTCAATGGTTTAAACAATTTCCATACTTAAATCTTTTAAACAAAAGACTCACTTTTAAGACCCCTTTCAATTTCAAACAAGGTTCACCAATCTTTAACAAAGATTCATAGCGTTTCAAAACAATTTCTTTTCAAATTGGATTAACTCATCCGGTCTTTAAATCAAAGACTCATTTCATAGCTTTCAAAACAATTTCCAAAGATTCATTCATAACTTTCAAAACAATTCCCGTTTCAATCTTTTATATATAAAAGATTACACCGTTTAAAATCCTCTTCAATTTCAAAATAGGGTTCGACTATCTTTTACAAAGATTCAATTATAGATTTCAAAACCATTCCATTTCAAACATGAAATCTTTCATCATAATTGGAAAATTCTTTCCTTATATAAAAGCTATTATTATTTGAAACCACTTGTTTCCGTTTTGGAAAACCCGATTATAATTGCACGAGTTAAGGCCTTTCAAATATAACTTAATTAAATTCAAATTCTCAAAGTAATACTTTTAAAATGATTTAAAATCCATATAAACAAATTTATAGCTTTGTATAACATTTTTACGTCATAAATACCAGATGTAGAATTCAATTTCAGATATTGAATTCAGTTTAAATCAAAATTTTCAAATTTCAAATCTTTATTAAGTTATTCAAAATAACTTTCATTTTTAAAAAAAAATCAAAAGTTTTTCACTTTAAACCCAATTCATTTCCAAAACCATTTGAATTTAAAATTCAAATTCAAAATTGTTTTAAAAATCTGTGACTTAACCGATTCCCACGTGAAATCCATATTTGTGTGTGTATAATGCAGTCCAGGGGTTTTACACACAATAGTGCAACATCAACAATCATCACAGATTTAGTCAATAATAATAATAAGAGGTATAATCCATAACGCTTATCTTCATTCACAGATTCACAGATAAAGTAAATTTATCAATTACTAATATTCATCATTACGATTCGATGTGGGTTTCGGATAACCAAATGGAATCTGACTCCCTGTCGCATCGAAATTCAAATGTCGTTTTACGAGCCAAGGGGTATTCATATCCACACAGAAACAATCACAAATATTACAATTCAGCATAAAGCAATTCATATCTCATAGCATTACAATTACATATCTGAGATATCAATCCAATACACGGCATTCAGTAACAATCAAACATTTTCAGTTAAGATAAATAAATCGTGTGGTTTAATTCAATTAACCACATAATTATTTCATTAATTGTCTTTAATCAATGATTAATTACCGTTAACTACAACCACCTTCATTAATTAATCATTTCTTTAATTAGTTATCTTAATTAATTGACCCTTAATTAATTGAATCTTAATTTTTTTTATAAATTAATTATTCCTTAATTGATTACTTTAATTAATTACTCCTTAATTAATCATGATTTCTTAATCACTTTAAGTAAATTAAACTTTAATTAATTATTCTTAATTTAATTACCTTATTTAATTAATCACATTAATTAATTATTATTTATTTAAATTTTTCTTTAATCCCTTGATAAATCAACTTTAGTCATTTATTAATTATTCATAATTAAAAATATTTCTTAAGGAATTAGTTACCCTTAATTACTTAATTAATTTATTACTTATCTTTATTAATAAATCACCCCTGAGATACTTTCATTAATTAATCTTTAAGTCATTATTTAATTAACCCGATTTATGTAATTATTTAACCTTAACTCTTAATGGATTAATAAAATTTAAGAAATCACTTTGATTAAAACAAATAACCCTTTAATTTAATCATATTGATAATTAATCACTTATCCTAAAAATTAATTATTAGATTCTACTTCAAAGCATAAAAAATAAAATAAAATACATAACATATATATATATATACACATATATTATTTTAAAAACAAATCAATTTTTAATGTTTAACTTAAAAATTTAATCTTGTAACTTTGTTAAAAACCCATTTAATTTTCATTTTAACTTCTAAAATATTATTAATAAATTTGAAAACTTTATTTAATTCAACATTAGTTCACCCTCCTATATTTGTCAAAACTTGCTTTAAACATTTAAATAGTTTTTTTTTTAACTTTGTTAAATATTTAACTAAAAGAAACTTGTTGTACTGTCACTTTCTTAGCCACCCTTTCATCTACCCGAGCCAAACCCATGAATTCGCGAACTCGACTTCGAGTTCTTCCCAGAACGACCCGGGTGAACCAATTTTTTAGAAACTTAAGTTTCTAACTGTTTTCTTAGTATTTCAAAAAGTTACTCGAGACTAACTTCGAGTCTGATCAAAATTAACCGGAGCACTGCTTCGAGGATTTCCCACTTTCTTCTCCCAGTAGCCATTCCTGACACCACCATATCAACGTGCACATGCACACTTGGTCGGCAACTCCTCGATCATCACCTCCAGTTCCAGCAGGTCAACAATGACCTAGACCTTGAACTCGACAACCCAGAAACCTTCGTTCGATAGCAAAACGCGATTTCGATGATAATTCGAAAAACTGGAATGAGCATTAACATCAAATCACCACGCCGACGTTGATCATGCGACTGAAATCCCAAGCTCTCCTCCCAGGAGCAACACCACATCACCACGCCGCCATTCCCCTATGACCGATGGCTTCCGGTCTCCACTAGCCTTCCTAATTGCCTCGCGAACGTCGCCAACGAAAACAAACACTCAAACCCTAAATCGTTGGAAATCTCCAACCACCATGAATAAAAAAAAATCTTGCAATTTTCCCTTAATCTACAATCATCCCATCACCTTCGTGCCAAGTTTCAAATCTCGAAATTGAACCAATCACCAGAAAGTTGCGAAAAACCATCCTCCGTTCGTCCCACAATTTCCCCCTTAACTCGCAACTAAAAATCTGGATTTTTATTTTAAAAATCATGATTTGCAAAGGTGAACGAGATCAGACATTCAAAACTTGAATTTTAATCAATTATATTTTTACAAAGAAATGATATTCCACTGAATATCCTGGTTTGAATAAAATCACTTGATGAATCTGTTTGAATTTATTTTTGAGATTGATGTTACATTCATATGATCTTTTTTTATTCAGGAATCAAAGCCTACAACAGATTATATAGGGAGTACTTTGATTTTTTTCTTTCTTATGATCTAGAGCCTGTACATATATCAGAGATATATATGTTGTAATGTACCCAGGCTTACAAATGAATTACATAGCAAATCATATCACGTTCCAGCTAATTATCATCCATGCATAACAAATTTTCACCCTAAAATTAACACATGTGTCAAAGCATAACACAGATTCAAGCTTGATTTTGGATAGTTGCTCACCTGTTAGATCTGAAACAGAGAACATTTTTTTTCTTTTGTTTTGATAATCTGTAGATTTGTTTGAGATCATCTTGAACAAGAATATTTTGCTTAAATCTTGATCTGGACTTGATCAAGTTGAGTTGCTGGCTTGCTTCCAGCTTGAATCCATCCCTAGAGAGTCAAATGCAGACGTAATTTCCAAATTTTAAACTCGCATACTTTTGCTTTGATAAATTCTCAGATTGAAAATAATGTTGCAAGCTTAACTTTTGATCTTGATCTCTGTCTTTGATTTCCAGGTTGAAACAGATTTTGCTTTGTTTTGATATTTGTTTTGATTTTTTTGAATGTTTGTTTTCAGGTTTTCATTTGATCTGAATCATTTTGATTCAGTTTTTTTTCACATGAAAGAAAAATGGGCCTGTTTTCTTACTAACTTTTATTTTGTATTTCAAATTTGAATTAAAAGAATTTTTTTAACTTGCCACTTATTATTGCAATTGATCTCAAGCTTACACTTGTTAATCCTTAAATTGAAATGCCTACAAATGTCTTAAACTATCTTATTTATGTTTATATCCCTACTACAATTAAATTTTAGATTTTAGTTTTAAATCCTTACTTTAAATTAATTTATACATTTTGTTTTTAAACCTTATTTTATTTTATTTACAAATCATGTTTCCAGGTTTTCTTATTTTTTTTGCAAAGGATAATTTCAATTACTTATACTTATATATCTTTCACATAAAAATGCACATTTACAAAAATTAGAAAATAAGATTTTATTAGTTTCAAATATATAGAAATTTTTAAATTTATGTTTAGTCCTTCTCTTTAATTTATTGTTTAAACCCTTAATTATTTATATTTTTTAACCTTTATAACTTTTAACTAGCAATTCAAAAATTATTTATTTAATTTCAAAATATAGCTTCTCATTCAAAATATCTTTTTAAAATAAATTTGGAAAACAAATCTTTATTAATTGAAAATATAATGTAAATTAAATGGAAAACAAATCTTGTTATTGAAAATATAATGTTTATTAATTGAAAATATAATTTAAAATAAATTTATAAATATAAATAAAACATATCTTTTATTGATCTTAAAACTTTATAATTCTATTTATAATCTAAAATATTTATTTATCCCAGAAATATCTAATTAATTCACAAATAGATTCACAATTTAATTTCCAAAAATTAAATTAATCATCAAATTATCCTAGATAAAATTCAGGGATGTTACAGTTTCTCCCCTTAAGTAAATTTCGTCCTCGAAATTTGTAAGGGAGACAACAAAGGATAGATACACAAAGATAGAGAGACAGTTTCCAAATCAAACTGGGTATCTATTCTACATTTGGCTTACCAAATTAGAATATCACTAATAATTATGAGAATGAACTCATTCAATACAAGACACTTGGGTCACCAGAACTATGAACATACAGGGGATCGGTTAGTTCGAAGGGATAACTAACCATTTGTAAAATATTTCTGGACCTAACAGAATAAACAGATATATGGATACCATCCCAAAAAAATTTAGTTTAAACAACCAAAATATACCTATCAACCATAACAACCAAAACAACAATTCATCCAAACAAACAATTCTGACCCATTTGGAGTTAATGTCCCATGCAAATATATCAAAACTTCTTCCTGGAGCTGCCAGGAATCATCAAAGAATTGAAAAGATGAATCAAAGGAGATTGATAGAGAAAGTTGTTTCCACTGTTGCAAGGTATCGACCATTTGTAGTGGTATTCCCCTGTCCGCTATCTCGTCCTCTTCTTGCACTCATACTCACTATCAGTGGATAGTAAGAGAATTTACTGAGGCAATCAGACGGATATCTTAGGGATATACTCATTATAGGGTATATTTCACCCTATCTCTAATGAGCTACTTAATGTGTTATACTCCAGAGCTAAAGTTTTCAACCTTCAGCTCTGATACCAAATGTCACGGCCCAAATCCCAGCGTTCGAAAATCAACATCCGTACTCCACTGTACTTGAATGTCGCAGATTCAATCGTTGAAATTCGAGTCGTGCCGGAGCTTATAACATAATTAAGTATAACAACACAACAGAAGAAAAGAAACAAATATCATTGATATACAACATTCGATACAATAATGATACAATATGAAACAATATCAGAGATACAAGATAACAATGCTACAGCGGAAATAACAATATGATATAACAACGGAACCAAAAACTCTAAACAGCAACAGCAACTCTAACTCCAAAGCACCAATCCAGAAATAGCTCAGACCACAATCATGTTGCACCAAGCTGAGCAAGGTCGGTCGTGCTAACCAAAGACTTCAACATCCAAAGTCTTCAAAGAACACCAAAGAGAAAGCTGAAAGCTATCAAATCGATATCTTTATCTATGATCTGGAAAACCCAACTCTAGACTGCCCGTGTGGAAAATTATGGACACCCAGAGTTTAGGAAAGGAACAATAAACTCCGGGTCAGTCGTGGGACTAGTATGAGCAAACAAAAACAGTTGGTCTTTAAAAAAAACAACAAGAGCTTTAAAATAAATTCGCAATGCTTTTTAGAAAATGAAACTACCATAAGAACTCCCGCCCCATACACAATGCAAACGCAGAACTGGAGGAGATTTCTCCTTATGATAGTCAAATATGCTTGATACGAGATAATTTCTTTGATATTATTATTATAAGTGCACAGTGTAGAAAAACCATTTCGAAGGTATAATATAAATCTTAGCCAACATAGATATTTCGTACTATGCCTACTATAGCTACCATCCAAACAGTGGGGCGCCACCATAAGTAGATGGCAGGTTATACAACTAAAACCGTAAAGGTCTCGTATTCGATGATTGGATTTCCCACAAATAGTCGGGCAAAGGAACTTCCCATATAAAATGAAATGGAACACCTCTGGAGGGACGTCCCCGGACCCTAACCGGATCTCTGCTACACAAGGCCGGTTTACCTTTGTAACTAGGTAACTACTGACATGAGCATGTCATCCCCTGGTCGTTTGCGACCTTTATCCTAGGTACCTCTCAACCAACAACCACAAAACAATAAGTTTGCAGTAACCACGAAGTAAGTATCTGGGATCCATACCATGATACCACCTATAATCCAGAAGGAAATGAACATACCTTTAGGGGGCGCTACCCCCAAATAACATTGCTGCCACGATTCCTGTTTCGACCATAACCGGGTTGTGAGGTTTGACGAAGTCTCGTCCACAAAGCTACGCTTTTCACAAAAGTCATGCTTCGATCAATAAATGATCAGCAGCACTTTGTATGCCACATTACCAAATTGGGAGTATATCACTAATAATCTTCAACTACATAACCTCTGAGCTCGTACGTCTCAGAGAAGGGTGTTAAGCTAAGAGAATAAATTCCTCGCCACCAACAGATATGTATTTGAAAGAAATCAGCTTTATATCTCAATTGTAATGTCAGACATACAATCCATACAAATCTGTTCCGGGTTCGAACAGAACCGAAGGCACTTCCGAAGAAGCCCTTGCAATCCGGGCATCCTCAATCCCAATCGGACTCCCCATCACATATGGAGATCTCTATACCACAGCAAGTCAGTGCAGAGTCATTCGATAGGTTATCCTATCGTTCTCAAAGACACCCGGTCTTCACCACCATCTTCAGTTGCTATGCATAACGTTGTATCATTATTCGGAATGGGTTATATGACACAAGGTCCTCTCCCGGCTAAACCGAATAATGAGCGCAATATTTAAAAACATATGGATATTGGGGTCTCAGTTAAATCACAGCTTAAAGCCCAAAACCTTTCATTCAAATGGTTAAAACAAATTACCATTTTCAATCTTTTAAACAAAAAGATTCATTTCAAAAACCTTCAATGGTTTAAATAATTTCCGTACTTAAATCTTTTAAACCAAAGATTCACTTTTAAGACCCCTTTCAATTTAAAACAAGGTTCACCAATCTTTAACAAAGATTCATTCATAGCCTTTTAAGACGATTTCTTTTCAAATTGGATTAACTCATCCGGTTTTTAAATCAAACACTCATTTCATAGCTTTCAAAACAATTTCCAAAGATTCATTCATGACTTTCAAAACAATTCCCGTTTCAATCTTTTATATATAAAAGATTATACCATTTAAAATCCTCTTCAATTTCAAAATAAGGATCGACTATCTTTTACAAAGATTCAATTATAGATTTCAAAACCATTCCATTTCAAACATGAAATCTTTTCATCATAATTGGAAAATTCTTTCCTTATATAAAAGCTATTATTATTTGAAACCACTTGTTTCCGTTTCGGAAAACCCGATTATAATTGCACGAGTTAAGGCCTTTCAAATATAACTTAGGTTAAATTCAAATTCTCAAAGTAATACTTTTAAAATGATTTAAAATCCATATAAACACATTTATAGCTTCGTATAACATTTTTACGTCATAAATACCAGATGTAGGATTCAATTTGAGATATTGAATTCAGTTTAAATCAAAATTTTCAAATTTCAAATCTTTATTAACTTATTCAAAATAACTTTCATTTTTAAAAACTTTTTTCAAAAGTTTTTCACTTTAAACCCAATTCATTTCCAAAACCATTTGAATTTAAAATTCAAATTCAAAACTGTTTTAAAAATCTGTGACTTAACCGATTTCCACGTGAAATCCATATTTGTGTGTGTATAGTGCAGTCCAGGGGTTTTACACACAATAGTGCAACATCAACAATCATCACAGATTCAATCAATAATAATAAGCGGTATAATCCATAATGCTTATCTTCATTCACAGATTCACAGATAAAGTAAATTTATCAATTACTAATATTCATCATTACGATTCGATGTGGATTTCGGATAACCAAATGGAATCTGACTCCCTGTCGCATCGAAATTCAAATGCCGTTTTACGGGCCAAGGTGTATTCATATCCACATAGAAACAATCACAAATATTACAATTCAGCATAAAGCAATTCATATCTCATAGCATTACAATTACATATCTGAGATATCAATCCAATACACGACATTCAGTAACAATCAAACATTTTCAATTAAGATGAATAAATCGTGTGGTTTAATTCTATTAACCACATAATTACTTCATTAATTGTCTTTAATCAATGATTAATTATCATTAACTAAAACCTCCTCAATTAATTAATCATTTCTTTAATTAGTTATCTTAATTAATTAACCCTTAATTAATTGAATCTTATTTTCTTTTAGAAATTAATTATTCCTTAATTAATTACTTTAATTAATTACTCCTTAATTAATGATGATTTCTTAGTCACTTTAAGTAAATTAACCTTTAATTAATTATTCTTAATTTAATTACCTTAATTAATTAATCACATTAGTTAATTATCATTTAGTTAAATTTTCCTTTAATCCATTGATAAATCAACTTTATTCATTTATTAATTATTCATAATTAAAAATATTTCTTAAGGAATTAGTTACCCTTAATTACTTAATTAATTTATTACTTATCTTTATTAATAAATCACCCCTGAGATACTTTCATTAATTAATCTTTAAGTCATTATTTAATTAACCCGATTTATGTAATTATTTAACCTTAACTCTTAAACTCTTAGTGGATTAATAAAATTTAACAATTCACTTTGATTAAAACAAGTAACCCTTTAATTTAATCATATTGATGACTAATCACTTATCCTAAAAATTAATTATTAGATTCTACTTGAAAGCATAAAAAAATAAAATAAAATACATAATATATATACATATATATATTATTTTAAAAACAAATCAATTTTTAATGTTTAACTTAAAAATTTAATCTTGTGACTTTGTTAAAAACCCATTTAATTTTCATTTTAACTTCTAAAATATGATTAATAAATTTGAAAACTTTATTTAATTCAACATTAGTTCACCCTCCTATATTTGTCAAAACTTGCTTTAAACATTTAAATAGTTTTTTTAAACTTTGTTAAATATTTAACTAAAAGAAACTTGCTGTACTATCACTTCCTGAGCCACCCTTTCATCTGCTTGAGCCTAACCTATGAATTCGCGAACTCGACTTCGAGTTCTTCCTAGAACGACCCAGGTGAACCAATTTTTTTCGAAACTTAAGTTTATAACTGTTTTCTTAGTATTTCAGAAAGTTTATAAGGAAAAAGAGTACATTGTAACTTATTTTCAAATGTTATTGGAGAGTTGATACTTCTGGATCAAGATAATGCCCTATCAAAACCTTACTAATAAAAACACAGTGGGAAAATCTTAGTTAAGGAAAAAGAGTGCATTATAAAATACTTATGAATGCTCCCCCTGATGTAAAATTTTCCTCTGAATTCATATTCGTATTTCGATAACTCAAATTGGTTATGGATACTTCTGGATCTATAAATATGAATCTCATTAATAATACAATTTATTATTAGTTTCCTTCGATACAATCAAATTTTCTAAGATTATTTCTTCCAAATATGGTTTGCATTTTATGCATTTAGTGTGCTACTTTTATGAAAAACACTTCATGTGCTTTCATTTTTGTGCTTCAAATTAGTTTTGCGCATTGCAACTATACATCTTTAATGAATATTAAAATTTTCATTACAACATTACTAGAAAGCAGGAAGTAATCTACTCATCTTGAAGTATATCAAGATTTTCGTTACAACAATACTTAGAAGAAATTTGTAATCTGCACTTCATGTCTTTTGCATTCATTTATAACTACAAAAGTTATATATATTCTTCAGAAATTTGTATACTTTAATAAGTATTTGCATATCGCAACTATCACTTTAATGGATATTAAGAGTTTCATTACAACGATACTTAAAAATAGAAAGTAATCTACTCATCATGAATTATATCAAGATTTTCATTACAACAATACTTAAAAGTAGGTTGAAATCTACTCTCCTTGTTCTTTGCATTCTTTATAACAATGAAAGTTATTTATATTCTTCAGGAATTTGTATACTTTCATTATTTAATGTGATTTGAACCATATTTATACCTTCGGGGTATATTAAGCATTTCAAGTACTTTCGGTACTTTGCGGACTACATGTCCATATTTCTCTACTATTAAAGGATTCATGATGGTCAGTCATGTTTTTCCCTAATTCAAAATTCTTAATCTATTTATAAACATAAGCGCTTTATTATTTATAAATTTATCATCAATAATTATTTCTTGTCAGTTCTAGACATGATTTATTGAGATCTCTTTGATTATCATGTTTTAGGTACCTAAACCACTTCTAGGGTAATTTGACTATTATGTCATTAGTCTCTTCAAGTGCACCCTTAAGTGTTTCTTTAAGAACACTCGCATCTTTTATTTGGCATCTTTATTACTTACTCCAAAAGTATGTTGAACTGATTTTTGTACCATATTTCAGATATGGTTTACACATTTTGATCCTTTAGGGATTCAAATCTACATTGGAGAAAGTCTACTGGGGATATTATTAGTAATTTATTCAAGTTCCTAAATATTTTGCATCATTATACATGTTAACAAATATTTGATATTGATAATCAAAATGAACTTGTATCCCTTTATCCTCTCCCTCAATATTGAGGAACATTATCACATTAAATAATAATCATCTTTGGATTCTCATTTTGATCCATTATCATATTGCTACTAGCAAATACACCAACATATTAATAATAGGAGGATAATTCTTTTATCAATTGATAAGATGCATTCAAGTGATATTTGTGAGCTTCTGGCTCATGTTTAAATATGATATTCAATTATGCCAAATTTCGTGAAATGTAATCCAGTTGAAATTGTACCAACTTTTTCTAAAATAAGCTTCTGGCTTTCAATTTTAGAAAAACGCAAAGGTATCCTTTAACGTTTTCATTATAGTTCCAATATGGTAGCCTTTCATTCATATATCCTCAAAAATCAACAAATTTCTTTTAAATTTGCTTGAGTATAATGTATTTTGAATTAAAATATATGTACCATTTGGTAATACTATACGGACACTTTCAAACCCTTCAATTATATAGCAAATTTGCTATGGTTGAAATTTTTAGCTATAATATTTTCGGGCAGTGCAGAGAAAAACTTCTAGTTTTTCAAGATTATATGAGTCTTGCACTATCTAGTAGACATATATTACCACTCAAATATTGATGGTCCATCTCTTAAGAATTAAAGATAATATAACTAGTCAACTATTAAAATTTGTAAGCATTAAATAAATGCTGATACTTTCCAAAATAAAATAAAATGGACTACTGATTAAAACACAACATTCATCGGTATGCTATTTCAATTAGTTTTGAAAAGAAAAACATATAAGCACCAACTTCCAACTTGTTGAAAACTTCAGGTTCGACCACTCTTGTTGAGCGTTTGGAAGTGTGACCATCTTCTAGTGGTTATAACGCTCCTTCAGGGAGTTCCATAAGTAAAGATGATTTTTTTCCAGTTAAATGTCTTATTTTAAGATTGCCGTGGATATGATACCTTAAAAATATAAGAGCCTTTATTTTATCCTACCGGGACATATTATTATCATTTTTAATGACATATTCTAAGCATTGAGATTGTAATTGAATGTCAGCATCCAATATCTATGACAAAAAGTTATCTCCTAATAAGTCCAAAGTTTTAAATTCAAGCTTGGCTATGTTTGTCATATTACCAACTTAAGTGGAGATAAAAATGCACAAGCATCAAAATATTGTTCATGGGTATATAATTAATGCATTTCATGAAATAAGAACTCATATCTGATAGTAGTTACAGTGAAAGAATAATAACATTACTATAAAATAGTAAAAGACAACTAAATATAATCTATAAAAGAGACTATAATTTCTTATCTTTTTGATAGTTCTAGATTCAATCTCAATAATTGCATTAATTAATTTCCTTGAAAATGCAAAACTACCCTTGAAAATATGGAAAGACCTTTATATGGATTGATTGGTGGAGAAGGGATGAATTATAATCAAAGATTGTGCATAGCTTGCATGAAAATTATGATATGAAATATAGACCATCTCTTCGAGAGAATATTGAAAAATATTTCTTCAAGAAATGATTATGCATATAATATTTCTTATGAAATAATAATTAGGAATATGACCTTTATGGTATAATTAGACATATGAACATAGAACAATGTATTCTTGAAATAATCTTAAACATTTTGGATCTAATCTAAACTAAATTAGGATCCTTCATAATCATATATATGTACACTTATTTGGTTTAATAAAATTACCAAATATATAAATAAATCTCTTCTATAGATATGTTATCGTTTTTAAATTTATAAATCTCTTATAGAGATATTTTAGTATCACCACTTCTGGAGTGAACTTTCTCTTCTATATATATATATATATATATATATATATATATATATGCACTATTGGAATGCCATATTAATATACAATATTTATTTTATATAAATTACATAATTACTACTTTTACAGTGGCATGAAATATCCATGCTGGAGATTTTTGTTGTAACTGCTTTTAAAATGGCATATCAAACTTTAAATACAATGACAAAATTAGATTCACCAACTGAAAGTAAGATGCAAGAGATAAAACCACTACTTATGGAGTGTAGCATTGGTATATAATATCATTTTTTTGGATAAATTATTTTTATTATTTCAAAAAATTTATATCATTATTCCTTCAGGGAATATAGTATTTCTTTTTAAGGAATTGTCGGTGTAACAAAAATAAAATTCATATAACATCTCTTCTGGGATGTTGGACTTTGCAATATAAATATAAATATATCTCTAAAACATCTCTTTTGGGATGATTTATTAATTTCCTTTAACTTCTTTAAGGAGTACAACCTTATCATTTTACACAATTTCAATAGAGCTTCGAGCTTCTAATTTATGAACTTCAAGTTCATTAATTTGTTATGAACTTCAGGTTCTCAAATTTTGTGTAAACTTCCTTTTTAGGCGCTTGTACATTTTGACAAATTAAAAAAAAAGATGCTGATAAGATTTCAAGCTTGTAAACTTTATCAGAAATTCTTTTCATAATTCAAGACTTTAGGTCTTGGATTTTGAGTTATACAACTTTTATTAAAATAATTTCTTTGCACAACTTCAAGATGTTGTTAAACCTAATTCTTCCATTATGCCAGACATTACTTGTTAAAATAAATACATTAAATAGTACATCATATGTCAATTCTTATTCCAAACACAAACATAAAATATTATTTAATTTACAATAACCAATGCATTTAATACATTTATGATAAAAATAAATGCATTTAACCTTTATGTGATCTAAGATATAACTACTATCGCAACAAAATGATTTCATTATAAATATATATGAATTAATTGAACAAACAATAGCTAAAGTAACATAATTTCATCACAGATCTAGGTTCGAGATTACTCAATAATAAAATTAAAATGGATATCTTAAAAATAAAGTTTATTCTCAATAATTAAAATTTCTAAAATAAACAACATTATCATCTCAGATCTATTCATATTATTCATAATCATAAATAACTATACATCTTGGATCCAAATTATTTCCCTTGTAAGAAAATTAACTCAAAATTCTTTACCAATTATAGCAAAACAAACATGTAAACCTTCAAATGTTATCTCTTAAATTTGGGGAATTAAGATTATTTCCAAAAACTAAAAACATTTTAGAATTTTATTTAATTACACAAACTATGTACAGACCATTTAGATCTTGCTTTCTACATCAGAAGCTACCTTTTAGTCTAGGAAAAACAAATTAGCTTCAAACCAAATCCAAAATTATCAACAACATCAAAAATCTTTCATACATAGATCAAATAGATCTGAAATTTGAGTAAGATATTGCAAGAATCCAATGACTTATAAATAAAGTCGATTCAAAACTTACTCAAAAAAATCAAAAATTCATAATGAAATCAAAGATGAGTGGATATAATACCACTTGTTAGAAATTTTGAATCAATTCAAACTGAATATTTATCAAGTACAAATTCTGAAAGAATAACTAAAATTGCTTTCAACTAAAAGATATGTAATAATAAGTAATATCAGAAGTCATACTTGATTTCGATACATAAATAAGAGAAAAGGATGAATAAACATGAAAAAGAATAGATATGATGATTTAAATATATAGATCTTAAAGATATATCATTTGAGCATGATATTAAGATCTACAAAAGATCTAAAAAAAATTAGAACATAAGATCTACAATAGAATGAGATCAAAAAAATCAGATCTATGATTAAATGAGATCTAAGAAGATAAAATTAATAGAATTAGATCTGAAAAAGATAGATCAATATAATTAAATCTAAAAAATTGCTTACCATCTTGAGATCTATAATTAAATTTGAAAGGCAAAGTAGGTCTGGTCTTCTAGATTATCACAATTCAAATCTATAATTTTTTTTGTAGAGATCGTGTTGATAACGTGTTATAAAATAAAGAAAGCAGAAGCTATTAGAGAGAGAACAATTTTATTCATTCATAGATTAATAATTTATTTACATTACATAGCCTACTTTATATAAAGGCTTCAGAACTAAGGATTGAACTTATCACACGATGTAGGACTAAACAAAACAATATACAGGCATATTCACTTCATAACATACATATATTATAACACATTGATATTAGTAGTTATTTTAAAGTAACTTAATTTTTAAATTTGGTTTAATTGGTTGGTTGATTTTCAAACATTGAAAACCAAACCTGACAAATAAACCAAAGAAATAAAAAAAATAAAAATCAAAACCAACCAACTAACAAAACCAAACCAAACAAACTACATTGATTTGGTTGGTTTATTCAGTTTTAACCAATAAATGCTCACCCCTAGTGACACTAAATATTTAAATATGTGACTAACATTAAATACAAATTTATCTAAATGGTGGATGCATAAACCAAATCAATGGATCGCATAACGAGAAGATGAACCCATTTTTTGGCATCCTGATAGTTATTTTGATATAGTTGACAAATAGATATGTCCTTTTTATTTTATACTATTCTAAGCTGATTGTGTTCATTTGTATAGACCAAATTATGAGTTTGTCGTAATCATCTTAATTTGTGTATTATTTACAATAGGATATTACGTATGTTATAATTAATTGGTTGTTCTCATTAATTGACATGTTATTACGTAGTCTTTGAAGTTTTTGATCCATACATAGTTACTCAAACTTTAAATATGGTTAGTCCTCTAAGATGGATTGTTTACCCATTTTGGGATTCTATTTTAGTTTAACCTCGCTTTAATGTTTATCGGTGCATGGACATAAAAGGATATCTATTATTGTATGATGTTCCTAGCATGTTTAAGTGGAATCTTCAAATACTAAGCAATGTCGGTCTAATAGAAAAAAATGAAAAATCAGGAATACTTTCGCCTTTTTCCCACCTCAATTGTCATGTTTAATAACTGTTTATTTACAAATAATTTTCATCTTATTCTCTTTGATCTCTATGAATAGGGTTGATATCATTAGTTAGCAATTTTATATGAATCTGATTAACTACATGTTTTATTATACGATTTCACAATTGTTTTTAAAGTCATTTTTTAAGTTTAGTTTTCATTTCAGCTTAAATTGATGTTTGGATTACGATTCATCTACCATATTTTGCTACCTACTAAATTGAACGTGGGACATAATTTTTTTTTTTTACATATTTGTGTGTAGATCTAATTTAATTAAGTGTAGTTATTTCTTATGTTAGGATAATTCTCCTTTGCAATGGCCTTACTAGTGGGGAAGCATCATTCGACTAACATGAGAAAACTCGATGATCTCTGAGGTAAAAGCCATTCTTTCTTTATCATAGAATATTTTCGATTTATAAGAAGGGATAATTTGATTTCTTTTTTATAATATAATTATATGGGTTTTGATTTATGCTTATAATATGTATTCAGTTGCTTTAATCTGTGAATAAGTTATCAGATACAAGTTAAGAAATATAAATCATGAAGAAAATAAAACTTAATGTTTTGAGGATAGAAAATAAATAATTGATATAAATTATTTATTAATGGAATAATGAATTATGCATTCTTTTTCTAACAGTTTTTTGGTTAAATTAACGTCAACCATTACATCTAAGTATTTCATTCTTAATATGTTTTTCAACATATAAAGGCATTCATAATTTACGTATCCAACATACAATGGAACTTTGATTTAATCAGATGCATACTCATATGTTTATCATCAGCTTATTAATGGTTTCATTAGCTAAACTACTTTATTTAATGATAAATTTAATGCTAGAATGTCAAAATTATAGTGGACACATTCCTTTCTATCAACATGCAAGTGATTAGAATTAGAGTAGATAAGTTTCTTTCTCATGGTATAATTCATGGTATTGTAGTTATAATGATTCAAGGTATTTACTACTCTATAAATGTGGAGCCCACTTTATTTCTTACACAAGCTTTACCTTCACAAATGAAAGATGATTATTTCTTATGCCTTTAATTTGTTTCTGTTTCCATCTTCTATTCAATTTTTTACAACAAGCACTTTGAATAAAGGATAAAAAATAAGTGAAGTTCATGATTGTAAGAACTATAAGAACGCAAATTATAGACCAAGACACTACATGTAAAAATGATTTCAGTTCAATGCATAAGGGAATTAGGATGAAATTTGACTTTAAATACAGCATAAAATTTTAAAATAGTAAATAATAGTAATTCAGTGGAACGCAAAGAGTTGCATGTGGATTTAAATAAATTCAGATATTCTCTAGCTTCTTTCGGTTATGTTAATTTTATTAGCTTGAACTTTTTTGTAATTGTGATTCACATTTTACTTGGCAAGAATCTAAAAAAAAGAATAAAGTACTAATGATCGATAAAGAAAACAATAATAGGTGATTACATTTTGTTGATTGGTTCAAATCTAATGTGATGCAAAACTTTAAACCATTTCACATTGTTTGTTATTTCAATATCTAAGCAAACATAGTGGCCATAACTATAATTTTTATAGGATAGTTTTGTTGGACAAGCCATATATTTATTCATTGTTCGTTATATTTACGTCATTCAAAACATATATATAAATAATAATCAAGTAATATTGTTCTATACGAGTACTACTCATGTTATCTATATCATTTTGCATACACGATTCTCATAAAAACTTCTTAGTTTTTTCCAATTTATTCTTTGAAAGAAAAGAATACACGTGTTTTTTGGCTAAACAATTAGTATTTCTAACAAAGAAATCAAGGTTAGAGATTGTAATTATACCATATATGTTGTTGTAGGATAAGTAGATTTCGATGATCAATATTAAATTAATCTAAACTTTTGCATGTTTGCTCAAGTTTAATTCCAAATCTAAGCGCGATAAATGTTTTTCACATCATTTTTTGTTGACTCATTCATAGGTAATTACAAATAATTTTATTTAAGATTGTTCCTTATATATACAATTAGCCTTCATAAGGATTTAAACCTTGTAATGGTTAGAATGAGATGGTAATTCAAGTGGTAAAGATATCTGAGCTTTTTTTTATATGCTTATGTTATAAACCTGAACTTTAAAATTATATTAACGTAATACCTTATAGGATAGAGATTAAAGAAGCAATGTGTTTTTTTCATAAGGACCCAGAAAAGACTTTGAAGTGATTTGAAAGGAAGGTACAAATTTTCATCTAATCATGGTAGTTTCTACATTTTGCAATTTAAAGTTTTTATTTTGAATTTCTGTTTAATATGTATGTTTTGAATAGCACTAATCGATTTGGTTAAATCTTACTATATTTTTAAGTTCCATTGGATGGTACAGAATAGGCCTTACAATCATATGCATGATTATTGTCGTGTGAATTTTATTTGTGATATACAAATACTTACACATTTTACAAACAATGTTTATGACATAATGGTTTTAAAATATATTATAATATATTGGTGTAAGTAATAGTTACTTCATGCAGATTTTATTCAGCAATATGCATATATTTTAGCATCTTTAGAGTCTGAAGAAAATTTGGTACCATATTGTTAACCGGCTTTTTGAGCAAGTGGATTTTCAATTGGAAGTAGAAGATCGAAACGAGGTTGAAACAACTCAAGAAATTGGAAATACACTTAGAAGGATCAAAAGATGGAATTCATCAAGCAAAATGTGGTAAATGGACCACTAGACACTGAGAGAACATCTCAATACCAAGAGATATTTCTCCGACTTAGCACTTCCTGAGCTCCTTATACTTGATGTTAGATATCTTGCAAACGTGATGAAGCATTTCTCTCAGAGAATGGATGGAAAACTTCAAGGATTTGTAGGAAGAAACCAAATGAAAATAGGACAGGATAAGCGGAATCAAGGAAATTTTCGGGAATGACTCAACCATCGTGGAAAAGAGTTTGGAATACATCGGGTTGAGGATTGAAGTGCAAAGCAAGTGGAAAACTTAAGTTATTGCTGAAGAAAAGCTGTCGATACCGAGAGATCAATCATAGTCATAGGGCCACGTGCTCTCTCCTAAACCTTCGGGCTAGCATTTGGATTTTGGATTTCGTGGGTTTCTGACTCAACTGGTGATTTTATCTATAAATACTAACCATATAGCAACTGAAAAAGAATCTTCTTCTTTTTGGACTTTGGGCATTGCTCCTTCATCTTCTTCTTCCTTAACTACTCTAATCATTCTTAAATCCTAAATCCACTATATTGTGGATGGATCTAATTGTATTCATTGTAATCCGAAGAGAAAACAATCAATAACAAAAATATAAAGTGGACATAGACCAGAGATTATCGAACCATTATAAAAATTCCTATGTGTTCTTTACTTTTTTTTGTTATTTTCTGCTATTTTCATCTATATCTCTATACTTCCTTTGATATTTGGGCGTTGGTGCCTTTTTGATGTTAATATTTTTGGATTTTTCATTAAGAACGAGCTAGATTTGATAATCTAAAGCTTGGGTATAAGGTTTGGAGAAGACGAAGAGGCCTAATAATCTATGATTGGAGGAAGTCAACTGAAGCATGGGGCAACCAAAAGGCATCCTCAAATTCCAATCAATTCATTTGTGTGTAGAGAGAAGATGGAGCGAATTATGAAAGAAATGGAAGATGGAATAATGCTTAGGCAACAGGAGATGCTGGATGGATTTTTCCAAACATTAGGACAACAAGGAATAGTTGTAGCTGCTGGAATTCAAAACCAAAGATAGGACCTAATGCGGGACCATTTGGAGCCAGAGCGGACCAAGTTGGAACAATTCCCCCACGGACAGGACCTGTCAATATCGATCATATTTCTCTCGGTACCAAGAGGATTTTACTCGAGGCAACGTGGTTCAGGCTTAGGGTGAGCTGAGATGCTAAGAACGGATGATGCTGGAACCAGAAACACAAGGCAGAACGCTAGTCTACATTAGCCGGAGGAATATGTACCGAAATTTCCCCTTAAAACCGAGGGCAAAATGAAGCTAGAGGTGTAGATCAGAGTGTAAGCACGCAACCAGAGGAGTATATACCGAAGTTCTCTTACAGGAGTGGGGGGCGGAATGTAGCTATTGATCGAAGACCTTCATTGGACGACAACAACCAAATAACTGAGTTGATCGAAAGGATAGTGAGTGGTGGACCACCCGATCAGAGCTTAGAGGACATAAACAGGAATCCATTTACCTCTAACATCTGAAATGTGAGGAATCCTTCCGATTTCAAACTTCCAACATTAGAAATGTACGATGGGCAGACAAATCCAATGGATTGTCTAATGAGATACATCTGACACATGGATGTATTGGGTGCTTCTAAGGAGGTGATGGGATGGTGCTTCCTATTATATCTGACACATTAAGCACTAATGTGGTTCAAAAACTGGAGAATGGATCCATAAGCATGTGGACCGAATTAGTGAATAGGTTCTTGAGACAGTTCAAAGTTTACATCTCTTGATCAAAAAATGTGCTGACAATATCAAGAATAAAACAAAGGCCTAGAGAAACCTTAAGAAGTTATCTGACAAGATTCAACACGTCAGCCTGAGTAGTTGATAAGTCGGTTCCATCGATAATCCTAATGGTGGAGGTGTCTGAAGTTGCAAGCAAAGCCGACTTCAAAATTGCATTAGAAAAGGATCCACGGATGGATCTCGTAGAGTTTTATCATGAAGCCGAGAGATATCTACGTCAAGAGGATGCTAAGGTTGATAATGCTAATACCAATGATATAGATGACGGAGTATCGTCCAGAGTAGGATATGGAAAAGACAAGGGGAAGAGAAAAGCTGATAATGGCTTCGAAGGACCGAAATAGTAGGGGAGGGAATCAAAGTTCTCTTCTTACACTGACTTGGCCGAAACCTCAGAGAGGATATACGTAGATACTAGGAGCAGATCCTCTATCGAATGCCAGCTAAGAGAGAAACCATGGATTAGGAAAGAAGGATTAGAAAGTTCTGCCTATTTCACGAGCTAAACGTACATGAAATGAATGAGTGTGGACACCTTCGTGATTTGATAGAAGAATTGGTTCAAAACAACCGATTGCAATAGTACATAAGGAATCGAACTACGATGGTGCAGCCAAAGCAACCACCATTTGTAGCAATTGCATCAAGACACGACCAGGGATCTGGGTCGAAGACGTTAATCCCATGATCGGGATGGACAGGAGATCGGTTCATTTCCTACGGTTTGCTTTCCGTTATGAACGGTTAAGACCATAATAACCTCAGACTGCTTATATTTGTATGAGACGCCTATTTGTCTCTAGGCGCCGTCTGAGTTGGATGTCTGAGATGAATATTTAAGAAGTTTACTTGCTTTCATTCGAATGTTTGACTTTTGAAATTCACTTAAACGCGATGACTGATATTGATCGTGGTAGTCTCGTCTGAAGAGATGGAGTGGTGACCGCAAAAAGTAAGTCCCTTTACCGGAGAGTAAGTTGATGGGCTTGCTTATCATTGAGTCCCCTCATCGATGAGCGAGCATACTGGACTCAGCAAGGGTCCTGTGATATAAAAAATAAGTCCCTTCACCAAAGAGTGAGCGAATGGACTCGCTTGTCATTAGGTCCCCTTATTGAAGAGAGAGCGAATTCGACTCAACAAGGATCCGGAGAGACCGAACCCTAGATTGGATGCTAAATGATCTAGAGAGATCGAACCCTAGTTTGGATGTTAAACGATCCAAAGAGATCGAAACCCATATTGAATATTAAATGATCCGGAGAGACTAAACCCTAGTTTAGATGATAAACGATCCGGTGAGATTGAACCCTAGAACGGGCGTTGACCTGACATAAGGATTTGAATGCCCTGTAATAATAGTAAATTAGATAAATCCCTGGTGAACACGTGATTATTTTGATATACAATATGGTGCCTCCAAATAAAGACAAGACGATCATGATTCATGGTTGACGCTAAAGCAAGGGCTAGATTCCTTAGCTATAACGAGTCTGGAGCAATCTTTGAGTTGTAGAAGAATCTGAAGGAACAGATGATTCTCCACAACTTGGATCAATGGATAGCTAGAAATTTTGACTGCAAGAAGCTTATTACTACTAAAACTTGTTCTTAAGAAAAATACACCTTACATTCATAAGGTGTATTTTGGGGAGCAAGTGTTAACTGACTTTTTGACTTAATGGATTTTAAACTGGAACTAGAAGATCAAAACAAAGACAAAATGATTCAAGAACTTGGAAATATGCTTAGAAGGGAATTCAGCAAGTGTTAAGCAAAGCGAGGCTGAGTGGACCACTCGGCACCGAGAGGTATTTCTCCCACTTAGCATCCCCCGAACTCCTTATAATTGATGCTCGACCTCCAGAAAACTCGGTGAAGTGTTTCTCTGCGAGAAAGGATGAACAACTTTAAGGATATGTAGGAAGAAAGCAAATGAAAAAAGAATAGGATAAGTAGAATCAAGAAAATCGCCCAAAAATGACTCAACCTTCATGGAAAAGAGTTTGGAATACATCGGAATAAAGACAGAAGAGTAAAGCAAGTGGAAAAGTTAAGTTATTGCCAAAGAAAATCTCTTAATACCGAGAGGTACCTCTTGGTACCGAGAGGTCGATTTTGGCCATTGGGCCGCGTGCTCTCTCTTACACCTTCGGGCTTGCGTTTGGACTTTGGATTTCATGGGCTTCTGACTCAACTAGCAATTTTTTTTATTAATACCAACCTTATAGCAACTAAAAAATGATCTTCTTCTCTTTAGACTTTGGGCACTTCTCCTTCTCATCTTCTTTTTCCTCAACTACCCTAAACATTCTTAAATCCAAGATCCACTAGATTATCGATGGATCTAATTGTATTCATTATAATCCGGAGACAAAACAATCAATAACAAGAATATAAAGCAGACGTAGGCCAAAGATTGCCGAACCACTACAAAAAATTTATGTGTTCTTTACCTTTCTGCTATTTTCAGCTAGAACTCTATACTTCATCTGATATTTATGTGTTGGTGCCATTTTTGACGTTGATATATATATGCATCAAATTGAGAAAACCTATTGATAAATGTGTATGCAAATTCAATCAATTTCTTTGTCAGTTTAGCATACATGAAAATTTGAATACAAACGTTGTGCGTGTGACTACATAATTCGCTTGCAAACCAATACATGCTATAATATTGCTACAACAGTAACTATTTTGGATTCCTTTGCAAAATGCTCCTATTTACTCATTAAAGCATTGGTCAAAAATTACATTCATTCATACACAAACTCTGTTGATTTACACTATAATACTAATAAATAAATTGAGTTTATTTTACTTCATAATCATCTCTCAACTTTGTGCTCATAGTCGGACTAAATTAATATACAAAGATTAGTTTCAGTTCAATGTGAAACAATTTATTTAACATGAGGAAACTATAATTTTCTTAGTTCTAATTTGATGAATATTTGTCGATATGTAGAAAGTATTTTTGATACTTTCTCTCAATCAAGTTGAATTTGCATATTATTGCAATCTACAATTTTTATTATATTATTGGAACATAAAGTTGAAAACAAGGAAGCCATATTCTTTATTTGAACTAATGTGCTGGATATACACAACAATTGTTGTGCATTATAATTTATTTGTTATACATGTGTCCATAGATAGTTTCATGCTTGATGCTTTTTGGAATTGTCCAACATAGAAGAGAAGCTAAAGAAAAATCATCATGCATATTTTTCATATATATAGAACATGAATGGATCTATACTTACAGTTTACTTGTAATTTCTTTGCACATGATCTTTTGTTTTCTACTATATTTGATACTTTAGGCACCATTATTGTTTTATCCTTCTTGTTGTCACACTCCTTGAATGCCATTCTGCAGCACAAAATGTTGATGATTTACATCGCAAATAAAAGTATTCAGGAGTTATGTGACAATTATACATAAACAAATGTAAAAATTAAATTTCTTCAAATAATTCAACAAAGCAAATATTACACATTGAAGATTTAAATTTTTGTATCAAATAGTATTAGCATGAATTATAATAAAACAAAGCGCACATTTATGCAATACATAAAATTACTACGTAAGAAATAAAACTTGCTTCCGTGCCATCAGCGTAGCCTCAACACTAGTGTAGAAACATAAGTGGAGCTGAAATAAACTCAAAATATAATTTTGGAATAAATACACACGTAAGGTATGTATACCATGATACTGATGTGTCCAACGCTTGAATTACGAGGGCATTTAATAATAAATACATTATTCCTTAAATCAATATCACTCAATGTTCATATATATTAAAGATCATGAGTCTTTAATATATAATTGTCATCTTTCATTTACATATTGATAGATTACTTTCATATGCACTAGTATTTGAGCAAACTCAGGCTATAACTATTAAATGCAGTAGTTTCAATATACTACCTAGATGAAATAAGATACAGGGATGTATCAATTACATTTAATTGTAGGTAAATGTTCATTAATGTGAGATAGAACTGTACTGTAAAGTGTGAATGTAACGACGTAAATGAGAATGTATATTTTATTCATAAGATGAAATAAAGGAATGAAACCAAGTTGAATAAATTGATTGAGGTTTTAATTATAATAAATGTATATATTTGGCAAATTCAATATAATTGAAAATAACGGTTATTACAAAAGAAAGATGAAAAATTAAATATATATTTATGTAATGAAAGATAAACAAATAATAACTAGGTTTATGGATTGATAGTAGATTTAATAAAAAGTGTGGAATCGAAGCAAGGCAGTTATTGGAAATTAATTAATTGGAATTCAATCCGTAATAGATGGATTTATTATAGGTAAATAAAATTTAATACTATGTAAATTGAAATTTGGATGAATTGGGAAATATTAATGTATTAGTATATAAACCAATGTTAATATTACCCATAAGTGAATAAGTTAATAACTGATTCAATAACAAGATTGAGAAATCAAATATATGGATTTTTTAGGAATTTAAAACTTATACTTTTTAAACTGGATTAATTACAACGTTTTACACGCAATAAATTCTGTACTTTTATTATATATATATATATATATATATTATATTTTTCCTATATCCATATCTACTTTATCTTTCTATTTTTATTTTGTCTAGACAGTCATGTTTATTTGATTGTTGCTTGTTTATATCTTTTATTTATGCTTGGAAAAAAACAAAGGGTATACGTTGTATTGTCTTAATTGCTAGCCTTTTTAAATTGCCTACTCTTTATTTCAAATCACATAAAAATCTTCTCAATATCTCACTTCCTCATTTGCCTCTTCTGATTGAAAGAGTTTACAGTAAGTTTCTTTTATTAAATAGGAAATAAATCTCATGCATTCACTAGCCTCTTTATTCTTTGCCTTATCCTTTTCCTAACCATTCAAATCTCCTAGTCGTACATTCATCCTAGCTGTGCTTTTTGTAAATCCTAGCTGCCACCCAATATTCTTATTCACGTGAAGAAAATACAACAAGCTCTAGGTTATTTCCATGGCTTCTCCTTTCTTTCCTTCTCCTTTTTCTTTTATTTTCTTTGTTTTGCTTCAAAGCTAGGCTCGGCCTCTTGCCTCTAGCCACCACCATAACCACCTCCATCAACCATCACCCTGTCATCACCACAAAGACCATGTCGTGACCATGGATGAAGACTACATCACCAAAATTGATGCAAAGCCTAGCCAAGCACATGTATTCATCACCTTGCTTTGATTTGTCAAGGTTATGTCATTTTATTTCCTATGTTTTCATTGTTGTAATCTCTATTCTTTGTATTGAATCATGTTCTTATGTTTGTGATATTTGTTTGCCTTATTTTGTTATGTACAAGATGAGGATTTTTGGCTCTCTTTTCACTCAAATTTGCATCTTGCTTTGTTTTATCAAAATGTTATGTCCCTTTGATCCATATTGTTCATTGTTTGATTCATAATCTTGCATGTTGAATTTTACACTTATCTTTATGTAATTGTTTGTATACAAGATTTGGATCCGACTCTTCGTCCACTCGAAAGAATATAGCCGTGCTTTTTCGTGCCTTTTCGTGCTTTGCGGAGTTTAGATTTGGGTTTGAATTTCAATCCTAGCTTTAAAAAGGTGAGTTATTCACTGTAGACATTACGTACTTATACAATTGTGGAATGATGACAAGTGAATTGTAGAAATTAATATGCTATGTTCATACCTGCCTGCAATATGTTTATATGTTATTAAATGCTGTTTATATACCTGTTACATCATCTGATATGATATTGTATCTATACTGTTATTTTATTTCCTGTTTATCACACTGCAAGTTCCCTATCACTATGGGTTGAATTGACACATACCCGAACGGACTGTAGAATAAGGAAAAACCATTATAGGTTGAAATGATTGGCTCAAGTGATTTTTATTGTATTTATTTTACTTGGGATTGCGAGTTTGAAATGATAGAACCCGGATTTTTCTTTTTAAATTATGGATTGAAATGATACATATCTGTATCACTTGACCTAGGTTAGAAAATTTTATATAGGCCCGTGGATAAATTTTTATAATAGTTCTCTAAAATTATTAAGTATTTTGAATTTTAAATATATGGAATTTTGATTAAAAAGTTGATTTAAGGATTTAAATATAAAGAGATATTGAGATATTGGTTTCCTATAAGTTAAAATTGTATGAGTTGATAATTCGTTTAGATTGTAACTTAAAATCTTTATTTGGTTTTAAATTGTAATTTAAAGATTTTATTTATGATCACTATTTTAATAATTAAGTTTGATTTAATTTGGAATCTAAAATCTAACCTAGTAAATTTAATAAAGGTTATTTCTTGGAATAAATAAGGTTTGTATAGTAAATAATGTATTTTGAGTGGATAAAATGAACTGCACTTTTGATTGGACTTAGTAATAAAATTTATTTAATTTGGAATCATAGTTAATTGATGTCTGGATGAATAGATTTATAAGAAGGATTGGACTCTTATATTAACTATGAGAAAATACTTGATTTATGGTTATGTTTTGTAAAAATAAATGATTATGATTTAAATGGAAAAATGCAACTTAAAATGTCTTAACTTGATAATTGGAAATTTAGTTTTCAAATGAAAGTTAAGTAAATTTAGTGATAAGGGTATTTTATTTGTGGGATGGATATTTTAAAATAAAGTGTAAAGTTATTTGTTAAGAATAAAAGTTAAGTAAAATAGGGTAATTTTGGCTTATTAATGAATTATATTTTAATTTGGATATTTATTGATAAAATTTTATTTTATTAAATCATAAGTTAAATGATATCCAAATGAATATTTTTGAAGCGTGAAATGTGATTTTTATAAGTTAAATTGGCTAAAAATTAAAATGTTAGTGTAGCTGAAATATACAATGTTTTGAAAAGTTATAATTGAATGAATAGACTTATAAATGCTACAACTTTGAAATGAATATTATTTGACATTGAATTTAAATGGTTAAATGAATCTTGTTTGGAAGATATTAACATTGAATTTAAATGGTCTAAATAAATATGTTTTAAAATGTTTGGTTTCAGAGTTGTTATAACTTCAAAGTAACTTGGCTTTGGGAATGAATTTATTTGAAATTGTATTTAAATAAGAATTGTATTTAAATATATAAATTTGAACTTATTGAAATTGAAGATTTAAGAATATGACTTTATAAAGTGGTTTGATTTAAGATGATTTAAAGGAATATTTCAAGTTTAATACATTGAAGGAAATATTCAGTGATTGGACATTTGGTTTTTATTTAAATAATATATTGATTTGGTTTTGGAATTTAAATGGGATATCATCACTTTGGTTTTTGAAATGGATATGATATTTTGGTTTTAAAGTATAAATGATTTTGATATAAATATCCATGGGTTATAATAACGTTGAGTTGTTAAAGAGACCGGGATCGGAAGTTGTCATACTCTGTGCCAACCCCGAAAACCACTTTAACAACCGTGTACGTGGTGGAGATTCCAGAATGAAGTAGGATGGTGGCTTCATTCCTTTGAGATATATATGTGGATCCAACTCCCGTGAGTTGGCATAAGGTGGCTAAAACAGGAGCGGTCTCGGGCCAATGAGGTCATTCCTCTGATCGGACACACTCCTTCGATATTATATTCGGACTTTGAGATTTATTTGGTGGCCACTTTTGATTTTTGATTTGGGGGTGTGGCTCGAGGTGGGCGGTAGTAGTTGCTACACATTACCTCCATCCCGTGTGCGTAATTGGTATATCTACCTTGGCATTGCCTTGTGTGCCGTGTCACTTACCCTAGCGAGCCTTGTACGAGTTTGATTTGTGTCGTACCTATAGAGTATCTTCTCGTAGTCTCCCGATTAGGAGATATGTAGGTACTATATAGACTACTAACACTATTAGGTGTTAAGGGCTATATGGATAACCCCTTAACGCTATTTAAAAGTAAGTTTATTTTACTGTAGACATTATTATAATAGCGAAATATTACTACATAGTAAATAATTTAACGGGACCTTAGAGGATGGGCGGTCCCAAGCATCCTTTAAGTTACTTGTACCTTATATTACAGTTCACTTGAGTTGGTTTACATTGTATAAGTATGTGTGTCCTGACTCGAGTGTTTTGTGTATTTGATTTATGCTCGGGTCAGACTGAGTGATACAGCATTAGAGACTCACCTTCGGAGTTGGAGCTTTGCTTGAAGATCCAGCTATCTATTTCAATTTCAGTATCCAGTTGATTCCGGTGATGTATACTGCTTGGGCTTGTTTATCATATTGGAACTTCTGTTGTAAGTTGTTACTTCTATTGTATCTTGTTTAACTCTGATGCATATATATAGTAGCTTCATGAACTATTATCTCTTTCCTTCCGCTGCATTATATTACTCCGTGTCAGTGATTCTGTGATTTATTTATTTGCTGTATATTCTGAGATTTGCCAAATTTATTTTACAATTCGGTAATTTGAGCAATTCAAGTCCGCAATATGCAGTAGAGAATGGTTGAAAATATCGGGTCATTACATTCTCAATTTAAAAACAAGGTTCATCAAATCTTTCACAAAGATTCATTCACAATATTTAAACAAAAGATCTATCTTGGAGATCCTCTTTTGTTTGAGAACAAAGTTCATCAAATATTTCACAAAGATTTATTCATAGCTTTCAAAACAATTTCCATTTCAAACTTAAAATCTTTTAACAAAAACCGGAAGTTCTTTCATTATATGAAAGCCATTACCATTTGAAAACAAAGAGTTTTCATTTCGAAAAAACCTGATCAAATATGCACAAGTTATAGCCTTTAAATTTAAATTCCAAAATAATACTTTTGATATACTTCAAAAATGGTTTAAAATCCTTATATATATGGTATAACTTGTATAACCCTTTCAAAACATAATTCTCAAAATAATTTCAAATCTTAAATAAGATATATTATATTCAAACTAAATTTCAATTTCAAAACTTCCTTTTCAAAAGCTTTTCAGATTTAACCCAATTTCTTTTCCAAACCATTTTGAATTCAAAATTCATCTTTTAAAACCATTTTAAATAAAATAACATTAAATTCAAAATATCTGTGACTTAATCGATTTCCCGTGAAATCCATATTTGTGTGTGTATAGTGTAGTCCAGGGGTTTTACACAATAGTGCAACATCATCAATCATTATAGATTCAAACATAGCAATATTGATAAGCGTTATAATCCTATAACGCTCATCTTCATTCGCAGATTGATAGATAATAATATAAATTCATCACAGATAAATAAGTCACAGATCACAGCTCAAAGTCTCAAACAAACAATTCATATCACGGAGTAGCACACATCAAGGATATCAAACAATTCAAAGCATCCAATACAATCCAAACATTCATAAGTAGATCAATTAATCATATGATTAATTTAAACCAGATTAATCACTAATCCTAGTTAGTTAACATTAATTAATTACAAATCATTTTAATTAATTATTTTTTAATCATTTTTTAATTAACCTTTAATAATGAATTAATTAACCTTTAATTATTAAATAATTAACCTTAATTAATAAATGAATCAATCTTTAATCATTAAATAATTAACCCATAATTATTTAATTATTCTTTAATTAATTATTCTTAATTAATTATATTATTTTATCAACCCTTAATTAATTATCCTTTATAATTATCCTTAATTAATAAGTGATTATCCTTGATCACTTATATTAATAATTAATTACACCGAGTAATTATTACTTGATTAATCAATCATTAATCATCAATTTATTATCCTTGATTACTTTTATTATGTAATTATCTTTAAGTAACTAATTACCCTTAATTACTTTCCATTTATTAATCAACCTTTAATTAATTAATAAGTCAACCTTTAATTATTTGGATATCCTTTAAGTAATTAACCTTTAATTACTTACACAAATCAATCCTAAATTAATCACATTAATTAATCAGCTTCTAATTAATTAAATAAAGAAATAACTTATTGATCAACCTTTGAAAAAAATTATCATTTAAACCTTGTTAATGACTTTTGGAAATAAATCATCATTAAGACATTAATTAACTCAAGAATTTTTTAAGTTAAATTAATGATTTGAAAACATTTCATTTTTCTTAATTACTTGCTTAATTACAAAAATTAAATTTATTTAAAATAAACTTTCAAAAAACAAAGGTTATATATATAATTTAAAAACATCTTAAACTTAAAATAATTTATTTTTAAACCTTTAATACATCCCAAACTAAATTAGACATCCATTTTATAAAATAATTTAAGTAAGAATTTGTTTAACTTTCAAAAACTTGCTTAATTTAAAATTTTAAAATTTGCATAATCACAACCCGAGGCAAGCTCGAGAAATCTCGAGCCCCTCTTCGAGTTTTCCCTTGTCTCTCTCTTCTTCGAGTCAACCCATCGTTTTTCCCGTGCTCGAACCCGAGCAACTTCGTCTTCCCCAAATTCATCAGCGAAACACATACACAATGATACGCATTCACGTGCACAGGCGATCGGAGCCACAACAATCGATGCTGCAACCTCCCGCATGTCGTCGATGATGTACTCAACAACGTACACCTCCCAGATCGCCGCAACAACATCGAATTTCGAAATCGAGCTATTTGTATCAAACTTGGAACCGACCCATCACCAGAAAACCTTCTTGAAACTTGCTTGCTTCCAATTTGAAGATCTTGAGTTGAATTCAGGTTTTGATTTTTAGAACAGAGAATAGATTTAAATCTTTAAACCTGGAAACTTGATCTGATCTCTATGTTGCTTAATGAATATGAGTTGATCTTCGATCTTCTATGTTTCAAGTTTTGATCTTTGCTCAGGTTATATGATTTGAAACCGACCTTGCTTGATTGAATTTATCTTTAGGTTTTTGAATTTTGTTTGAATTCTTAAAAAACTGAAAAATGATTTTTGTTTTGAGATGATTTTTCTCAGGTTTGATATTAGTTTTGATTTCTTGGTTTATGTTTTATAAACTTTGAATATGAATGGAAAAATGCATATGTATATATTCTTTGTTTTATTTTTTTCTTTTATATATCTTTAAATTAAATCAATTGCCCTTTTTTTATTTGTTTTAATATTTTGCTTACACATGTTAATGCTTATTAAAATCAAGCCTACACTTGTAAATGCATATTCTAATTTCTATACACTTGTTAATACAATTAAAATTATGTTTAAACACCTACTTGATTTAATTTACAAATTTTGTTTTTAAACCCTTTCATTTTATAAATTACTTATGTTCTTAGATTTGAACTATTTAAACAAAATTTAATTATCTCTAGTTAAATTTCAAAAGAAAATGTATTAAACCTTTATATCAAATCTAATAAGTATTTATTTATTTATATACATTTTCCTTTATTTATACATTTATAACTTTAAAGAACATGATCAAACACTAATAAATAAATATATGAATATGTATATATATTGAATTTTAACTTTTAAGGAAAATGATTTTAAAATCTAATCCTACCTTAATAAGTAATTAATATATCTATATACATATGTTTTAGAATTTAATACTTAATTAAATTTCAAATATAACTTCTAAAATATAGATATACATATATATATTAATTTCGAAACTAAATTTTTATTAATCAACATATATATTTATTTCTAACTTTTCAAATTAATCCACAATTTAAATCCAAAAATTTATATCAATTACCAATTTGAATTTGGTTTAAAAACGGGAGTTTTACAAATTCCCCCTTAAGAAAATTTCATCCCCAAAATTTGCTTGACAGGGAGATAATCAAAAAACAGATGAACATAAAAGATAGAGAACAATTTTCCAGATCAAATTGAATACCAATTCTATATTTGGCTTACCAAATCAGAATATCATCAATAAATATGAGAATGAACTTATTCAATACTTTATGAAGTACTCGGGTCATCCGGTCCACGAGATATGCTGGAGCATTTGGTTAGCCCGAAGGAATTAAACCATTCGTAGAATATATCAGAACATCAAAGAATAAACAACAAATACAATTCAATTCAGTTTCATAATTTATTAATCAATTTATTTTAATTAAAATTACAAATTCATTAAAGTTAAAAACGATAATAAACTAAAATAGGAACTTATCTATAACGATTCGCAGGGCCACCACCGCACCAAAGCTTCTCCTTGGAGTTGCCAGAAAATCACCAAAGAATTGAAATTGGATGATGAACAAAGAAGATTGATAGAAAAGTTGTTTCCTTGTTGTTTCAGGGTATTGACCATTTGTAGTGGTACTCCCCTATCCCTTATCTCGTCCTCTCCTTTTACTCATACTCACTATCAGTGGATAGTAAGAGAATTTACTGAGGCATACGGACGGATATCTTAGGGATATACTCATTCTAGGGAATTTATAACCCTATCTCTAATAAGAAACTTAATGTGTTATACTCCTAAGCTAAAGTTCAACCTTCAGCTCTGATACCACTTGTGAAGACCCGGACTCGACCTTCGAAAATCGGCACCGAATACATCACCTGTATTTGAATACCGCAGATTCAAACGTCGAATCTGGTTCACCGGAGCTTATAACACATTAAGTACAACAACATAGCGGAAGAAAAAGAATAACTATATTGATATACAACAGATACAACATCCGATACAAATGATATCAATACATATATCAAAGATACAAGACAACAGTGGAATAATGTCGCCGATCTGATCTTCCTAAGGATAGAAAGAAAGATAGAATCCAAAACTGCATTCCAATCCAATGCTCCAAAGATCTCAAAGCTCCATATCGAAAGCTCGAACCACCATCAAGTTGTATTAAGTAAAGTCGGTCATAAATGCGATTGCCAAAATCCAAAGGCTCCAAAGAATTCCAAATTATAAGCTGAAGGCTACTGAATCTATATCTACTAGCTGATTATATGAAAATTCGACTCTAGGCTGCCCGTGTGGAAAATCTTAGGCACACAGAGTTTAGAAAGGGAATAATAAACTCCAGGTCAGTCATGGGACTGGTGTGAGCAAACAAAAACAGTTTTAATTGAATAAAAACAAAAGAATTTAAATTGAAATCCACATTGCTTTTTGAAAAATGATACTATCATAAAGCCTCCCGCCACACACACAATGCAAGCACACAATTGGAGGAGATTTCTCCGTATGATAGTCAAACATGCTTGATACGCAAAAATCCTTTTGATATTATTATTAGTGCATAGTGCAAAAAACCTTTTGAAAGTATAATATTAATCTTATCCAGCATACAACCATTATTGTATGCCTACTATAGCTACATGTTCAATAGCAGGTTACCACCACATTCCATGGCAGGTTATACAACTAAAACTGTACATGGCACGTATTGTTTCTTTGGATTTCCAATAAATGGTCAGGCTAAGGAACTTCCTAGGCCACATGGGTACGCCTCTGGAGGGACACCCCGAGAACCTAACCGGATCTCTGCCAACACTAGGCCGGGTTACCTCTGTAATTACTACACGAGTATGTCATCCGTCGATCGTTACCGACCTTTATTCGAGTGCTCAACACCAACAACCACAAAGTAATAAATTTGCAGCAACCACATAGGTTAAGTATCTGGGATCCATACCATGATACCATCCTTTTCCAGAAGGGAATGGACATATCCCAAAGGACGCGACCCTCATAACCTTGCTGCGTCTTTCCTATTTCGACCATTTTCGGGTTGTGAGGTCAGACGAGGTCACGTCCACAAAGCTACGCTTTACACAAAAGCCATGTTTTGATCAACAAATGATCAGCATCACTTCTTATGCCACATTACCAAATTGGGAATGTATCACTGGTAAATATCAAGCACATAACCTCTGAGCTCGTACGTCTTAGAGAAGGGTGTTAACCTAAGAGAATAAATTCTCCGCCACCAAAGAGAAATGTATTTGATAGAAACCAGCTTTACATCTCAAAGTGTAATGTCAAACATACATCCATACAAATCTGTTCCGGGTTCGAACAGAACCGAAGGTACTTCAAAAGAAGCCCTTGCAAATCAGTATTCACAACCCCGATCGGACTCCCCATCATATATGGAGATCTCTATAACGTAGCTACTCAGTGCAGAGTTATTTGATGGGTAATCCTTTCGTTCTCGAAAATACCCGGCCTTACACCACCGGTCTTCAAATGCTATCCATTTCGTCGTATCATTATTCGGAATGGGCTATATGACACAAGGTCCTCTTCCGGCTAAACCGAATAATGAGCGCTTAATTTTAAAAACATATGGATATATGGGATCTTAGTTGAGCCACAACTTAAAGCCCAAAACCTTTCTTTTAAATGGTTCAAACAAATTACCATTTTAATCTTTTAAACAAAAAGATACACCTTTAAGATCTTCTCAATTTAAAAACAAGGTTCATCAAATCTTTCGCAAAGATTCATTCACAATATTTAAACAAAAGATCTATCTTTGAGATCCTCTTTTGTTTGAAAACAAAGTTCGCAAAATATTTCACAAAGACTCATTCATAACTTTCAAAACAATTTCCATTTCAAACTTGAAATCTTTTAATAAAAACTGGAAGTTCTTTCGTTATATGAAAGCCATTACCATTTGAAAACAAAGAGTTTTCGTTTCGGAAAAATCTGATCAAATATGCCCGAGTTATAGCCTTTAAAGTATAAACTTGGGTTAAATTTAAATTCCAAAATAATACTTTTGATATACTTCAAAAGTGGTTTAAAATCCATATATATATATATATATATATTATGGTATAACTTGTATAACCCTTTCAAAACATAATTTTCAAAATAATTTCAAATCTTAAATAAGATATATTTATTCAAACTAAATTTCAATTTCAAAACTTCCTTTTCAAAAGTTTTTCAAATTTAACCCAATTTCTTTTCAAAACTGTTTTGAATTCAAAATTCATCTTTTAAAACCATTTTAAATAAACTAACATTAAATTCAAAATATCTATGACTTAACCAATTTCCCGTGAAATCTATATTTGTGTATTTATAGTGTAGTCTAGGGGTTTTATACAATAGTGCAACATCATCAATCATTACAGATTCAAACACAGTAATATTGATAAGCGATATAATCCTATAACGCTTATCTTCATTCACAGATTCAAAGATAATAATATAAATTCATCATAGATAAATAAGTCATAGATCACAGCTCAAACATACAATTCATATCACAGAATAGCACACATCAGGGATATCAAACAATTCAAAGCATCCAATACAATCCAAACATTCATAAGTAAGATCAATTAATCATCTGATTAATTTAAACCAGATTAATCACTAATCCTGGTTAATTAACATTAATTAGTTACAAATCATTTTAATTAATTATTCTTTACAAATCATTTTAATTAATTATTCTTTAATCATTTATTAATTAACCTTTAATAATGAATTAATTAACCTTTAATTATTAAATAATTAACCTTAATTAATAAATGAATCAATCTTTAATCATTAAATAATTAACCCTTGATTATTTAATTATTCTTAATTAATTAAATTAATTTATTAACCCTTAATTAATTATCCTTTATTAATTATCCTTAATTAATAAGTGATTATCCTTGGTCACTTATATTAATAATTACTAATTAATTACATTGAGTAATTATTACTTGATTAATCAATCATTAATCATCATTTTATTATCCTTAATTACTTTTATTAAGTAATTATCTTTAAGTAATTAATTACCCTTAATTAATTTCCGTTTATTAATCAACCTTTAATTAATTAATAAGTCAACCTTTAATTATTTGGATATCCTTTAAGTAATTAACCTTTAATTACTTACACAAATCAATCCTAAATTAATCACATTAATTAATCATCTTCTAATTAAATAAATAAATAAATATTAATCAACCTTTGAAAAAATTTATCATTTAAACCTTATTAATGACTTTTGGAAATAAATCATCATTAAAACATTAATTAACTCAAGATTTTTTTTAAGTTAAATTAATGATTTGAAAACATTTCATTTTTCTTAATTGCTTACTTAATTACAAATATTAAATTTATTTAAAATTAACTTTCAAAAACAACGGTTATATATATAAAATTTAAAAACATCTTAAACTTAAAATAATTTATTTTTAAACCTTTAAAACATCCCAAACTAAATTAGACATCCATTTTTTAAAAGAATTCAAGTAAGAATTTGTTTAACTTTCAAAAACTTGTTTAAAAAATTTGCATAATCACAACCCGACGTAAACTCGAGAAATCCCGAGCCCTTCTTCGGGTTTTCCCTCATCTCTCTCTTCTTTGAGTCAACCCATCGTTTTTCCCATGCTCGAACCCGAGCAACTCGTCTTCCCCAAATTCATCAGAGAAACACATACACAATGATACACATTCATGTGCACAGGCGATCGGAGCCACGACAATCGATGGTGCAACCTCTCGCATGTCGTCGATGATGTACTCAACAACCTACACCACCCAGATCGCCTCAACAACATTGAATTTCGAAATCGAGCTATTTGCATCAAACCTGGAACCAACCCATCACCAGAAAACCTCTCATTGTCGGCGATCCCGGCCGCTAGGCATCTCGCCATCACACCTGTAGCTACATCACGACACCACTCGACGATCCCCCTGTTAGAAATGCAGATAACGGATCTTAAGGCTAGAATAAACACTAGAGGGGGGGTGAATAGTTTTTTAAGAAATTATTGAATCTTTTTGAGTTTTTGTTAATTTAAACACAAATGTATGCAATATTCAGACACAGATACGTTCACAAAATCAAACACAAATGTAGAAATAAAGTAATAGCAGTAAAGGAAAGAACACACCGGATTTTATACTGGTTTGGAGTTACCCTACATCCAGTCCCGCATACAAGTATGGATTTTCTTTCGAAAGCAATCTTTACAATTACACCCTCGATTCAAGGCTACGAGGTACACCCTCCAGATTCACAATCCTCTGGGTAGAGATACTTGATTTCACGGGCAACAAGTTCACCCAATTGATTTTCAGGGCTACAATGACACCTTTTTCTCACTTGATTGATGTCCAAGGCTACAATCACACCTTTTCTCACATAAATGATTACAAAGAAGCATATAACTCTGAATAGCACCGAGAATCTTGTTAAGATAGTGATAGAGAATCAAACCAGAAAAGATCTAGTTAGATTCAATGTTGATTTCGGCAGAGTAATGGTAAGAATATGTATAAAGAAATATGGAAGAAGAAGAGGAGTGAAAACCAGAAAAAAAATATAGAAATTCGTTAAAAAAAGCTCCTATTAATAGAAGAACAATAGCCATATCCATTCGTGAAGGGATATGACGAATATACACTTCTTTTGAAATTTAAAATTTTGAAATCAACTTACACTATGTCGACATGGGTAACTTGGATATGTCGACATGCCAAAGGAAATTTTGGTGTTTTGTTTTTCTTTGAAAATAATTTTTATCTTATATTAAAACTATTTTAAACTTTTATAAATATGCTTAACTATAGTTAAAATACATAAATAAATATAGAGAATAATATTTGGTATATATAAAATTTTACTATAATTTTATATTTAAATTAAGTATAAATATTAAAAGTTAGATATATTATTATTAAAGATATTAAAAACCAAGGATAATTTGATTTGAAATTAAAGATTATATTGAGGCTAAAATATTTAAAATCAAGATAGATGTATTTGATTCTTTTAAAAGGAAGGTTTTGAAAATATTTTTACAATAAGATATAATTTTGTAAAATCATTTTGAATAAAAGTTAGCGGATACAAAATAATGTTCCACTAGATTTTTCGTAGGTTCCATCCTACTTAGGGTTCCATCCCTTTAACAGGCTCGAAGCGGATTACATTCCACGAATAAATTGGATTTTAAGATGTCAGTGCTTTTCTAGGAGTTTTAACAAAATTTCTAATTAAATTACTTATTTTTGAAATCTTGAACTCTTGATAATCTTGATATTCTTGATACTCATGAGTCTTCGATCTTGATATCTTGAATCTCTATACTGTACAGTCTTCATTCTTGGTACCTGCATGGTTAAATCCTACATATACATATATTTCTGAACTATAATGTTATCATTTATATTTTATAATCCTATTCTAAGGTTGTTGTTATCAAAACCATCATCTCAAGGAATAACAATCTTCCCCTTTTTGATGACGACAACGTTTGTTTATAAAATAGTACTTCTATCCTAATAACTCCCCCTTAATCTATGTCTAACTATCCTATTTTATATTTCTCCCCCTTTGTCATCGACAAAAACTAACTCCAAACTATATAATCTCCAAACTATACAACTCCCCCTCACTCTTGGACTAAAGTACCTGCATTAATAAACTATATAATGTAGTATATAATAGATAGATTAAGAGATAATTATACTGATAGACATGATAATTAATTAAAGATCATATAAATATCAATGCATATTTATACATGTTTTTCACACCAAATATCAGTCCAAATCAAATCAAATCAAACAATTCAAATCAATCAAATCAAACATTACGAGGAACTTCCACCCATCCTTCTTCTCCAAATATAGGGTCTACTTTAATGGCATCCCAATTTTCATTATCATTAGCGAGAGAGACTGGAGGATGTGCTTCGTTATCATCCTTGTGCAGGGAGGAAATCATCTACCGTATTGCATCGAAATGCCTTTCTTGCTCCTTGATCATCGGCATTTGACTCAACTCTAAGTGTCACTTGTTTCGAAGAATGAACAAAAGAATATTCTTGAAAGAATTAAGAGTCTCTTCAAGATTCTCGGATAAATTATGAATTGGATTGGTCATATTTTAGTTTGTGAGAAGAATGAGTGTAACATCCCGGAAATTTTCGACTTTCGAAAATTCAACATCGATACTCACTTTATCGACTGCCGAGAAATCGAAGGCCGGAAACCCGAAATGTTATGGTTTAAGAAAAGGAAAGAGGTAGAAGAAGAGAGAAAAGATAGAAAATAGAACTGAAAGAAAACAACAGAACAATAACAGAATCTCACAATTCACGGCGGAACAACATATAATAGATAAATGAATAATCTTTAAACAAAGAACTATATCAGTTATTACATTACATTACATCATATCATCAGAGTGTACAACATCATACAACAACAAACAGCGGAAAAGAAATACTATATACTAGTAATACGCCATGCCATCCAGCTTGCCTCCAGCAACTCCTGAATATCCAGAATATCCTGATAAACCTAACTCTTGACTGCCCGTGTGGAAATTGGTGGGCACCCAGAGTTTAGGAAGGAAAACAATAAACTCCGAGTCAGTCATGTGACTGGTGTGAGAACACAAAACAGTTTATTTATCTTTAAAATCAAAATAGAGGAATATTTTTAAAGTCAATTCGCAATGCTTTTAAAAATGAGACTACCATAAGGCCTCCCGCACACACACACAATGCAAACACAGAATCGGAGGAGATTTCTCCTTATGATAGTCAAAGATGCTTGATACGCATTTAAAAGAACATTTGATATTATTACTAGTGCATAGTGTAGAGAAAAATTTCGAAAGTAGAATATAAATCTTAGCCAACATACGACCATTATCGTATGCCTACTATAGCTAACTATGTTCAATAGCAGGTTACCGCCACATTCCATAGCAGGTTATACAACTAAAACCGTACAAGGCTCGTATTGGATGAATGGATTTTCCAACAAATGGTCAGGCCAAGGAACTTCCCATTGCCACATGGAAACGCCTCTGGAAGGACGCCCCGAGAACCCAACTGGATCTCTGCCAAACAAGGCCGGGAACCCCTTTTCCCAAGGGATATTACAAACCCTCAGATATGCCACCCCCGGTCCTTTGGGACCTTTAAACGAGAGCTCTCTAACCAACATCACACCATAATAATAAGTGTTTCAACATGAGTAAGTATCTGGGCTCCATACCATGATACTACCCTTTTCCAGAAGGAATGGTCATACCCTAGGGAAGCGATCCCTGAAAACCTTGCAGCACAATTCCTGTTTCGACCATTACCGGTTTGTGAGGCTCGACGAAGTCACGTCCACAAAAACACACTTTATACAAAAGCCGTGCTTTGGGTCAACAAATGATCATAGAAATGATCACAAAGATAGACGATCAAATAAATGATCCTATCACAAATGATCAACACAATGATCATTTCACAGCAACACTCAGCATGTCACATTACCAAATTGAGAATATATCGCTGATAACATTCAACTACATAACCTCTGGGCTCGTACGTCTCAGAGAAGGGTGTTAAGCTAAGAGAATAAATTCTCCGACACCAACAAAAATATATTTGAAAGAAATCGGCTTTATATCTCAATTTGTAATGTCAGACATACAATCCATACAAGTCTGTTCCGGGTTCGAACAGAACCGAAGGCACTTACAAAGAAGTCCTTGCAATCCGGATAATCTCTAATCACGTCCGGACTTCCCATCACATAGGGAGTCTCTATACCGTAGCTACTCGGTGCAAAGACAATCGACGAGTTGTCCTTTCGCTTTCAAAAAGATCCGGTCTTCAACACCGGTTTTCAAATGCAATTCATAACGACGTATCACATATTCGGAATGGGTTATACGACCCCATGGTCCTTTCCCGGTTAACCCGAATAGTGAGCGCTTATTCAAAAATAAGTGTGGCATTCAAATTCAAACAAATCACATCAAATACCCATTCAAAGGGAAATATTGATAGTCGGTTATTGAACTATCAATGGATATGCACACATCACCAGTTTCCAAATAATTTTCCAAATTATTTATTTTCCAAAATATCTTTACAAGATATATAATTTCAATACCTCAAAAATAAATCAATATTTATTTTTAAACAAGTTCCCCTTTCTTTTATAAATTCCATAGTGAATTTATATTTCACAATATCTACTAATATACGATTTTCAATAGGTTTCAATATTCCTTTTCAATTTATCTTCAAAAAGATAAATTCTCAAAATATTCACTTTATATTGGAAAAAATTTCCATACTTACTTATTAAGTAATTTTCAATCCATTTATTTTCAACACTTGGAAAATATTCAATATACTTAAATCGAGATTAAGTATATATTTCATTCTTTAAGGAAATCATGCTCTTAAACATATTTATTTGGGCCAAAACGAATGTTGCGTAAAACATCGTTACGACAACCCAAAATCTCTAGTATAGGGATTCGAAATTAAAATAGATATATAAATCCCAATACTATACAAAACATTTCCTTTCGGAAATCATTTACTATAACAACAGTGTTATAGTCCACCATTTCCTTTTATTTCTCGAAAACGTCTATTTCAACAATAAATGTTGAAATCTAGGGTTTTGAATCTCAACACATTTAAAACATCGTTAGCTCGTTTTAATTCTGTTTAAAATATCACATCCTAAACATTTTCTTTAACATATTATTCACTATTCAAAAACGTGAATATACTACGTTAACAATTTCATCAGTTCTATACATTTTATTTCAAAGGATTATTCACCGTGAAAAATGTGAATATAACTCCATTAATAGGTTTCAACAATTTACTTATCAAAATAAGTCGTTTGCGGATTTATAAAACAACGTTTATAAATTCCATTTTCTATTTATTTTACCACAACTTCCTTTATAAATTCCTTTATTAACCTATCTCAATTCATATCTCAATGATATACTAAAAGTTCATATTATAAGTGAAATACTTATAATTTATTTGTTTGCAAAAATCGTTCCTTTGAACTTCATAATTATAAATCTTATAACTTATAAGATTCAATTATTTATCCAAAACCATTCTTTAATAACTTCACGAAATTTATAAATCTTATTATTTATAAATTTCACTTATAACTTCACCATTTATAATTTTATAAATTCCATTCACTTATGCAATCCATTTTCACTTCATTCAAACACTTATAAAAACTCGTTTTATAATTCAAATATTTTCATTTATAAATTATCAATTTATAAATCTTTTATATAAATCAATATATATTATTATTCTTTTAAAACATCTTTAATCCCCTTTATAATTTCACCATTTTGATTTATAAAATAATCAAATTTTATAAATCCTATATTTAAACTTTTCACAATAAATTCAGAAATCCCGTTTTAACTATTTTATAAAATCTTTAGCCTCCTATTTTCAAAAATCAACTTTAACCGTATTTCTCAAAATCATAATTTTTATAACTTTAAAAATTATAACGTTTATTTATTTAAAATGGATCAATTCCAAAAATATTTTATAAACGTATACTTTCAAAAATCACTTTAAAATCATTTTAAAATCCCAAAATTTGGTTCAATGATGCTACACACCAAATAGTTAATCACGACTACAACGATATCATATATCGATATGATAATCAATCAAATATCAAAATATCTGAAATCAAATAAATACTGTTGAGGAATCCAGTTGGATCCCTCCAACCTGTTTTCCTGCATCCAAAAACATTAGCACAATACCAATTCCGCTCTAGTACGGAATTATCGCGGTATATGGGATTTAAAATATTATCCGCTTAATAGACGGCGCAATAGGGTCTAATCCGCTAAAAAATGCGGGAAATCAATAACTGCAATATATACATATGCCAATATATATATTGCTATTATATATAATACCAATTTCACTGTTTATGAAATATTCGCGCTATATGTTTTTAATAAATAACATCCGCTTACTAACGGCGCATAATGTCTATTTTAACAATCAATAGATAACAATCATCATTCAACGTGCATTCAAATATTTTAAATCTAACTATTTAAAATAAAATCGAAACCGATTCGATTGAGTGAGAAGTTCTCACCTTGATTTCAATTTCGTTTTAGCGATTTATTTTGAATAAAATTAAACGGACGTTTAATTTTACCCGAAATTCTCACTAACTCCAAACGACTCCAATCCAATTTCACAGCGTAGTGCTCATCCATACGATTCCAACGCAAGTCGTTTCGTCCAAATCGGACCTCGCACCAACAAGTTATCACATTTTAAAGATCGTACGATTTATAATACAATAATTAACAATTTTAAATTTTTAAACCTATAACACATCAGGGCCGTTCGTTGCTCTCATCAAATCAGTGTCGTCGCCCATCTTCTTCCTCCTACAAGCAACGTGAAAGTCACGAACCCATAGCCGCCCTAGGGTTTGATTTTTTTCGACCTCCTCGTCGACATTCACTCCGATCAATCACCACCACGACGAAGGCCATCTGCCACTCCACCCACGCCCCAAGTGCGGCCAAGCTCGGTGGCCCCCTCCTGCGTGCAAAACGATGACACACGGCCACGAACGCAGCCCCCATGCTCCACCTCTGGTCGACTAAACAACATCTCGCCCGTATGGATTTAAAGCTCTCGTTGCACTCTACAATTTGTTAGTTGGAGATTCTTCGAATTGGTTGACGGATTGGGAGATAAAAGAGGATGAAGTTGAACAATTTTCGGCCATTTAATAGTTTACTGGCGGCTACGTGATGCAAACCCTAGCCTTTTTTTTTCTTTTTTTGTGAATTAAATGGTCTATTTATAGAAATTTCGAACACTATTCATCCGGGTTTTCCGAACTCCGATTTACGCGCCGTAACCAGCGTTTTTAGGGTTTACCCCGCGTTCCGGACACAATGGAACAGGTTTCGGAAGCTAATTCGGACATCTGTGCGAGTTATGGCAATAAACGTTCAATTTAAATTAAACCGATTTAAACGATTTTCTAGGCGTTTTAATTTGCACCGGACAAACGGTAAATCCAATTGACACGAAATTTGAAACCTTACAATAATATCACATTACGGATCCGATGAAACTGGTTTCGTCGAAATCCGACACTGTTTGAAAAATTGCTATTTTAACTCGCCAAATTAATAATTAAACAATTTCGATGCGTTTTGAGCTGCCACGATCAAACGATAACTCCGATTGCTACGAAAATTGAAATCCGGTAATAACTAACTATTACGGATCCAATGGAACTAGATTCGTCCAATTCTGAGACTGTTCAAAAATTGACTAATTTCACTAGTCGATTAAATATTAAAATATTCAATTTTCACAAATTAACTCTTAATTCGATTTTAAATGTTCCAAAATATCATTCTAACTTCAATATGATAAAATAAAATTTTACAAATCATTTTCAATCATATTTAACTCAATTTTCAATTATTTCCATAATTTAACGTATTAAATTATTGATTTAATTATTCAATTAAATCCAATTATTCGAATTAAAATTTATTTGACTTATAAATTTCACTTATTAATATTTAAAATTAATTAAATATTCAAATTTTAATTAATAAAATTCTGGGTCGTTACAATGAGAGACAAAATAGATAAGAAATAATATTAAGTGATGAATTATGGAAGAAATAGGTATTCATAGGTGTAGAAATTCGTTTGAAATAAATAGACATAAGGTAGTTATTCAAATTTCAAATTCAAAATGAAATGTCATTTCTGACCAGTACATGTCGACATGGTCATAGGGGGATGTCGACATGGTGTAGTGAAATTTGATGGCTTATTTTGATTTTGTGAATAATTGTGTGTGTATATATATTTATATAATATACTAACATTTATTCTGGAGATAAGATAAGCTAGATAACAGAACATGAATTCAATTTCATTTCATGATAACACGATATAACGATTAAACACAAAGAACTACTGAACTTTTAAATCAAAACAAACTAAACTAATACAACATGACATGAAAAGATAGAACTAGTTAGAGGATGATGAAGATGAAGATAATCCAAGCTTCTTGCTGACTTTGGGAATAAACTTGTTCATCTTGGATGAAATTTTGTCCAACTTCTTACTAACGGATTGTTTAAGAATCCGTTGATTCTCAACAATGGTCTTTTGGTTTTTGAGAAGGTTTTTGTTGGTTGGATTAGGAGGATAATCAATGCTTTCCAAAGATTTTTCACCTTCTTCTTCTTCTTCTTCAATTTCCATTTCATCCCCTTCTTCTTCTTCCTCTTATTCTATCTCCTCATGAGCCAAATGCTCTTCCTTTTCGGCAAGAGTCTCATAAGGTTGAAAAACAAATGGAATTTTCATAAGAGAAATATTGGAATGATTGAAAACCTTTCTTGAAACAATTTTTTCTCCTTTAAATCTACTCCAAAATAGTTAAAAATCTGAGTGAGATAGATTCCATGATATAAAGTATTCTCACCCATTTCAAGATTTTTGGGACAAAGTTCATCCAAAATAACTTAAGCCCAATAAATATCATTATTTCCAAAAATAGCAAAAAGTGCTTTGCAAACTTTTGAAATAGGATTGTTAAAATTCCCCGATTTTGGGGTCAAAGTATGTTGTAAAAGAAGATTGACAATTCTAGCTTTTGGTCGAAAGTTTCGATTTTTGAATTCAAAATCATCATTTCCTTCGAAAATGTGATGAAACGTCTCACGATCATTTTCATCAATATTAAAACTAGAAAGATCCATGCCCGTACTCTTGCAATTGTGAATGGTACCCAAAAGATCATAATTCAAAATAATTCTAGTGTTTTTAACACTACTTCAAATTTCATCATCATTTCCAATATAAAATCCACAGTTTAAATTTGCATAGAAAATTTTAACAAGATTTGGATAACAAACGAAATCATTTTAGAAGCATCAATAAGACTAAGAATTTGATTGTTTGCAAAAAGAGAATCAATTTCATAAGAAGAGAAATCTTGAAACAGGTAAATAGGCACAAGGAAGAAGTTGCAAAAAAAATTAGTCTCAAGGACAACAAGTTTGCTTTTTAGTCCGAAGGATAGTGTAAATTGAAAATGATAGTTACAACTATCATTCTGTAATTTACACTAAAAGTGTCTTTCAGCCTAAAAAACAAACTTCTTGTCCCTGAGACTAAATTTTTTTGCAACTTTTTCCTTGTGCTTAAAAACCCCATCTTGAAATATAGCAAACTTTCCGGGATGGACTTTTCCATAGTTAGCATAATTGGCGTATGCTTTTATGGCCTCCGGATCATTGAAGAGTTGCTCTTTTATCTTTTTGGAAATTCTCATGGTGGAGGGGTTGCTTGAAGAAGCCATTAGAGTAGAGAGTAGAAAGCTTGAAGTTTTGAAGAGAGAGTTTGAATTTGAAAATGAGAGTGAAAAGATGCGATAAAAGATAGTGAATAAATAGATTCTCAAAGGACATATTCTCTGGTCAAAAGATGCCTTTTCAGAGAATTGAATGAAGTAAAAAGGTGGAGGGAAATTCAACCATTAGAATTCAAATTTTGAATTTCAAATTCTGTACCCATGTCGACATCATGGTGGGGACCATGTCGACATGTGTCTTTGAATTTCTATGATTTATTTTTCCTAAGTATTCTAATATATATATATACTTATTATTTTTATGGTATATATATCTGGAATAATTCTGAAATTCTAGTATATTCTATAAAATATTATAATACTATTAAAAATAAAAATGAAATAATAGTAAAAAATAAAAAAATTTAAAATTCAAACAACACACCAATTCAAAATCAATCAATCAAGTAATCAACTCTAAGCATGCAATTTCAACCAATTGTATTGTAAATGTGTACCTTTTTCTGAGTCTGTTTCTCTGAATTCGTCGGAGTCGTGAACTGCTGTGAAACACATATTTGAATTATCTGACTTCTGATCATCATGCTCGAGGACGAGTCTGAGTCATCTAGAGTAGAAGTAAATGCACGTTTTCATTTCTTTACAGAATCATTGTTTATAGGAAGATTTTGCCTATCTGGATACGGACAGTCTCTTTTGATATGGTCTGGTTCGTCACAGTTGAAACATTTGTTATTGTTTGGCACTACATTTTGATTTCTAGAATTCTTATAATTTTTTCTCTTGAAATTATTCGTCTTTCTGTATTTCAGGAATTTCCGATAATTCTTGGTCATATGAGCTATCTCTTCATCATTATCGCTGTTTGAGTCTGATCCATCGGTCAGCGCATTGAATGCTATTGATTTCTTTTCAGATGCTTTGCTTTCTCTTCTCCCAATCATTTGGACTTCAAACGACATTAGATTTCCAATTAATTCTTCTATCTTTAAGGTACTCATGTCATTTGCCTCTTCGATCGCAAGTGTCTTTTGATCCCATTCTGGAGTAAGAGAATTTAAGATTTTTCTGACTTGATCTTCTTCCGAAAATTCCTTTTCCAAGGATATTAGAGAATGCACAATATCCTGAAATCTACTATACATATCTGAAATAGACTCATTTGAATTCACTTTAAATAATTGAAACTGATTTGTGAGCATGAAAATTTTGGTCTGTTTAACTTTGCTTGTTCCTTCGTAAGTAACTTGCAAAGTTTTCCAGATTTCATATGTAGACTTACAAACTAACACTCTATTAAATTCATTCCTATCAAGTAAACAAAACAGAATATTCATTGCTTTAGAATTATTTTGTGCAACAATCTTTTGCTCAGCGGTCCACTGTGCAAAATCAGTTGTGGATTCAGAATATTCAGTCTGTGTGATATTCCAAGTGTCTAATCCTACAGATTGTAAATATATTTTCATCCTACATTCCCAATATGCATAGTTACTGCCATTAAAAAGTGGCGGTCTGACAGTAGACTGACCTTCTACAAATAAACTAGTGATAGGGATGATAGAACTAGTGTTGGTAGTGTTACCAGTACAAATGTTGGTAGCCATTTTGAAAAAATTTCAAAATTCAGTTTATGAAAACTTTGTAAACCTTGCTCTAATACCAAATGTTAGAAATGCGGATAACGGATCTTAAGGCTAGAATAAATGCTAAAAAGGGGGTGAATAGTGTTTTAAGATTTTTTTTGAGTTTTGGTTAATTAAACACAAATGTATGCAATATTCAGACACAGATATGTTCACAAAATCAAAAACAGATGCAGAAATAAAGTAAAAGCTGTAAAGGAAAGAACACACTAGATTTTATACTGGTTCGGAGTTACCCAACATCCAGTCCCGCACACAAGTATGGATTTCCTTTCAAAAGCAAGATTTACAATTAAACCCTCAATTTCAAGGCTATGAGATACACCCTCCAGATTCACAGTCCTTTGGGTAGCGATACTTGATTTCACGGGCAACAAGTTCACCCAATTGATTTCCAGGGCTACAATCACACCTTTTCTCACTTGATTGATTTCCAAGGCTACAATCACACCTTTTGTCACAGAAATGATTACAAAGAAGCCTATAACTCTGAATAGCACTGAGGATCTTGTTGAGATAGTGATAGAGAATCAAACCAAAAATGATCTAGTTAGATTCAATGTTGAATTCGGCAGAGTAATGGTAAGAATATGTATAAAGAAATGTGGAAGAAGAAGAGGAGTGAAAACCAGAAAAATATATATAGAAATTCGTTGAAAACAGCCCTTATTTATAGAAGAACAACAGCCATGTCCATTCGTGAAGGGATATGACGAATAGACACTTCTTTGAAATCAACTGACACTATGTCGACATGGGTAACTTAGGTATGTCGACATGCCAAAGGAAATTTTGGTGTTTTGTTTCTCTTTGAAAATAACTTTTGTCTTATATTAAAACTATTTTAAACTTTTATTAATATATTTAACTATAGTTAAAATACATAAATAAATATAGAGAATAGTATTTTGGTATATATAAAATTTTACTATAATTTTATATTTAAATCTGAGTATAAATATTAAAAGTTAAATATAATATCATTAAAGATATTTAAAACCAAGGATAATTTGATTTTGAAATTAAACATTATTTTAAGGCTAAAATATTTAAAATCAGGATAGATGTTTTTGATTCTTTTAAAAGGAAGGTTTTGAAAACATTTTGAAAATAAGATATAATTTTGTAAAATCATTTTGAATAAAAGTTAGCGGATACAAATCAATGTTCCACTAGATTTTTCGTAGGTTCCATCCTACTTAGGTTTCCATCCCTTTAACAGGCTCGAAGTGGATTCATTTCCACGAATAAATTGAATTTTAAGATGCCAGTGTTTTTCAAGGATTTTTAACAAAATTTATAATCAAATTACTTATTCTGGAAATCTTGAACTCTTGATAATCTTTATATTCTTGATATTCTTGATACTCATGAGTCTTCAATCTTGATATCTTGAATATCTATACTGTACAGTCTTCATTCTTAGTACCTGCATGGTTAAATCCTGCATATACATGTATTTCAAAACTATAATGTTGTATTTATATTTTATAATCCTATTCTAAGGTTGTTGTCATCAAAACCATCATCTCAAGGACTAACACCCCCCTGGTTCGATCACTTCAAGTTCCCCACGACCACACCATTGACCAGAAAACCCATCTACCAAAACTGCTCGAACAACCCTAAATCACTGTCGCGCCACCCCCCCACCCCCGGCGTATTGTAATATCATCCATTATTTTCCCATGAATCCCCAAACCTCCACCTTCCTTCAGCCACAAATTCGAGGCTATACGACTGCACGATCATTAGAAATCGAGCAAATTCTCGATTCTGATCAGCTTTCAATATCTCGTGATTTACACATTAAAAAACCATGATATTTATTTTAAAAATCAAAATTTTTAGATTCGAATCTGATGATATAAACAAAACTCAAAATTAAAGAAGTCAAATTTCCAGAATTAAAATGATTTTACTGTATTTGCTGCTTTTCTGAATGTTTTCTAATTATAAATATTTGAAACCATTTTACAATTGATATTATGATCTTAGAATCAAATTATATTTAGAGATCAAGGCCTAGTATGAATTCGTTTGGGTGATATGATTTTTTTTTGAAACATGTTTATCAAACTGTAATGACCCGCTATTTTGGACCATTCAAATCGACAATAAAACCATACATGTGCGACTTGAATAATTCAAAATACCATATTGTTAATTAAAATTTGGCAAAACTTAAAATATACAGTAAATAAATCAATCACAGATCACAGAGTAATATAATGCAGCGGAATAGATAAAGAATAGTAGTTTATGAAGCTACTATATACCTCAGAGTTAGAAATAAAATACAACCGAATGGTTCAAATGCAGTGAAGTCTCCAATGCAACAGATGACTTCTCTGAACCAATCAACTGGATGAATGAAGGAATAGATAGCTGGATCTTCAAGCAAAGCTCCAACTTCGAAGGTGAGTCTCAAATGCTGTATCACTCAGTCTGACCCGAGCGTAAAGCAAAACACAAAACACTCGAGTCAGGATTAACATTCTTATATCAATAAATCCAACTCAAATGAAATATCAACTGAAATACAAGTAACTTAAAGGATGTTTGGGATAACCATCCTCTAAGGGTCCATGGAACTATCTATAAGGTAGAAATATACACTATACACCGTGGTCATTTCAGCTTAATTTATACTTCAAAACCAAATATCATTTCACTTCAAATATCTCTATATTTCCCAAAATAGTATCTACATATATTAAATAATTTATACAGTAAAGTATTTTCAATTTTAATTCAACTCAATTCCAAAAATAACCACTTCAATTTTATCGATCTCAAATTCGGATTTGTAATCACAAAATACCCCTTTATATTTCAATATATTTCAAGACTTTAAGTATTCAACGTTTCAAACTAAATTTTTATTCAATTTAGTTTTCTAAATAATAAATTCAAATTTAGTTCAACCTAAATTTTCATTTTAATTCAATTTAGTTTCTAAATAACAAATTCAACTATATTGATTTCAAATACAGATCCGAATCTCAAAATAAACCACTTAAATTCCAATATAGTTCAAAGCTTTAGTATTTAAATGTTCAATTTAACAGTTTCCTATAGATCTCGATTTAACTTCATTATTATTTAGTCTTGAAATACTCCCTCATTAGATACAATATCATTTAAGTAACCTTAAATTACATTTTACTCAATATTTTCTTTAATTTATTTAAACGTGAAATATTCATTAAATCACATAAATCAAAAATCCAGTTATAAAATCATACCTTTAAATTTCCCATTCAAAAATTTCAAATTGATTTAATTAAATAAATCCTCATTTAAATACTATTTTTAATAAACCAAAATTTATCTCTCAATCTTAATTATTCAATTTATTACAAGAAAATCTATTTGAAATATAGATTTACATAAATACTCAACCATATTATCCGTATTAAATTAATCTAATTTAAATCAAATATTACGACTAAATCTATATATAAAATTTCCATTTATATAATATCTTAAGAATCAATATTATTTAAACCATATATTTTTTCCCAAAATTATAAAAATTATTTTCAGAATATTTATATGGACCAACGGTGTCTGTATATATTTCCTATCATATAGTCTAGTGCTACGAATATTTATCATTTCAATCCATACACTAAATATATACGGGCGGATATCATTTCAACCCGTAATCCCAAATTCAATTAAATGAAAATCGCTTGGGTTTATCATTTCAACCCATAACGATTTTCTCCTATTCTAAAGTTCGTTCGGGTATGTATCATTTCAACCCATAGTGATTTCTAAACTACAGGGAACTTGCAGAGTGATAACAGATAATACAATAAAATAACAAGCATATATCATCAATAACAATATAATATAAACAACAAGATATGGTGTCGTATCCCGCAGGTGAACAGTTACAGATAATAGGATATATAACAAATTTAAATAACTACAGCAGCATATTTCAATTGTCGTTTCAATTGAAATCAAATTTAATGAATAAAAGAATGCTAATCGTGAGTGATTGCTCACCTTTCGAGGCTAGATAGATTGGACAAAGAATTGAGCTACGCTGGATCACGATCGAGACATCGAACAAATCCAAACAAAATTTTCAAAGCGAAGCAAGATTGGCACGAATACGATGGACAACTGATAAATAGAGATCGATGAAAATAGAACAGAAACTGCTTTATGTAGACCGAAATGAAATACAAATATTATTCTATTATACTACTCTCTTAACCAATATTAGTTTTGAAACGCATTAAAATTACATATACATACATACGTTTTCAAACAAACGCAAATAATAGAAAACTGCAAAACTATGTTTAAAACCAATATTAACATAAATTTTTTATAATCATATTTAAATCAACATTTAAGTCAACATTCCACATTATTATTGTTAAGACCAATATCGACTTTTCTTAATTTGTTGAAACACTACACACCTTATACTTGATATAAATTTACCTTTTGCAAAATATTTATAAAAAAGAGAAGGGCGAGAGCACAGCTCCAACTTAATTTAACAATTTAAATTCCAGTACTTTCTTTAATATTAAAACAGGCTTCAGGCATTTCTTACATGTTAACACTTACATTAAACTTTCTTTATCATCTTAAAAATATCAATGTCAAATTTTAACCTATATAATCACTAGTATAAACTTACATTTTAAAACAACAAATCTTAGATCTTATAAAACCGCATTTGTATAATAATTCATCTCTGGACAGACACACAAACTAACTTAAAATATATTATACTATATATTCTCCCCAAAATTTTATAACTCTACAACCATATTTTAAACAACAGAAGGAAATTTAAACCCATGCAAACTCTACCTATATATCAAACTTATGTTTTATAACTTACTGTATATTAATATGTTTATAAATGTATACTGTCCCACAATATATATATTATAAAATTAACACCTTTTTATATACAATACAATATAAAATTAACACCTTTCTTTTTTTTTTATAAAAATCTTACATGCTATAACATATATGCAGACTGCTAAACATCTTATATTATATATAAACAGTATGAAATAACCCATTGTATATTCAAAAGTCATACTAAACAAATTTCAATAAATACTCATATAAAACTAACCATAGAACAAATGCAAATGTTTATAACTTTATATTTAATGTATACTTGCGCTGCACTATATAAACATACTTATAATGTAAAATATATACTTGAAGCATGTTATGCTTAAAATAAAGGAAAAGCAAAAGCAATATAAACAATAAGAAAACAAAAGAAAAGGAGGAAAAAGAAGAAGAAAAAGAAAAGAAATAAGAAGAAAAAAAAAATAGTGCAGCCATTTACCTACAGAAGAAGCTTCACACGCAAGAGAGGAGATGAAGATTTATTGATATGGAGTAGGGTATGTACGAGTGATTTGTATTTATAAGAGAAGCCTCACATTGATAGAGTGTAAAGAAATTTTGTTTAAAGTGGCAAGAAATAAAGATAGTAATGGCTAGAGGAAATTTAGGAATTTATTCCTATAATTTAAGGAGAAAAAAAAGAAAAAAAAGAAAGAGGAAATAAATTAAAACAAATTATAAAGGATTAAATGCTGGTGAATAGAGGAAATAAAATGAAACAAATATGTATATAAACATTGAATGCTAGTGAAAAGAGAAAATAAATTAAAACAAATATGTATAAAGATTGAATGCACATGAATAGAGAAAATGAATTAAAACAAATATGTATAAAGATTGAGTGTTGGTGAAAAGAGGAAATAAATTAAAAAAAATAAGAAGAGAATGGATTGATTTAAAGGAAAGGCAATGGATGGTTTAGAAATAAATAAATGTAAAACGTATACGTTTTAAATTTCAAAAAGGAAAGAAATAAATACGGGAATGGCAACAGATCTTGCAAGCAGGGAAATAATGTAAAAAGAGGAAGAGAAAGAGGCGTATAAATGAATGGTAAATAAATTTAGATTTCAAATGAAATAAATGGAACAGCAGAGATTAAAGTATGGATGTAAATCCAGGAATAATAAAAAGCAACGGTTATATGTCGATTAAGAAAAATAATTAAAATAATTAATGGCTTAAATGGGGCAGCATGTTTCAAATTTTTGAAATGCAAAAGAAACGTACACTATAAATATAAAGTTTTCAAAAGCAAAAGAAACGTAAAGCTGTCCATTGATTCATCAAAACGTTATTATGTAATAAATTGAAATGAATATAAAAATAAAAGTAATTGTAATGGTCAATAGTTGATTTAGCTATACACTTAAAGCAATAAATTTTTGTTTGTTTGTACAACACAAAATGAGTTTTGAAAGTCAAGGATATAAAAATGGATAAAAGGAAAGAAATCAGGAAATTTTGTGAGCAATAGCTTTCTAAGGAAAGGTAGGCTTACATTATATATACATGCTGAGATGATTAGGCACGTTCAAAAATTTTGAAGCAAATGAAGGAATTGGAAATAAATATAAAATGAAAGAAATTTGAAAAGTCCGTAGCTATGATTTAGCCAAAATTTATTAAAGCCATTTACTAGGAAGATTGGAACCGAAATAATAGGGAGAGGAAGGCACATTAAATTTGATGACAAAGTTGTGTTCAGATCTATAAGCAAGTTGTTTATATATTATAGGCCTTATGAAAGCGAGGGAAGGAACGGATGCTACTAGCTTGATGATTTGAGATTCTTTCGAGCGTTAAAAACAAAAATAAAGGGAGACCAGAAATCAATTAAAGTAATTAATAGCTTGAATTGGACAGCACGTTTTCTCAATTAAATAAACTTCCATAAAATTATTTGAAAATTTACAATCTGCTATATTTAAATATACGTATTCTAAATATATAAACATTTTATTTAAAAATTCAATTATTATAAGATTTCACAAATATTCAATTAAATACGTTATAGAATCAATTAAAAATTGCTAAAATTTTCCGGGTCGTTACACAAACCTTTCATGTATAAACAGAGACATATTTTTGCTTGTATTCACACACATATTTACATCTACATACCAGCATGTAGAAAACAAACCAAGCAATTCTTGTATCATACATCAAGTATCCAACACAACGGCAAAATATTAGTGTGTTTGCTCACCTGGATGGGAAGAACGAAGATCACAAGCCTGGAAATGTAATTTGGAAACTGAATTGATATTTGATCTAGATTTTTTTTTGATGTTGAGGCTTGATGTGCTTTGATTTGCTGAAATGATCTTGAAACTTGCTTTCTTCCAGTTTGAAGATCTTGAGTTGAATTCAGGTTTTGATTTTCAGAACAGAGAATAGATTTAAATCTTTAAACCAGGAAACTTGATCTGATCTCTATGTTGCTTGATGTATATGAGTTGATCTTTGATCTTCTATGTTTTAAGTTTTAATCTTTTCTCAAGCTATAAGATTTGAAACCGACCTTGCTTGCTTGAATTTATATTCAGGTTTTTGAATTTTGTTTGAATTCTTAGAAAACTAAAAAATGATTTTTGTATTTGAGATGAATTTTCCTCAGGTTTGATATTATTTTTGATTTCCTGGTTTATGTTTTATAAACTTTGAATAGGAATGGGAAGAATGCATATGTATATGTTCTTTCTTTTAATATTACTTTTATCAACCTTTAAATTAAATCAATTGCCACTTGTTTATTTATTTTAATATTTTGCTTACACATGTTAATCCTTATTAAAATCAAGCCTACACTTGTATATGCATGTTCTAATTTTTATACACTTGTTAACAAAATTAAAATTATGTTTAAACCCCTAATTGATTTAATTTACAGATTTTGTTATTAAACCCTTTCATTTTATAAATTACTTATGTTCTTAGATTTGAACTATTTAAACAAATTTTATTCATCTCTAGTTAAATTTCAAAAGAAAATGTATAAAACCTTTTTATCAAATCTAATAAATATTTTTTTATATACATTTTCCTTTATTTATACATTTATAACTCGAAAGAACATGATTAAACACTAATAAATAAATATATGAATATGTACATATTTGAATTTTAACTTTTAAGGAAAATGATTTTAAAATCTAATCACACCTTAATAAATAACTAATATATATACATATGTATTAGAATTTAATACTTAATTAAATTTCAAATATAACTTCCAAAATATAGATATTCATATATATATATATATATATTATAATTCCAAAACCAAATTTTTATTAGTCAACATATATATTTATTTCTATCTTTTCAAATTAATCCACAATTTAAATCCAAAAATTTATATCAACTACCAATTTGAATTTGATTTAAAAATGGGAATATTACATGTGGCCAGAAAGAGGATATCAAGCAGAATGCATTTTCCATATCTTTACCTTGAAATTATGTATCATGTAGTACCCTTTCTGTAACAACCCGCATATTTAACGATTATATATTTAAATGTTTTATTTAAATATAGCGTCGTTAGTCGGATTTTAGGTCCGAAATGTTACTTTCTGCAAAATGGCCGAATTGGGACTCGAAACTACCTCCATTGGTTCCAAAATGGCGTTTGCGATCTTTTTGAGTATAATCTTTGATATGTTTGGAGTTTGTGAAATTTTGACCCTTTTTCTATTGGGTTTTGGGTTTGGGTTCAGCCCACTAACTATCTAATTAACCCTAACTCAGCCCTCTCCTCTCATTAACTTATTCCATTTCTTAAAACTTAAGCTTAAAACTGAAAATGGTGGAAGGGAAAGAGAAATAGAAATTGCAAGCCCTAAATCCATTTGCAAACTCCAAATTCTTGCTCCAAAATCAAAGAGAATCCATTGGTAAGTTCTTCTTCATCTTCTCCAACTCTTCTCCTCTTCAATTTCAGAAAATTTCCTAAACCTAAATTGGGAAATATGTGTTTTATTCTTAGATTGAAGCTTGTTGAGTTGAAGTAGTGTTTGGTTGGTCTTCTCCATCTTCTTGTTTTTGGGTTAAAGGTGAGTTTGAACTCACATCTACTTCTCTTGATTTCATTAATGTTGGGTATGAATTCCTAGCACTTGTTCATATGCACTTGCTTTTAGTTTGGATTGAATTGGTGAATATCCAAATTTTTAGCGTTTGGGTTCAATTGTTTGAAATCCTAACTTTGATGTTTTGATCATGTTTTTGGTAATGAATCGAAGTGCTTATACGGCCGGGTTGCCGCGTGGCGTAAATCCCTAGCATCCGTGCTCGTCCGATTGAAGGTTGGGAGAGTTTGCACTTCATTGGTAATAAGTAGGAAATGCAGGAAATTGGGTTCAGTCGACTGGATCCTCTGTTCAGTCGACTGAGCTGAAGCCCGAAATTTTTCTGGGCAATTTTCAGTCGACTGAACAGGGATTTCAGTCGACTGACCTGCTCCTGCTTTCCTGTTTTTCCTATTTATGCTTATTTTGATTGGTTTTCCGAATGTTATCGATTCATGTTGGTTCTTAGTGGTTTTTATTGCCTCTATGACTTTGATAACTTATTTTTGACTTCATCCACGGGTTTTTATAAAATAATCCTTCTAATCATATTAAAAGCTCGTTTCTCCAATTTATAAATTCTATTTAAACACACGTACAATTTCACACTTCGAGCGAAGTGGAAGGGTGATTAAATGGTTGGGCAAAACATGGACCATGAATCTGTGCGTTTATCTTTCCGATTAATCCCCGACCTATTCAATTGATCGGTTTGACCTTCGGGTTTGGTTTACCGATGATATGAGGTGACTTTGTACTGCTTTGAGTGTGAAATTAACTAACGGATAGTAAACCGGTTAGTGCGAATGAGTGGTTATGGGACTCGCGTTACCACTTTTCGGATTCCTTTTTGAGAGTTATGACACATTCCGCTAGTTAGTGGTGTCCAGTACTGGGTCTCTGACCTTCACCACTACGGTTTGTTGCCTTCGGGTATGTGTCTTCGGGTTTGTGCCTTCGGGTTTGTTGCCCTTTAGTATCACTTCCGATGTTGGTCGTTATGAGCCACATGGGTGATATTGGGTTGCCCTTTAGTATCACTTTCGATGTTGGTCGTTATGAGCCGCATGGATGATATTGGGTTTGGAGTCTTCGGGCTCATGGATCCTTGTTTGTACAGTACTGAGCTTGAGCAAATTTTCTGATGTTCCATTCATATGTATATTCCCTTGGTATCGCCCTTCGGTGCTGGTCTTTTTGAGCCGCATGATGCGTAGCGTTTACCTTGTGGAACTTGTATACCTTATGGGTATTTGTTATTTGCCTTTTGGCTTGATTTGGGATATTTGTATCCTTTGTTTCTCTATGTTGCCGATGATATAAGGCTTGTTATCATATGATTCATCTTTTGTTAGATGATTGTGTTATCTTTTTTTAGAGATATTTGTTATACTTGTAACCTTGCAGGTTTATTGTTGTTCAGTTTATCTAACTGATTTGTTTAGCTAGACTGACCCGTGTATTTTATACTCGGGTCAGACCGAGATATTTCAGGTTAGGTACTTTTGGACTTAGCCTATTTTGCTTCCGCATGGACTATTCAGCTTGTTCCTTTTTGTTATAGCTTTTGTGTAGTCCTATTTTTTTGTAACTCTGATATGTATTCTTTTGATTCGTCTGTATATTGTGGTTTGCTATACCACTTGACATGTATTAGTTTGTATACTCTGTTATGTATCTGTATATATGTATATGATGATCTACTGTTCTGTGATGTATATTACATTTGAGTTGTTATATTCTGTTCTGATAGATCCTCCAACCACCTATGGTTTTGTTTTAAGTATTCATTGGATATGTCGATCTGTTTGGTATGACTATTGTCGATATATTCAATAGATAGTTAGAGCAAGGCTATAGATGGTCGCTCCTAACCAGCCTTATTCTCCGTGTTAGTTGACGGCATTACCCTGTAGTGTCCTTGGCTAGCGTGGGTATAAAGGTGGGGCGTGACACTTTCAAATCAATATCAAATATCATACTTATATAAAGTCCATTATACATAAGATTTCATTTTCAAATCGAATACTTTCCAAAATCAATAGTATATCAAATCACACTTATATAGACTTCGATTATGTAAGATTTTGCTTTTCAAATTGAGTACCATTCCAAATCAATAGTTTTCGAATCAACTTCATACTTATACAAATTAGTTTATATAAGTTCGATAACTCTCAAATCAAGTATTTAGTAAAATAAGGTTCTCAATTTCAATTTGTTTCAATATCAGTTCAGTTTCAAAATCATATATAGATTCACCAAATTATTTCTTCCAAATTAAATATCTTCAGTTTCAAAGTTTCCAAAACAATAGGTTTAGAAAATAATCCTAATTTCCAAATCAACATAATTTAAGTCAAACAAATTCATTTCCAAAACTTCATATAAATACTGGGTTTTAAATTTCAATCTATTTTCGAAACCAAATATTTTCTCAAAATCGATTATTCCTAAAAATGATTACCTTTAAAACCTTTAAACTATTTATTTCCATTTGAAAGATCCAATTTACCTTTTGAAAATTATTATTCTATATATATATATATATATATATATATATATAGTTTTATAAAAGATGTCACTAAGTTAAAAACATTTAAAACTAAATTTTATTTAAAACATTTCAAAACTAAATTTCATATTAGTATAATTCAAAATAGTCTTATTCATTTACTTAACAAAACAGTTTCAAACTTATCATATTGCTTCATACTTAAACATTCAAAACTAAACTTATATACTTTATCAAATAATTTATACTTTTCAAAATTACCTAGCTTTGAAAATTAAACCTCGATTTGGAAGTGTTCGAACATTCAAAATAGTTGGAGAAATCAAATTTCCAATCCAAGAGTTGGAAATCAGCAACAAATCAGTAAATCAATTTCAATAGATAGGGCTATACCAAATCAAATCCGAAACTCGGGGACTGAACACCAGGTTTACTTCAAATTGTTTCAAATATATATACATATATCTTTTCGAATATCAAACCATACTTCGGAATTTGAAATCAAAATTGGTTTCAAAAAATCAATCGCACAGCAAAGCTACTAAAGTGGCCTCTCCCCCACTCTGAAACTCAAAAATCAATGTCGATGATGCATGCACTCATCATCGAAATTATTCTCCGGCGACATAAGTGAGTTCTGGACTTATATTTTCTTGAAAACTTTTTTTTTGAAATTTCTTCGAAATCATTGTAACTCATTTGAAGTCATTTGAAATGTTTCTTATTCGAAAAATACTTTCAAATCGTATTATTATATATTTTCAAAATCTTAAAACCAATTTTCAAAATAGCGAAATTCAATTTCTCGAATTTCAAATTTAAAACCCTTCAGTTATAAATCATTTTTGCATAAATCAATTTCTTATATAATTTTCAAAATTTCAAACCCTTTCGAACTTCAAATTATCGCTTTTAAAAGGTATATAATCCTTATCGACACTTTTATGTATATATAATATAACCATACTTATCAAAATAATAATTTCGATATATAAAACAATTTCTAAACTACAAGCAAGCTTGATTTTTCATAGGATGATTCAAGAATGGATTTCAAAATAAAGAAAGAGATTCAAATTAGAGGGACTCTAATCAAATAGAATTCTGATTCGAAGATAGGCTCGAATGAAGATGAGATAATTAAATTATAAAATAGAAGATGGGTATACTTATATAAATCGTAGGCGACCTTAACCGGGTCAACCGTGACTTCAGGAATACGATCGTTGCGGAATTCTAAGGAAAATCGTCATTCGATTGCCAAAGATAGAATTTGGCATAGCAAGAGACAGAAACATCTAAACCGAGGGTATTGAAATCTCCAGTGAATCAATGCTAATTGTAAAGGCGTTTCACCCCTCTACAAATCATTCAAAGATTGGCGGGATCGTCGATTCTTATAAAGATCATTCGAAGTGGAGTTATGGAATGCTTCAGAATCAAAAGAATACAAATAGGGGAGACAAGAATGGATTTCAAAACAAGTGGGAGCGTTCCAAAATTCAAAGGAAACCGAATCAAAGAGGAAGAGATTCAAGCATGAAAGAAAGTAATTCCGTAATTAAATCTACTACATATGCTAAGTTTTGCCTAAAACTAGAGCTCCGATACCAACTGTAACGATCCAGTATTTTCAACCATTCGCATCCGCACATGTCGGACTTGAATTGCTCAAGATACCAGATTGTTAATTTAAATTTGACAAAGCTCAGCATATACAGTAAATAAATCGATCACAGAACCACAGACATAGAGTAATATAATAATAATGCAGTGGAATAGATAAATAGTAGTTCATGAAGCTACTATATAAACAACAGAGTTTGAAATGAAATACAATAGAGTATCTCAAATACAGACTGATGACATCTCTGAACAAATCAACTGGAAAAGCTGAAGCTGAATCGATAGTTTGATCTCCAAACGAAGCTCCAAACTCCAAAGGTGAGTCTCAAATGCTGTATCACTCAGTCTGACCCGAGTGTAAAGCAAAACACAAAACACTCGAGTCAGGATTAACATTCTTATACCAAAAAATCCAACTCAAGTGAAATATCAACTGAAATACAAGTAACTTAAAGGATGTTTGGGATAACCATCCTCTAAGAATCCATGGAACTATCTACTATGTAGAAATACACACTATTAACAACCAAATGTCATTATAACACCGTAGTCAATTCGAAATAATTTATACTTCAAACCAAAATATTATTTCTATTTCAAATATATCTATTTCCAAATTGTAACACTTTCAAAGTTCCAATACTTTCGAAACCCAAAACACTTTGAAACCATAATTATTTGGAAAACCATAACTTCCACCACTTAAACAGTTTAATAATAGCATATAAAATAAAATAGTTTATTAAATAAAATAGTTTATATTTAAATAATTAGTATATTAAAGTAGTTTATATTAAAAATAGTTTTATATTGAAATAGTATGTGTATATTAAATAATTTATAAGATACAATACTTATAATTCCCTCAAATTTCACAAATAGGTTCAAATCAACTCGAATTCCAAATTCAAATTTCATTCAATCTAAATTTATCAATTTTAATTCAATTCAGTTTCTGATAGACCATTTTCAAATTATATTGATTTCAAATACAGATTTGAACCACAAAATAAACCATTAAATTTCAATATATTTCAAAGCTTTTAATATTCAACATTTTCAAAACTAAATTTAATAGTTTCATATAGATCTTGTTTTAACTTCATTATTATTTAGTCTTGAAATATTCACTTAATAAATTCAATATTATTTACATAACCTTAAATTACATTTTTCTAAATATTTCCTTCAATTTATTTAAACATGAAATATTCATTAAATTACTTAAATCAAAAATCAAGTTATAAAATCATATCTTTAAATTTCAAATTCAATAGTTTCAAATCGATTTAACTAAATAAAACTCTTAATTAAATACAATTTCAAATTTATCTTCCCAACCTTATTTATAAAAATCATTATAAATCTATCTCAAAATAAAATTTCAAAACTAACTTATAACCTTAAAATTTCAACGTATAAATTTAAAAATCTAAATTTAAAACCCTTGCAAATAACACACACATATATATAATATCTTAAAACCAAGATATTCATTTCAAAACCTTGGAAATCAATTTTTTTTAAAACATACATATATATATAGAGACCAATGGTGTCTGCATATAATTTTCTATCCTATGGTCAAGTGATATGGATATTTATCATTTCAATCTGCAATTTAAAATATATACGGGTTATATATCATTTCAACCCGCAATCTCAAATTCAATTCAATGAAAATTGCTTGGGTTTATCATTTCAACCCATAACGATTTTCTCCTATTCTACAGATCGCTCAGGTATGTATCATTTCAACCCATAGGGAATTCTATACTAACAGGGAACTTGTAGACTGATAACAAATATGATAATAATAATAACAGGAATATATCATCAATAACAATATAATATAAACAATAGGATATGGTGTCATATCCCACAGGTGAACAATTTCATATAAATGCATGTCGTGTATCATATATAACAATTTAAATAATTAACCGTAGCATATTTCAATTGGTTTTTCAATTGAAATAAAATTTAATAAATATAGAAACGTTAATCGTGAGTGATTGCTTACCTTTCGAGGCTAGAGACGAACGGGATTAATGAGATGAGTTACGAATCCAAGCACGAATTCGACGAACGAAGCTGGTAAATATGAATTGGCGAAATCAAATCAAACTGGATTGATGAAGATCAAAGGTACAAGTGAGCTCATATATATATTAATAAATAAATATGCTTTTTTAAATCATTGTTTATACTTAAAATCAATATTGTTTTACATGCACACATATCATAAACTTTAAAACAATACTACTATGACATATAGGCAATACAGACCTATATATAACATATTACTTATATACATGTTATTTATTTCTTAAAACCAATACTCAATTTTAAGTACATAAAAAAAATAAAGTCGCCATATTATATATATATCTCTCCTTTCTTCGAAAACAAGATAATTTACTTTATATATACAACTTACTTTAGGTAGACTCAAATATATACTAACAAACATTATAATTATAATATTACAAATAGATGTACTCCCATGCTATAGATATACAAACGCTAAAATTGTAAAATTATCACTTAGTATACTCACGCATGCTATAGTGTGTGTATATATAAACTAACCTATGCCGTATTTAATTAATATATAGACTAACTCATATATAACTGATAATAACATATTTATCTATATACAAAAAAAACGAACAAACTTATGTCCATACTGTAAACTATATACATAATTAATATATATGCATATGACTTTACATATTATTATTATAACATATATATACATATTACCAGGAAAATCAAACTAACTAAACTTACATGAACATAAATATATGTATGTAAAGTTACAAAACATACAACTATTTATATATACATATATAGCATTTCATATATAGTCTGGTACGACAACACATATAACTTATACTATATAATAAATACTTTACTTTTTCCAAAACACACCATATGTATATTTCGAAAAAACCAAACTGATACACATTCCTGCTGAATATATATATATATATATATAAACTAGCTTACATAACAAATCTTTTTTAGTATTAAATAACAGTATGTTATCTCTCAAACGCTCATATAATATATGTAGATCTTAAAAATTTATATACTATAAACATATATATATATATATATATATATATTGTATGCATCTTTAAACTAAAAATATAGTACTTAAACAGATCTTATATAGTGAACTATTATATAGTAGGTAACCCGTATATAAGCTATTACATAACCTATACAGTAATTGAAAATTTAAAAATCTATATGGTAAATAATACATACAACAACATATATATAAATATAACTTACTGTAACCACTATAAATATGCTATAAACACTATATATATGGTTTGAAGTCAACAGCCTACTTATACAACGTAACTCATATATCATCAAATATCACGCATAGATACCTGAGCATACAAAGAAAAGCACGAGGCGCTCATCAATACAATTACAGGCTGGCAGAGATGGGAAGTTTGCGGGCCATGGTGGAAACGCAGGCGGTTCAAGGAGGAAAAGCGGAGCAGTCCGGGTTTGGCCATGACGAGGGTCTTGTGGTGGCCCGGGTGGTGATAGCCGAGGTGGGGGGAGGAAGAGGAGTGGAGAGCGGTGGTAGGCTAGAGTTGGATGGCCAGGGGTGGTGGAATTCCGGTGGGCCGTGCATGTATGGTTGTTGAAGTCTTCGGCAAATGATGGGTGAGGGAAACACAAGGGAGGTGGCGAAAGAAAGTGGAAGGAGAAAATGACGGTGGCCTGTCACAACTGGCAATAAAAGTGACGAAATGAAAAATAAAAAAGATGAAGTTACAAAGGCTAAAAGTTAACCGTTCAAAATAATTAATACCAACGTACACAAATTTATACCTTTTTTCCAAACAATTATGGGATGACAACAGCTGAATAATTAAAGCAATTGATGGTTTCTTGGATAACACAGCTACAGTTTGAAAGGACAAAGAGAAAATAAAAAGTCACGAAAGCGGTACTGGTGCAGTGGACTGCTCAATCGTCTTCGTCGCGTACAGAGTTGGATATACCGTAGAGATCAGCACGACGAGACGATAAAACGGTATACAGAAATTGGTGGTACGATCATCCGATCAAAAGTCGATAATCGGTATCGAAAATGCTGCTAATTTGCCAGAATTAAGATAAGCGGAGCAATAACAGTCGAAATTTGAAGAAACAAAATATAATATCTCACTCAGAAGATGATTTACAAATTTATTATGTAAAAATATTCAGGTTTGGAAAACATTTGATTATCATCAATTATAAACTGATTTAAATTGAAATAAAATTACACAGGAAAATAAACTTTCATATTATCTGATGAAAATTTACCAGTTGCTATGTTTAAGAAAACGTATTCCAAATATTAAATTTTTATTTCCAAACATTATTATTTAAAATTTCACAAAATTTAGTTAATTACGTTATTAAAACCAATTAAAATTTACGGGTCATTACATATAGAGACTCAAGAATGAAGGCTCATGCGTATTCAAGAGTACAAGGTTCCAAATAAGTTATAGAGTTTAGAATGTTTGTTAAAATTTTAATTGCACTTGATCTATCTCTCTCTCTTTCTCTCTATTTTAAGTTTTAAAATAGTTTTAAAATGTTTTGGTTTTTAAATGTTATTTTCAAGATAGCTTTTAATAGTTTTTAAAATTCTTGTACTTATTATATTAGTTTTTAATATTTTACCAAGTTATTGCTTTTATTAGACTTTAATTTATATTGGTTTATTTTTCAAAATTCTTATCATATAGTTTTACTTAAGTTCTATTATGATTATAATGTGTGTATATATATTATATTTAAACATACTAACAAAGTATAAAATTATTTCACAAAATAATACATTTTAAAAATAATATTTTAAAGTATTTTTCAAAATTACAAACATTATTTCGACATACTCACTAGCTGCGAATTTCAAAATTCAATTTTCAAAAGAAGTGTTTATTCGTCTTATCTCTTCACGAATAGACGTGACCGTCATTCCTCTGTAAATATCTGTGTTTCCAACAATTTTTTTAACCAATTTTCATTGTTCTTTTCTCCTTCTTCTTCCTTTCATTTTCTAAGCAAAAATATAACCATACTTTGCCGAATTTCAACCAGAATAAAACTCAATCACCATTAGTTTGATTTTTTATCATTTGCTCTCTAATATCAATCATCTCTCTCACTCCAATCAAGATCTAAGTGTTATTTAAGGATTATAGGATCATTTATAATCAAGATTAAAGTTCTGAGTTTGTAAATCTCTATCAAATTAAACCGGTATACTTATGGGTGTGATTGTAGCCCGTGAAATCAATTGGGTGTGCTTAGCAGCCCGTAAATCTGGTAAGTGTGCTTGTAGCTCGAAAATCAAATGGCTCCACCCAAAGGCAGGGATTCTGGAGGGTATGTTTCGTAGCCTTAAAATTGAGATTGTATTTGCATTTACTAATTGAAAAAAATTCATACAAGGAATTGTACGGGACTGGATGTATGGTAACTCCGAACCAGTATAAAATTCTGGTGCGTTCTTTCCTTTTGCATTTATTGTTTATCTGTGTTTTGATTCTATGATTGTTTCTATGCTTATTCATCTTATTATTCTAAGTATAATTTCAAAAGATTCATATAAATTAGAAAACATTATTCACCCTCCCTCTAATGTTAATTTGGCAATAAGATCCCTATTCCGCAATGTTACAATATGAACATTAAAATTTGAAAGAACATTAATATTTGAATTTTTCAAATATTAATAACTGATTGAGTTCACGTATGCGATCTACACAACTGAATCTATTCAGTCTTTGAAAGGCCACCTAATTTGATTGGTTTATAGTAGTTATAACTTATTTTAATTAATTGATATTTAAGAAATATTAATTATTGTTGTAATCATATATGGAGTGTATTTAGTAAATAGATTTGCCTTTAAAAATGTTCTAGGTGTTGTTAGTAATTAATTGAATGCGTATATATAATAGTTATCTATGTACATATGGGTATACGATATCGATGCACATTTAAATTAGATTTAAATAACGTGGTCCACTAAAGACACTAAAGACCACATCTTGGGTTGGCCATATGGAGTACAAGAGAGGAGATTTATATTAGATTTAATACGAGAAAGTTGTGGGAGATATTTTCTCTAGCTCTTCCTATAAAACAAACCTAAGCCTCGTTGTTTTTTCCTCCTGCTACCATTGCTTTAGCCGACCATATCTTCTCCTAAAGTTAATAGTCTGACCCCTTGACACAAATGCAAACCAATAATTAAAAAATTAGGAGGTGGTATGCTATGTGCTTGCGATAGTAGGTGTGGATCTAGGAGATCTAAGAGACCGATCAGATTGACGTATGAATCTACTGCTACGTCTCATAAGTTAAGATCATATTTATATTTGTATAATACTTATTGTATACTATACATATAACCACTTTTTTTTATGTCATTTCCATGTCCATTTGTATGTTATTTCCATATTTAATGATTAATTGACTATACACATTATCATAAACATAATATATATTTTTTGGCAAAGCCGGCCGGTTTTATAGCTGTCGTACCAGTAATATTATTAAATAGAGAACATGTGCCGTGTACATGCATAGAACAGCTATAAAAAGAAATAAAATACAGAGCATGAGTTAGACAATAATGCCTAAGCTACTATTACTGACATAGAATCTAGTCAGCTGACTCCCAGGTTGATTCGCTTTCTAGGCCTGAAACATGTAGATAATTTGCAAAATTGGTAACAATTTTAGGGCAGAATCCAACACATCCTTCCGATAGATAAATTTTGTATCCCAACTCAAGTCACCAAGGATATCTCTATTCCTAGCACCATGGGATCCATCTATAGAAAGCACAAGGTCCTCACCAACAATAGAATAGTAGATGTGTCTGGATTCACCAAGTTTTTCACTAACAAACATATAGAAGTCATGTTTAGCAGGGTCATATCTCATCTCAAACAAACTATATATCCAAGTTTTTCCGAAGTGTCCCACTTAATTTCTTTAGGATCAATCGGAAAACATGATATCGTATCTAGAGCAACAGAGGTAGGAGTAGGAACATGAGAAATTATACCCTTATCAGAGGAAGGAGGTAGCATGGGGGGAGAAACAATAGATTGTGCAACTTTCGAAGATATAGGAACCCACTTACGCAACGGAGGATGGGGAAGAGGAATCATGACCTGAGGAGGGTCCTTATAGGACAAGATCGTATCCGAGCATGAAGGCGCCAAATGGCCAAATGATCGACAAGCCGTGCACATATATGGCGTCCAACCATATCTAACACGAACTTCCGCTACATGACCAGGAGCAGTCTGAACATGTAGCGAAGGAAGAAGAGGCTTGTCAGGTGTTACTTCAATCAATGTCTTGCATATACCAATTCATCTCAAGCGATGGTGTTATAATCAAAGCACTTTAGTTTCCCAATATTGCAAGCTAACCAGTTCAGACCTTCTAATGGCTGTAACTGACGGAATATGAGAAAAATAAGTCCAAATAGGAATAGACATCACCTGTTCTCTAGCACCATGGACAGATGGAGACCAAGCTGTAATTATGAAGGGATTTCCTTTAATGAAAGTAGGATTAGCTTCTAGAACATGCAGCCGGTCTTCATTGTTTGAGAATTTTAAATAGTACATTGAGTCAATGTGGATAACACAGAGATCAAGATCACCACTGGTTTTCCAAACACCGCGAGAAAAATTCCTTACGTCCTTAATTGTCCGATTCGGGTCAAGAAAGAACCTGACCAAGAAACCAGACCAGAAATCAGCTCCATCTTGAATGATAAATGGAGGAGGCAACAATGAGGACTGCTGCTTCGGACAGGAAGGGATAGGCATCGTATGATTTAGGGTGGCAGCTGAGGGATTTATAGGAGGAGCATCAACAAGATAAGACAATACTAGAAGGATAGAACTGGTAGTAGCATTATGTCGAATAGGTTGAGTGCGTAAATCATTAGAAGGCAAGATGATTACATTTGGAGTATTATCATCAACCATCAACTCGCCGTTAATCTCAGGGATACCACAATTTCCATTGACACCAATTGAAGCAGCTAGAGGAGGGATGCCTGAAATCGGAGCAGCTGAAGCTATTGTGTCACTAATCGAAGTCCCTTGGTTTAGTATGACGTTAGTACAAATTTCAGGAATAGGAGGGTTAGTCAAATAAACAGGAGGGTTCAAGTTAATTGCGACACCATAAGCGCTAGAAATATAATCTTTTATCGATTGAAAATCGGAGCCATGAGCGAGCTGCTCAGATCGTAAAGAGCACATATCAGCATTGGCATCTGAAGGAACCATGGAAGCACAGACACGAGACGCTTCCTTTAAAATCTTCAAAGGAGAATATTGTTTGCCGCTTCTGGTAACATCCTTGGCAAAGGGAAAATAGGCAAATGTAGACTTGTCCTTGCGATTTTTAGCCATGGCATGAACAAAGATTTGGGCAAAGTTACAGAAGTGGAAAGGGACGATTGCAGAGAAGAAAAGGGGCGGGCATTTTTAATATAAGAAAACCTAACATATCATATTTATACATTTTGCACAATAATATATTTAAAATTACTATATATGTATATATAATTTTGTTTCGACTATAATAATATTTTGAAATATGTAAATTAAATTTCTAAATGCAAAACATTATCTTAAATATTTTAAAACATTTTTTATTAATTAAATCATTTATATATAAATTAAATTTGAACTAAATTTATATATACATTTTTAATAAATTACTTTTGGTAATTAAAAACTATTTTTTAATTGAATTATATTGTAATCATTTAAAAATATTTTATAACATAATGAAACTAATTCAAATTAAATATATATATACTTATATTTAAATATATATATTAAAATAATTTTGATTTTAAAATAAAAATTAAATTTTAGCCAAGATATATTTTATGAATATATAATTTAAATATTTATTAATATTTAAATATTTAAGTAATACATGTACTATTAAATTAATAATGAATTATTTTTAGCTATTAATTATACATTTAAATTAATATATACATCTGCACTAAACACTACTAAGTCAAACTTAAGATAGTTTGCAAATTTAAATTTTGATCTTAAGCTAGTTTTGAATTTAGATTTTGTTAACCAAGCCAAGTCAGATATTTTATCTAAAATTACAATTCAAAAATAGAGACTTAGTCAAAATTTATGTGATAATTTCAAAATTATATTTAAATATATTCTTAAATATAGTTTCAAATTATATATGTATATTATATATATTACGAAATAATTTAATTATGGCAAAAAGCATATATATAAGTGCTAATTATATACATATTGATGCAAATTTCTATATATATTTGTCCATTTAAACCTTTTACTATGTTGCACATCACACACGCGTACACACATGTCATCTTATACATCGTTGAATATGAGTTGGTATGTTGATAAATATACTACTATTAGATTTAATTAATATACATTAATTAAAATAATAAATTAATAAATTAATAATATTTTATTTTAAAAAACTAGATTGGATCTAGTATTAAACATTAGATTTCATAGGCCCACTAAAATCCAACTAGAAGAAAATTTTGAAATTAACGCATTTCACCTGCTGCGAACTAGGTCAGTTCCAACATGAACCTAGGAGCTTTGGCTACTCTAGCTCTCATAGATGAGTCCTCCAATATTAAAAAGGATGGAGTTGTTATGTTTATCCCCCACGCTTACCATCTGTGTTGAATAAGTTGCTATGAACTCTCTTGTCTTGTCTAGACTAACCAAGGAGAGTTAATCGCCACCGTCGTCGCCTTTAACACAAATAGGAGCATTGCATGGCTCTCACGTTCTCTTGGAGTCAAGAAATGACATGGCCACTTTATCAACTATATCTACACTATGGATGGCCTCGGCATGAATGGTAGCATTGCATGGTCCTCACATTCTCTTGGATTGATCACCGATGAGTATAATTGATTTTTGTTATAGCATTAGGACTCCCTTTTTAGCTTGTTGTAGTCTCTAGCGGCCAACTGATTTTTGCGGCCACATCATAAACCACCCTTCGAAATTTTAGAAAATTCAAAACACGAAATTTTAGCACAAACTCTAAGCTTTTCGAAACCTCTAAAATTATTGAATTTGGATAAGAAACGTGAAAGATATGGCCAAAACAATTCTTAGATCAATAATCATTGTTGCTGTCGATTTGCCCTCGGGATAGCAACAAACAAACACAGTTTTGACCAAGCAAACATCAAATTTCAGGAAACACAAAACATAAAACTTTTATTACAAGGTTTAAGCTTTTCGAAACATCTAATATTATTGAATTTGGATAGGAAATGAAAAGGTTCTGATAAAAATAGTTCAGGGGTCTGAATTGCAACACCTCTATCATTTTGATCTCGGAGTAGCAACAATCAAACACATTTTTGACCAAACTAACATCAAAATTTAAGAAAACTCAAAACGTGACACTTGTAGTACATGATTTTTTATTTCCGGGACATCCAAAATAATCAAATTCGGTTAAGAGGCAAAAAAGTTATCGTCAATTTCGTTTCAGTTACAAACACAGAGAAAATATTGGTTTTTGCTCTCGGGATAGCAGTAGAAAAATTCGATTTTGACATAGTTAACCTCAAAATTACAGAAAAATTAAAACATGAAAGTTGTATTACATGATTTGAGCTTTCCGAAACATCCAAAATTATCAAATTCAGCCAAGAAACGAAGAAGTTATGGCCAATTTCGTTTCAGTTTTAAACATAGAGCAAATACTGGTTTTGCTCTTAGGATAGCAGTACAAAAATTCGATTTTTACCTAGCTAACTTTAAAATTATAGAAAAATCAAAACATGAAAGTTGTAGTACATGATTTGGGCTTTCTGGAGCATCCAAAATTATCTAATTCTGTTGAGAAACGAAAAAATTATGGCCAATTTCGTTTCAGTTTCAAACACAGAGCAAATATTGGTTTTATTAATCTTTTCGGAAAAAAAGTTTTAAAAGCTTGTTTTCTCTAGTAAACTATTATATATATAAAACATACACTTTTATACTATTCGAACATATGAGAAAGAGAATTAAACGATTTAGTTAAACACATGGTATGGGACACGTGCGTTTACTATTTCGGTTAATTCTGGACTTATACGATCGAAGCTATTTGAGATAAATGATTTTGAGATGTTTTGTCATTTTATGGCGTATTTTGAGTTTTATAATTCCTATTTATCAGAATTATTTAAGATGTTCAAGATTTGGTAAGTATTATGGTTTGAGATCTCCTATGTAGGAGTATGTCCGATGAGAACCATCATGATGTTTTATTTACTTGCAAATGATATAAGGCAAGTCTTGAGTAAATGATTTCATATTTCGAGATTTATAGTTTATGAGGAACCATCATGATGTTTTCACTTGTTGATGAGATGAGACAAGTTATGATGTCATTTAATACTTGTCAATGAGATGATACGAGTATGGTGTCTCTTTATCATTCGCCAACGAGACGAGGCAAGATATGATTTTTTGAGTTTTAAGATGTTCCTAGTGTGGCATCGACTAGCGGTTAGTAAACCGCTAAGTGCGAACGTGTGGTATGGGACACACGTTAACACTTTTAGGGTTCCTGTCCATGATTTTGTGACACATTCACGATGTTTACCTAATAGAACTACTTTGAGAGGTGTTAGCGACCTTGTCATGAGGACGAACTATTTTGGAAGGTGTTAGCGACCTTGTTAGGGCTGATAAAACGGCTTAGAAAGGTGTTAGCGACCTTTTCATGAGGATGAACTGCTTTGGGAGGTGTTAGTGACCTTGTCTGAGCCTTCGGCCATCTGAGTTTAGCACGTGCAGCATTGCTTCGGCATTACAATCGAGGATATGGCCAATCTAAGTTTTCTGAGTTTTTTTATTGTGATTTCACCACTTTAAAATGTTTTATTACATCGATAATCTAGTGCTATATAAGATGTTATATATAGTGATTTCATTTATGCAGTTTTGAACTCTTATCGAGTTCCTTGAGTTACGAATTTAGATGGTTTCATGATTTTATAGGATATTTGGGTTTTGCCATTTTGTGAGTTGAGATTTAGATTTATATACATTCATACCGAGGAGGTGAGGTATAATTGGATTTGTAGATTCTTCTATATTTGAGTTTTGAATCATTCTATTTGAGAATATTTTATGTTTGCCATTTGGCGAGAGTTTGTATTGATGTTTCTCCTTTTAAGGAGATATGGTTCATGGAAACCATGTAGACATTTTGGGATGTCGCCAATGATATGAAGCAAATGTTTATATTATTTGAGTATTATTATTGAATTCACCTCTTTTGAGGTCTTTGTATACTTAGGTGACATTGGTTCACTTAAGTCATGGGTTGTATTCTTTTTGTTGCCTCTTCTCATTCGAAAAGATTTATCATCTTTTATCTTATGCTTCATATTGTTGTGTATCCTCATTAACTGATTGTTTTAGCTAGACTGAACCATGTATTTTGTATTCGGGTTAGACCAAGTTGTTTCAGGTTAGCAATCAGTTACGGGACTTAGCTTTGATGCATCTGTTTAGATATCAGCCTAGCACTTTTGTGTAGTATATATTTCTTTTCGCTTGACTATGATGTATTTATATTTGATTCGATGTATATGGAGTGGTCGTGTACCACCTTTATTGTATTCATATTGTATTGTACTAAACATGTATCAGTGTATATGTATATAAATGATGTTGATTACCGTTCTTTGATATGATTTACATTCGGTTATTGTATTTTGTTCTGATAGATCCATTAGCTACCTATAGTTTTGGATTAAGCATTTACTGGGTATGTCGTTCCACTTGAGTAGAAAAGAAAAATTATATTGCATTTGTCGACGTATTCAGTAGATGTTTAAGACAAAATTATATATGGTCGCCCTTAACCAGCCATATTCTCCGCTTTAGTAGATGGAATTATTTGTTAATTCTCTTTACTAAGATGGGTCTCAGAGTGGGGCATTACAGTTTGATCGAGAACTTCATAGTGAGCCACTGATATGTCACGAATGCATCAAAATCCACAAACATCAGTGTCTACCTTTTAAGATGTTATAAGAAGACAAACAATCTACTACTACAAAGTTTACCTGTATTTTTGCAGAGTAGGCTTCCTTATCAAATGTGGCTATGTGAGTTGAGTCTAGGGGAAATTTTTTGAAACCATCGAATCTATCGGTAGGTAAGGCAGAAGGCACGAGGCTCAATGATGTGAGTTTCAATTAGTTCAAAACATTCTTAAACATTATATTAATAGAGTTTCCCTCATTGATAAAGACCTGATGTACTTTGGCATTGGAAATGTTGACTGATATAACCATAGGGTTTTATGTTAGGAGTATTCGACCCCTCTCTTATCCTTGATTCTAGAGATGATGTTTGCTTCATCTTCTTCTACTCATGGTGCCTTTGGATCTTAGAGCTCTAAGTACATCTGACTAGACGAGGTGAGATCTCCCCTATATTGGGCTTGGACCCCTATATTTCTTTAGTTATGTGTGGGCCACCGCATATTGACATGTTCTTGAAGTTGATCAAAGCCACATTGTGTTCGTCTGCCCGTTGAAGTCGGGCGGGAGGATTTGGTCTGGCATTTCTTTGTTCAACCTGATGCCTTACATAATGAACTAGTACACCTTCGAGGATCAACCGTTCTATCTCATCATTGAGTAGTAGCACCCGTTTATGGAGTGTCCATTAAATTATAGGAACTAAGAGTATTTTCCATTACCTGTAAGCTCCTCTTTTCGCCTAGATCTGGTAGGAAAAGGTCTTTGGTAGGGTGCATGATCCATGGGGGTGATATAGAAGCTTTCCATATTGTGAGTAAATGAGGCAAAATTAATGTACCTGGGTTTGAATCAAGAACCATCCTCGGTGGCTTCTTGCTACTTTTATGTCGACTATTCTTTTTTCGAAGGCTCTCCTCTCATGACTTGATCTAATTACCTCTCCCACCCTCCTCATCGGTGTTGAACAGGTCTGCCTCCTCCACTCACATAATGCCATTGGTTCTTTAGAAGAAGTCGATCAAGGATGAAGTGGCTGGTTTTGTAAGTTCTTCCATATTTTGGAATAGTGCCTCACTATAGAGCAAAGGGCGACCACCAAGCTGTTTTTACCTACTTCCCTTGCACAGGTTGATTCTTTATTGAAGCGGTTCGCAAAAGATCAGAGTGACTCATTTGTCCCTTGTCTTATGTTGCATAACTTGCTTGCCATTATAGTCCCAGTTTGCAAAGCGAAGAATCGAGTGTTGAAATCTGTACATGTCTTGGCTTGGGAGTAAATATTTTTTGCTTGAAGATGTATAAAACAACACGAGGCTGGTGTAGTCAGTTCAGGTAATGGATTTAAAAGCCATAATGCAGTCAAACTGGTTAGCACTTTCGTTGTATCTATTGATAAGTGGTAGGGCATGCCTCTAGTAAATTTATGTTCCTAAATTTCTTTATAAAAGGGTTCCCCATTTTCAATATTGGACAAATCCTCACTGTCGTTGTTTCTAGTCTGAATCCTTGATATTAGTTATCGTAGATATGTCATTTCTTCTCAAGGACCCCCTCTACATAATGCAGCGGTGCTAACCTCTCATTAGAGATGGACTTATTTAATGTCTCATGGGTGAAGGAGACCGACGATGCTGACACAGTGATAGGTAATGGCAATAACAGGGAAAGGTAGGTGACCTCTTATTTCTATAGTCAAATGATGACCTGAATGTTGAGCCCATCTTGTACGAGACATGGGTCTGTGGCCCTCCCTCTAGGGCCGGGAGTGGACTTAGGGCCCTCTTTTCTTGTAGGTTCTAGCTTGCCCATTACTAAATAAGTGACCGAGCACAAGTCATCCCTCATAAGCTAACCGAAGGCGATCAAATAAAGAATGTCTTTCTACAAATGGGGAGAAACGGACTGCTTGATTCTTGATGTAATGGTAGTCCTGGTATAGGGAAGTCGTGAACAAAGTCTTGTTCATGCGTGGTATGCATATCTCTGTTACAAGAGGGACTGACCCCAACAGAGATCTCCAACACTACATTCTTATGGACATCATGCATTATGTTGAATGTACTGGGGATAGTGCGTTGTTTAGTCTGTTATTGCTGGGATAGTTGAACCGTAGTTGGCAGTGCCTTAAGCGTACACTCAAGCCCTGAGTTGATTCAAATCATGGACAATTTTCCTAATACTAATCGGATTGTTAGCCTGGCTCAGCCATACGGTGTCACTCAAGCCCGAAATACGACAGACGACGCTGGCTGACTCCAATAGCATCATTGGTGTATGGCTATTTGTGTTATCAGCCACATTGTCACTGTTATTTTGTATTGTGTGATTTTTTTAATTAGAGTTGAGTTTCAGTAGAAGGAATGTGATGAAAGTAGAGATATTTTTATAGGAGGCCCTCTTGCCAACATTGGAATTGTGCTTAACAAATTGAAAATGAGGAAAAAGCAAGATCGTAAATGTTGAAACAAGCAAAGAAACATACTATTTAGAGTGATTGATTCAAGAATGACATATGTAGACTATGGTAAAGATTTATTATTGCTTTAGGTTATAGTGGTTTGATTACAAAAGACAATAATAACAGCAATTAATGAAAATTTGACCCTTGTACAAATGCATTCAATGCTGTGTTCATAGCAGCTGAAATCTAGTTCGGACGGCACAGATTGGCATGCCAACCCTATGTTTCCTCTAACCTATTGATGGTGTTGGATGGTTCAAATCTAGATCAACTAGGATTCCAAGTGGTCTGAATGGTTTAAAAGATGGTTAGCTGGCGGGCCGAACTATAGCATGTTGCTTATAGACAGGATGGCATGGGGGCACGGAGTTGTTGAATAGTAATGTCGTTACCATAAGTAAAGGATATGGAGTGGTTGCTGTATAATGTCACTTTTTTTTGATTAATAATGTCATATATGGAAATATTTTCAGTGGAACAATGCATAGTAGTTGCTTCTTTCTTATAGAGGCGGCAGATGCTTTACGCAAAGGCCTACCGACTCAAGGGAAATAAGGAACACGGATAGGCAAACCTTTGGTAAGTTGTAGGGTAATGAGGACTTAGTGGTTGATGAGGAGAGTGGGAGAGTGATTTTCATAATGCAAGCAAGCATTCTTGGACGGGCAACTCCCCTAATGAGAGCAATATCTGGTTTCTATGTTGTTTGAGGCTATTAGCTATTGGACGACATGGTCTTTTGTAGGTCGCATGGGAAGTTATGAATATAGTGAGATGGGTGAAGTGGAACCGAGGCCATATGAGGCAGGGCAAGAGCATCATGAAGCTAGCGCGTTGTAACAACCCATAGTTGAAAGGGTACTAAAATAAAGGTTTAACTAATTAAAAAGGGGTTTTAATATTAAAATAGGGATAAATAGAAATAATTTGGAAGTTATATGGGAAAAATATTTGTAAAATATTAGAATAATTTGTAACGTAAATTTTGATTTTAAAATGAGTTTCATAATTTTAGGGTCAAAATGATTTTCAAAATGGTTAAACAATATTTATAAAGTCAAATATTAAAAATGAATAAGATGGAAAAATTATTAAAAAAGGAAGAAAATTCTATTTCACTTACAAAAGGAGTGTACAAATATGTTATTGAAATTAGGCTTTAAAAGGAATTTGGAAATAATTATTTAATTGTAAATTATGGATAACAATTATTGGAAAATTCTGAAATAGTTGTAGAACATTTGTGGAGAATACTAATGAATTTTATTTGGAACTTTGGGCTAACTTGTCACAGTAGAAAAATAGTTTGGCAAAGAAGAAGAAAGAAAAAGATATAAATAAAAATGGTAGAGTGAGCTCATTTGGCCCATCTTGTCACTTAGGAAATAACTTCTCTTTTCTTCTCTTAAGAAGTCTAGAACCCTCTGTACTGCATACAAATTCACTTCCAATCTCATATACACATTTCTAGCTCCATCTTTATCAACCCAATTATGAAAATGCTAATCCTCTACATTAAAAAGTCAAGAAAAATAGAAATAAATTCCCAAAAATTCTGAAATAAATGCATATCCCTCTCAACACTTTACTATACCTCTAGGCAAGAAGAAGTTGAGCTCATGATTGAGTTTGGCTTGCATTAAAATTTGTAGAGAAGAAGAAAAGAGGAGAAAGAAGGAGTAACTCCCATGTTGAAGCTTAGCTACTCCAAATTGAGTAATCTATACTCACAATCTATGTTTAATTCTATGCTTTTCATGTTAAATGTTGATATGATTGGATTGTCTATTGCATACTCCTTTTGAACTAGTTGTTTTGAATTTTTCATGATTGAATTTCCAAGATATGGATGTGCTTTGGAGCTTTGAGTTACCAACATTAGGGTCACATGACCCAGAATTTTACGTTCCTCACCGCAGTCGGCTCATCGGTCAAGGTGACCATTGCACCGACGCATTGCCTAAACGGATTATAGGCCTGTACGATGCACAAGTTAGTTATATATACATATACATACATACATACGTACGTACATATATATATCTGTGTGTGAAATAAACATAAATAAAATATAAATAATGGACTCAATAACCCTTATTATATTTTGGTAATAATAAGTCAAGAAATTTTATTATTAAAGTGGATTAATTTATAAATAATGTTAACTATAATAAATATTAATTACTTGAAGAAAAAAGGAAAATACAAATTATTTTAAAACTTTAAAAATATTCAAAATTTATTGTGGGAGAAAATGATTTGGTGTGCTAGAAAATAGATAAATATGTTTTATATATGGATGTTTTAGAATTAATAAAGAAGATTAAAATATGAATTTTAACTATAAATGAACGAAAAGAAGATTTGTTTTATTAAGATAAAGTATGTGAATAGTTTAGAGATAAATGAACATTTTTCTACATTTAAAACTCTTTTACAAAATTATATGTTTGTTTATTATTTCTATGTAACGAGGAATTTGAATAAATAAGATTATAAAACCATCCGGTATGGGACTTTCAGTATTATTCCCTAATTTTTTCCTCTAATCTTGCTATATAGAATATCATTTGTGATGTAAGTGTAGTTTACGAGCTCATAGTAAACGATCGGATAACACTAAGTGATGTGGGACACTCAGCTGATATTTGATTGGTTACGTTTTGTAAGTAAATGTCAAATGTCACTACTAAGGATCAAGGGCATCAAGAATCATCTAGAGGTGATTTATGAAGTTGGACAGTTGGTGATTCCATTACTCTAAGGACTGTAGAATAAGTAAATGTATGTATACTTAATTACATTAAGCTCTCAATGGGACACGTAGGCCAAGAGTGTTAAAATCTACAATGTAGGGTTCACGCCTCTGTGGAGAACACCTAATTAAAACCCATAAGATAGGCTAGTATCCATCCCAGCAATCCTAATTATGGAATCGCAACCTTGATCCATTTTTTCAATTTTGTATGTATTGAGGTCGAGGGTTATTACTCTCATTAAAGCTATTGGCCAAACGACACATAAGGACCAACAATCCATTACCAAGGGCAAGTTGGAATCATGACCAATGCTCTGTGTAGTCTGGCAACATGTTTATGACATGCATATAGATATTGGTGTTGAAATTATAGGAGTAACTAAGGGATTGTAGGAAATAGGCAGTGTTCATTAGCGTTTCGTGTAGCGATGCTATGGTACATCAGTCTCGCATCTGGATGACTTGGGTAGATTCATATTTGATGATAGTTCTTATCTTTGACCTCATTAGAGAGTCGTTGGTGGCATGAGACATTAAAGGTTAGCTGCATGTTAACTTATCACCCGAATTACCCTTGCCTTAGTACTATATCATGTCGTATGGTGTTGCTTTAGTGCTTGTATATTACCTTATGTAGAGTCTTCATAACTTTCCTATATATATGTGTGTGTGTGTGTGTATGTGTGTGTGTGTGTTTGTATGTGTATGTATATGCATTCCTTTTAGGGCCAATTAATCGAGAGAATCGTATCTCGGTAGGATTAGTGATTGAGGTGGTAGTATTCTTTATAACATGGACCTTGTTGGGTGATGCTTATTTATGGAACGCGTATATGATATTTCTTTTATATCTCACCCTGTATACTCTGGCATTCTTTTTAGACATAGTCTGACCCATGTGTTATTTTATATAATACTCGGATCAGTTAGAGATATTTCAGGTCTAGGTACTTTGTAGCTGGCATGAGTTGTGGGACACCATTTAGAGGCTAGAATACCTTTAAGATGATAGTTTCCTTATCTGTTTTTTGTAGCCTCACTTATTCATGATGATGTATTATTGTGACTATGATATATATTTATTTAACATAGTGAGCAATGGACTAGCATTTTGTTGGTCATTTTTCATGTGTATTATTGATGTATTATATTTTATCGCTGCATTTTTATTTTGCCATCTCTATTTATTAATTGTATTTTATATTGTTATATCCCTAAAACTACATGTGTTTATTGCTTTGTAGTGATACCGAGTACAGGATGGTAAGCGTTATTCAATTTGAGATATGTACCAATGTTAGCCCAAGGTAACAATCGCTTATGTAAGCCCTTTATAGCCTTATTCTCCATATTATCAGATAATATTACCCAGTAATACTCTTTGTAGTATGGGTATAGAGGTGCGGTGTTACACGGGTCGACCTATTTATTGCTTTGCGAGAAAATGAGCGACATATGGCATTCCAAATATGGAGTAATACATATCGTATCCCCGATTTCCATGAACTCAAAAGAACTAAAATCAGATAATGCAATTTTTAGTTTCCACCATTCAAGTTTACATATGGTAATTCAAAAAATATTTTGAATGTGGAAGAGAAAATTTGCAATCTTAAGTAATACGTAGACTTTTTGATTTCCAGTTAAAGTGGTTGTCGCCACAATGGCTATTCACAATTTCGTATGGAAATAAAATAGTGGTAATGCAAACTTTTTGCCATGTTATGATGATCGTGATCTTATTCCAGAAGAATACCTTGAAGAGTACCATAATATTCAAGAGATGAGTGGAAAAGAAAATGAACCAATTAAAAACAAATGTAAAAAATAAGATGGCTTTGGTTCGAGATTGAATAATGAACGAACTTATTATTGCAATACTTTGGTAAATGTATTTTCTAATTTATCTAATTGTATCCATTTATAAGTATTTATATATTCAAATTATTTTATATGTTCTATGTCTTTTGTTATAAACTTCTTTTACTATTCGATTCCCTAATCAAGTGCGATATTCTTAATTACAAACACTACAACTACCAAAAAAAATTTACAATACGATTATAAACAATATTTCCTTTTTCGTTTCCTCGTTTGCTGCCACATTCGCAACGCAAAACCACAATACACTTTCACTAAAGTTTGTTCTTTTATGGCTCATTAAGAATATAATGATCAATGTCCCTTATGCTTGCACAAGAACGTGCACTTAATGTTAAATAAGAGTTGCATTGAAAATATGATATAACCAATATAAACAAAGTGAAAATAAAGGACATGTATTTTCATTTTAATGCTCTACATTTATTAAACCTGGAAATTTCTTTACATAATCTGTTAAATAACATAATAAATTTAATTCTTTATGATATCATAAATTACAGATTATGAGTGGTTTAGTACTGTTTCGTGGTGGTTTTGGTTGATTATATGAAGCTTTGTTATAACTGACATACACATACTTGAGAGTTTAATATACACTGGTTTTAAAAGTTCTGTACAAATATAATATTATATATATCCTTGTATTTTTTTTCTCTAGTTTAATTTTAAATATAAAGATTAATTTTCCAATATTTATTATGAGCATAATTGGAAAGAAAATTAGAACCCTCAAAACGTCAATTTGATGGGTCGAAAATTACCATAAAAATTAAAATATGTTAATTTTTACTGGTTTCTCATAACCTATGTGAACCGACGAGTAAGGATTATGACAACACCTAAACAACAAAGCCACTCAAAACCAATTAAAATTGGTAGAAAAACTCATAAGCGAAGCCTAAACATCTAAGGTGACCACTAAAATAGAATAAGAACAAAGATGCATATGGTGCATAATCAAAAATAAATGAATATCAAATAGAACAAAGGCTAAACTACTGTAACTGTTAACTATTTGCAAAAAAATTCATTATGCGAAAAAAAATTGGAACAAATATAAGAAGAATTTTTCTTGCATTTGCTTTCATCATGCAACTAGGTTTTTTCGTTTTTTATGTTTATTTTTTAATTTATTTTATTTTTTGGAAAGAAATAATAGTAGTACTTTTGTATGTGTTAAACTAATTAGCATTGCCATTGTGTATTGGGCATATTTGGAAACTATACTTTATAGAGAATTCTTTTTTAGTAGAATGCATCCTTATTTTTATAAAAGGTATTTTGTACCATCCCCCATTTTAAATGCATAGTACAAAACTTTGAAATTTAAAAAAATTAAAATATTAATAAATGATAATGGAATGTATCAATTTTGATATTGATTAATGCGATGGATAAGATGAGTTGGTTAGTCTCGAAGCATGGTTGAAATCTCCATTGGTGATTGGAAATAAGTTTTAGTTAATGACATCAAACTTTAGATATTTGTAAGGGCAACCAGAGAATGCAAGCCCGGTAATGTTAAATATGAAACGTAATGTGGAGTTGGTTAAAGGTCTTTGAAGGAGTCAAGAAAATAATTGTGGTTATAGTAGTAGTGATATGAGAGAGTTAAAGGTATGCCCTAGGGAAATTATATAATTTATTGTAAATTATTAATGCTGTAATAAATGATCATTTGAAATAAAAGGTGTTTGTTTTCTGTTGTAAACTAGTTATACTATGATATATTAATTAAGAAACTAATCTATGTATACTGAATAGAAAATCCTAAAATGATATTTTATGTGATAATAGTTCATGAGTAAATTACCATAATATAAAATAAAATATTATTTAAATATTCCTGGTTAAGATTTTTGAGCAAGTTTCTCAATACATTCGTTAAGACTAGAGTACGTAACACTACTCTCCACATATTAAGAAGTGTATTATTCATGGCTGTAGGGAGGCACCGAGGGTTACATACTCATAATTATTGGATAACTATGAAATGACTTCCCCGATAGTTTCATATTAGTTAACAACAACTGGGTCAAACAAGAAATCTTGGAGTGACGATATTACATGGTTCTCTCGACCTAAGAATACTATTGAGCTTCATTTTGGATACTTCACATTGATTATAGCTAAATCATCGTATGGCGATGGCTGATCAACTATATTGGTTATAAATTGAAGCATTGGAAAGTGAAACACTATTCAATAAAGAATTCAACTCCTTAGTTGTTGAGGTTAATATCATGACCAACTGTATTTAACTCAAAGTCAAAATCTCATGCCAGAGTAAAATAGTTAATAATAAATGTTATTATTAAACCAAGGACTTTTTTTATCGACTAACCGAGTTGAATGTGGATGATATTAGAATATCGACCAAAACCAAATTCCATAAATTGTAACGAGATATAGTGTTGATGAAGAAAATGTGTGTAAATAATCGTTACTAAAAGGGCACTTAAATTGTAAAATTGGATTTCATTGATGAAGATTTATAGGCAATAAATTTGGCCAAACAATCACACTACTAACTATGGTAATGTATAAATATTAATATTCCACTTGGTCGATATTAATTGCTAATTGACTTTATACCTACGAGTTACACAATCGCGTTGTTGATTTCTCTGTAAGTCCACACAATGTAATTGATTTATAATTGTTATAGATTAATTAAATTAATTAATATTTATGAAATATTAATGATTTGTTTATTTTATGTATTGGGTGATGTTTGTATTTTCTAGGTGTCATTAGTAATTAATTGGGTGCATATATAAAAGTTACACACACATATATATACATATATGTGTGTGTTTGTTTCGATATACGATATTGATATGCATTAAAATATGGTTTGAATGATATTAATTGAGTAATAGGTATGAGTATTCTATTATCCCATGTATCCTAATAATTTGGTCGGACATTGCATAGAAGGGCAGAGTTTGGGTTTCAGTTTAGTTCTAGATCTGGATACCTATTAAAAGGAGAAAGAGTAATGGAGGAGAATTTGTCTCCTCTTTGTTCGCTATTTATAGCAAGCCAAAGCTTTCATTCGTTTCTCTATTAAATCGTCCACAACCTTGGCTACATTCCCCCATCACCCCACCTCCATAACCGAGCTTCCTTAATAGCTAAATACATCAAAACAAAAATAAAAATAAAATCAACAGTACTCTAGCCATTGCAAGGTCTTATGGTCGGTTCTTTCAGAATGTGGAGGATCTCGTCAAACGAGGTACATTCAAGGGCCATCTCTTTAAGGTATAAATCTTTGTTTTATAATTTAATAATATTCATATCCATATAAGATTATATATGTACATTGATTGTCACCCTTATATTAAACAATATCTTAATGTTAAACGGTTATTAATATAATATGGTTTTAAATCATAGTTTGATTAAAAAAATAAAAAAAAATTGGTCATACATATATTTTAGTGTATATAATATTTTTTTATAGATATAGTAATTAATTTATGATTTTTAATATGGTTTATTTGTTTTAAAATGTAAAATATATTAGTATATGTTTATAATACACATAAATATTAAACTAATTTCAACTATTTTAAAATAATCTGATCATGACAAAAATTTAATAACATATATATTAAATTTAATTATTTAAAACAATAATATTTTAATATTAAAACTAATACATATACGATTACAAATAGTTTATGGATTTTAAATTTAAAATAATTGTTTTTGCCAAGAAGAATAAAATACACGCGTACGCCCATGCATGCACGCGCACACGCACACACACATATATTTGTTTGATTAATATAGTTTATGTATATTAACCTATTTCTGTATATTTTAAAATATATATATGTAATGTATGTGTGTATTTAAATAAAAAGAATTCAACAGTAAAATTAATTACATATAAATATGCATAGTCATTTTTAAGTAAATATATTTTGACTAATTAATATCTAGATCTGATTCTGGATTTTAAAATTATTTACCAAAGCTTTATTAGGCTAAAATAAAATTTGAATTTTGAATCTCGTTGACTCAATCAAATATCTAGTTTAAAAAATATCATATTTAATATGAAATAATTTCGTATTTACAAATATATGTGTGTATGTGTGCACACAATGTTTTGAGACAGTCAATACACAAATAAATGGCGAATGTATACGTTGTAGATGCAAAACTCAACATATATACGTGTATATTAAGTATGTACATATTGGTATGTTGCGTATGCGCATCACATACACTTTCTATTGATATACTCAAAACTATACGATCACTAAATTAATTAAATCACATTTACTAATTAAATAAAATTTGATTTTGTTTAAGCTAACTAGAGTGGATTAAGTACAACCTATTAGATTTCATAGGCCTATAAAGATTCAATTAGGGGAAAATTTTGAAATTGACATAAATTACCCGATGCCAAATGGACTAAATCCAACAATGGTTTTAGAGCCCAAATGGCATGTGCGATCTAATTAGCAACTTAAGAGCCAATAAAAAAAATGCTTACTTATCTGGCTAGATGGTTAGAAAAGTAGTGTCTTAGCATGGGGTTGAATAATCAAGTGTTCTCTTCTCCTTTGCCACCAGCCTAGCTCGAACGGGTAGAGTAAGTCTAAAAGATTGGCACAATTGTAAGCCTAAAAAGACTTTTGGCCCTGGGATAGTTTCCAAAATTATGTTTGAAAATTTAAATGTATTTTAAATTTAAAAGTTAATTTTAAACTATAAAAGGAATCTATAAAAGTTATAAAAAATTTCAAAAATGTTATGAAAACAAAATAATATTTTCAAAAATATTTAATATTTAATTAATTGAATTAGTTAAAGGAATAAATAAATAAAAGATAATTAATTAAAATAAGCATATGTATTGATATATATATATACAACTATAAGTGTAATAGCTGAACATATACACACACACTTTGTTTAATGTAAATAAAAATAATATTTTCAAATTTATTAAAAATATTTTAACTAAATATATTATTTATTTGATAAATAGATAAATTTAATGATAGCTAAATTATATATATGACATATGTATATAAAACTATAATTGTTATAATTTATTTTCATCTTAAATTATTTAGGATGAATAAAATATATTTTTAATGTAATTAATTAATTTGTTGATTAAATTAATACACATAATTTAATTAAATATGATTTAATTAATAATATACATATGAATATTATATAAATTAATTAAATATTAAATAATTATAAATGAATTAAACTTGTACAATATAAATTTATATTATAAATGGATCTATAAGAAACCTAATTTAGATTTAAGGAATAAATACATACGTGTTATATGTATACCATGATTTCTGATATGCCCGACACTTCAATCATGAGGGTATTTCATGAGAAATATATTATTCCCTAACTTGGTATCACTCCAATATTTGTATATATGAAAGATTATGAATCTCTTATATATAAAGTTGTCTTCTATCATTTATATATTAATTGACTATTTGCATAGTCTTTACTTATTAAGAAAACTCAAGCTAGGGATGTTTTGTATAGTATTATCAATATATTGTTACAAGGTAAGATACATGCACGCGTTTACTGAGCAGACTCAAGGTATGTGCATTATACTTAAGCCGTCACGAATTGGTAAATACGAGCAAATAATCTCTTTCGGTTTGTTGAGAAAATTCAAGGTCAAAAAAGATTAGGACATAGACCATAGCTTAGGGGTTGTATATGATATAATGGATAACGTGTCATCCATCGCTTTGGAGCATACATTTGTTGAGCAAACTCAAGGTCAGAATCCCAAGGCTAGCAGGTCTATTAGAAAAATCGAAAGATTTCTATGTTTTTCTTAGGATTTTGAGAAACATAAAAAAAATAGTGGAAGCTTGTTATAAAAATGAAATGAATACATATAAACATTCTAATAATTTAAGAACATCTGCTATGTATAAATGTGCTAATCTACTTAAATTAAATTTACAGCAAATGGCCCACCCAAAACTACTTCTGGAAAGTGGTAAGCTCACTGGATAAACTACACTGATTGGCTAAGAGCAATAGAAATAGCATTCACATATGAACGTCTATTGACCTTCACTAAAATTTTAAGAGAAAAATTCATTGAAAATGCTGACCCCAATACAATAAAAGCTTATAACATTTGGGTAGCTAACTGTGAAATAGCTTAAGTTTTCGTGTTGTCAACTTTAGACAAGCCATTGCAAATGTAACATGAAACTATGTCTATCCATAAAATCTTAATAAATCTCAAAGCTTTATATGGGGACCAATCTCATTCTGCAAGGTATGAGATTACTAAGAAATTTTTCAATGCAAAGATTAGTAAGGGCGGTCGGGTTTAGGATTTTGTTATAACAATGAAATGCTATATTGATAGGCTTTTTGAGCAAGATATTACAATAAGCAGTGAACTGCAAGTGGAGTTGATTCTTGGTAAGGTGACTGCGGTTTAAGACATTATTATCGAATTACAATATGAGCCAGTTAAATGTCAGCCTCATCGAGCTACTTAATATGCTGAGGTCAGCTAAGGGCTCATTCAAGGACCAAGGCATGGTGTTAGTTGTAAAGGGAAAGTCAACGTATATGAAAGATTCAAAGAAGCATAAGCGTGGTAATAAGGAAGATAGAAGTGTTGCTAATGATAAGGGTGAACATCATCATTGTCATTGGAAGAGGCATAAGAAACATAAATGTCCAGACTATTTGAAGATGGTTAGGACAAGAAAGAGTCCTACTCTTTAGCCCCTAAACATATGTTTATGATTCAAAACTATCATGCAATTATCTTAGGTTTTAAATCTTGTATCAAGGAATCATACATGTAATTCGTTGCCAGAACTTAAGGGCAGACGACATGTGGAAAAAGGTGAAATGAGGCTTTAACTTGCTGATGGATCTATAGTAGATATGACTGTAGCTGGAAACTATCACTAGATTTTTCCTATTGGATTTGATTTAGTTCTTAACGATTGATATCATGTTAAAAACTTTATTTATGGTATTATATCTATTTCTAGATTGTTTAAGATGGATTTTTTCCATTGTAATAAAGTATTATGAATATTATGTTCAAAGGAAATAATATCTACAATGGCGTTTTAGATAATGGCATTTATGTACTTGACTTTAATCATATATGCATTATTAATAAATCTTCTATTTACATTAAGAATAGTTAGTTATGGCACTATAGGCTAGGTCGTATTAGTGCAAAAGACTGCACAGATTGAAAACCGATGTTTTTCTACCATCATTTGATTATGAATCATTTGACACTTTTGAGTCATGTATGAAGAGGAAAATGACATTTCAATGGGAGCAACGAAAGAGTTAATAAATTCTTGGGCCTTTTACATAATGATGTACACGGCTCGATGCCTATAATAACCAAGGAGAATTCAACTTAACTTTGTTGCCTTTATGGATGATTTCTCTAGACTAGGATATGTATATATTATGAAAAATAAATTTGATATCCATAAGAAATTTAAGAAGTATAAGAATGAGGTTGAAAGTCGGACTAACCATAAAGTGGGATTATCTCTCAAATTACTTTACTGTACACTTTGATCTGATTGAGAATGTGAGTACGTTAGACAAGAGCTCGAATGGTAGTTAAAATATGATGAGATTTTCTATTAAATTATTCCACTCTATAACTCACAATATAATAATGTTTCAGAAATAAGGAATAGAACCTTATTAGATATGGTTCGTTTCATAACGAATAATGTTACGACTCGGAATCATACAAGCTTGGTAGGTTCCAGAAGCTTCCTGTAGAATAAGAGGTATTATGGTAAGGGTATAATAGTAATTAGCCTAAAAAAGAAGTGACATAAAGTAAAGGTAAGCATGAATGGAAATGGTTAAGTGTTAAGCAAATGATAAAGTGGATGTGATGGGAGGTAAGCCTTCCAAGGGAAGGTAAGAGTAAGCTAATGCTTCATCACTTGAAGCCTATAAATAAAGGGGAGAGGTTCACTTAATAATCACAAATAAATTCCTAAGCTTGAAATGAAGTAGGAGGGTTGAAAAAGTTGAAAGTGCTTAAGCATCAATCCACTAATTACTCTCTAACCTTTTCAAAAGATAAACAAAATCTTCTATAATCTCTTTTAAACTTTGGCTTTGGACCTAAGACATCATGAACTACAACAAAAATACCATTTTACAGTACTGATTCTGCAACAGTTCACCAAAATGTTGTGAAAATAGTAGATCTTTCATAATGTTCGGTAAAAAAAATGTTGTAACTGAAATTTCCAAACAAAGTTCTCTATACAAATATTGTAAACTAAAAATCATCTACAACGTTTGTTCAAACTATCGTAGAAACAACTTTTAACAATGACTTTTCTACATTGTATTATATTTACTTTTTCATAACATATATGTAATATTATTGAAATATGCAACTAAAACAACATTTTTTAAACATGGTAAATCTGTGATGTTCAAGAATATTTATTAGACGTTGTAAACTCAAAGTTAAACAACAACAAAAACTAGTTGTAAATACTATTTATTTTTTATTTACAATATTTGCATAATGTTATCTCAATTCACATTTAGAACAATGTTTATTTTACATTGTTACTAACATTATATTTAACAACTATTTGTTGATGTTTTTAATTCTCATATTTCAACAATAAATTAGTAACATTATCATAAGTAGGCTTTATTACTTTTATATGGTATTGTTAAAGTTCCTAATAAAGAAAGGTCTTAATAAAACAACAAAATGTAAATATTATGAAAACAAAATGTTTAACAACTTCAACTTGATGTGATAATTTTTCGTACCAGACAAAATCATTTTAGTGATATTGTAAAATATTTTGCATTTAATGATGTTTGTTTGCTATGTAAACCACATCACATTCAATGAAGTTAGCCAGTATTGTAAAATATTTTAAAAAGAATGTTTTATTCCTGATATGAATAGTTCATTATGCATTTCCATGTTTAAACAACCATTTAACATCATCCATCCAAATTCGTATAAGATGAGCGCCGTTAATAAAATCAATATACTTTTCAAATTCATAATTTTCTAAATTGTATTTTTAACTTGAGCTGGAGATAACATTTTGAGCTAGGAGAAGAGGCCAGAAATATTAGCTGTTCAGAAACAGGTAAGAAATTTACAATGTTTCATAACATATTCAATCAATCGTATTGAATAGCTTATTAGTAAGATACAACACTACAACATTCATAATGATAATTGGACATTCAGCACGTAATCAAAGTAAGAGTTACAGATTACTCCAAACGTTTGTAGCAAAATAAAAGACAATACGCCAAATGAAAGGTAAATATTATTTGAAATGTGTTAAGAAAAGGGAGAAAGGAAGACCGTACAAAAACAGATATAACTCTATGATTGATAAATTATTAGAAGCCAGTCTTTATTTTGTAATATTCTTTCAGATCTTTTTGCTCGCCAAGAACTCGGACTTCCCAGTGTTGTTATTGCATTAAAAAGGAAGAAATATAACAAATGGAATCAAATAATAGTTTGCAGCTGAAATAAAGAACCTCGAATACTAAATTCTACTTGAAAAAGACTTCAATTAACATGACAATAAAAACCATAGGATACTCAGTAACTTGAGCAATCAATACAGTTTTAAATTAAAAAAGTGCTCAACATAAATTGAAATAGTACATCTAATCCTCAAATTTAAACCACATGTATATGCAGCTCTTAAAGTTTTATTACAAAAGAGTTGATAAAGCTTGTTTTTCACCATCAATAACATGAAACCAATAATCAAAAGTTGTTAAAACAACTTAAATTTTGCTTAAAGAGGAGAAATTTAGGAGATTACAATCAAAATAAAAAAAAATTACAAAAAATATATCAGTAATTGTTTACCTAAAACGCCTGAAACAAATACCGAGTAGGCTAATAAATTGTCTTCCTATCATCATCCATCTTGCACTAATTATTTTTTCCCCTCTTCCTGCATTCTACAAGCTTGTCACGGATCTGCATATAGCGTAAATGCAGTTTTCCTCCAAAATGATTGGCCAGACGACCATCATCATCATGTACAATCAAGGATGCTCCACATATGTCACAAATATATAATTTTTCATCATTAATTTGGACATCAGTAGCAGTATACTTTGGGATTGAAGAATGTTGTGTTGGACCTTGTCTTGAATTTAACTATAGAAGTAGCAAATACATCATTTTAATAGACAAGGACTGAGAGAGGCATATTCCCCTATTTAGATCAATAATCATAGTAAATGCTAAAGATAATAATAACATGTAGATTAAGAGAAATAATTCATGCACATAGATTGATAGACTTGACTATAAACATGAGTATATGTGCAGCGTGTCTTACCTTTGTCAATGCTTCTGCCTCTTATATAGCCTTTTGTGCCTCGTCTATCATTCCTTTCTCACCAAGTCCTCTGCTTTCTTCAACTTTTCATTGATCATTTCCTTCATTCATAGATCTGGAGGAATGTAGAAGGTAGTGCCATCTGTGAAGGTTTCTGAAGTACCAGTGATAATGAAGCCCTATTCTTTTTCAATGCATCAAGAAGAAATGCATAGTGCAACTGCAAGTCTGCCCTTTTTGTCCTTGGATCTTCCAGCCTCTTGTTATGCTTCTTCATATTCTCTCTACAACTGCTAGGACTACAATTTTGAACACTGATCCAGATCCATTTTAGTGAGTTGGAACAGGTTATGGAGGCATAAACCAGACAGGTGTGATTTATTTCGATGACATCACTTTGGCCCCATTAAAACATATGATTGCTTGTGAAATCAAGAGAATGCTATGTACATTATGTGTGTCACCTAAAAAACATAGTAAGCAACTAGTTCCTTCTGTGTAAAATTAGATATAGAAAGATGGATTTTGTTTCATGTGTGTAAAATAATAAGATATAAATTTTACTATTACCAATTTATACTCCGTGGAGACTCAGATTTCGCCGTCGCTCTCCCCCTTTTTGCTCTCGTTTTCAATCGGATTCTATCATCGTTTGTCGATTTTCCACGTCCCCCACCGCTTCTCCCCCTCCTCCATTAGTTTCTGCATCTGGTATGTCGCCTTCTTCCTTAGATCACCCCCTTGGATTTGCGCCATGTGATACAGCCTCGGATCCGCTCTCTGTCGATGATGGTTTCACTCCTGTTATATCTCGAAAATGGAAGAGACAAAATAAACCTAATTCTTCTAACCGTTTGGACAAAGAAGTGAATCTGACTAATCATAATTCCCCCCTCTCACGTAATGGTGGTCGGTTCCCTAATCACAATGCTAACCCTCTTCCTAATGATTCTGATTCCCACCGCACTGATCAATTCAATTCTAAGCAAAACCCCCCTATATGGAACTTCGCATCCCAAAAGAGTAAAGCGTGGAACGAAATTGTCAAAGGTAATAATATTCCCCTCCCTGTTCCACTGAAATTTTATCAGCCTCGAGAAGTTAACTCTATAAAATGCGCTAAAATGCCCACTGAAGTTATCCTGGACGCTAGAAAACAATGGAATAATGCCATTGTAGTTTACGTAGTAGGCCCTAAACCATACTATCCGTATTTCAAAATTATATCATCAGAGTTTGGAAACCAGTCGAGGAATTTTTGATCTTCTCTATGGAAAATGGTTTTTATGTGATAAAGTTCAACAAAGAGCAAGACTGTCTTAATGTGTTGGAAGGAGGACCATACTATTATAATAAGAAACTGTTGATGATGAAGAGGTGGCATCCTGGAATGCAACTTAATAAAGAATTACTGCACTCTATTCCAATTTGGATCCGCCTCTCCAATCTGCCACTTGACTATTGGACAGAAGAAGGAATTAGTCGCATTGCTTCTGTGCTCGAAACTCCTATCAAACTTGACAAAGTTACGGAAGGAATCATTAAGATTGCATTTGCTAGAGTTCTTATTGAAATTGACAATAATTTTAACTACCCTAGTAAACTACCTATTTTAAATGAGAGAGATGAAATTACTTGGCAAGATGTAGTTTATGAATGGAAGCCTGTCGCGTGCTCCAATTGTTCGAGTTTTGGTCACACAAATATTCAATGTCAATTCACTAAAGTATGGGTACCAAAAAAGAATCATACCACTGAATTGGGAAATTCTGAAATGATTATAGATCACATTGAAACCATTCCAAATGATAGTGACAATAACGAAGACATTAACGGACAGTTAACTGGATTGGAAAACATGAATCAAAAACAGCAATTGGCTGACAATGTAACAGACCAAAACAGACAAAACAATCCAAAGTTAAATTTAGACAATCCAAATTCTAATCAAATCTCGCAGAACAACACGTTTACAGTTCTTTCAAACAAGGACTACATGACCAACGTTTCTACCGAAGATCATCACATGGCTGATGAATTGGACATCTCGTCTAAAGATAAGAACGCAGATGATATTCCTCCTACCAATCAGCGGAATGGTTGCTATAACTCGGATTCGTCATGCATAGCTAGATCAAAACCAACTCGCAAATTGAGACCAGAGGAGACTCCTTTTGAATTCAAAGCTTCTTCGAACTCTGATGTTGTAGAGAACCCTGCATGGTCAAATCTAGTTATACAGCTAAAAAATAAAGGGAAAAAAACTAAAAAAGCCAAGACAATGGTGAAAGCTACTCCTCTAGAAGAAAGTACCGCTCCTACTAATGTTTGTTAATGGAGTTCCTAATCTGGAACATAAGGGGGATGAATGCCCCCTGCAAACAACTGGAAATCTTAAATATCATTAATTCGAATAAGTTTTCCTTTATAGGAATTCTGGAAAATAAACTTTCTCTAAATGCTATTGATCGGTTCATGGACAAAATGGATAATAAGTGGAAAATGTCGCATAACATTTCTGATCAGAAAAGTCGTATTTTTATTCTTTGGGATTCTTTGGTTTGGACTAATATCGTTCTTCAGACCTTAGAGCAACACATAACCAGTATCATGCATAATGTTAATGATATTAGTGTTGTGTGCACCATTGTATATGCTCATAATGAAGAAGATAATCACAATGCTTTATGGGAAGATATCATTTCGCTATCTAATATAGTTAATCTACCGTGGATTGTGGCAGGTGACTTCAACTCTATTCTTCATCACAATGAACGAATGAATAATGGTAGTTTTAATTCTAACGGAGATCCCAATTTTATGGACTGTATCAATTTATCAAAGTTGATTGAACCTGACTTTACTGGCAATTTTTTTACTTGGCGAGGAGGTAATTCTTTCTCTATTCATAGTAAGATAGACAGAGTTTTTGTTAATTCTCTATGGATAGACAAATTTGATAATTTTGGAATTAATTTTGGCAATCACTCGCTAAGCGATCATACCCCTATCTCAGTTATGCTACAAACTCAGAATTTTAGAAAGAGGAAAATACCGTTTAAATATAAGAACTCTTGGCATACATACCCTGATTATAACTCAATCATCACTGAAGCGATGGATATTAATCTTCCTGGCAGCCCTTTGTATAAGCTGATCTGCAAGATGAAATAGGTGAAAAGCAATCTGAAGAATTGGTTAAGTACAAAACCTAATATGCAATTAATGATTAATAATCTGAAAGATCATAATAACAACATATATAATCAATTAGTTAGCAATCCACTAGATGTCAATCTCCTTCATATATATACTAATGGTTATGATGCATTGCATGAAATGATGAGAAGAATTGCCATTGATAATGAGCAAAAAATGAAAATCAATTGGCTACTCAAAGGGGACAGACCTACACAATTTTTTTACAATAAAATTTCAGTGTCCAAATCATCTCGAAGAAACAAATTGTCTATTAATAGTCAAGGAATATGGACATCAGCATCAGAAAATTTAGCCCATGAAGCTGTTACTTATTTCTCTAATCTGTTTCAATTGCCACAAGCCTCAAATCAATTTCCTATCATTACTTGCAAGAAAGTTCTGTCAGAAAATGCGAAAACTAATCTGTGTAAATCTTTTTCGATGGATGAAATTAAAGAGGCAATTTTTCAGATTAATGATAATAGCTCCCCTGGACCAGATGGATTTAATTCTAAATTTTATAAAATCCACTGGGACAGCATCAAAATTAATATTTGGGAAGCTATGAATGGTATTCTTCAATCTGGAAAAATCATTAAAGAAATTAACCATACTTTCATCTGCCTTATCCCAAAAATTCCAGAAGCTAAGAATATTGCTGATTTCCGACCTATATCTCTTTGTAATGTCACATACAAAATCCTAGCCAATTTGCTATGCAACAGAATGAAAGCATTTATGAATGATTTAATCTCAATTAATCAGAATGCTTTCATTCCAAATAAAGCCATTTCTGAAAATTCACTTCTTGCCTATGAAATGGTCAGAAGCTTTAATAGGAAAAACTCCAGCAATTTTTGTTTGAAAATTGATTTACACAAGGCTTATGACAAGATCAATAGAGAATTTATCCATCATATGCTGATATCCATGGGGTTTCCTATCACCTTTGCTAATATCATATATGAATGTATATATACCCCCTCTTTTTCTATTTTAATTGATGGATCCCCACATGGTTTCATTTATAGCACAAGAGGAATAAGACATGGGAACCCTCTCTCCCCTTACTTATTCGTTATGGTAATGGAATTCCTCTCTCTAAATTCGGACATAGCTTTTATTAAAGGAAATATCAGCCCAATAAATCAAGTTGAGCCGTTGATTACTCACCTTCTTTATGCTGATGATATTTTAATTATGGCCAAAGCAACCATTCCAAATGCAGAAACTATTCATCATATTCTCCAAGATATGACAAAATTTTCAGGCCTTGAATTAAACACTGACAAATCTAAAATCTTCTTCAGTAAAGGTGCCAAGTTTAAACAGGAGATAGCAGATCTCATTAAGTTCAAAATTGATAATTTGCCTATCATTTATCTAGGGATTCCTCTTTCTAACAATTCTTTGAAGTCTAGAGATTTTGGATGGCTTATTGACAAAATTAACAAAAAGTTTAATCATTGGCAAACCAGATTACTCAACATAGGTGGTAGAGCTGAACTTATCAAAATTGTTATCCAACCATTGCTGATTTTCTGGCTTCAAGTCTCCCAATTCCCTGCAACAATTATTCAAAGGATAAATTCAGCTTGCTCAAACTTTTTGTGGAAATCCAAGTCACATAATATGAAATGGAATGATGTATGCAAAACCAAGAATGAAGGTGGATTGGGTATCAGAAAAAATAGAGGACTTAAATATAGCTGCTGCAACTAAGTTATTATGGAACTACGTTAATGGAAATTCTTTATGGGCAAAATGGATGCATAATAGATACTGCAAAAAGAATAACTTCTGGACTATCAGCATAGATAACAATGCTTCCCAGACTTGGAAAACCATTCTACGTGCTAGACAATGGTGTAAAGGATACATAGACAGGAAAATAGTGGATGGTGTTAACACTGACATTTGGTTTGACCAGTGGTTACAAGGCTATTCTCTAATTGACACTTATGGTTGGAACTGCATGAGAACTCTCAATGGTTGTCATAAACAAGTTTCGCAGCTCATTTCGAATGATAACTGGAAACGAAATCTTAATTTCATACCCATGCAAACACATAATGCTGTAAGGAAAACTCCCATTCATCACCACATGAATCAGGACTATTGGTGGTGGCTTCCTAGCAAACAAGGACAATTCTCTTTGAAATCAGCATGGAATACTTTTAGAAACAAAAATGTCGAACTTGACTGGACCAAATTTATCTGGGAAAAAGGCTGTGCACCTAAAATGTCTATATGCTCCCTTCTTGCCATTAAAAATAAATTGAATACCAAAGACAGAATTAGAAAATGGTCCCCAAATATAAATCCAAAATGTGTTCTATGTGACAACCATAATGAGGACAGAGACCATCTCTTCTTTCAATGCACATATTCGAAGCGTATTCTAATGGATATTCTTCCCAAGCTTAATATAACAGGTTTTTCTAATTTCGAACTCAGTTCTACACTGACTGCTTTCAAAACAGCTCAGGAACAAATGAAATCTTCCAATGCTAATATTTTTAGTATCATTTTCACTAATATATTATGGAACATTTGGTGTGAACGGAATAACCGTGTTTTTAATGGAATCGAACAACCATTTGAACTAAGAATCAAGCATATCCTACTTGACAGCAAACACCTTATTCAACAAAAGGTTCAATTGGTGAATTAAATTCAGAAGAAAGACTTATCTTGGTGAATCTCAACATGATGTCGGGATTTCTCATCCAATTTCGTCCCCCTTGATCTACTGCAGATTGATGCGTGGCGAGAGCTTGTAAAAGTCGCTCCTTTCCTTATAAATGATTTCATCAGATGTTTCATCCGTCATGGCGAATTTGACTTCGAACTGTGAATTTGGGGATTAGGTTTCCTCTCTCCTCCTCGATGGGTAGCATCAGTAGTTATGTTGTTTTGTTGACCAGTCTTTTGATTTTCTTATAGTAGTGTTGTAGTTTTAGAGAATGTTTGTTTTTGGTTCCAGCTGCTCATACGAATGGTTTTGAGAGTGTTCTCGTCTGTGTTGTTTCTCCTCCATCTGTTTGACAGCTTGGACCAGTAATTGGATTGTTGTATTATTAATATATGGAATTGATATGTACTCTTTTTCCTTACAAGGTACCCATATAGGTTAGGGGGGTTGTAAGGTTTTAATGAGGCATATCAAGGAAATATATGCTATTTTGTTTTCTATATAAAGTACCTTTTTTCAAAAAAAAATTCAGATGGATGTTGGGAACTAATTTACCAAGAGAGGAGCAAACCACTTGTAACAACATATAAGACGTTTTTTGACTAGTTTATCACCAAATTTGGCTACAAATATTATCGAAATAAAAATATACATTGAAGTTGCAGAGGACCATACATTACCGCTAACCATTAACTTAGGAAGATTTTTACAAAATATGTATTTCATGAAGTATATACATTCATAATAAACAATGATGAAATTGTTAAGGAGCAAACCTTGTAATAGAATCCCAACCTCTCTCGAGCAAGCATAGTTTCGGCAACATGTAGAGCTGTCCATGCCCTAACTGGATCCTAACCTGAAAGAATTAAAGGGGACATAATAAACTTTGGGTGACTGTCGATAATAGAATTTTATTTCAAACTGAAATGCTAGTTGTATATTATCTAGCTATAGCAAGTAGCTAAAATTCAGGTTGGCAAATGCATTAGATAAAGTTTAATAGAAGTGGACGTGGCATATGCTTCATGATTTAGGTATTTTGTATTACTTATTTATGTTGTTAATAATAAATTAATCGGTTATTCCAATCTATTCCTACCTTAATCACAACGATTGAGAAAGACAATCTGTACCAGATAATCATCATAATTCAATTTAGACATCCTTTAAATAGACTCTACCTTAGGTTCTCAAAGGAAATTAAAAGTACGAGTGGAAAATTACGAGTCTAGTTGGGTCTTTGGTACTTCAGACGAGGTTTATTCGGGTCTTAAGTGTGATTTTCAAAACATTGACCAGGCTAGAAGTGTAAACTATATTGGAAAAATTAATCTGGATGAAAAGTCGATTTTTCTTTCTTTCATAAAACTATATCATGGCCAAACATACTTTAGTATCTTAAAAAATGTGAATAGCAGTCAAGTCGAATAGGAAAAAGAAAAGAGAATCATAATACCAAATTAGTGTATCCATGCTTAATTAGAGTCGAACATATCCACATAAGAATCACAGTTAACTATATGCAACAAGATAAAGTTAAAAATGAACAACAAAGCCTTACATTTATTAAATGGAGCAAAGATCTGTATGTACATCAGTAAAATAAATTATATCACAACTATCCATGATCATTGACAACCCATGCTCAATGATAGCATAGTAACTTTTTATATCATGGTCCATATGAATTAGTAAATTGTACTGCTAAAATAATTCGGTAGCTTTTGTAATTTTCTTTTAAATAAGATGTATATATGTTGCTGATCTAACTGCAAGGCAGTAAAAAATTAATGTAAACTGACTGAAAGTTCATCAATGATCGACAGGGAAATTGTGTATATTTCATATATTTAGCCTTCAGTTTTTCAGGAACTACGGTTTATTTCATATATTTAGTAGTTGACAATGTGTATGTTAAGTAACAACTCAATGTAAGCATGGGCAGCTAGATTAGTTTATCATGGACAGTGTTAGGAATTATAATTAAATGGAAGAAATTACAAGGCATAGGAAAATGTTCTTACCAGAATTCAAAATGATGATTTTAAATGGTTATAAAATATACAACTTCAGAAAGTCTTAAGAAAACAAGTTTAGTGGTATCTCACCCTTCATGTTGCATATTACCCGTATTTCCTCTGTGTGTAAACTTGCAAACCTATTGCATAAATTTGACTGTGAGTGAAGAAAGTTAGAGAAATTGCTAAAACGACAACATTAATTCTTATAAAAATAATTACATTCTTCTAAAAATGGCATAAATCAGTAATTGCATTCTTCGTAATGTTAAAAAAATACCAAAAATGATTGTCAATTAATTCTTCTAAAAATGGCAACACTAATCAAGAAATTTTTTATTCCATTTCTTTTAGGAGAAAGGATCTACATTCATAATGTATTCCGATGGTAAACATAGTATGTATGTATGCAATATAGGAAGAAAAAAATGTTAACAATTTAATACTGATACAAATAAATTATCAAAAAAACTTGTTTTGAAAATAAAGAAAACCATCAATGGAGATCAATTTTTATCTCTTTTGAAAACGGCAGCACCAACGTTGGAAATTTTTTGTTTCCTTAAGCTTTTGTTAAAAGAAAACTGTCCATTTGGTGTTCAAACAATAAAATATGCATGCAATAAATGAAACCATATGCCCAAGGAGTGAGTTCAGTCATTCTAAACTACTTTGCCCTTCTACTGATTTGGATTATAACACTATACCAACCCAATCAGTAAGTGGACTAGGCTAATAATTTTCAAAACTACGAATAGCTCAATGTATGTAAAGAAAATTTGCATACTATTATTTAGAGTTTCCTTTTCCATAATCATAATTTTGATAAAAGCTAACAAGCTATTAAATTTTCACTGGCTTGTAATGAGCATGCTAATTTTAGTTTGATATCTTCAACTTGTGTTTTTTTATCAAATATAATATGCACACAAAACAAAAAATATAGTGAAGGGCAGTAAAATTGTTTATAATATTTTGTTTACATTGTATGTCATAATTGGTGTAAAAAATGGATTATAAGTTGCGTAACGAATACGAAATTAAAGCACAAATTTGAAATATATGTCTAGAAATAAAAAAAACTGTGTTTATTGTAAAAGATAATAAAATAGAAAGATCACCATCTGTTACACCAGAGCCTCTCATTGCTCAATTTGAATTTTTGAATTCCTCCTTTGTATAATGTGTGAAGAGTTATGATATATCTATTAAATATCTATTTGTAGGCCAAAGAACAACACTATGAGTATGTTTGACCAAATTAAAAAAGATTAATTTTATGCAGAGAAGAGAAAAAGTCTCAAGGAAACTAAGGTGGACTTTCCCCAATCGATCTCAGAGCGTGAAATTCAATCACGCAACGTTTTATGCTCTTTCTTTAGACCCGATGCTAGAATTGCTAAAATAGATCGCAATGGAAAAAAAATATCCAATCAATCAATAATAGTTACTGTAAGTTACACAATTTGAAAACAAAGATTGCATATTTCAGAACAAAACAAGAGCAAAGAATACAACTTAGCCAAATACCATATAAAATGGTTAAGTTAAATATTACCTTATAGGCAAGCTTTTTGAATAAATGCATTCATCAAATTTATAGGCACTAATGGTTGTTCATTTTCCAAAATGAATGGCACGACTCATAATTAGTTGCTCATATTGTATTTTTGTTAGAGATCCCAAGTCCTGTAATTTAAAATGAGTAAATGTAAACTAACTCTGTATTATGACAAGTTTCACAAGGTAAAGAAAACCATATGCATTGGTTATTCTAAAATACAGTAAAAACGACACAAGTTGTATTACCTTCATGATGTCACTATCTACCATCTTTCATTTTTTTGGGCTTATGTCAAGTGAAATGTATAAGAATCCCATCACAATTCCAGTCCACTGTGTAAACATTTGAATACACAAACAATGGGAATTGATGCTAATACATAATACCTTAACGAGAAGACTTAACTAAAGTAGACAATCCATAAACAAATAAATGAACGAACCCAGAACAAAACTATGAAAATAGTTGGTTGAACATCTAAAGCTTTAAAACATTACAAACGTTCTAAAGTGAAAAAATACAAAATCGAACATCCTAATTTTAACTTCTTCATAACGAAACTAAATTACTAGTAATTATTAAGAAACATCTAAACTGATGAACTCTTTGCTCCAAGAAACCATAGATACTACAGCATCTCTAACAACTTTAAATTCATCCATACTTCTTCACCACAAATAAGCATCTTCATCCTTAGCATAATCAACAGAAACATTCTAAGCATCAAGTCCTAGAGGTTTGAAGTGAACCAATTCATAAGGATTTGTGGACAAAATTACACCTTCAGCCACCACTTTCCCTTTTTTATACCAGCTCATCAATTTGTATTTAGTTCCAGTCGCTGGATCTTGTGAAACAGCCATTCCAATTTTTTCGTAGCTCACATGGTGTTCAGCATCGTTCAACTATTTGGACTATAATTTTTTTAAGAAGTTAGTTCACCAAATGATAACAATTTAAAGTATAACAGAATATATTTTGCACAATTACCATGGAATTATCAAACTCAATAGAGTGTGCATTATCAGCTTGCTAATTTGACTGCCATAAACATGATAATTTTAACAAATTAGACCATGGAATTACGTAAAAGTGCGGGGAAAAAATCTAGTACTTGCCTGCGAAAGTAAATCCACTTTAGCTGCAAGTGCCCTCAAATTTTCTTCTAGTGCGAGCATCGCTTTATTTGTATGTGATTGAGCTTTTAATTTTGACATTATAACCCCAAATCTAAGCCCTTTTACTTTACCAGATCGGTCTTTACCAAGAATATTTGAAAGGGCGTCGTCTTTCGGTGATGGTCTTGGATTTTTGGACTGTAAGCTATTAAACTGCTGCATTTTTTTCTGGAGAATATCAAATGACTATTATTCATGATAAATATGAAGGATTATTAAGACAGTTTACAAATATTACATCATTTCTTTTAGCCTAAGATTATAAATATATTGACAAGCTATTTTGATCTAATATTAATTTTTTTTATTATATGTTACCATCTATGTTTTTCTTACCATCAATTCTTCAACGGCTTTATTTGTGGGATTTCGGTCCTTGTTTAAGCGCGCCCTTCAGTCCACAAGAGGACTCTAGTTATATCTTGATCTGGCTTTTCTTTCTTCTGCAACATTTAGCTATAAAATGATTTAGTGACCTTTCGACAAATATATGTATTAATCAAATTATATTAACTGCAAAAGTATAAAAATGCAAATTTACCAATTTTTGCTCTAGTCTTGCATACCTTGCCGACTCATCGTGTGTGGTTTAGTATGTTTTCCCTTACTTTCTTCATCAAAACTCTTTTAGCCTATATCAAAAGAATTTTTTTCTCACTTTCTTGCTAATACCGATACTCATTGGCGATAGCTATTTGTTCATTTCTAACAAAAACATGTACTAGTATTTAATTCATGGATGGTTATAACTTACTTGAAATTTTACTGAAATTCAGTTGTTTATGAATTCACTTCATTCACGATCAGTCAAGTTTAAAGGCTTTAACTTAGCAAGTTTTTTATTTATTTTTCATCCTCGCCTAGCAGTTGAGCTTTAGCCACACCATTCCCTGCAAGGCATCTATACTCTCTCAAAGAGTTTGACATTTTCTGCAATATATAGTCCTTATATGTTTCATACAAATTGTATCTTAGCTGTAACAAACATCAAGTATGAAATCAAAATAACATAGAATATTAAGCATATGTGCACACACATGTGAGTATATGTATATACACATAAATAAACATGCATATATTTATTCGGTTTGACCTTATCAAACAAACAAAATTGTAAACATTTTAATTTTTATCTTGTAATGCAAATAACAAACCAAGTGCACTGTATGAACACGGTTATAGTATATAATGATATATTTAATGGGGATGTAGTGATAACAATCTAACTTGATGGTTATTGTATGTTCAGCTTATCAATTTTGGTCTTGCATAAAATACTGTATATGGGTGTGTGTAGTACAAGCTACCAAAACTAAACATGCATTTCTATAAGGAAAAAAATGAGTGAGAATATTGAACTTACCAACACAAGTGCCCAAAGGTTGTCTTTGTGATCCGATGGAACCTTTCTCCAGTCATTATAAAGTATCGAAACTTTATCATGAACTATCGCACATATGAAAGAGGTTAATGTAACAGAATTATCACCTATTGGATGTTCCTTTTCATTGAAATCTACATCCACGCCTGCACTGTGTGCATCTCGGATTCCCAAACCTTTGAGTTTTGTTATCCCACGTTTCTTCCTTTTGACTTCAAGGTTATTGTCTTTGTTGTTATGGTTATTTTCTTCCGGCGTGTCATCTGACAATGGTAAATCACATAAACCGGACTGTTGAATATCGTCATCATTAAGGAAGGTCGAATTTGAATGCAAAGGCCGTGGTCTGTTTGTCTGGTTTCCAGCACTTGTTGATTTCTGTAACAATGGTTATTGAATAAACTTTGAATACAAAAAAGAAAAAAAAACATAACATTAACAAACTGAAGCATTGTGTGTTGTCTTTGTATTTTGCTTTAAGTGAAGCTTCTAAGCACAAATCTTGCTTGTCACCCTCCTGGACTCCAACATTATCTACAGGTGATGGTTGCAGTCTTTTTGAAGAATGTGTTATCTTTTTGGGTGCTTAAAACATCATAATTTTTTTTATAAGTAATATGTTAGAAAAATATAAATATAAATTATCATATTAAAATTGCAGTTACGTCCATATGCTTTTGCATGAAATATGGTCCATAATCCAAATTAAAGGCAGTCACTCCTTGAAATAGTTTTTCCAATGTTAACAAAAGTTTTGTCATAAATTGATAATCAATAAAGCATCTCGAGAATTCATAGCAATAGAAAGTTTCCCAAATACTTAAATATCAGATGTAATAACCATTAAATAATACCACTGCTAACAACTCTCACAAATGAACATCTAATTCATTAAAAATCTGCAACGTATTAAAAAAGTATATTAAAATTGTGTGTGAGTTGAATAATAATTTGATATTACCATTTGGTGCATCACATAAAATATTTCCTATCCCGGCTCAACAAACCTCAAAATAAAAAACATAGGATCATATCTACCTTCTATAATCCAAATATGTTATAAGTACTAAGATACAACAACATATGCATAACACTGTTTAGAAGATTGAGTTGGAAAAATAACAAACAATGAATGATTTAAGTACAAATAAGAAATATATTTTACTTTCCTAACTCAATATCTTAGGAAATCGTGATGGAAAACAACTAATAAGCAACATAGGAGTTGAAGCAGATAAAAGAAATTTGCTATTCGAAATTAACTAACCCTAAACTTCTAAGAAAAGTATGACAAAAACAATCGTAAACCCTATGAAAAAGTTAATATCAATTAATACGGTTGGAAATTAACATCAAGATTAACCCATTAACCTTGCCAAATAAGATAAAATAATCAAATTTACCAAGTTTAGGCTTGGAGTTTGATGAGAGATCGAGCAAGATTTTGAGAACATTCATAGGGTTCATTTTGGGGAAGCGAACTTTATTTCAGGAATAGAGAACATGATTAAGTGGCCGAATTAAATGTCATTTATGCTCCGCAATGCGCCAAAATATGTGAGGTGCCCACCATGAAGTTATTGATTTTTGCTGGGGCATTTGCCGCGAAATATAAAAATCTGTTAACTTAAACGAGCATGCCTACAAATCCCTAGAAGCAATAAGAATTTATACTATTGAAGTGATATACAACTTTAATTATGAAGTTAAACTAAAGAATAGTTGATTTCATATCTAAATGTAGACTAAATTTCACATTTCAAAATTTTGGATTTTCAAAATAAACGTTTCGAAAGTTTAAATTTCAAATTTTCAAACTTTGATTTTCAAATTCAAAATTTAAAGCTTTAAATTTTGAATTTCAAATTTGAATTTTTAAGATTATAAAGTTTCAAAATTTAACCTTTTAAGTAAAAATTATATTAATAATTTTGCACAAAATAAACTACATTTATATAAAGAAAATTATGTTTGGAAATATATTTTATTTAAAGTGGATTTTTATAAGAAAATTAATTAATTAACAAAAAAAAATTATTTTGAGGTTTAAAATTAAATTTAAAGAAAAACTAAATTTTTATGTGTGAAAATGTTCATAACAATCTTATGAATTTAAAATGGAGTGTTATGTGATTTTACCTCTGTTGTATCATTATTTACAGGACGAGTTCTGTATGAGTATTTACAAGGCTGAGAACCAATCTAATCATCTGTTGAGACTAATGTCGAAATAGTTATTTTAGGCTAAGAGCCCAAATGATTATGCATATAATTGAGATTTCATATGAATATTTACGATACGGAGAGTCAAATGGATCAATTATTTAAGCGACCGAGAGCCCATACGATTACTTATGAGGATGAGAGCTAAGTTGACTAACCATAAGGCTGAAAGGTCGAGATGATTATTAATGCGATTGAGGATTACTTGGACTATTCTTGAGATCGAGGGTCTATGAAGTAGTGTGACCCCACACATGTCTACCATATGGATGTTTAAGAGATAACCTTGGATGTTATGATCATTCCTTGTCAGCGTGTGATGTGTGCTTGACTTGGATATGTTTATTTGTTATGTATCTTGTATGTTATGCATGAAGGACTTGGGAATGTCTATTATATGATTATCTGGGAGATAATATAGGTTTTGCGGAGAGCAAGCCACATTTGTATTTGCATGTGTTGAATCGTGTTTGTTTCATCCGCTTTAATCGTGAGTCATCTGATAAGTTGATGGAATTGTTTGTTTATTTAGGTGATGTTTCATGCACATGGTATTAAGACGGTATGTTACTTTGTGAAGTTTGCATGCTACCTTGTGTTATATTATTTTTTTATACTATGCAAGTATTGTTGTAAGCGAATATCGACAATTAAGACTTAGTTTGACCCGTATGTTATTTATATAATGCTTAGGTCAGTCTACGACATCACATGTTCATGGTTGAAGTAACCACCTATAACATCCCGATATTTTCAACCATTTGCATCCGCACATGTCGGACTTGAATTGCTCAAAATATCAGATTGTTAATTTATATTTGGCAAAACTTAGCATGTACAGTAAATAAAATAATCACAGAATCACAGACACAGAGTATTATAACAATAAGCAGTAGAAACAAAAGAATAGTAGTTCATGAAGCTACTATATATATATGTCAGAGTTAAACAAGATACAACAAAAGTCTCGAATGCACAGAAGTCTCAAAACAATAGTCAAATACAAGATTAGAATATATCGCAGGAATCAATTGAATAATTACAAGCTGAATAGATAGATGGATCTCCAAGTGAAGCTCCAACTTCAAAGATGAATCTCAAATGCTGTGACACTCGGTCTGACCCGAGCGTAAAGAAAAAACACAAAACACTCGAGTCAGGATTAACATTCTTATACCAATAAATCCAACTCAAGTGAAATATCAACTGAAATACAAGTAACTTAAAGGATGATAACCATCCTCTAAGGATCCATGAAACTATCTACTATGTAGTAATATACGCTATTATAATAATGTCTATAGTAAAGTAAACTATTAAAATAGCATTAAGGCGTTACCCATATCCCCCTTAACACATTTTATGATGCCATAGTCCATACAGTACCATGATACTCCGTAAACTGGGGCTATCAGAGGATGCTCCATAGGTACGACATAAAACAAACTCGTAGTGGTCTCGATATGGTAGGTAACATGGCACAACAAGGCAATGCCATATTAGATATACCAATTACACGTCCGGGCTGATGGTAATGCAAAGTCGTAGCAATCGCCCACCTTGATCCACACTCCCGAAAATCCAAAGGTGCACTTAACCAATCACAAAGTAATATAATGGTAACGATGAAATGTGTTTGATCGAAGGAGCTACCTCACTTAGCCCATCAATTGCTTCTGTTTTAGCCATCTTATGCTAACTCACGGGAGTTAGGTCCACATATATACCTTAATAGAACGTCGCCACCATCTTACTTCATTCTGGAATTTCCACCGCCTACACAGTTGTTAAAGTGGTTTTTGGCATTGGTAGAGAGTATGACAATAACTGATCCCGGTTTCTTTAACAACAAAACATTTATAACACCACGGTCATTTCAAAATAGTTTATTCTTCAAAACCAAAATATCATATCCATTTCAAAACCATATCAATGCGATATCATTACTCACTTTAATAATATATCCATTTCCAAAATCATCGCACTTTCAAAGTTATAACACTTTCGAAATGATAAAACTTAGAAATTGTAACACTTTGGAAATCATTACACTTTGAAATCATAATACTTTGAAAATATAACTTGAAATCATAATATTTCCTACTTAAATAGTTTAGATAATAAAAATAGTATATAAAATAAAATATATATATTAAAATAGTTACAAATTAAATAGTTTATATTAAAATAATTAGTATATAAAATAGTTTTAAGTTAAATAGTTTATAAATTAAAATAATTAGTATGTTAAAAATATTATAAATTAAAATATTTTATATTAAAATAATATAAATAAAAATATTTTTTCATATATAATAAAATACTTTATAAAATAAGATTCCATCAATTTCACAAATCAATTCAAATTCATACGAGTTCCAAAATCTCATTTAAATCAGATCTCGGTTCTTTAATTTCAATTAAAATGTCAATAAACCATTATACCAATTTCAAATATAGATTTGAATTTCAAAAATAAAACATTTTAATTTCAATAGATTTCAAAGCTTTAAAGGTTCAAACATTTACAAAACTAAATTTGACAATTTCTTATATATTTCAAATTCAACTTCCATTATTTAGTTTTGAAATATTTACTTAGTCAATTCAATATCATTTAAATAAATCCCAAAATCAAAATTTGAATAAACTAAATATTCCCTTCAAACTAGTTAAACTTGAAATATTCATTTAATCACTTTAAATCGAAATCAAGTTATAAAATCATATCTTTAAAATCTCAAATTCAATAAGTTTCAAATCGATTTTATTAAATATAATTCTTAAAAGAATACTATTTCAAATCAACTTAAATTTATCTTCCCAACCTTAACTTATAAAAGTTATTATAAAAATCTATTTTTAAATGAAATTTTAAATAAATATTTAAATCATAATATATACTAATTAAATTAAACTTTATCAAATTAAATCTTATTACTAAATTTATTTTATATTAAAACTTATTTTATATATATATATATATATTGGCAAAGCCAGACGGTTTTATAGTGGACCGTCCACTTTTTATTACAAACGTAATAAAAATTTGAAGTACATGAGTAAGGCAGAGGTGCCTAAACTACTAAAAGAATGAAGAAAATACAGCACAGGAGTGTGACAGCAAGTCACAGCTACTAAAATGGCTAACTAGACTATGTCTCCTCCGAAGAGGTAGAGGCACCAGCGTCATCATCCACCTGGAAAGAACCCACTGGGTCATCCCCAAAAAGGCCAAGGAACGGGCAAAACAACACTGCAAGAGAGGGGTCATAAATTTCAGCATCAGAAGAATAAATAAAAGATCGATCCCAAGTAGTATCAGCTAACACAACGGAATTAACCCCAGCAAAAGAACCATCCAAATCAAGGACCAAGGAATCACCAGATGGACAATAGAATAGGCAACGTTGGTCCAATGGATTGTCAGTAACAAATCTAAAATAGGAAATATCCACAGGGTTGAAAAGCATAGCAGATCGGCAATCAACCCAACAACTTTCAGACTCAGCCCAAACAACATGAGGCGGAGAAAGATCCAAATCTACAGGGGCTATAGCAGAAGAATCACCAGGAACAATGTGAGGAGGCCGAGCAGGAGAAAGCGGCGAACTAGGTTCAGGAATAGGATCAACAGGAGGAGGAGCGACCAGAGCTTTAGGAACCCACTTCCTGAGTGGAGGCCGAGGCAGAGGGATCTTTGGAGGAATAGGGGAAACAGCAGAATGCGCACAGGAAGTATCCAAGTGGCCAAAGGAGTGACAGGTGGTGCAAATGTCAGGGACCCAACCGTATCGTACACGAACATCCACCACATGGCCAACAGCTAGCTGAACAGGAATAGAGGATGGAAGAGGCTTAAAGGGAGTAATCTCAATCAGAGCTTTAGCATACACCAGCTTATCATGCGCTACGGTATTAGAATCAAAACATTTTAATTTACCAACATTACACGCTAGCCAATTCAACCCAAGCAGCGGTTGGAGAGTAGAAGGAATCTGAGAGAAATAAACCCAAACGGGGATAGAGAGTACTTGCTCACGGGCACTGGATACCATAGGAGACCAGGGAGTAATAATAAAAAGTTTCCCATCAAAAAAAGAAGGCTCAGCCTCAAGAACACGTCTATGATCCTCAAGGGAGGAGAACAACAAGAAGTACATGGAATCAACCAACTTAATACTAAGATTACCACTCAGCTACTAGGCCCTACGACAAACTGCAGAAGCATTATTTAGGCGATCCTTAGGGTCCAAAAAGAATCCAACAAAATATACTGATCAAAAGTCGATTCCAGCTTGCATAACAATTGGTGGAGGGATCATCACTCCATTTTCTTCAACAATATCAAAGTCAACCGGGTCATAAATACCAGCATTTCATGGCAGAGATGTAAAAAGAGAAGACCAACTTTTGGAACCAATAGGGGGCGGCACAGCAGGACGACAAACTTCAACACAATCAGAGGCCGCATTACTAGGCCCAGGAAGGGGATTGGCCACAAGCAAGGAACAACCAGAACACAAAACAGTGTGATTGGGAACAAGGTTCTCAGGTGCTTTAAGTCGAACAGCTGAAGTGCAGCGTTCATTACACAAATTATCAGCAGGATGGAGCTTAAGCTCACAACCCAGCGCAACAGAGTCACTACCATCTGCAACCGAGACCACTCGTAAGTCACCACCAGCCGCACTATCAGCATAAACACCCGTAGGCGCAGAAAGACAAGTGTCACCACCAACCAAAGTACACAACATTTCTGGACGCAAGCTAGGACTAAGGACAGGATCAAGGGTCGTCGATAAAATAGTAGGTAGGGGTGGAAAATCTTTTACATAAAACGAGGGGGCAGCGTACACTTTGACACAATTTGCTTGAAGATCCTACCAGATCTGGTAGATGAGGGCGTAGAGGGAGGAGCATCGGGGACGATTGGAAGAAGCGAGGGAGGGCTGTGCATAGGAAGAAGCGGCGGAACGAGAAGAGACGAACGCGGATGAAAGAAATAATCGATCCCATGTTCTGCAAAACTAACTTATAAATAAAATCTTAAAAATTATATCTGCAAAACTAACTTATAAATTTAAAATTTTCGATCATATGAATTTAAAATCTAAATTTAAATATTTACAAAATAACATTTATATATAATATCTTAAAATCAATATTTAAAAGAAACTTTATATTTCTTTTTCAAAACTTTGGAAATTATTTTAAATATATATACACACACACATATACCAATAGTGTCTATATATGATTTTCTATCCTATGGACAAGTGATGCGGATATTTATCATTTCAATCCGTAATTTAAATATCTATGAGTATATCATTTCAACCTACAATCCCAAATTCAATTCAATGATAATCGCTTGGGTTTATCATTTCAACCCATAACAATTTTCCCCTATTCTACGGATCGTTCGGGTATGTATCATTTCAACCCATAGGGAATTCTAAACTAACAGGGAACTTGCAGAGTAAGAACAGATATGATAATAATATAACAGGCTTATATCATCAATATAAATAACAGATAATGGTGTCAGATGTCACAGGTGAACAGATACAGGTAGTAACATATATATAGCAATTTAAATAAGTAGCAGCAGCATATTTCAATTGTCGTTTCAATTGAAATCAAATTTAATAAACAAAAAACTGTATCATGAGTGATTGCTCACCTTTCGAGGCTAAAGAGATGAACGAGAATGAGATGAGTTACGAATCCAAGCACGAATTTCAAAGCAAAGCAAAATTGGTATGAATTCGACTGACAAAGCTGACAATTGGAATCGATGAGAACAAATCAAACTAGCTTGATATAAACGAATATATATATATATATATTATTGTATTATATATATATATTTGTTTGTTTTCAAAAATAAATTCCAAAACATATATTTCAAATCCATATTTAGTTCAAACACATATAAAATAAATTTCTATATATATATATATATACACACACGCACACTTGAACCAAGCTTATATATTCTTACATATAGACTAGTATTAAACATATGTATAACTTACATATATATATATAATAGAATGTATAGACTTTTATATATACGATATATCATTTATAAGCTTGTAGATATCAATTACATATATATCAGAATCCATATATGTATACAGTTAAAGTCAAATTTATTAAACACACACATATATATAATACTTTACACTATATAAAAAGTGACTAGTCTTGCCATTATAGTTACTTGGCATGCGTATGAACTAATTCACATTTTAAGCTCAAAAATATGAAAAGAAAAGTGTTAAAGATATTATTATAAGTTATGCAAATACTAAAAAAAAGAAAACATCAGCTTTTAAAAATGAAAATATATGCGACTACCTAGCTATATATACTAAATAACATATATAAAATTTGACGGATCAAATTCCCATATCTATAAGCTTCTTTTAACAAAAAAATATTGTACACATACATGTTATAGGAATCACGTATAAATTTATGCATATCACTGTAAACATATATATTGTTGAAACGATATAAAATACTTTATACTTTCTTATATAACATATACAAACAACCAGTATATAAGTATGACTTAAATAACTTATAACACACGCATAAAATCAAGCTATACATGCATATTTTATCAAAAATCAATACTATAACCAACACGGAATAATAAGCTTGCTTTACCTCAGAATCACTTATATGCATATACTTGCAGATATAAGCTAATGCATAAACATGTATATAACTACATAATATATATATATATATATATATATATATATATATAATTATTTAAAATCAACATACTTATATATATCATATTCAAAATTCATTACTGACAATGTATGTCTATATATACACATGCATATATCACTGTAAACACATATATACAATATCAATTATATATAATACCCCTTTATATCACTCTCTTATATAATATATACAAACATATATTAGATATAAATATCCACGGTAAAATCAATAGACCAAATGGATATAAACAAAATACATATATAAAAAACTTTATAAAATTTAAAATCAATATAGAATAACAATTAATTTACCTATTACATAAATAGAGGAGGCGGTTTGAGGGGAAAAACATGGCTGTGGTTGGCTGGGCTCGAGTTGCCGGGGTGCTTGCGGCGTTCGACCGAGAGTGTAGTGGAGGCTGACGCGCTTACTTAGGTGGAGGATGGGGGGAAGCTGGTGGTGGTTCGGCTTGGGTTGTCTCATCCTTGGGAAAGCTTGGCAATGAAGAGGGGTTCGGGTTGCACACCCGAAGGTAGTGGGAGAGAAGGAAGGTAGAACAGGTGATGTGGCATGCACGTGGGCAGAGGGTGGAGAAGCAGAGGCCGAACAACGGTGGGAAAGTGGAGAGAAAGGTGGAATGTGACAGAGCAAACTGTTTATATTTTTCTTCTTTCTCAAAAAAATATAAAAATAAATCTATCATATAGACAAATATATTTGTCAAATGAACGAACAAATAGAAAAGAAAAATAAGAAGGCAGAGAATGAAATCAAGGAACCGAAGTATATTAAACGAACAATGAATATCATATTGAATTAATCGGATAACAAAAGTCACACATTGGATTCTGTGGAATAATAAAAGGAAATGGCTAATCATATTATATAATGGATAATAGAGAAAGACGCAAAGAAACCAAAAAGTCATGGAACCAGTACCGACTCGGTTACCTTTTTTGCGGATTCCACTACGTATCGGACTTTAAACTACAGAATTGAATATACCGCAGAGATTTGCACGATGAGACGATCAAAACGGTACACAGATATCAGTGGTATGATCATTGTATCAAATGTCGATAATTGGTACCGAAAAATGCTGCAAATTTTTCGAAAATAAGATAAACGAAGCAATAGCTGTTCAAATTTGAAGAAACGAAATATGACGTCACACTCAGAAGATGATTTACAAATTTATTATGTAAAAATATTTAGGTTTGGAAATTTTTTTATTATCATCAAATATTAACTGATTTAAATTTAAATAAAACTACAATAAACTTCCATATTATCTGATAAAAATTTGTCATTTGTTATGTCTAAATAGACGTATTCCAAATAATAAATTTTTATTTCAAAATTTTATTATTTAAAATTTCACAAAAATTCAATTATTGACATTATTAAAAATCATTAAAATTTACGGGTCGTTACACTCTCTCCCACTCAAAACTTTTCGTCCCTGAAAAGGAACGAGGTAGGAGAATAGAAACAACCAGAAAGAAAAATAGATTTGGAAAACAAAATGAAACAATTAATTTAAAACCATGTAAATTTCAATTTAAATTAATTAATACTTCAATGATTAAAAATTCAATGTATTTCATTGAGTTGATTTAATTTCAATTTACTAATTCCTTCAAAACAAAATTTATTTTATCTATCTTATTTAATTAATCCATTTATTTCACTTATATTAACTACACTAAAATCCAGTCTTAATTGATTCTAAATTTATATTTATTTATTATCTTATTATTCCTAATTCAATTATTTCTCGTTTTAAATATTTATTCAAATTTTGGCTTCATTTATAATTGAAAACGACCCTTAACATAAAATTTTAAGAGTTAAATTTAGGATTTCAATTCAAACCATTTAGATATAAGTATATTATATTTTCAAATCAAATCTATAAACATATACCTATATATATTTAAATCAAGTCATATTTAAGAATTCAAGTCAAAATTTATTTTCCAAAACAAAAGTGTAGCAAAGCTACTAAATGGTCTCTAACTTAGAAACTCGAAAATGAATGTCGATGGTGCGGCCGACATCGCCGAAATTATTTTACAACGACAAAAGTGAAGAGTACTGATTTAAACTTTTAAATTTCTTTTGGAAACAAATTTCTATTCTAAAATACTTTTAAATTAATATACCCTAAAATTTAAAACCAAATTTTCTAAAATACCGAGAATATTAATTCTCAAATTCTTAATTTAAATTCATTTAGATTCCAAATAAATTGATAACTATTTTTATAAATTCATTTATTTACATGTTGGAATAATCAATGGTTTACAAAACAATAAATGAAAATCAAATATTATCATTTCAAATAACCAATTCATTTAACTTTTTAACTTCAGAAAATTATACTTATATATATAATATAATCATAAAAAGTTTATTTCATTTACCAAGTTTGAAAATAATATGGTGTCAGTTTGCTCTGTTTAAGTGTTTTGGAATTCATGTCGATAGCGTTGATCAAACGAATTGATTGAAAATCCAAATCAACATTAACAACTCAAACAACACAATATATAAAACATTTTAATATTAATTATAATACACTTCCTCACTCGATGATTCCGGAATGGATTTCGAAACAAGGATGGAGATTCAAATTAGAGGAACTCGAATCAAAAGAATTTTAACGAGGAAGATAGGCTCGAAACAAAGATAAGATTACAAAATAGAAGGATGGATATGCTTATATAAATCACAGATGGCCTTAACCGGGTCAACCGAGATTCCAAGAATGGGATCGATGCAGAATTCTGAAGTAAATCGACATCTGATCGCAAGAGATAGAATTCGGGCATAGCAAGAAATAGAAACATCTAAACCGAGGATGTAGAAATCTTCGGTAAATCAATGCTCGTTGTAAAAGAGTTTCATACCTTTACAAATCATTTGATGGAGCTATGGGATACTCCAGAATTAAAAGAACACGAATAGGGAGAGACAAGAATGGACTTAAGAACGAATGGGAGAGTTCAAAACTCAATGGTCATTCGAATCAAAGAGGAAGAATTCAAGCTCAAACAAAAGTGATTTTGTACTTAAATTTACTCTATATGCTAAGTTTGCCTAAAACCATAGCTCTGATACCACATGTGACATCCCGATATTTTCAACCATTCGTATCCGCACATGTCGGTCTTGAATTGCACAAAATATCAAATTGTTAATTTATATTTGGCAAAACTCAGCATATACAGTAAATAAAATAATCATAGAATCACAGACACAGAGTATTATAACAATAAGCAGCGGAAACAAAAGAATAGTAGTTCATGAAGCTACTATATATATATCAGAGATAAACAAGATACAACAAAAGTCTCGAATAGACAGAAGTCTCAAAACAATAGTCAAATACAAGATTAGAATATATCACAGGAATCAACTGATTAACTGCAAGATGAATAGATAGATGGATCTCCAAGCAAAGCTCCAACTCCAAAGGTGAGTGTCAAATGATGTGACACTCAGTCTGACCCGAGCGTAAAGTAGAAAAACAAAACACTCGAGTTAGGATTAACATTCTTATATCAATAAATCCAACTCAAGTGAAATATCAACTGAGATACAAGTAACTTAAAGGATGTTTGGCATAACCATCCTCTAAGGATCTGTGGAACTATCTACTATGTAGTAACAAACGCTACTATAATAATGTCTATAGTAAAGTAAACTATTAAAATAGAGCTAAGGCGTTACCCATATCCCCCTTAACACATTTTATAATGCCATAGTCGGTACAGTACCATGATACTCCATAAACTGGGGCTATCAGAGGATACTCCATAGGTACGACATAAAACAAACTCGTAGTGGACTTGATATGGTAGGTGGCACGGCACAACTAGGTAATGCCAGGGTAGATATACCAATTACACTTTCGGGCTGGTGGTAACGCAAAGCTGCAGCAATTGCACACCTCGACCCACACTGCCGAAAATTCGAAGGCACACCCAATCAATCACAAAGTCATATAATGGAAACGATGAAGTGTGTCTGATCGGAGGAGCTACCTCACTTGGCCTGTCAATTGCTCCTATATAAGCCACCTTATGCTAACTCGCGGGAGTTAGATCCACGTATATACCTCAATAGAACGCCGCCACCATCCCACTTCATTCTGGACTCTCCACCGCGCACACGGTTGTTAAAGTGGTTTTTGGCATTGGCAGAGAGTATGACAATAACTGTAACGTCAACGGATTTTCGTTCTTCGAAAAATCCGACATCGACACTCACTTTATCGACTGCCGAGAAATCGAAGGCCAAAAACCGAGATGTTATGGGTTTTTTTAAAAAAGAAAAGAAAAGAAAGAAGAGAGAAAAAGATAGAAAATAGAGAAAGAAAGGGAAGAAGATAGAAGAATTTTAAAAATAGAACGGACAGAAAGGAAACAAAAAAGAACAACATCAGAATCTCACAATTCGCAGCGGAACAACATATAATAACAAATGAATAATCTTTAAACAAAGAACTATATCAGTTATTACATTTTATACATTACATTACATCATATCATCAGAGTGTACACAACATACAACAAACAGTGCAGCGGAAAAAGAAATACTATATAAGTAATACGCCATGTCATCCAGCTTGCCTCCAGCAACTCCAGAATATCCAGAATATCCTGATAAACCTAACTCTTAACTGCCCGTGTGGAAATTGGTGGGCACCCAGAGTTTAGGAAGGAAAACAATAAACTCCAAGTCAGTCATGTGACTGGTGTGAGAACTCAAAATAGTTTATTTATCTTTAAAATCAAAATAGAGGAATATTTTTAAATCAATTCGCAATGCTTTTAAAAAATGAGACTACCATAAGGCCTCCCGCACACACACACAATGCAAACGCAGAATCGGAGGAGATTTCTCCTTATGATAGTCAAAGATGCTTGATACGCATTTAAAATAATATTTGATATTATTATTAGTGCATAGTGTATAACAAATTCATTTCGAAAGTAGAATATAAATCTTAGCCAACATACGACCATTATCGTATGCCTACTATAGCTACTATCCAAACAGTGGTGACCACCATAAGTGAATAGCAGGTTCTACAACTAATACCGTACAAGTTTCGTATTGGGAATTGGATTTCCAACAAATGGTCAGGCTAAGGAACTTCCTACTGCCACATGGGATCGCCTCTGGCTGGACGTCCCGAGAACTTAACCAGCTCTCTGCCAACACAAGGCCGGGTTACCTTTATCACTAGGTAACTACTACACGAATATGGCATCCCCCGGTCCCATCGGACCTTTAACCGAGCGCTCGTCACCAACAACACCACACAGAAATAGATATAGTGTATCAACATGAGTAAGTATCTGGGCTCCATACCATGATACCACCCTTTCCAGAAGGAAATGCACATACCCTAAAGGGAGCTACCCCTCATAACCTTGCCGCATCTTTCCTGTTTTGACCATTAACGGGATGTGAGGCTCGATGAATTCACGTCCACAAAAACACACTTTGTACAAAAAGCCGTGCTTTGGGTCAACAAATGATCAACACAATGATCACTAAGATAGACGATCAAATAAATGATCCTATCACAAATAATCAACACAATGATCATTTCAGCATCACTCAGCATGTCACATTACCAAAATGGGATATATCGCTGATAACTTCAACTATATAACCTTTGAGCTCGTACGTCTCAAAGAAGGGTGTTAAGCAAAGAATAAATTCTCCGCCACCAACAGAAATATATTTGAAAGAAATCGGCTTTATATCTCAACTTGTAATGTCAGGCATACAATCCATACAAGTCTGTTCCGGGATCGAACAAAACCGAAGGCACTTCTTACGAAGCCCTTGCAATACGGGTATTCACAATCCCGATCGAATTTCCCATCACTTAAGGAATCTCTATACCAGGAGCTACCCAGTGCAGAGACAATCGATAGGTCATCCTATCGCTTTCACAAATACTCGGTCTTCAACACCGATCTTCAAATGCAATTCATAACGACGTATCACATATTCGGAATGGGTTATACGACCCCATGGTCCTTTCCCGGTTAACCCGAATAGTGAGCGCTTATTCAAAAATAAGTGTGCATTCAAATTCAATCAATTCACATCAAATACCCATTCAAAGGGAAATATTGATAGTCGGCTATTGAACTATCAATGGATATGCATACATCACCAGATTCCAAATAATTTTCCAAATTATTTACTTTCCAAAATATCTTTACAAGATATATATAATTTCAACACTTCAAAAATAAATCAATATTTATTTTTAACAAGTTCCACTTTCACATATAAATTCCATAATGAATTTATATTTCAAAATATCATGCATATACAATTTCAACTATCCATTTCAATTTATCTTCAAAAAGATAAATACTCAAAATATTCACTTTATATCGGAAAACAATTCCATACTTATTTATTTATAAGTAATTCACAAATCTCTTTTATTTTCAACACTTAGAAAATATTCAATATACTTAAATCGAATTAAGTATATATTTCATTATATTAAGAAAATCCTTTCTTAAACATATCTACTTGGGCCAAAACGAATGTTACGTAAAACATCGTTACGACAACCCAAAATCACTAGTATAGGGATTCGAAATTTAAATTAGATATATAAATCCCAATACTATTCAAAACATTTCCTTTCGGAAATCATTTACTATAACAACAGTGTTATAGTCCACTATTTCCTTTTATTTCTCGAAAACGTCTATTTCAACAATCAATGTTGAAATCTATGGTTTCGAATCTCAACACATTTTAAAACATCGTTAGATCGTTTTAATTCAATTTAAACATCTCATTCAAAACAATTTCTTTAACATATCATTCACTATTCAAAAACGTGAATATACTTCTTTAACAAATTCCATCCTTTTATTCATTTTAATTCAAAGAATTATTCACTGTCTAAAAACGTGAATATAACTCTATTTCTAAGTTATAACAATTAACTTGTCAAAATAAGTCCTTTGCGAATTTATAAAAACAACGTTTATAAATTCCTTTTCTATTTATTTATAAAAACTTCCTTTTTTATAAATTCCTTTATTAACATTTTTGATTTCATATCTCAATTATAAACTAAAAGTTCATATTATAAGTCAATTGCTTATAAAACGATTATTTTACAAAATCGTTCTTTTTAAAGACTTTTCAATTTATAAACCTTATAACTTATAAAATTTATTTATTTAATAAATCTATTCTTCAAATAATTTCACCAAATTTATAAATCTTACTATTTATAAATTTCGTTTATAACTTCACAGTTTATAATTCTATAAATTTCATTCTATTATGAAATTCATTTTCACTACATTCAAACACTTAAAAAAACTCGTTTTATAATGTCTATATTCCAATTTATAAATATCCATTTATAAATCTCTTAATATAAATCAGTTTATATTATTATTCTAAAACGTCTTTAATTTCCTTTATAATTTCATCATTTCGATTTATAAAATAATCAAATTTTATAAATCCTATATTTAAACTTTTATCATATATTCAAAAATCCAATCTAAATTATTTTATAAAATCATTAGTTCATATTTCTCAAAAATCGACTTTTAATCGTATTTCTAAAAATCAGCTTTTTAACTATATTTCACAAAAACCATAATTTTTATAACTTTAAAAATTATAACTTTTATTTATTTATAATGGATCAATTCCAAAAATATAGTATATTTTCAAAATCACTTTTAAAATCATTTTAAAATCCCAAAATTTGGGTCCAATGATGCTACACACCAAATAGTCAATCACGACTAACAACGATATCATATATCGATATGATAATCCATCAAATATCAAAATATCTGAAATAAAATAAATACTGTTGAGGAATCCAGTTGAATCCCTCCAACCTGTTTCCTGCATCCAAAAACATTAGCACAATACCAATTTCGCTCCAGTACGAAATTATCGCGGTACATGTTTTTAATAAATATTATCCGCTTAATAACGGCGTAATAGGGTCTCATCCGCTAAACAAAAAATGCGGGAAATCAACAACTGCAATATATACATATGCCAATATATATATATATTGATATTATATATAATACCAATTTCACTGTTTATGAAATATTCGCGGTATATGTTTTTATTAAATAACATCCGCTTACTAACGGCGCATAATGTCTATTTTAACAATCAATAATTTACAGTCATCATTCAAACATGCATTCAAATATTTTAAATCTAACTATTTAAAATAAAATCGAAATCTATTCGATTGAGTGAGAAGTTCTCACCTTGGTTTTAATTTCCGTTTAAGCTTTTATTTCGAATAAAATTAAACGCGCGTTTAATTTTACCCGAAATTCTCACTAACTCCAAACGACTCCAAACCAACTCCATCGCGTAGTGCTCGTCCATACGATTCCAACGCAACTGAGTTTGCATTTTTTCGACCTCGTATGAAAAAGTTACGAATTTTACAAGTTACCCGAGTTTTAAATCAACTAATTTACAACTAAATTAAAGATTTTAATACCCTAAGCTTCTGAACCCTTGGATCCAACCTGAGCAAATCTGGGCCGTGAACTCCTTCTTCCCTCTCATCAGTAAAAACACGCACACAATAACCCATAGCCGCCGCTACTAGGGTTAGATTATACTCCCTCCACGACGACTTCCAGAGCGATCGGCCACCACCAAACGAACGAGCATCACGTGAGCTACCCACGCCTACCACCATGGTCCACTCGGTCAACCACCCTGCTCTCGAAGTGCGTGCGAACGACATCAGGACGCGGCCCCCCTGCTCCCTCCACGCGACGCCAAATTCGATCATCACCGTACGGAATCGAAGCTCTCTCCATGCTCTTCAATCTTCGTGTTGAACACTTCGCGTGAATGTGAATGGATTTGGAGAGATTGATGAATGAAATTGGGAAAAATCTGGCCTTAGGTTTGTAAAGAGGCGGCTAGGGTTTTGCAAATTAGGTTTTATTTTTTTTTTTATTTTATGTTTAGGGTGGTATTTATAGGAAAAGCAAGCGTAAACACTATTCATCCCGGGAATTCCGAACTCCGATTTAGGCGCCGTAACCAGCGTACCTAGGGTTTATCCCGCGTTCCGGACACAATGGAACAGGTTTCGGAAGCTAATTCGGAAGTATGTGCGAGTTATGGCTGAAAACGTTCAATTTAAATTAAACCGATTTAAACCGATTTCTAGGCGTTTTAATTTGTACCGGACAAACGGTAAATCCAAACGACTTGAAATTTGAAACCTTACAATAATATCACATTACGGATCCGATGAAACTGGTTTCGTCGAAATCCGAGACTTTTTGAAAAATGGCTATTTTGACTCGCCAAATTTAAATTAAAAACGATTCGATGCGTTTCGAGCTGCCACGATCAAACGATAGCTCCGATTGACACGAAAATTGAAATCCGGTAATAACTAACTATTACGGATCCAATGGAACTGGTTTCGTTCAATTCTGAGACTGTTCAAAAATTGGCTATTTTACAGTCGATTATTAAATATTAAAATATTCAATTTTCACAGATTAACTTTTAATTCGATTTTAAAAGTTCTAAAATAACATTCTAACTTCAACATGATAAAATAAAATTTTACAAATCATTTTCTATCATATTTAACTCTATTTTCAATTATTTCCATAATTTAACGTATTAAATTATCGATTTAATTATCCAATTAAATCCAATAATTCAAATAAAAATTTATTTGACTTAAAAATTCACTTATTAATATTTAAAATTAATTAAATATTCAATTTTTAATTATTAAAAATTCTGGGTCGTTACAATCTTTCCCCCTTAAAAGAATTTCGTCCTCGAAATTACAAGTAAGAAGATTACAGAATTTATTAACTTTCCAAAATTCATAATTAAATTCCTTACAATACTTTACTAAGTTTTCAAATCATACTTAGTTATTCTTTTCAAAAACAACTACTATTGTTTAACTTTCAATTCCAAATTCAAAGTTAAAGTTTTCAAAAATTTTCCCAATTTTCTCAAATTTTTTCTAACGCCTTAAATTTCCGAAAAAATTCGCCATGTCTCCTTTGCGCGGCTCGATCCGAAAAAAAAAAAAAATGACAGTATATATATCACAAATATACATCTCATCAAGTAATGAGGCATCCCGCAGGGAAAAAAGTGTAAAAGTGCGATATTTAATCCGAGATATGTACCTTATATTTTATTAGCAAGCATATACGGCTAATATAGCGCTAAAGCGAACTCCAAATGCGAAGCAACGCGATCCGCACCTACTAAACTCAACAAACAACATGAGAACATGCACATATGCAAATAATCTCAATATACAACATATAGCAACATAATAACTATATATGTCACATAGCAAATGCAACAATAGCAATATACATTCAACCATCAACCAACTAACATCCATATCCAATAAACATTCATTCATATTCTCATTCATATTTAATGAATTGGTTTTCACTTTAAATTACATTTGATTCATTTACATTGGATTTTATCAACATTCATTCTCAATTCAATTAGTTTACATTTACTAATTTAAATCCAATTCACTTTCAATTCTATTCAAATTTATTTACTTCTAATTTGAATTCAATTTCATAGCTTCCAATTCCATTAATTCCTTAATGAATTATATACAATCATCTAACAATCAAATAACAACCAATGTTTATTTATTACAACCAAATTCCTTTGCTTATATTCATTCTTATTCAATTTATTCAACTTCCAATAACATTAGATTTTAATGAATTAACACTTTCATTCATTATTCCATATCAATTATTCACATTCAATTGATTAATTCAATTCAATTACCAAAGTTGAATTTTATTACATAACTCAAGTTCATATTCATTTAATCCATTTGATTATTTACAACTCATATTTATAAATATATTCATATAATTTCACTTCTTATACATATAAGTTTATTTCACAATTGTAAATCACTTTAATTATAATTCAACTCTTATAATTCTTTTGCTTATACAATTATTCTTTTATTTGGATTATTCAAACAACCTAACAATCAACTTATATACACTTTAATAATTCTGAAAAATTATTCCTTTACATATAAAAATAAAATCAAGGCAAAATTATTCCATTTACCCAATTTAAAAACAATATCGTGTCGAATTGTTCTATTCAAGTGTTTAGAAACCCCTTCGGCTCAGTTTCGAGGCTGTGCTGACGAAAGTTCATATGCCACTCAATAAACCAATCATCACAATATAAAACAATTTTATATTCACTAACAAATACGCTCTCATAGCTATTATTACACTCAAACTCATTCTAGAGTACTACTGACTCTATCTCTAATGAATTATACCCAACAGAACCATGGTTGTCGCTTAACCATATGCTCTGATACCAACTGTAACGTCAACGGATTTTCGTTCTTCGAAAAATCCGACATCGACACTCACTTTATCGACTGCCGAGAAATCGAAGGCCAAAAACCGAGATGTTATGGGTTTTTTTAAAAAAGAAAAGAAAAGAAAGAAGAGAGAAAAAGATAGAAAATAGAGAAAGAAAGGGAAGAAGATAGAAGAATTTTAAAAATAGAACGGACAGAAAGGAAACAAAAAAGAACAACATCAGAATCTCACAATTCGCAGCGGAACAACATATAATAACAAATGAATAATCTTTAAACAAAGAACTATATCAGTTATTACATTTTATACATTACATTACATCATATCATCAGAGTGTACACAACATACAACAAACAGTGCAGCGGAAAAAGAAATACTATATAAGTAATACGCCATGTCATCCAGCTTGCCTCCAGCAACTCCAGAATATCCAGAATATCCTGATAAACCTAACTCTTAACTGCCCGTGTGGAAATTGGTGGGCACCCAGAGTTTAGGAAGGAAAACAATAAACTCCAAGTCAGTCATGTGACTGGTGTGAGAACTCAAAATAGTTTATTTATCTTTAAAATCAAAATAGAGGAATATTTTTAAATCAATTCGCAATGCTTTTAAAAAATGAGACTACCATAAGGCCTCCCGCACACACACACAATGCAAACGCAGAATCGGAGGAGATTTCTCCTTATGATAGTCAAAGATGCTTGATACGCATTTAAAATAATATTTGATATTATTATTAGTGCATAGTGTATAACAAATTCATTTCGAAAGTAGAATATAAATCTTAGCCAACATACGACCATTATCGTATGCCTACTATAGCTACTATCCAAACAGTGGTGACCACCATAAGTGAATAGCAGGTTCTACAACTAATACCGTACAAGTTTCGTATTGGGAATTGGATTTCCAACAAATGGTCAGGCTAAGGAACTTCCTACTGCCACATGGGATCGCCTCTGGCTGGACGTCCCGAGAACTTAACCAGCTCTCTGCCAACACAAGGCCGGGTTACCTTTATCACTAGGTAACTACTACACGAATATGGCATCCCCCGGTCCCATCGGACCTTTAACCGAGCGCTCGTCACCAACAACACCACACAGAAATAGATATAGTGTATCAACATGAGTAAGTATCTGGGCTCCATACCATGATACCACCCTTTCCAGAAGGAAATGCACATACCCTAAAGGGAGCTACCCCTCATAACCTTGCCGCATCTTTCCTGTTTTGACCATTAACGGGATGTGAGGCTCGATGAATTCACGTCCACAAAAACACACTTTGTACAAAAAGCCGTGCTTTGGGTCAACAAATGATCAACACAATGATCACTAAGATAGACGATCAAATAAATGATCCTATCACAAATAATCAACACAATGATCATTTCAGCATCACTCAGCATGTCACATTACCAAAATGGGATATATCGCTGATAACTTCAACTATATAACCTTTGAGCTCGTACGTCTCAAAGAAGGGTGTTAAGCAAAGAATAAATTCTCCGCCACCAACAGAAATATATTTGAAAGAAATCGGCTTTATATCTCAACTTGTAATGTCAGGCATACAATCCATACAAGTCTGTTCCGGGATCGAACAAAACCGAAGGCACTTCTTACGAAGCCCTTGCAATACGGGTATTCACAATCCCGATCGAATTTCCCATCACTTAAGGAATCTCTATACCAGGAGCTACCCAGTGCAGAGACAATCGATAGGTCATCCTATCGCTTTCACAAATACTCGGTCTTCAACACCGATCTTCAAATGCAATTCATAACGACGTATCACATATTCGGAATGGGTTATACGACCCCATGGTCCTTTCCCGGTTAACCCGAATAGTGAGCGCTTATTCAAAAATAAGTGTGCATTCAAATTCAATCAATTCACATCAAATACCCATTCAAAGGGAAATATTGATAGTCGGCTATTGAACTATCAATGGATATGCATACATCACCAGATTCCAAATAATTTTCCAAATTATTTACTTTCCAAAATATCTTTACAAGATATATATAATTTCAACACTTCAAAAATAAATCAATATTTATTTTTAACAAGTTCCACTTTCACATATAAATTCCATAATGAATTTATATTTCAAAATATCATGCATATACAATTTCAACTATCCATTTCAATTTATCTTCAAAAAGATAAATACTCAAAATATTCACTTTATATCGGAAAACAATTCCATACTTATTTATTTATAAGTAATTCACAAATCTCTTTTATTTTCAACACTTAGAAAATATTCAATATACTTAAATCGAATTAAGTATATATTTCATTATATTAAGAAAATCCTTTCTTAAACATATCTACTTGGGCCAAAACGAATGTTACGTAAAACATCGTTACGACAACCCAAAATCACTAGTATAGGGATTCGAAATTTAAATTAGATATATAAATCCCAATACTATTCAAAACATTTCCTTTCGGAAATCATTTACTATAACAACAGTGTTATAGTCCACTATTTCCTTTTATTTCTCGAAAACGTCTATTTCAACAATCAATGTTGAAATCTATGGTTTCGAATCTCAACACATTTTAAAACATCGTTAGATCGTTTTAATTCAATTTAAACATCTCATTCAAAACAATTTCTTTAACATATCATTCACTATTCAAAAACGTGAATATACTTCTTTAACAAATTCCATCCTTTTATTCATTTTAATTCAAAGAATTATTCACTGTCTAAAAACGTGAATATAACTCTATTTCTAAGTTATAACAATTAACTTGTCAAAATAAGTCCTTTGCGAATTTATAAAAACAACGTTTATAAATTCCTTTTCTATTTATTTATAAAAACTTCCTTTTTTATAAATTCCTTTATTAACATTTTTGATTTCATATCTCAATTATAAACTAAAAGTTCATATTATAAGTCAATTGCTTATAAAACGATTATTTTACAAAATCGTTCTTTTTAAAGACTTTTCAATTTATAAACCTTATAACTTATAAAATTTATTTATTTAATAAATCTATTCTTCAAATAATTTCACCAAATTTATAAATCTTACTATTTATAAATTTCGTTTATAACTTCACAGTTTATAATTCTATAAATTTCATTCTATTATGAAATTCATTTTCACTACATTCAAACACTTAAAAAAACTCGTTTTATAATGTCTATATTCCAATTTATAAATATCCATTTATAAATCTCTTAATATAAATCAGTTTATATTATTATTCTAAAACGTCTTTAATTTCCTTTATAATTTCATCATTTCGATTTATAAAATAATCAAATTTTATAAATCCTATATTTAAACTTTTATCATATATTCAAAAATCCAATCTAAATTATTTTATAAAATCATTAGTTCATATTTCTCAAAAATCGACTTTTAATCGTATTTCTAAAAATCAGCTTTTTAACTATATTTCACAAAAACCATAATTTTTATAACTTTAAAAATTATAACTTTTATTTATTTATAATGGATCAATTCCAAAAATATAGTATATTTTCAAAATCACTTTTAAAATCATTTTAAAATCCCAAAATTTGGGTCCAATGATGCTACACACCAAATAGTCAATCACGACTAACAACGATATCATATATCGATATGATAATCCATCAAATATCAAAATATCTGAAATAAAATAAATACTGTTGAGGAATCCAGTTGAATCCCTCCAACCTGTTTCCTGCATCCAAAAACATTAGCACAATACCAATTTCGCTCCAGTACGAAATTATCGCGGTACATGTTTTTAATAAATATTATCCGCTTAATAACGGCGTAATAGGGTCTCATCCGCTAAACAAAAAATGCGGGAAATCAACAACTGCAATATATACATATGCCAATATATATATATTGATATTATATATAATACCAATTTCACTGTTTATGAAATATTCGCGGTATATGTTTTTATTAAATAACATCCGCTTACTAACGGCGCATAATGTCTATTTTAACAATCAATAATTTACAGTCATCATTCAAACATGCATTCAAATATTTTAAATCTAACTATTTAAAATAAAATCGAAATCTATTCGATTGAGTGAGAAGTTCTCACCTTGGTTTTAATTTCCGTTTAAGCTTTTATTTCGAATAAAATTAAACGCGCGTTTAATTTTACCCGAAATTCTCACTAACTCCAAACGACTCCAAACCAACTCCATCGCGTAGTGCTCGTCCATACGATTCCAACGCAACTGAGTTTGCATTTTTTCGACCTCGTATGAAAAAGTTACGAATTTTACAAGTTACCCGAGTTTTAAATCAACTAATTTACAACTAAATTAAAGATTTTAATACCCTAAGCTTCTGAACCCTTGGATCCAACCTGAGCAAATCTGGGCCGTGAACTCCTTCTTCCCTCTCATCAGTAAAAACACGCACACAATAACCCATAGCCGCCGCTACTAGGGTTAGATTATACTCCCTCCACGACGACTTCCAGAGCGATCGGCCACCACCAAACGAACGAGCATCACGTGAGCTACCCACGCCTACCACCATGGTCCACTCGGTCAACCACCCTGCTCTCGAAGTGCGTGCGAACGACATCAGGACGCGGCCCCCCTGCTCCCTCCACGCGACGCCAAATTCGATCATCACCGTACGGAATCGAAGCTCTCTCCATGCTCTTCAATCTTCGTGTTGAACACTTCGCGTGAATGTGAATGGATTTGGAGAGATTGATGAATGAAATTGGGAAAAATCTGGCCTTAGGTTTGTAAAGAGGCGGCTAGGGTTTTGCAAATTAGGTTTTATTTTTTTTTTTTATTTTATGTTTAGGGTGGTATTTATAGGAAAAGCAAGCGTAAACACTATTCATCCCGGGAATTCCGAACTCCGATTTAGGCGCCGTAACCAGCGTACCTAGGGTTTATCCCGCGTTCCGGACACAATGGAACAGGTTTCGGAAGCTAATTCGGAAGTATGTGCGAGTTATGGCTGAAAACGTTCAATTTAAATTAAACCGATTTAAACCGATTTCTAGGCGTTTTAATTTGTACCGGACAAACGGTAAATCCAAACGACTTGAAATTTGAAACCTTACAATAATATCACATTACGGATCCGATGAAACTGGTTTCGTCGAAATCCGAGACTTTTTGAAAAATGGCTATTTTGACTCGCCAAATTTAAATTAAAAACGATTCGATGCGTTTCGAGCTGCCACGATCAAACGATAGCTCCGATTGACACGAAAATTGAAATCCGGTAATAACTAACTATTACGGATCCAATGGAACTGGTTTCGTTCAATTCTGAGACTGTTCAAAAATTGGCTATTTTACAGTCGATTATTAAATATTAAAATATTCAATTTTCACAGATTAACTTTTAATTCGATTTTAAAAGTTCTAAAATAACATTCTAACTTCAACATGATAAAATAAAATTTTACAAATCATTTTCTATCATATTTAACTCTATTTTCAATTATTTCCATAATTTAACGTATTAAATTATCGATTTAATTATCCAATTAAATCCAATAATTCAAATAAAAATTTATTTGACTTAAAAATTCACTTATTAATATTTAAAATTAATTAAATATTCAATTTTTAATTATTAAAAATTCTGGGTCGTTACAATAACCGATCCCGGTCTCTTTAACAACCAAACTTTTATGACACCGCGGTCATTTCAAAATAGTTTATTCTTCAAAATCAAAATATCATATCCACTTCAAAACCGTATCAATGCGATATCATTACTTAGTTTAATAATATATCCATTTCAAAAATCATAGCACTTTCAAAGTTATAACACTTTCGAAATGATAAAACTTAGAGATTATAACACTTTGGAAATCATTACACTTTGAAATCACAATACTTTGAAAATATAACTTTAAATCATAACACTTCCTACTTAAACAGTCTAGATAATAAAAATAGTATATAAAATAAAATAGTTTATATATTAAGATAGTTATAAATTAAATAGTTTATATTAAAATAGTTAGTATATAAAATAGTTTTAAGTTAAATAGTTTATAAATTAAAATAATTAGTATGTTAAAATAATTATAAATTAAAATAGTTTATATTAATATAAATAAAAATAGTTTTTCATATATAATATAATACTTCAAAAAATAAAATAGATTCCACCAATTTCACAAATCAATTCAAATTAACACGAGTTCCAAAACCCCATTTAATCAAATCTCAGTTCTTCCATTTCAATTCAAATCTCTATAAACCATTTAATATCAATTTCAAATATAGATTTGAATTTCAAAAATAAACCATTTTGATTTCAGTAGATTTCAAAGCTTTAAAGATTCAAACATTTACAAAACTAAATTTAACAATTTCTTATATATTTCAAATTCAACTTTGCTATTATTTAGTTTTGAAATATTTATTTAGTCGATTCAATATCATTTAAATAAAACCTTAAATTAAAATTTAAATAAACTAAATATTCCCTTCAATTTAGTTAAACTTAAAATATTCATTTACTCACTTTAAATCAAAATCAAGTTATAACATCATATCTTTAAAATCTCAAATCCAATAAGTTTCAAATCATTTTTATTGAAATATAATTCTTAAAAGAATACTTTTTCAAATCAACTTAAATTTATCTTCCCAACCTTAACTTATAAAAATTATTATAAAAATCTATTTTTTAATAAAATTTTAAATAAATATTTAAATCAGAATTTATACTAATTAAATTAAAATTTATTAAATTAAATATTATTATTAAATTTATTTTATATTAAAACTAAATTTATATATTTTAAAATAGTAAAAATTATAAATAAAATCTTAAAAATTGTATCTACAAAACTAACTTATAAATTTAAAATTTCAATCATATAAATTTTAAATCACCTTTACAAAATAACATTTATATATAATATCTTGAAATCAATATTTAATAAAAACCTTATATTTCTTTTTCAAAACTTTGTAAATCATTTTAAATATATATAATATATATAGACCAATGGTGTTTGTATCTAGTTTTCTATCCTATTTTCAAGTGATACGGATATTTATCATTTCATTCCGTAATTTAAATATTTACGAGTATATAATTTCGACCCGCAATCCTAAATTCAATTCAATGACAATCGCTTGGGTTTATCATTTCAACCCATAACGATTTTCACCTATTCTACGGATTGTTTGGGTATGTATCATTTCAACTCATAGGGAATTCTAAACAAATAGGGAACTTGTAGAGTGAAAACAGATATGATAATTATATAACAGGCATATATTATCAATATAAATAACACATATTGGTGTCAGATGTCATGGGTGAACAGATACAGGTAATAACATATATATAGCAATTTAAATAACTAACAGCAGCATATTTTAGTTGTCGTTTCAATTGAAATCAAATTTAATAAATATAAGAAAGTTAATCGTAAGTGATTGCTCACCTTTCGAAGCTAGAGAGATGAACGAAAACAAGATAGGTTACGAATCCAAACATGAATTCCAAAGCAAAGCAAAATTGGCACGAATTCGACGAACAAAGCTGAAAATCGAAATAGATCAGAACAAATCAAATTAGCTTGATATAAACGGGAAAATATATATACATTATTATTATATTATGTATATATATATATATTTGTTTTCAAAAATAAATTCCAAAACATATATTTCAAATCCATATTTAGTTCGAAACATATAAAAAAAATTTCTCTATATATATACATACTTGAACCAAGCTTATATATTTTTATATAGACTAATATTAAACATATGTATAACTTACATATATATATATATATATATATATATATGTTAAACAGAATGTATAAACTTTTATATATACAATATATCATTTATAAGCTTGTAAATATCAATTACATATAATCAGAACCTATATATGTATATAGTTAAAGTCAAATTTATTGAACACATATATATTGTGACGACCCGGAATTTCTAACCATTTAAAATTTGAGAAATTAATCGATTTTAAATATTTAAAAGTTACTTTTAACTTGAGTTCAAGATTCCAATATTTATTTGATAATTAAATTGTTGAGTTATATAGTTTAAATATTGAATTTAATAATTGAAAATTGGGTAAATTGTTGAATCTGAAATTTCTAAGCCTGTTTAAATAATTTGAAGGCTTGTAAAATTTATAATGATGATGCTAAAGATAATAGAAGGATTGGAATTTAATTTAAAGGTAATTTGTTCCGTTTTGAAATTATATCGTTTAAATTGAATTTAAAAATAGTCTTCCGAGGGACAGTCTCGGAATTCGACGAAACCAGTTCCATTAGATCCGTATTAGTTAGTTATTATCGGATTTTAATTTTCGTAGCAATCGGAGTTGTCATTTGACCCTGGCAGCTCGAAACGCTTAGAACTATTCTAATCGGTTTAGTTTAAAATTGATCGTTTACTTCCGTAACTTGCGCATATGATCGAATTAGCTTTTGAAACACGTTCCATTGTGTTCGGGACGTGGGTAAAACCTTATAATCGTCTCGTGGCATTCCTTAATAGGAGTTCAAAATTTTAATTTGCGCTTAACGAGACGTTTTGAAGTTTTATAATATAATTAAATTCAATTAGCAAGATATTTTCTTTTACAATGTCGTAATCAAGAAGCTTTCCGCTCTCCTATATTTCATCCCATTCCCCCTCTTTGTTCTCTAATCTTCAAGCAGAATCGAACGAAAATATATATATATAATAATGGCCGAGCGAATCTCCTCCTCCTTCCACTAAATCGTAAATCCCCTCTTCCTTAAAATTAATTCGCTTTCCCATAAATCAAATTCAAGAGAGAGAAAATGTCGAAGCCGGCCTCCTTGATTCAAATTTTACTAATGGCCGAAGCCTTCGAGTCAAATAGAAATAATAATAATATGGCGACGCATTATCAATCGAGCTCGAAACCCGAGGGGAGGACGTGGCCGCGAGCGTGAGGAGGGCAGAGGGTTGTCATGTGCGTTGGTGGTTGGTGGTTGGTGGTTGGCGGTCGAGCGTCGCGACTTTGGGTCGCACGCGAGTTAGGGCTTCGCCATAATTTAGGGGTGACGCGATTTAGGGTTGTAGGGTGGAGTCGCGTGCGGTGCTGCAGCATTGACGAAGCCGTGGCCGTTAGGGTACTGGATCCGCCTAGGGTTTCGCAATGGTTGAGCGTCGAGCTCGAGCGCGGCGATGCGAGAGAATTGGGGAAGGGTGTTCGGTGGTGTGTTTGAGTCTAGCAGCAAGGTATAACTACCTAATTTTTTTTTCTTTTTTGCTTTATTTAATTAAATAAGGTCTGTATATACATCTATACATACTGTTTAAAAAGAAACAAATAAATGAACAACATATAGTAATAAGTTTTGTAAATAATTGATTTATATATATACATAAATTATTTATAGTAAATAAAATCTTAAATGGTTAAGAAGTTTTGAATTTTAAGTTGTTTTTAATTTAATTTAAATATATGTAAGGAGTCAAAATATTTACGCATATTTTCACTTACTAGCTTAGCTTTAAAATATTATTTTATGGAGATAGATCTGTTTAATAAACCGATTCAATTTTTTGTGGTAGCTAAAATATTTTTTTGAAGGGGAAATAGTTTAAATTTCAATATTGGTTAATTAATTTATTTCGAGGTAATTAATTAGTTCAAATGATAATAAACTGTAGATGTTTTTATGAGGTCAAAAATATGATGAAACCCAAGGTCAGGATTGAAGGGGATTGCAATTAACAGCAAAGGTGAGTAAATCTCACGCCCTGGATTTTATTTAAATTTAAATGTTTAAATTTAAATGATTGGATGAATGATTGAATTGTTTGGATGTGTACTGATGAACTAATGATTTTAGATTTGGTTGTTTCTCGAGTCAATTGTGGGTTGACTCGAGGTATTTGGGGTTTTAAATGGTTTTAAACTTAAAGCATAAATGAGAAAATGGTTCTGTTTAAATCAAATAGGGTTTAATGATCGATGATTCATTAAATAGGTGAGATGATTTAAATCAAAAATTTATTAATTAAATTAATTAATGATTTGAGTTAATTAATTAAGTTTATATTAATTTGGAATGATCATTTGATGGTCTAATAAGTAATTACTTAATGTAATTAATAGAATAAAATTATTGGTGTGATAAAACGAGAGATAAATTAAGATAATTAAATTAAGGAGAATTAATTCATTTAATGAAGTAAATGAAAGGGTAGATAATCACAGGTTGGGTTAAATCAAGAAAAATTAATGTTTGCGGTTCAATTGATGATTAATTATTTGATATAATTAATTTAGCTGAGGATAAATCGAAATATAAGTGGAAATCATAAGCTTATATAATTTATGTTGTAATTAAAGATTGATAAATTGGAATTGATTAATCCATAACAAGTGATGTATGAAGAATTAACTAATATAAGTACTTAAGAATTAATGCAATTAATATAGTTAATTAATTCATGAAGGAATTGAGATTACTTATTGATTTTTGGGTTAAGTATAATTAATATTGGGAAGTTAACTAAAGATAGATGCTTGAATGGAATTGAAGGGTAATTAATTCAGGTTGATTAATTAAGATGAATATTGACGGGATGATTGAATTATCTGATTTGAATTAAGTAATTGACAAGATAAAAAATCTTAGTGAATGGAGGTTAGAAATTCAATTAGAATGAATTGAATTAATTTGGAAGCGATAAAATTTGCTTTTGAATGATTGATTGGTATTGGACGCTTTGAATGAGTTGATATCTCTGATATGAAATGTGGTGTTTATCATTTGGATAACTTGGGATAGGATGTTATGAGACTCGGAGAGGCCGGGATCGGGTATTGGGAGATACCCGAAACCACTTCGAATTTTTATAAATTGATTTGAGAAATCAATAGGTAGGAATGAAATGATTTAAGTGAATTGGATTATTTTATCTAAGTTTGGTACTTAGAAATTTATATGTGAAATAAGTGTTGTCTATAGCAAATTGTGAATTGATTTAATTGATATAAGTTACCCGGGTTTATATAAGTTGTTTGCTTTGGTATTCCATGTTAGTTGGGATTATTCGCGCTGGTTTCCAGCCTGACCCGGGTGTTGCTTTGGTGTAATGCTCGGGTCAGACCGAGTATTACAGATTTTTAGGTAAGGACGTTCGGAAGCTCAGGAGGCGAGCTGAATGGCAATAGCGTATAGAGTATTTCCGTTGTATTTATATTATTGTTAATCCGAGACATGATAATTGTATATATTCAGTGACTGTAAATATGTGAAACTCTGATGTATATTAAATGTAATCGATAGATATGGTATCCTTTTGTAAACTGTTATTATTGATTATTATATTTTATCCGTTGCGAATGTGAGATGTAGTTGATTTTGTTCTTCTTCTTCTTCTATCTCTTTCTTCTTTTTCATAACTATCTGGAATTTTCGGCTTCGAAAATCCGGGTCGTTACATTTGGTATCAGAGCTGAAAGGTTAAGGGAGAACCTTGGCTCTGTTGGGATTACTCATTTAATAGAGTCTGTAGTACTCTAGAATGAGTTGAGTGTGTGTGTGTGTCTATATACACACACACACACACACACACACACACACACACACACACACGAGAGCGTACTTGTTATTTTCTTTTATAAAGGTTTTAAATGATTTTATATATAAAAGTATATTTCAATATATAAAGAAATATGTCATTCTAATAAATATTAAAGCGATTGGTTGTTAAATAAATTAAAAAGTAATATAATGTGACCAAATTGAAGACTTGAATTGGAATTAAATTAAGTAAAAATAGAATTGCAACCAAATTAAAAATTTAATTGATTGAAAATGAAATTCTAAATCTGGTCCCGAAATTTGAAAATTTTGTTTCAAAGTAATGAAAAATAATAAATAAGTATTATTTTGATAACTGGGATTTGTTGCAAACAATGGGTTGTTTGAAAATTGATTTGAATTTAAAACCAAAAGTGGTTTAAAATTTTAAAACATGGCTGGGAAGGCCAAGAAATAAATATGTATATATGTATGGATATACATGATATCAAAGATAATTTGAAATAAACTCTAAGAGGTTGAGTTTTGATTTTTCCCTGAAGTGATGTAAAAACCCAAAGTGATATAAGTTTTGAACTTATAAGAGGGAAAGAATTTTGAAGTTTGAAGCGGAAATTCAAATTGAGTAAGGTTGATTGGATTAAGTAAATTGGAATTTAACTTTGGGAAAGTTAAATAAGTGTAGAAAAAGAAACCAGAATTGGAAATTTCAAGATGAAATTGGAATTTAACTTGGAAAGTTAAATGGTTGATTTGAATTGGGAATTTGTGTGATCTCAAAACGGGTTTGAGATTTAAAAATTGAAAATGGATGGACATTTTAAAATAAATAAGATGATATCATCCTATTGTTAATAAAAATCTTTAAATTGAGAATGGTATTGTATAAATAAAATAAATTTGAATAATTGAATTTTAAAATAAACTTATTTAAGAACTGGCTTCAAATTGGAAGATAAAATTGAATAATAAATTAAATTTTTAAAATAAAATTGTATTGAATTCTTATTTGAACCTTGAAATACATAAGTAAAGATAATATAAAATGGAATTTTGAGAATAGAACTCAGAAATTAAATTGACTAAAAACTTTGAATAAAAGTTAATTTGGTTTAAAAAGGTAAATCAACCTTTGAGAATTTAACTCGAATTTATATAATTCGAGATAGTTTAAATTCAAGATTGAAATTGAAATTGATATGAATTAAGTGGATTGGTGATTGAAGATGTATAAGTTTAAAAATTTAAATGGGAAATTAAATTGGATTATATTGAAATGATTTGAATTTGAAATGGGTTCAATTGATAATAATTCACATTGATTGGAATAATTTGAATTTTTAATTATAAGTTGAACATGATTAAAATTAAATGGAATTTGATTTAAATTGGGAAGGGAATCAAGATTGATTCGACTTAAATTGGGTTTAAATAAATTTTAATAGAAATTGAAGTTATTCAAGTTGGAATTGACTCAATTAAATGGAAATTAGTTGGGGAAGTGAACAGTTTGACTCTTGACTATTTTCAATATAAATTGTTTTAATATATACAACTTTTCTTTCTTAAAGACAAATTATTTTATACTTGGTTTACAATTATTTTTGGAGCTATTTAACAATTTTTCAATTATTTTCTAAACTAATTACTATTTTTCAACTATTTCACGAACTAATTTCTATTTTACAACTATTTTGCAATTATTTAAAATTCCTGAAACTATTCAACTATTTTCCGACTATTTTACGATTAGTTAACTATTTTATAGCTATTTTACAAACTAAGAATTATTTTTCAACTACGTATCTATTTTCAAACTATTTTATAAACTGGTCGGAGTTCAAACTGTTATTGATTTAAATACCCAACTGAGATAAGAATTAAAGTGATAATTCAATGAGAATTAAGGCAATTGTAAATAAGTGAAGGGGAATTTAAGGAAATGTGAATAGAAAGGAAATTGATTTGGCTGATAATCAATGGAAATAAATATGTAGGAAGTACGTATATTATTCTATTCGCATAGTGATTTGATCCAGATTCGAGCACAGAATTTCGAGATAGTTATATCGATCCGAGTTGGGATTTTTTTCACTCGATTTTCGACGTCGAACCTGGATATGGATTGTTGATTGGTTCTAGATATTCTCTATCATAGTTATGGCTATGTAAAGAGAATGACGGTTTCTAATCAGGAAACCAGATCTGTGTCCGCACTAGGAAGTCGAGTGGATGATACTAGTTCGGAAGTGAAATTATGTGATCGAGTGAGCGATCAGATTGGTATAGCGTACGGAAGATAAGTGTACATCGTACGGATTTGAATGAAATTGATATTGAAAAGAGTAATCAAATTTGAATATTTGATTTTGAATAAACAAAGTTATATATCTTTGTTATATAAGATAAATCTCCCCTTGTTAAATCTATTGCCGGAAGAAAAGTATTTTTGAAAGTGTTTGATGTATAAAAGGAATTTTATACAAGTTTGAAAGGATCCAAAGTTTTTAAAATTTTATATATCTGAATATATATATAAAGGATGTTATGAGGAATTTGGAAAAAGGTTTTGGGAACCTTTGGATTGGAAAGGCTTTTGATTTTTGGGTAAAATCAATATCGAATTTGGAAAGCCTAGTTTGAGAATTATCAATTTTGGAATAATCGATTTTGTGAAAAGAGGCTTTGTATGATATCATACTAGGTGTATGATTTGAAAGATACTATAGGTATAGTATAAAGTGTTTTGATGATGGCTCTGGGGAAAAAGGCGCTCCCTTGAAATGAACTTCTCAGGAGTGCCACCGGGTGGTGCTGCCTTGAGCCCCAAGGGGGTTCTAAAGTTGATCCTGTGAGGAGTCCGGACAAAACTAGTTCCTGAGGATTATGAGTTGAGTATACCATAGCGAAAGTCGTGTGTGCCGCTGAGAGCCAACAGTTACATGGACTTTTGCTGCGATGGCAACGTAACCCAGGATGTCACTGCGACCTATGGTATAACATAGCGAAAGTCGTATGTGCCGCTGAGAGCCAACAGTCTGCGTTTGATTTCATATCGGCAGACTGCGACCTATGTAGGAGTGGAGAGGTTCCATTTCGACAGCGAAAATCAGAGGCCGCAGAGAGCCTACAGTTACATGGACTTTTGCTGCGATGGCAAATTAACCCTGGATGTAACTGTGATCTGTTGTGGGTTCCATGGCGTAATCGAGAGGCCGCGGAGAGCCTGCAGTTGCATGGACTTTTGCTGCGATGGCAACGTAACCCTGGGATGTAACTGCGACCATGGATGGGGGTGATGATTTCCAGAGCATTCTCATCGAAGTTATTTCCTCTATTTTCAAAAACTGCTTTCTATATTTTCAATAAAATTATTTTTCAAGTATTTTCACTGGGTGTTGAAAACGGGTTTACCAAGTACTTATAGATTTTCAGTCCTACGCCTGATCAACGTATGACTGAATTTCTATGAGAACAAGGATGGACTGGTTGATACATCGAGTTGTAAGAAGTATTTTTATAAAGAGCTATTTTATTAAGTATGATGTGAATTTAAAAGCATTTCTAAAATTTTTAAATAAAGATATTGGAATTTTGGAAAATCAAGGAAATCCAAACTGGAATTTTAATGAAGTGAATTTGTAATTAAAATCGAATATTGATTTAGAAGTTGAAAATAAGCTAATTGGCTAAATAATTATTTGACTGGGTATATTAATAAAATTTAACTTGGGGAAAAAGTAGATTGTAAGTTGATAATGGGTTGGGGAATGAATTCAAATTTTAAATAGAATTCGACTTAGATTTGATAATAAATTAAATAAGAGGCGATGTTGTAAAATAAAGATAATAAATTTGAGTTGAATTGAAAAATGTGATGGTTTGAATTATAAATAAAATTCAAGGGTGATCTGAATAATATTTAATGAAATTTGCAAGTAAATTAGATAGAAGAGAAGTGATTATAATAGAAATTGTTTAAGTTGCAAAACAAAATCCAAGTGAATAGAAATAAATTGAGAATGGCCTTGTATTAATAAAATAAACTTGATAATGATGAAGTAAGTAAATTAAAAATTTAAAATGGGTTAATCGAATTAAATAATAATTGGATGAAGTCTGATTGAATAAAAAAAACTAAATCAAGCTGTGATTAGAATTGGATGATCAGACTGAACTTAAATTTGATGGTATATTAATTTGAAGTATAAATGAGTTAAGTATGTTCTTGGATATTATTTTGATAAATTGAAAAGGTGAATTTAAAATTAAAAATTAAAATGGATGACTAACTGAATTTAATCGAAGTTGATTGAATGAGAATCAAATAGAAGTAGACTTAAGTTGCTGTTGGAATAAATTAAAGTAAATTCACTTAAGTTTAAAATTTATGGAAGCTTGGCTTCGAATAAGGGTGAAAGCCCATTAAATAAAAGCTTGGATTGAATTAATTTGGAATGGCTAGAAGTATATAAGAATGGAATGTGTCGAGCTAAATAAATGGTTGGTGAATAAAATAGAAATGAAATGGAAGTAAATATAGAATGAGTTGAAATTAATTTAAAGTAACTACAAACTAAATAGATATTTGATTAAGCGAATATCGTCGAAATTGCATATAAAATAGTTGTCGTTCGGCATAAATAAAAGTAATTAAAATGCTATGAGTTGATAGAAATTAAATAAAATTGATTTTAAATCATTTGAAGTGAAGATGAGCTTGTTTGGATTAAAAATCAATTGAATGTAAGAAATTGAGTTGCAAACCATTAAAATTGAAGGAAATGGTATATAAATTGGTTGAAAGCAATTGAATTAGTTTTGAAAACATATAAATTGCTCATGGAAGTTAATTTGAATACATTTCCTTTAGAATTGAAGTGTTATAGTTGTTTAAGTAAGAGAAATGTTGTGAACTTCATGTATATAGTGCTTATATGTTTAAATTGAATAAGTACAGGTACCTGAAGGCCGTTTGGCTGGATTTGGATTGCACTAATTGCTAAAATAAGTAAGCCGCTTGCTTAAAATGCTAAATAAGGTACGCCTACGCAATACAAATAGGAAATATGAACTGTTTTTGCTTTTTCCGACCGTGTGGGTCGATGTATATATATTTATATCTCTTGTCAAATTGCAAAAGCTCCTCCGTACAAAGGAGACTCTGCCGAAATTTTCTGGAAATTTTGGGAGTTAGAAATTTTTGGATTTTTTTGGTAAAATTTTGTTAACGACAAAACGATTACAAATTGAAAATTAAAATAAATTAGTAGATGAAACTAATGAGAATTTGTTATAAATGGAAGATGAAATTTAATATTCAAAATTGAAAATAAATTGAATTCGTATGAAAACGGGAAAAACAAATTTGAATAGAAGTAAATATGAAAACCAATATAAGAGAATGTATAAAATGATTTGTAAAGTTAGGATTGAATATTGTTGCTAAACAAGATATGCAGGTATTAAAGGGAAAAGAAATTGGATTTGATTCCAAAAGATAAATTTGTATTGCCCGATAAAAAGGTACGTATTTAAATTTCTATATGAAATTGGATTGGATTTTTGATCTAGCCACTTGGCTTTCTGTTTTCTTTTGGAATTTGGGAGCCGTATAGGCCTTTTGTAGTTGTACTGTGCTAGCCGCGCAAAGGAGACGCTGGCAAAAAAATTCGAAAATTTAGAGAGTTAGAAAAATTTTGAGGAAATTTTGATAATTCAAAGGTTGGTTAAGTTTAAATTTAAATGATTGAAAAAAAAAGGATAATATTTGAAACTATAAAAGATTTTGGGAGGTTAGTTAAGGTGATAGTGGGTCATTAATAAAAGATAGTTGGTAGGATGTTGAATTGTGAGTTTTGGAAAAAGGTAAACGGGTTTTGAACCATTCTTCCTAACTAGTAATTTCAGGGACGAAATTCTTTTAAGGGGGGAGGAATGTGACGACCCGGAATTTCTAACCATTTAAAATTTGAGAAATTAGTTGATTTTAAATATTTAAAAGTTACTTTTAACTTGAATTCAAGATTCCAATATTTATTTGATAATTAAATTATTGAGTTATATAGTTTGAATATTGAATTTAATAATTGAAAATTGGGTAAATTGTTGAATCTGAAATTTCTAAGCCTGTTTAAATAATTTGAAGGCTTGTAAAATTTATAATGATGATACTGAAGATAATAGAAGGATTGGAATTTAATTTAAAGGTAATTTGTTCCGTTTTGAAATTATATCGTTTAAATTGAATTTAAAAATAGCCTTCCGAGGCATAGTCACGGAATTCGACGAAACCAGTTCCATTGGATCCGTAATAGTTAGTTATTATCGGATTTCAATTTTCGTAGCAACCGGAGTTGTCATTTGACCCTGGCAGCTCAAAACGCTTAGAACTATTCTAATCGATTTAATTTAAAATTCATCATTTACTTCCGTAACTTGCGCATATGATCGAATTAGCTTTCGAAACACGTTCCATTGTGTTCGGGACGTGGGTAAAACCTTATAATCGTCTCGTGGCATTCCTTAAGAGGAGTTCAAAATTTTAATTGGCGCTTAACGAGACGTTTTGAAGTTTTATAATATAATTAAATTCAATTTGCAAGATATTTGCTTTTACAATGTCATAATCAAGAAGCTTTCCGCCCTCCTATATTTCATCCCGTTCCCCCTCTTTGTTCTCTAATCTTCAAGCAGAATCGAACGAAAATATATATATATATATAATAATGGCCGAGCGAATCTCCTCCTCCTTCCAATAAATCGTAAATCCCCTCTTCCTTAAAATTAATTCGCTTTCCCCTAAATCAAATTCAAGAGAGAAAAAATGCCGAAGCCAGCCTCCTTGATTCGAATTTTACTAAAGGCCGAAGCCTTCGAGTCAAATAAAAAAAAATGGCGACGCATTATCAATCGAGCTCGAAACCCGAGGGGAGGATGTGGCCGCGAGCGTGAGGAGGGCAGAGGGTTGCCGTGTGCATTAGTGGTTGGCGGTCGAGCATCGTGACTTTGGGTCGCACGCGAGTTAGGGCTTCGCCATAATTTGGGGGTGACGCGATGTAGGGTTGTAGGGTGGAGTCGCGTGTGGTGCTGCAGCATTGACGAAGCCGTGGCCGTTAGGGTATTGGATCCGCCTACGGTTTCGCGATGGTTGAGCGTCGAGCTCGAGCGCGGCGATGCGAGAGAACTGGGGAAGGGTGTTCGGTGGTGTGTTTGAGTCTAGCAGCAAGGTATAACTACCTTATATATTTTTTTTTCTTTTTTGCTTTATTTAATTAAATAAGGTATGTATATACATCTGTACATACTGTTTAAAAAGAAATCAATAAATGAACAACATATAGTAATAAGTTTTGTGAATAATTGATTTATATATATACCGAAATTATTTATAATAAATAAAATCTTAAATGGTTAAGCAGTTTTGAATTTTAAGTTGTTTTTAATTTAATTTAAATATATGTAAGGAGTCAAAATATTTACGCATATTTTTCACTTACTAGCTTAGCTTTAAAATATTATTTTATGGAGATAGATCTGTTTAATAAACCGATTCAATTTTTTGTGGTAGCTAAAATATTTTTTAAAAGGGGAAATAGTTTAAATTTCATTATTGGATAATTAATTTATTTCGAGGTAATTGATTAGTTCAAATGATAATAAACTGTAAATGTTTTTACAAGGTCAAAATTATGATGAAAACCAAGGTCAGGATTGAAGGGGATTGCAATTAACAGCAAAGGTGAGTAAATCTCACACCCTGGATTTTATTTAAATTTAAATGTTTAAATTTAAATGATTGGATGAATGATTGAATTGTTTGGATATGTACTGATGATCTAATGATTTTAGATTTGGTTGTTTCTCGAGTCAATTGTGGGTTGACTCGAGGTATTTAAGGTTTTAAATGGTTTTAAACTTAAAGCATAAATGAGAAAATGGTTCTGTTTAAATCAAATAGGGTTTAATGATCGATGATTCATTAAATAGGCGGGATAATTTAAATCAAAAATTTATTAATTAAATTAATTAATGATTTGAGTTAATTAATTAAGTTTATATTAATTTGGAATGACCATTTGATGGTCTAATAAGTAATTACTTAATGTAATTAATAAAATAAAATTACTGGTGTGATAAAACGAGAGATAAATTAAGATAATTAAATTAAGGAGAATTAATTCATTTAATGAAGTAAATGAAAGGGTAGATAATCACAGGTTGGGTTAAATCAAGAATAATTAATGTTTGCGGTTCAATTAATGATTAATTATTTGATATAATTAATTTAGCTGAGGATAAATCGAAATATAAGTGGAAATCATAAGCTTATATAATTTATGTTGTAATTAAAGATTGATAAATTGGAATTGCTTAATCCATAACAAGTGATGTATGGAGAATTAAGTAATATAAGTACTTAAGAATTAATGTAATTAATATAGTTAATTAATTCATGAAGGAATTGAGATTACTTATTGATTTTTGGGTTAAGTATAATTAATATTGGGAAGTTAATTAAAGATAGATGCTTGAATGGAATTGAAGGGTAATTAATTCGGGTTGATTAATTAAGATGAATATTGACGGGATGATTGAATTATTTGATTTGAATTAAGTAATTGACAAGATAAAGAATCTAAGTGATTGGAGGTTAGAAATTCAATTAGAATGAATTGAATTAATTTGGAAGCGATAAAATTTGCTTATGAATGATTGATTGGTATTGGACGCTTTGAATGAGTTGATATCTCTGATATGAAATGTGGTGTTTATCATTTGGATAACTTGGGATAGGATGTTATGAGACTCGGAGAGGCCGGGATCGGGTATTGGGAGATACCCGAAACCACTTCGAATTTTTATAAATTGATTTGAGAAACCAATAGGCAGGAATGAAATGATTTAAGTGAATTGGATTATTTTATCTAAGTTTGGTACTTAGAAATTTATATGTGAAATAAGTGTTGTCTATAGCAAATTGTGAATTGGTTTAATTGATATAAGTTACCCGGGTTTATATAAGTTGTTTGCTTTGGTATTCCATGTTAGTTGGGATTATTCGCGCTGGTTTCCAGCCTGACCCGGGTGTTACTTTGGTGTAATGCTCGGGTCAGACCGAGTATTACAGATTTTTCAGGTAAGGACGTTCGGAAGCTCAGGGGTGAGCTGAATGGCAATAGCGTATAGAGTATTTCCGTTGTATTTATATTATTGTTAATCTGAGACATGATAATTGTATATATTCAGTGACTGTAAATATGTGAAACTCTGATGTATATTAAATGTAATCGATAGATATGGTATCCTTTTGTAAACTGTTATTATTGATTATTATATTTTATCCGCTGCGTATGTGAGATGTAGTTGATTTTGTTCTTCTTCTTCTTCTATCTCTTTCTTCTTTTTCATAACTATCTGGAATTTTCGGCTTCGAAAATTCCGGGTCGTTACATATATAACACTTTACACTACATAAAAAGTGGCTAGTCTTTCCATTATAGTTACTTAAGCATGCTTATGCACTAATTCACATTTTAATCCAAAAAATATGAAAAAAAAAGTGTTAAAGATATTATTATAAGTTATGCAAATACTAAACAAAAGAAAACAACAGCTTTTAAAAATGAAAATATATGCGACTACCCAGCTATATATATACTAAATAACATATATAAAATTTGATAGATCAAATTCTCGTATCTATAAGCTTCTTTAACAAAAAAAATATTATAAACATACATGTTATAGGAAATCACTTATAAATTTATGCATATCACTGTAAAGATATATATTGTTGAAATGATATAACATACTTTATACTTTATTATATAACATATACAAACAACCAGTATATAAGTATGACTTAAATAACTTATAACACATGCATAAAATCAAGATATACGTGCATATTTTATCAAAAATCAATACTATAACCAACACAGAACCATAAGCTTGCTTTACCTCAAAATCACTCATATGCATATACTTGCACATATAAGCTAATGCATAAACTTTATATAACTACATAATATATATGTAATTATTTAAAATCAACGTACTTATATATCATATTCAAAATTCATTACTGACAAAGTATATCTATATATATGCACATGCATATGTCACTGTAAACACATATATACACTATCAATTATATATAATACCCCTTTATATCACTCTCTTATATAGTATATACAAACATATATTAGATATAAATATACGCAGTAATATCAACAGACCAAATGCATATAAACAAATACATATGTAAACAACTTTATAAAATTTAAAATCAATATAGAACAACAATTATTTTACCTATCATATAAATAAAGGAGGATGTTTGAGAGGAAAAACATGGCCATGGTTGGCTAGGTTCGAGTCATCGGGGTGCTTGCGACATTCGGCTGAGAGGGTAGCGGAGGCTGACGCGCTTGCTCAGGTGGAGGATGTGGGGAAGTTGGTGGTGGTTCGACTTGGGCTGTCTCGGCCTTAGGTAAGTTTGGAAATGAAGAGGGGTTAGGGTTTAGGTTGCATGGACCAAGGTGGTGGGATGGAAGGAAGGTGGAGCAGGTGATGTGGCACACAAGTGGGCATATGGTGGTGAAGCAGAGGTCAAACAACCGTAGGAAAGTGGAAAGAAAGGTGGAAGGTGACAGAGAAAACTGTTTATATTTTTTCTTCTTTCTCAAAAAAATAAATAAAAAGATATCTATCATGTAGACATATGTATTTGCAAAATGAATGAATAGATGGTAAAGATAAAAGGAAGAGAATGAAATCAAGGAACCAAAGTATATTAAACGAACAATGAATATCATATTGAATTAATGGGATAACAAAAGTCACACATTAGATTCTGTAAAGTAGTAAAAGCGAATGGCTAATCATATTATACAATGGATAATAGAGAATGACGCAAAGAAACCAAAAGTCACGGAACCGGTACAGATACAGTTACCTTTTTTGCGGATTCCACCGCATATCAGACTTTAAACCATATAATTGAATATACCGCAGAGATCAGCACGATAAGACGATCAAAACAGTATACAGATGTCTATGGTATGTCATTGTATCCTAAGTCGATAATCGGTATCGAAAAATGCTGCAAATTTTTCGAAAATAAGATAAACGAAGAAATAGCGGTTCAATTTGAAGAAATGAAATATGACTTCACACTCAGAAGATGATTTACAAATTTATTATGTAAAAATATTCAGGTTGGAAAATATCTTATTATCATCAAATATTAACTGATTTAAATTTAAATAAAACTACACAAGAAAATAAACATCCATATTATCTGATGAAAATTTGACATTTGTTATGTGTAAACAGACGTATTCCAAATAATAAATTTTTATTTCAAAATTTTATTATTTAAAATTTCACAAAAATTCAGTTATTGACATTATTAAAAATCGTTAAAATTTTAGGTCGTTACACCAACTTTTAGTCGTTGGATATAGATTCGAGGGATAGTTTATTATAGGACTAAGTTATGTATATATGTGTATATTTGTGTAGCCGCATTTGTATGTATTAATGATAGGTGAGTAGTATGTATTGGACTGGTGCTATGTAAATTTTTGATGATAGTGGACATCTGACTCTTTTATATAGACCAATTGGACATGCAAATTTTGACTTTATATTTTATTAGCATGTATTTGATTTGATGACTTTGTGTACTTTAATTAAGTATACTATGTATTGTCATATCGTGGAACTTTGCATTGTGTCGATATTGAGTATATTTATGTGAGCTATATATGATTTTAAAATACATATTGTTGTTAGTCCAAGGGAATATTTACGTATGACGATCTAATAATGCTTTTTTCACTATATCATCAAACAATATTACTTAGTAACACTCTTTTGTAGTATGGATAGAGAGGTGGAGTGTCACAAGTTTTTAATTTACCGTGTTTCAAATAATTTATTTTCAATATTTCAAAATTAGTCTGTTCAAGTTTTCAAATTCAAATTTTATGTTTGGTTTTTAAATTCAAATTCTTGGGTCAATTATCAAGAATTTATTTCTAAAAGCAAACCAGTTAAGGATAAGGGGTTATTTCATCTTAAGAAAAGTTTTTTTTTACCATAACGAGAACTCAATGGATCTACCACTACCGATCGTTCATGACCTATCTTTGACGATTTGTTGGGACTTAAGCCAAAGTTGACCAAGTTTCCACCAGCAATCTACATCACCTTTGTCCATATTTCCTTATTTTTAGATCCATGTGCAAACATTAAGATCTACAATAATTTGTCTTTTTTATATTTGGTACAATGATTTTAGATCTCGGTCCACCAATATGAATCTCCATTGTTTTGTGCATCCAAATTCAATGATCTAACATCTCCATCATTACATGCAAAAGATCCATTATCATCACATTGTTTTGTGAATATATTTATACTGATGTGATAAGTATATGGATATTTTTCCAAACATTGAAAGGTAAATGAGAAATGAATGAGTAATATACATATGTAAATATTTCGTAAAGGTATTTTAATACAAGTATTTGCAGAGTAGTTCTAATTAATGAATGGATTAACTAAAAAGGCTTGGTGGTGGCTTATGTGTTCAATCATGCTTGGTTTTCCATATGAAAATAAATCTCCAATTGACCTGTTTGTTTATTTGATAGTTAAATCACCGACTATAAATCTTGACCAGATATAAATTTGTAATATGTAGAAGAAACACATAATTATATGGTACAGTGAGGGCACGGGCAACGGTAGTGGAACAAGATTATTGTCCGCATCAAATGGAAGTAGGGATGGCCCTGGATCGGGGTCACGGCTCGTCATCAACTGATCATGATGGAAAGGGCCGAGTTTGGGACTTAGATTACTATCGTAATAATTATATTGTAATTTCTTTCCTCATAATAAAACGGCTAAATCACTTACACATTTACGGGATCACGAATGGTCCCTAGGCATGCTCTAAAATGACAATAAACTATCATGGCTAGAGATGCACGCATTGAATTATTTGGTTTTTTTTCATTTTCCCCTTTAGCATTTTGAACTTGATTCTATTAGTTGAATTATTTGATTACAAAACTCACTCGAATGTGAAATCTGACATTGATGATTGTAATGACCCAAGATTTTAGGAATTTATTTTGAAAAATATAAATAAGTTTAAAATAATTTTTAAACCAATTTTAAAAGGGAAATTGATATGGCTTGATATGGTGTAACTATATGGGTGTACATGTGTGCACAGGGAATACACATGAATTGAAGCTAAATCCCTGAATGATATGAATGAACATATGTTGATGTGTATGGGAAAAATATATATATTTATGCAGATAAATAAAATAAATCCTTAAAAGGCTATATGCAAATATATATATATGGATGCAACTTATTGTATTTGAGAGTACATGTGCAGGTGTGCCAGTATAAAATAATGTATACGTATATGTGTGCACTAATTATTTCTGTAAGACATATATATACATATAGGCATGCTAATCAAGTACTAGAGTTCAAATCAGTAAAGTAAATACACAAACATATTTTAAATATAAACAGAAAGAAAAAAATGAAGGTATAGAAGGAGTAATCCTTTTATAAATAAATAAAGGAAGTACATACTATTTAAGTGAAAGCTAAAAATAGAAAATAAGATAAAAACAGAGAAATGTTTTGTATAGGCCGAATTAAGAAGGGTACTTGATATATAGATATATAATAACCAATGGAAATCAAGTCACACTTTTAGCATGTTAGTAGACAAGAGGAAAAGTATTTTCTGGAAAAGCAAAATTTCTGAAAATAACCAAAAGATTATAACCACTTTTCTCTTTACAAACTTAAGCCGGGGAGGGTAAGATTTTGTGTTTAGATAAAATGAAAATGACATTATTTCTGATGGGCAAAAATGTCTTTAGTTAGTGCCTTAAACCCTAAGGAAAACCCTGCATAAATAAGCAGTGATATGAGGAACCTCCTCCTCTCCCCGGATAGCTCTTGAAAAAAAAATACATTATATATATATATAAACAAGTGAAGAAAAGGGTTTGAAGGCAGAAGCTTACCAATCAACTAGGGAAGTGAAAGAGAGCTAGGTGAGAAAACTCACTCAAAATCTAAGGCACTAAGTCCTAATGAAGGCAGCCAGTTCATAAGTTAATTTTTCTTAAAAAAAAGAAGAAAAATGTATTTTCATATGTGGTGGTCTATCTGTGATTTCGGAGGTTAAAATGTGTTTTGATTTTTAACTGGTTGTTCTGCTGGTTTTATTATATGAAAGTTCTAAGAATAATTAGTGTGTATATATATATATTTTAAAAACCTAGATCTCTCTGATATGTTAATGTTTAGAAACATAAGTAAATACCCAGAGAATTAAATGTTGAATATAGGCAAGTAATGTTGGCTTTGGCTTAATCCAGAAAACTTTAAGCATGTGCGCTGCAATATGCTTATGTATAAGTGCGGAGGCTTGGAAAAAAAAAGAATTAGGGGTGCAATAGGGTTGCCTATGTGTTGACGCTCCTGATTCAATGAAAATACAAATAGTCATATACATAGCCAATAAATTTTGTGATTCAGTAAAACTTAGTCATTCTGAGTTAAACTGAAGCACAGATGATAGCAAAAAGAAAAAAAAAACTCTCTCATAAAGCCATAGACCAATGTTAGTTGTCTATAACCCTTTTAAAATTGCAAGAATATATATGTATATGTGCAGAACCTATTTAATAGACACCTATGTTAAATTGCCCGATTACCTCTGTTTTTTTGTGAGTGATGTGGAATGCCATGACATGAATGTTTGTTTTAGTGAAATGATTCACTGAATGGGTTTGCCATGAAAAATCAAAAGTGTTACTCTCTAAAAAAAAAAAAAACCTGATTAAGAAATGGAGGGTCAAGAGCACTGCAGGAATGACTTGTGTTCTTGAGTAATGAAAGTTGACACATGGCTTGTTTAAGTCCTGAGATCTGTGTGTAATGGAGTGAATTAGTCCATTACAGTGTGTCCATTGATTCATTAATTGTAGATGAGACCAAGCTAGATAAATATATCAAAGTAAGGGAACTTGGTATAAAGAGGAACTAGAGCTTTCCTGGAATGAAATCTGAGTAGGGAACCAATGATTTAATTCATTTTGGTGATTTCTCTATTTTGTATAGATGCTTATTTGATTTTTGACTGAGCTGTATGAATGTATGAATGTATCATATCTTCATAAGGTTCTAGAAAGAAAGATTTAAGTGTGCACATGCACAATGACACAGAACATGCACACATGACTTATTTGTTTTCTAAAGGCAGAGTTATATACATATATACATGTTTCAACTTTAACTTGATTAACAAATTGTTTTAGTGGATTTTCTCATACCAGACATATGTCTGACCCTAGTTTGCTAATGGCATCTGGGGTGTCTCATTTAAAATGGGGCAGCTTCCAATGCATTTTCAAGGACTGCAGCAACTAAGTAGGAGTAGGAGCAAGGCTTTGAGAAGAAGATTATAGCATGCTAAAATTTAATTAGATAAGAGCTTAAATGATGAAATCTGCATGTATTGATACTTTTAAATTGTAACTTGTATTAAGTACTAGCTGTTGAATGGATATTTTGCTAAGTGTTTTACTAAGGAATTGAATTGTAACAGGAGTTGTAAATCTGAATACTGTCTGAAAAGTTGAAGAAGTTAATCTATGATTTTGTAAGAAAAATTGAGTAAGAACACTATGATAAATAGGATGGATATATTTTATAAATGTATTAGTCAATCTTGTGTCTTTGAAAAGGATTAAGTATTGGAAATATGGACAGTTGAGTCTCAACGAACAGCATGGTTATTCTTTCATTATGACAATTTCATGCAAGAGTTTAAAGGCATAAGGAAAATGTATTAGGTGTCTGCATGTTTTCATAATGCAATTTGTACTATGCAAAGGTTTTATACCTTATTCTTGAATGAAGGAAGGATCTGTAATATAGGAATAAGGTAACTCACTTAAAAATATTCCAGAAAAGAGTTTGTAACTAAGGTAGATTCTATAGAAAAGCAAACATAGAAAATGATAAAAACTCATATCACTTTCAGAACATAAGCACTACATCATTAATTTATGTATAATCATAACACAATCTCCTTGATTTTAGGAATTACACTTTATAGAGAAGCCAGTAAGAAATCAAGAGTTGAGGTCTTACAAATGTATATATACAGATACATATATACAGATGAAATTTTATTGCATGAGTTAAATTGAACTATAGGTGGATTGATTAAATTTAATCAATCAAATTATCCTCTTATTTACCATAACTCTGATTAAAACAAGAGAGGGGCACATACATCTTCATATGTGTGTGCATATCTTTGTGAATACACTAATATATTTATATTGGTAAAAATAATTGATCCTGGATGAAAATTGTTTATTTGATAAAAAGAAAAATGACTCTAGGCTTTGGAAATATATATATTTAACAAATATATATATATATATATATATATATATATATATATCTCCATGTAAAAAAAATCCTGACAAATTTAGGTATAAAAAGAGAGGGTCATCTCAATAATTCTAAATCTCATCCAAAAAGATGAGACAGAAAGGAAAAAGCGAGCTCCCTCACATGATCTCGAATGATCACAGTAACGCCTCGAACGGCACGATCACATTCTCGCCTCGAACGACAACCGATCTCGAACGATCGCATATTTTGCCTCAAACGACATTCGATCCCGAACGATCATATTTCACCTCCAATGGCACTCAATCTTGCATAATCATATTTTGCTTCGAACGGTATCCAATCTTGAACGATCATATATCATCTTGAACGATAATCAGTCATAAACGACCATCATTTGCCATGAACGGCCATCAATCATGAATGACCACCACTTGCCTTGAATGGGAACACAACCTCAAGTAAATGCCTACCTTGAACGACCACAATTAAGACCTAGAGAGATTGGAGATTTTGATCAATGGATTATGGATTTTGGATTTATAGCAATTCAAAACACAATTTCATGCCGCAAGATATGTTTTGGAGGGCAAATGTTATCTCGCCTTTTGGTCCGACCGAGATACTATGGATTTGACTAAAATGGATGGATTGGAAATTGATTACAGTTGAAACTATGGATGATAGTTAAATTGATTCGGATAGACAACACTTAAAAAACGACTAATTATGAAATTGGCACTTCGCCTAGGCAATGGGTTGGATCAGATCCCCAATTTCTGGCCTCAGCAAGCTGCGATAAGTACGGAGTGACAAGAAAGGCCACATAAGGCTACATTCAAAATTTCAAGTCGATTCGAGTTCGTATGCTCGAGTTATGGACAAAAAAAGATGGATCGGTATTGATAGATTAATGGTAATTTGCTTGGAGTCTAACCCAAGAAAATTTGCTATTTTCTTGGAGTTGGCACATGGTTCGCTTGGAATCATAGAAATTTGAAGTGCTGGATCGTGCTTAGTATCTGATACATGTTTTCTTGGAGAAAAACGATCGGTACCGATCGTTTTTCATACTTGGAGTCAAAATCACGTTTTCTTGGAGAAATTTCAATTTTACCCGAGTCTAACCCTGGGATAGGATCTTCAGCACCTGCTTGGGGTCAAAAAGGCGATTACTTTGGGTTTCACTTCGGGTCAACCCTAAAGTTGGTTTTTCGATGACTGTTTTGGTGATTTTTGATGATGAACGACTTATAACTCAAATTTATAAAGGAAATCGATAAGAAATTTGGAGGAAAACTACACAACACATGAGGGACCCACACCATCAATCGTCGGGCCCCACGATGAAGTTGGATTGATCGATCAAGATCTATAAAACAATTCAAATGAACGGAGATCGAGCAATATCTCACAAACGATAAGTCGGAATGACACTAAATTTGGAAGGCAAGTAGCTAACATCATGGGGGGCCACAAGAACGGTCGCACCCCAATTGGTCCAACTTGAACGATCAGTGCTAATCGTTCCAACAATGAAGTGGGACCCGTGATCATACGTACAACCTTATCTAGATCTGTAGAATCTTTTGGAAAAATTTCAGCCCGATCCATGTATGTCTTCACCTATAAATACAGCGGACTTGTCTCATAGCAACAGATCTTCTGCAAGATCTTCTTTTGGCTATCCTTCATCACTTCTTATCTCTTCCTCCATTATTTTTCAAAGGCAAAAGCATTTGTAACTGTACTCAAACAGTATAAGTAAAAGATTATTGAAGTAGATGTATGTCAGAGTTTGCCAAACCACTATAAAATTTGCGTGTTCATTTACTTCTCTAAAATTCATTTGTGATTTGTGAACTTGTATTCTCTGTTTGGATCTAAATATTAGATATTGGTGCTTTCATGTACAACTGGGTGTTTGTGCCTATTTTCGATGCTAACACCACATATGACCAATTTAAATTTGAAAGCAACATTTTACGATCCTCCGATATGCAAAATACATCTTTACATATAATGGTTAATTCATCACAAATTAGTTACAAATCAACTATGAATACTAGAATCATAGCTAATATTTGTGACAAGTAATATAATCTCCTACCAGTTCCTAGAAGTAAACTTCGAGTACTCCAGCTTTGCTACCGACGCTTTATCTTAAGTACTTCACTACCGAGGCGACCTCTTCTTTCTAGAGGTGTAGCATCTCACCGGTGAGGTTCTTTATTCACGAGTGCATACCTAGTCTATTACAAATCCGTAATTGAAAAATGCATTTCTCTCTCGAAGCTACAAGTAACTTTATATAATAACTATAGATGCTTAACATAAATAAAAATCATACCGTGTCTCATAAGTTTTGTTGAAACAAAATATTGTAAAAAATACTACTTATTCTTAAATTTCTGCCAAACTTTATTTTTTTTAATGATAAAATTATAAAAAGAATTATCTACGCCACTTATCTAATCTTTAATTTGCCGCTTCTCATAGTTACTCCCAAATCAATCGCTGCCTCCCAAAATTTGACCTGATTCTTTCTGCATCAGGTCCACCGCTCCAAAAATCATCGACGTTACCGTTAGCAGCTCAAATCAACGTGAACACAAATTATCTCAGCCGCATCAGACCGTGCAATTGTGATGTTCCAACTCTGCCACTCAAGCTTCGCTTTGCATCTTTAGTCCATCACAGCTCCGACATCTTAATTCTGTTACAACTTTGGTTGAAGGTAACTTGCGGTTTTAATATGCATATCTATTTTGCTTACATAATTCGTTTAAATTATTTTAAACTATATATGGGTTTGCAACTTCGGTTAAAGGATATTTATTCATTTTCTCAGGCCATTGCTTCACCAAACGGTGAACTTTATTCAGTGTAGTGGACTCTTCAATGTTTATTAGCATGGCCTGTTGGAGTGGTTAGCTTTAGGATAATGAAACATAGAAAGCCTGCATATGTATAAAGAAGTTAGTAGGGCATACAACTGATAATCCAAAAATTCATATGGGGAAAATAATATAGTAGTAAAACAAGTGTAGTAGTATTCATGAGGGGAAAAACCTAGATGTCCATATAACCACGTGTACAGTTTTGATCACAAATTCTATACTTTTCATTTATCTTTTTGCAATTTGCAGTATACTTATATATATATATACATAGATATATAAACACACACACATATATGTTTTCTTCCATAGAAAAAACATATGGCTTTACATATTGGCCTTTTAAACATGAATATTTTATTTTTTAAGATTAAGAACATATAAGAAAAAACATATTTTAACTGGGGAAAAATGTTTACACGTTACAAAAGGTAAAATTTTGACAAAGTGTGTGTGTTTGGTCATGGTCATAGGCTGGATAAGGATGTTGAAGTGGTGTAGTTTTATCAATTGCAGAGGTTGAATAATTGGTCATTATGCCAGCAATTATGAAAATACGCTATTAGAAATAATTACTAACTTGAAATGTCATGTAAAATCAGAAGATGTCCTTTTAGGTCTGCTAGAAAAACAAAGTGCCATTAGAACAAATTCCTCAAACCATAAGATTAATCAATCTAGACCAGTAGTATGACAACATAAACAACTTGAAGAAACTTATAATGTGGGACCTAAAACAATGGAAAAACACAGTATTGCAAAAAACAGACCCTGGCGGTATAAGCCATTATGTGCAAGGCAGTAAAAAATTAATGTAAATTGACTAAAAGTTCGTCAATTATCGATAAGGAAAATGTGTATATTTCATATATTTAGCCTTCAATTTTGCAGGGATTGCGGTTTATTTCATATATTTAGTAGTTGACAATGTGTATGTTGTTGGGAAATCTCGGGCTTTCCCGCCTCGTGAAGTTAAGATAGGCACTTTAAGACTGAAAGTAGTAATGGGAGCACAAGAGTTTATAATTCTCCAATATGGAGATTCTTCCATTATACCAAGAATAGTAGGATTGCAAGAATATGATTACAAAAGCAACTCACACTCGGTGGCTTACTCAAGCTTGGGGATAGAGACTTCCCAAGCTATCTCTCTTTTTCTCTCAAAGATGCTCTCTTTTATAATTCTTGGATATTTTTTAGATTTGATTGATAGTTAAGAATGAAGGATCCTGCCCTTATTTATACTACTCAACCTCCACAATGAATGGTGGAGATTACTTGTATCCAAGGGTGAAGATTGATTCTCTAAAATGCTCCACACTCTCTAGGAATCTCTACACTCTTTCATTCCCTTCTACATCCTTCCATACTCTTCCGTAAGATTCCTAAAGGTTTCACACATCTCTAGAATATTCCAAATGGTTCCACACTCTTCCACAAGCTTCTAGAGAGTTATCCGGAATGTTCTAAAAAATTCTATACTTCTATACAAAGATCTAGAATTTTCTAGAAACTCTCCAATTAAGGAGATCCCAACAAATGTTCCCCTCCCGACTTAATTGGGAGGTAGTAGCAAACCAGAACCTTGACAGCAATCTGCAAGCTTCTTTGTTGGTATTACCTTGGTCATCATATTAGACCAGTTTTCATCTTTGTGAACCTTGTCGAGATGTATTTGCTTTTCCTCGAGGACTTCTCGGATCCAATGATATCTTGTATCAATGTGCTTTTTGCGGGAATGAAATGTTGAATTCTTTGCCAAATAAATTGCACTTTGATTGTCACACTTCAAGACATGCTTTTCTTGATATATTCCTAACTCATGCAATAATTCTTTATCCACAACATCTCCTTGCAAGCTTCGGTAGCTACGATATACTATGCCTCTGTAGTGGATAATGCAACACACTTTCGCAGCTTTGATTGCCATGAAATAGCTCCCCCTACAAAAGTAGTTAAGCATCTCGATGTTGATTTCCTTGAATCAATGTCACCGGCCAAGTCTGCATCTGTGTATCCTTCTAATAAAGGTTTTCCTTTTCCAAAGCATAAACATCTTTTGGAAGTTCCACATAGATATCGGAGGATCCATTTGACTGCAACCCAATGTTTATTCCATGTGTTAGCAAAGAAGCGACAGACAACACCAACTGCATTAGCTATATCTAGTCTTGTGCATATCATTGCATACACGAGACTGCCTACCATAGATGAGTATGGTGTCTTCTTCATTTCCTCCATGTCTTTTTCACTTGTCGGACTCTGCTTCGAACTTAGCTTGAAGTGTCTGGCAAGTGGAGTGTTAACCGACTTTGATTTGTGCATGTTGAACCTTTCCAACACTTTCTCAATGTTCCTTTCTTGGGATAGCCGTAACAGTCTTTTTGATCCATCATGAGTTATTCTCATCCCAAGAATTTGTTTAGCCAGTCCCAAATCATTCATGGCGAAGCTCTTGCTTAGATCTTTCTTTAAAGCAGCTATTTTTATGCGATCTTGACCAATAATTAACATATCATCAACATAGAGCAGAAGTATGAGAAAGTCACCACTTACATACCTCTTTGTGAAGACACAATGATCGCTTTTCGTCTTTTTGAAATCATGTTCTTCCATTAATGTGTCGAACTTCTTGTACCATTGCCTTGGTGCTTTCTTAAGCCCGTATAGACTCTTCGTGAGGCGGCACACTAAATTTTCTTTGCCTGGAACTTTGAATCCCTCAGGCTGCTCCACGTAGATCTCTTCCTCTAGGTCACTATGAAGAAATATCGTCTTGACATCGAGCTGTTCAATCTTCAAATCTTGCACGGCTGCTAGGCCAAGGCAACTCGGATGGATGACATCTTTACCATAGGAGAGAATATCTCTTCAAAGTCGATACCTTTTTCTTGTATGAATCCTTTGACGACTAACCGAGCTTTGTAGTGAGGCTTTGAGCAGTTCTCTCCGGTCTTGATTCTATACACCCACTTATTCTTTAAAGCTCTTCCCCCTTTTGGCAGCTCCTCTAGTTCATATGTGTTATTCTCATGCAAGGATTGCATTTCTTCTTGCATGGCTATTCTCCATTCTTCTTTATAAAAATTACTCATTGCTTCTTTACAGCTTTGAGGCTCCCCCTCATCAGTGAGCATAACGCACTCCTCTATGTTGTATCGGGTGGATGGTCTTCTTTCCCTTGAGGATCTTCTCGGCTCTAATGCGGTTGGAGTGCTAGATTGAGGTTCTTCCTAAACTAGTTCATCATGAATTTCATGATCTTCAGCATCAGTACTTTCTTGTGTGTTATTATCTTCATGTCGAACTAGAGTAGGTTCGATGTTCTTGGTGCTTCTCAATCTTGGCCCTCTTTAAATTGTTGATATCTTCAATTGTTTGATCTTCGAAGAATACAACGCCTCTACTGCGAACAATCTTCTTGTTAGTTGGATCCCAGACCTGGTATCCAAATTCATCCTTAGGTGAATGAAGGTAGATACACTCCTTTGTCTTTGCATCAAGCTTAGCTCTCTCATCTTTGGGGATGTAAACAAATGCCCTACACCTGAACACCTTGAGATGATTGTATGAAGCCCTCTTGCCCATCCAAACTTCCTCTGGGATGTCCCCATCCAAAGGAACTGATGGTGTGAGGTTGACAATGTTAACCATGGTCACTATAGCTTCTCCCAAAAATGATTTGGGTAACTTAGCATGAGAGAACACACAACGAACTCTTTCTTTAATGGTATGGTTCATTCTCTCAGCTAGCTCATTCAATTGTGGTGTCTTAGGTGGAGTCTTCTCTAGCCTAATATCATATTTCTTGCAATGGGCTTCAAAAGGACCTCTATACTCACCTTCATTATCTGATCGTACACACTTGATCTTCCGTCCAGTTCACGCTCCATTAGAGCATGGAATTCTTTGAAGGCATTAAGCACTTAATCCTTTCATTTTAACAGGTGCAACCACACTTTCCTTGAATGATCATCAATGAAGGTGACAAAATGTAAAGCACCACTAATGGGTCTCTCAGACATCGAACACATGTCAGTGTGCATGAGGTCTAGAATGTTCTTTCTCCTTGTGGGCTAAGAAGATCTTTGGAAAGCAACTCTGTGTTGTTTTCTAGCTAAACAATAAGCACAAGGATCGAGTGGTTTACCTTTCACGTCAGGGAGGAGTTGTTTTCGAGCGAGTATGTGAAGACCCTTCTCACTGATGTGCCCAAGTCATTTATGCTATGTGTCCATACATCAATGGTGATGTTTACCTCTCCTTTGTAGAGCTTAGCTTGCATTATGTACAATGATCCTACATTCTTTCCTTGAGCCATTATTAAAATTCCTTTGGTGAGCTTCCACTTTTCTTCACTAAAGTAATTCATCAGATCAACATCATCTAGCTTTCCGACGGAGATAAGATTGAGGCGCATGGCCTGGACATGCCTCACATCTTTCAGAACAAGCTTGCACTCGGTGCTTGTTGTTAGAATGATGTCTCATATCCCAACGATCTTGCTCCTATCTTGATTTCCCATTTGCACCGTACCAAAGTTACCACTTTGGTAGGACGAGAAGAAGCTTTTATGTGGAGTAACATGGAAGGAAGCACCAGAATCAACGATCCAAGAACTCTCATCGTAAGCAATGTTTAGAATGTTACCTTCATCAATGAGATATAGTAGATCTTCTTTTAATACTATGGCAGTAGTACTCTTCTCTTCTTGCTTCTTCTTTGGGCTTATTTGTTTTGGCTTAACATTACCGGCCTTTTGGTCTTTCTTGAAGGATCGACATTCCATTTTCTTGTGACCATCCTTCCATAGTAATAGCGTGCAATCTTCGAGCATGACTAAGATCTACCTTGAGATTGATGCGGATCTCGGTTCTTACTATGTCCACGACTTTCATTCCTATCCTAATTCTCACAGCATTTGCTTCGGGATGGATAGACTTACTTCGTTCCATTCTCCTTGCTTCTTCACCAATAAGACTGTCACTGACGGTATCCATGGTTAGCTTTCCTTTCGGAGCTGAGTTACTAAGTGTAACTACGAGTGTGTCCCAGCTTTCCGGTAAGGAACTAAGGAGTAAAAGGGCTTGTAACTCATCATCAATCTTCATATCAATTTTTGTTAGTTGATTTACGAGCCCTTTGAAATTATTCAGGTGCTAAATTATGCTATGACCATCCTTATACTCGAACTTCACCAACCGTCGAGCTAAATTAGCCTTGTTACGAGGCGTTTTCTTCTGAATGATGGACTAAAGTTTTATCCATAATTCATAAGAATTTGTATAAGTAAAAACATGCTCGAAGAGTGTTTTGTCAATGTACTTACGGATCATAGCAACGGCCTTCCGGTTCAACAGTTCCCACTGAGCATCACTCTTTCCTTCTACCTTGTCTTTGTAGATGATGGGCTCACGCAAATCCTTGCAATACAAGTGCTCCTCCATCATCGGCTTCCAATAAGAGTAGTTTTTGGCTGTGAGCTTGAACATGTCTCCATCATGAACGACATTATCCTCCATCTTGAACATGCACTAGCTTGATTATGGCTACGGATGAACCTGGTTTTGATACCACTGTTGGGAAATCTCGGGCTTTCCCGCTTCACAAAGTTAGGATAGGCACTTAAAATTGAAAGCAGTAATGGGAGCATAAGAGTTTATAATTCTTCAATGTGGAGATTCTTCCACTATACTAAGAATAGTAGGATTATAAGAATATCATTACAAAAGCAACTCACACTCGGTGGCTCACTCAAGCTTGAGGATAAAGACTTCCCAAGCTATCTCTCTTTTTCTCTCAAAGAGGCTCTCTTTTATAATTATTGAATATTTTTTTAATTTGATTGATAAGAATGAAGGCTTCTACCCCTATTTATACTACTCAACCTCCACAATGAATGGTGGAGATTACTTGTATTCAAGGGTGGTGATTGATTCTCTAGAATGCTCCACACTCTCTAGGAATCTCTACAATCTTACATTCCCTTCTACATCCTTCTGATGTGCATGTAAATGTGCATATTTTAACCACCATATTTATTCTTTTTAAATTAAATAAATGATCATATTGGGTATTTTAACTTGTTTAAACCAAAATTCATATTATTTGAAATTGTCACATATTCATCTTCATCCAGGGGCAAAATGGTCATTTTTGTGTATATATTAATTTGAGAACATTTAATTGGAAATTTTTATATTATTTTGTAGGAAATTACACTCAATTACAAGTGGGTTCATGAAAGAATATGCATGCACAAAATGAATACAAAGGAATGAAGATGGAAATAATTCAAAGTGAAGAACATGGAGGACCCCACCTACCCACTACCTAATGTACAAATTAAAGGCTAATGCACATGCTAAAAGACATTTAAAGCTTCATGTACATTTAAGTGGGGGATTATTAAAGCTAATGATAACTTGGCCACCACACTTCCTCCAAGGGCATTTTGGGTACTCCCCAAAATTATGCATTAGGGTTTCTAACTTGTATAAATACCCCTTATGTTTCATGTAGCCATCTTCCTCTTAGTTAGTTAGTTTTAGTTTAGAAAATAAATCAAAGCCCTCTTTCTTTCCATGGCTACTTAGCCATTTTATTTCATGTAATTTTCTTTTCTTTTATGCAATGTTAATTCTCTTTTATTTACATGCTTCTTCTCTTCTTATGTAATAGTGTAGATTTACCTTTATGCAATTAGATTAGTTGTCTTTTCCATTAGCTTTCATTTTCCTTTCTTTTTGCTTTCATGTTGCTTTCTACATTTGTTGATTTGATAACAAATATGAGAGCTTAATCCCTACAATTTAGGGGTAATGAAGCTCTCTAGTATGTAGATACAACATTTTGATGTTTATACTCTCTTTTTGTGCTTTAATGGAAACACTTGAAGTGGTTTAATGATGTTGTTTAGCTTTGAATTTGATAGTCTATGTTGTTCATAACAAATAGGCTATGCTTAAACAAACATAACACAAATTGCCTCTTCATCTAAATATGATTATGGCAAAGAAGTGAATGTTGAAATTGAAATTTGATAGCCTATATTTCTAAACAATAGTTAATAGGCTATGCTTAAAATAGATTTTTATTTCAACTTTGTTGTCATATTTCATGAGAGTTAAATGTGTATTAGTGGTTGTGTTATAGTTTGATGGTTTATATTAGGCTAATTAATAGCACAAATATATCATACTTATGATAAACACATCAACTAATTACACTAATGAAAAGAAAAAAGAGATCATAACTTCATTTTGTTGATTTATATGATCTAGAGAGTGGATTTATCTCTAAATTGTTCTTTTAACTCTCATATTTTTATCATTTTCTTTTGCTAGTTTTTGTTAGTTTCTTACATTTTTAACCATTCACTCTCGACTTCGGTATAATTTGATTGAATAGAATTTTAAAATCATCAATTCCCTGTGGATCGACTCGTATTCGCCACGTGCTACATTCGTACACCGTGCGCTTGCGGTTATTTTTATTTCAAAATTCTTTCGACGGTTTTCTAAACCGATAGAATTTCCGTCGACGAACAAGTTTTTGGCATCGTTGCCGGGGAACTTGCTTTGATTTTGATTTTCTATTCTTCGAATTATTTTCTTTTGATTATTGTGTGTTTGTTTGATTTTTGTGTGCAATTGTTTGTGTGCTTGTTTTCTATTTTCCTTTTGCATTTGCATATTTAAAAAAAAAACTGTTGCATTGCATTTCTCTTCACTGTTTACATTTTCTGTTTGCTGCCCTCTCTGTTTGCACTGCGCATATTTTTCATTTTCTATTTACAAACTGTGCATCTTCAAAATTGTTTTCTTCACTCGCCACCAACAGTTTACATCTGCTTGCCTTCTACACAATCAACCAATATTCCCACCAGCTCATACACATACCCTCTGCCACCATTCTTTCCCCTTCAACTAAAGACAATTCCACTGACTGCCTGAACCATCCCATCTCTTCCTTGTACACAATCGACAGCCAGCAACATCTACAACATACCATCTGCTTCACTTCATCATTCCTACATTCCACCAGTTTCCAGTATAGACAGCAACACCTCTGCTAACCCCTTGCATTTCCCCTTACTGCTTAATAACACTCATTCACCTCCAATTCCTCTACAAGCATCACCTGACAACTTATCCAACACATACAACATACTACTCAACTCCAAAACCACCTCAACCGCGAACACCATCAATCATTACCACTTTCCCTTCCCACATTCATCTTCACAAAATTCCAACCTCTTCAAACAATCTGTCTTCAATACTAACCAGTGCCTTCTGTCAGCAATCCCACTTCAGCCTCTATTCATTGACTTCACCACAGTTTCACAACTTCCCTGCAAACAGACATCAACCCCATTACAATCTCCTCACATATTCTCAACATCCTGCAACATCTACTGCCATAATCACCTTCCACTGCTCTTCCTGACTTACTGCCAATATCATCAACACACTGTCACTTCCATCAACAACATATACACTGCTCCCTTACCTAGAACTGCTCCTCCACATAATCTCTCATCTAATACCTGATACCGAAACTACTACCAACCACCTGCACAACCATATCCAAATCTCAAACCCCAATTGTCATCCCCCTATCTTCTCGTTTACTGCCTTCATCTCCAGCATTCACCCAAAACCACCTTCAAAATCGTGATAGCGCCCCACAACCAATCACCGAACCACAAAATTCCAAGCTTCACAAGCCCAATCGAACAAACTGCTGCAACAACACTCCATCACATTCTCCATCACTCCATCCCTCCATCCCATCGCCTAATCACAGTTCACAAAAAAAAAGAACAAAAAAGGAAAAGAAACACTTGCTTCATAAACATCTCCTTTGACAAACCACTCTCCCTCTCTTCAACTTCCAACTCCTCAACTTCACGTCCACATACGACCACCCTCGATTACCAGAAACCACTCGCACTTCAGTCAAACAGCACCATCTCAAAGCCTCCATCGGTCACCACTGCCTTTTCAAACAACTTCCTCAATCAATACCAAATCACGAATAACAGGCAAAAGTCACTCGACCAGAAAAATCCAAACTTGCCATCATATTTCAAACTGCTATCGATCGCCTCCTACAACCACGGCACCCTCCTCATTCACTTGCCTCAAGATTCAATCCCAAATCCGCCGCTCACCTCACTGCCAAATCAACAACCTCTGCAATCACCAAATCACCCCCTTGCCACCAGAGCACTGCAACATCCTCTCGCAAACGCCTTCACCCATCAACTTCGAACTCCCAACCACCTTACTCGAATCGATTTCAGCCCTCTTCGTCACCTTCATCCCGTCGACAATCGAATTTTTCACAAACGAAAATCGTCCTACAACATCATTCGCCGTGATCAACGAACCATCTCAAACCCCTTCAAAGTCGCCGCGACACCCACAGTTAAATCCACTAAGAACTCGACTTAATTTGAGCACAAGATTTTGGAAATTGGAGAATTTGGTGATCTGTGTAGTATCGTTTTTGGAGTGTTTTAGCTCGTTCAATTTTTTTTTAAGTTCGTTTTATCTGATTAGGAAACTAGGCCGGGCTGTTATTATTTTTTATTTATTTTTAGTTTTAACTTTTAAGTTCTAAGTTTTCTTCTCCTCCAAATAAAATGTTTTAGTTTAATTTGTATTAAGTCCCTTGTCGATATAAAAAAAAATTGTTGTTCAATTTTTTTTTTTTTTAAGTAAAACCCTACTTTTAAGTTTCCTTTCATGAAACAAAAAAAAACAAAAAAACAAAAAAAAACACAAAAAAAAAATTTATACATATTCTTGTTTTATATTTCAGGTTGCCAAAGCAGAATTTCAGAAGGAAGACTGCTGCCAAAAAAAAATTGCCTGCTTGCTAATAGTTTTCTTTGTTTTATTTGCCTTGCATTGCATATATCTCTTGTTTTTATTAGTTGCATTTTTGATTGTTTGCATTTGAATTTATATATAAAAAAATTCAAAAAAAAAACAAACAAATAAAAACAAAAATCATTTGTAGTTGCATTGTTAATACACGATTAATTTCTGCTTTGCATTTCATCTTAGATTTTGATTAATAATAACGGTTAGAAATCAATAACACTAAATTGGAATTTGTCCTTTTTCGACAATTTAATTTCTCGGTGTCTAGGCTACGGCAGAGTAATAATCAGTTATAAATATTACGGTGATTTGTAAATATTATACTGAATTGTTTCTCTGAAGGTACTTAAACCTTCGGCTGCATTGCTACGGTGATTCGTGGTGCACCGATAAATCCTGTCAGTTACCTGGCTGAGAACTATCTTGTTGATTTAAGACAATTTGTAATTATACAATTTTGGGTTAACGTAGGATAAATCATTTGTAATTAACCCCTGCATTCATTTAGTTGCATTAGTTCATGCATATTAAAAAAAACAAAAAAAATTCAAAATCCAAAACTAAAAAAATTGTAAATATTCCTTTTCCTTTGAAATTTTCAAATCCTTTTTCTTTGAAATTTCAAAAATCAAAAAAAATTTAGAAAAACCAAAATCCAAAAAAATATATATATAAAACCTTTTCAAAAACAAAGAAAAAAAATTGAAAAAAACAAAACAAAACAAAAATCAATTTTCCATTTTGAAAAATAAATTATATTTGTAAATATTTTTCCTTTATAAAAAAAACCAAAAACATTCTTGAAAATGTTCGAATTTTCATATTCGCTTGAATTTTATAATAGTTGTGAAAATCAATATAATCCATATGATTTCACTCCGAATTCGTATGGATATTTTAACGACAACTATTCTTTAAACAATTCGAATTTTGAAAAACAATTTTTTCAAAACGATGACCAATCCTCGAATCTCGAAAATAGCATTTCATCTCTACTTGAAATCGCTACACAACAAAATCAAATGACAAATAAGTTGTGTAATTCATATTTGTGTGATAACTCGAATCAAAGTTTTCAAAATAATCAAAATTTGGATTCACTTGAAAATTCAAACGATTTCGAGTATAACCCATGTCAATTCAATTTTGAACTCCAAAATGAGTTTCAAAATCAAAATGAAAATGTGAACCAATTTGTAAATAATTTTGGCAATGGGAATAATCTCGACCATGATACAATTGAAAACTTTGATTATCAACAAATTCAAAGCGAAAATTTTCAAATTAGTAATCATGAATTTGATTTTGTTGAACAAATGGAAAAAGATAACGGGGATTTATTATTTGAAAAATACAAAACTTTTCGTGAAAATCATAATCAAATCTCAACTTGCGAAGAATCAAATAATAATCTACCGTTTGTCGAAATTGACAATTCTTGTTCTCAACAAGTCCAAATCGAAAATTTTCAAGTTAATAATTACAAATTTGACTTTGTTGAGCAAATGAATGACATGTATAATGATCACATGGATTTGGTGTTCGAAACATATTTAAATCAATGTGATAAACATACTCAAATTCCAACATGTGACAAGTCAAGTGATGATCCACCTTTTACCCAAATCGATGATTTTCAAATAACAACTTTCGAAATTGAAAACGAAAATCTTAACGAAGTTGTTGAAAACATGGTAATTGAGTTGGATTTCAATTCTTTAGCATGTATGGAACCAAATTTAAAATTCGATCTTCCTTTTCTCGGTTTCGAAAATTTGAATACAACAACTTTGGATTTTGAAGTAGAGATATGTAATAAAGTTGTTGATAATCCAACAAAGGAAGACGAATTTAATGAACACGAATTTTTTGGACTTTTGGATGACGAGTTGTTAAATTTCGACGGGGAAGATGAAAATCACCATCTTGATTTTGAAATCAATAACTCTGAAAGTGTTTTCAATAATAAACTTGAAATTCAATTTGGTGAAAATAAATGTGAATTTCAATCAATTGTTTTATCAACCCCAAAAATCTTTGAAAACAAAACAACTCGTTCAATTTTTAATAAAACAAAATTTGTTTTTCCAAATCCACATTCAACTTCGAAATCTTTTACGATTTGGTTTTTCGTGCTTAAACTGTGTCTCACACATTTGACGAGACAAATGAATCGGTCTTTAGAAGACCGTTTCATTTACTTTTTGACTATATACTTTCTCATCTCTTGTAAATAATAATCTTTCATGTAAATATAGGATTTTCATTTTATTTTTCTCCTTCCACTTGGGTTTACTGTGGGGACACAGTCAAAATCAAGTGTGGGGGGAGACTCATCTTCTTCTTGATTTTTTTTAGGATTGATTTTACATTTTTCTTTCAAAAACTCAAAAAAAAAATCAAAAACAAAAGAATTTTTTTTTTAGCATTTTGATTTATTTTTAAAAGAAACACTATAAGATAAATATATGGTTTTGGTTTATTAAATTGAAATTTTTGGAAATATATTTGTCTAAACAAAAATAAAAATGAAATTTGATTACAAATAATAATGGTTTAACTAGTATATAGGAAGATTCATACGTGTTAATTATGAAGTATATCCTAACTGAAAATCTTTGTTTTAAAAAGTGGTTGATTTAAAGTAAAAGATATAACATTTTTTTTGTCTTCTAAGTTAAATGGTGGTAAGATGATTTCGCAAAACTCTTTCTCTCTTTAAAAAAAATTAAAAAAATAATAACATCCAAGTATTCACTCTCATTTAAAAGTCCTCACGGTTATGCATGGGCGAATTACTTGAAATCTTTGATTATGTGCTTTCATACTCATTTAAAAGTCCTCACGGTTATGCATGTATGGAACACATGTAAAAAAACAAAAATAATAAAAACCACCTACGGTCGATAGGTGTATGCATGAAAGTGTGTGCACTCGCCATGCTCTGTACTTCCCTCACATAAGCCCGAAAGGCAGTGCATGGGTGGTATATCTGGCCTCAGTTTACCTGAGCTAGGTGTGTAATTTTTCTTGCAAATAATGAGAGAGCAAGCAATTGAAATCCTAAACTATTTGTTATCAACCGAAACAACAAATTAAACTATTGTCTATTTGTTATGATAACTTGATTTTTGTCGGAAATTTTGACGAGTAAATGACATAAATTTCAAGATAATAACCAAAACCTATATTTAACTTATTCGTGTCAATTTAAAAATAAATCCTTCATTTGTAAATATTGTCAAAAATTTGCATTCATCTCTTTGTAAATAAATCTTGCATTTTATAAATATTTTCATCCTGCATTTGGATTTTGTGGGTAGTTTCCGCTGAAAACCCTCACGAGACAACACTCGTCCTACTAGGGACACCCAGAGGTTTAACGGCTTATTGCATACGCTCAATGCAATCGTGCTCCCTACGAAAACAGATTTACCTTAGTTTTAGTTTATTCGAGGACGAATAAAAAGATAAATGTGGGGGTATTTGATGTGCATGTAAATGTGCATATTTTGACCACCATATTTATTCTTTTTAAATTAAATAAATGATCATATTGGGTATTTTAACTTGTTTAAACCAAAATTCATATTATTTGAAATTGTCACATATTCATCTTCATCCAGGGGCAAAATGGTCATTTTGTGCATATATTAATTTGAGAACATTTAATTGGAAATTTTTATATTATTTTGTAGGAAATTACACTCAATTACAAGTGGGTTCATGAAAGAATATGCATGCACAAAATGAATACAAAGGAATGAAGATGGAAATAATTCAAAGTGAAGAACATGGAGGACCCCACCTACCCACTACCTAATGTACAAATTAAAGGCTAATGCACATGCTAAAAGACATTTAAAGCTTCATGTACATTTAAGTGGGGGATTATTAAAGCTAATGATAACTTGGCCACCACACTTCCTCCAAGGGCATTTTGGGTACTCTCCAAAATTATGCATTAGGGTTTCTAACTTGTATAAATACCCCTTATGTTTCATGTAGCCATCTTCCTCTTAGTTAGTTAGTTTTAGTTTAGAAAATAAATCAAAGCTCTCTTTCTTTCCATGGCTACTTAGCCATTTTATTTCATTTAATTTTCTTTTCTTTTATGCAATGTTAATTCTCTTTTATTTACATGCTTCTTCTCTTCTTATGTAATAGTGTAGATTTACCTTTATGCAATTAGATTAGTTGTCTTTTCCATTAGATTTCATTTTCCTTTCTTTTTGCTTTCATGTTGCTTTCTACATTTATTGATTTGATAACAAATATGAGAGCTTAATCCCTACAATTTAGGGGTAATGAAGCTCTTTAGTATGTAGATGCAACATTTTGATGTTTATACTCTCTTTTTGTGCTTTAATGGAAACACTTGAAGTGGTTTAATGATGTTGTTTAGCTTTAAATTTGATAGTCTATGTTGTTCATAACAAATAGGCTATGCTTAAACAAACATAACACAAATTGCCTCTTCATCTAAATATGATTATGGCAAAGAAGTGAATGTTGAAATTGAAATTTGATAGCCTATATTTCTAAACAATAGTTAATAGGCTATGCTTAAAATAGATTTTTATTTCAACTTTGTTGTCATATTTCATGAGAGTTAAATGTGTATTAGTGGTTGTGTTATAGTTTGATGGTTTATATTGGGCTAATTAATAGCACAAATATATCATACTTATGATAAGCACATCAACTAATTACACTAATGAAAAGAAAAGAGAGATCATAACTTCATTTTGTTGATTTATATGATCTAGAGAGTGGATTTATCTCTAAATTGTTCTTTTAACTCTCATATTTTTATCATTTTCTTTTGCTAGTTTTTGTTAGTTTCTTACATTTTTAACTATTCACTCTCGACTTCGGTATAATTTGATTGAATAGAATTTTAAAATCATTAATTCCCTGTGGATCGACTCGTATTCGCCACGTGCTACATTCGTACACCGTGCGCTTGCGGTTATTTTTATTTCAAAATTCGTTCGACGGTTTTCTAAACCGATAGAATTTCCGTCGACGAACACCTTCCGTACTCTTTCGTAAGATTCTGGAAGGTTCCACACATCTCTAGAATATTCCAAAGGGTTCCACACTCTTCCACAAGCTTTTAGAGAGTTCTCGGAACGTTCTATAAAATTCTATACTTCTCTAGAAAGATCTAGAATTTTCTAGAAACTCTCCAATTAAAGAGAGATCCCGGCATATGTTAAGTAAAAACTCAATGTAAGCATGGGCTGTTAGATTAGTTTATCATGGACAGTGTTAGGAATTGTAATTAAATGGAAAAAAAATTACAAGGTATAGGAAAATGTTCTTACCAAAATTCAAAATGATGATTTGAAATGGTTGTAAAATATACAATTTCAGAAAGTGTTAAGAAAACAACTTTAGTGATATCTCACCCTTCATGTTGCATATTAGTCGTATTTCCTCTATGTGTGTGTAAGCTTGCAAACCTATTTCATAAATTTGATTGTGAGTGAAGAAAGTTAGAACAATTGCAAAAATAGAAATAATTATTGGACAAATAAATCTTTAATTACATTCTTAACAATATTAAAAAAATACCAGAAATGATAGTCAATTAATTCTTCCAAAAATGGCAACATTAATCAAGAAAAAATATATTCTATTTCTTTTGAGAGAAAGGATCTTCATTCATCATGTGTTCAAATGGTAAACATAGTATGTCTATAATATATGAAGAAGAAAAATATGAAAACGGTTTAATACTGATACAAACAAATTATCAAAAAAATTCTTTTGAAAATAAGAACACCATCAATGGAGATCAATTTATATCTCTTTTTAAAATGGCAGTACCAAGGTTAAAAATTTATTGTTTCCTTAAGTTTCTGAAACAAGATAACTATCCATTTGGTATTCAAACGGTAAAGTATGCATGAAATAAATGAAACCATATATGCAAGGACTGAGTTTAGTCATTCTAAACTTATTTTCCCTTCCTTTGATTAAGATTATAACACTATACTAACTCAATCAATAAGTGCACTCGGCAAAAAAATTCCAGAATTTGTCTACAAATAGCTCAATATATGTAAAGAAAATTTGCATACTATTATTTAGAGTTTCCTTTTCCATAATCATAATTTTGATAAAACTAACAGGCTATTAAATTTTCACTGGCTTGTAATAAGCATGCAAATTTTAGTTTGATATGAATGAGAAGTAAGTGTAATAGGATCTGTTAAGCTACAATTACACCTTAAAAAGTGTAATACTTACCATCTTTATCACGTTACATTTTAGAATGCATATGGATGAGATGAAGCATTCAAATATTCCCTTCATCAAAAATGAAAATTTGCTTCGGGATCAACATTCCACTACCTTTTGTGATTAGTTTCAAAAAAAGGTATCTTATATACAACGTAATTAGTTTGATTTCTATTATTTGGACGTGTATATGTGCCTTACATAAAAAATGCACATGTGCGTACATGATTGTTATAGCCCATTTCAACTTACTATGTTGGTTGGAATGGAGATTAAAACAAAAAACAACACTTTGGTCCTGAAAAGCAAGCAGTTACATATGCTAGTTATATTCTAAATGGATGCAGATTTCATACCAAATATGTCGAAAAGTCAACGCAAAACAGTGGTGTAATGATCGAAGCAAATAACATGAGCGATTCACGTTTAAATAATAATACAACTTCAAAGGCATATTTCGGTGTTCTTCTAGAAATTATTGTGTTAGACTATCATATTATGCAAATTCCTATGTTTAAATGTGCTTGGGCTAATATTGATCATGGTGTTAAGATGGAAGATGATTTTATATTAGCTGATCTACACCAATTTCAGAACCAATTCCAAAATGACCCTTTTATATTAGCTTCACAAGCCAGACAAGTTTTCTACACAAGAGATTCTAATGCCTCTAAATGGTATGTCATATTGAAACCATCATCTAGAGGTTTCCTTAAATTAGAAATGTGTAACGAGGATAATTATATAAATTGTCAACCATTGGATATTTCACAACTTGATGAAGCTTTGGAAGGTGATGATGGCTTCGAAAGAAAGGGTTAGGAAGGCATATTAGTATAGCTTCTCTTATGTCCATTGTTTAGGTATTGGTTTGATCTTAGCAATTTCAAAGCTTTATGATTCAAAATCATTATGCATTGATATGACAATGTTTTGTATTTAACTTAATTGTTGTGATATGCATAAGAAATTTATTTATTTGTTATGTGTTTAGTTACTCGTGTTCTTTTTTTTTTGCAAAAATAAGTAAATAATTCTATGTAATCTCTGTTGTATCAAACCATCAGTGCAAAATGATTTAGGATTATGATTTTTAAGTGGCATTGTAAATAATATGGCTTACATTTCACTTTTAATCACACACTTCCACATGCATATGATTGCAAAAGCTTCTTGAATCGGATCAATATTCTACTTGACTGTTAATTTTATTTTACTTTATGGTTTAAATAATGTCATTATGCAGCTATACATTTTAGTGAACCTATTCTTATGCTTCACTTCTAGTATTTTTTTATAAGAGGTAACTAAGAGTAAAAATTATGTGTTAAAAGTTGGCCCCTGTGATTTTTATTACTAAGTTTTTTGTTTCTTATATGTAGCAATAAATAGCAATTATTTTTTATACTAATGCATTCCTCATTTCATGTTTGTAGGCTCACAGTATCTCCGTACTAAGACGACTGGAAAAATGAATATTGTTACAAGCTGATGACCCCTTTATTGTAAGTTCTTATACCCACTTATCTATCTAATTCTTGTAAAACTATTTTTCTTCTACACAATCCTAATGTTCCCTTGCCTACTCTTATTAGTTATTTTCCCTTAATATTAAATCCCATCCAATAATAATAGTATATTGACTGCCACAATTTTTTATGCAACACAATGGAGATATCTTTCAAATTGTATCTGCACACAATAGTATAACAGTAAGACATATGTTGAATCGTTGCTCAAAGCTAGATTTGATTATGTATGAGATATGAATACAAATGGGATTAACTGCTAACTAATATTTATTGATTTATTGTTTGCTGTATTAAGATTAATTAATAGTGGCATATTAAATCAAACAAGTCAAAAAATATTGTAAATCGCATATTAATTAATACTATATTATATCAATAAAGTTGATATTGATTTTATTGCTTATCTTAAATCAGTTATTATTGGTAAAATGTAAAATCTGTCCACATAATCAATATATTAACACTGGTATCAACTACAAAGTCATACAATGTACTTATGACTTTCTGTCAGCTATTTCCTACCGATAGGCACACATTTTCAGACCTACAATATAAAGAGAATGCTTCAAATCCTTTTCTAATGTCCAAAAATACACATTATGTAAATCTTCTAAAATTTGATTAAATCTAGTTTGCCTTATCAGTCTTGTTACGTATTTTGTTTTGTTATATTTTCCTCTTTTGAAATAGCTATTAAAATAATAATTGATACAAAAGTTAACGCGTACGAGTTTTTCATCCCTTATTCTAGACATAAAAAGTACGAATTTGCCTCTAAATGTAGAAATAGTAAGCCTAATCCTGGGTATGAAATTTATATTTACCCAATTACGGATCAATTATTAATCAAAAATCCTTGTATGCCTGATATTTTGTTAGCACATGAATTAGCATGAGAAATCATTGAACTCCAGTTTGTCTATATCTTTGATCGACACAACACCAGAATTGCTCTTCCCCAACGGTTATAACCATTACAAATGAAATTTATAACGGTTATAACCGTTACAATTGGGTACTTAACAATTTTTGCAATAATTTTCCCAATAATTATAACCGTTAGAAAAGTATACTTTTTCAACACTTATAACCGTTGGAAAATTCCACTTTCCTAACACTTATAACCGTTGGAAACAAGAAATTTCCTAATGGTTATAAACGTAGGAAAATTCTGCATTTCCAACCGTTATAAGCGTTGGAAAACTTTAATAAAATTTGAAATGAAGATGCATCAGTATATTATCATTGGCAATATAGACAAGAATAATCATTTGTTTCAATTATAACAAACTAGATAGAACAACCAATACCATTAATTCATATACAAAATGCAACAGTAGCACAAATAACATCCAATTATTTAATAAACACTAAGAAAAACAAGAGGAGATAAATAATGTGACTACTTGCGTAAGAATTAAGCATGAATACATCCATACAAGGCCAACCAACCAAAAATATACGCTTTTCTGTTTTTCTAGTTTATAAGTGCTATGTGCAGAGCCCATTTTCTATGTTATTTAGCCTCCACATCACAAGCACTAAGTGTTTGGTGCACATATTGAGTCATCTTCGTATCCTACTTCCCCTTCTGTTTCTTCAAGTCTATAAAAAAATCAGCAAATGAAGCACCTTCGCTTGATGTGGCATTCCCATTGCTTTTCCTAGCTTTTGAAGAACTTCCGGATCATTTCAATACCTATTTAACATTTGTGAAATGACTAAGGAAAATAAAAACTATGTTATTTATTAAAAGCTATGTTTTTGAAATGAACAGGGAAAATGAACAAGCAGACGATATAAGTTATGGTATTGCTAAACAATCAAATGATGAAACAATACATATTCCGTTGTATATATTGCAAGTTCCTTTTCACAATGCTTAATGGTGCATAGTTTTTAATCAATTTATTAAATATTATGTATTCATCCTTTATAGGTACATGGTTTATAGGTTCGTCTTATAAAAATATTGAGTTTATTAAAAATGTACTTTTTTTAAACAAACAAACTTCTAAACCTTATCTTTCATATATACCTGAAATGTACTCACTTAGAATTTTCTATTTTGATTTCTTACTTTTACTTTTCCTTATGTGTTAATGATTACTCATAAAAATCACCAATACTCTACTATCCAATATACAATAATTTTAACTCATTATACAAAGATGAATTTTCTATATTAACTTATAAGTTATAAACTCACAATAATTTGTCCTTCAGCTTTGCACTTTTCTATGCAGTTATACATCCCATATATAATCTGTTTATTGCCTTGCTTCTTATAAGTTTAGCTCGAACTGCATTTTTAAATATAACAAAGGAGGAAGTGTGATGCAGTTTTGTTATAGATTTCCACCTAGTAGTTGCATAGCTCCGTGTTAGTAATCTCATTCATTTTCTTTCTTTTTAACCAATATATTTTGTATTTCTTTTCAGTTATTCAATGTTGGCATATTTACTTCTACTAGAGCCCTGAAAATTGTTTTGTATCTTAGATATGGTAGCGATACACTACTTTGTGCACCATATGTTGCCTTATAAAATGCCAATATCAATCAAATGAAGTGTTACGAAAGATCTTTTTTTAGTTTATTGTGCCTTTCACTGTAAAGATCTGTTTCTAGTATAGTGATAAAGTCGACAGGTGCTCCTCTAACTACTTTACGGTGAGAATCCGATATTATATTTAAAAATGCAGTTCTGAATAAAAGATAAATTATTTGTACATATAAAGTTTTTACTTATCGACTTATTTTCAACTTATAAGTCAAAATATTTATGTTGTTAGCAAATATAGTAAAGTTTATAAATAACTTATAAGCTATCCTTAAAGTGATGCCAAACACAATCAGTATTCAACTATTCCCAACTCTCAAGCAAAGTAATTGAAAAAATAATATGCAGCATCGTACTTCAGAAGAGAAGAAAATCTTCTTGATTTGAATATGTACTCAAAGCTGTTGTTCAAATCTTATTAACATAAATGAAAGAAAATAATAAAAAATCCAAAATGAAAAAACAAGTTGCAACATAGGGTTGAAGAAGTACTTTACGTTTACTCACCAAACAATTTAAATCACAGAAAAGAAGACGACAAAATAGATTTAATACATGAAAGTAGTAAGCCGGAACTAAGAAAACCCATGGCGAACTCAAAACTAAAAGTATTGTAAGAAAAAAGAGAAAGAGTATGCAAACTGAGGTAAAATAAGAACAAATTAAGTACCATCTACTAATTGCTAAGCAAATGCTAGCATCAAAAATGGAATAAATAGAGTGTGAGAAGTGTATAAGGACGGAGAAGAAAACATACAGTAAGGGAAATAGTTGAGTTCTTTTCATTCATAGTTGCAGGCAAATACATTAGGTACCAATAGTACTTGTTAGATTGAGTAACAGTAGTATGCTTAGCATCAAATAGTAGATATAACTATATACATGGACTGTTTGAGCAATGGTTACAGAAATAAGCAGTAGATATTTAATGAAAATGAAAGGATTCACCTTGTCAAATGACCGAACTCCTACAGCCAAAAGTCAGGCCGTCATGTTCTTTTTTTATCGAATCCACATGATTAGTTATTCAAAAACACGCTGTAACACATACAAAATGAGTAAACAATGTTTGATCTGAAAATTAGTTAAGTTAGAACATAAATAATGAAACAGTTAAAGTTATTAGTACAGAAAAGGATGGGGGAGCATGAATTATTCTCCTTGCCTGTTTAGTGCCATTTGGTCATTTGGTAACTGCAAGTTTCATGGATCCGACATTTCGTATTATTTTAAAGAAATAAGTCAAATAACAACTAAAACAAAAATTGGCTGCAGTTATCATGGCAGAAAACATTATCATCATTTTACTCCTTAGTTCAAGTTTGTTACGATCCGTTTTTGCATGTCAACTTACTTTTTTGGTTGAGTTCATAACTTATAGTTTAATTTTCTCCATCCAATATGAATAAATGTCTAAGAGTATGCTTGTCTTGTACCAGTTATATGTGTAAGTCTATATACTCCGACTTTTTTTAAATAAAAAAAATTTAGTAACAATTGAAATGAAACTAATGAACGCAATATTGTCTGAATCAAGAAGTACAATCATTTTTTCCATTTTATTTTTGATTTTTTAGTAATTACTATCACGATAAACTAACATTTTCGTAAATTCTACCTTGACATCTTCACTGATAGTTCAATATTTCCCCTTGATGAAGTAGACATTAGGACTCTACTTAAATATATTTTTTTTAGTAATTTCCAAAAGATGCTTGAACGTAGAAAACTTTCAGATGTAATTATCAGTAAGTGGAGTAACAAGTTAAAGGTATATGGTTGCAAATATTTCTGACTTTATTCAAGAAATTTGCAACCACTCCCCGATCGTCCAGTTTTCTTAACCAACCTGCTGTCTTCCTTGAGTAAGTAAACATAAAAATACTTCATCTCGCATTCATTTAATAAACTTAAAGGTATTTGTGTTCTAAGTATGAATTTGCTAAGAGTATTCTTAGGAGTTTAATGTTAAATATCATAGTCGTGAAGAAGAACAAGCGCTGTGAAAACTCTATGGAAACCTATGTCCAAGTTTGGCTTAACATCAAAATTGGGAAAACATTATAAATGCACAGCAAGTAAGTTTCTTATCATCCACTTTTATTCCAAATTTACATAAAGAAGTGGTGTGCAGCTGTGCAACACTTTTTAGGGTTGAAATAATTACATAAAATTATGATTTGTTATCCAATAAGTTCTGTTAACTCTTTTGATTTGATTTTTATTATATAGTTTTTTATACTGTAAAAAAACTATAAGAAGGATAACAAACATTAAAAGAATGAATGAACTGCTATTATTATTATGTATGTATGTATGTATGTATAAGAGATAAGAGATGGGTACCATAATTTTTAATTATAGTTAATTATTATATGTTCATTTACTTTTCCAAGTTAATTGAAGATATGAGAAGTTCGCTTTACTGCTTTCTTTATGTGGATGCATCTTGATCTCAGTCGCTAATGCATCATCTAACGGTGTTTGGTAGACTTGTACATATGCGGGTATTTCAGAGCATTGGGCTATTTCTTCTGAAAGCCCAAATACATTTATATATATTCCAATGTATCATGTACATTCTCATTACTGAGAATTGTAAAACAATTGTATCAAAACATTACAATATTTCGTAATACAAAATTCAGAAAGTTTATTATTCTTCACTCAATTACTCTCTGCAGTTATAAAATTCGATTTGGTATCAGAGCCGAATTCAAGGCCTAACAGCCGATCATATCTTGAAATTAACTCATCAGAGAGATTTCATCATCTGAGTTTAATTGTTCATCAGTAGACAGTGTCTCCTCATCTGAACAGAGGGATTCATCTGAGAAAATCAAGTGCCACGCCAAGTTCAAGAACTGGAATGCATCAGGATTATCTCATCATACCCATACAGAAATCAAATCAAGAAAAGCCTCAGAAATCAGCAAAAAGAAATCAAGAATCATCACAAGAAAGAGAGTGCCATCCAACAAGACTTATCAGAACTGAAAAAGCAAATCAAAGAGAAGGCTTACTCATAATTTAAGTCTTGTCGTTGCATCTAACTGGTTGTGAGCAATTCTTGATTCTTAACTTTTGATTTCTGTCTCTGTTTGTTTAATTGATCTCTACTTTCATCATCCTTCTATCTGCATACAATTTGAAATCATCATGAGTGATGAAACAACCTCTGCCACATCGGCAAATGTGAGCAATAATCATCAGTCCAACACCACAGTTGAAAAACTTGTGAATACTGTTGTGAGTCCTCAAACTAATCTTGTGACTGCACACTTGAGCGAAGATAATTATCTTCTCTGGAAATTGCAGATTGAAACTGTGGTTCAAGGATATGGTCTAGAGGGTCATATTCTTGGAACCATTCCAATTCCTCCCAAATATGTAACTGTTGAAGAAAACAAAACAATTATTAATGAGGAGTATACTAAATATCACAGGCAAGACAGACTCATCTGTTCTTGGTTATTATCATCAATAAATACAAATTTATTGTCTCATGTTATTGGATGCAAGACAGCAAATGACATATGGTCTACAATTGAAAAAGTGTTCAACACACAATCAGCTGCCAAAGTAATGTACTACAAGAAGCAATTACACAACATGAGAAAAGATAACAGTACAATGAGGGAATATCTCTTCAAAATCAAAACAACTTGCGATCATTTAAGTGCTGCAAATCATAAAGTATCAGAATCTGAGCAAATCTTGACCATTCTAAATGGTTTGAGTGATGAATACGAATCAGTGGTTGCTGTTATTGCATCACAAAAAGAGTTACCATCTATAGATGATGTACACTCCATACTACTTGCACATGAAGCCAGAATTGACAACAAGAAACCACAGGACACTGACTTCAACATCAATTATACCACTCATCACAAGAACAAAGGCCAAAACAATAATAAATCAGAACAGAACATACAAAGAGGAGGAAATTCCAACAGATCAAGAGGTAGAGGGAGATGGAATAACAATAATAGACCCAGATGTCAGATATGTGAAAAAGTAGGTCATACTGCAATCAAGTGCTACTTTAGATACTCAAATCAAGCCAATGGTCAAAGAAATAACAATCCCAGTGCCAATGTTGCTCAAGTCAACACAGAGACACAGACAAACTATGATAAAAATCATAACTCCAATGACATTGCCAGACCAGAAAGTGTACAGGATGACAGTTGGTACCCAGATTCTGGTGCAACAAATCATATCACAAACAATCTTGATAATTTGAATCTTGGCAACAGGGAGTACAGAGGTAAACAGTCAATTTGTATGGGAAATGGTAAGTGTATCAACATCACTCATATTGGTAATGCTTATATTAAGGGCAAAAAGCAACTGTTCTTACATAATTTATTAAGAGTTCCCAAAATTAAGAAAAATCTTATTAGTGTGTCTCAATTTGCCAGTGACAATAAATTTTATTTTGAATTTTATCCAAAATATTGTTTGGTTAGAGACATACTAACTAAAGATATTTTATTGCAGGGTAATGCAGAAAAAGGGCTATATAAGTTCAAATCTACCAGTAGCAATGTATACCCTAGCAATCAGAAGTACTGTAATATGTGTGTTGAAAAAGATTACAAAAGTGTATTTGATGTATGGCACTACAAGCTTGGCCATCCTAGTGTGAAAGTTGTTCAACAGGTTCTTAATGAAAATAGAATATCTTTTAATAATGTTTCATTACCCTATGTCTGTACATACTATCAATTAGGTAAGAGTCACAAGTTGCCATTCAATGACTCTTCATCTACTTACTCAAAACCATTAAACTTGATTGCAGCAGACTTATGGGGACCTGCACCCATAAACTCAGATTTTGGATATAAGTATTACATCTCCTTTGTTGATGCACACACTAGACACACTTGGATTCATTTTTTAAAAGCCAAAACTGAAACTTACAATGCTGTCATAAATTTTATAGTCATGACTGAAAAACAAACTGGAAATCAAGTTAAGATATTCCAATCAGATGGGGGAACTGAGTTCAATACTTTGAGTAACTATTTTAAGGAAAAAGGTATAGTACATAGAATAACATGTCCATATACTTCTGAACAAAATGGGTTAGTAGAGAGGAAACATAAACATATAGTTGAAACAGGACTTACACTATTAGCTCATGCATCATTACCACTAAAATTTTGGCCTGAGGCCTTTAATACTGCTGTATATCTTATCAACAGGTTACCAACAAAGACAATTGATGGAATAAGTCCATTAGAGAAACTTTGTGGGGTAAAACCTGATTATTATAGTTTAAAAACCTTTGGTTGCTTATGTTTTCCTTATCTACGACCTTACAATGCAAATAAACTAAATTTCAGATCCAAACCCTGTACATTTATAGGATATGGCAGTAATCAGAAGGGTTACAAGTGTTTGGATGAAAATGGAAGATTTTCATCAGTAGGCATGTGGTATTTAATGAAAATATTTTCCCTTATAGTAATTCAGAAATTAAGACAACAAATAAAGTGTACAATCCAAAACTCTCAATACCTGACTTACCAATTTACTCTGGAAATGAGAGTCAGAATGAAGAAGTGAGGTCTACTAAGGATCACAACACTCAACCCACTGCTTCCAGTCAGGATAACACTGAGTGGACAAGTGATCCCAGTCATGCCAGTCATCTCCCTGCACAAACAGAACATGAGAAAAATCAGGCAGGGGAAGAAAATCAATCAGACAACACAAGAGATATGTCAAATCAAGGAACTGAAGAAGTTTCACCTCATACTGAACCTCATACAAGACCCAGTCACCCAATGATCACCAGGGCAAAGAGTGGCATCTTCAAACCAAAGATATACAACGCCAGTATTATTGCACAAGAACCAGAAACATATGAACAAGCTGCAAAAGACAAAAACTGGACAGCAGCTATGGATGAAGAATACAAGGCACTTATAAACAACAATACATGGACTCTTGTAGACCCACCAGACAACAAAAACATAATTGGGTGCAAATGGACATACAAACTTAAGAAGAATCCTGATGGGACAATTAACAGATACAAAGCAGGATTAGTTGCAAAAGGATACACTCAGGAATATGGGTTTGATTTCAAGGAGACATTCTCACCAGTAATCAAACCATCTACTATAAGACTTATCCTTACAATAGCCTTGCACAAAGGATGGTGTATAAAGCAATTAGATGTCAATAATGCATTTCTTAATGGCATCTTACAGGAAGATGTATATATGCATCAACCACCAGGTTATATCAAACAGTCAAATTATGTATGCAAGCTGAATAAAGCAATTTATGGACTCAAGCAAGCACCGAGAGTCTGGTTTGATAGATTAAAAGCAGCACTAACAACCATGAAATATCAATCTACCAAATCAGACAATTCACTGTTTGTTAAAATTAATGATTCTTTAACTGTTTACATACTCATATATGTTGATGACCTGATTGTTACAGGTAATAGCAAGGATGAAATAAACAATGTCATCAATTATCTGGACAAAGAATTCTCAATTAAAGATTTGGGTGACATCAATTACTTTCTGGGAATAGAAGTTCTGAGAAAAGAAAATTCAGAACTAATATTATGTCAGAAAAAATATATTCAGGAACTACTTATCAGAACAAAAATGGACAATGCAAATCCACAACCAACTCCTATGGTCAGCAGTCATCAACTATCTAAAAACAGGGGGAAGCTATACATAATGTTAAACAATATAGAAGTGTTATAGGAGCATTACAGTATGCAACTATAACACGACCAGACATAGCTTACAGTGTTAACAAAGTGTCTAAATTTATGCAGGATCCTAGAGATGAGCACTGGAAGGCAGTTAAAAGAATACTCAGATATCTCAGAGGGACAATAAACTATGGATTATCATTTAAAGCATGCAACAATCTTAACATAATTGGATTCTCAGATGCAGACTGGGCTGCTGATCCAGATGACAGGAAATCAGTTAGTGGATATTGCATATACATTGGAACCAATCTAATATCATGGTGCTCCAAAAAGCAAACTACAATATCTAGATCAAGCACTGAAGCAGAATACAGGAGTATAGCCAACGCTACAGCGGAAGTGATGTGGTTACAGTCAATACTTAAAGAATTAAGAATAGAGAATAGAGCAAAACCAGTACTATGGTGTGATAATCAGAGTACGGTATACATGACTGCCAACCCAATATTGCATTCAAGAACCAAGCACATAGAAATTGACATATTCTTTGTTCGTGAACAAGTTCAAAAGGAGAATTTGCAAATCAATCATATACCTGCCGCCTTTCAGAGAGCAGACACGTTGACTAAAGCTTTAAGCAAGAAGAACTTCGTGAAGTTCAGATCTGATCTACAAGTGAAGTCCATTGAAGACAAGGTGATTTGCATCAACTGAATTCAAGTAATTCTTCATAGATTCAAGAGATCTGAGTTGATTTCAGCCCCATTCTAGCTGATGCACAAATTCTACAGCATGATTCATCTGTAGAACTCAACTTGCTATGAATCAGCAAATCAATTGATCGAATAAAGCCGCATGAAGCTAAACTCGTCAATTCCTTTCATTTCGAAGCAAATCTGACTTGAATCTCTTCGATCGCCATCAAACCCTAACCCTAGTCGTTTAGGTTTGAGGGGGGCAATTGAAGATATGAGAAGTTTCGCTTTACTGCTTTCTTTATGTGGATGCATCTTGATCTCAGTCGCTAATGCATCATCTAACGGTGTTTGGTAGACTTGTACATATGTGGGTATTTCAGAGCATTGGGCTGTTTTTTCTGAAAGCCCAAATACATTTATATATATTCCAATGTATCATGTACATTCTCCTTACTGAGAATTGTAAAACAATTGTATCAAAACATTACAATATTTCGTAATACAAAATTCAGAAAGTTTATTCTTCTTCACTCAATTACTCTCTGCAGTTATAAAATTCGATTAAATTTCATAATTTAAGTGCATTATTTTAGCATACCAATTCCAAACTAAAACAAAAAAGGAAACTTGTTCTTGGCATGTTCGGCAATGATAACTCTCTAAGAAATCCACCAAAAACAAGGAAACATACATTTTTAGGAAACATGTACAGCAGATAAAGGTAAAAAAAAGGACATCGTATACCACGTTGCTAACAAAGCCACACAAAGCCTTAAACTATGTGATGGAATTGCCATTTTAGGCTTATTGTTTGGATCCCTGTAAATCTCTGGGTTCTTCTTGTTTAGTAATTTTGCCAGTTCTTTATCTAGATGTGCTTGTATAGATAGTACCTTCCCCACTGATAGAACCTATTAAAGCAGGTAAGTTTGTGTGAAAAAGAAAAGAAACGTATACTAAAAATTAGTTGCACTCGAGACACTAATTTTGAGTTGGTATTTAGCAAATGCAATACTATAGATTTACCTCGTAGCAAACTACAACTGAGTTTTGAGGAACAAAGATATAATAAACAACTGTGTATCATTCTCGTTTCATCCAAAGTCCAAACTAAAAGTACAAATGGCATTGAAGTTTTTTTGTTCATTTTAGTTAATAACATCATGCAACTAGCAGTAAATGATGCACATATAATATCATATTATAAAATGAATGCACTAAATGAAGCTGTTTGAAATATTATAGACTGTTATCATGATATAAAAATATGTTCCTTTAGCCAAGAGATTAATTCTACGTCCAAATGGGCCTAAATATCCTTCTATAAAATGTTTACACTATATATAGAATGCTTTGAAAATATGTATTGCAGCAGACTTAGGGAAAAGCCCAGCAAAACAGCTTAGAATGGTGTTCTGAATATGCGACTGGTACCGAGAACATTTTCCATCCGCACAATTGATAATGAGAAATGCAGCAGGAGTACAAACACTATCGGAAATTTTTGATTGTTTTTTCCTTTCCTTTTTTATCTCTATCTTAATTTTTTATTTTCTTCTTATTCTCTTTTGCTTAAAGTAATCTATGAATTCTTTAAGTCGAGAACTCTATCAATGTCGACTATCAAATTTTTATTTAAGTCGAATTCTTCAATTTGTGAATTAAAATCAAATTGAAAACTATAAAATTTACAATCCACTAACAATGTCGGCTGACAAAACAAACCATTTTGACACAAAAAATCAACTTGATTTAACACAAAATGTCTAATTTCAAAAATAAATTAAGTTTGAAGTAATTACCTGATTTAATTTTGAAAATTAATCTGAAATCGATTGCCAAAATAGAACGCAAACCTAAACTTCCTTGTCTGAGTCAAATTAGTACACTGCTAGAAAGACTTCGTATAGCGACGGAGCCTAGCGATGGCTGGCGACGGCTAAAAAAAACGGTCGTGCCTAGCCGTCGCTATACGCAATATACAGGTCCAAGCCGAGAGCAGCAAATTCAGTATCTTCCTCCCCCAAATCAATCTCCTTCCCCCAATCCGCCGCCCCCCGTCACCGCAGCCGCCGCTCCACCTTTCGACACCTCCAAATCACCCAAATTCGTGTAGGTATGCTTCTAATCTCTCGTTTGAATGTAAATGTGATGTTTTTAGGTTTAGTTTAAACTCTAATTCAATTAGGATTTGTTGTTAAATTAGTTTTTTTGTTAAATTAGGTATTAGTAGTGTTTTTAAATTAGGTATTAGTAGTGTTGTATGTTGATTTGGTAGATTAATTAGTTTATTATCATGAACTTGAATTAGGTATTACATTAATTAGTTTATCATGAAGTTGAATAAATGGTTGATGTAGATAATTAGTGTTGGTGATTAACATGGTTAGTTGTGTTAGGTGAAAAAATAGTGTATATTAATGATTAACTTGGTTATTGATAAATTTACATGAAAGTATTTCATAGTTTATGAAATTGATAAATTACAAATTTAAGTTGTTAAGTGAATTTAAATTGACAAAGTTTTATTTAATAATTAGATTTTTATTGTTTTCTAATTATCTATGTGATAATTAGAATTTGTTGTTTTCTAATTATATTCATTGATAATTCTTCTATTTATCCTGTTGATTGAGCGATGGCTAGCGACGGTCATTTTAATAATTTTAGCGATGACTAGCGACGGTCAAAATGCAAAAGGTTGTATATAGTGTAAAAAATAAAGTTTGTACAAAAAAATTAAAAAATGAATATGAGAACATTAAAAATTCTGCAAATATCTAAAAAAAAAAAATTAGGAAATGACTTTAAAAACAACTGATATTGTACTAAAATCGATTTAGTAAAGAAATTAAGAAATGAATATAACAATAACAAATAGTCACATTATAAAATCTATGTCGTAAAAAAATAAAGAAATGAATATTGAACTAAAATTGTTAATTGAATGTTGAACTAAAATTTAAATACACAAATTTTTGAAATAAAATATAAATAGTTGAAACATTGTCAAAATTTGAAAAGAACAACAATGTTTGATAAAATTTAAAGAAATTTTTTTATCCCTTAGATTGGCTTTGGCCTCGTCTGGCAAGTGTTGTATATGATCGTTATATGGATGTTCGTTTTGTAACGGAACGGACATTTATATTCATCTGATACAATATTTGTCGGATTTGTCCCTGTATTGGACAAGTTACAAACACAATATAGTAATTACATATTATAAATCATTTCATTTTAAACGTTTACAAAATTTCGACAGCACTTCCTTTACGTTCCCTGTGTACACGCATTTGTGTACGATACAGGGAACATAAGGGAAGTGTTGCCGAAATTTTGTTGAACCGTTAATCTGAAATGATTTATAATATGTAATTACATTATTGTGTTTGTAATGGGAAGTAGGATGACTGACCACCGAAGTGAAAACCAAAATACCAAAAAATAAAAAAATACAGTGAAGTTTATATTTTGAATTTCTACAACGATGAACTGTTTACAATGGAGAATGGTTGAAAATTAATGATTTAAATTGTCTAACATACATTTTCAAATCAGGAAAAATGTTCAATTATTTTCTTGACTGCACTTGAATGTACGAAGTCAGAACTGGAAAGAAGGGATCAATAAAGCAATATTTCTACAACGGTGTACACGAATTTATTAGATTTGCTAAATCTAATAACCGAAACAATACAGAAATTCGTTGCCTGTGTAGTAAGTGCCAACATTTGAAGCATTGGAAACCGAATATAGTTGAAGTACATTTGTATCAATATGGTTTCGTGCCTGATTATTATTTTTGGGATCGTCATGGAGAACTTGTTGAACCTACACCTAATACTGAAATTTTAGAGGCCGGTAATGAGATGACGAATCCGATAGAAAATATGGTGGATGATGCAGAATGATCAATTTTTCCTACAACCGAAGCTGTCGATGAAGACGAAAATGTCGAAGAAGAACCGACTGCGGGAGCTAAAAAAATATACGATTTGTTGAATTCTGTTAAGAGGCCATTGTGGGACGGATGTAAAAGCGGAACCGAACTTTCAATAACCGCCGAATACATAACTATGAAATCAAAATTCAACTTTACGGAACCTGCATTTACAGCAGTTGTACAAGCTGCAAAACGACACATGCCACCCAATAATCTGATGTGCGATAGTCATTATAAAGTAAAAAAATTGATGTCCGCTTTCGGTCCACCGTACGAGAAGATAGATGCATGTGTGAAAGGTTGCATGTTGTATTGGAAAGACAACGTTGACCTCAGAAAATGCAAAATATGTAACGAAGAAAGATACAAACCAAGAAAGAAAAAAGGGAAAGAAGTCCCGTACAAGAGAATGCATTATTTACCCATCACTCCCAGACTTCAAAGACTATATGCATCTTCTGCTACGGCCTGTCATATGCGATGGCATAGTGTGAGAACAACGAAAGAAGGAATTTTGATACATCCATCCGACGGTGAAGCATGAAAACATTTCGATAAGACTTATCCCGCATTTGCTGCGGAAAGCCGTAATGTCAGACTTAGTTTATGTACGGATGGACTTTCACAGTTTGGTAGTAAATATTCGTCCTGGCCAATTATCGTTACTCCGTATAATTTACCTCCATGGATGTGTATGAAGACACCATATATGTTTCTCACCACTGTCGTTCCCGGCCCTCATGATCCAACCCAAGGAATTGATGTTTATTTACAACCATTGATCGAAGAGTTGAAAAAATTGTGGAATGAAGGAGTCGAAACTTACGATGCATCAACGAAATTTTTTTTCGGTTATTCGCTTCTTTGTTATAGACGATTAATGATTTTCCTGCATACGGGATGCTTTCTGGTTGGAGTACGGCCGGTCGTCTAGCATGTTCTTATTGTATGGAAGAAATACGAGCATTTTCGTTACAATATGGGAAGAAAGTTTCGTGGTTTGATTGTCATCGGTGTTTTCTTCATCCCAATCATACTTTTAGAAGAGATAAGAAAATTTTCATAGCTAACAGAGAAGAGAATCTGAAACCACCCAAAGTTTGGTCAGGCGAGAAAATATACGAAATTGTAAGAGACTATCCAAAGATACATGAAACTGGAGTCCAGACTGAAATCTCAGGAAAGTCAGACATTCATAATTGGTGCAAACAAAGTATATTTTGGGAGTTACCATATTGGAAAGATCTCTTACTCTGACATAATATTGACGTGATGCACAACGAAAAGAACGTGTTTGATAATCTGTTTAAAACAATTTTGAATGTAAAGGGCAAAACCAAGGACGATTTGAATTCGAGGCTTGATATAGCAAACTATTGTAAGCGTCCGAAACTTCATATGAAGCCTAATGACAGGAATAAAAATCCTGCATTGCACCGTGGTGGCTCCAAATCCTTTCAAGAGCACAAGAGAGAGCTGATAATTAAATTTATAAACCGTGTTTACATTTTATTACAATATTTTATAACCAGATTTGCATTAATATTTATATATTTTCAGGCCACGCATGCCGTGGAGAGGACTGACGAAGAGTGTAATGTTTCGTACGAGTGGACGGATGACAGATCACAATCCGTAATGGTAAATTAATTTACTCTTAATAATAATATTTTTTCTTATTTTATTTTCAAAATTTTGAAATTCGGCTTTTATCGTGTAAAACAATTGTTTGTAATCGCAGGAGAGGTACGAAGCAGAGCGGACTCGTGTAGCACAGTCCACTGGTCGGAAAGAGCTTACGTTAGAGGAGGAGAACCATATTTGGGATGATATTATTGACCCGTCTTCTCGGACCAGTTGACGGTATAGCTATGAATATGTGGAGGTAAATTTTGACATGTACTAATATATAAATTTACTTATGCATATGAATAGTAAAATAATTTTAATAATATTATATATATATATACTAATATGTAAATAATTATGAATTAGTTTACAGGCGATGAGAATGCAGAATGCATACAGGAGGTCGCAGCAAGAGGCGGAGATTGCTCGGTTGAGGGCGACAGTGGAAGAAATAAATGATTGAGGAAGAGTTTCTTTGAGCAACAGCTGGATGAGCGGATTGCGGGTTATTTGCAACAGCATGGGAGGATGCCTGGAGAGGACGGCAGCGATGGCGAGGAGTAGGTATGTTTGTTTGCTTATAGTTTGGTATATACACATTTTGGTTGGTTTGGTGTATATATATTTCAGGATATTAAGTATATATTTTGATGATTTCTAGTTGATGGATTTGGTTGGATATTATGTATATATATGTCGGGATATTATGTAGAAATTTTGGTTTACTATGTACATATTCTGCTTAATGGATTTGGTTGGATTTGAAAATGAGATTTGGTTGGATTTGAAAATGAGATTTGGTTGGATTTTATATTGTTTGGATGTATAGTGATGTTATATGATGGATATATGATGGTTATAGTTGATGAATATAGTGGATAGCGGTTGTTTGGTCCAGATTGGTTGAAGTGTATATGGGCTGTGCAGGTGCACAGAAATTTACCCAGGTTAGCGACGGCTAGCGACGACCAATTGGTTCAGTTTAGCGATTGCTAGCGACGGTTAGCGACGGCCAATTGGTTCAGGTTAGCGACGGCTAGCGACGTCATTTAGACGTTGAAAAAATTTCCACATGGCACATTTGCCGTCGTGAGCCGTCGCTATTTATGTGATGGAGCCGTCGCTAAAGCCGTCGCTATACTATTGGACGACGACCAATATAGCGGCGGCTTTTAGCGTCGGCTAGCGACGGCCGACGACGGCTAAAAGCCGTCGCTATCTGGTGCCGTTCTTGTAGTGGTAGAAAATAAACAACCTAAGTGACGGCATAACGACGGAGGAAGTGGTAGAAGGCGGTGGCATAATGGAAGAACATGGTGGCTCTGGATCCTTACTCATGATGGAATGGTGAATTTACTGGTGATGAACAATGTGTTTGATGAAGTGGAGGAATTGATATGTGGGAAGAAGATGAAGAATTGAACAATTTTATACACATTGATGGAAAAAAAAACTGTGCACAAATTACATGTACACGGCAAGAAATGATGATCTGAAGGTGAATTTGAATTATAGATGAGTTATTGAACCAAGAAATGACAACTTTGGACTTTTACTTGGACAAAGAATGAGACAATGCATTAACAAGGATCAAGAACTTATGGATTGATCTGCAGAAAAATGAAAGTTCAGCAGATATGAAATATAAAACTAAACAGTTACATATACCTAAACCAAATACAAGATTGATATATGTAAGAACAACAGTTTTTACCTTAAAGTTGATACAACAGAGAATTATATAATGAATTTAACAAAGATAATGGAATTGACAAATTGCTTAAAGGATTTTGTAACAGGAAATACTGATGTCCAAACTAATGAATATCAAAACAAGGAATTAGGGATCAAAGCAAATTGAGGGCAGATTCAAGAATGGAAATATACTGCATAAGAATGATCAAGATTTATAACTGGTATCAAACTTCATCAAATAATGATAGATATTAGCAAGTATATGGAACAAAGATTCAGTTTTACAGAGTTTTACAAGCAAAAAAGAAAAGATAAGCACAAGAATTAACAACTCATGATATTTGCATACAAACTGAACAAGGATTAAATTCTAATTGAATAACATAAATCAATTAATAGCCAAATGAGATAATGGAACAAGATCTGAAACAAATAACAGAAGTATACTAACAGGATATTGCAAATTAAAGAACACGAACAGTTAAGATCAAGCACAAGGAATGAAACAATGCATTAACCTGGTTCAAGAACTTGTAAAATAATTGGCAACAGCGTATCAAAGATAGATGAATTAGAAATTTATTGACAAGACTGTATAGCAAATGTAATGTTGATAAAATGATGTATTTGATAACAACAGAATATAGATCAAGAAATATCAATTGTCAAATTCCAGAACAAGGATTATATTGCAATAGGATGATCAAGAATAGATACTATCAAATCAGATCAGTGCAAAATATATGAAAGCTGAAACAATCCATATGCAGAAAACAATACTTATCTGAGCAGATTTGATTTATCAAGAGTGAATCATATAGGTATAAGCACAGGAATAAATAATATGAAAAGATTAAAGAAGACAAGTATCACTAATTGCAACAGTATCAAAATGAACAGAATGGCAATTTTATTTCTGAGTTTTCTTCATACCCATCAGTTACAATATCACCCCTACATATATACACATCAGAGAATTATCAAAAACACTTTGCCTACGCAAGCCCAAACATCAAATACAGCCCAGTATAACACAAAAGACTCAGACTAACAAACACTGGTACTGCTGCAACACTCCACATATCAACATCCTATGTATTTCAGCTGTGCACGTGCACATATGCCAAACTGTTACATTCCATTATCCCACTGCTAGAGCTTCAACCTCCTCCTTATTTACCTTTGACATTTCCTCCTTACTTTCATCACTTTCCCGAAGCAGATGATCTCCTTTCTTCTCAAAAATCAGTGCTAACATTCCCTTGCTGTTACATCTCCCCTCCACTTCAAGTAGAGACCTTGTCCCAAGGTCTAAGGTAGGGAATTTTTTATCATTGGCCAATAATCTTCCCAGGTAGCTTCTTCTACAGATTTCTCCTTCCATTTAATCAAAATTTGAACCACCGCTTCATTATTTCTGGGTATTATTCTTCTATCAATTATATATTCTGGTTGTTCTACAATCTCTTCCATAAAACTAGGAACATCATCTTGCACAATAACAGAATTTCCTACCTTTTTTTTAACTGAGATACACGAAAGACAGGATGGACTTTTGCAGTGGCAGGGAGTTGGAGTCTATAAGCTACTTCTCTAATTTTTTCAATTACTTCATATGGTCCATAGTACTTGGGTGAGAGCTTGCAAGTTTTTTTATTTCTGGCCGTCAATTGCTTGTAAGGTTGAAGCTTAAGAAACACCCAATCTCCTACTTCGAACTTCCTCTCTGATCTTCTTAAATCTGCATACTTCTTCATTCTTTCACGTGCCAATCTCAAACTATCCTTCAAATACTCTAACATTATGTCTCTAGTAAACAACATTTCCTCTACTTGTTCCACTTTAGATGTGTTTTGGACATAGGATAGGAGAGTAGGTGGTCAATACCATACACAGCTTTGAATGGAGTTGTGCAGGTTGAAACTTTCCAAGCAGTATTATACAATACTCCGCTAGTGTTATCCACTTACTCCATTCATTAGGTTTATGGTAGATGAAGCATCTCAAATACCCCTCCAATATCTTGTTAATTACTTCTGACTGCCCATCGCTTTGAGAATGATAGGCAGTGCTTAGCTTTAAGCTACTGCCTTGCAACTTAAAAAGTTCTTGCCAAAATTTGCTTGTGAATATAGAGTCTCTGTCACTAACAATGGTTTTGGGTAAGCCATGTAACTTAAACACACCATTAAAAAACACAGTAGCAATATCTTTGGCAGTATAGGGGTGTCTGAGAGGAAAGAAGTGGGCATACTTGCTTAGCCGATCAACAACAATAAGTATAACAGTGTATTTGTCACTTTTGGGCAAATCAGTGATAAAATCCATAGCTATGCCGGTCCAAATCATTTCAGGAATAGGTAAGGGTTGCAGCAATCCAGGTAGCAGAACATTCTCCCCTTTATTTCGTTGACATTGTTCACACTCTTTCAGAAAAGCTTCTACGTCTCTTCTCATTTTTTTTTCCAGTAAAATACTTGCTTCAACTTCTTTAAAGTAGGTTTAATTCCAGCATGCCCACCCAGAGGTGTTGAATGATGCTCTTGTATCAGTGACTATTGCAATCTGCTGAGGTGATGATCTAAAAAAATCTTTCCTTTGTAAAAAATCAACCCATCAACTATTTTATACTTGCTACTACTGAGTTCTTTATCCTGAACACTTTTGATCTACTACTGATACCAATCAGAGGAATGTGAAGTATGCTTAAGCTCCTGCAACCATGGAGTTTGTACTACAGAGATAGCTTGTGTTTCTGCTTCATCCCAATTATTTGCTTCCTTTCTCGATAATGCGTCGGCTATTATATTATCTTTCCCAGATTTGTATTCTACCTTATAATCAAAGCCATGCAATTTAATGAGCCACTTGTGTTGCAGCCCCGTATGTAATTTCTGAGTCAACAAAAACTTTAAACTTTGGTGATCGGTTTTATTCATAAATTGCCTTCCAAAAATATATTGAGCCCATATTTTGGTAGCTAAAATAATGGCCAATAATTCCTTTTCATAAGTAGACAGCAACAAATTTCTCCCATGTAAAGCTTTGCTCATGTATGCTATAGGTCGATTATTCTGAAGTAATACTGCTCCCACACCTTGTCCACTGGCATCACACTCGAGAGTAAAAGGTAGAGAAAAATCTGGCATAGCTAATATAGGAGGTATGGTGAGACAGTGCTTCAATTTCTCGAAAGCTTCTCTTGATTGATCGGTCCATATGAAGGCATTTTTATTAAGCATGTCAGTAAGTGGACTTGCAATTTTTCCATAGCCTTTAATAAATTTTCTATAGTAGCCGGTTAACCCCAAAAATCCTCGTAGTGATTTTAAATTTTTGGGTAATGGCCATTCCATGACTGCTTGAACTTTGCTTGGATCAACAGCTAGGCCTTGATAGGAAATTATGTGGCCCAAGTATTCCAGAGACTGCTTCGCAAAGCTACATTTTGACAATTTAATCACCAGCATATTTTGTTGCAACGTATGAAATGTAGTCTTGAGATGATCAAGGTGCTCCTTCCAGTCCTTGCTGTAAACTAAAATGTCATCAAAAAATACCAGAACAAACTTTCTCAAATAGGGTTTAAACACATGGTTCATCGGGGATTGAAAGGTGGATGGAGCATTAATTAGACCAAAAGGCATCACAAGGAATTCATAATGCCCCTCATGTGTCTTAAAAGCTGTCTTGTGTACATCTTCTTCACACATACGAACTTGATGGTACCCTGATCTCAAATCCAGTTTAGAAAAATAGCAGCTCCTTGTAACTCATCAAACAGGTCATCAATCAGAGGTATGGGAAATTTATCCTTAATAGTACAAGCATTTAGGTTTCTATAATCAACACACAATTTCCACGTTCCATCTCTTTTTCTGACCATCACCACAGGGGAAGAGAATGGGCTACTGCTATGCTTGATAACTCCGGCTACTAACAATTCATTTACAATTTTTTCCAACTCATTTTTTATGTGATACGAATGTCTATATGGCTTAGGCAAATCGGTTTAGTATTAGGGAGAAGAGGAATTTTGTGATCATGTTCTCTTTTTGGGGGTAGGAATGGAACAGTGGATGTAATTTCAGGTTATTGGTCAATCAGTGCTTGGATGGCTAGGGGTAGGGTTGGAGTCTGCTCTTCTTTCAAGTCAACTTGGTAGCATAGTAACATACTCAACTGACCATGTGCATTTTCTTTATCTATAGCCTTTTTATCAACAATCTTTATCTCTTCTTGACTGAGTCCTTGCCAAGTATAATACTTGTTATTATATCAAAATTTAACTTGCAATTGCTCCAAGTTTAAAGTCACATCACCCAAGCTTTTCATCCATTGAGCTCCCAATACAACTTGGCAACCTTCCAAGGGCAATAATAAAAAATCAACGGGCATTTTGCATCCCTGACATTTTAGCATAAAATTTCTACATATACCCGAGCCAGTCAAATTTTCACCATTGGCTACAGTCACTTCATAAACCTTGGATTCATCGATAGACAGCTCTAACTTCTTGGCAAGATGTATATTGATAAAACTATGTGTCGATCCTGAGTCAATGAGAACTTGCACTGGCTTCCTATTGATGATCCCCTTCACTTTAATAGTACATAAAGCAGGAATTCCACACATTGCTTGTAAAGTAATGGAGAGTGCTTCTTCTGCCGCTATCTCCTCTTCAGGTTCACAAGAATCTCCCTGAGAATTATTTTCTGCATCCTCCTCTTCCTTAAGCGACATTAATCCTTCCAAAACATACACATGTGAATTCTTACATTTATTATCCTTTGACCATTTTTCCTTACAGCCATAACATAAATTTTGTCTTCTCATTTCCACAATCTGATTAGGTGTCAATCCTCTACTTCTTGCTATACTTTCAACAGTGGTGTTGCTGCTACCACGAGTTATGGGGTTAGGTTGATTATGTGTTAAGTCTTTGACATAAGCAGGGGTAGAATGAGTAGCGGTAGGCTTAGGGGTAGGAGCATGGGATTGGGTAGCAGTTGAAGTTCTTTGGTTCTTTTGGGTCTGTATGTATTTGCATTCAAACATTTTAGCTAGTGCTACCGCTTCTTTGAAATCAACTGGCCTTGAAGTCATAACATCATATCGAATCTCCTCCTTCAACCCTCCAATAAATCTATCAAGCAAAAATTTAGGTGGTAGGGTATCAATTACTACTTGTAACTGTTCAAAGCGACTAAGGTATGCTCTCACTGTGGTATGTTGTTTGAGTTTGGATAATGTTTCATAGGGCCTCTCCATCTCCTCCGGGTTAAACCTCACTAAAATCTCTTCTTTAAAGACCGGCCACAATTCATGATTAAGGACTGTATTGGTATACCAATGATACCACTGCAGCGCCTCTTTCTTTAGGTAAAAAGAACAAATCTCTATCCAGTATTCCTCCTCGATATGTTGAAATCTGAAAAATTGTTCGACTTGTCTCAACCAGTCAGCCACTCCTTCATCACCAGAAAAACTAGGGAAATCTAGTTTATAAGAGGTCATAGGATTGGGATAATGCGTATGGGTATAATTGGGAGGGGGATTGGAATAGTTTGGACCGAGATTTCTTGGAGCAGGGAAGTCTGGATTCACTGGATAAGGAGCATTTCTTGAACTGGTGGTTGCAATATAAGGAAGATTCTCATTGTTCTGGATTGGTGGATGAAACTGAGGTATTGGTGGGGGGCTGTGGGAAGTGCAGGTGGTGTTGCTTGAGATTTAAACTTCATTTGTTGTATGTCATTGGCAAGGGAAGTGAGGACATTGTGAAATCCCTCGAATCTGATGGTGATGTCATGCTCCATTTTTCGGTTGCTATGCTCTAGTTGGGTTAGAGATTTGGTAATATGTTCATTAAACTCTCCTTGCCGTTGCCATAGTATTTCTTGATCAAGGAAGGGTGGATGTGTATAAGAATTGTCTTTGTTGAGATTTGGATCGACTTGGGGTTCGGCTTCCTCCCCATTGAATCGCTCTGATACCAAATTGGAAGAACATGGTGGCTCTGGATCCTTACTCATGATGGAATGATGAATTTAATGGTGATGAACAATGTGTTTGACGAAGTGGAGGAATTGATATGTGGGAAGAAGATGAAGAATTGAACAATTTTATACACACTGAAGGAAAAAAAAACTGTGCACAAATTACATGTACACGGCAAGAAATGATGATCTGAAGGTGAATCTGTATTATAGATGAGTTATTGAACCAAGAAATGACAATTTTGGACTTTTACTTGGACAAAGAATGAGACAATGCATTAACAAGGATCAAGAACTTATGGGTTGGTTTGCAGAAAAATGAAAGTTCAGCAGATATGAAATATAAAACTAGACAGTTACATATACCTAAACCAAATACAAGATTGATATATGCAAGAACAACAGTTTTTACCTTAAAGTTGATACAACAGAGAATTATATAATTAATTTAACAAAGATAATGGAATTGACAAATTGCTTACAGGATTTTGTAACAGGAAATACTGATGTCCAAACTAATGAATATCAAAACAAGGAATTAGGGATCAAAGCAAATTGAGGGCAGATTCAAGAATGGAAATATATTGCATAAGAATGATCAAGATTTATAACTGGTATCAAACTTCATCAAATAATGATAGATATTAGCAAGTATATGGAACAAAGATTCAGTTTTATAGAGTTTTACAAGCAAAAAGAAAAGATAAGCACAAGAATCAACAACTCATGATATTTGAATACAAACTGAACAAGAATTAAATTCTAATTGAATAACAGAAATCAATTAATAGCCAAATGAGATAATGGAACAAGATCTGAAACAAATAACAGAAGTATACTAACAGGATATTGCAAATTAAAGAACAAGAACAGTTAAGATCAAGCACAAGGAATGAAACAATGCATTAACCTGGTTCAATAACTTGTAAAATAATTGGCAACAGCGTATCAAAGATAGATGAACTAGCAATTTATTGACAAGACTGTATAACAAATGTAATGTTGATAAAATGATGTATTTGATAACAACAGAATATAGATCAAGAAATATTAATTGTCAAATTCAAGAACTAGGATTATATTGCAATAGGATGATCAAGAACAGATACTATCAAATCAGATCGGTGCAAAATATATGAAAGCTGAAACAATCCATATGCAGAAAACAATACTTATCTGAGCAGATTCGATTTATCAAGAGTGAACCATATAGGTATAAGCACAGGAATGAACAATATGAAAAGATTAAAGAAGACAAGTATCACTAATGGCAACAGTATCAAAACGAACAGAATAGCAATTTTATTTTTGAGTTTTCTTCATACCCATCAGTTACAATATCACCCCTACGTTTATACACATCAGAGAATTATCACAAACACTTTGCCTACGCAAGTCCAAACATCAAATACAGCCCAGTATAACACAAAAGACTCAGACTAACAAAACATTGGTACTGCTGCAACACTCCACATATCAACATCCTATGTATTTCAGCTGTGCACGTGCACATATGCCAAACTGTTACATTCCATTATCCTACTGCTCGAGCTTCAACCTCCTCCTTATTTACCTTTGATATTTCCTCCTTACTTTCATCACTTTCCCGAAGCAGATGATCTCCTTTCTTCTCAAAAATCAGTGCTAACATTCCCCTGCTGTTACATATAAGGGCGGAGGCGGTGGTAGAACAAAGGGGCGATAACCCTAGAATAAAAAAAAGGAAAACGCTAAAAAAAGATGAAAGTTACGCGTGGGAAATGGGAAAGGTAACAATGGAAGATAAAACTACAATTCTATCCTTATTTTTTAAAATTATTTATGAAATTATCAGATTTAGTAACTGTATTGACCGTGATAAAATTTGGTAATGTAAATAACCGTTAGAAATATAAAACGGTTATTACTGTTAGAAATTGAAAACGGAAAAGTGTTACAAGATGGGCTTATTGGTGTAGTGCAACCTGTGTGGAAGTCATTGAATTTCATGTTAGTTTAAATATATTTGGATATCATAGAGTTTATAACATGTAAATAATAAATATGGAGTTTAGTACTGTAAACAAGTTCGGCTCTAGATATAATTACTTTTACAGAAAGAAAGCATAGTTTCATGAAGATATTTAGTTCATGATGATTCATGAATGTTCAAAAAAAAATTCGTGCATGGTAGTAAGATCATTCAGAGGAAAAAAATATTCCCTCCAAAAAATAGTGCAATCCTTAGATAATAATTCAATCCCATTTTAATAAATGCTGCTAAAGTATGATGGAATCAATGGACATATTGTTTCCATATTATGTGGTTTTTTCTTAGTGTCATTCAACTCACAGTCCTTTTTCAATGAATCGTCTGAATTTTGTATTCATGCAATTGAATTTCAGATAGTAGTCAGATGATGGTAAAATCTATAGTGGTTGGTAAATGGCAAGCTTAAAATATGCATGGTTTTTACTAGCTAAAAAATTGTGCTTGCTCACACAACTTATATGATTGAATAAAAACATAACTGGATAGAGTTCCACTACATCCGTTTTAAGTATCTGAGACTCTAAATTTCATTTGAAGCATGTTAGAAATGCTGGAAGCATAACTAAGCTACTAATTGTCATTTTAATTAAACTTTTATGTTGTAAGTAATGCACGAAATATAGGTGCTTTTAGGAAGAAGGCTTGTGTTGTTATCATATTTTTGTTTGAAGTAGTTTTCATACCTCAAATTATATTTAGATTCTCGTTTGAATGTTTGTCTTTCAAACAATAAAATACTTTATGACTCATGCAATATTTTGTATTAGTAAATCATTAGTTGTTTCAATGTATTGTCTTATGTCTCATGTACACGTTTATCATATATTAATCAATTATGTCATGTGTGTGCTTATATATAATATATTCTACAATGTTTGTGAATAATTGTGGTCTGATATTTAATAATGTTTTGTGATTACTATGATATTTTGTAAGTATTGTTAAAATACAGGATACAACATTTAAAAAATGTTGGCATAATTTACATATAATGTTTGTCATTAGTTGTAAAATGTTTATGCACAATGTTTATTATATGAATTAAATGTATGTTTGTCCATGTTAAAGTAATGTTGTAGCAACTTCATTTACAATGATTCGCAATCATTGTGGTAATACAAAATATAACGGTTAAAAATAGTTATATGAATTTTGTCTTGTAATGTTCAACAACTATTGCAAATGAAGTTTGAATAACATTTAAACAACATTGTCTTGCTCACATTTACAACGTCGATCAAATGTAATTAAAATACACCATACTATGTTCGAAAATTGTTGTATAAAAGTAATATGCAACTTTTGTTGAAAGATGTAAATAATGGGTTTATAATAGATGACTAACGTTGTTAAAATTATGTTACAACATATGGAAATAATTGAAAAAATGATATACAACATATAAATATTATCGTAAAAAAGCATGTCACGATATTTGAATATGTTGTATTTGGCTATCTCATAACATTCAACAAATATAGTAAATAGATTTTCAATTATTTTTTGGCATTTTGGTTATATTTATATTTTGTTATAATTGATCTTTCTACAACATTTTATACAAGATTCAAACAAATGTTGTGGAAAATACCACGTTTTTCACAACTATGGATATAACAACGTAACGATAAATGTTGTTAAAATACATTGACTAGATTATTCAGTGTTGTAAAACGATATTTTTGTTGTAGTGATGGGAGGCATCATTAGCAAGTAAGAAGTAGGAGGAGGTGAGTGGAAGAGGGGGTCTTGGATGGGCCGTGAGCATGGTGGAGGAGGAGGAAGGTGGCTTTGGTTAGGAAGTGCTAAAGGCTGGACCTTTAGGCTTGTGTTGGTGGAAGAAGGTGGGTCTTTGGTTCTTGTAGCAAATGATAACTTTATATTATATAACCTCAATTATATAACCCTCTTAAACATATGGCATGGCATTGACTTGATATTTAAACGGTTGTTTAACTTGCGTGTTAAATTGAAGTAGGTTTGAAATTTTTGAAACGAGAATAGTCGTCGTAAGTGCACTTCGGAATCCCTTGTTTTTAGGAATTTTTATAAGTAAACAACAATATATTCTTAAGGATTTCTTTCCATGGTTTTTAAATACCCTAATGGCAGTATTTACTATAAAAATTTCAAGTCTTGGACCATTTTTTTAAATGGTTAAAACTAGTCGCAAAGATGGTGCTTTTCAATGTTGTTTTAACAAGGACTTTTAACAGCATTTATAAATGCTGTAGTAAGTCGCTAATAGTTTTAAGTATTAAAATACGACGCTTTGGCTAGTTTTTATTAATTTAAATAGTCTCTAGATTATTTTCTTTATAAAATATTTTTATGGAAGTCCTTATAAAATGCATTTGAGTATAAAAAAAGAATGTAAGTTTAATTATAGTTTTAATGATTATTTATGAATTTTGAAAGTAAAGTGCTGCAAAATGTAAAATATGTTTTTAATCGAACTTCTAAATTAGTTATTTTCAAGTAATATTTTACATATATATTTAAAACCTATTTACAAGTATTTCTAAAATATTATTTTAGATATATTTAAGTTTTGACAACGGTGATTGACTATGCTTAATACAAATAAGCCGATGAGTAAATTTGTATGTTCGTAAGATTCAAGAATGAGGTGTCTAGGAAAGGCTTGAAGCGACAGTGCCCAAACTTACCTGGCTTCACTCTTGAATTAGGAATGGTGTAAGTTGAAATTTCGAAAATGTGTTAATCTTGTTTTTTACTTACTTGTTTGAAAAAGGTAGTTAACTTTTCTTAACTCTAAAGTCAACGAAGTAGGTATATCTATTTCTCAGAGTTAAAGCTTGATGTCGAGAAGGAGTGGAGCAATAAGCTCTAACCTACTGGGCTTTCCTCTTGAATGAGTAATAGTTAAGTCGGAAATGTCGGAAATGAGTTAAGTAAACAAGCAATGATTTGTATGAGCAACTGATTTAACTAAATAACCGATTAATCGACTATCGAACTTAACTTATTATTAAACTTAGATTATTAAAAGAATGTTTTAAAGATAGTAACAAGTAGGAAAATAATTTGGTTTTGTTATGGAATTGTCTTTGTTGGCTCGGTTTTTTGGTAAGCAAAGGAAGAAGGAGGGAAAGGCAAGCAGGAGTGTAAGAAACAGCATAACCGAACCAGATGCTTGGTTCGGCATTTTGCAAAATTCTGAACCAAACGTATGGACCAACATGTCGGATCATATATTTGGTCCGGCATCCTATGTTATGCCGGACCAAGTGTTTGGTCCGATATCCTTAGAGATGTCAACATTTGGTCCGGCATGACAAACACGCCGAATCAAAAGTTTGGACCGGCAAGTAAGGTACTCCATGGAAGGATCACCAAACCAGGAAAACTTTCTAATCTAAATGCCTATCAAACTGTTCCTGACTCAAATGCCGAACCAAACTCAAGAAGCTATAACTTCTCCTCCACACTTCACATCTCCACTCTATAAATACCGGAGCTTCTCAACAACAATGGGGACAGATTTTCGGGGAAAAGAAGAGAAAATTCTGCTAAAAATCTATCACTTTGGTTACTCAAAGTTTTAATCTTTTCGAATATATATAGCTTGTACTTGTAATCGAATAAAAGAGAGAATAAAAAGTGGAAAGTGGATGTAGGCACATTCAAGCTGAACTACTATAAAAACTCTTTGTTATTTGCTTTCCTTATCTGCTTTCCAAACTTTGTACTCATGAACTGTCTCTGCACTTGCTTAAATTCATTGTGTTACGTGTTGGAACATGAAAACCTCACATCAATCAAATCAAACGAAACTAAAATAAAGAAGAAAATCAGATTTAGAGGTGTTTGTCCAACTTTTGAGCAAACATTTTGACTGCTTTCACTGAGAACGGGTGAGCACAGAAAGCCGAACTCTCTCGTTCATTATTCCTCCAACCTTAGCGCATAATTAGAACATGGATCCCTCTAAGAGAAATGCTGACAAGGGTAAGAATGCAGCTACCGCAGATACACTTAACCTCTTCCAAGAAGGTCAAGAAAACTCAACTGCTCGTTCCCTACCTCTAGTCTCAGCTGTCACCCAAAAAGACTTAGAAATGGTTGTGAATGAGATGACTGACTGCTTCGCTGCCCAACAAGAAGCTTTGGTGGACCAACTCATGACACGCTTAAGGAGCACGGGGGAATCCACTAACAATACCGGATCCCAAGGTGAATCCCAGTCTAGAGAGTCGCATAGAAAGAACATATCTCTCGCCAATGATGAGTTCGATTAGGAGGATCCAAGGGCTCGAAGTCGAGTTAGAACCCAACCCGAAGATGATCCACTAAGGTCGTCAAGAGCTGGACCTAGTCAAGGGGCCCCTAGACATGAACCGTTTATGGTTGATATTGTCACGCTTTGAACCAATCATCGCCTGTCTAGCCTCAATCAAGGCACCAGACACCATCACTATCAAAGAGAAGGCCCCTCTTCTCCCAGGGCCGCTCTCGAGTCCGAAGAAAGAATGACGCGTCTCTTTAGGGTGTACCTCGGGTGCAAACAACTTGAAAGGGGGATAGGCGCCAGAGTATCCTGTCCTTTCACTAGGGACATAGAGGCAATAGCCACGCCTCGAGAATGGAAGATGCCCACCATGGATCCATATAAGGGCACCTCTGACCCAATCGTCCACCAACAATGATACTCTTAGCACATGCTCATGAATGGAGAAACTGAAGGTGTAATATGTAAATATTTTCCACTATTTCTGTCAAATTAAGCAACCACATGGTTCTTTCGCCTACCTCACAGATCCATTAGTTCTTGGGAAACGTTGAAGGACAAGTTCATAAGCCAGTTCTGAATCATGGGTAATAGCCTAGTGACGCGTATTCATTGTCCAACGTAAAACAAAAATCAGAGGAACCTCTACAACAATACCTTACCCATTTTGACGTAGCTGCCGCAGCGGTGCAAAACGCTGACGAAAGATTTACATTGATGGCACTATGCGGAGGCATCCATCCGTACTCGAAACATGCAAGAAGACTGACGAAGGAGAAGCCTATAACTCTTCATAAATTCTACCATAAAGCAAGAAAATATATGAGATTGGAAGATGCAGCGGCTATCCAGCATGGCGAACAGCCTGCAGGGGTTTCTGGCTCCTATGGAAACACGAGATTCTCGCTTCGAAGAGAAGGGAGCAAACTAAACATTGACGATAAAGGTAACCGTCAGGGAAACCCGGAACTGAAAAAGCAATAAACGACGATACAGACCGGGACTGAGATTTGATTCCTACACTCATCTGAATGACACTGTGGAAAACATTTACTTGGCCACTCAATACGAATTGAAGTACAAACGTCGTCCATATAGGAATGAATCGAAAGCTTCGATTAGGATGGAAAAGTACTGTCGCTTCCACGAGTCTAACGGACATAACACAGAAGAATGTCAACATTTGCAAGACCTCATTGAAGAATACATCCGAAAAAAGGAATTGGAACGGTACGTACAGCCAAAGCATAACTCCCCCGCTCTGACCCACGAAGGACCAAGGCCGCTCCGACATGAAAACAGCAAAGAAGAAGCAAGTTCGAGCCGCTCCAATCAAGAGAAAATAATTGTTGATACTATATCGGGGGCCCGCATTCAGCCGGCAGAAGTTAGGCCAAGATGGAGAGGTACGGAAAGTCTTTAAAGGAGGGAGAAGGGTATGTTCATTCCATTACAAAAGGAGACCTTGCCAAACGAAGAGAAAGGACCAATATAAACTTCAACGAAGAGGATTTGGTTGGAAAGCAGTACCCACATACCGACCCCATGGTCATTTCCGCCTGGATCGGCCCAGCAGAGGTGTTCCGCATTTTGGTCGATACAGGAAGCTCGGTAAATGTATTATTCAAGCATGCCTTCAATAAAATGAAGTTATCAATGAAAGATGCAACGCCGTGCAATAAGCCCCTACACGGGTTCACTGGAGAAGCCACAATTCCGCTGAGGCAGTTGGACGTGTTTGTTGAACTAGGAAGTCACTCTCGATCCGTTAGCCGAAAGCAAACATTTGTGCCAGTAGACGGACATTCTGCTTATAACGCATTTTTGGGCAGACCTGCCTTATCAGATTTCCTAATAGTCTTACCCCCTCGGTGCTTGAAAATTAAGTTCACAACCGATGGGGGAATAGGAGAAGTAGAAGACGACTAAGATGCAGCCCACGATTGTTATATGACAGTACTGCACCAGAACAAAAGAAAGGAAAAGGGAAAAACGTAGAGGCCGCCCTCTACGCCAAAATTATGGAAGCATAGCAATTAAAGAAGGCCCCTCTTCTTAAGTACTAGCGACCTATTTAATGAACTAGACCCGAGGGACAGAGAGGATGAGGCCAGTGTTGGGCCCATGGAGGCTATGTGACGCAGCGGATAATTCGAAATAAACTTCAATCGATGGATTGTAGCAATCGGTGAGTTGAAGATACCAAAATGCCCAAGTTCGTTGATCCAAAGATACCGAACTCTAGCTATCTCAAACACGTTGATAGCGCACTATACCGTGTTCAAAGATCTACGATTCTTCGCACGTTGATCTAGCGCACTAGATTCCGTGAATCGGCTTCAACAAACGTGGATTCGAGCGCACTCGAACGACGTAAGTGGAGATAGGAGATTACACTCAACTACCAATTGGTATGAAAGCACAAAGCTAACAAAAGAGAAATTTTATTCAAAATCAACAACCTCAAAAATTACAACACACACGCTATTTATAGAGAATTTCAACTCAACGCAACAAGCAACACCCAACTCTTAGGTCGGCACCGACTCACGACCCAACTTAGGTCGTGACCGACTTAACACTATACGACTCATCTCCTTACAACAAAACAATAGGCAAACGACTTACGCAAGGTCGTTACCGACCTAACTAACTCCAGATACACGACTCAACATAGTAACACACCTGACCGACTCAAAAGTATACGACTCAACAAGCCCAGCCTTATGGCCACACCTCCGACTCAAGAAAACAATTAACGACTCAACTTGCCAAGCGACTCACGACTCAACCGACTCATCAACTGACCGACTCAACACTCATACGACTCAAGCTTCCCAGTTCCTTGCCGCATGACTCAGTTAGGTCGTGGCTGCTTCCTCTCTTGTTAAGTCGTAGCCGACTTAGGCTCTTAACTCGTGCTTCATTAACTCGTAACTCGGCTTCACTAGCTCGTAGCTCTTTCTCCTTAGGTCGGTCCCGACTCATGACCGCCTCCAGCTCCTTCTCAGTGACTCGTGCCTTTTCTTCCTGTGTTTCATTGAGTCGTGGACGGTCCAAAAGTTCTCCCTTAGGTCGGAAACGACCTATAGCCAACTCCTTAAGTCGTGAACGACTTATCTTAACTCGTAGGCTTTTCTCCCGTGAGCCTTTAAGTCGGAAACGACTCATAAGTACTATCCTAGTTCGTGAATGATTCATTCCTTTGGCCTGATCTGCATCATCCTCCCCTGGTTGACAGAAATTCGACCTCGAATTTGTAAATTTTTCCTCAACAATCTCACCTCCATGATATGGAATTAAATGTTTGATGTTAAAAACATCAGAAGTATAAACATCATTCGGTAACTTTAATCGATAAGCATTCTCATTAATTTTCTTCAAAACTTCAACTGGACCAATTTTTCGCGCTTTCAACTTGTTATAAGCACCCACCGGAAAACGATCCTTTGTCAATACAGCATAAACCAAATCACCTTCTTTAAATTCAACATTTCGACGTTTCAAATCTGCAGACTTCTTATACTTCTCATTCGATTTCTCCAACCGTTCCTGAATGATTTTATGACATTCAGTCAGCTCATCAACAAAATCAGCAGCTCGTTTAACTGTTCTCTTTGACTGTGGTACAATTGCTAAACCCAACGGTCCCCTGGGTAAATTTGAATAAACAATCTGAAACGGACTGAATCCCGTGCTACGATTTACTGCATGATTATGAGCAAATTCTGCCTGGCATAGCTTAATGTCCCAACTTCTCAAATTATCCTGTACAAGACAACGCAACAAATTTCCCAATGACCTGTTAACAACTTCTGTCTGCCCATCAGTTTGCGGATGATAAGCACTACTAAATTTCAGTTTCGTCCCCACCATCTTCCACAAACTCAACCAAAAGTGACTCAGAAAACGAGTATCTCGATCAGAAACAATAGATTCTGGTAAACCATGAAGTCGATAAATCTCCTTGAAAAATAACTGTGCTACTCGAACTGCATCTGCTGTCTTCTTGCAAGCAACAAAATGTGCCATCTTCGAAAACCTGTCCACCACAACAAATATCGAATCATTTCCCCTTTGAGTTCTAGGCAAACCCAAAACGAAATCCATGCTAATATCAACCCATGGCTTAGATGGTACTGGTAATGGCATATACAACCCTGCATTCGTTGCTGTCCCCTTTGAAACTTGGCAAATATGACATCGCTCCACGAATCTTTCAACCTCTTTCCTCATCGACGGCCAAAAGTAAGACTGCGAAATCAACTGTAAAGTACGATCACGGCCAACATGTCCTTCATCGTGCAATTCCTTCACAATCTTCATCCTCAAACTACAGTCCGGAATACATAAACGATTTCCTTTAAACAGAAAACCATCAACTAACATGAATTCATCGGTACTCCCATCCTTCACTTTTTCAACATATTTCACAAAGTAAGGATCTTCTTCAATCATCTCTGGCAACATTTCAAACCCCGTCACTTCCACCTTCATTGTCGTCAGTAAATGACTCCTCCTACTTAAAGCATCAGCTACTCGATTGGTCACCCCAGATTTGTGCTTAACGACAAAAGTAAACTGCTGTAAATATGCAATCCATGATGCATGTCTTGCTGAAATCTTATCTTGCCCCTGTAAATGTTTCAAAGCTTCGTGATCAGTGTACAGAACAAATTCCTTCTGAAATAAGTAATGTCTCCAATGCTTAACAGCCTGAACAACAGCATAAAATTCAACGTCATATGTACTGTATCTCATCTTTGCCCCTGACAATTTTTCGCTGAAATAAGCAACTGGCTTCCCATTCTGACTCAGAACTCCTCCAATACCCACCTTCGAAGCATCAGTGTGTAATTCAAACAATAACTGAAAATTTGGTAAAACAAGAATTGGTGCAGACGTCAACAATTCCTTGATCCTTTCAAAGGCAACCCCCGCTTCCTCTGACCACACCAACTGTTTACCCTTCATGCAATCAGTCACTGGAGCCATCACGCTACTGAAGTGTGGTATGAACCTTCGGTAGAATGACGCTAGCCCATGAAAACTTCTCACTTCTGTAATTGTCTTTGGCTGTGGCCAATTCTTGACTGCTTCAACTTTACTCCGGTCAACTTGAATACCTTCCCCTGAAACAACATACCCCAGGAATAAAACACTAGGTGTCATAAACACACATTTCTTTGTAGCAGCATAAAATTGTTCTTCACGAAGAATAAGCAACACTTCCCTCAGATGTAGAACATGTTCCTCCGTACTCCTGCTATAAATCAAAATATCATCGAAATAAACCACGACGAACTTTCCAATGAGTGGTCTAAAAATTTGATTCATCACCCGCATGAATGTACTAGGTGCATTAGACAAACCAAATGGCATAACCAACCATTCGTACAACCCCTCTCTAGTTTTGAAAGCTGTCTTCCATTCGTCTCCAGGTCTGATACGAATTTGATGATAACCACTCTTCAAATCAATTTTCGAGAATATAGTTGCCCCACTCAACTGATCCAACAAATCATCCAACCTCGGCATAGGAAATCTGTAACGAACAGTGATCTTATTCAAAGCTCTACTATCAGTGCACATTCTCCAAGTTCCGTCCTTCTTTGGTACTAACAATGCAGGTACAGCACACGGACTCAAACTTTCCTGAATACGACCCTGTTCAAGTAATTCTTCCACCTGCCTTCTCAATTCCTCATGTTCCTTCGGACTCATACGATAATGTGGTCGATGTGGTAACACTGCCCCCGGAACAAGATCAATCTGATGTTGAATGTCTCTAAGTGGTGGTAACTCCTTTGGCAACTCCTCTGGAAAGACATCTTCAAACTCTTCCAAAACTGGCTTTGCTTCTTCGGGAATCTCAACTTCTTCACTACTCTCTCTCCCAATCAACAAAAACACTTCAGGTTCTTCCTCCACTTCCTTGACAAACTCCTTCAAAGTCAACAGAGTTTTCAATTCTTCAATCTCTTCTAGTTTGCTCTCCTTCTGTTGCTGTCTCTTGGGAACCAAAGTGATTTTAGTACCCTCGAACATGAAACTGTAACTATTGGCACGACCGTCATGTTGAACTGCTCTATCAAACTGCCATGGTCTGCCCAGCAACAAATGACAAACATCCATATCCACAATATCACACCAAATTTCATCTTTGTACTTCTTCCCAATAGAAAAATTAACACAAGCTCTTCGACACACTTTCACTTCACCACCCTTCCTTAACCATGCTAGCTTGTACGGTTTAGGATGCTTCTCAGTTTTCAAGTTCAATTTCCTCACAGCCTCTGTAGAAATAATATTATCGCAACTTCCAGCATCAATAACGAACTTGCAAACTTTTCCCAGAATAGTACATGTCGATTGAAAAATATTGCTTCTCAGCCAACTACAATCCTCCTCTTGCTTAGGTGTCAAACAACTTCTCCTCATCATAAGATTACATCCTTCATCTCCCGACACTTCTTCTTCCTCCTCAACATAAGGTACATTTGAATACTCTGCCTCCTCACCATCATCTGCCTCAACCTCTGCAACCATGGTTCTCTTCTTCGGCTTCGGACATTCGTTGCTTTTGTGACCCAACTCCTGACAATTATAACATTTGAAAACACTACTAGCCTTCGCTTTCTCTGCCTCCTTCACCACTGGCTTTGTAACAGGTTTAGGAACATTAGAACTTCCGCCAACACCCCTTGCTTGATTATTGGAATTAGTAAACACACCACCTCCACGCCTTCCTTGTTTCTCCCAAGCTAACGCTTTCTGATGTGCCTCTGCTACTGATCTAGGATCAAACATATTAACCATATCTTGGATCTGCATTCTCAAGCCCCCAATGAATCTAGCAGTTAGCTGTTCTTCTGTTTCCATGATATCATTCCTGGCAATGAGTTGGTAAAATTCATCAGCATAATCACTAACAGACTTTGTCCCCTGCCTCAGATTCTGCAACCTTTGGTACATAAGTGACTGGTAGTTGTAAGGTAAGAAAGTAGATCTCATCAACTTTTTCATCTTCTCCCAAGATTCTATCTTTGACTTCCCCATTCGTTCTCGAGTAAGTTTAGTTTGCTGCCACCATGCCAATGCTCTTCCCCTCAGCCTTGTAGCAACTAACTTCACCCTTCTATTCTCCGGCACCTCCTTGAAATCAAAGATTTCCTCCACATTAGACAACCAATCTAAAAACTCCTCAGCAACCATTCCGCCTTTAAATTCTGGAATTTCCATTTTCATACCCGACTCCCAACGACGATCATCCTCCACATCACGGTAAGAATTTCGAATTTGGTCTCGATCTCTATAAGGAATACTTGCTCTATCACCCTCTTCAACAAAATCAAAGGTACGCCTACATCGATCTCGACTAACATCATCCCTTCTCTCATGCATGCTTCTTTGACTATGTCTCTCTTCATCTCTATATACTTCATGGTCAAATTCTCGATGACTTCTTCTTTCTTCATGTGCATAGTCATGATGATCTCTTCGTGATGAAATTGATGTTTCTCTTCTATCTCTACAAGAATGTGGTGATACCCTCCTCGCTTCCGTAACCAATGGCGAAACTCGGATTCCTCCATGGTTCGAGTTTGGTGATCTCCTCCTTTGATTCAAATCAGTCATCAATCTCTCCAATTTACCAATGCCTTCATCAAACTTTTCATTAATACGTTGTTCCATAAGCTCGGCTTCTTCTCTACGATACAAAGCTTCAACGTTTTGATGTCGGTTAGCTCTCCTTGGTGGCATGGTTGTAAACTTCACAAGACTTCAAAAATTCAACACAAGACTTCAATCAACAAGTCACGGTTCAACAATGTCTCGGCTCCAACTGGTCTCGGCCTTGACACTTCACGGTTCAACTTAGGTCGATTTCAACAATGCACAACTCAATCACTTGGCACGGCTCAAACTAGCTCGCACCAATCTATCTCGGTTCACTTGCTTAGCTCGGCCTACAACTCCAAAACCCTTCAAAATTTGGCGCGCAAAACTCCAATTCAAAATCCAAACAAAGTCCAACTCCTCGATCCAAAATGAAATGGATCAAACACCCCAAACTTGTTGCAACTTCAATATGAACACAATGAACAACTCCAAACTTCAAAAACTTCAAAAACTTGGCTCCAAGAATCAAACTTAGCTATGATTGGCTAAGTATGGCTCTGATACCAAAACTGACGCAGCGGATAATTCGAAATAAACTTCAATCGATGGATTGTAGCAATCGGTGAGTTGAAGATACCAAAATGCCCAAGTTCGTTGATCCAAAGATACCGAACTCTAGCTATCTCAAACACGTTGATAGCGCACTATACCGTGTTCAAAGATCTACGATTCTTCGCACGTTGATCTAGCGCACTAGATTCCGTGAATCGGCTTCAACAAACGTGGATTCGAGCGCACTCGAACGACGTAAGTGGAGATAGGAGATTACACTCAACTACCAATTGGTATGAAAGCACAAAGCTAACAAAAGAGAAATTTTATTCAAAATCAACAACCTCAAAAATTACAACACACACGCTATTTATAGAGAATTTCAACTCAACGCAACAAGCAACACCCAACTCTTAGGTCGGCACCGACTCACGACCCAACTTAGGTCGTGACCGACTTAACACTATACGACTCATCTCCTTACAACAAAACAATAGGCAAACGACTTACGCAAGGTCGTTACCGACCTAACTAACTCCAGATACACGACTCAACATAGTAACACACCTGACCGACTCAAAAGTATACGACTCAACAAGCCCAGCCTTATGGCCACACCTCCGACTCAAGAAAACAATTAACGACTCAACTTGCCAAGCGACTCACGACTCAACCGACTCATCAACTGACCGACTCAACACTCATACGACTCAAGCTTCCCAGTTCCTTGCCGCATGACTCAGTTAGGTCGTGGCTGCTTCCTCTCTTGTTAAGTCGTAGCCGACTTAGGCTCTTAACTCGTGCTTCATTAACTCGTAACTCGGCTTCACTAGCTCGTAGCTCTTTCTCCTTAGGTCGGTCCCGACTCATGACCGCCTCCAGCTCCTTCTCAGTGACTCGTGCCTTTTCTTCCTGTGTTTCATTGAGTCGTGGACGGTCCAAAAGTTCTCCCTTAGGTCGGAAACGACCTATAGCCAACTCCTTAAGTCGTGAACGACTTATCTTAACTCGTAGGCTTTTCTCCCGTGAGCCTTTAAGTCGGAAACGACTCATAAGTACTATCCTAGTTCGTGAATGATTCATTCCTTTGGCCTGATCTGCATCACTATGGAACACATTACAGCAGATGATTATGACGGAACAAGGCTTTTCAAGATAGGGTCGCAGCTAGACAAAAATCTAAAAATCAAATTGATAGGGTTCTTACGTAGAAATTTGGATGTGTTCGCATGGACCCACGAAGACATAGTGGGAATCTCCCCCGAAACGTCCTGTCACCACCTATACAGAGACCCAACCAAAATCCCGGTCAAGCAGAAGAAAAGGAGCACGGGGATGAAATGCTCAACTACCCTTAACGAGGAGGTAAAAAATCAACTCGCCAACGATTTTATTCGCGAGGCTATCTACCCCAAATGGATCTCTAACCCGGTTCTGGTGAAAAAAATCTAATGGAAAATGGTGAACCTGCATCGACTTCTTCAATCTCAATTACGCTTGCCCCAAGGATTGTTTTCCCCTGCCTCGAATCGACCGACTGGTGGACGGAACAGCAGGGCATGAATTGTTATCATTTATGAACGCCCACTCGGGATATAACCAGATTCCCGTGCATGCACTAGAACAAGAACATACTAGCTTTATCATAGATTTGGGCTTATATTGCTACAAGGTCGTGCCCTTCGGGCTTAAGAGTGCTGGTGCAACCTATCAACACTTGGTTAATAAGAAGTCTTAGCATCAGATTTGTTACTCCATGAAGTGTATGTCGACGACATGCTTGTAAAAATAAGAAAAGAAAAAGATTATTCACACCACCTAAACGAAATGTTTCAAGTATTACGCAAATACCAAATGAAGATGAATCCATTAAAATGCTCCTTTCGAGTATCCTTGGAAAAATTCTTGGGGTTCATTATGCACGCAAGAGGGATTGAAGCGAATCTCGAAAAGGTACAAGCCCTGAAGGGCAACAAAATACCAACCACACTAAGGGAAATGCAGAGTCCAAACGGAAAGGTAGCTGCTCTAAGCATATTTATATCTAAGGCCACAAACAAGTGCGTCCCATTCTTTGAAGCCTTGAAAATGGACAAGGGAAAGTTTGAATTGACCAATGAGTGCCACTCAACCTCCCAAAGCTTGCTAGAACACATGCAGAAACTACTAGTGATTTCTACCCCGGTAGATGGAGAAAACCTCTACTTGTACCTAGCTGTGTCCCCTCATGCATTAGGCGCCGCCTTGGTACGTGAAGATGACCATACCTAAAAACTAGTATATTTCATCAGCAAGAGGTTTATAAGGGCAGAGGCTAAATATCCGAAGATCGAAAAATTATGGCCGACTATTTTCTCATAGCGTCGAGGATATTGCGGCATTACTTCCAATCTCACTCTATAAGGGTCCTAACAGATCAACCATTGCGTCAGGTCCTACATAAAATGGATACATTGGGATGTCTGCTAAAATGGTTCATTGAGCTAAGCCAGTATGATATCACCTACCATCCATGCACCGTAATCAAAGGGCAGGCCCCGGCTGATTTCATAGCTGAACTCGCCATTCAGGACAAGGATATGACCATCAGAACAGAGGAAACAATCAAGTGGAATATGTCTGTGGATGGAGAATCCAACGAGCTCGGCTCGGGGGCAGGAATAGTAATCATCACACCTCGAGGAAGAAATTAAGTTATGCGCTGAAGTTAGAATTCGCTGCAACCAATAATGACGCTGAATATGAAGCGGTAATAGCTGGTTTGGAGATCACTAGGGAAATAGGAATCAAATCAATATGCATATACAGTGACTCGTAGCTAATCCTAAACCAAATCCTGGGGGAATTCTAGACTCGCGGGCAAAGACTTGCCTCTTACATCAACAGGGCTAAAACCCTCCTGAATGAGCTAGACTACTATGTAATCAGATATATCCCACGGGAGGAGAATCAAGAAGCAGATGCCCTCGCCAAAGAAGATAGCATGAGAAACGAGCCGATACTTAGGCAATCCCCGTCATGTTGCAAGCTACACCAAACTTTGAGTATCTTCAGATCATACCCATCAGAAGTAACAAAGAAACATGGATAACCCCCATCATCAAATACTTACAAGAGGGGATCCTACCGGTAAATCGCAATGAAATTAGAAAAATCCTAAGGAAGGCATCTCGCTACACCATCTAGGAGGGCATCCTGTACCATCGTGGGTTTTCCAATCCCTTACTAAGGTATGTCGCTGAAATGAAACAAAAGATATTCTTAACAACATACACCAATGAAGTTGTGGCGACCACACCGGCACTCAAACTCTAGCCAGAAAAATCCTACGCTATTGGTACTTTTGTCCCACACTGAACAAAAATGCGACCAAGTTTGCTAGAAGATGCGATAAGTGCTAGAGATTTGCCAAAATCCCAAGACGCCACATACTGGTCTGACCCAGATGGTTAGTCCTTGGCCTTCGCCATCTGGGGAATCGACCTAATCGGGTAACTCCCCATGGGACAAGGAGGACCGAAATTCGCTATAGTGGCAGTGGAGTACTTCACCAAATGGTTTGAACCGGAACCTTTAAACAATATTTCATCTACCAAAGTGATAAATTTTCTAATACGTAACATCCTGTGCAGGTATGGGGTACCATAGAAAATCATATCGGACAACGGGCTCCAATTTGACGGCGAGAAATTCGCCAATTGGTGCCATGAGCATGGAATTGCCCAAAGCTATTCAATTGTGGCCATCCATAGGCAAATAGACAAGTCGAAGTATTGAACAAGGTGTTGAAAACGCAGATCAAGAAGAAACTGGAAAAATTCAAGGGGGCACGGGTCGACGAATTGCTTACGGCTTTGTGGGCTACTGAACTTCTTATAGATCCATGACAGGGCACACTCCATTTGCACTGGCATATGGAGCCGAAGACATGTTCCTAGTCGAAACAATTGTCCCCTCACACCGAAGAATACACTATAATCCAGAAGAAAATGAGGAGCTATTAAACATATCGCTTGACCTGATCGAGAAAAAGAGAAATAATGCCGCCTTCAAAGCAGTCGCTCATAGACAAAAGGTAGCAAGGCAATACAATTCCAATGTGAAACCTCTAACACTACAAGAAGGAGACTTAGTTCTCAAACGAGTCTTCGCACGACCTGGGGTGCTAGATCAAATTTGGGGAGGACCATTTGTTTTACATAAAGACCTTCATAATGGAGCTTTCATCTTGTCAATAGTAGATGAAGAGGTGTTTGGGAAAGCAAGGAATCTCCAACATCTCCCCCGCTACTTCTCTTGAGTTGTAAAGAAGCATGTCCTAAAGCAATAAAAGAAAGACAATGGACATAGGCATATTTTGGCCGAACCACTATAAAATCCGGTGTCTCGTATTACTTATCTTATTTAAATGTTCTTTCTTTAATTATTTTATCTGGTGACATTTGTACTATGGGAAATCGCAGACTTTCGTAGGCAGCGGCGAAAGTAAGATAGCCACGATAAAGGGCATGAAACAAGCCTTGGAAATTCACTACTTACGATCGGCACACCTAAGCCGGCAATAATGAACCGATCATAAGCCATGAATTAGGCACAAATTATAGCCTAGGCAGTTCATCATTGGCATTCGGCTTGCTGGAAATTGTGAACCGATTATAAACCCCACGATTAAGGCGTGGTCGTAGCCAGGGGTAATTCGCACTTGACGATCGGCATTACATATGCCAGCAATGATAAATTAAATAATACTCATGACACAGGTGCTAGCCCGAGTAGTTATCATTCGCAATCAGCCTTGAATATAACAAAGCTTCTATGGTCTTTGTATCTCTAAATGCTATAGCGATTAAATAAGTCATAAACAGTTCACGATTAGACAGAGCAGATTATAAAAAGTACGCATCACAAAAGTCATCCCAGATAAACATATATATATATATATATATAAAACAGAACTTGAACGGTACAGTGTTAAACTTTTCTCACATAATTCTTATCGCTTATATACATATGCAGAACATTCATACATCCTTCAAAAATGTACGTAGAAAAGGGAAAAGAAATCTCCTTGGCTAAGAAGGAGGGACGTCCTTGCCGCTCGGCCCGCTCCCTCTAGCCATGTCCTACGAGGGCCCTAATTGCTTGAGAGGCTCGCCTTCCTTTCGCGAAGGCCCAGCTTGCCCCGGAGGCACACCCTTCACGAGGCAAAGAGAAATAATTATAAGTTTTGCAATCCAGAATAGTTGATGACAAAGCTAGAGTAAAAAGGCGAGATACCTGCGGCAATGTGACTTGGATCACCGAGCCCTTCGAGATCTGATCCGCCCACATCATCCTCGTCCTCAGGCAGCAGCAACTCATACCCCTTGGCTATAGCCTTGGTCTCCTCTACCTTGGACTAGTTGTTCACCATCCCAACATCATACACAGCCCTTTCTTCCTACGCGACTACAGCCTTAGTCTCCTCGATAAGCCGAGCATGGATCCCGGCCATTACCTAAGCATAGTTATCCATCCATTGAAGGTTCTTGTGTTTCCAGACCATGAAATAAGTATCCTTCGGCATCTTGTTGACCATGTCACAAAAGTCGTGGGATATATCAACTTCGGTCTGGAGGGTCACCACCTTATTCATGTGCTGCTCCTTATCCCTCCTCAACTGAGCATGCTCAACCTTCAACTTGTCGTTCTCGGCTTGATATGGGTCCTCCTCCTTTGCTACTTGCCCCAAGAGTTCTTCAGCTTGGCTAAGGCCTCTTCTGATTTCTTCACTTTGCCCCTGAGGGAGAGGATTCGCTCCAGATCCTTCTGTCGGGCCTTATCCACTGAACTAATAGCCATGTCAATCCACGTCTTACGTAGGTCAGTAGCCTCTTTCCTTGACTCTTCCTTGGCCTTCATTATCTCGGAGGCGGGGGATGCTTCAACTTCCTCTAACTTAGCCTCTTTCTCCCTGAGCGCCTTGCGAAGGTCCTCCATCCCTAGATGCAAACGCACATTGGCACTCCATACTTCTTCACTAGCTTTGGCCAAACGGGACTGATAATCAACTATGTTTCTAGTCTCATCTGTAATCTAGACCATCCACATTGTTAAGTTAGTAAAATCAAGAGTCTTCGTCTCATCCAGGATCCATACCAAGGGATTTCGAGGTAAAAGGAACTCGGTGTCAGGATCCATCGCATGACAATCCGCATAGTTGGGATTTATATCAGGATGACTCTCAAAGGGATTCCGCGTCGGCAGTTGATAATCCAAGAAAAAAGAATCAACATTGCCCTCTCCCAACTCATCCGGCACTTCGTGCACTTCGAAACCCATCGGGTAGTGACAACGACGATGGGAGGAAGCTTGGGAGCCAAGGGAGGTGGCTTCCTTACCTGGGGACATCGCATGTTTCTAGGACGACTCACGGCTCTCTCCTTTATCCAGGCTTGACGGGCTCTCCTTAGTATTCTCTTCCACAGTTTTTTCCCCTTGGAAAGTCGCTTGGGAAGAAATGGAAGTCATTTTTATCCGTTTGAACTGCTCATGCCGCCTGGAGACTTCATTCTGCTTTGGGTTTCTACTTTTCTCTAGAATATAGGCAATAACTTTAGATCCAAGAAGGCGAGAAAGCATAAAAAATGTAAAACACTCAAGACACTAAGACACATCAAGCAACTAGAAACCCTTAGAGTAGACCGGATCATATGGCCGAGGCAGGGTTTCACTCAAATAAGGAATACCCAGGGATGGGACTCCACTCGAAGGAAGGAGAACACACAGAGACCAGACTTCATTGGATTGGGGAGCAGGAGGAGGCTGGGACTCGTCAAAAAAAAAAGTTTTCAAGAAGTATCTCAAAATACATACAGTAATCTAAAGTACCTGGAGAAAGCCCGAACTCCTCGCCGATTCCCGCTCCACCTTGTACGGGAAGAGGCGGTATTCCACCCGGATCACCAGAAGCCATGTTTTCATGAGAAAGATCGACAACAGAAGACGGCCTTGGGGCTGACTCGGATTGTTCCAACTGCTCGGGCCACTCTCGCACGCCTTGACATTTTTTAAAGGATCCATGCCCAATCCCTCGCTGCTTATGATATCCTCGTTTGGAGATACGTGAACATCCTCTTCTGTTGCTTTAGAATTGCTCTCCGATCCTTTCTCCTCTTCACATTCTACTCCCAAATGAGAATCTCCCTTGTCGCCAAGGGAAGGAGCATCTCAAATACGCAGAGATTTCCCCGAGCGGGGAGGGAGAACTGCACTTGTCTTATGTCTCAGTTTCTTCGGGGCTTCAGCCACACTACCTTTCTCATCTGGGCCCTTACCTTTGTATCCATCACCCCAGTCTCCTCTGAATCCCGCTGCTCTCTTAGCAGAACTTGGCCTAATCTTGTGCACGGATTGTCTAGGGCCGATCAAGTTGTAGAATCGGAGGGCTACATCACGCAGTAGGAATGAGGCTTCCTGCTCGGCCTTCGGGATAGCCAATATTTCCTTGGCCATCTTTTTTAAGCCATTATCCTCTGCTGCCTTCACACAACCTGAAAATTATAGAGCAATGAGAGGTCAGGCCGACAAAATGTTTGGAAAAAAGATAATACAATAACTTACAACCAGAAGTAAAAGCATATTGGGCCACGGTATCATCACGTATAAAGAAATATTTCTTTTTGAACATACTAAACTTAGAATATAAATCCAAGACGGGTTTGAATTTTTGGGCAGACTCTAAACTGATAAAAGGACTCCCCTTCTGATAACTCCTCACATTATACAGATATCTGATCTCTCTATGGGTGGGGGGTCTCCGTTGCCGCTTCATGAATATCAGGTATAAACATGTCAGGATAGTATAAGAGTTTGGCTGAAGTTGCATGAGAAACCATCAAATAAATCACGAAGCTGGCAATCCAATTGGTAAGTAGAGGAATCGCACCGCACATACAATGATACTTGATATATTCCATATACCTGCCTAGGGGAAAGCATGCTTATCATCCGCACCAGGTAATATCATGTTCCGATGGTCTATCCCAAACGTAGTAGCCATGGAGTTCAGCTTCTCTATCATCAACACGCTAGGATAACACCCCGAAGGCATAACCGGCATTTGATTGGAAGCATAACCTTCCACCAAAGAGTAAGTAGAACTAGGTTGCCTAGGTGGATTGGCTAGAGCATCAGAAGAAGAAGGACCAGCCCCGGTAGGATGAGAAGCCGCAAACTTGGAATGAAGCTCATGACCAGAAGACATGTTCCCTGTGAAAGAAAGTAAAGGTCGAGTGAAGTTCCAAACCATAAAGAGAAGGTAAAACATGCATGTGATTCTCTTATCATCTAGCTCAACTGAATCCATATCCCCCGCCTAGCCATTTAGTGGAAGACCTTCTTTTGGCTCGGCATACCCATAAAAGAATACGCTCGGCAAATCTGGCCCAGCATTATCCTACATCGAATGCCGAACCAAAATTACCACACGCCAACTGCCGACTCAAAGCATACCCTCATATGGGTCAAACACCCGATGGGCGAGTGGTTAATTACACACCCATTCCCAACATGAATCTCCAGATACCTCAACTGCCACTAGGAGGATAAATATCATCCAAACATCAGGATCCTTCGGTGCTCGCTTAAACAAGATGCATCCTCGTCGATTCGAGATCGAAGTCATCCATCCTCGCACTAAACGCTCCTACACATCGAAACCCTAGAACGTTGTAACCAGCAATCAAGTTAAGAGAAACTTACCTCAAGCTATGAAGGCGCAAGAATAGCCAAATTAGAATGAGAAAAAAAAGCTCCAATTAATTGCAGCTGACTTAGTAAAGTCAAAGAAATTTGATTAAAAAAATTAAAAAGTGAAGGGAAGAAGGCGTATTTAAAGAAAAAAAGGGAAGAAGAACGGTCACCAGTCTTATTCGATGGTGGAAGCTCAATGCCAAATCGAAAACAAAGCATGCTATGCAGTTGCACAACATACTTTGGGGGGCAAGTGTTGGCTCGGTTTTCTAGTAAGCAAAGAAAGAAGGAGGCAAAGGCAAGCAGGGGTGTAAGAAACAGCATAACCGAACCAGATGCTTGGTTCGGCATTTTGCAAAAATGCTAAACCAATATATGGACCGGCACTGCCGGACCAGATATTTGGTCCGACATCCTATGTTATGTCGGACCAAGTATTTGGTCCGGTATCTTTAGAGATGCCGGAGCAAACATTTGATCCGGCATGACAAACACGCCGAATCAAAAGTTTGGACCCGCAAGTAAGGTACTCCAAGGCAGGATCAGCAAACCAGGCAAAATTCCTTACCTAAATGCTGATCAAACTGTTCCTGACTCAAATGCCGAACCAAACTCAGGAAGCTATAACTTCTCCACCACACTTCACAACTCCACTCTATAAATATCGGAGCTTCTCAACAACAATGGGGATAGATTTTTATGGAAAAGAATAGAGAACTCTATTAAAAATCCATCACTTTGGTTACTCAAAGTTGTACTCTTTTCAAATATATCTTGTACTTGTAATCAAATAAAAGAGGGAATAAAAAATGGAAAGTGGAAGTAGGCACATTCTGGCTGAACCACTATAAAAACTCTTTGTTATTTGCTTTTCTTATCCGCTTTTCAAACTTTGAACTCATGAACTGTCTCTGCACTTGCTTAATTCATTCGGTTACATGTTGGAACATGAAAACCCCACATCAATCAAATCAAACCAAACTTATCTAAAGAAGAAAATCGGATTTAGAGATGTTTGTCCAACTTTTGAGCAAACAGTCTTAGTCGCATTCATCTTTAATCCTTTTCAATTATACTTAGGGATTATACTTAGGGATGTAAACAGATCTTTAAAAAGAATGTTTTAAAAATAAGCATAAGCAAAATGGTTTTGGGCTTGTTGTGAAAATATGTTAATTACATTCGTCTTTAACCCTTTTTTATTATACTTATGAATGTAAATAGATTTTCAAAAAGAATGTTTTAAAGATAAGCATGAATTAAATGGTTTTGGGTTTGTAGTGACAATTTTAAATAACATTAGTATTAGAACTTTTGAATGGATTTGTGAAAGTATTTAGATCCTTAAAATGGATATTTTAAAGGAAATTATAAGTAAGGAATCTTTTTTGAAAAAGATAGAAAAAGAAAAGGTTCAAAGTAAGAAATCTTCTTTATGATTTGTAAATATACTTAAACCATTTGAGATAAGTATATACATATTTTTAAGGTGTAGGAAAAGCAAAGGTTTAAAGTAAGAAATCTTGTTAAGAATTTGTGAACATACTTATACCATTTGAGGTAAGTATATGAATACTTTTGGTAAGTGTTCAAATGTGTGCAAAATGAATAGTAATGTTTTAATTATTTAGTGGATTTTAATTAACAAATGGGGTTTCATTTAAAAAAGAGTTTATTTACTAAAATGAGTTTTACAAATAGAAGAGGCTTTTAATTTATAAATGAAGATTGATTGAAAAGGGGATTAGAAGTCCTTTATATGACTTGATCGTGCTAGTTTGTTTTGATCGTGCTTTGTATGTTGCTTTCTTATGGATAGTATACAGGGACTTGGTTTTCCATATGTAATTATTCTCATTGTATTGGAATGTTTATTTATTTGATAGTTTAACAAACGACTATAAAATATTGGCCAAATATACTCTAGAAATATCTAGAAGAAACATGGAAATTATATGGTACAGTTATTCGAGATGATGTTATACTATACATATAAACTCATTTCATTCTTTTAGGACGAATGATAAGGAAATCCATCCACTTAAATGGTTAGGAGGTGATCTCTGATCTTATATATATTCTTTGTTTATTTCCCATGGAACTGAGGTTGAGATTCCTGGAAATTCGGTCGATTGGTTTTGAAGCACTCGGTAAACGAGGGAGTGTACTTATATGAGATGACTTAAAACCATAACCACTCCAAAACCATATACGTGTTCTATGCTTTGGAAGAGATTTGGAATTGCTTCGTGATGCTAAAATATATGTAGAGATTTGAGATCTGTTTGCCTCGAACACATGTAGTTGTTCATGATCTATTCAGGATGTGGGGACCTATATGTGATTTCGAAACATATTGAGGTATGGAAATCCATGTATGGTTCTGAGATCTATTAAGGAACCCATGTGTGTTTTCAAAATCAATCGAGATATGGGAAACTATGTGTGGTTCCTTGATATATTTGAGTTAGAGCTCATGTGGAAGATCTACTTGAGTGGTGACTCATGGGCTAGAATATCGGACGTAGCCTCATCAACGGTATGAATAAAACCAGAGAGAGATAGGAGACATAGCAAGTAGGGTTGGCAAATCCATAGGCACACGACTCTATTTTTAGAGATACCTATTAGGATATGCATGTGGGAGCAATGCATCAGGTTTTAGCAAGACAGCTATGGTTTTTCTGTGATACATTCACTAAAGATGCACGATGCTTCGAAAGGATATCTCTAATCCTTGTGTAGTAGTTCGGGTTCGGGTTGCCCAAAGAGATCTATGTGGAAATCCTACACAAGTAGCGAACGTGCCTTAGCCGTTGTGATTGTATACCTATTATTATTTTGATGTACACTCACTTGCATCGCAGCTATGTGATTATGTATATTTCACTCCTTAGATATTATTATATTGTCACTAGATTTTTAATAGAAATGGTTTGGTTGTCGTTAGGTAAAAACTCCTCCGTGTATATTGGTGGTGTGGTCTTACGAGATACCCTTATTTTGAAGGGGTTTAAGATATAATAAATCTAAATGATTTGAGTTTCTCACTCTGCTTACCAGACTGAACCAGGTGTTATTTTCTTAGTGCTCGGGTCAGCTCGAGTATGTTTCCAGATTTTGCTGTGGTTTATTGGAACTCTTGGAGAGGAGCTAGATGATTACATACCATATTTATTTTCCACTGCGTTACATGATTGTATCTACCAGAATTTGTGAGGATGGGTTGTTATAACTATCCAGGTTGATGGTATGTTAGTTTGCTCTTATTAATGTATGCACATAAAGGTTTCCTTTTTGGTAAAGACCATTTGAGATATTATATATTATCGTTCTGCATGTGAGATTCTGATATTGTGTTATCTTCTTTCTTGTTGTATTTCATTTTCTTTTTATTTGACCCTGACAATTTGTCTTTTTGGCACTTGGGTGCTCGACATGTGAATACCGTGGATGTACTAGTGTCATCATTTGGGGATCGAAAAGACGGATCATTACATTTGGTATCAGAGCTGAAGGTTAAGTGTGAACCTTAGCTTTGGTGAGTATGACTCATTGAGTGATAGGGTAATGGAATGTCTTATTATGAGTTGAGTGTATTTATACAAGAGTGCATATATGTTATTGTTATAAAAATATTATAAATTGTGTTGATTGGTTAGTAGAGTGGCTTATGAATTCTGATCCATCCTAGTTGCTATCGTTGATAATAGGGATCTCTAAACACTTGGACAGGGCAAACCGACACAGTATTGCTTTTGAAATTGGTAAATGAAATAATTTTACCATAGATTATTTTTTATATATAAAAGGAATAATTTTCATAAACTGTATAGTTATTTATGATGTGTTTGTTTGTTAGGGAATGGTAATATTCCATTATTACCATTTATTGTATGATTTGTTGTGCTAGATCGGTTTATGAGTAGTTTTACCTTTTCACTGCATGGGTTGGGTATATAGTAATTATGGCGACATTGAAACGAACACCTTGTGAATTAAGTTTCATGGTTTGACAAATAGGCGTTTGGCGATAATGTTGGGTTAAAATTTTGATTTTAATGAAAGTTGTTTATTATAATCGAAACTAGGAAAACACTTCGATGATAGTTTTATATAGGTAATAACTTTTATAAATATGGTTTATAAGTATAGTTATAAATGTGAACAGGATTTGAACTGAGAATTTGAGAACTTAAATCTTGGTGTTTTAGAAATTGGTTTTTTATGGTTTTGGAAAATAATACTACTATTATTTAGAAGTAAATATTTGGGAATTGGTATTTGGAATTAATGTAATGGTACAAAGTAATATTTACGAAGTATTTGATACCGTTTTGGAAATGATTTTGGTTAAGTCCAAACAGGCATGATTTGGATGTACTGAACTCACTTTATCGCTGAAAAATGATTTTGGTGATGACTGCAACATCATCGGCATTTATTTTTAAGTGTCCAAGTAAGGTATGCTACGGTAATAATTTGCTATAGAAATTTTTTGGTAAAGCATATTTTGATTTAAGTCCCAGAGGTATGATTTGGTATACAAAAGTTATAAGTATATATATTTCAAAATGATTTGAAATAAGATTGGGTGTTTAGTTTTTGAGTTTTCGGATAAGATATTTTATGGACACATATAGCTTATGCATTATGGTAAGTTTGGTTGTGCGTCTTGTTTGATCCGTTGATGGATAGTTTTCGTTTGTTAAAATGAAATGCAATTTTCAATGATTTTAGACAGTCGGAACTTCAGAATCTGTATAAGAAACTGAATCTAAGTGTTTTGTAAAAATATAAAGATGAGTTTATATAACACTTGGACTTGGAAGATAATAGCATTTGGAGCTAAGTGTGTATAAAAGTTAAATTCTATATAACGCTTGAACTTAGAAGGATAGTAGAATTTAAACAAGTTTTAAATCGATTGAACATTCATGATAAGTAAAATGAACTAGATATTTTTGTATATACTCTGAGTATAATTCATGTTAAGTATTATACAGATACGAACTTAAGTTATAAAATGCTTAGTAACTTGAAGTAAATTTTATGAAATGGTTAATAAATGATTTTAGTATTACATGAGAAAAACTAGGTAATAATTTAATGTGAATTAGAATGGAAAGAAATTTTTTTAGTTAAGAAACTAATTGAATAGACTGCGTAAGTTGTACGTAGATCATTTTCTTTGTTTGCAGTTCTTGATCTAGGATTCAAGCACATGGATTTCGAGGTGATTTTCAACGGTCCAAGTTAGGATTTTCACTAGCTTCTTGACGGTGGACACTTGGTATGGATTTTTTGTGTGATATAAAGTTCTCTATCATATTATATGGTTATTTAAGGAGAACAGAGGTTTCTAATCAAGGGATTGGATCGGAGCCCGCATTAGAGAGGTTAAGTGATCTATACTAGCTCATAAGTGAAATTTAAGTGATCGAGTAAGTGATCGGATTTGATATTGCGTACGGATGGTATATGTATATTGTATGGGCTTTAATTATATTTGTGTGCGATGTATGTTGGCTTGTGGAGGGTTTGGATAATGACTCTTCAAACTCCGTAGGGTAGCATAAGTGATTGACTGAGTAATACCTATGGCTGTTGAACATAAGGTACACTTAGTAGCTCGATTGTCATCCTTATGCAGTGAGGGGTTTTTGAACCTGGATAAACCATGAGTTTTGGTTGCCAATAATTAGGATATTGTAATTATAGATGTGTGATTGTTTCTTTGGTTGCTTATATCGGAATTTCGAGAATGAAATATTCTAAGTAGGGGAGAATGTAACGACCCGGAATTTTAGACACTTTGTATTTAGATATCTGAATTATTTAAATATTTGAATCTTGGATTAAATGTTAAACTGATTTAATAAGCATTTTAATCCCCTTTTAAATCATAAGTAATAATGGTAAGCTTGTTTTGAAAAAATGTTCACAAAAATATATATTTTGAAAAATATCGATAATATGACTGAAAATCGTTTTATCGATAAACCGATATTTTCTCAACGGAAGTTGTTCAAACATTCTACACATGTCTAAGTAATCATTTTGGAGATAATTAGCAACTAAAATATTTTCATATTTATGGCTAACTAAATACGAAAACGAGCAAATAAGGGAAAAGAGCAAAAGTGAAAATAATTAACTCTAAGCTAATATCTAATATATACATTAGCCACTTATTAAACACTCTCTTCTTTATACAAGATTGGAAGGTTCTGGAAGCTTCCTGTAGAATAAGAGGTATTATGGTAAGGGTATAATAGAAATTATCCTAAAGAACAAGTGGCATAAAGTAAAGGTAAGCATGAATGGAAATTCTTAAGTGTTAAGCAAATGATAAAGTGGATGTGATGGGAGGTATGCCTTCCAAGGGGAGGTAAGAGTAAGACGATGCTTCACCACTTAAAGCCTATAAATATTGGGGAGGGGTTCACTTAATAATCACAAATAAATTCCTAAGCTTGAGATGAAGTAGGAGGGTTGAAAATGATGGAAATGCTTAATCACTAATCCATTAATTACTCTCTAACTTTTTCAAAAGTGAACCAAATCTTCTCTAATCTTTTTTAAACTTTGGCTTTAGGCCTAAGACATCATGGAAGGAATGATTAACAAGTAAGAAGTGGGAGTAGATGAGAGGAAGAGGGGGTTCTTGAATGGGCCTTGAGCATGGTGGAGGAGGAGGAAGGTGGCTTTGGTTTGGAAGTGCTAAAGGTTGGACCTTTAGTCCTATGTTGATGGAAGGTGGTGGTTCTTTGATTCTTGTGGCTTTATGCTTGGTTAGGCATGGATATCAGTGATTTACCTCGCTATCTCTTAATTATGTATTGTGTACATATATGGTGTGTGCAAATTATAAACTTAAAGTGACATTAACTAAGTAAAGTTATAAACTTTGGACCATCTTGCTTATGAAAGCAAATGATAAATTTATGCTGTATAACCTCACTTTTTACCCTCTTAAACAGTTGAAGTGGCTTTGACCAATGTTTAAATGGTTTTTTAACTTGTGTGTTGAATTGATTGTGTGTTAAATTGAAGTAAGTTTGAAAGTGTTTAAAACGAGAATAGTCGTTATAAGCGCACTATGGAATCCTTTGTTTTCAGGAATTTTATAAATAGACGAAAAGATACTCTTAGGGCATGGTTTTTAAGTACCCAAATGGTAGTATTACTATAAAAATTTAAAGTTAAAATCATTTGTTTAATTGATTAAAACTACTCGCAAAGATGGTGCTTCTCAATGTTGTTTTAACAAGAACTTTTAACAGCACTTATAAATGTTGTAGTAAGTCGCTTATAGTTTTAAGTGTTTAAATGAGACATTTTGGCAAGTTTTTTATGATTTAAATAGTTTCTAAATTCTTTTCTTCATAAATATTTTTATGGCAATTCTTATAAAATGTATTTGAGTACGAAAAAAAGAATGGAAGTTTAAATATAGCTTAATGATTATCTATGAATTTTGAAAGTAAAGTGTTGCAAAAGGTAAAACGTATTTTTAATCAACTTCTAAATTAGTTATTTTCATGCAATATTTTACATGGATATTTAAAACCTATTTACAAATATTTCTAGAGTATTATTATATATATAAGTTTTGACAAAGGTGGTTGACTATGCTTAATATTAACAAGCCGATGAGTAAACTTATTTGTTCGTGACATTCAAGAATGAGGTGTCTAGACAAGGCTTGGAGAAATCAGTGCGCAAACATACCTGGCTTCACTCTTAAACGAGGAACAATGTAAGTTGAAATGTCAAAAACGTGTTAATCTTATTGTCTACTTACTTGTTTAAAAGAGGTAATTAACTTCACTTAACTCTAAAAGCCGATGAAGAGATTTATCTATTTCTGAGAGTTAAAGATTGATGTCAAGTAGGGTCGAAGCAATAGAGCTCCAATCTATTGGGCTTCCCTCATGAACGAGGAATATTTAAGTCGGGAATGTCGAAAATGAGTTAAGTATACAAACATTGATTTGTATAAGCAACTGTTTTAACTAGATAATCGATTAATCGACTATCGAACTTAACTTATTATTAAATTTAGATCTTCAAAAGGATTATTTAAAGATAATAAAAAGTAGGAAAATGATTTTTTTTTGTGACAGTGTTATAATCACATTCGTCTTTAACCCTTTACAATTATACTTAGGGATGTAAATATATCTTTAAAAGAATGTTTTAAAGATAAGCATAAGCGAAATGTATTTGGGTTAGTTGTCACAATGTGTTAATTACATTCGTCTTTAACCCTTTTTATTATACTTATGGATGTAATTAGGTCTTTAAAAAATGTTTTAAAAAAAAAGTGAAATGGTTTTAGGTTTGTTAATGATTTGTGAATATACTTATGCCATTTGAGTTAAGTATATGAATACTTTCGGGAAGTGTTGAAACGTGTGGAAAATGAATGGTGATGTTTTAATTAAATAGTGGGGTTTAATTAAAAAATGAGGTTTAATTTATTAAAGAGTTTATTTAGTAAAATGAGTTTTACTAATAAAGGAGGTTTTTAATTAATAAATGAAGATTAATTAATAAAGGGATTAGAAGTCGTTTATATGACTTGATCGTGCTAGTTTTTTTAGTCATGCTTTGTGTGTAGCTTGCTTATGGATAGTATATAGGGACTTGGTTTACCGTATGTAATTATATTCATTGTATTGGATTGTTTGTTTATTTGATAGTTAAATAACCGACTATAAAATCTTGGGCAAATATACTCCAGAAATATCTAGAAGAAACACGGGAATTATATGGTACAGTTATCTGAGATGATGCTATATTGTACGTATAAACTCGTTTCACTCTTCTAGGATGCATGATAAGGAAATCCATCCATTAAAATGGTTAGGAGGTGATTTTTGATCTTATATATTCTTTGTTTATTTCCCATAGAACTAGGGTTGAGATTCCTGTAAAATCAATCGGTTGGTTTTAGAGCACCCAGTGAACGAGGGAGTATACTTATATGAGATGACGTAAAACCATAACCACTTCAAAACCATATACATGTTCAATGCTTTGGAAGAGGTTCGTCATTACTTCATGATGATAGAATATATGTGAAGATTCGAGATCTATTTGAGATGCTCGAACACATGAAGTTGTTCATGATCTATTTAGGATGTGGTGGTCCATATATGATTCTGAGACCTGTTAATGAATGGGAATCCATGTGTGATTCCGAGATCTATTGTGGAATCCATATGTGATTTTGAGACCTGGTTTTCCTATGGTACATTCACTTGAGATGTACAATGCTTCGAAAGGATATCTCTGTTCCTTGTGCAGTAGTTTGGGTTTGGCTTCCTGTAACATCCTCAAGTTTTGATAGCAATATTCAGAAGATTTAATTAGATAAATTAAATAGAATAGTGTGGATAAGATGATTGAGATTTAAATAATAATTACATGATGGGTCATGCTTAATAAGAAAAACTTGATGGCTTTAATTTGTTCAATGGATAATTAGTTCACACATGGGCATATTAGTAAAATAGCCTCTTTATTTTACATGGCTACACATTTCTTACTACTGTCCATTCACGTTCAATCTTTATCAAATCAAAAACAAATCACAAAAACCTTAAGAGCTGGCCATTAACAAGAAGGAAAAGAGGAAATTTCAATTTAAAGCCAAGAATCAAAGCTAGGAAGGATTAGTCAACAACAAATCACAAATTTCTTATCATATCTAAAGTGAATAATAATTTTATACCATCTCTATTTTATTCTATGATTATGTGTTTTCGGATTTATGATCAAATTCGTTTTTATAATGATGTGGATGATGATATGCTAGAATTATGTTATGTTCGAATTATTTCATCTACCTATGAATTTGTTGGTTTTAGGGGAAAACCAAGGGCTTATAATTTTCGAATGCCATGGAAAAAATTTATATTAAATAATACATGATTTTCGAGATGGTTTCTTATTTTCAGAATTTTCCCAGCTATAGGAAATTTTTTATGAATTTCTAAAGGAAATTATGATATAATTGGGTTTAAAATTTATTTTAAGTATTTCAGAAAGAAAATGGGTCTGAAATTTTAATATGTTTGATTACATGATAAAACTGAATTTCTGTGATTTTTGGGAATTTTTCTTAATTGATTTACTTGGGAAAATAAATTATTTCAAGAGAAGGACCTTTTTGCAGATGCTGGTTTTGTTAATGGAAAGGCTAAAATGTTACATTCTTTGATTTAAATCTGATTAAATGTGGTAGGTTTTAATGTAAAGTGTTTGAACAGTTTTATGGCAACAAATCAATGGTTTACAAATAGGCAAGAAGTTATAAAGTAATCATTATAAGATGCAACATTTCATCCTTTAATTCAGAAAAAGGTGTTCCACCTCGAACAGCCATACCTTTTGACTACATTGACTCCGCACCATCCCAGTTGAAACCTACACAGTCCAAACCTACATAGTCGAAACAATTACACAGGGTATTACTTAGATGGTATGTAGTGGATTAGAAGTGAGGCGGAAGCCTTGGTGTCAAAAGGTGTGCTTCCGATAGAGGCGAAACCTTGCTTTGTTTTCAAAACTTAAATTCTTCCCTTTCTTTACTTAAAGCTTTAGACATAGTCGAAACATATGCTTTTGAAAAAGTTTTATAAATTGCTTTCGAAGAAGGTTGCTATATTATATAAAGGGGTTAGCTTTCGAAGGGGTACTTTTTCCTCAAATTAAAGCTTCCGAAAGGATTGGTTTGACCAAGTCGAGACCAAGCCGCTAATTTACCTTTCGACTGCATCAAAGCTAACCATGTTGTTCAAAGGTTACTTCTGTTTTAAAGCTTTTCCTGAATGCTTTCAAAGGGGTTGAGGATTTCGAGGATAATGGATTCAAAAGGGGGTTTTGACTCTATACTTCGAAGTCTTAATTTTAGAGGTCTTTGCTTTCGACAAGGTGGTTCTGACACCATTAACTTTTCCCCAAATTTATTTTGTTGGTTTCGAAAGAGATGCTTTCATATATACTTTGACCAAAAGAATGTTTTTAAAGAGTATACCCAATGCTTTTGAAAGGGTACTTTTATTGTTTTGAAGCTCTGTTTTAAGGAATGTTTTGATACCATCGAAAGGTATCATTGGTTTCGAAGGGATTGATTTATAAAGTTTTGAAAGAAGGTTTTCTATGCTTTTGAAGGAGGTCATCCAGTGGTTTCGAAAGTGATGTTTAAAGATTTCAAAACAAGTGACCCATTCTCATTTTAAAAGGAAATACCATGGCATAAATAAAGGTTTTGGAAATATTATTCATATTGTTATTAACCCATAATTGCATTTTTGATGAAAGGGCATAATAACCACTTAGGTTGACCCAGTTGTGAATATAACTTAACAGATGTTAAAATCTTAATTAAAAATATTGGCAGGAGCCAATAGGTTTACAGTAAGCCCATGAAAACTATATGATATTGGTAGGGGCCAATAGGTTCATAATCAGCCAATGAAAACTATGATTTGATGCTGGTAGGGGCTAATAGGTTTGTAATTAGCCCACGAAAACTATATCTAGATTAAGATATTGATAGTTAGTCAATAGGTTCCTAGTTAGCCCATGAAAACTAGGATAAGAGAAAAGATATTGGAGTTACCAATAGGTTCTTGGTGATCCCATAAAAACTATGAAATTGGACAGATAGTCCATAAACATTTAAAGGTTGATAATTGAGATATATAGTCAGAATGAATGGGGATGGCTAATCTAGATTTGATTTACATGTTTTGCATATCATCCTAATGTTTTAAATTACTACATTTTAACCATTATGGATGCAAAAGCACAATATATGGTTTATAAATGTTTTAGGATACTAGTGAGGGGAAAACCCGTTCCGCCAAGCGGCGTGGTCTCATTAGATGTCTAAATGGTTTGAGATGGTAAATTATTATTCATACCAGGCTTTATGTCTGACTTGAAATTCTTGTTTTCCCCTTAAACTCTCAGGTACTCAATTGATTTTGAGTAGGTTGAGAGTTAAGGTTTTCAGATGTTCTTTTAGACGAATAAAGCTTTCGAAGATGTGCAGAAGGCAAGCTTATTATTAGAGTTATTATATTTTCTTTGTGTGTTTGATTGTAAAGGAAAAACTATTTTTGTGCCTTATTATATTCTATGATCATCCAAGGGGCATCTTCATATGTTGCTCTTGGCATATTTGTAATAATTATATGTTATTTGAACGTGCTCTGCGAACTAGGATTATGTAATCAACTTGGAATATTTTGAAATTGAATATGGAACTCATTTGCTGTTTAATTTTTTTTCTGTATTCTTATGTTTCTATATATCAATGTATCTATTATCGTCGTATTTAGTCGCCAAGTATTGATAACTATGGATGACTGTAGCATCCATAGCCGTTAGTTTTAGGCCTTCAAGTAGGAGGATGTTACAAGTTAGTATTAGAGTATAGGTTTATGAAACTTTAAAAGAAACTTAAACCTAAAAAAAATTCCAAACATAATCCAATGAATCAGATAATAAGATCAGGTTTGGGTTAACGCCATAGTAACATACTTGTAGTTGATATATATAGTTATATATATATAAGTGCGTATTCCCTGCTCTCCTAGACCGTTCTTCTGTATCTTACTCAGGCTTGTATGCAGATTTACGAGAAAGGAGATATACAAGCCCGGAAGAGGACATCTCAATGGAGGAAGCACCGTAACTAATGGAAATGCTCGACCTGCTACTAGGAGAAACTCGGGTCGATCGGCTAATGCTAATAATCAAAATGCCAATGCCAATGTGGGTGCTGGAAATCCGCCAGTAGATGTGGGGGTGATGTATCAGTTCTTTGTTGGTTTGATGCAAGCAGGAGCTGCTGCTAGTGTTGCTGTAAATATAGGAGGAGATAATCCTACGGCTCCAGTTGGGAATAATTATGCTTTTCTAATTAGAGATTACACCAATTTGGGTGGGAAGCCATTCTTGGGAACGAAGAGTGCCATAGAGGTTCAGAATTGGCTGTTGCATTATGATCGTATGTTTATGATTTGGGTCTGAATGACGGGAAAAAGAGAAGGTTGGCCTCTAAAAGTTGCAGGGGTCAGCATTACACTGGTGGAATAGTGTCACTACCAGAATTCCAAAAGAGCAATTGACTTGAGCTGCTTTTAAAATGAGTTTTGAGCAGAAGTTTTTATCTGAGTTTGCTAAGTCAGAATTGAGAAGGAAATTTATGGATCTGGAGTAGGGAGAGATGTTCGTTATTGAGTATGCCACAAAGTTTGAGGAGCTATTTCGATATGGAAAAATATTATAGACATTGACAACGGGAGAAATGAGAGGTTCATTCGTGAATTGAGGCCCAAGCTTGCTAGAGTGGCCATGACACATGTCTGTGATCCTTGTCATGTGGTGATGGAGATGGCCCACGAGGAAATGCTTGCTAAGTGTGCTAGAGAGAAGCCAGTGGAAACTCAGGGTTCTCAAAGGAAGTAAAGGAAGCTATTTAAGAAGAAAGGAGCCCAAAAGGGAGATAATGCTAAGAAGTCAAAGGCTGAGGTAGTTTGTTATAAGTGTGACAAGAAGGGTCACTTTGCTAATGAGTGACGGTCAGCAAATGGGAAGAAAGTTGCAATTAAGAGGAATGTGAAATGCTTCAACTGTGATCAAGTTAGGTATTACAAGAATCAATGTCCAAAGCCAGTTAGGGAGAACAAAGGAAAGGTTTTTACTATAGAACCAGCTAGGCCTACAGTAGCTGATAACGGAAAGACTGTGATGGAAGGTACGTTTTTGATTCAGAGTATACCAATTAGGATACTTTTTGACACTGATGCATCACATTCATTTATATCTCAGTGTTTGATTGATAAATTATGCTTAGAACCCACCTACCTTGTTACTTCCTTAAAGATTGTGAATCCAATAGGAGGGTATGCAAATCTAGGGTTGAGATGTGACCAGATAGAAATTGATTTGTTAGTCAATAAGTTTGCATGCAGTTTGTACGTTATTGATTCAAAGATTTCGGTATCATTTTGGGTATGGATTGGTTGGGTAGGTATGAGACTAGAATATTTTTCCAAGATAGGAAGATATCATTAAGACACCCTGATAGTCATAACCGAGTCATAATCTCAGCGGAAAATACTAACCAGAGTGTTAGTGCTATGCTTAATGCTATAGAGGTATGAAATGAGTTAAGTCGGGTTCAAGTAGCAAGAGAGTTTACGGATGTCATTAGCCAGTCACTAGACTACCCTTGAAAAGACCTGTTGAGTTTAGAATAGATCTTGTTCTAGGAGCTGAACCTGTAAGTAGACCACCTGGTAGGATGACACCAACTAAGATGAAGGAATTGAAGGTGCAGTTAGTGGATCTTGAAGGAAGGAATTTTATTAGGCCAAGCAGCTCGCCTTTGGGAGCGACCGCAGTGTTTGTAAAGAAGCCAGATGGGTCGTTAAGGATGTGTATCGACTATCGTAAGCTAAACAAAAAGACTATTAAGAATAAGTATCCTTTGTAAAGAATAGATTATATGTATTATTAGTTGAGTGGAGCCAGAGTGTTTTCCCAGTTGGATTTGGCGATAGGTTTCCATCGGTTGAGGGTGGCGGAGGACAGTATTTGTAACACCCCTTATTTTTGATATCATTATTCATGAGATTTAATTCGATAAATTAAATAGAATAATGTAAACGTAAGTGATAAGGGGGTTAAGACTTGAATTAATTAAATAAGGTCATGCCTAATAAACAAATAAATGGGCTAAAGAATGGGTTTTAGATTAAACAAATTACATAAGGGTATATTAGGAAATTGCTGCCTAAAGACCCTTACCCTTATATATATTTTCATTCCTACCATTTCTTCCCATTCACGTCATTTCAAAACGCAAACAAAAATATAGGGGAACGGCCGGCCATGAAGGAAGAAGAAGAAATTCAAATTAAATGCTAGAAAATCAAGTTTAGGGGAATCAATCTCAATCCAATCCCCTAATCTAAAGTAAAGTGAACAATAATTCCATCTCTATTTTGGTTTAAATCACATATTTTGGGTTTTAAGGGTTAAATTCGTTTTTATGACATATGGAATAATGATATGCTTGATTCATGATTTATTTGATTTAAACTAGACTATTTAAAGGGTTTTTTTATAAGGTTTGAGGTTAAAATCGAGATTAAAAGATATCTAAATGTCCTGGGAAAATTTTATGTTTTGAGAACATGATTTTGGAGTTGGGTTCAATATTTAGAAATTTCCAAGCTATGGAAAGATTATTATGAATTTTCGAAGGAAAATATGATTATTTGGGTTTATAATTTATTTTGGAAGATATATTGAGAATTTGGGCCTAAAATTTTGGTATGTTGGATAACAAGATTAAAGATAATTTCTGGACTTTTCTGGGATTTTTCCAAAGTGATTTTCTATGAAAATTAAATTGTTTTAAAAGACGGACTTTTTTGCAAAAATTGGAAAGGCTTAATTGGTTGACTTAACCATGGTTTAGATCTAGATTAAGCGCAGTTATTTTTGAAAAAGAATTTCAAAAATTTAAGGCAACCACCTGTTGTTGTCACGTGGTAGGTTAGTTAGAGAAAAGTTTACTTCATAAAGAACTAAACCAGGTTTATATCAGAAAATTGGTTCCGCCTGCTTAGGAAAGCACCTTTTGAAATAGAACCTTCCACCGTCATCTTAGTCGAAACCTACCCTGCAAAACCAAAACACAAGGTATCACTAATATGGTACGTGATGGATTTGAGGAAGGCAGAAGGTAAGGTGTCGAAAGCATAGCTTCCGAAGGGGTCGAAACCTTGGTTTGGTTTTAAAAGAGAAGATGCCTATGTTTTGTTCTAAGCCTTCGATGGAGTCAAGGCATAAGGTTTCAAAAAAGGTTTTATAGGGTTTCAAAAGGGTTGTTGTTAACTTATAATTGCTTTCGACTGGATTACTTACTTATAAAAGAATGTTTTATAAGAACGGGTTCCAACCTAGTCGATACTCTGTTGTTGCCCTAAAGCCTTTCGATGGTGTTGAAGATATTAATGCTGTCGGAAGGTACTTTTTTATAAAGTTTAATCTACTTCGTAAAGCTTTCAAAAGGGAGTTAGGATTTCGAAGGTTATGTTTTTGAAAGGGGTTTCGACACCAACCTTCTAATGTTTTTATCCAGATATTTTTTTGCTTTCGAAAGAGATGGTTCGACGCCATCGATTTTTCCCCAATGTTTTGAATGATAAAGGATGGTTTCGAAACATATGCTTTCTCCTATATTCACTTTGACCTAAATTATGTTTTAAGTATAAACCCAATGTTTTTGAAAGGGGTACTTTCAATGTTTTCGGAAAGCCTACTTCCAATGGTGTCGAAAGGGATACTTTCAACTAGTTCTGAAGCCAAGCTTCTATAGTTAAAATACTACTACTTTAATGTATTCGAAAGGTTTCGAAAGGTTGGTTTTAAAGTATTATAAGGCAGGAGCCTAATGTTTAAAGAGCCTTTAAAAAAGGTTGTCCTATGAAGTCGAAAGCTAGGTTTTGAAGGTGTCGAAAGGTTTTATGACTCAAACTCTATTTTTAAAATGAAAAACCCATGGCTATATTTTAAAGGAGTTTTTATAATGGTTTTAAGAAGAAGCTATCTATGATATAAAAAATAGGTTAAAGGGATTAACCTTATTTTATATTAAACTCATAGGAGTGGTATTGTTATGTTTTTATATTACTTCTTCAAATATGAATGTATTCACTTTATAATGGACCCATAACTGCATTTTAGGGATAAAGGATAGGAGAACCGGTTAGGTTAACCCAGTAGTGAATAAAAACTGAATAAACTCCTGAATGAGTAGAACTACATTCATGAGGTCAGGAAGACCAAAATGTAGGATGCTAAAATATAAAGGAAGGATATTGGCAACGGCCAATAGGTATGTAGTTAGCCCGTGAAACTATGATTGTATACTAGTAAGGACCTATAGGTTTATAGTTAGCCCGTGAAAACTATGATTATATACTGGCAAAGGACCAGTAGGTTTATAGTTAGCCCATGAAAACTATATCTGAATGCAATATAGATAGACGTCAGTAGATTCCTATTCAACCCATGAAAACTAGGATAAAAGAATGGATATTGGAGTCACCGATAGGTTCCTAGTTAACCTTTGAAAACTAGGACGAGAATAGATATTGGAGCAACCAATAGGTTCTTAGTAATCCCATGAAAACAATGTAATTGGACATGGGATCCTTAAATGCTTAACTAGTTATTAGTTAGTTTATGAAAATTAATAGGTAGTAGTAATCCTAGATAATATAACTGAGACAGATAGTCTAAATTGAATGGGGATGGGTAATTCAGAATTAATTCAATTGTTTTGCATATTATTATATTGTACTGTTTTGAATTTTTTTAACCATTGTGGATGCTAGAGCATATTATATGGTTTTATAAACGTTATGAGATACTGGTGAAGGGAAACCCGTTCCACTAAGCGGCATGGTCTAACTAGATATCTAAATGATTTGAGATGGTAGATTATTATTCATATAAGGCTTTATGTCTAACTCAAATTTTATGCTTCCCCATAAACTCTCGGGTGCTCAATTGATTTTGAGTAGTTTGAGAGTTAAGGTTTTCAGGTACCTTTAAGATAAATAAGCTTCCGGAGACGTGCATGAGGCATAATAACTATGTAGAGTTCTCTTTCTTTTGATTCCGTTGTGTTGTTTATAAGGGCAAAGCTGTTATATTTCCTGTATATACTCTGATCAACCTAGGGGGCATCTTCACATGTCGCTCTGGGTGTATGTTGTAATAAATATATTTTCTAAGAAAGTGATTTACGAATGTGGGATTATGTAATGAATTGGAAATGTTTTGATACGGAATGTGATTTTGGTTGAAGTTTATAATTTTTTCCATATTCATGTGTTTTTGTGTATCAATGAATCTAACTTCGCCGTATTTGGTCACTGAGGATTAATAACTATTGATGACTGTAGCATCCGTAGCCGTTAGTTTTGGACCTTCAAGTAGGGGGATGTTACAATTTGATATCAGAGTATTGGTTTATAAAACTTTGAAAGAAACGTTTAAACCTAAAATATTCTCAAACATAATCCAATGAATATGAAAATATGATTGGGATTTGGGTCAACACTATAGTAACATGCTTGTATTCGATATATATATATATATATATATATATATATATATATATAAGTATATGTTCCCCTCTCTCTTGGACCGTACTTCTGTATCTTACTAAGGCTCGTATGTAGATTTACGAGAAAGAGGATATGGAAGCTAGAAATGGAAGAGGAAATCTAGGTGGAGGAAGCACCATAACAAATGGTAATGCTCGACCTAACACCATGAGGAACCAAGGTCTATAGGCCAATGCTAATCCAAATGCTAAGGCCAATGTTGGTGTTGAAAATGCTCCAGTAGATGCAGGGATGGTGTATCATTTGTTGGCTAATATTTTGCAAGAAGGAGCTTCTGGTAATGTTGAAGGAGCTAATCCCACAGCTTCAGTTGGGAATAACTATGCTAAGATAAGCAGAGACTATACTAGTCTGGGAGGAAAACCACAGAGGATGTTGTTGATGTTGAGAATTGGCTTTTGCACTGTGAAAGGATCTATACTGATTTGGGATTTGATGATAGGAAAAAGAGAAGGCTAGCCTCTAGGCAGTTGCAAGGTGAAGCGCCTCACTGGTGGAATAGTGTTACCGCTGGGGTATAAGAGGAAGAGCTAACATGGGCTGATTTTAGGAGAAGGTTTGAGCAAAGATTTCTGTCTGAAGTTTTTAAGCCTGCATTGATGAGCAAGTTCATAGATCTGGTTCAAGGAGAGATGTCAGTGGTCAAGTACGTTGCTAAGTTTGATGTGCTGTCTTGATATGGATATACTTTGGTTGACATTGATGTCAGAAGGAAATGATTCATTCGAGGAATGAGACCTGAGCTTTCCATAACGACCATGACCCATATTCAAGAACCTAGTAATGTGGTAGTGGAGAAGGCCATTCGCCACGAAGAGTTGCTTGTTGTTTCAGCTAGGGAGAAGCCAATTGATGCCCAAGGTCCTCAGGTAAAGAAGAGGAAACACTTTAAGAAGAAGGAAGCACAAAAGGGGAGGATGCTAAGAAGGCAAAGGTTGATTTATTGTGTTACAAATGTGACAAGAAGGGTCATTATGCAAGTGAATGTCGGTCAGGAAAGGGAAAGAAGGCTGTAAACAAGAAGAATGTAAAATGCTTTAACTATGATCAAGTGGGGCATTATAAGAACTGATGTCCAGAGCCAGTCAGGGCAGACATGGGGAAATTTTTGCTGTTGGATCATCAGCTAAACCTATTGCAGCTGACAAAGGAAAGATTGTGATGGAAGGCACATTTTTGATTTAGGGTATACCAGTTAGGATACTTTTTGAACTGGTGCATCACATTCATTTATATCACAGTGATTGGTTGGTAGGTAATACTTTGAACCAACATACCTTGTTACTTCCTTAAGGGTTGCGAATCCAACAGAAGGATATGCAACTCTGGGGATAAGATGTGACCAGTTAGAACTTGATTTGTTAGGTCTTAAGTTTGCATGCAGTTTATATGTGTACAATTTTTTAGATTTCAAAATTATTTTTGGTATGGATTGGTTGAGAAGGTATGAGACCAGGATATTTTTCCAGGATGGGGAGATAACTTTGAGACACCCAAATAGTCATAACCGAGTTATATTCTCGGTAGAGAATTCTGACCATAGTTGTTGTGCTTTATTATATACAATGGAAGTGGGAGAAGAGTTAAGTCAGGTTTGGATTGCAAGAGAGTTTGCAGATGTCTTTAAGCCAGTCACAGGACTACCACCGAAACGAGCTGTTGAGTTTTGGGTAGATCTTGTACCTAGGGCTGAACCTATGAGTAGACCACTAGTACGATGACATTTATAAAGATGAAGGAATTGAAGGTTCAGCTAGTGGATCTAGAAGGAAGGAATTTTATTAGACCAAGTAGCTCACCTTAAGGAGTGGCCGTGGTTTTCGTGAAGAAATCAGATGGGTCATTAAGGATGTGTATCGACTATCGTAAGTTGAACGAAAGGATGATAAAGAATATGTATCCTTTGCTGATAATTGATGATCTGTTTATTCTATTGAGTGAAGCCAAGGTATTCTCCCAATTGGATTTGACGATAGGGTTCCATCAGTTGAGAGTGGTGGAGGATAGCATTCCTTTGACAGCATTTCAGACTAATATGATTCGAATGAGTGGTTGGTGACGCCATTCGGGTTGACGAATGCACATGCTTTCTTTGTAGATTTGATGAACCGGGCCTTTCGAGAGTATTTAGATAGATTCGTGTTGGTTTTTATAGATGACATTTTGGTATACTCAATGAAGATCGTCTTAGAGTTGTGCTAGAGACGCTGAGGTAGAATCAACTAAAGGCAAAGTTTTTCAAGTGTTATTTTTGGAAGAAAGAGGTTAAGTTTCTTGGTCATGTGGTTTCAGAGAAAGGATTGTAAGATCAAAGCTGTGAACAATTGGAAGAGACCAGAGACAGTGACCAAAATCAGAAGTTTTCTTGGACTTGCTGGCTATTACCGGAGAATCATCAAGGATTTCTCACGGATAGCAGCACCTTTAACTAGGCTTACCAGGAAGGAAATGCAGTTTGTTTAGTCTGAAAAATATGAGGAAGCATTCCTTAAGTTAAAGCATTTGTTGACCAATGCTCCAGTGTTAGTAGTTTCTGATGGTAACCAAGGGTTGGTAGTATACACTGATGCATGTGGGACTGGATTGGGAGTAGTGTTGATGCAGAAGGGAAAAGTCATTGCTTATGCATCTAGGCAGCTTAGACCACATGAAGTATGATACCTAATCATGTCTTAGAGGTAGCTGCAGTAATTTTTGTCTTGAAGATTTGGAGGTATTATCTCTTGGGGGAGAGATTTGGATTATATACCGATCATAAGTCTTTAAAATATATATTATCTCAGAAGGAGTTGAATATACGACAATAGAGATGGATGGAGTTTTTGGCTGCTTATGATTTTAGTATAGAGTATACTCCTGGGAAAGGAAACAAAGTAGCAGATGTTCTTAGCAGAAGACATCGAAATATGGTCTTAGCTATGTTGGTAGAATGCAAGGATCTAGAAGCTTTAGCCAGTTGCATTATGCAGTTGAGATCTACTACTAGTTCTAGTCAGGGTACTGCCATGTTGTCTTGTTTAGAAGTTCAACCAGTGTTGATCGAGAGCATAGCTTCTAAGCAAAGGGAAGATCCAGTTTTAGCCGAGAGGATTAGAAGGCTTGAGGTAGGAGCAGAGATCGATGATTTGAAAGACTTTTTTCTTGTAGAGAGGATGGTTGAGAAAGGAGGGACAGTTATGTGTTCCAATTATAGAGAACTTAAGGAGGGAAGTTCATGAAGAATGTCATCGATCGAATTTCACGATTCGTCCTAGAAGGACCAAGATGTATCAAGATATAAAAGGAGCTTCTATTGTAAAGGAATGAAGAAGGATGTTGGCTTGTGGGTCAGACAGTGCGTGAACTGTCAACAAGTGAAGGCTGAACATCAAAAACCAGGTGGGTTGCTTCGGCCTTTAGAGATTCCAGTGGGGAAATGGAATTCAATATCCATGGATTTTATAGTTGGGTTGTCAAGTTTAAGAAGAGGAAATGAGAGCATATGGGTTATTGTGGACAGTTTGACCAAGAGTGCCCATTTCATTCCAGTAAAGTCGACCAGGACGGCACTTGATTTGGCAAAGTTGTTCATGAAGAACTTAGTTAGACTTCATGGATTCCTAGTAGCATAGTCAGCGACAGAGATGCTTTATTCACAAGCGCGTTCTGGAAGAGTCTATAAGATATGTTAGGCACTAAGCTTAAGATGAGTACCGCATATCACCCATAGATGGATGGGCAGACAGAGAGAGTCAATAAGATGCTCGAGAATTTGTTGAGAGATTTCATGTTGGACTTTGGTGGATCTTGAAAGGATCACTTACATTTGATTGAGTTTTCCTATAATAATATTTATTAGACTTGCACAGGAATAACACCTTTTTAAGCTTTGTATGGAAGGCCATGCAAATCCCCTGCCATTTGGCGGGAGACTGGATACAGATTAGTCTTAGATCTGGATTTGGTTAGAGAGGCGTCAGAAAAAATTGAGTTAATCTAAGAACGGATGAAGGAAGCTAAATCCATACAGAAGAGTAACGCAGATTAGAGGCATAAAGCCCTAGAGTTCTTAGTGGGAGACCGGATTTTCATTGAAGTATCTCCGATGAAGGGATTAATATGGTTTGGGAAATCGGGAAAGTTGGCCTCGAGATATGTTGGTCCATTCCAGATTTTGGAAAGGATTGGGAAGCTCACGTATAGAGTTAAGTTGCCGAGCAGTATGGCAGGTGTCCATAATGTATTTCATGTGTCTCATATTCGCAAGTATGTGCATGATCCAGAGGCTACTATTCCTCAGACAGAGTTGGAGGGCTTGGTACTTGAGACTGATTTGACTTTTGTTAGAAAACCTGTTTGGGTTATAGCAAGGGATGAGAAAAGATTGAGGACCACGACAGTCAAGCTGATGAAAGTCTAGTGGAGCAATAATGAGAAGGACTGTACTTGGGAGACAGAGGATAGGATTCGAGAGGCTTATCCTGATCCACTTTGATGGTATGTCTATATTATATTTAAATAGATATTTCATAGTCAGATAAACTAGTATGGTTGTTGGGAATTGTTACATATGATTTCTACGTTTGATATTTAGTCCTTACTAAATTTCTATGATGAAATTCTTTAAGGAGCGGAGCCTGTAACACCCCTAATTTTTAATAACATTATTCGAGAGATCTAATTTGGTAAATTAAATAGAATAATATAAATGTAAGTGATAAGGGGATTGAGATCTAAATTAATTAAGTATGGTCGTGCCTAATAAACAAATAAATAGGCTAAAGAATGGGTTTTAGGTTAAAATAATTACACCCAAAGACCCTTGCCCTTATATATATTTTCGTCCCTACCATTTCTTCCCATTCACGTCATTTTAAAACACAAACAAAAATATACAGGAAAAGCGGCCATTAAGGAAGAAATTCAAATTAAAAACTAGAAAATCAATAGGGGAATCAATCTTAATCCAATCTCCTTATCTAAAGCAAGGTGAACAATGATTCCATCTCTATTTTGGTTTAAATCGCATATTTTCGAATTTAAGGAATAAATTCGTTTTTATGATATATGGGATGATGATATGCTTGATTCATGATTTACTTGATTTAAACAGGACTGTTTAAAGTTTTTTTACGGTTTTAGGTCAAACTGAGATTAAAAGATAACTACATGCCATGCGAAATTTTTATGTTATGAGAAACATGATTTTAGAGGTGGGTTTCAATTTTTAGAAATTTCCAAGCTATGGAAAGATTATTATGAATTTTCAAAAAAATATAAGGTTATTTGGGTTTATAATTTATTTTGGATGATATATTGAGAATTTGAGTCTGAAATTTTGATATGTTAGATAACATTATTAAAGTGAATTTCTAGAATTATTGGGGATTTTTCCAAAGTGATTTGCTATGAAAATTAAATTGTTTTAGAAGAGGGACTTCTTTGTAGAAATTGGAAGGGCTTACTTCATTAACTTAACCATGGTTTAGATCTGAATTAAGTGGTAGTTACTTTAAAAAAGGAATTTGAAAAGTTTAAGGAAACCAACTTAGTATTGACACGTTGCAGGTTAGTTAGAGAAAAAATTACTTTATAAAGAACTAAACCAGGTTTATATCAGAAAATAGGTTCCGCCTACTTAGGAAAGCACATTTCGACATAGAAGATTCCACCTTCATCTTAGTCAAAACCAACCCTACCGAAACCAATACACAAGGTATCACTAAGATGGTACATAGTGGATTGGAGGAAGGCGGAAGGTAAGGTGTCGAAAGCATAGCTTTCGAAGGGGTCGAAACCTTGGTTTGTTTTTAAAAGAAAAGCGCTTGCCTATATTTTGTTTTAAGCCTTCAACAGAGTTGAGGCGTAAGGTTTCGGAAAAGGTTTTAAATGGTTTCGAAAGGGTTGCCATTAACTAATAATTGCTTTCGACTGGGTTGTTTACTTATGAAAGAATGTTTTATAAGAAGGGGTTTCGACCTAATCGATACCCTGCTGCCATCCTAAAGCCTTTCGATGGTGTTGATGATATCAATGCTGTCAAAAGGTACTTTGTTTTATAAAGTTTAACTACTTCCTAAAGCTTTCGAAAGGGGATTAGGGATTTCAAAGGTGATGGTTCCGAAAGGGGTTTCGACATCAATCTTCTAATGTTTTTACTCAAATGTTTTTTGCTTTCGTAAGAGATGGTGCCGACGCCATCGAGTTTTCCCCAATGTTTTGAACGATAAAAGATGGTTTCAAAACAAATGCTTTCGTCTATATTCACTTTGACCCAAATTATGTTTTAAGTATAAACCTAATGTTTTCGAAATGGGTATTTTCAATGTTTTCGAAAGAGTTACTTCCAATGGTGTTGAAAGGGGTACTTTCATTGGTTTCGAGGCTACGCTTCTAAAGTTAAAATGCTAATACATCAATGTATTTAAAAGGTTTCGAAAGGTTGGTTTTAAATTATTTAAGGCAGGAGCCTAATGTTTTTAAGAGCTTTCGAAGGAGGTTATCCTATGAAGTCGAAAGCTAGGTTTTGAAGGTATCGAGAGGTTTTATGACCCAAACTCTATTTTCAGAGGAAAAACTCATGGATATATTTGAAAGGAGTTTTTATAATGGTTTTAAGAAGAAGCTATTTTTGATAAAGAAATAGGTTAGAGGGATTAACCTTGTTTTAAATTAAACCCACATGAGTGGTATTGTTATGTTGTTATATTGCTTCTTCAAATATGAATATATTCATTTTATAATGGACCCATAACTACATTTTGAGGATAAAGGATAGGAGAACCAGTTAGGTTAACCCAATAGTGAATAAAAAATTGAATAATCACCTGAATGAGTAGAGTTGCATCTAGGAGGTCAGGAAGACCAGAATGTAGTATGTTAAAATATAAAGGAAGGATATTGGCAAGGGCCAATTGGTTTGTAGTTAGCCCGTGAAAACTATGATTGTATCCTGGCAAGGACCGGTAGTTTTGTAGTTAGCCCATGAAAACTATGATTATATATTGACAAAGTGTAACGACCTGTAAATTTTCGATAACTAAAATAGCTAATTTAATAAGATTTCGTGATTTAGTGTTAGAAAAAAATTGAAATAATATGTAGTCAAAGGTAATTGAATGAATTTGTATTGTATAGGAAATGGTGACACTTGTTTGTAAATAATAAACTTATAAGTAATTAAAAGTTAACGGTGATAATTATTTAAGTTACCTATTCATTTAGTTAGTCGAATTGAATTTGTGAACCAATTGCAATTGAAATGAAAGTTTATATATTAGTTGAGTGCATTATCTCTAACTGTAGTTAAATAATAATGTGGAATTCATTTAATGTAATATAGTAAATCGACTGATAATGAAATTTTTATTTAAAAAAAAATCCAATATTGAAATCCGTCAAATATTGAACAATTAAATTGTTTAAATTTAATATTTGGAATTTATTGAATAAATGAATAACGGGAATTGAATAACTGTTTTAATGAAAATGGTTGTTCTATAATTTGAATTTGTTAAATTTTATAAGTTCGTTTTGAATATTTCAAAAGATAGTGATTTAAGAATAATCAAATTTAACTAAATTTAATATTACAAATGTTTGAATAATTAAATTTCGAATTTGATATGATTAATTTGATATTGAAATTTAATATATGAAAATAGAGTGAATAATTGAAATTTGATTTAATATGATTCAAATTGGTTTCCAAAGTGAATGTAAGTTATATCGGGGTTATAATAGAGTTAATAAGATTTTAAAATTGGAATTTATTGGATAATTGAATAACGGGTTTAATATGATTAAAAAATGATTTGTAAAATTTTATTTTATCATATTAAAGTTAGAATGAGGTTATAGAACTTTAAAAATCGAATTAAAAGTAAATTTGTGAAAATTGAATATTTTAATATTTAATTGATGAGTTAAAAATAGCCATTTTTCAAACAGTCTCGGATTTCGACGAAACCAGTTTCATCAGATTCGTAACGTGATATTATTGTAAGATTTCAAATTTCATGTCAATCGGATTTACCGTTTGTCCGGGGCGAGCCAAAATGCATAGAAATTCGTTTTATCGGTTTAATTTAAAATAGAGCGTTTATTTCCGTAACTCGCACATATGATCGAATTAGCTCTCGAAACCTATTCCATTGTGTCTGGAACGCGGGGTAAACCCTAGAAACGCCGGTCACCGCAGGAGATTTGGAGTTCGGATTTCGGAGTGAATAGTGTTTTTCGGTGAATTTCTACAAAAGGAACCCTTATCCTTTCATTAGCTCTAAACCCTTGTTTACTATCACCGGCCGCCATTTTCTTTTCCAATGGCCAGGAAGCTTCGTTCTTCTTTCCCTTCGATCTCCTCATCCATCAACTTTTACACAAAACTTCCAACTGCAATGTTGTAGAGCACATCCTCCTCCATCAATCCAACGGCTATGATTGGATATTGTTGTGTGGATTGTCGGCAAATCGAGTTTGAAGGGGGTATTTTCGTGCGTGCTTTTCGAGATGTAGATGGGGCCGAGTTCAACACCCTTGCAGGCGTGGGTAGCTCGCATGATGGCCTTCAGCGTGGTGGTGGAATGATGAAGTTTCGAGCGATGTGGGTGGCGCGATATCAAACCACGAAACAAGGCAAATCTAACGGCTTTGATGGTAAAAGTGTTTAAAAATAAAAAAATAAATATAGAAATTTATTTATATAAATTTGTGTAAACTTATAAATGTCATAACTTGTTCGTACGAGGTCGAAAACGCACAAAACAAGTTGCGTTGCGTTCGTATTGCCGAATACTACGCTATGGAGCTGGATTGGAGTCGTTTGGAGCTAGAGAAAATTTCGGGTAAAATTAAACGCTCGTTTAATTTTATTCGGAATAAAACGCTGGAACTGCATTGAAATCAAGGTGAGTGTTTTATAACGCTCACAACATACCGAATATCTTTATGCTAGTTAAATTTGATATTATGAAGTGATATGAATTTTATTTGTCGTTGTTTGATAAAGTTTAATTATCATATAGATTGTCATTTGAATTAACCGTTGAAATTTAAATTGAAAGTTAAATTGAAATTGAAATTGAATTGCGATTAAATTACCTGACATTAATAACTATGAAATTGCCATGAATTGTACTGTCTATTGGATGATGTATTTCGATGGATGCTATTGGTTGATATTTGATGTTTGGATGTTTATTTGCTTATATATATCATGTTATGCATACATATGAAACTATGATTTGATTGAAGTGATATATATTCATCCCTGACATTTAATTGAAATAACTAATCACTTGGTCATAGGATAGAAAATTATATACGGACACCGGATTGGCCAGATTAATAATTTTTAAAATCGTTGATTTGAAATTTATTTAAATGTTTTGATTTAAAAGTTATAAATAAAATCAATTTATAGAAATCGAATTTATCGCATAATTGAGTTTGAAATGTTGAAATAAGTTTTGGTTAAAAGAAATTGTTAAATGATTTAAGTTGAGACTTTGAAATTTAAAATTGGGATATGATTGAATTTCGAAAATTTATTTGTTTTTAAAGATTGAACATTATTTCAAGCTTTGAGTATTACTAAGTAAAAGTGATATAAAAATGATATTTTGAAATCGAGCTTGGAAGTGAATCATATTTGAAATTTGGATTTAAACTTGAATATTTATGGATAATTTTGTTTAGTGTTATAAATGGATATTATTGAAAAATCAAGCTCCAAATTGATATAAAATTGAAATTGAATTAATTGTAGGTGAATGTAGAATTGAATAAATTTGAAGTCAAAGTTGACGTTGATTGAATCGAAATCGAAATTGAATCGGTAGAAGGAAAATTGAAATTGTTTTGAATTGGGAAGTTATAATTGAAATGGTTTGGTTTTGAAGTTGTTTATTTTGATTCCCAAATTACTCAGTTATATAAACCATTCTTGAATACTTAAACTATTTTAATCTATTTTAAATCTACTTAACCCGGTTTAAATTATTTTAAACTAATTTATCTATTTTAAATCCATTTTAAGACTTTAAGTATTTTAACTACTTTAATTATTTAAACTACTTTTAAACTACTTAAAACTATTCTTCTAAAATTTCAAGCCGGTCAATAAGGTGAAATGTTTATGTTTAAATCTTGAACTTAAATACGAATTGGGTTAAAGGAAGTTGCAACCTAAATTGAAATTCTAAATGATTTTGAAATCGAAATGAGATATTGAGACGAAAAAATGATTTTTGAAACGGAATCTTAAATTTGAATAGATACGATGATATTTGAAATGGATTTGATTTTTTTGAAGCGAATATGATATTTTGATATCAATTATGAATCGATTTGAAATGTAAAAGATCCACCGGTGTAATAATACGTAGTTATTAAAGAGACCGGGATCAGATATGGACATACTCTCTGTCGATACCGAAAACCACTTTAATAACTATCATACGCGGAGTGTTGATCCAGAATGAAGTGGATGGTTTGGTGAACGCGTTGACTGAAGAAAGAGAACGATATTGGATGACCCCTGACATGACTAAAACAGGAGCCGCGCCGGGCCATTTAGGTTCGCCATCTTTAGCGGACACACTTCTTCGATACCATATCTATTACATTTGTGATTCGATTTGGGTGCACCCCTTGATTTGGGAGTGTTGTTTCGCGGTGTTTGGATAGCTGCTGGCTATGCTCAACATCAGTCCGGACCACGCAACTACTAGTATCCTAGTTGGTATCGCCTCATGTACCTTGTCATACTGATTGTCCTATTCGCGACAACTACGTTATGTTTTGTGTTATACCTATGGGGTACCCTCTGATAACCGCTAGTTTACGGTGGGGCTTACGGTGCTGTATAGACTATGGCATTATAAAAATGTGTTAAGGGGGATTATTTTAACGCCTTAACGATATTTTGATACTTTATATTACTGATAGGCATTATCTACTTAGCGTGCATTACTACATAGTAGATAGTTTAACGGATCCTTGAGAGATGGAAAATCCCGTAACATCTCTTAAGTTATTGCACGCACGTTGACACTGGATATGAGATGTCAAACCCCGTAAACATCTCTGACGCCGTTACACTCATATTTATTTACGATTGATTTAACTTTCATAAGGATATTTTAGTCATGACTCGAGTGTTTTGTCTTTTCAATACGCTCGGGTCAGTCCTAAGTTTTCAGATTTTTGAAGATTTATTCTGGAGGACGAAGACGAAGATTTGGTACACTATTACTATTATTATCTGTGCATCATGCTGTCTGCTGTATTATTTTAATTATTCTGTTGTATATGTATAACTCTGATAAATGTTGTATAAATAATAATCAAGGTATATTAAACAACTTCATGAACTGTTTATTTGACTATTATATTTTATCATTCCGCTGTGAGATTCTGTGTTGTTTCATTTCCTTTATTTCTCTTTCTTTTCTTTCTTATTTACCCCAATAACCATCTGCCCTTTTGAAAGGTTTCGAATCGACATGTGTATTTGATCGTCGGTTTTAAACTGTCCAAAAAGCGGGTCGTTACAGTTGGTATCACAGCTTTGGTTTAGCGATAACCTTAGCTTTGGGGGGCCTGACTCTTTATAAATAGGGTAGTTATACCCTATGATGAGTCTCTGAGTGTATACATATGAGAGAGAGTATTTGTTAGTGATATAAAATGTTTTATATTGTGTCGGTTGATTTGTTGAGTGGCTTATGGATTCTGGTCAATACGAGTAATTAACGTCATTGATAGGAATCTCTAAACACTTAAACAGAACAATTCGACATAGTATTGTTTTGAAATTGGGTAAATGAAATAATTTTTCTCTAATTATATTTTGTATATAAAGAAAAATTTTCAGAAATTATTGTGACTTATCTAGCTTACCTGGTTGTTAGGAATGAAAATATTGGTTATTATCATTAATTGGATATTGTAATTTAATAAATAAGGTGAATTACAAAATGAACAATGATGAAACAACTTGTGGATTGTTTTAAGAAAAATGCCTATAAGAATATTTTATAAAGGTGACTTATAAATTTAAAATAGATTTAAATTGAGAAATATTGAATTTAAGACCCGGAGATTTGGAAAATGGTTCTCAAGGCTTTGAAGAAATATATAGTAATATTAGTTGGAAATTGTTTATGGAAATATTTTGAAAGGATTTTTAAGAAGGAATGAATTCAGTGCTCCTCTCTTATGACGCTGGAAAATAATTTCGGTGATGACTGCGCAGCATCATCGACGTTCATTTTCGAGTCTCAAAGTGGGGGAGACTTCTAAGAAGCTTTGTTTTTCTTCGAAATTATTTTGGGTAAATGGGTTTTGGTTTAAACTCCAAAGGTATGATTTGATATATTAAAGATATAAGTGTATATGTTTATTTCAAACGATTTGAAAAGAACCAGGCATTTAAAATTCTAAGTTATGCAAATTAGTAATTTTCAAATGAAATGTGAATAACCAGAATTCTAAAATAAGAGGATTAAGATATCTAAGCTTATGTTTTGGGAAAACTTTAGAGTTGAAGAAAGTTGAAAGGTAAAGAGGATTTAAACAAATTAAATTTGTGAACATTCTAATTAAGTAAAATGAAATTCTATAAATTTGTATAATACCAAAATTACATTCTGATAACATATAACAAGACTTACCAAATGTTAAAAGTTAAAATGATGTTTTGGATATGTAATGAGATATTGTATAAATAAACAGAACCTGAAAGTAATTGAAATATACAAGTAAGGAAAACTCAAAAGGGAATTAAAATATATATAAATGGAAAATTTGGTTGTGATAAAAATGTTATATACTTAAAAATAGCATGAAATGATGAATGGATAAATGGAACAAGTAAGTGAACTTAAGAAAGAAGATAAATGAATCGTATTATATCTTTGTAAATTGGTTATAGAAAATAAATATAAAATTGCAAAGGGATTGAAAAAGAATTCTGAATTTGTAACCTTTAAGATAACTAAAACTATGAAAAGTCATTTATGAGAGGTTAGACTTTTATAGGATGATTAATAAACTAAAGTGCCGGTTAATAAAATGTTCCATAAATAAATTTGTTATTAACTAAAATTATGAAATTGAAGTAAATGTAAACAAAAGAATTTGGTATACCTAAGAATCAATTGGAAAATGAAATTGAATTTAATTAAATTATATAGAATGTTTAAAATGAACTTGAGTAAGCAAATTCTATGATATGATGTTTAAGAAAAGATAATGTTAAAGAACATGCTATGTAAAGAAATGAATATACTAACTGAATAATGGATCGTGAATAATTAATTGGAAAAAAAAGCCAATAAAATAATTTAGTATAGATAAATTGGATAGAAATCCATTGGAAGGTAATACGTGAGATTGTACGTATATTATTTTATTCGCATAACGATTTGATCCAAATTCGAGCACAAAATTTCGAGATGATTTATATCGATCCAAGTTAGGATTTCCACTCGATTCTCGACGGCGAACCCTGGATATGGATTTTTGGTTTGATTTTGGAATTCTCTATCATAGTATATGGCTATGCAAGGAGTGTAACAGTTTCCAATCAAGGAACCAAATCTGAGTCCGCACTAGAGAGTCGGGTGAACGATACTAGTTGGAAGTGAAATTGTGTGATCGAATAAGTGATTAGATTTGATATTGCTCACGGATGATATATGTACGGCTTACGGACTTAATTAAAGTTAATATTGGAAATTTAAGATGCCGAATATAAAATGATTCTTTTAAAATTATATAACAGGATATATATATAAAAGAGATAAACCAAATTGAATGTAAAATTAATAATTTGGTTATGTTGGGTATGATTTGGTTGTTATATGATTGTTAGTTGATTGTATATAGTTCATTAAGTGTTAATGAAATTGAAAGCTATAAATCATTGAAATCAAATTGGAATTTAAATGAATTTAAATAAAAATTTAATTTGATTCAAATTGGAAGTAAACTAATGTAAATATAAATTAATGAATGTTAACAAATTGAATTGAGAATGAATGTTAGTAAAATCCAACGTTAATGAATCAATTGTGATTAAAATTGAAAACCAAGTCGATAAATATTAATGAGAAGTGAATTTATATTGATTGGTTATGGATTTGGATGATAGTTGGATGATAATTGATTTGGTGGATGCATTTGTTGTTTTGTTGCATTTGCTATGTTGGCACATGTAGTTGTTATGTTGCTATATGATGTATATTGATATTATTTTCATATATGCATGTTTCTCATGGTTTGTTGAGTGTTTAGTAGGTGCGGATTGCGCTTGCTTTGTATTTGGAGCTCGCTCTCGCGCTATATTAGCCGTATATGCTCGCTAATAATATATAAGGTACATAGCTCGGATTACATACCGTACTTTTACACTTTTTTTCCCTACGGGATGCCTCATCACTTGATGAGATGTATATTTGTGATATATATACTGTCATTTTTTTTTCCGGTCGAGCCGCGCAAAGGAGACTCTACCGAAATTTTCCGTAAATCCGGGTGTTAGAAAAAAATTTCAGTTTTAAAATTTTTTTTTTTAAACTTGTTTTGATAACTAACTTTTAAAGTTAGAAAGCCGTTCGGAGTAAGTTAGTGGAAGTATAGTAATGATTTATAAAGGGAATTTCATTGTTTTATAAGTTGGTAACTTTGAAATAAATATATCTAAAGTTGAATTCTATACTTATTTCCTTTTCCCTTCTTTTTCCTTTTCGGGGACGAAAAATTTTGAGTGGGAGAGAGTGTAACGACCCGTAAATTTTCGATAATTAAAATAGTTAATTTAATAAGATTTCGTGATTTAGTGTTCGAAAAAAATTGAAATAATATGTAGTCAAAGGTAATTGAATGAATTTGTATTGTATAGGAAATGGTGACACTTGTTTGTAAATAATAAACTTATAAGTAATTAAAAGTTAACGGTGATAATTATTTAAGTTACCTATTCGTTTAGTTAGTCGAATTGAATTTGTGAACCAATTGCAATTGAAATGAAAGTTTATATATTAGTTGAGTGCATTATCTCTAACTGTAGTTAAATAATAATGTGGAATTCATTTGATGTAATATAGTAAATCGACTGATAATGAAATTTTTATTTTAAAAAAAATCCAATATTGAAATCCGTCAAATATTGAACAATTAAATTGTTTAAATTTAATTTTCGGAATTTATTGAATAAATGAATAACGGGAATTGAATAACTGTTTTAATGAAAATGGTTGTTCTATAATTTGAATTTGTTAAATTTTGTAAGTTCGTTTTGAATATTTCAAAAGATAGCGATTTAAGAATAATCAAATTTAACTAAATTTAATATCACAAATGTTTGAATAATTAAATTTCGAATTTGATATGATTAATTTGATATTGAAATTTAATATATGAAAATAGAGTGAATAATTGAAATTTGATTTAATATGATTCAAATTGGTTTCCAAAGTGAATGTAAGTTATATCGGGGTTATAATAGAGTTAATAAGATTTTAAAATTGGAATTTATTGGATAATTGAATAATGGGTTTAATATGATTAAAAAATGATTTGTAAAATTTTATTTTATCATATTAAAGTTAGAATGAGGTTATAGAACTTTTAAAATCGAATTAAAAGTAAATCTGTGAAAATTGAATATTTTAATATTTAATTGATGAGTTAAAAATAGCCATTTTTCAAACAGTCTCGGATTTCGACGAAACTAGTTTCATCGGATTCGTAACGTGATATTATTGTAAGATTTCAAATTTCATGTCAATCGGATTTACCGTTTGTCCGGGGCGAGCCAAAACGCATAGAAATTCGTTTTATCGGTTTAATTTAAAATAGAGCGTTTATTTCCGTAACTCGCACATATGATCGAATTAGCTCTCAAAACCTATTCCATTGTGTCCGGAATGCGGGGTAAACCCTAGAAACGCCGGTCATCGCGCGAGATTTGGAGTTCAGATTTCGGAGTGAATAGTGTTTTTCGTTGAATTTCTATAAAAGGAACCCTTATCCTTTCATTAGCTCTAAACCCTTGTTTACTATCACCGGCCGCCATTTTCTTTTCCAACGGCCAGGAAGCTTCGTTCTTCCTTCCCTCCGATCTCCTCATCCATGAACTTTTACACAAAACTTCCAACTGCAATGTTGTAGAGCACATCCTCCTCCATCAATCCAACGGCTATGATTGGATATTGTTGTGTGGATTGTCGACAAATCGAGCTTGAAGGGGGTATTTTCGTGCGTGCTTTTCGAGATGTAGATGGGGCCGAGTTCAACACCCTTGCAGGCGTGGGTAGCTCGCATGATGGTCTTCAGCGTGGTGGTGGAATGATGAAGTTTCGAGCGATGTGGGTGGCGCGATATCAAACCCTAATAGGCGGCTTGGTTGGGTTCTTCACGCGATCGAATTACTGGCGGGAAGAAGATGGGCGCAACGGCCTTGATTTCCTATAGGCAAATCTAACGGCTTTGATGGTAAAAGTGTTTAAAAATAAAAAAATAAATATAGAAATTGATTTATATAAATTTGTGTAAACTTATAAATGTCATAACTTGTTCGTACGAGGTCGAAAACGCACGAAACAAGTTGCGTTGCGTTCGTATTACCGAATACTACGCTATGGAGCTGGATTGGAGTCGTTTGGAGCTAGAGAAAATTTCGGGTAAAATTAAACGCTCGTTTAATTTTATTCGGAATAAAACGCTGGAACTGCATTGAAATCAAGGTGAGTGTTTTATAACGCTCACAACGTACTGAATATCTTTATGCTAGTTAAATTTGATATTATGAAGTGATATGAATTTTATTTGTCGTTGTTTGATAAAGTTTAATTGTCATATAGATTGTCATTTGAATTAACCGTTGAAATTTAAATTGACAGTTAAATTGAAATTGAAATTGAATTGCGATTAAATTACCTGACATTGATAACTATGAAATTGCCATGAATTGTACTGTCTATTGGATGATGTATTTCGATGGATGCTATTGGTTGATATTTGAATGTTTGGATGTTTATTTGCTTATATATATCATGTTATGCATACATATGAAACTGTGATTTGATTGAAGTGATATATATTCATCCCTGACATTTAATTGAAATAACTAATCACTTGGTCATAGGATAGAAAATTATATACGGACACCGGATTGGCCAAATTAATAATTTTTAAAATCGTTGATTTGAAATTTATTTAAATGTTTTGATTTAAAAGTTATAAATAAAATCAATTTATAGAAATCGAATTTATCGCATAATTGAGTTTGAAATGTTGAAATAAGTTTTGGTTAAAAGAAATTGTTAAATGATTTAAGTTGAGACTTTGAAATTTAAAATTGGGATATGATTGAATTTCGAAAATTTATTTGTTTTTAAAGATTGAACATTATTTCAAGCTTTGAGTATTACTAAGTAAAAGTGATATAAAAATGATATTTTGAAATCGAGCTTGGAAGTGAATCATATTTGAAATTTGGATTTAAACTTGAATATTTATGGATAATTTTGTTTAGTGTTATAAATGGATATTATTGAAAAATCAAGCTCCAAATTGATATAAAATTGAAATTGAATTAATTGTAGGTGAATGTAGAATTGAATAAATTTGAAGTCAAAGTTGACGTTGATTGAATCGAAATCGAAATTGAATCGGTAGAAGGAAAATTGAAATTGTTTTGAATTGGGAAGTTATAATTGAAATGGTTTGGTTTGGAAGTTGTTTATTTTGATTCCCAAATTACTCAGTTATATAAACCATTCTTGAATACTTAAACTATTTTAATCTATTTTAAATCTACTTAACCCGGTTTAAATTATTTTAAACTAATTTATCTATTTTAAATCCATTTTTAGACTTTAAGTATTTTAACTACTTTAATTATTTAAACTACTTTTAAACTACTTAAAACTATTCTTCTAAAATTTCAAGCCGGTCAATAAGGTGAAATGTTTATGTTTAAATCTTGAACTTAAATACGAATTGGGTTAAAGGAAGTTGCAATCGAAATTGAAATTCGAAATGATTTTGAAATCGAAATGAGATATTGAGACGAAAAAATGATTTTTGAAACGGAATCTTACATTTGAATAGATACGATGATATTTGAAATGGATTTGATTTTTTTGAAGCGAATATGATATTTTGATATCAATTATGAATCGATTTGAAATGTAAAAGAGCCACCGGTGTAATAATACGTAGTTATTAAAGAGACCGGGATCGGATATGGACATACTCTCTGTCGATACCGAAAACCACTTTAATAACTATCATACGCGGAGTGTTGATCCAGAATGAAGTGGATGGTTTGGTGAACGCGTTGACTGAAGAAAGAGAACGATATTGGATGACCCCTGACATGACTAAAACAGGAGCCGCGCCGGGACATTGAGGTTCGCCATCTCTCGCAGACACACTTTTTCGATACCATATCTATTACATTTGTGATTCGATTTGGGTGCACCCCTTGATTTGGGAGTGTTGTTTCGCGGTGGTTGGGTAGCTGCTGGCCATGCTCAACATCAGTCCGGATCATGCAACTACTAGTATCCTAGTTGGTATCGCCTCATGTACCTTGTCATACTGATTATCCTATTCGCGACAACTACGTTATGTTTTGTGTTATACCTATGGGGTACCCTCTGATAACCACCAGTTTACGGTAGGTCTTACGGTGCTGTATAGACTATGGCATTATAAAAATGTGTTAAGGGGGATTATGGTAACGCCTTAACGCTATTTTGATACTTTATATTACTGATAGGCATTATCTACTTAGCGTACATTACTACATAGTAGATAGTCTAACGGATTCTTGAGAGATGGAAAATCCCGTAACATCTCTTAAGTTATTGCATGCACGTTGACACTGGATATGAGATGTCAAACCCCGTAAACATCTCTGACGCCGTTACACTCATATTTATTTACGATTGATTTAACTTTCATAAGGATATTTTAGTCCTGACTCGAGTGTTTTGTCTTTTCATTACGCTCAGGTCAGTCCTGAGTTTTCAGATTTTTGAAGATCTATTCTGGAGGACGAAGACGAAGATTTGGTACACTATTACTATTATTATATGTGCATCATGCTGTCTGCTGCATTATTTTAATTGTTCTGTTGTATATGTATAACTCTGATAAATGTTGTATAAATAATAATCAAGGTATAGTAAACAGCTTCATGAACTGTTTATTTGACTATTATATTTTATCGTTCCGCTGCGAGATTCTGTGTTGTTTCATTTCCTTTATTTCTCTTTCTTTTCTTTCTTATTTACCCCAATAACCATCTGCCCTTTTGAATGGTTTGGAATCGACATGTGTATTTGATCGTCGGTTTTAAACTGTCCAAAAAGGCGGGTCGTTACACAAAGGACCAGTAGGTTTATAGTTAGCCCATGAAAACGATATCTAGATGCAGTATTGACAGATGTCGGTAGGTTCATAGTCAACCCATGAAAACTAGGATAATAGAAAGGATATTAGAGTCACTAATAGGTTTCTAGTTATGAAAAAGGACCAGTAGGTTTATAGTTAGCCCATGAAAACGATATCCAGATGCAATATTGACAGATGTCGGTAGGTTCATAGTCAACCCATGAAAACTAGGATAAAAGAAAGGATATTGGAGTCACAGATAGGTTTCTAGTTAACCCTTGAAAACTAGGATGAGAATAGATACTGGAGTAACCAATAGGTTCTTAGTAATCCCATGAAAACTATGTAATTGGACATCGGATCCTTAAATGCTTAACTCGTTATTAGTCAGCCTATGAAAACTAATAGGTAATAGTAATCCTAGAAAATATAACTGAGACATATAGTCTAAATTGAATGGGGATGGGTAATCCAGAATTAATTCAACTGTTTTGCATATCATTATATTGTTCTGTTTTGAATTATTTTAACCATTGTGGATGCAGGGGCACGGTGTATGATTTTATAAAGGTTTTGAGATACTAGTGAGGGGAAACCCGTTCCACTAAGTGGTGTGGTCTCACTAGATATCTAAATGATTTGAGATGGTAGATTATTATTTATGCCAGGCTTTATGTCTGGCTCGAAGTTTATATTTCCCCTTAAAATATCGGGTGCTCAATTAATTTTGAGTAGTTTGAGAGTTGAGATTTTCAGGTACCTTTAAGATGAATAAGCTTCCAAAGACGTGCAGAAGGCATAATAACTATTTAGAGTTCTCTTTCCCTTGATTTCGCTATGTTGTTTGTAAGGGAAAAGTTATTATCTTGCTTATATATACTTTGATCATACCAAGGGGCATCTACACATGTTGCTCTAGGTGTATGTTGTCATAAATGTATTTTTTTCGAACTTAATTTACGAATGCGGGATTATGTAATGAATTGGAAATGTTTTGATATGGAATGTGATTTTGGTTGAAGTTTGTAATTTTTTTCCATATTCATGTGTTTATGTGTATCAATGAATCTAACTTTGCCGTATTTGATCGCCAAGGATTATTAGCTATGGATGACTGCACCATCCATAGCCATAAGTTTTCGGCCTTCAAGTAGAGGGATGTTACTGTATTTCTTTGACAGCATTTCGAACTAGATATGGTTCATATGAGTGGTTGGCGATGCCATTTGGATTAACGAAAGAACATGCTTTCTTTGTGGATTTGATGAACCGAGTTTTCCAAGAGTATTTGGATAGTTTTGTTCTGGAGTTTATATATGACATTTTAGTATAATCTAAGGATGAGAGGGAGCATGAAGATCATCTTAGAGTTGTGCTTGATACGCTGAGAAAGAATCAGCTTAAGGCAAAGTTTACCAAGTGTCATTTCTGGAAGAAAGAGGTTAAATTTCTTCGTCGGATGGTTTCTGAGAAAGGATTGTCAGTCGATCCAGATAAGATCGAAGCCGTGAATGATTGGAAGAGACCAAAGATGGTGACTAAGATTAGGAGTTTTCTTGGACTTGCTGGCTACCATCAGAGATTCATTAAGGATTTCTCGCGGATAGAAGCACCTTTAGCTAAGCTTACTAGGAAGGAGGTGAAGTTTGTTTAGTCTTACAAATGTGAGGTAGCATTCCTTAAGTTAAACCATTTGTTGACTAATGCACCAGTTTTAGTAGTTTCAGACGGAAACCAAGTGTTGGTGGTGTATACTGATGCATGTGGAACTGGATTAGGAGCAGTATTGATGTAGAATGGTAAATTGATTGCCTACGCTTCGAGGCAGCTTAGACCGCATGAAGTTAGATATCCTACCCTTGATTTGGAGTTGGCTGATATGATATCCGCATTGAAGATTTGGAGACATTATCTCCTAGGGGAGAGGTTTGAGCTTTTTACTGATCATAAGTCATTATGATACTTATTCTCTCAGAAAGAGTTGAATATGAGACAGTAGAGGTGGCTGAATTTTTTGGTTGCTTATGATTTTAGTATAGAGTATACACTAGGAAAAGGTAATAACGTAGCAGATGCTCTTAGCAGAAGACATCAGAATGCAGTGTTAGCTATGCTGGCAGAGTGGAAGGATTTAGAAGCTTTGACCAGTTATGGTGTGCAGTTAAGAATGACTCCTAGTTCTAGTCAGAATACCGTCCTATTGTCCTATTTGAAAGTTCGACCAGTGTTGATCAAGAGGACTGCTTCTATGTAGAAGGAGGATCCATCCTTAGCTGGGAAGATCAGAAGGCTTGAGATTGGAACTGAGATCGATGATCTGAAGGATTTTAGCCTTGATCAGAGAGGTTGGTTGAGAAAGAATGGATGGTGGTGTGTTTCGAATGTGGAGGACTTGAGGAAGGAAGTTCTTGGAGAACGTCATCGATCCAAGTTTATGATTCATCCTGGAGGAATCAAGATGTATCAGGATATAAAGAGGAGCTTCTATTGGGAAGGCATGAAGAAGGATGTTGGCTTGTAAGTTAGGCAGTGTGCAAACTGTCAACAAGTAAAAGCCGAACATCAGAAGCCAATTGGGTTTCTTTAACCTTTAGAGATTCCAGTTTTGAAATGGGATTCAATAAATATGGATTTTATAGACTGGTTGCCAAGGTCAAATAGAGGTAATAGAAGTATATGGGTCATAGTGGACAGATTGACCAAGAGTGCCCATTTCATTCTATTTAATTCAACTAGGACGACACCTGTTTTAGCTAAGTTGTAGACTACATGGAGTTTCCAGTAGTATAGTCAGTGGCAGAGATGCTTTGTTCACTAGTGAATTCTAGAAGAGTTTACAGGAGGTTTTAGGCACCAAGCTTAATATGAGTACTGCATATCACGCTCAGACGGATGAGAAAACAAAGAGAGTCAATAAGGTAGTCGAAGATTTATTGAGAACTTGTGTATTTGACTTTGGTGGATGTTGGGAGGATCACCTACATTTAGTTGAGTTTTCCTATAATAATAGTTATTAGACAGGTATAGGAATGACGTATTTGAAGCTTTGTATGGAAGGTCATGCAAATCACTTGTATGTTGGTAGAAGACTGGAGATAGATTAGTCTTAGGTCCAGATCTGGTTAGAGAGGCGTCAGAAAAGATTGAGTTAATCCGAGAAAGGATGAAAGAAGCTCAGTCCAGAAAGAAAAGTTACGCAGATAAGAGGCGTAGGGACTTAGAATTCTCAATTGGAGATAAGTTTTTCATTAAGGTATCACCAATGAAGAGTATGATACGATTTGGAAATTTAGAGAAGTTAGCCCCAAGATATGTAGGTCCATTCTAGATTATGGGGAGGACTGGAAAGCTAGCATACAGGGTAAAGTTGTCAAGCAGTATAGCAGATGTCCATAATATAGTTTATGTATCTCATCCTTGCAAAATGTGCATGATCCAGAGACTACCATTCCTCCGACAGGGTTGTAAGACTTAGTAGTAGAGCCTAACTTGACTTTTGTTAGACAACTAGTTCGGGTTGTAGTTAGAGATTAGAAAAGATTGAGGAATAAGACGGTCGGGTTGGTGAAAGTTCAGTGGTGCGACAACGAGAAGCACTGTCCTTGGAAGATAGAGGACAGGATTAGAGATACTTATCCTGATCTACTTTAAGGGCACGTTAGTTAGGCAAGTACGGTTGTTAGGTAGTCTTTACTGAATTTCGAGGACGAGATTCTTTAAGGGAGGAGCCTCTAACATTCCTAATTTTTTATAACATTATTCAGAAGATTTAATTAGATAAATTAAATAGAATAATGTTGATAAGGGGATTGAGATTTAAATAAAATTCACATTTCTTTGATTTAAATCTGATTAAAGTGCCAGTTTTTAGTGTAAAGTATTTGAAAAGTTTTATGGCAACCAATCAATGGTTTACAAATAGGCAAGAAGTTATAAAGTAATTATTATAAGATGTAACATTTCAGCCTTTAATTCAGAAAAAGGTGTTCTGCCTCGAACAGCCATACCTTTCGACTACATTGACTCCGCACCATCCTAGTCGAAACCTACACAGTCGAAACCCACATAGTCAAAACAATTATAACTTGAATGGTACATAGTGGATTGGAAGGAAGGTGGAAGCCTTGGTGCCGAAAGGTATGCTTTCGATAGAGGCAAAACCCTGCTTTATTTTCAAAAGTTAAATTCTTGTCTTGCTACTTAAAGCTTTCGACATAGTCGAGACACATGCTTTTGAAAAAAATTTATAAACGGCTTTCGAAGAAGGTTGCTATATTATGAAAAGGGGTTAGCTTCCGAAGGGGTACTTTTTCCTCAAATGAAAGCTTCTGAAAGGATTGGTATCAACCAAGTTGAGACCAAGCTGCCAGTTTACCTTTCAACTGCATTGAAGCTATCCATGCTGTCGAAAGGTTACTTTTGCTTTAAAGCTTTTCTTAAATGCTTTCGAAGGGGTTGAGGGTTTCGAGGGTAATGGAGTCTAAAAGGGGGTTTCGCCTCTGTACTTCGAAGTCTTAATTTTTAAAGGTATTTGCTTTCGACTAGATGGTTCCGACACCATTAACTTTTCCCCAAATTTATTTTGTTGGCTTCGAAAGAGATGCTTTCGTATATACTTTGACCTAGAGAATGTTTTTAAAAAGTAAACCCACTGCTTTCGACGGGGTACTTTTATTTTTTTCGAAGCTATGTTTTAGGGAATGTTTTGATACCATCGAAAGGTATCATTGGTTTCGAAGGTATTGATTTATAAAGTTTTGAAAGGAGTTTTTCTATGCTTTCGAAGGAGTTATCCAGTAGTTTTGAAAGTGATGTTTTAAGATTTCAAAACAAGCGACCCACTCTTATTTTAAAACGAAATACCATGGCATAAATAAAGGTTTTGGAAACATTATTCACATTGTTATTAACCCATAACTGCATTTTTGGTGAAAGGGCGGAATAACCGGTTATGTTGACCCAGTAGTGAATTCAACCTAACAAACATTAAAATCTTAATTAAAGATATTGGTAGGGGCCAATAGGTTTACGGTAAGCCCATGAAAACTGTATGATATTGGTTGGGCCAATAGATTCATAATTAGCCCATGAAATCTATGATCTGATGCTGATAGGGGCTAGAAGGTTTGTAATTAGCCCATGAAAACTATATCAGGATTAAGATATTGACAGTTAGTCAATAGGTTCCTTGTTATCCCATGAAAGCTAGGATAAGAGAAAAGAAATTGTAGTTACCAATAGATTCTTAGTGATCCCATGAAAACTATGAAATTGGATAGATAGTCCATAAACATTTAACCGTTAATAATTGAGACAGATAGTCAGAATGAATGGGGATAGGTAATCCCGATTTGATTTACATGTGTTACAAATCATCTTAATGTTTTGAAATACAATGTTTTAACCATTGTGGATGCAGGAGCACGGTATATGGTTTTATAAATGTTTTATGATAACAGTGAGGGAAAGAACTCATTCCGCCAAGTGGCGTGGTCTCGCTGAATATATAAATGGTTTGAGATGGTAAATTATTATTCATACCAGGCTTTATGTCTGATTCGAAGTTTTTGTTTTTCCCTTAAACTCTCGGGTATGCAATTGATTTTGAGTAGGTTGAGAGTTAAGGTTTTCATGTGTTCTTTTAGATGAATAAAGATTCTGATGACATGTAGGAGGCAAGCTTATTATTAGTGTTATTTTATTTCTATTTGTGTTTGATTGTAAAAGCAAAACTGTTTTTATGCCTTATTATGTTCTCTGATCATCCAAGTATGCATCTTCATATGCCGCTCTTGGCGTATTTCTAATAATTATATGTTATTTGAACGTGGTCTATGAACTGGGATTATATAATCCATTTGATATATTCTAAAATGGAATATGGAACACGTTTGCTGTTGAATTTTTTCCATATTCTCATGTTTCTGTGTATCAATGTACCTAACATCGCTGTATTTGGTCGTCAAGGATTAATAACTAAAGATGACTGCAGCATCCGTCGCTATTAATTTTGGGCCTCCAAGTAGGGGGATGTTACACTTCCCCGTAGAGATCTACGTGGAAATCCTACACAATTGGCGAACGTGTCTTAGAAGTTGTGATTGTATTCCTATTATTATTGTGATGTATACTCACTTGCATTGCAGCTATGTTATTATTTATATTTAACACCTTATATATTATTATATTATCATTGGATTTTATAATAGAAATGGTTTGGTTATCATAAGGTAAAAACATGTCCATGTATATTGGTGGCATGGTCATACGAGATACCCTTATTTTGAAGGGTTTTAAGATATAATAAATCTATATGATGGTTTACCAGACTGATCCGAGTGTTATTTTCTTAATGCTGGGTCAGCTTAACTATGTTTCAAGATTTAGCTGTGGTTCATTGGAACTCTTGGAGAGGAGCTGGATGATTTCTTACCTTATTTATTTTTTGTTGCGTTACTTGATAATATCTACCAGCATTTGTGAGAGCAGGTTGTTATAACTGTCTAGGTTGATGATATGTTAGTTTTCTCTTCTTAATGTATGTATATAAAGGTTTTCTTTTTGGTAAAGACCTTTTGAGATATTATATCATATCGTTCCGCATGTGAGATTCTAATATTACGTTCTTTTCTTTCTTGTTCTATTTCTTTTTATTTTACCTAACAATTCATCTTTTCGGCAGTTGGGTGCTCGATACGTGAATACTGTAAATGTATTAATATCGACATTTGGAGATCGAAAAGCCGGATCGTTATCAGTAAGGGTAAGTGTCATCTTTTCTATTGTGGATATGCGCTAAAAACTACAGTGCGTATGTTGAATTTGATGCCTACCAAATACTTTCTTAAGTCACCAATATTAGATTTGGTATGGAAGGAAACCTTACCTCAAGTATTTGAAGATATGGGGTTGTCTGATCTATGTTAAGAAAATTGGCCCATGTAAACTTGAGGAAAGATTGTATCTATATAAATCTATATATATCCTAAGAATTCGATGGAATATATTTTATATAGCACTGAAGAACAAAAGGTTATTTTTTCTTGATGCGTTACCATTTTAGAAAAGGAATTTCTATCAAAATAAAATAATAGTGAAGTTGTTGACTTGGATGAGACTCAAGAAGTTAACATAGACGTTGAACCATCATAAGAATGAAATTCACTACTATACAAATGCATGCAACCTATTAGAAGGTTTAATAAAGAATCCCATGCAGTAGAGAGATACTACGGATTCTTATGGATGGTGAGAAAGAAGACTGTGTCTTAGAAGACGACACTCCTTTCACATTTCGACAAGCATTGCAGAGTAAAGACTCTACTCTTTGGCTTGAGGCAATGAAAGGCGAGATTGATTCCATGTATGGCAACAATGTTTTGACTTTGGATGACATACATGAAGGATAAAGCCCATCAGCTGCAAATGGATTTTAAGAAAATGATAAATGCAAATAGAAAGTTAAAGACCTATAAGACAAGGCTAGTTGCGAAAGGATTTATTTATTCATTAATTAATATTTATGAAATATTATTTATTCATTTATTTGATGTGTTGGGTGCTATCAATATTTTCTAGATACCATCAGTAATTAGTTGGGTACGTATGTAAGAATTATACACACGCACGCACATATCAACATACGATATCGATGTGCATCTAAATATGATTTAAATAATATTAATTAACTAATAGGTTTGAGTCTTTTATTAGCCCATGTAGCCCAATAATAGGGTTTTCTATAATATAAGAGGGTGGAGTTTTAGTTTTAATCCAGATCTGGATCTAGATACTTGGTAAAAGGAGACAAAGTAAAATGAGTAGAATTTGTCTTCTCCTCGTTCTCATTTATACCAAGCCAAAGCCTTCATTTGCTTCTCTCTGAATCCCCCATAACCTTGGCCGCACTCCCTTAGCACCCCGTCTCTATGTCCAAGCTTCCCTAATAGCTAAATACATCAGAATATAAAGAAAAAATAAAACTAGTGGTACTCTAAGTTACAAGGTCCAGTGATCGGTTCTTTTAGAATCTAAGAAATCACATCAAATAAGGTGTACTAAAGGTCATCTCCTCACAGTATAAATTTTTGTTTTATAATTTCTTAATATTCATATCCATATAATGAATTTATATGCACATTGATTGATTCTGTTATATTAAACAATGTCTTGCTCATGTTAAATCAGAGTTTGATTAAAAGAATATTAAAAAAACTTTTTGGTCATACATATATTTTAATGCATATAATATATTTATATAAATATAACAATTAATTTTATTTTTGAGGAAAATGAGTGATCCTCTTAAAGAGAAGAGCACTCATATAATTTTATTCTACATTTTTAAAACAAGTTGCCAACAAGCCTGGCGGGTAACAAAAACCTCTTTATACATAGTAAAAAAAAGAAAAAGCCCATCCCAAACCTAGTGAGCAGAGTCCATGATAATATGCCTGGGGAAGAAATGAAACCTAGATATGCAATAGTCAAGAAAAACTAATAAAATCAAACAAGCAAGTCAAGAAAACTATATCATCCATGGTATGCCAAGTAGCATGACAACTATTCCCATTACACATGAGGAACAATCGAAGCAGATTAAGGAGGGGGTCTGATCGCTTAGACAATGGAATGCGTTATTTGGAATGTTAGGGGATTACATGATCTGAATGCACGCATTAAAATTATATCATTTTTTAAAGACAACAATATTGATGTAGCTCTTCTACAAGAAACCAAAATAGAATGCCTCGATTATCGCTTTAGTAAAAGTTTAAGGGGTTTTAATTTAGTCACTGGGCTTTTCTCTCGCCTAGTGCGTTTCTCTCGCCTAGGGGTAGCTAAGAAGGTTTAATGGTGGGAATGAAACATGAGTGTGTTAAACTACTTCACACTGTTTAAAACGTTTATTCAATGCATCTTATGTTCATGGATCTAAGAGACGATTCTTTATTACATGTCATTAATGTTTACGGACCACATAATAAGATAGATGGGAGGGTGCTTTAAAGGGAGTTTCTCGAGTTTAGTTCTCTTACTATCAGTCCTTGGGTAGTGGAGGGGATTTTAATGTGACCGGTTTTAGGGGAGCATTCACCAAATGTTGGAAACTTTTCTTCTATGGATGAGTTTGATTAATTTATTATTAATGTCAATTTGATTGAATTGTCTCACAGTAATATGCAGTTAACTTGGTCAAACTCTATAGAAGTTCCCTCGATGGCACTCCTTGATCTTGTCCTCGTTAGTGAAGAAATGAAAGCTAGCTTCCTTATTATGCATGTTAACAGGCTCTAATGTTGTATTTTGATCACTATCTGGTCACTATCTTTTGTGAAAACTAAAATTTTATCTACAAAAATTTTACTTTTGAAAAGAGGTGATTTTGGAAAGTAATTCATCACTTGTTTGCCAATAAATGGCTATCCATGAGCACAAATAATAATAAATATTTGGGCATTATAGCTAAGTTTTCATTGGTAAACTTAGAGACTTTTGATTAATCCTTAAGGAAATGAGATAAAGATGTTTTTGGCAACTATATGATTAAAACACAATTTATCGAGGTATTAAAATTAAATAAATTAGAAGAGGTAAGAGTCTTAAACATTTCTGAGAAAAATCTTCTGCTAAATTTTAGAGAAGAACTAAACAAACTTATTATATAAGAGGAAATAATATGAAAGCAAAGGTCTAGGGTGCAATTGATGGATGAGGATGGCTAGAATAACAAAAGAAATTCATAAAGTAACTAACAGACATAAGTGTAGCAATACCATAAACTCTTTAGTTATTAATAATATGGAATTTTTTTAACAAAATGAGCTTAATAATGCCTTCGCTAACTATTGCAAAGATATCTTTGGAACTGACATAGTGATAGAATTAACGTAAGATGAGATGATCTACATCTTGATAATACAAGGATTACAGTAGATGATTTGGATATTTCATTCTCGAAAGTGAGATTTTAAGGGCTACCAATGATATTCCAAGTAATAAATCATCGGGAATGGATGGATTTCATATGTTGTTTATAAAAAAATTGGCATAGTTTAAAGATAGAATTATGGATTCTTATGTTGTTTTATAAGAAATTTTTGCATGTTTTAAAAGTAGAAATAATTAAAATATTTGATTGCAACAGTAATTTACAATTAGGAAGATTTAACTTTGCAAACGTAATTCTTTTTCAAAAAAGTGTGTTCTATAGAGCTTAAAGACTTTAGGCCTATTTCATTAATTAATTGTTCTCTTAAAGTTATCCCACAGGTTTTAGCTAACAGGTTAAGTGCTAAAATAAATAGCTTAATCGACATCGCTCAGTCCGCTTTTACTAAAGCAGAAATATCGCAGACCGGATCGTTGTAGTCCAAGAATTTATAAATTATTGTTATATAAATAATATCACTTGTTCCTTTTTAAAAATTGATTTTGCTAAGCATTTGATTTTATTGACCGATCTTTTCTTAAAGATTTACTACTAGCTAGGGATTTAGCTTTAGATGGTAGGTTGGATTATGGCCTAGCTCGATATAGGAAAATCAAGTATAGTGGTTAACAGTATTCAATATAAATGTGACTGTAGATAGGGTATCTCTTTGTCTCATCTACTATTCAACTTAGCAACAGATGTATTTACGAGGACTATAAATTTTTCTATTACAAATGATTTTCTTGAGAGCAATGTTAATGATATCACTAGCAATAGTCTCTCTGTCATTCAATTTGCTGATGATATAATGTTTTTTACATCCAATTTACATTGACACGTCATAGCTCTTAAGTTTGAAAGTCTAGTGGATCGTACATTATCTAACTTGTGTATAATATGCAAGTGTATGAGCTAATGCTATAGTAGACAATAAATAGTAAAGTATAAAAAGCGTGCAAACTAGAGTTTTTATACTGGTTTGGACCACCCGTCCTACATCTAGTCCCAAAGCTCTCATTCAGTATTTGTTAACCAAAAACCCTCACTTCACCTAGAGGAACAGGCTTAATAAAAAAGTATTTTGTCGACAATTGTGTGTTCTGAATAACACGGATATTGACTGTAAAATACAATTCTTCCTATAATCTCTTTTGAGTGATATTGTTATATGTACTTTGATTTTGAGAAGCAATATAACAAAAATATAAATTATGGTTATTTAAATGATTGAGAAAATTGAATCAAGGAAAGCATAGAAGTAAAAATATAGAATAAGAGTATAGAAATCAAAGTTTTTTTAGCCTCAATCATTTAGAGCTATTTATAAGATACAAGAGTTGTTTCTCGAAGTGAAACAACAATTACCTTTCAAAGAGTTGCAATGTTTGAGTAAAATCATTGTATTGAAAAATTCATAAGAAACAACCTTTCATAAAAATAGTCGTTATGTTTCAGAAATAACGTCATAGACGTTTGTGGAAAATCATAGACGTCTGTCATTACAGGGATTGATTTTTTCATGTTATGTCACAAACGTCTATGGTTTTTCACAGACGTCTATATATTCGGTTTTCTTAAGACAAGTTCTTTTTTAACTTGAAAACGTGAATTTTGTGTTTTGTGAATCACTCAAGGAGATTTTACATATTTTATCTAAGACTAAATACGACCTTACTAGTAAAAGTCTCTCCTTGCTTGTCTTAAATCCATGATCTTGTTGCATGTGCCTGCATATTGATGATGTTTATATTGTATATATGCGTTTGTATAATTGTTGTCATCGAAATTAAGAATGGAGGTTCTAACATTCTCTCCATTTTTTATGATGACAACTATACAATCACTTAATGATGTACAATTATATTTTACCCCCCCCCCCCCCTAAGTATATGACCCCCCCCCCCCATTGTATATAGGTATATTTGTTTATCCCCCTTTGACATTATCAAAAAGAACATTTACATATATACGAAACAAATATAGAAATCACATCACAGTTACACAAACAAATATAGAAACTAAAAACACGATAACATTGACAACTAAGATGAAACAAATTAGAGTTTTGAAGAAAAAAGGTTTACTGAGAAGAATAAGAAAAACCCTATAGTTCTCATTGTAGTCCCAATATGATGATGGGTCTAGTTGAAAATCTCCAGGCTAATGATGCTAATTGGTGTACTCCACATTCTCTTGAATAGTCAATCCTTGTATCGCCATATAATCCTGCTGAGATGTAGGTCGGTCGGCATCCGGGTTTGGTCGTGGATCCATTGAAACCACAATTGTTTTTCCTATTTTATGTGTGATGGTTAAGAAGGGGAAAGTTGAGAACGATAGAGTGGTGTTTGTTGATGAGGTGGAGGTGTTATGGATGGTGATGAAGGTGAAGATGTAGACCTACCTCGAATTTTTCTCATTATATTTCCAAATCCAAAAATGAATTTTTCTAAAGTCTTTTCAATGTTGGTCAAACGAGTCAAAAAAGATCGTTCTAGTTCAACCATTCTCTTCTCCAATTTCTTTTGATTTTTGATAATGATTCCCTGATTCTATAAATTACATCGCGGCCCGATTCATTGTAACTGAGGAAAGTTTAGGCTTCTAAGGTGTCAGGATCCAACTATTATTCTTGAGGAGAATGAGGTGCAGAAGGATGAGAAGAAGATACAGTCCTTATTTCTTACTGACATTTGTTTCGGAGTTTCCATTGTTCAAATGGAATAATGGAAGGAGGAATAGTTAGGAGTTGCATTAAGGATCCAAATCTCTTCCCACTATCCTTGGCTGGTATTTCTTCGTGACATATACAAAGGCACGTTTAAATCTTTTAATATTCTCATTATGTACAGAGCATAGAGAATAGTCCTTTTGTGTTAACTCCAGAAACTTTTTGTTTGATCATGTATGAATTTTCCCAATTGACAGCAAGTTGAGAATATATATCATATAATGATTTATGCTCATTTTCATGAATTTGCTCATGACTATCTAATCTAGGAATAATCTAATTAATTATCATTCTAGTTAATAGACGAGCTCTTGGTCGAAGATAAATGTTAGAACCTTGAATTTTGGTGTTTTGATTGTGAAAACTATATAAGTAAATGTATTCTTTAGATCTAATTAAACTTGTAGGAGAAGATATTCTATTTTATTCGAGAAATATTCTATAATTTGAAGCCCAAATTTCGGATTGAAGCTTCGGCAAAGTATTAAGTTTAAGGTCTGAGTTTAGTAGTAAATATATGTTAAAATCTCTCTGAAGTGGTATATGCACGCACGCACAAAAGTTTTTCAAAACATATAAATAAGAAAGAAAACGCTAAAAACAGCCGGCTGAATGGCATAAATCAGCCGGTTGAATAATGTGCATGCACAAATTATTTTGAATATTTAGATGGTCGACCATGCTATTTCAGCCGGTTGAATTGTGTCTGTTTTACACTATTTTCTTGCTGTTTCGATTTTAAATCGATTCAACTGGCTGAGTTGCTCCATTCAGACGGCTGAATCTTCATAACGGTTATTTCTCTAGACTCTTCATTTCAATGAACAGAAACAACTCTTGATTCAAGAGTTGCTTCCATATCTTTTCATGGCTATCTTTCATGAACGAATATGGCTCTTAAACCTCTATAAATAGCCATTAAATCCATTGTTATAATCACTAAATTTCACTCTTCTTTCTAATCTATCTTACTATTTGAGCTCTAAGCATTCAATACTTCATTCTGATCACATGTTCATTCAAGAATACTTCATTAGTGATTTAATAGTCTTCCCGTCTTTACGAATTACACGATATACCACAAAGGAGAAGATTATAGGAAGGGTGTACTTTAAAGACTTATCCATGCTATTAAAAGAGCACATTCAGTCAAATAATTTTCAATACCATTGAAGTCCTATTCGGTTGCTTAGGTGGTGCAATATATGTTCCTTCGGGTTAAGTGAGGGTTGATAGTTAAATTGCAGAAGGAGTTTGGAACTGGACGTAGAACGGGAAGTTCGAACGAGTATAAAAACTTTTGGTGTCCTTTACTTTATTACTTTACTTTTACATTTAAATTCTGCATAAGTAGATAGTTTATTTAATATTCCATATTGCACGATCCTTAGTCACTTTCAATTGGTATCAGAGCATGAAATTCTATTAATCGTCACAACATCATAGAAAAACGGCCAGAAAAGGATCAAATCGAAATACAACAAGCACAATCCCTGTCAAAGCCACCAACGAGGACTAACAAAAGGTACTTTCTGATTTACAAATTTCAGTAAATGATAATAATGAATTAGTTAGTATAAGCGATAAGATCTCAAAGCTTAATTTTATTATTTTAGAAAAGTTGAAATCTGTCGAATTTGAAAATGAGGAATTGAAAAATGAGAAATTAATTTTAGAAAATCAAGTTGGTGTTTTAAAAAATAATTTTATAACTCTTAAAGAATTTCTAGATGAATAAAACACCTTATTTGAAAACGAGAAAGAAAAATTTTCAAAAGAAAATTTTGATTTGAAAAGATAAAATGATTTATTGCGATCCTCTTTAGATAATTCAGAATCTCAAAATTTTCTTCTCAAAAATGAGAACTGCAATTAAAAAACGAGAATTTTAAATTAAATGTGAAAATTAATATTTTGAAAAAAGTAATATTTCTTTTGAAAATAACAATTGTGACTTTAAACTAAATTTGAAAAACGTAAAAATAATTTCATGAAATTTAATAAAGGTCAAAATGATTTAAACATGATTTTATTTAGTTCTAGACCTTTATGATGAAGTGGCTTAGGATATAAAAAATGATCATAGAAATAGCATTAGATATGCTTTCTTGTATAGTAAAAATGTTAGTGCAAGTACTAGATTTCGAGTAAAGTCTAAATTCAATTTTTATAGAAATTCAAGTATTGTTATAACCACTAGTTTTATAATATCTCTAGAAGTACATAATCATAGATGGGAAATATGAATAAAAATTATCTAAGTATTTGAGTTCCTATTAATTGGAAAAACAGAGAAAATACATTGATGATTAGCTTGATACAGTAGTTAATAATGAAAATTATATTTATAAAGGCTCAACCACACCCAAATGGGTATGGCTTTCCAACACCTAACCCTCGGACCCAAACATAGGAAGTGGGTGCTAGAACATATATCATTTTTTTTGCAGGTACACCACATATAAAGAGGAGATATGTTCCAAATTTTCTGATACTTTAGAAATGAAGTCGCAAATGTGATGTTCGAATTTTAAATGTGAGTATTTTACATGATGTGACGATTATATGTTTCGTGATATTTTGAGTCTAATACTACTTCTTATTAATTGTTTATTTATACAAACTTATTATTTCTCCTATTTATATTTGTTAAGTTTTCCTTTTGTCGATGACAAGGGGAGAAAAAGATACGTTACAACGATAAGGGGAGTATTACGACAGGGAGATTATAAATATGTTTTTGTTTATATAACTTACATGGTTGTCGTTATCAAAAAGGGGGAGAACTTTAGAACCTCGAATTTGGTGTTTTGACTGTGATAACTATATAAGTAAATGTATCGTTTAGATCTAATTAAAATTGTAGGAGAAGATATTATTTTTTACTCGAGAAATTTCTGACAATTTGAAGACCAGATGTCGAATTGAAGCTTCAGCAAAGCATTAAGTTTAAGGTCTGAGTTTAATAGTAAATATATGTTAAAATCTCTCTGAAGTTGTATATTCACACACACACAAAAGTTTTTCAAAACATTTACATAAGCCAAAAAATATAAAAAACAGCCGTCTGAATGGAATAAGTCAGCCGACTGAATACTGTGCATATGCGCAAATTACTTTAAATATTTAGACGGCTGACCATGCTATTTCAGCTGGCTAAATTGTGCAATTTTTACACTATTTTCTTGCTAGTTCGATTTTAAATCGATTTAGCTGGCTGAGTTGTCCACTCAAATGGCGAATCTTCATAATGGCTATTTTTCCAAAAGACACTTCATTTCAGTAAACAGAAACAATTCTTGATTCAAGAGTTTCTTCCGTACCTTTTCATGCTATTATTCATGAATGAATACAACTCTTAAACCTCTATAAATAGTTATGAATTCAATTCTCATTCTTGTTTCTAATCTATCTTGCTATTTGAACTCTAAGCATTCAATACTTCATTTTGATCACTTGTTTATTCAAGAATATTTCATTGGTGATTTAATAAACTTCATGTCTTCACGAATTACACAATATACCATAAAGGAGAAGATTATAGGAAGGGTGTACTCTAAAGACTTATCTGTGCTATTAAAAGGGCACATTCAGTCAAATAATTTTTTGTATTATTAAAGTCATGTTCGGTTGCTCTAGCTGTTGAAGTCCTATTATGTCGCTTAGGCTATTGAAGTCCTGTTCAATTGCTCAGGCAGTGTAATACCTGTTCCTTCGGGTTAAGTGAGGATTGATAGTTAAATTCCAGAAGGAGTCTAGCATTGGATGTAGAATGGAAAGTTCGAACTAGTATAAAAACATCTGGTGTCATTTAATTTATTACTATATTTTTACATTTATATTTTTGCACAGGAAGATAGTTTATTTTATATTCCATATTGCACGATCTTTGGTCGCTTTCAATAGATTGACCTCCGTTGGGGCATTTCATCTTCTCAAAGTTGATGAGTTACTTCATTTCTAGGTAGTATACTACAGTCGGGAGTTTTTTCCAAGTCTATACCTTCGTACGAACATTCTAGGATTCGTCCTAAGGTAAATACATCAATTTTTATAGTTTTTCCATATACACTTGTCCACAACCATCCATCGTCATTTTCAGGTTTCCAAATATTTTCACTACAAAGATTTGAATAGAAGAGACAAATTGCTAAAGGATCTATTATTACCCTATTTGATTCAATGTCAATAAGGTTTCTGCAACCTGCATTGGTAGTCAAGCTTTATAGATCATATTCTATATTGGCATGTATGTTATCGAACGGACCTGCATGAAATCCTTTGTTAGATAAAGCTTGGAATCTATCGATGGAAATTTCCTCATTTCTTAGCTAATTTATCTTTTGAACTTCATTCGCAATTTGAGTAGCTCCAAAAGAAGAATGGACATGTTTTTGATCTTTTTGAAAAGGGTTGTTTGGGTGCCATTGAATAAAATTTGAGGATTTTGAAGTTTTAGGGTTTTAAATTTGGAGTAGAATGAGTGGAGGCTGGTAAAAATGAAAGGATGGGGTTAAAATCATTCACATAGAGGCTGATAGAGCAGTTGTTCGAGCATAGCCACAGACGTCTGCGGATTCCCATAGACGTCTGTGGTTTCAGGATTATGAAATCTGAATTACTTCACAAACGTCTGTGATTTTTTACAAACGTCTATGGGTTCAGGAAGAAAATACCTGAATATTTCCACAGACGTTTGTGTTATAGAAAAAACATTTCATGAACCTTGCCACAGACGTCTATGGTTTTCCACAGTCATCTGAGCCCTGTCTGTATGTGATTGTGCTTAATTTTTGAATATTTGTTATGATATAATCACTTGTTATATATATAAATAACCATGATACAAAATTTCGAAGTAAATAAAATAATTTTTAAAATTATTTAAATAATTATATCCGGAGTGGTAGGAGACTGCAGAGATGTTTTATTCATCTTTATCCGAGTTTGATTTTTTCTGTTCTTGCAAATCCAAAGAGTTCGGTTCATATCTTATTGGCGACCAACTCTGAGTATCATATGCACCATCTATCTTGATATTTTCAACAAACAGACGGAAAGGGAACCAAAATAAGTGAGATGGAGCATATGGTGTTTGCTCTTGATTAGACGCTCAATCTAACTGATGTTTCTATTAGTTGATGTAATTTATTGTGGAGACAATCCTTAGTTGGAGAGTGGCCACAAATAGCCAGTATGCATCTATCCAAGAAATCTAGATGGCGTCCTTGCCGTTTTTGTTTGTGGTGCATTTCTCTTTGTACTCCTAATATCTCTTGCTGATAGTGGAAGATTTCGTCAACTTTATTTTCCAAAGATGATGAATCAAGGTTAATGGATCTTTTTACTTTCTTTCCTTTTAGTGAATATCTAGTGTGATAGACATTTTTAGACACAGATTTATTTGCTGGTGGAGTCATAGTTTTTGGAGAGACATGTACACATTTTGATGATGGTGAGCTGAAGTCTAAAGCTGAGTATGTTGAATCGTGATTGGAAGGATTATTGAATTCATAATATAGATGGTGGAACTTAGAGAACATGAAAACCTTTATTCTTTAAATATTTCTTAATTTTCCTAAATTTAAGTATACAATATTTGTGATGAAAATCATTATGACTGCTAAAGCATTAAACAGAATTTTGTTTTAAAAAAATTATTGGTTAGAAAGTTTAAAGTTTACTTTTAGCTTAACTAACATACATAAGTGTTTTATATTTGTATCCTTAGTATATAAGAGGCTTTGCTAAGAATTGTATAGTTTTAATTTACTTATTCATTATATGAGCAAATTCATAAATCTCATCTTAGTTTGATAAATGTTGTTTCACATAATGGTTTTGTAAAAATATCAACCATTTGATTTTCAGTATTTACGAATTCAAGAGCGATTATTTCTTTTTCACCATTATCTCACAAAAAATGGTGACGAATATTGATATGTTTTGTTAATGAGTGATTAATTGGATTTTTAAATCCATTAGAGTCTTAACTCGTTTAGAAAATTTTTAAAACATTTCGAATGTATCACTTTTATGTTTTAAGAATAGTGTCCAAGTGTATCTTTAAAAATCGTCTACAATTACAAAAACATATTTATTGTGATTTACCACACGTACTTGAGTTGGACCAAATAAGTCGAAATAAAGTAATTCATGAGGTTGTTTAGTTTCCTCTTACCATTGTTTTTAGCTAATTTGTTTATATATTTTGAAATTTATGTGACCAAATCTTTTATGTCATATCCATGGATCATCATGATCCGCGGTTAAGCATAAATCATTATTATGTTTAATATTCATATTTAGAACATAAATATTTTGATTTCTTGTTCCTTCAAAAATTAAAGTTCTATTTTGATCAAAGACTTGCATTTATCTTTTTCAAAATCGATTCTAAATCCCTTATCACATGATTAACTTATACTTTGTAAACTAAAGTTTTATGTCTTTAAATAATAATACATTTGAAATAATAGGAGAAGTAGATATACCCGATATTGATGACGTTTCCTATCCCAATAACATATCCTTTGGAATTATCTCCGAAAGTCACTGCACCACCGTCCTTGTAAATGATGTTTGATACCATGTGTGCATTTTCTATTATATGTTTGGAGCATCCGCTATCGAGTATCCATTTCTCTTTATTTTTAATTTTGTTTTGGGTACCTACAAGATAATAAAAGTTTTAATTGGTACCTACTTGATCCTTACGATCCTATGTGTTAGTAGGTGAAGGTAGCCATACCCACGAGGGTTTAGGACCTTTAGAGATGTAATTTTCATTATGAATTAAATCTATTAAATATACATGTGTGTGTTTTTGTCTAATCAATTTGTTATTTGTTTTAAGAATCCATTTTTTATTTATTTTTGATCCCTCTTTTCACATTTATTGTTTTTCTAAAATTAGTGCATAATGTACTGTGCTTCTTGGATACTTGATTATTATTATTAGAAACCAAATTATTTCTTGATAGTTTATGATTTTTTCCGTTAAATCCTAATCCATTCCAATTTCGATGGTTTCAAAATTTTTATCAAATTTCCCAGACTTTGCTTTCCTTTATTAAATTTTGAAACATTGTTAGTAATTTTATCTAATTTATTTTTGAGATCAGAAATTTTTATATTAGCTAATTCTAAATTTTGTTTCAATTCACACTTTTCTTTTTCAAGTTTATTATTCTGTTATTCTCCATATCATGTGTTAGGGTAGCATTTTGAGATGATAATATTTTACCTTCTTTTTGTGCTAATTGTAATTCTTCTTCTAAAATAGTTTTCTCATCTTTTAACAATCCGATTTCCAATTCAACTTTATCTAATTTTCCTACATTTTCTTTATTTACTTTTGTTAATTCTCTATACTCGTCAACTAATTCTATACCAATTTCAATAATTTCATCATATGTTATTCAGGACGTACCTCGTCTGTGCTAGTCATGAAGCAAACGTTTGCTTATCCTGAATCACTGTTGCTATTGGATGAAGAGGAAGATTCGAAGTCATCCCAAGTTACTTGAAATGCTCTTCTCTTTTTCTTGAAATTTTTGAACTTTTTTTTCTTTTTATCATTGTTGAGTAGTGGACGGTTCTTCTTCATATGGCCAAATTTGGCACACCCGAAGCATTTCATTGATGTTTGATTTAAGGAGTTTGTGTTGCTGTTGTTTTGAAATTTTGTCATCTTTTGAACTTCTTGAACTTCTTGTAATTTTTGGCGATGAAAACAATCTCATCTTCTTCCAAGTCAGAGTTATCATTATTTGCCTGAAATGCGATGTTTTTCTTTTCTTGATTTTTTTTCTTTTCTGACCTATAAATTATCTTCGTACGACATCAAGTTTCCAATTAACTCTTCGACTTTGAGTTAGGAAATATCATTAGCTTCTTTGACGGCTAAAACTTTTCTTTCCCTTTCGTTTGTCAAAGAGCTCAAACTTCGTGTGACTAAATCAAATCAGTGAATTTAACTCCTAGTGCCATAAAATCGTATTGTATAGTTTGAAATCTAACAGACATGTCAATAATTCATTCATTTGTTTTCATTTTAAAAGATGTAAATTGATTTTATAGAATAGAAATTTTTGTTTGCTTAACTTTTTTTGTGCCTCCATGGTTAATTTGCAATGTACGACATATATCATAAGCAGTGGTACAAAGCATTACCTGTGAAAAATCATTTTTATCAAGTGAGAAAAATAGAACATTCATAGCTTTTGGATTAATGGTTGCTAAATTCTTCCATGCATCAGTCCAAGTATCTATACCAGTAGTGAGTGCCTCATATCTAGTTTGTGTATTTTGCCAAATTTCTAGACCATTAGCTTCCATAAAAATTCTCATATGTGTTGACAAGTAAGCATAGTTTGATCTAGTGAATAGTGGAGGACGTGCAGTTGATTGTCCTTCTTGAAATGTACTTGCTATATTAACAAAAATTCAATTACGTGTTACGGTAAAAATGAAAAATCCTTGCTCTGATACCAAATGAAGGTATAGTGGATCGTATATTATCTAACTTGTGTATAATATGCAAGTGTATGAGCTAATGCCATAGTAGACAATTAATAGTAAAGTATAAAAAGCGTGCAAACTGGAGTTTTTATACTAATTCGGACCTCCCGTCCTGCATCCTGTCCCAAAGCTCCCATTCAGTATTTACTAACCAAAAACTCTCACTTCATCCGGAGGAACAGGCTTATACAAAAGTATTTTGTTAATAATTGTGTGTTCTTAAATAACACGGATATTGACTATACAATACAATTCTTCCTATAATCTCCTTTGAGTGACATTGTTTATGTGTACTTCTATGTTTAGGAAACCAAAATATAAATTGTAGTTATTGAATGATTGAGAAAATTAAAGCAGTGAAGGGACAGAAGTAATAATATAGAATAAGAGTATAGAAATCAAGGTTTTTTTAGCCTTAATCATTTAGTGTTATTTATAAGATTCAAGAGTTGTTTCTCGAAGAGAAGCAACCATTACCTTGCAAAGAGTTGCAATGTTTGAGTAAAATCGGTGTGTTGGAAGATTCGGAAGGAAACAACCTTTTATAAAATAGCCGTTATGTTTCAGAAATAACGTAACAGACATCTGTCATTACAGGGATTAATTTTCCCGTGTAGTGTCACAAACGTCTGTGGTTTTTCACAGATGTCTGTGAATTCAGTTTTCTTAAGATAATTTTTCTTTTAATTTGGAAATGTGAATTTTATGTTTTGTGAATCACTCGGATAGATTTTACATATTTTATCTAAGACTAAATACGACATTATTAGTAAAAGTCTCTCCTTGCTTGTCTTCTAGCCATGATCTTGTTGCGTGTACTTGTATATTGATGATGTTTATATTGTATATGTGTGTTTGTATAGTTATTGTCATCGAAACTAAGAATAGAGGTTCTACCAACGTTCATTTTATATAACTTTGAAATGATTTTGGGACTCAAGATTAATTTTGATAAGAGTTCTGATTTAGCCTTGGATGATGTGAGTAACATAGAAAACCTCGTTGCTAATACACTTACTTGTAAAATAAGGAATTTTCCTATAAATTACTTAGGTTTCTTGATATGACCGACTACGCTAAAAAAAGGAACATTGACAAATGAAAATCGACAAAATTAATAATAAAATTATATAATTGGAATTACAGATTTTTATATACAAGAAGAATCATTCTAATAATTCTGTTTTATTGGTCCTATCCATCTATTAGGTGTCTTTTTATCTCTTTCTAAAATGGATAATTGACAAAATAGATAAAATTAGAAGAAACTTCATTTAAAGCGAGGATAATTTCCATAGTAGTATTAATTGTCTTGTTAATTTGGTAACGTTTTGTAAATTTTAGAGGATGGTGGCTTAGGAACTACAAAAATAGCTTTGAAAATTTAATAATAATAATAATAATAATAAAGAAAATATAATTTAGGTAGAAAAGATTTCGAACCAATTGTGTGGTAGAAGTTATAACCTTTTAACATATCATTTCAAACTGCAACAATATGTCTCACTTTTGGAAATCCATCTTAAAATAGTTAACAATTATATATTTGGAATAAAAAATATTTTCCATTCACGTAATAACACATCATTTGGTATGATAACTGGATTTCTATTATGCCCTTCAAGTTGAGTGAAAAGAATTATTTAACATTTATTAAAATTGCTTTAGTTTCGTATGTTTTTAGATTTTATAATGAGATCCCATTGAGCTTTAGTTCCAATTTGTTTTACTTTGTACAAAGCTAGAATATAATAACTTAGAAAACGATAGTGATATAAAGATTTGGTGTTGAGATGACAGTGAATTATACTCCTCAAAATCGGTTTATAACTTTTTAAATTTTCTAGGAACCAAACAAAATATTTTCAAACGTATTTGAAAAGTAAATGCTCCACCCAACACAAAGCTTCACATGTGGTTAATCCTACATAAAAAATTAAACACAATTGAATTTCTTAAGAAAATGAAATTTCTTATAGATAAAATGTATTTAGTTTTTTTTTGCAATTTAGACTTAGATTATGTAGCTCATTTTTACTATAACTACACATTAACTAATTCTATACTTGTAAACATTCTTAAATTTTTTGACTTCAACTCTAATTTTAACTATAATTAGTAATTGAATAATTTTGGATTCCAATATGCTAAAGGTTATAACATTTTACTTGATACTATCTTCAATATTACTTGTTGTTATTTATAGTTAGAAAGAAACCAAAGAATATTTAATAATGTTAACATTCCTTCTGATAACTTGATTTAAGTCATTATTCCTTTCTGTTATAATTAGATTGCAGACAATAACTATAAACTGGCTTAAAACGTTATCTTTAGGAATATCTTAACAAAGTTAAAAATCGCATTGATATCTAGAAGGTGAAAAAATTATAACAATAGGAGAAAAGATATGCGGTTAAGCAACGACCTAGTTGATTCTATTAACCCTTCGAGTGTCTTACTTTCAATTGAAAACTAATTTAGTTTGATTTTCGATTTCATTTTAGTTCTCACACATATATGTATATAAACCTTTTACACACATATATTTTTGTTGGTCTCATGCATATTTGGACTTTTTCCAATTTTAGGAGATGCTCCGGATCAAATTGCTTATGCTAGTAATGAGGATCAGTTGATACCAGTTGATGACTCTCCTTAGTTTTATGAATTTTAATAACTAAATATATAATATACGTACAAGTCCATGTGCACACAGAAATATATATATATATATATATATATATATATATAAGATCTACAGTCCCCCTTATTTAGCACCATTTGCAGTCTCCTTATATCCGTCGCATGTTTATATTTAAATTCATCCCATGTGACAGGGGAGAGAAAGGCATAATATTTAAATATAAACATGTTGTGGATATCAGAGGGCTACATGATGGTACTAAATAAGATGGACTGGTGATCCTAGCATGTGTGTGTGTGTGTGTGTGTGTGTGTGTGTGTGTGTGTGTGTGTGTGTGTGTGTGTGTGTTTGTGTTTTAAAATAATAATAAAATTCGGTAGCAAACTTAATTACGTACAAATATACATATTTATTTTAAGAAAAAATATCGTTAGATATCTTAAAATAAAATTTGATTCAAATTTCACTTATTCGGTCAAATATTTAAATTAGATTGAAATGAAATACCTTATTTAATATAAAGTAATTTTGAATTTATTAATACATTTTTGAGACAATCAATACATGTATACATTGAAGATGTATCGCAACAACTATATACATATGCATTATCTATGTAAACATTATCATGTTCCACATGCACATCATATACACATAAGTATATGTTGATATACTCAAAACTGTATAGCCATTAAATCACATTAACTAAGTAAATTAAAAAATAAAGTAAAATTTTATTTTATTTAAACTAAATAACTATTATCTTGTACAACCTATTCAATCTAATAGGCCCACTAAGGTCATATTAGAAGAAAAAAATTGAAATTGACCCAATTTAAACCCTGCCAAATGGGTCGGATCCAACATGAAGTTTATCTAAAGTTGATGTTGGGTTGATAGTATAATTATTTGCATTGTAAATAACCTCACTACAATATTTTAAATATTTTATATTTATTTTGGAGATATTAATGATTTTTCAGAAATAGTCGTTTATTTTATAATGTAGGTGTAATGGTATGGTTGTGCCAATTACTATATGTAATTGCAGAACTAAAACCATTGACAAATGCGAATAATTACATTATAACTACAGATACTACACTACAATAAGTTTGCTTAAAAAATATTATTATTGGAAATATTCATGGTAACTTTTAAGTACGTTTTGATTCTACGTTGACTTCCATGTTATGCTCAACAAAAAATAGATTTGAAGGTAATTAAGAAAAAAATCAGAAAAACAAAGTTAAAATCGGTTTAGATATTTTTTTTATGAACACAAAAGAAGAAATTTGATTTACATAATGGGAAAATGTATGATAAATTATTAGGGTTTTCACAAAGAAGAAGTTGGAGAAATTTGATATACATAATGGAAGGTATGTATGATAAATGATTAACGTTTTTACAAAAAAGAAAATTCCCCTTATGCTACTACTAGTATAAGGCCCGTGCTTCGCACACGGAAACATGGTACTTTGTCTTTTATCGATGATTTATTTTTTATAGTAAATTTTGAATTTATAGGGCACCGTTGTAACGACCCGCCTTTTTGGACAGTTTAAACCGACGATCAAATACACATGCCGATTCCAAACCATTCAAAAGGGCAGATGGTTATTGGGGTAAATAAGAAAAGAAAAGAAAGAGAAATAAAGGAAAAGAAACAACATAGAATCTCGCAGCGGAACGATAAAATATAATAGTCAAATAAACAGTTCATGAAGCTGTTTACTATACTTTGACAATTATTTATACAACATTTATCAGAGTTATACATATACAACAGAACAATTAAAATAATGCAGCATATAGCATGATGCAAGGGCAATAATAGTAATAGTATACCAAATCTTCGTCTTCATCCTCCAGGATAGATCTTCAAAAATCTGAAAAACTCAGGACTGGCCCGAGCGTAATGAAAAGACAAAACACTCGAGTCAGGACTAAAATATCCTTATGAAAGTTAACTCAATCGTAAATAAATATGAGTGTAACGGCGTTAGAGATGTTTACGGGATTTGACATCTCATATCCAGTGTCAACGTGCGTGCAATAACTCAAGAGATGTTACGGGATTTTCCATCTCTTAAGGATCCGTTAAACTATCTACTATGTAGTAATGTACGCTAAGTAGATAATGCCTATCAGTAATATAAAGTATCAAAATAGCGTTAAGGCGTTACCATAATCCCCCTTAACACATTTTTATAATGACATAGTCTATACAGCACCGTAAGCCCCACCATAAACTGGTGGTTATCTGAGGGTACCCCATAGGTATAACACAAAACAAAACGTAGTGGTCGCGAATAGGATAATCAGTATGACAAGGTACATGAGGCGATACCAACTAGGATACTAGTAGTTGCGTGATCCTGACTGATGTTGAGCATAGCCAGCAGCTACCCCAACACCGCGAAACAACACTCCCAAATCAAGGGGTGCACCCAAATCGAATCACAAATGTACTAGATATGGTATCGAAGAAGTGTGTCCGCTAGAGATGGCGAACCTCAATGGCCCGGCGCGGCTTATGTTTTAGTCATGTCAGGGGTCATCCAATATCGTTCTCTTTCTTCATTCAACGCGTTCACCAAACCATCCACTTCATTCTGGATCAACACTCCGCGTATAATAGTTATTAACGTGGTGTTCGGTATCGACAGAGAGTATGTCCATATCCGATCGCGGTCTCTTTAATAACTACGTATTATTACACCGTTGGCTCTTTTACATTTCAAATCGATTCATAATTGATATCAAAATATCATATTCGCTTCCAAAAAATCAAATCTATTTCAAATATCATCGTATCTTTTCAAATGTAAGATTCCGTTTCAAAAATCATTTTTCGCATCAATATCTCATTTCGATTTCAAAATCATTTCGAATTTCAATTTAGGTTGCAACTTCATTTAACCCAATTCGTATTTAAATTCAAGATTTAAATATAAACATTTCACCTTATTGACCAGCTTAGAATTTTAGAAAATAGATTTAAGTAGTTTAAAAGTAGTTTTAAACAATTAAAATAGTTAAAAATACTAAAATCTTAAAACGGATTTGAAATAGATAAATTAGTTTGAAATAATTTAAATTGGGTTAAGTAGATTTAAAATAGATTAAAATAGTTTAAGTATTCAAAAATGGTTTATATAACCGAGTAATTTGGAAACAAAATAAAACAGCTTCAAAACCAATCCATTTCAACTATAACTTCCCAATTCAAATCAATTTCAATTTCCATTCTACCGATTCAATTTCGATTTCAATTCAAATCAATGTCAACTTTGACTTCAAATTAATTCAATTTTTCATTCACCTTTAATTTCAATTTATATCGATTTGGAGCTTGATGTTCAAATACCAATTTATAACACTTAACAAAATTATCCATCAATATTCAGGTTTAAATCCAAATTTCAAATATGATTCAATTCCAAGCTCGATTTCAAAATATCATTTTTATGTCACTTTCACTTAGTAATACTCAAAGCTCGAAATAATGTTCAATCTTTAAAACAAATAAATTTTCGAAATTCAATCATATCCCCATTTTTAATCCCAAAGTCTCAACTTAAATTATTTAACAATTTCTTTTAACCAAAATTTATTTCAACATTCCAAACTCAATTTTTCGATAAATTCGATTTTTATAAATTGATTTCTATCTATAACTTTTAAATCAAAACATTTAAATAAATTTCAAATCGACGATTTTAAAATTATTAATTTAGCCAATTCGGCGTCCGTATATAATTTTCTATCCTATGGCCAAGTAATTATTATTTCAATTAAATGTCAGGGATGAATATATATCATTTAAATCAAATCACAGTTTCATATGTATGCCTAACAGGATATATATATATGAGCAAATAAACATCCAAACATTTAAATATCAACCAATAGCATCCATCGAAATACATCATACAATAGACAATACAATTCATGGCAATTTCATAGTTATCAATGTCACGTAATTTAATCGTAATTCAATTTTAATTTCAATTTAACTGTCAATTTAATTTTCAACGATTAGTTCAAATGACAGTCTATATGACAATTAAATTTTATCAAACAACTACAAATAAAATTCATAACACTTCATAATGTCAAATTTAACTAGCATAAAGATATTTAGTATGTTGTGAGCGTTATAAAACACTCACCTTGATTCAATGTAGTTCCAGCGTTTTATTTCGAATAAAATTAAACGAGCGTTTAATTTTACCCGAAATTTTCACTAACTCCAAATGACTCCAATCCATTTCCATCGCGTAGTGCTGGACGAAACGATTCCATCGCAAAAAGATTCGTCGAATTCCGACCTCGTATGACAAAGATATGATAGTTTAAAGTAAACATGAATTTTTATATAAATTAATTACAGCTATAATTTAATTTTTAAACCTAATCCATCATCTGCCATTCGTTTGCATCCCCCTGATCTCGGCCGCTCATCATCCTCTTCTCCCCTCTCGTTACTTCACGCGAGCAAGACCCAATACCGCCGGCCCTAACCCTAATCACGCAACTACCATCGACGAACCTGCCGGCGATCAGAGACCATGGCCTCGAAGCCCTTGCCACGCTCCACCATCGCGCCCAATATCATGGAGCTCGGCCCCATATGTAGCTCGAGAAACGAGGCCGAACTACAGCCGAACGCGCCCCCCTAGCGGCCACCACAACACCCCAAATCCGATCACCACCATTGATAAGCTAGATTTCCTTGCCCTCTTCGATGTTGTAGTTGACAACTTTGCGTAAATGTCGACGGATTGGAGGGAAATTGGAGGAGAATCAGATGAATTCTCGGCCATGGGTTATAATAAGAGGCGGCCTGATAATGGAACTTGGGTTTGCTGAAGAACGTGCCTTTATAAACAATTTCAATTATTATTTTAATATTAAATCCACTTAAAAACCATTTTCTCAAACGATCTCCAAACAACGCGTGCCGGCTGGCGTTTCTAAGGTTTACCCCACGTTCCGGACACTATGGAATAGGTTACGGAGGCTAATTCGATCGTATGCGCGAGTTACGGCAATAAACGATCGATTTTAAATTAAATCGATTAAACGATTTTCTAGGCGTTTAGGCTTGCCCCGGACAAACGGTAAATCCGATTGACATGAAATTTGAAATCTTGCAATAATATCACGTTACGGATCTGATGCAACTAGTTTCGTCAAAATCCAAGACTGTTTGAAAAATGACTATTTTAACTCGTCAAATTAATATTAAAACAATTTCGATGCGTTTCGAGCTGCCACGATCAAAAGAAAACTCCGATTGCTACGAAAATTGAAATCCGATAATAACAAACTATTACGGATCTAATGGAACTAGTTTCGTCCAATTCTGAGACTGTTCGAAAATTGGCTATTTTTCAATCGATAATTAAATATTAAAATATTCAATTTTCACAAATTTACTTTTAGTTCGATTTTAAAAGTTCTACAACATCATTCTAACTTTAATATGATAAAATAAAATTTTACAAATCATTTTTAATCATATTAAACCCGTTATTCAATTATCCAATAAATTCCAATTTTAAAATCTTATTAACTCTATTATAATCCCAATATAACTTACATTCACTTTGGAAACCAATTTGAATCATATTAAATCAAATTCCAATTATTCACTCTTTTTTTCATATATTAAATTTCAATATCAAATTAATCATATCAAATTCGGAATTTAATTATTCAAACATTTGTAATATTAAATTTAAACAAATTTGATTATTCTTAAATCACTATCTTTTGAAATGTTCAAACGAACTTATAGAATTTAACCTTTAAAACCAATTCACATCTTAGAACCCTATTTTCATCTTATAGTTATTCAATTGTTCAAAAGTTTCAAATATTTACTTTAAACAATTTACCTGTTCAGTATTCAATTATTTGATTTTTAAATAGACTTCACTTATCAATCAATTACTCTATTATACCCAATGAATTCAACATATATTATCCTATCCAACTATTGATTGCAAAGGCATTCACTAAGTAGCATTTATTTTCAATACTTATTACTATTCAAATCTTCGAAACCAATCTATTAAAATTTGAATTTCTACCTAAATAATTCACAATCCTTATTCACTTATTTACATTTGTTTTTCCATATATTACCTTAACCAAGTTATGACATTTGAGATAATTCAATTATATTGGAACTCCATTCAATCTATAAATAATTATTTGGATAATTATTGTTGCAATTCATTCCAGTTATTATTATTCCAAACGAATTACAAAAAAAAATTCTAACATTAAATCACGAAATCTTATTAAAGTAGCTACTTTAATTATCAGAAATTTACGGGTCATTACACTCTCCCCCACTCAAAACTTTTCGTCCCCGAAAAGGAAAAAGAAGGGAAAAGGAACTGAGTATAGAATTCAACATTAGATATATTTTATTCAAAGTTACCAACTTATAAAGCAATGAAATTCCATTTATAAAGTCATAACTACGCTTCCACTAAGTTACTCTGAACGGCTTTCTAACTTTAAAAGTTAGTTATCAAAACAAGTTATAAAATTTTAAAACTCGAAAATTTTCTAACACCCGGATTTACGAAAAATTTCGGCAGAGTCTCCTTTGCGCGGCTAGATCGGAAAAAAAATGACAGTATATATATCACAAATATACATCTCATCAAGTGATGAGGCATCCCGTAGGAAAAAAGTGTAAAAATACGGTATGTAATCCGAGATATGTACCTTATATATTATTAGCGAGCATATACGGCTAATATAGCGCGAAAGCGAGCTCCAAATGCGAAGCAAGCGCAATCCGCACCTACTAAACACTCAACAAACCATGAGAAACATGCATATATGAAAATAATATCAATATACATCATATAGCAACATAACAACTACATGTACCAACATAGCAAATGCAACAAAAGCAACAAATGCAACCATCAATCAACTATCATCCAACGAATCCATAACCAATCAATATAAATCGACTTCTCATTAATATTTGTTGACTTGGTTTTCAATTTTAATCACAGTTGATTCATTAACGTTGGATTTTACTAACATTCATTCTCAATTCAATTAGTTAACATTCACTAATTTATATTTACATTAGTTCACTTCCACTTTGAATCAAATTAAATTCTATTTAAATTCATTTAACTTCCAATTTGATTTCAATGATTTATAGCTTTCAATTTCATTAACACTCAATGAATTATATACAATCAACTAGCAATCATATAACAACCAAATCATATAATTTTAAAAGAATCATTTTGTGACATCCCGGAAATTTGGGGCAATATCAATTTAATAATCTACATTACAAATTAAATTAAATTGATAATATTTGTTAATAATATTTGAATCGATTTAATAATCTTCTTTTAAATAAATATTTAACTGATAATTTATCTTTTGAAAACTAATTTAATTGTAAATAGTTCATCTTTGTTTTAAATTTAATAAATAAAGTTATGTTTTCTAATTATGATATTTTTGGTAAATTTGGAAATTTGATTTAATTTAGTATTAAGCTATTAAATAAATAATCGTATGATTTTTAATTACTCAAGATAAAAGTTTATTTGTTTAAAAGTATTCTAGCCTAAGTCTAAATTTAAACAAAGGTTTGTTTTGTTTTAAACATAGCTTGATAGTATGAGTAATTTATTAAATAAGAAACTAATCACTTTTACAAATTATTTTAATTTAAAAATAGAGATAAAATACTTAAGTTAAAAGGCTATAACAATAACTAAGACAACTTTATATCCACATACATATAGTATATAAATAAAAACAGGTAAAGGAATCTGGTATGGGAAGTTTAGAAAGCAAATCTAAGTAAAGTAGATATCTATGTATCTAAAGAAATAATAAAAGCAAACAAAATGTATGAAAGCTGCCAGGCATATAAAATATGTAGCATGTGGAGTAGAATGCATAGCTAAGTAAAATAAAAATGCAGGTTGTCTGTAAGAGAAATGTAAAGTAATAAGTAAGAAAAATATCTATAAATAAGATTTGTAAGAGACATAAAGTACAAAAAACTTATGCAGTCAGATAAACAAGCAAGATGTGTAGCTGGAAAAAAAATATGCAGGCAAGAAGAAATACAAAGCAACATGATGTAGCTATAAATAAATTAGGAAAATATGTAGCCTGTAGGATTTAGAAATGCAAAGTAAAGTAAAAATAAAATGCAAAGCTAAGAAAAGAAACATGTAATCATATCTGTACTATAATTATGTTGGCAATTTAACAAAATAAAATAAACATATGCAAGTAGCTTGTTGATTAAGAGTAAGACAAGTATGAAGAACAAAGTAAAGTAAGAAATTAAAAAAAAAGACATATGTGTAGCTGTAAATAAGTATGCACAGCTAAGTAAAACAAATATCTTGTGTATGATAGTTTGTAGAACAAGCTAAAGCAAGTTAAGAAATATAAAAAAATATCTAAACATAAAACAAGGTTAGCAGTAAACATAAAGTACTTAAAACAATAAATGCTTTCATTTCTAGCAGTAAACATGTCCATACGAATCGGATGCAAAATCATTCCAGCCTCCAAAATAAATATCTTGCCTAATACAAACAAAATGAAATATTTGTACCTGCAAATTTTCCTAAACCCAGTAAACACCTACCCCTGTAAACTTCTTTATATATGCAAACTGTTTTTAGTTCGTTCATTAAAAACCTGAAACAAAGAAAAATGGCAAACATTTTCAATTATACAAACTTAGTAATATTTACAACTGAAGAAAGCAAGATGAATGGAAGGAAAAGCAAGAAAATCATTTCCAGCTTATGAAGTTCAAATAGTTTCAGAAGTTCAAAAACAGTTTTCAAAGATTTGTCTTCATTCTTCGAATCTGGTGAGTAACTTTAATTACTAAAACTTAAGTATTTAAACTTGTTGCAAAATCTGGAATGAATGTAGTTTGTATGTATGAAATCCTCTGTGCATATGAAGGTTGTCAGGATACATTATGATGTCTCTGTAACAAACTTAGTAATTCTGTTTCAGGCTTGAGTTGATTCAATCATTTTTAACACTTGATCTAATAGCTTTTAGGATTAATAATACAAATAGAAATTGTTTGTCTCAACATGATATAGAGTTTAGGTTTTATTTAAGTTGAATAAAATTTAATATTGTTCTGGAAATTCAAATATAACAGTGAAATCTTGAACAAGAGAAAACCCAAACTTTTTAATTTATTAAATCAGTATTATAAATGGAATACGTCAACAAAAATATGATTTTTAAGCATGGTCTGTTGACTTTTAAGAAACTGGTTTAAGAGCAGTTTAATTTTGTTCGAAAATTGAATTTCGATCAATTACTGATGATCGACCGATTCGTGGTGGTCGAGTTCGTGGCTGGAGATGGAGAAGCCTAAGGGGGTTCCTGGAAAAATGGTCAGAGGTGGGCACGGCCACGGTGATGACAGCGGCAAGTGGTTGAAGTTTGTAAACCTAGTTTTTGCTATGGTTGAGTTTTGGTCTCGTTCGATGACCAGAAGCGATCGAGCGTTATGGGCTTTTGGGAATCCATAGAGGGATGGTAGGCGAAGCTGTGGCCAGTGGTGGTGGTTCTCTGGTGGTCGGAGGAGCTAGGGCGACGCATTGACAGGTTTGGGTGATGGTCCTGCTTGTGTTTCCCAAGTTTGAACTACGAACTCGTTTTTGATTCAAGCTATTGTGATGGGTTCTGGTGATCGCAATCACGTCAGGTGAGGGTCGTTGGTGAGTGGGTCCCTGAGTGGATGGCCGGCGTTGGTTGGGGCCACGGTGCACGTGCATCGTGCCATTGAAGTTGGGGTAGTTGTTTTCTGTGTGCAGGTTTTTGGTTAGGGAAGACTCGAGTTTATTCGAGTGTTGACTTGAAGCAGAGGATGGGGGAACTCGAAGCAAATCTGATTTCTCTCGAGTCGGTGTTGTTTCCAGTTTTTTTGTAAAACCTGGCAGCAGCATTTGTTTCTCTACAAATTCAAATGAAACCTGTTAAAAATAAATAGTGGATTTAAACTAGGTTCAAATTCAGTTTGCAGTAAGAGTTCAAACCTATATTTTGAAATCCAAAATAAAGTTTAATATTTAAATGAGTTTCAGGTGTACAAACTGGTAATTTCCAGTTTGTTTTAAAAATTTAAATCTGAAATAAAGGCTCTAACCATAGTTTAAATTTGTATTTTTAAGGTATTGATTCAAATGAATATTGAAATCTTAAGATTTTAAAATAGATTTGGATGTGAAAATTGAGTTTCTAATTTAAGTTGTTAAAAGAAAGTTTAGATCAAAGTTTTAAAATCAAAGATAAATTGATGGAATTCAAGTTTACTTATAATCCAAATCTAAAAGTTAAATCAGTTTTTAAATATGAATAAGTTCAAATAAAATAGTTTTGAAGAGTAAATTGGTTTCAATAAATATTTAACTTGAATTTGAAGATCCTTTTATTAAAGATTTTTGAATGAAAAGTAAATAAATTGTTTAATGTGAAATTGCAAGTTAAAATATAAATGTATTTTGGGAATTTAAATTTAAATTAAGATTCAAGTAGTTTAATTTAAAAGATTTTCTTATATAAGTTCATATGTAAATAATAAATGTTATTTACATTTATTTAAAAGATTTTATTGAAGTTAAATTTGATAATGTTTAAATAATAATCATTTTGAATCTTAAATTCAAATGATATTTGAATTTAAATTTAAAATGTAATGTTGATAAAGTCATTAATAAAGAAATAAAGTATCTTAAGAAAATAGGTTAATTAAGAAATGACTTATGTATTAATAATTTAGATTAATTTATAGTAGAGACCAATTAAGAAGTAAATTAAGAAATTAGTTAATGTAGATAATTAGCTAAAGGTTATTAATTAATCAATATATGTGATTACTTTTGATAATTAATCAGATTAATTAGATAATCTATTGTAAAGTGGTTAAATGTAATTACTTGATAAAAGTAATTAAGAGATTAGTTACTTATTGTAATTAATTTTGATAAAATGATTAATTAAGTTAATTAATTTATTTTAATTAATTTAAGAGAATCATTTGATAAATTGATAAGTATAATCACTTAGTGTATGTAATGGAGCATAATTACTTAAGGAAGTAATTAATGTTAATTACTGAATGTAATTAATGAAAAATGATGTGTTAACAAAGTAATTTGGATAATTACTTTTATAATTAATCTTAGGATTAATTAAAGGAGATAATTAATTATGGGATAATTAATTTAATTATATGAGTAATTAAGGGTAGTTAATTACTGGAATGATATTAATCAAAGGTGATTAATAATTGTGTTTAATTAAAGATTAATTACTTAATGTAATTAATTTAATCAAAGTAAGTTAATTTAAATCTAAATTAGAGATCATTAATTAATATAATTAATAATGTAAATTAAGAATTGGTTAATTAAGAAATAATTAATAATGTGGTGATTATTTTATGTAATTAATCAACAATAAATGTAATTAATTAAATTAATAAATAAGGTAATAAAATGTTAATTGCTATAAATGATTTAGGATAATTAATTTGTAAAATTAATTAAAGACTAATTACTTATTGTAATTAGAAAATGATTAATCAAAGGTGTTTAATCAAGGTGAATATTTAGAGGATGATTAATTAATTTGATTTGTAATTAATTAATGGTCGTATAAGCAGGATTTATAGATGAAGTAATTAATTTAATTTAATTTAAATTAATTAGATATAGAAGTAGTTAATTTAATTCATTTTAAATTAATTACAAATGGTATGATTATAAATCATTGCTTATGGATGAATGGTATTAATATTTGATTGATTGTGAATTCAGATCTGACTTGAATACTATCTATGTGATATGGATGCTTGGTTTATGTATGATAATATTTAATTATCTGTTTGATGGCGATATTACTTATCTGTTTATGATGATGATGATGTGATTATCTATTGTGATATCATGAATTATCCATCTGTGTGTGAATTGATTATATTGAATTAAACTGTTAAGACTAAATAGACAACTTGGCCTTAAAAGACACGTTTTGGATTTCGATGAGACCGGGATCGGTTTTCCACATTTGGAACATCCAAAAACCACATCGATTCCAAATTAACGATAGGTCGTGAATCTGAAGTGAAGATGAAGATTCAGAATGCAAGGGTTATCGTCGTTAACTCTGAGGGTGATTCCAAAATGAGTGTAACGAGATAATGCCTTCGGTTTCGTTCGAACCCGGAATGAACTTGTATGGATTGAATGCTTTCAACACATCGTCAGGCGGGCGATGAGCATTCTAAGAAATATATTCTCTAAAGGTAATCGTAACCTCAAGCCTCATCAACCGGGAATGGCTAAAACAGGGGAGGTGCAGCAAGGTTAGGTGGGTCATGCCCAAGCAGGACAAGGATATTCCCCTGTCTAGATGTCTCTTTATTTTCGGCTGTGTGGGCGGTTGATTGCAACAACTGCCGAGGTTTATCTTGTTCGGGACTGTTCAGTAAGGAATGGTTCCGGCCTTGTGTTGCGGGGGTCGGGAGTGATCCTCGGTACGTTGATCTAGGCCACGTACTGTGACGGGCGGTACCCCAGTAGCCCTGCCATTGTATGGAATCCATAATCCAATAAGTGCCAATGGTTTTGATTGTATTACCCACTTTTGTGGCTAGTAGCTGGAATTTAATGAATGTAACAATTTCGGCTATTTTATATTTACTTGAAAACCCTAGACCTATTATAATATCACTGAATTTCCTATCAAATGTTTTGGTTAGCGTAAGGTAAAAACTTTTCCATGTTTATGTGTGGGAAGTCTTACGTGATACCTTTTGTTTTCAAAAGATTTTCAAAGTTAAGCAACTTTAACCTGTTACTCATACCAGACCCATGTCTGACCCGGAGTTTATTTTTGTTTTTCATAAACTCTCGGGTACCCAAATTTTTTACGGGTAGCCAAGGGATTTAGGTTTGCTTTGACGAATTCTGGAGGAGCAATGGAGCAGGAGGCTTCAGCGTTATATATATATATATATATATATATATATATATATATATATAGTTCTGCTGTGTTGGTATCTCTGAGTCATATTGTTTGAGCTGTATTGTATTGAGGTGTATTAACTAGACAGGTGTTTATAACTGTCTAGTATGTGATGTATTATCTATATTACTCTGATTGATGTTGTATATTATGTAAATATTCATGTGATTATTATATTTTATTCGATCCACTGTGAGATTCTGATGTTGTTGTTCTTTCTTCTCTATCTTTTCTATTTTCTCATCCCTTTCTTTCTTAAAGACGATACGTCTTTCTGGGCGTAGAAGGGCGGGTCGTCACAGTTGGTATCAGAGCACTAGGTTGAGTGAAAACCTAGGCTCCTGAGTGATTTCTTTCCTGAGAGAGCGTATTTGTAATTTTTATATATTATATATATTTATTTATTTATTTCTACCTATTGTTGGGTTACCTGTTCAGGTTTTCCAATGAGCTATAAAGGTAGATTGGGTAGTGGTGTGTGTAACATGACTACCGATGGTTGGAATTTGAATGTTTGAGGTTGGAAGTGTAACTGTCGAGACTGTAGACCTAATACCGTCTCAAGTAAGCTTTGGGTGGTGTAAGGATTTCATCGATCTCTGAAGGAAACCTGTTAAGGTTCGGAGTTCATTTTGAAGTGTAGTTTGGATGAGCTAAAGTTTGGATCTGTCGGTTGGACAGAAACCAGTCATGATATCTTGATACATCAAGATGCAGTAGCTGTGTGATGAGACACAGTGACTATGGATGTCTCCAAAGTGTTTCTTTGGGACAAGTTAAGGAAGAGTGTCTGTTTCAGTTGTGGCTGTGTGTAGTTAGATGTTCCTGCTTGCTTTGAGGTCCGAATTTCTCGAAGAGCTTTGGATTAAGTAGTCTTTGTCTTCTGGGTCAGCAGTGGAGTTTAGAAGTTGTAGAGTAGTTCCATTTCTTTGATGGATTAGCCACATAAGCGTAAGCTGTTCTGTTGGTAAAGAGAGGTAGTATCTTTGGAATTTGGCTGGATCGATCGCAAAAGTGACTTGTGATAATTTGAATGTTCTCTTGTGTTTCAAAGATTTTTCTAGATGCCTTCTGGAAGTTAGAGTTTGGTCAGCATCTGGAGATTGAGTTTGGTATCGACTGGATTCCAGGAGTGGTACCGATGGATCAGCTTAGTAATAGGATGGTTTTTGAGTTGTGGAAGTAGCTCAGGTTTTGGACAAACTGCGGAGTTTTCTTTTGGATATGTGAACTTTATATTTGGAATGTGTTGACCAGTCTGTGTTTGGGTTCATAATCAGCACTTTCATCTGTTCAATCAGAGTTGCGCAGTGGAAGCATGGTGGCAGCTGTTTTAGTTGGGAAGCAATTGGATGTTGCAATGTTTGGATTGGAGAGTTCTACAGGAGATTTTCCAGAATCTGAGGCCAGATTTAAGTGCACCTGTTTTATCTTTTCCGGATAAGAGAAGTGAGTTCTGTTTTCTGATTTGGAATAGAGTTGTGTTCTGAGTTTGGTTGATCTTGGAAAGATCATTTTTGTTGGATTATTTTGGGTCCAGTTTGTTTCTAAGGACATCGGCAAGAGTTGAGCTGCTCAGGGAGGATGTAGACGGCCCAGGATCGTCAGAAGAGTTTTGTGGATAAGAGACGGAGGAATTTGGATTTTTGAAATCGGGGATTTGATTTTGGATAAGTGTTTGGTCTTCAGGATTGAATTGTCAGTTTGGATAACTGGAATTCGTTGTGTTTCACGTATCTCTGAGGGAGTACGTGTAAGATCTATTTCTGGTTATAGAATCAGCAGTTCAGGGAGTTTTGGTTGTTGTATTAGACTTGCCTGTAGTCTGATATCCTGTCTTGTTCGTAGTTCTAGGTGAGTGGAAGTTCTGTCGCTTAGCAGCATTGTTTGTTTGGATTCTATAGAGCGAGTGTCCCGGTATTTAAACTTGGGGAAAACTCGAGAAAATTCAATCCGGAATATTAGCTGGACAGTTAGATTTGTTTGTTTGGATGAATTGGTTGCTATGATTGTTAGCTTATGGTTGATATATACTTGTGTTTAAGAATTAAATCTTTAACTAGATTATTAGATTACCTTTGTTTTAAATTTCTGGGACGAAATTCTTTTAAGGGGGGAGGAATGTGACATCCCGGAAATTTGGGGCAATATCAATTTAATAATCTACATTACAAATTAAATTAAATTGATAATATTTGTTAATAAGATTTGAATCGATTTAATAATCTTCTTTTAAATAAATATTTAACTGATAATTTATCTTTTGAAAACTAATTTAATTGTAAATAGTTCATCTTTGTTTTAAATTTAATAAATAAAGTTATGTTTTCTAATTCTGGTATTTTTGGTAAATTTGGAAATTTGATTTAATTTAGTATTAAGCTATTAAATAAATAATCGTATGATTTTTAATTACTCAAGATAAAAGTTTATTTGTTTAAAAGTATTCTAGCCTAAGTCTAAATTTAACATGTATCAGTGTATATGTATATATATGATTACTGTCCTGTGATGTGCTTTACATTTAGTTATTGTATTTTGTTCTGATAGATCCGTCAACCACCTATAGTTTTGGATTAAACATTTACTGTGTATGTCGATCCATTGAGATAGAAAAGATATATTATATTGCATTTATCGACGTATTCAGTAGATGTTTAAGACAAAGTTATAGATGGTCGCCCTTATCCAGCCCTATTCTTCGCTTTAGTAGACAGAATTACTCGTTAATTCTCTTTACTAAGGTGGGTCTCGGGGTGGGGCGTTACAGCTTGGTGTGTGTATATATATGTATATATATATATATATATATATATACACTCTAATCTGGGTTTGCTGTTCTGTTACTGATGTTTTCTATCTGCATGTATATTACATTATTTCTGAAATGGTCCGAATCCACCATAGTGTGCATTAGTTATGGACTAAGCGTGTCTACCACTTATGAGGTAATGGAAAAAAAAAATCAAGACATAATTGACATGCTTAGTTCTTAACTAACGTATTACTATGATGGTCGCCCTTAACCAGCCCTATTCTCTGCATTAGTAGACGAGATTACTTAGTAATTCTCTTTACCAATGTAGGTCTCGGGGTGGGGCGTCACAGCTTGCAGCAAGCTAAATCATCCGAAGTTGTGGAAAAAAAAATCTAATTTCTGTATGTCAATTTAGTTCGGTTTGTTCATATTGAATCCTGAAAATACCCTAATTTCATTTGCTTGTATCTCCCTCATCCCTTATCGGATTGAGGTGATTTTGGTCTCGTTTCGAAGCTTATTGACTGTAGTATATTCATGCCAATTTTTATGCCATTTGGATTTCATTTGGTGCCTGAAAATTGAGTTAGAAGTTGCTGTGTCGAATGGCTTTTGGCACAGAAATACTCTTTGGCTGAAGTAGTATTTTGAGCATATCTTTTGAACCACAAATCGGAATATTGAAATTTTAGATGTTCTAAAATCACCAGAGAATATGCTATAACTTTTCTTTGAATCAATTTGCCAAATTTTGATGTTTCCTATGCTGAAATCGTGAATGTTTGTCTCTGGCCTGTAGTTGTTAGCTACTGCACATAAAATTCATAGGATAGTATTTCGACCATAACTTTCACTTTACTTATCGGAATATTGAAATTTTAGATGTTCCGAAATCCCCAGAGAATATGCTATAACTTTTCTTCGAATCAATTTGCCAAATTTTGAAGTTTCCTATGCTGAAATCGTGAATGTTTGTCTCTGGCCTGTAGTTGTTAGCTACTGCACATAAAATTCATAGGATAGTATTTCGACCATAACTTTCACGTTACTGATCGGAATATTGAAATTTTGGATGTTCTGAAATCTCCAGAGAATAAGCTACAACTTTTGTGTTTTAAGTTTTGTATGATTTTGATGTTTAAATGGAGAAAAACTATTATTTTTACTGCTGGTCTGTCATTGAAAGCAATGATATTCGTGTGTTTGTTCGGTTTTGACAATTCCATTAGCATTCTTTTGCAAAAATTTTACCTGAAATTTGATGCTAATATTTGGCCATGATATCCAACAATGGATTAGCCAAGTTTACATGAGTTTTTGGATTTAAATTCAAATTGTTTTTTTTAAGCATATTTAAAGGATTTTAAGCAATTATTATTATATTTAAAAAGTTTTTTTATAAATTGTTTTATGGCCTTAAAAATAGTATTCTCTCTATTAAAAATCCGGAGATTTATTATAAATATTTTTATAAATCCTACTTTCACTATAGAAATATTTTAGTCCTGTATAAAAATAGGCATATGAGAAAGTGCATTAAACGATTTAGTAAAAACCACGGGGTATGGGACTCGTGCGCGTTTACTTTATCGCTTAAGTATGAACTTGTATGATCGAAATATTTTGAGGAATCTTTTGATCTCCTCCATGATTAGGGACCACTCCGTGGTACCTCAAGATGAACTTAGAGCATACTTTTCCATATTAGCATGATGAGCTTGTATGGAATGTAGTCCAATAATTCCCGAATGGGAATATATAGACGATGTTGGACTATTACGATTTGTTGATTTAGATTGTGTTTTACTTGTCGATGAAATAAGACAAGTTTGAATTTATTTTTGGTTTATCGTAGCGGAATTGCTACGAATTGATTATTTACATTCGCCGATGAAATGAGGCATTGTGATTATATTGATTTATGATTTATCCTAATGTGGAACCAACAAGTGATTAGTAAACCATTAGGTGATAACTCATGGTATGGGACGTGGGTTATACCCTTATGGGTTCCTAGTCTCGATGTTGATACACATTCAAGGTTGGACTAGTACTATGAGACCACGATTTTATTGGGGAATCAAGATTTGAAATTATACCCCAAATCATGAATTTACTATTACTCGGGTCTTTGACGTCACCGATTGGGATTGATTAAATTATAGGCTACGTAGTCATCAAGATTGTCAAGATTTATCTAGATGACATGATCCCGATCATCACGATTGTTGGTACCAAAGTATAGTACTAGTGGAGATTCAAAAGCACGTGCAAAATTATCTTTTGATGCTTTATGATTTATCGAAATTTGATGATTTCTATAGCCTTATATATGAATAAGGCAATATTAATTTGTGGTCCATGATTATTTAGATCGTTTCATGACTTGTTGGAGATTTATCAGATTTCATGATTTCATGGATGTTTGTTAATAATTTACTTTACTTAATCACATTTCCCCTTACGCATGACATTAGAATATTAGCTTGACACCTTTCTTGATTATCATTGAACCTTTCATTTATTCTGTTGGGTACAACAGAATGAATGTTTCCCTTTACTTATTATCTTAGAGTTCCTTATCTACTGATGAGTTTAGTTGCCTGACCCGTGTATTTTTTTTCACTCGGGTCAGACCGAGTTGCAGGTTAGCCCGGATTTCTTTTGCCTCCACAAAGGTTTGTTTTGTTTTAAACATAGCTTGATAGTATGAGTAATTTATTAAATAAGAAACTAATCACTTTTATAAATTATTTTAATTTAAAAATAGAGATAAAATACTTAAGTTAAAAGGCTATAACAATAACTAAGACAACTTTATATCCACATACATATAGTATATAAATAAAAACAGGTAAAGGAATCTGGTATGGGAAGTTTAGAAAGCAAATCTAAGTAAAGTAGATATCTATGTATCTAAAGAAATAATAAAAGCAAACAAAATGTATGAAAGCTGCCAGGCATATAAAATATGTAGCATGTGGAGTAGAATGCATAGCTAAGTAAAATAAAAATGCAGGTTGTCTGTAAGAGAAATGTAAAGTAACAAGTAAGAAAAATATCTATGCATAAGATTTGTAAGAGACATAAAGTACAAAAAACTTATGCAGTCAAATAAACAAGCAAGATGTGTAGCTGAAAAAAAAATATGCAGGCAAGAAGAAATACAAAGCAACATGATGTAGCTATAAATAAATTAGGAAAATGTAGCCTGTAGGATTTAGAAATGCAAAGTAAAGTAAAAATAAAATGCAAAGCTAAGAAAAGAAACATGAAATCATATCTGTACTATAATTATGTTGGCAATTTAACAAAATAAAATAAACATATGCAAGTAGCTTGTTGATTAAGAGTAAGACAAGTATGAAGAACAAAGTAAAGTAAGAAATAAAAAAAAAAAAGACATATGTGTAGCTGTAAATAAGTATGCACAGCTAAGTAAAACAAATATCTTGTGTATGATAGTTTGTAGAACAAGCTAAAGCAAGTTAAGAAATATTAAAAAAAAAATCTAAACATAAAACAAGGTTAGCAGTAAACATAAAGTACTTAAAACAATAAATGCTTTCATTTCTAGCAGTAAACATGTCCATACGAATTGGATGCAAAATCATTCTAGCCTCCAAAATTAATGTCTTTCCTAATACAAACAAAATGAAATATTTGTACCTGCAAATTTTCCTAAACCCAGTAAACACCTACCCCTGTAAACTTCTTTATATATGCATACTGTTTTTAGTTCGTTCTTTAAAAACCTGAAACAAAGAAAAATGGAAAACATTTTCAATTATACAAACTTAGTAATATTTACAACTGAAGAAAGCAAGATGAATGGAAGTAAAAGCAAGAAAATCATTTCCATCTTATGAAGTTCAAATAGTTTCAGAAGTTCAAAAACAGTTTTCAAAGATTTGTCTTCATTCTTCGAATCTGGTGAGTAACTTTAATTACTAAAACTTAAGTATTTAAACTTGTTGCAAAATCTGGAATGAATGTAGTTTGTATGTATGAAATCCTCTATGCATATGAAGGTTGTCAGGATACATTATGATGTCTCTGTAACAAACTTAGTAATTCTGTTTCAAGCTTGAGTTGATTCAATCATTTTTAACACTTGATCTAATAGCTTTTAGGATTAATAATACAAATAGAAATTGTTTGTCTCAACATGATATAGAGTTTAGGTTTTATTTAAGTTGAATAAAATTTAATATTGTTCTGGAAATTCAAATATAACAGTGAAATCTTGAACAAGAGAAAACCCAAACTTTTTAATTTATTAAATCAGTATTATAAATGGAATACGTCAACAAAAATATGATTTTTAAGCATGGTCTGTTGATTTTTAAGAAACCGGTTTAAGAGCAGTTTAATTTTGTTCGAAAATTGAATTTCGATCAATTACTGATGATCGACCGATTCGTGGTGGTCGAGTTCGTGGCTGGAGATGGAGAAGCCTAAGGGGGTTCCTGGAAAAATGGTCAGAGGTGGGCACGGCCACGGTGATGACAGCGGCAAGTGGTTGAAGTTTGTAAACCTAGTTTTTGCTATGGTTGAGTTTTGGTCTCGTTCGATGACCAGAAGCGATCGAGCGTTATGGGCTTTTGGGAATCCGTAGAGGGATGGTAGGCGAAGCTGTGGCCAGTGGTGGTGGTTCTCTGGTAGTCGGAGGAGCTAGGGCGACGCATTGACAGGTTTGGGTGATGGTCCTGCTTGTGTTTCCCAGGTTTAAACTACGAACTCGTTTTTGATTCAAGCTATTGTGATGGGTTCTGGTGATCGCAATCACGTCAGGTGAGGGTCGTTGGTGAGTGGGTGCCTGAGTGGATGGCCGGCGTTGGTTGGGGCCACGGTGCACGTGCACCGTGCCATTGAAGTTGGGGTAGTTGTTTTCTGTGTGCAGGTTTTTGGTTAGGGAAGACTCGAGTTTATTCGAGTGTTGACTCGAAGCAGAGGAGGGGGAGAACTCGAAGCAAATCTGATTTCTCTCGAGTCAGTGTTGTTTCCAGTTTTTTTGTAAAACCTGGCAGCAGCATTTGTTTCTCTACAAATTCAAATGAAACCTGTTAAAAATAAATAGTGGATTTAAACTAAGTTCAAATTCAGTTTGCAGTAAGAGTTCAAACCTATATTTTGAAATCTTAAATAAAGTTTAATATTTAAATGAGTTTCAGGTGTACAAACTGGTAATTTCCAATTTGTTTTAAAAATTTAAATCTGAAATAAAGGCTCTAACCATAGTTTAAATTTGTATTTTTAAGGTATTGATTCAAATGAATATTGAAATCTTAAGATTTTAAAATAGATTTGGATGTGAAAATTGAGTTTCTAATTTAAGTTGTTAAAAGAAAGTTTAGATCAAAGTTTTAAAATCAAAGATAAATTGACGGAATTCAAGTTTACTTAGAATCCAAATCTAAAACTTAAATCAGTTTTTAAATATGAATAAGTTCAAATAAAATAGTTTTGAAAAGTAAATTGGTTTCAATAAATATTTAACTTGAATTTGAAGATCCTTTTATTAAAGATTTTTGAATGAAAAGTAAATAAATTGTTTAACGTGAAATTGCAAGCTAAAATATAAATGTATTTTGGGAATTTAAATTTAAATTAAGATTCAAGTAGTTTAATTTAAAAGATTTTCTTATATAAGTTCATATGTAAATAATAAATGTTATTTATATTTATTTAAAAGATTTTATTGACGTTAAATTTGATAATGTTTAAATAATAATCATTTTGAATCTTAAATTCAAATGATATTTGAATTTAAATTTAAAATGTAATGTTGATAAAGTCATTAATAAAGAAATAAAGTATCTTAAGAAAATAGGTTAATTAAGAAATGACTTATGTATTAATAATTTAGATTAATTTATAGTAGAGACCAATTAAGAAGTAAATTAAGAAATTAGTTAATGTAGATAATTAGCTAAAGGTTATTAATTAATCAATATATGTGATTACTTTTGATAATTAATCAGATTAATTAGATAATCTATTGTAAAGTGGTTAAATGTAATTACTTGATAAAAGTAATTAAGAGATTAGTTACTTATTGTAATTAATTTTGATAAAATGATTAATTAAGTTAATTAATTTATTTTAATTAATTTAAGAGAATCATTTGATAAATTGATAAGTATAATCACTTAGTGTATGTAATGGAGCATAATTACTTAAGGAAGTAATTAATGTTAATTACTGAATGTAATTAATGAAAAATGATGTGTTAACAAAGTAATTTGGATAATTACTTTTATAATTAATCTTAGGATTAATTAAAGGAGATAATTAATTATGGGATAATTAATTTAATTATATGAGTAATTAAGGGTAGTTAATTACTGGAATGATATTAATCAAAGGTGATTAATAATTGTGTTTAATTAAAGATTAATTACTTAATGTAATTAATTTAATCAAAGTAAGTTAATTTAAATCTAAATTAGAGATCATTAATTAATATAATTAATAATGTAAATTAAGAATTGGTTAATTAAGAAATAATTAATAATGTGGTGATTATTTTATGTAATTAATCAACAATAAATGTAATTAATTAAATTAATAAATAAGGTAATAAAATGTTAATTGCTATAAATGATTTAGATAATTAATTTGTAAAATTAATTAAAGACTAATTACTTATTGTAATTAGAAAATGATTAATCAAAGGTGTTTAATCAAGGTGAATATTTAGAAGATGATTAATTAATTTGATTTGTAATTAATTAACGGTCGTATAAGCAGGATTTATAGATGAAGTAATTAATTTAATTTACTTTAAATTAATTAGATATAGAAGTAGTTAATTTAATTAATTTTAAATTAATTACAAATGGTATGATTATAAATCATTGCTTATGGATGAATGGTATTAATATTTGATTGATTGTGAATTCAGATCTGACTTGAATACTATCTATGTGATATGGATGCTTGGTTTAAGTATGATAATATTTAATTATCTGTTTGATGATGATATTACTTATCTGTTTATGATGATGATGTGATTATCTATTGTGATATCATGAATTATCCATCTGTGTGTGAATTGATTATATTGAATTAAACTGTTAAGACTAAATAGACAACTTGGCCTTAAAAGACACGTTTTGGATTTCGATGAGACCGGGATCGGTTTTCCACATTTGGAACATCCGAAAACCACATCGATTCCAAATTAACGATAGGTCGTGAATCTGAAGTGAAGATGAAGATTCAGGATGCAAGGGTTATCATCGTTAACTCTGAGGGTGATTCCAAAATGAGTGTAACGAGATAATGCCTTCGGTTTCGTTCGAACCTGGAACAAACTTGTATGGATTGAATGCTTTCAACACATCGTCAGGCGGGCGATGAGCATTCTAAGAAATATAATCTCTAAAGGTAATCGTAATCTCAAGCCTCATCAACCGGGAATGGCTAAAACAGGGGAGGTGCAGCAAGGTTAGGTGGGTCATGCCCAAGCAGGACAAGGATATTCCCCTGTCTAGATGTCCCTTTATTTTCGGCTGTGTGGGCGGTTGATTGCAACAACTGCAGGGGTTTATCTTGTTCGGGACTGTTCAGTAAGGAATGGTTCCGGCCTTGTGTTGCAGGAGGTCGGGAGTGATCCTCGGTACGTTGATCTAGGCCACGTACTGTAACGGGCGGTACCCCAGTAGCCTTGCCATTGTATGGTATCCATAATCTAATAAGTGCCAATGGTTTTGATTGTATTACCCACTTTTGTGGCTAGTAGCTGGAATTTAATGAATGTAACAATTTCGGCTATTTTCTATTTACGTGAAAACCCTAGACCTATTATAATATCACTGAATTTCCTATCAAATGTTTTGGTTAGCGTAAGGTAAAAACTTTTCCATGTTGATGTGTGGGAAGTCTTACGTGATACCTTTTGTTTTCAAAAGATTTTCAAAGTTAAGCAACTTTAACCTGTTACTCATACCAGACCCATGTCTGACCTGGAGTTTATTTTTGTTTTTCATAAACTCTCGGGTACCCAAATTTTTTACGGGTAGCCAAGGGATTCAGGTTTGCTTTGACGAATTCTGGAGGAGCAATGGAGCAGGAGGCTTCAGCGTTATAGATATATATATATAGTTCCGCTGTGTTGGTATCTCTGAGTCATATTGTTTGAGCTATATTGTATTGAGGTGTATTAACTAGACAGGTGTTTATAACTGTCTAGTATGTGATGTATTATCTTTATAACTCTGACTGATGTTGTATATTATGTAAATATTCATGTGATTATTATATTTTATTCGATCCGCTGTGAGATTCTGATGTTGTTGTTCTTTCTTCTCTATCTTTTCTATATTCTCATCCCTTTCTTTCTTAAAGACAATACGTCTTTCTGGGCGTAGAAGGGCGGGTCGTCACACATTTTATATTTGGCATCATAAATTTCCAATATTAACTTTAATTAAGTCCGTAAGCCATACATATATCATCCGTGAGCAATATCAATCTAATCGCTTATTCTATTACACAATTTCAATTCCAAACTAGTATCGTTCACACGACTCTCTAGTGCGGCCTCAGATTTGGTTCCTTGATTGGAAACTGTTACTCTCCTTGCATAGCCATATACTATGATAGAGAATTCCAGAATCAAATTAAAAATCCATGTCCAGGGTTCGCCGTCGAAAATCGAGTGAAAAATCCTAACTTGGATCGATATAAATCATCTCGAAATTTTGTGCTTGAATTTGGATCAAATCGTTATGCGAACAAAATAATACTCGTACAACTTATGTATCACCTTTCAATGGATTTCTATACAATTTATCTATATTAAATTATTTTATTGACTTTCATTTTATTTACAATTAATTATTCGCAATCCATTATTCAGTTAATATATCCATTTCTTTACATAGCGTATTCTTTAACATTATCTTTTCTTAAACATCATATCAAAGAATTTGCTTACTCAAGTTCATTTTAAACATTCTATATAATTTAATTAAACTTAATTTCTTTTCCCAATTGATTCTTAGCTATACCAAATTCTTTTGTTTACATTTACTTCATATTCATAGTTTCAGTTAATACAAATTTATTTGTGGAACATTTTATTAATCATCACTTTAGTTTATAGTCATTCCATAAAAGTCTAACTTCTCATATATGACTTTTCTTAGTTTACGGTTATCTCAAAGTTACAAATTCAAAAAATTTCCTATGCAATTTATATTTATTTTCTATAACCAATTTACAAAAGATATTATACAATTCATTTGTCTTCTTTCTTAAGTTCACTTACTTGTTTCATTTATCCATTCATCATTTCATGCTATATTTTAAGTATATATAAATTTTTTTTCACAACCAAATTTTCATTTATATACATTTTAATTCCTTTTGAATTTTCCTTACTTGTATATTTCAATTATTTTCAGGTTCTGTTTAGTTGTACAATATCTCATTACATATCCAAAACATCATTTCAACTTCTTAATATTTGGTAAGTCATATTATATGTTATTAGAATACAAATTTGGTATTATACAAATTTAGAATTTTATTTTACTAATTTAGAATGTTCACAAATTTAATTTATTTAAATCCTCTTTACCTTTTGACTTTAAAGTTTTCCCAAACAATAGCTTAGATATCTTAATCCTCTTATTTTATAAATTCTGGTTATTCACATTTCATTCAAATAATTTGAAAATTATTAATTAACAGAACTTAGAAATTTAAATGCCCGGTTCTTTTCAAATCATTTGAAATAAACATATACACTTATATCTTTAATATATCAAATCATACCTTTGGAGTTTAAACCAAAAACCATTTACCCAAAATAATTTCAAAGAAAAGCAAAGCTTCTTAGAAGTCTCCCCACTTTGAGACTCGAAAATGAACGTCGATGATGCTGCGCAGTCATCACCGAAATTATTTTCCAGCGACAGAAGAGAGGAGTACTGAATTCATTCCTTCTTAAAATCCTTTCAAAATATTTCTCATAAATATTTTCCAACTAATATTACAATATATTTTCTTCAAAGCTTTGAAAACCATTTTTCAAAATCTCCGGGTCTTAAATTCAATATTTTCCAATTTATATCTATTTTAATTCATAAGGCACCTTTATAAAATATTTTTATAGGATTTTCTTTCTTAAAACATTCCACAAGTGTTTTATTATTGTTCATTTTGTAATTCACCTTATTTATTAAATTACAATATCAAATTAATGATAATAACCAATATTTTCATTCCAAACAACCAGGTAAGCTAGATAAGTCACAATAATTTCTGAAAATTTCTTTATATACAAAATATAATTAGAGCAAAATTATTTTATTTACCCAATTTCAAAACAATACTATGTCGAATTGTTCTGTTTAAGTGTTTAGAGATCCCTATCAATGACGTTAATTACTCGTATTGACCAGAATCCATAAGCCACTCAACAAATCAACCGACACAATATAAAACATTTTATATCACTAACAAATACGCTCTCTCATATGTATACACTCAGCGACTCATCATAGGGTATTACTACCCTATTTATAAAGAGTCAGACCCCACAAAGCTAAGGTAATCGCTAAACCAAAGCTCCGATACCAACTGTAACGACCCGCCTTTTTGGACAGTTTAAACCGACGATCAAATACACATGCCGATTCCAAACCATTCAAAAGGGCAGATGGTTATTGGGGTAAATAAGAAAAGAAAAGAAAGAGAAATAAAGGAAAAGAAACAGCACAGAATCTCGCAGCGGAACGATAAAATATAATAGTCAAATAAACAGTTCATGAAGCTGTTTACTATACTTTGACAATTATTTATACAACATTTATCAGAGTTATACATATACAACAGAACAATTAAAATAATGCAGCAGATAGCATGATGCAAGGGTAATAATAGTAATAGTATACCAAATCTTCGTCTTCATCCTCCAGAATAGATATTCAAAAATCTGAAAAACTCAGGACTGACCCGAGTGTAATGAAAAGACAAAACACTCGAGTCAGGACTAAAATATCCTTATGAAAGTTAACTCAATCGTAAATAAATATGAGTGTAACGGCGTCAGAGATGTTTACGGGGTTTGACATCTCATATCCAGTGTCAACGTGTGTGCAATAACTCAAGAGATGTTACGGGATTTTCCATCTCTTAAGGATCCATTAAACTATCTACTATGTAGTAATGTACGCTAAGTAGATAATGCCTATCAGTAATATAGAGTATCAAAATAGCGTTAAGGCGTTACCATAATCCCTCTTAACACATTTTTATAATGCCATAGTCTATACAGCATCGTAAGCCCCACCGTAAACTGGTGGTTATCAGAGGGTACCCCATAGGTATAACACAAAAAAAACGTAGTGGTCGCGAATAGGATAATCAGTATGACAAGGTACATGAGGCGATACCAACTAGGATACTAGTAGTTGCGTGATCCGGACTGATGTTGAGCATAGCCAGCAGCTACCCCAACACCGCGAAACAACACTCCCAAATCAAGGGGTGCACCCAAATCGAATCACAAATGTAATAGATATGGTATCGAAGAAGTGTGTCCGCTAGAGATGGCGAACCTCAATGACCCGGCACGGCTCCTGTTTTAGTCATGGCAGGGGTCATCCAATATCGTCCTCTTTCTTCAGTCAACGCGTTCACCAAACCATCCACTTCATTCTGGATCAACACTCCGCGTATAATAGTTATTAAAGTGGTGTTCGGAATCGACAGAGAGTATGTCCATATCCGATCCCGGTCTCTTTAATAACTACGTATTATTACACCGTTGGCTCTTTTACATTTCAAATCGATTCATAATTGATATCAAAATATCATATTCGCTTCCAAAAAATCAAATCCATTTCAAATATCATCGTATCTTTTTAAATGTAAGATTCCGTTTCAAAAATCATTTTTCGCATCAATATCTCATTTCGATTTCAAAATCATTTCGAATTTCAATTTAGGTTGCAACTTCATTTAACCCAATTCGTATTTAAATTCAAGATTTAAATATAAACATTTCACCTTATTGACCGGCTTAGAATTTTAGAAAATAGTTTTAAGTAGTTTAAAAGTAGTTTTAAATAATTAAAATAGTTAAAAATACTTAAAATCTTAAAACGGATTTGAAATGGATAAAATAGTTTAAAATAATTTAAATTGGGTTAAGTAGATTTAAAATAGATTAAGTATTCAAAAATGGTTTATATAACCGAGTAATTTGGAAACAAAATAAAACAGCTTCAAAACCAATCCATTTCAATTATAACTTCCCAATTCAAATCAATTTCAATTTCCATTCTACCGATTCAATTTCGATTTCAATTCAAATCAATGTCAACTTTGACTTCAAATTAATTCAATTTTTCATTCACCTTTAATTTATTCAATTTCAATTTATATCGATTTGGAGCTTGATGTTCAAATACCAATTTATAACACTTAACAAAATTATCCATCAATATTCAAGTTTAAATCCAAATTTCAAATATGATTCAATTCCAAGCTCGATTTCAAAATATCATTTTTATGTCATTTTCACTTAGTAATACTCAAAGCTCGAAATAATGTTCAATCTTTAAAACAAATAAATTTTCGAAATTCAATCATATCTCGATTTTTAATCTCAAAGTCTCAACTTAAATTATTTAACAATTTCTTTTAACCAAAATTTATTTCAACATTCCAAACTCAATTTTTCGATAAATTCGATTTTTATAAATTGATTTCTATCTATAACTTTTAAATCAAAACATTTAAATAAATTTCAAATCGACGATTTTAAAATTATTAATTTAGCCAATTCGGTGTCCGTATATAATTTTCTATCCTATGGCCAAGTAATTATTATTTCAATTAAATGTCAGGGATGAATATATATCACTTAAATCAAATCACAGTTTCATATGTATGCCTAACAGGATATATATATATATATAATCAAATAAACATCCAAACATTTAAATATCAACCAATAGCATCCATCGAAATACATCATACAATAGACAATACAATTCATGGCAATTTCATAGTTATCAATGTCAGGTAATTTAATCGTAATTCAATTTTAATTTCAATTTAACTGTCAATTTAATTTTCAACGATTAATTCAAATGACAATTTATATGACAATTAAATTTTATCAAACAACTACAAATAAAATTCATAACACTTCATAATGTCAAATTTAACTAGCATAAAGATATTTAGTACGTTGTGAGCGTTATAAAACACTCACCTTGATTCAATGTAGTTCCAGCGTTTTATTTCGAATAAAATTAAACGAGCGTTTAATTTTACCCGAAATTTTCACTAGCTCCAAACGACTTATCGCGTAGTGCTCGACGAAACAATTCCATTGCAAAAAGTTTCGTCGAATTCTGACCTCGTATGACAAAGATATGATAGTTTAAAGTTAACACGAATTTTTATATAAATTAATTACAGCTATAATTTAATTTTTAAACCTAATCCATCATCTGCTGTTCGTTTGCATCCCCCTGATCTCGGCCGCTCATCATCCTCTTCTCCCCTCTCGTTACTTCACGCGAGCAAGACCCAATACCGCCGGCCCTAACCCTAATCACGCAACTACCATCGACGAACCTGCCGGCGATCAGAGACCATGGCCTCGAAGCCCTTGCCACGCTCCACCATCGCGCCCAATATCATGGAGCTCGGCCCCATATGTAGCTCGAGAAACGAGGCCGAACTACAGCCGAACGTGCCCCCCTAGCGGCCACCACAACACCCCAAATCCGATCACCACCGTTGATAAGCTAGATTTCCTTGCCCTCTTCGATGTTGTAGTTGACAACTTTGCGTAAATGTCGACGGATTGGAGGGAAATTGGAGGAGAATGAGATGAATTCTCGGCCATGGGTTATAATAAGAGGCGGCCTGATAATGGAACTTGGGTTTGCTGAAGAACGTGCCTTTATAAACAATTTTAATTATTATTTTAATATTAAATCCACTTAAAAACCATTTTCTCAAACGATCTCCAAACAACGCGTGCCGGCTGGCATTTCTAAGGTTTACCCCGCGTTCCGGACACTATGGAATAGGTTTCGGAGGCTAATTCGATCGTATGCGCGAGTTACGGCAATAAACGATCGATTTTAAATTAAATCGATTAAACGATTTTCTAGGCGTTTAGGCTTGCCCCGGACAAACGGTAAATCCGATTGACATGATACTTGAAATCTTGCAATAATATCACGTTACGGATCTGATGCAACTGGTTTCATCGAAATCCAAGACTGTTTGAAAAATGACTATTTTAACTCGTCAAATTAATATTAAAACAATTTCGATGCGTTTCGAGCTGCCACGATCAAAGGAAAACTCCGATTGCTACAAAAATTGAAATCCGATAATAACAAACTATTACGGATCTAATGGAACTAGTTTCGTCCAATTCTGAGACTGTTCGAAAATTGGCTATTTTTCAATCGATAATTAAATATTAAAATATTCAATTTTCACAAATTTACTTTTAGTTCGATTTTAAAAGTTCTACAACATCATTCTAACTTTAATATGATAAAATAAAATTTTACAAATCATTTTTAATCATATTAAACCCGTTATTCAATTATCCAATAAATTCCAATTTTAAAATTTTATTAACTCTATTATAATCCCAATATAACTTACATTCACTTTGGAAACCAATTTGAATCATATTAAATCAAATTCCAATTATTCACTCTTTTTTACATATATTAAATTTCAATATCAAATTAATCATATCAAATTCGGAATTTAATTATTCAAACATTTGTAATATTAAATTTAAACAAATTTGATTATTCTTAAATCACTATCTTTTGAAATGTTCAAACGAACTTATAGAATTTGACCTTTAAAACCAATTCACATCTTAGAACCCTATTTTCATCTTACAGTTATTCAATTATTCAAAAGTTTCAAATATTTACTTTAAACAATTTACCTGTTCAGTATTCAATTATTTGATTTTTAAATAGACTTTACTTATCAATCAATTACTCTATTATACTCAATGAATTCAACATATATTATCCTATCCAACTATTGATTGCAAAGGCATTCACTAAGTAGCATTTATTTTCAATACTTATTACTTTTCAAATCTTCGAAACCAATCTATTAAAATTTGTATTTCTACCTAAATAATTCACAATCCTTATTCACTTATTTACATTTGTTTTTCCATATATTACCTTAACCAAGTTATAACATTTGAGATAATTCAATTATATTGGAACACCATTCAATCTATAAATAATTATTTGGATAATTATTGTTGCAATTCATTCCAGTTATTATTATTCCAAACGAATTACAACCTTTTTTTTTAAACATTAAATCACGAAATCTTATTAAATTAGCTATTTTAATTATCAGAAATTTACGGGTCGTTACAACCGTATAACTACGTGTAACATACTTTAGATAACTTAAATTCAAAAGATAGTCCGGACAGAGATTATCGGTTGTACTATTCCTCTAAGTAAACATTTAGTGAAATAATAGATTATGTTTGACAAAGACAAGTTAAACAGTAAAGCTTTACATATTAGTGTCAAACTGTACTAAATCAATTTGTAATTTAGGCAGCTAAGGGGGGATATAGAAAATTTTGGTGTGCACCATATTATGATGTTAATTTCACTGGCCAGAGCAGTCGGTGTGAGTTGGACAGACCCACCATTTAAGTGTAGATGGCCATACTCGACAACAACATCCGGTGAAGTGATAGTCAAACAGTCACATCAATGTGATTGTACTTCATCGTGTTGTAGCATTGATAATTTCTGGCATAGCCTTGTGTACTGTGACTTAACATGGCAGCTGCCACATCTATTGTGTCATTTTATCTGATCCATAAGTATGAATAAAATTAATTGCTGACAAGCGCTATTGTTCCAATGATTAAGTGATTCGACTTTGGTGTGGGATGTCACAAGTTCAAAACTTGCGTAGCATGTGAGTTGTGATAAGTTGTCCCAGTGACATGTTGTATCTAAGTAATATTTCAAAAAAAAAAAAAATTGCTTCAAATGTTGCTCCTACTACTCCATGTAGTTGTATATACCGCATCCATGTTACTCCATATGCACCTCAACAGGTCTGTTGTATGTAGATATTTATTTTATAAAAAAATGAAAAACTTAGGTTAGGAAAAAGTAGGAATAAGTTTAATGAGACTTGGACATGCATATTTCACCTGTTTTCCCCTCCAAAGAAATATGATGTAAAATTCCTTTAAAAGGTAGTCTTCTCGTAGGTTAATTATTTTTACACCTTAGTTAATTCATAAGCAATTCATAGCAGCATAAAAATTATAACAGCACAATATACTATTATGCTCAACTCCAACTCATACATAAACCTAATAGAGACCTCATATAACTGTACTACTTTTAACATTAAAAAAATAAGCATTCTAATAAAAAAACTACAAAATACATATACGGTTGACCAATAAAAAATATTATGCTCAAAAGACTTTCTAGAAGTAGTGTCATTTATATAATCACAACATACCTTATCAGCTCATTATCATGGAACTGTGCACTCAGAGTTAGAATCCAGGAGGCAATGAACCACTATGGCAAACATGTCACTATTACCAAACCATGAAATTTTGTTCATATGCCAACAAAAATATTAGAAAACTTTCAATGCTTCATGTGATTTTTAGACCATGACATCTTTTTGTTGCAAATGACAAATTACCCTAACATTTAAGTTTACATCATCACAAAAATCCAGATCCTTTGAAAAATGATGCACCAATCGCACCAATCACCATTCACCAAGCTAAGGATAAATGTTTTTTTGCCAAATCCACGGCAAAAATTTAGTACATGGTCAAAAAGCCTCCTCGACAGCATTCAAAATGTTTTATAAAACTTACATATGGCCTTCGAAAGTTCAATATCCCATATTAATATGAAATATGAAGTTCTAATATGAAGCTGAAATATAATGATTGGACTGGATAAAGAATGATTGTCGTGCACGTGCATAAGCATATCAAATTCTATATACACATACTGTACATGCAGATAGTATCCAACTAATCTAATTACAAACAGAATATCGAAGACTAAACTTCACATCGAACTGCACTATATTTCTTTGTAGATTGTTGTGCATCGCCCTACGAAAACCAATTTGGCCATTTATCTTGATAGCTCTGTGAATGCAAGTAAACAAAAAAATAACTATGGCATATAGATGTCTAGTTAGGATTTTTTATTATCCCAAATTACCCACGCTATTAGAAACCAATCAGACTAACTATGAAAACTTTAGAGAATCTGTATGTCATCGTGTGTATGTATAACACTATAGCCGTAAGAATTTATCAGACCTAACAAGAAGATATTTCAAGAGATTTGAATGTTTCTTTTCAACTAATGCTTGAGTTTAGCATAGCATATAGTAGCTTCCCATAAATTCTCACCAGTATAGGAGCACGCAGAATGCATGCTTATATAACCATATCACTGAAGTTGGTACGCAAGATCCATCACATGCGCTAAGTTCATTTCAGATTGAGGTAGGCACGCAAAGAATTCTCAAGAGTTCGATTGTGAATTAGAAATCCTAACATACCACATGAACACATGCCATCAAAACTATTTCACAAAATTACACTAAAAGCCCAACATAACGGCACATGCTACAAAAGATTCTAAAATCAACATCATTAACTAAATGAATCAATAATGGACCATCCCTCCTTGTACAAAATTTAGAGTACATTTGCGCTATGCAAAAATCCAAATATAAAGGCACTTATCATACAGCTTCTCTTCGTCTTCCATGAAAATAATCAAAGCTTTACAAACAGAAAACATAGCATAGATACGAAGCATGTGTCATGGAACCAAAATCAAACGTAGATAAATAATACACTCAACAATTACATTAAAAATTCATAAACAATATTTAAGGTAACGTCTAATTACAACGAGCCTATAAAATAATGTTACACCAAACAACATATCCTTGCACCAAAAACAAAAATACTGGAACCTCAAAAACATTAAAAAAAAATAACGGTTCAACGGAACTCATAAAGTTTACAAATACATTTCCATGAATTCAACAACAATCTCGAGCCAGCGCAACTATCAACTTATAAGTAAACTACCTAATCGGTTGTTGATTATAGTGGATTTTCTCTTTCTTTTTTGCAGCAGCAAGTCTAGTGTTATGAACATTATCCAAATTACGGGCTCTGTGAATGTAGGATATCATTTTAGAATACACTTTCTTTGTTATGCATATCAGCGTGTAACTTCTTATACAAAACTATATCCAAACACGATTTTTTTCCCACTTTAGAATGCGCCATCAAACATTCTTTGATCTGAATTATTAAATATTGGATTCTTCACACTACGGTAAAGAATCCCCTCCTTAACAGATTTTTCATCATGTTCTTGTTCAACAATATAACTATTGAATTCTTTTCTATAACTCATGAATGTGTGAATTTGCCGATTAATCAGACTAAATCACTTCCTCGATTCTGTACAAACCATGCTATCAAAGGTTATTTATGATAATTCCAATTTTTATTGAAAATTTTGTACTTCCCAAAGATTTTAGTATGAGCTATCTAGAAGATAATTATGACTGTAACAAAAGGAAAACTAAAGTCCATGCTATTGACTGTAGGAACCCCAAAAGTAAGTGTAAAATAGTTCTTAATCTACAAACTATTGGTATACATTCTCAAGATGGGTCTCTTACTCTTTACAACGAAATATGATACATTTTCTCTTATTTATGTTTATAGCCTCAAAATTATCATAACTCGGGTGATGAATGGAATCAAGTTTTTGAGAAACTGAATTCAAGGATGTAACAAATTTGGAGAGAAATAGAATTGGGTTTATGAATCGACGGTGAAAAGGAGAGGCACACATGCGAGAAGAAATGTAAGGGCAAGAAATGTAAGGGCATTTCGGTTATTTCAGAAAGACGCGATTGACTAAGCAAATCATTACGCACATATCCCCTAATTTTTGACTAGAGAAGCCTAGAAAAGTCTTTTAAAATAAACAGCTGCAATTCATTGTGATACCATAAACGTTAAAACCGACCACAGCAATGGAGGAATGAAGGTGGCGCAGAGTAGATGTTAAATGTATAGCACACAGAACAAAGTTCAGACCACTGTATATATTTACACAATTCTTGTTATGCTAAACAAAACACTTGGAACGAACATATGAAGAACTATTCTCGTCTTGGCTTGAAAATGCACAAAGCATGAGCGAATAGGAATACATTACTTGAAAAATGAAAGCAAAGATATACTATACATGATTGCATTTTAAATTAACAAGGCAAAACTGATGCCACTTCCGCCTTGGACAAAGTTAGATATCAGCCATTAGCAGTAGATTTGAAGTGGTATTCATCAATTGTAGAATAAATATTGCCCACATCAACATGCTCATTAATAGCTTCCCTGTAATATGGAAAAATTCAACAGTTTGAAATCAATTTGCTGGAATAAATTTAATACACATGTAATTAGGGGTGAGCGTTTGCTTGGTTTGGTTCATCGGATGATAAAAATTGTTAAACCGAACAAAAACCGATAAAAAGGAAAACCAAACTAAACTAACTAATTCGGTTGGTAATCCGATTTAACTGAATTAAAAGCGATTATGTTTAGAATATTCATGGTTAGGGCTGTCAATGGGTACCCGAAAAATCCGATATCCGTCCGAATCCGTATCCGAAAATATGAAAAATATCCGTTATCCGAAAAACGGATACGGATAACCGATATCCGAAAAGCTCGGATACGGATATGATTATTGTGGTATCTGTATCCGAAAAATATCCATCCGATTAACTGATGCATATTTATATAATTTAAAATAGGAAAATAGGGCTATGAGTGTTTAACTTTTGAATATTTTTGGATACACATACATATATTAGTATAAAACAATGTTTTATCACCATATTTTTTATTTCTTTGTTTTTTTATAAACAATAGTACAAAAAATGTTTTATGTTGATCTAAACTTTTTCGTTTATACCTTTAAATTTATCAATTATTGGCGGAGCGGATAAATATCCGATATCCGTCCGTTTCCGAAAATTAAGCGGATACGAATATCCGAAAATTACACGGATACGGATATCCGAAAATGATTTCGGATACGGATACGGACATGGCACTATCCATATCCGAAAGCATCCGTTGACAACCCTATTCATGGTAATTTGAAAGGAAAAAAAAACTAAATATATGATTAAAATATTCTTATCTAGCATTCTTATGTTTTCTAATAGTAATTTTTACACATATATGATAAGTAAAATTTACTAAGATCACCAAATTAGTCTAGAAAAATTATTATAACATTAATAATTCTGAAAATATAATAAAAGTTTGGTTAATTTGATTAATCCGATAACCAAACTAAAAAAATTTACGGACCTATCATAAACCAAAGATTAGTTTGGTTTATTTGGTTTAACCAAAAATTGTTCACCGCTACGTAACGAGTTGTGTGCAACAGAAACACACACTAGTCGCATTTTTAGTGTACGTATCTGAGAAACAGAGAGGTATACGGAGACTTACATGATTTTATTAGCAGGTTGACCAAGTCGCTTTATGATTTCATTGACATGCAGTCCATGTTCTCGGGCACTGCAAACAGATGAAGGAAAACATAAATTAATTTACTAGATATTAATTGATAAGTAGAAGCAAGTAGTTTATAAACACAGCCACTAAACTAACAGATCATCATATACATAATGTAATGTTTACTATACTAGCATGGCAGAACAGAAAATCACCATCTGAAACCTGAAACTGATGCACTTTGCTGATAAATGAATAAAAAAAATTTAAAGCCTCGCAAATGAGGGCCATAAAGGTAGTAAAGCAAACATGTGAACAGAGATCAGTAACTAAAACATAGATGTCCTGGGTGTAACTGAGCAAGGAGACAACAAATTCTTATGTTTTTACTCTCGGATGTAACATGTGTCCGCAAGAATATCTACGGTGTATAGGATGGTTGTGCGCTCTTTCCATAGGCTAAATCTTTTCGACCCCATAAATAAGCCTCTCACACTCCGTTTTGTATATAACACTAAATACAACCAAACCTGTCCTCCACATGTTACTCCTCGTACACCAATTTTGAAGATAAATATGACCGTATTAATTCAAACTAATTGCTTGAAATACAAATTTTGATCATGGAGTTTTGAAGAATTTGACTGGCTGTGGATTTAAAAATTAAACAAAATTAGCTTTGATAGTCTGAAGGAAAGTCATTTGGATAGCTTTTCTTCTCTTTTATTGGTAGCAGGTCGTAGTCTAAGAGATATGCTAAAAAGTCTCTTAACGAACAAAAAAGGAAAATTACTTGAATTTTCTGACAGTCAAGGTTATTATATCCTATTCATATTGAAGAAACAGAGCCTTAAGTTGATTCTTGACAAAAACAAAAATTATGTCACAACACCAAAATTATTTAGAAAAAAATTAACCAATAACTCTTATTAGGTATGAAAGGAGATTTCAGGTCTTGATAGTATTTTAATATTTTACGCAGGAATATAATAAGTTATGTATTGAACAAAGAACTTGAACCAATCTAAAAATCCAAAACAAAACTTGGTACTTAAATCCTTATTGCTGCATATTCTTTTTCAGTTTTATGAATCTAAAAATGCATTTGCACAAGTTCCTAAAGAAACCCAAAGGTATCACTTGCTAGTTTGAATAAACAAAGCATTCAAATTGTATTATATTGATCGTTGGATAAAAATCGAGGTATTAATTATAAGTTAGCTTACAGGCTTGCAGGTTCTTGAAAAATGTCCAAGACTAATTGGCGGATGTCTGAACCAGGCACAGCAGTATAAGGTGTGGCCTGAAGTAGTATAAGAAGTCAAGAGGTTGTATAAAAATAATCCAAAAAAAAAACAGTTTGGTATGTCCATTACTTGATTGGAAATGCTAGTCCTCACTGAAGTTTCGGCTGTTATGACAGAGCTAACCTAAAATTTTCACTTAGAAGGGATTAGGCATGCAATAGTAAAAGGTGCATGATTTATGCATGGAAATAGAAAGGAAAATAAATAACAAATAGCTTATTTATATCAGTACCTTGGGCCTGGTGTTCTCCAAATGGACATGGATGCACTCAATGAAGTGAAGTGTTATTGCATTAAAGTCGACAATGGGTCTGAAATAAAATAAGGCAATGTCACCGGCACTGTTATACATTTACATTTTTGCATGTATGTACATAACAGTGTCAAATTATGAACCTAAACCGTAATTAGATATGGATCAGTTGTATTGCAGTATCATTTCAAAATTTAAGCGTAGCACTAACTATCCATAGAAGTCATTTTACAGTAACAAGGTGTCACTAATTTCGCTAAACTTGGTTCTGAATTTTTAGGAAAATTTGGCACTAGTAAAGTTTAATATAATGTTGTTATACATAGCATGGAACTAATACTTGCAGGCATATATATACATATGCATACACATACATGCATGCATATGCGCACTCTGTGTGTGTGGAAAGCTTACTGGGACACAATGGCGACACAATGAATCTCAATTATAGTATGGCCCTCTGATTTCAACACCTATGTGAACACGATGAGATTCAAAAGTCCTGATCTATTGTGTCACCGATTGTGTTTTATTTTTTATCTAAATAGTCGGTCTCGTATAGTAGGGATCCGCAACACCTCATTCTACACCTCTACAGCATTTTTTGCTACACTATTCAAATCAAATGAAACTTTGGAGATGTCAATCTACACTATGAACATCATATCCACAAAAGATGAGATCATTTCGAACTCCTAACAAGTTCAAAATACTAAGTCGGATATAAACCGCTAATACACTTATTTTAACCATTGATTTGAAACATGCTTTTGAACATGTTTGGATTACACAAATGAAGCCAAATTTTATAGAGATAATCTTGAATAATGTAAGAATATATCTACAAATTTTCATTTGCTTTTGAACTGTGTAGATCGAAAATAAGAGGGGTATAGATGAGGTGTAGTGGAACCCTTCCCATACATGTTTGTGTGCACAGTCATCTAATACATGTATAATACATACCTATAAACATAAATAACCAACAACAAAAAAATAGTTAAAATTCACTAAAAAAAATAACAACCACAGTGCATAGTAACAAACAATACAAATAGCTCTAATTCATATAACAGGCTCTCTTGGACTTGTGTTTATTGTTGTGCCAAATAACAAACACTGTCATTTATGAGGTAATGTATGAGACAGTCAGATACAATAGTTTATTAATGTATCAGATTATAAACTAAGATGTTTTTTTAAAAAAACAAAAGCTGCATATTGTTTTTTGTGTAAAAGCTACTTAGTATAAAAAAAGGTTTCTATACTAGTAATTTTATACCTCAGTATAGTGGACATACAAGCGTCAATATACAGCTATGCTGGTTTTGTAATGTGATGTAGAAATACATATGCGAGAGATTCAAATATGTGCTTCAGCATCAGAAATTTTGCAGTTTATCATGTATAATAAACAATAGGACAACGATATATTTTACACTTCATCATCTACTTGCCATAAGCCATCACATGTCAAACTACTAAGCAAAACATACTAAAACTGTTGATTATCATCCATGAACAAATAGCCAGCCAACCAGAGTAGTTCATTCATTTTTACACTTTTTTTTACACTTCATTACTAAGTAGGTTACCCTTTAAAAGTTCAGGAAAATGTCTAAAAATGTGAGTATCCACTATCAATCATTAACCAGAAACTTGAATCCAGAAGAATTATGCTTTGGCATTGACTAGAGGGAAAATATATGTAATATGTTAAGTGTGATGCCAATATCTCTAATTTGAGGATGCAAGCAAGAGGGTGAATTAGTTGTCCTAGAAATTATACCGATTACATCATTCACACACAATGACATCCTATCCAAAAGAGGGCCATAGTCCTCGCAAAAACTACACATTTCAACCCCCTACCCTCCCCCCCCCCCCAAGAAAAAAACCAAAAGAAAGAAAGAAAACCACTCTTGTTACATTAAATTTGTAAGGATGATTTTTTTTATTTGCAATCACGAAGTTATGGATGGTTTCATGTAAGTTGATGGAATATTCCTTTGCCGCAGAAGGAATGGAAATAAATGCATAAAACATCTAATATGCAAGACAAGAGAAGGATCGCCAGAAAACCTAGCAGTTTTTTACTCAAAACTCTATTGTAAAAGTGCTTGATATTTGATCCCAAAATCAGTATGTTTATCACTAGTAATTAATATTTTAATGCGATGACATTATTTTTTTCATAATAAAATACATCAAACAACCATTGAAGCTAAATCAACTAGCGTCGCATAAAATATACCATGATGGCAATGCTTACCGAACTGAGAAAGCAACAACCTGTTTTTTTCCTTGAAAACCTTTCAAGCTACCATTTATAGTCACATACATCCCATTCCTTCAATATCAAAAGGAAAAACATAGCTTGTACAGTTTGTATATACATGGTGTTTTAAAACCAAGAAAAAAATTAACCTTAATAAGAAGAATGATAAAGCTTACTCAATGAGAGCCATCTCCTCTGTTTCAGAAACTTCATTCACCCTAGAATATAATAATACTGGTCATAAGTCACAACCAAAAGGAATTAAAATCATTGAATTACGAACATTAAATCTTAATTTAAAGGATAAATTCCAGCTTGCTGCTGGCTTAATTTCCCTCGTATCTGAACTAGGGAATACTGAGTATTGTGAATTAACTGATTAAGTTTAGTCTAAGCTTACACTCCATCCTCTTATTCTTAAATTAACAAGTTGGCAGACAATGAAGTTTCTTTTTAAAGATATTATGAAAATGTAAAAGATTGCAAGATTCATGATTCTGAAATTTTCAGTATTCACTTAATATAATAACAGCAAACTAGTCCTTGTTTATTAAATTTAAGCAGGAATTATCAGAGATTTTGGTTTTAAAGATGGTCGATAATTTACCATCTGTTAACAGCAATCTTTCCAGTCCCGTCATCGAGAGTGAACGAAACATCAGTAACCCTCTCGGCCTTATTCAACACAATCCCTACCATTTTCACCTAAAAACAAACCAATTTTTCGAAAATTTCATATATAAAAACTCAAAATCAAAAAAGGGTTCAGTCTTTACATTTGTGGCATCTACACCATCTACAGCAAAGTTAGACTTGTCGTCGTTCGAGTGATAAGCCTCGCTAATCTGCTTCACTGTCAAGGGAAGCACGCCTTGGCCGCTTCGTGACTGGAAAACAATCGAAGATGTAAGAAAAATAAAACGAAAGAAAAAGCGAGACAATCGTTACCTTGGAAAAGGAGGAGTCGGGAGTCTGCGTCGTGGATTGAGAAGGCATGAAGCCGCCACCGGAGAAGAGGGAGGCGCCTCCATCAAACTGGTTGCCGCCGCCTCCATACATTTTTTCGATAGTAAATTGCTAAAGAAACCCTAACCCTAGTTTTAAAAATGATACATAAACATGCCAGTTGATTTCCCGCCAAGAAGATGAAAACTTTTGTAGATGTAGAAAAAGCAGGGGGCCGGCCAATTAGTTCAGGGCGGCCAGAAGAGCGCTGCTGAAAAAAAAGAACTTATTGTCCAAAGTCCTTAACGGTCAAAATTACTTCATTTTTGGCACCATTAATGTTGTATGGTTGACCGTTGTATGGACTAGTTCGTTATCAATTAATATATAAATAAATTATCATCGCTCTCACCATTCAACGTCCATTTTGAAAACATGTCGTATTTCGTATGTATGATAACAAAAATCGCTTTCTTTATGGTTCTAGGTCTCGAATGTTTGGCTCCATCTAAAAGAAATTCAAAGTGAGATTTGTCCGTCTAATTGCATAAGGTACATTTTGACTTGTAAAGGATTGGCATGGAGGGCTAAAACCAAAAGCTTCTTGGTTCGAGTAATTAGGATGTTGTTTGGAAATTGGCATGAAGAGACCGTGAGGACGGTAGAAGGAAGCCATGTCTATTCGGGTAGATTAGGGAAGATGAAGGTCTAGGCGGGGGGGATTTTGGTAGGTCGGGATCCGGACATGGTGAAGTTGGAGGGACATGATCAAGGAGTGCCTAGGCGGGAGAGGGTGAGTCTTTACGATCTGAACAGATTATTTAATGGTGTGGAACTTTGGAAGAACGTGTCTCGATTTCTTGTATGCTTTAGATTCCTTTGCGATCTACATCGCCACATTGTTCTCACAAAACAATGTCATTAGATTCTCCGTGTCGCGAATCACTCTAGCTCACTCATAAATGTGCATCCAGACCGCTCTTTTACTACTTTTTCGAAGGTGATGTACTCGGCCTCCATTATGGAATCAACTATTGTTTCTTATTTGTAACTTTTCCAACTAACAGCTCCATCCTTTGAAGTAACAACGTAGCCAGATATAGATGTACTATCATTGATATCACTTTGGAAATTGAAGTCTGTATACCCTTCGTAAAAAGGTCTTCATTCTCGTATATTAGGAATAAGTCCTTAGTATTTCTTAAACATTTGGGTTGTTGGAACTGGACCAGCCCGTAGAAGAAAATATGGGTGAATTTCAAAATAATTACCCTATTAGATCTTTATTGAGCATATGAATTTTAATTCATTTAGAACGTTTTTAAATTTAGTTTAAATAAAATCATGTATTTTATTTAAATTTATAAATTGCAGTTTGGTATTTATTTGATTTTGGTTTTACTTGATATGTTTGTATGTGTACACACATGTATCATATACATAGAGATGTGTGTGCGTGCGCGCGCTCATGTGTAACATAGTAATCCATGCAAAGTATAACATGCTCGTATGCAAATGCTGAAATTTACATCGCAACGGACATATTAGCTCATTTTAATGCATTGTATGTTATCAAATATGTGCACGTACATATAATATAAATTCCAAATAATTATATGTATGTATGTATGCGTACATATAAAAGTGTGTATGTATATGTGTGTGTTACATAGAAAGATACATTTATGTAGACTATATATATATATATATATATATATATATATATAAGTAATAGTTAAAATATACACACGCATACATGATAAAACAATATTTTTAATATGAATTAAATATACTATTTATTTAATCTTATATGTACATATATATGTATGTATGCATAGCTAGTCAATATAATAGTTAATAGAAAATCAATTTATGATATAACATATATATACGCATAAATATAAATATAAATATTAGTATAAATATAAATGTATATATATAAACAAAATAAATATTTTTCCAGCTCGAAAATATTATAGATATAAAGTTAATACGATTTTAATATTTTATTATGCATATGTCATGAATTAAAAATTAGTTTTGGGCCTTAATTAATTAATATAAAATAACCATGTAACAAAAATTCAAATTTTCAATTTCTAGAAATTCTTGGATCATGCTTTAAGTGTCATGAATTTTTTTCATAATTTTAGGAATTAAAATAATATTATTAGTTAATTAATTAATGCACGGCTGAACTATCATATAATTGCAGCTAAAAATCTCTTCCGAATCTATGGACTAATGCTGCATTTAAGCCCAAATACACATGGTAATTAAGTCTAATTTAATTTCTTGTCAATATCTCGTATTGATTGACATATTTATAACTATTATAAATATATGTACACAATATTTGTTCTCAAATCATATTCAAATTTCATAATCGATATTTCATAAATATTAATTAATTTATAACATTTATAAACTTATTACATCATTCGGTCTAAAGAAAATTCATTATTTCGGTTGTATGACTTTTGAGTGTAAATTCGGTCAGCGATTAACATCGAATTATTCGAATGTTAATGTTCACACGTCACTTAGCATGTGATGCGACATTATGGCCATATTTATCGCTTAATCGGTTTGGTAAAAATCCAATTTTAGTTTAATAAGCATTATCCAGTTGCTACATTTATTGACACTAATTCTCTTCGTTAAAACTGTATCACTTTGGACTTATGGAATTTGGTAATAGTCAAAATTCCAATATCATCCACATTCAACTATATAGTCCAAACACAAAGTTCTTGATTCAGTAACAATAATTATTACTAATTGAAATGCTTTGACAAGAGACTTCGACTTTGAGTTGACTTGGATTGACCGTGATACTAACCCCGTATAACTTAGGAGATGAATCCTCTCTTGAATAGTGCTTCATTTCCAATACTTCCACTCAAACCAACTATAGTCACTCGATGGGCGTCATACTATGATTTGACTATAATAAAGTGGAGCTTTCATATTGAAGATCTACAGCATTCTTAAGTCGAGAGAACTGTGTAAATCAGTAACATCGATATTTTTTTATTAACTTTAGCTATATTAACCAAAAGAAAACTATCGAGTGAGTCGTTCCATAGTTATCCAATAATTATCGGTATGTAACCTCCAATTGCTCCAGCAGCCATGAGTAATACACTACTCGACATTTAGAGAGCATTACATACTCTAGTCTCAACGGATACAGCGATACCCAGTCTCGATGCATCCTGACTAGGGACATTTAAAATGATATATTTAGTTTTACTGTGAATAAATTACTCACAGTTACAATACTTTGTAACTACTATCACAAAGCATACCATTTATGTATTTTCTATTAAATGTACTTTTAATTTACTTAATTAATACAACCACGTTATATCAAGTATATAATAGAAAAAACACGTTTATTTCAAACAAGATTGGTTAACAAGTTAAATATATGTAACAAATTAAATTGTTTCCCTTATGACATATATCCCTAACTTTATCAATCTTCCACTTGCACTTAAGGTCAATTATGTAATACTATTCCAACTTCTCCAATTAGTTTTCTCAGAATCAATTGGGTCAGTCTCTATGTGAACGGGTATGTTATTATGTTTTAATTATCTACTCTATCAATCAACTCTATCCTACGATGATAAACTAGTTTATCATGTGGAATGATTCGAAGCATGTCTCTCAACTTCTAGCGAGCTCTAAGTTTTGTTATGAACTATATTGTGACATTATTATCATATAATAACAGTATGAGATTCCCAACATTTAGAACCGGCTTAGTTATAAATGTGTGCACATATATTTTTATATACATTGCTTTTATTGCGACTATTCAAGACGATGTACTTAGCCTTTATCATTGAATCGATCACGGTCTTTCGTCTGGAATATTTCCAACTTAAAGATTCTTAACTTGAATTTATTATTGACATATTATACTCAATATCACTTATGAAGTTTGAGTCCGAACACTCATTCATTAGGAGTTTGTTGTTTCGGTAACATTTCTCTAGTATTTTATAAATAGACAAGAACACCTCAAACAATCATTTAAAGAAATCTATTCAGATTTGATATTTGCTTCATGTATTAAATACATAAACAAAACACAATATCGTAGACAACATAACATGTATGATAATTCATATTGGCAATGCATAAGTTCCCTATCAAATATTTTAATAAGGTGTCCTTGCATATCATTTTGGAACATTCCCAATTTCTCGGTATCTTTTATAATTACTAAAAAAGACATCATTTTCAAATCCAATATTGAGTATTAAAATAACCAAGGCTGGTTTCAATGCAAATACATTATTAAAATCAATAACGTGTTGTTTACATACAGTTTAGAACTATCAATGTACCTTTTAACGTTCTTTCTTATGTACGCATGCTTTTTTTTGCATTTTGATTGAAAATCAAGCTATTTGATATTTCTATCAAAAATACTTATTCAATCTTGATGCTTATTAGATGTTATTAGAGATGTTATTAGAGATTTTGATAGGTTCATGGTAAGCCCATGAAAACCGTGATTGGAAGGTTATTGGTAGAAACCATTAGGTTTTTATTGATCCTATGAAAACCATACAGTTGGAAAAATTGTCCTTAAGAATTGAGACAGGTTATTAGTCAGCTTATGAAAACGAATAGGTTCATAGTGACCCTATAAAATTATAAATTTGAACATATAATTAGATAAATTGGGATGAGTAATACAAGGTAAATTGGATTCTTGCATATCGTCATATGTTATTATGTTTTAACCATTGTGGATACAGGAGCACAATATATGGTTATGTATTTTGGTTAAGGTACTAGTGAGGTGAAACCCTGTTCCGCTCAACGATGTGGTCTCACTCTATTGGTTCGAGATGGTGGGTTATTATTCACATCATACTTTTTTTCCAACTCGAAGTTTATGTTTTCCCCTTAAACTCAATTTGAGTAGTTTGATAGTAAGGTTTTTTAGGTTTTCAGTTTGACGAATAAGCATGCGGAGACGTGTAGGAGGCAATTTAGTTATTAGGAGCTTTATCTATTTCCATTATATAGTTTGGTTTTGTCTATTTGGAAGTAACGACAAAGTTGTAAAATTGCCAAGTACTTGACTCTGATCAACCAATGGGGCATCTTCATATGTCGCTTTTGGAGTATTCTGTAGTAATTATATTTTCTCTGAACGTGGGTTTTCGAATGGGATTATGCAATGAATATATATAAAATATCAATTGAGAAATGAAATGTAAAAATTTTGTTTTAACTGTGTTGGAGAATTTTTATATTCATATGCTTCTGATTATTGACACGATTAACATAACTGCATTTTATCATCGAGAATTAGTAATTATGGATGATTGCAGCATCCATAGTAGTTAGGTACCTCAGAATAGGGGATGTTACAAGTTGGTATCAAAGCATAGATTTATGATTATAAGAATTTTAAACCTAAAGAGTTTCCGAAAGAATAATCCTAATGAATCAGAGAATAAGATTGGAGTATGAGACAATGCTATAATAACATACTTGTATTTTCTATATATAAGTATGTACTCTATCCTTATTCTCTTCTCTCTCTTAGATCGTTCTTCTGTATCTTACTAAGGCTTGTATGTAGATTTACAAGAAAGAAAGATATGGAGGTAGGAAACAGAAGAGTGAATCTAGATGGAGGAAGCACCATAACTAATGGAAATTGTTGGCCCAATACCAGGAGAAACCAAGGTCGACGGGCTAATGCTAATCAAAATGCAAACGCCGATATAGGTGCAGCGACCCCACTAATAGATGTAGGGACTATGTATTAGTTTATTGTCAATCTAGTGCAAGCTAGAGCAGCTACAGAAGTAGCCATCCGGTTTCTTCAATCGATAAGTAGAATTCGATCAGCTGAGTGGAGCCAAAATATTTTCCCTATTGGATTTGACGACAAGGTTCCATCAATTGATAGTGACGGAGGATAGTATTTCTTTAACAGCATTTCGAATGAGGTATGGCTCGTACAAGTGGTTAGTGATGCCATTCCGATTAACTAATGCACAGGCATTCTTTGTGGATTTAATGAACTGAAATTTCTAAGAGCACTTGGAAAGGCTTGTGTTGGTGTTCGTTGATGACATTTTGATATACTCTAAGGATAAAAAAGATCATAAGATTCATCTTAGAATAGCGCTTGAGATGTTGAGGCAGCATCAACTTAAAGAAAAGTTTTCAAAGTGTCAAGTGAATTTTTTTGGTCATGTAGTTTTAGAGAAAGGGTTGTCAGTTGACCTTGCCACGATGAAGCTGTTAATAGTTGGAAGAGGCCGAGATGGTGATCAAGATAAGAAGTTTTCTTGGATTAGCTGGCTATTATTGGGGATTTATCAAGGATTTCTTACGGATAGCAGCATCCTTGACTGAGCTAACCTAAAAGGACGTGAAGTTCATTTTGTCCGACAAATGTGAGGAAGCATTTCTTAAGTTGAAGCATTTGTTGACCAATGCACCCATATTAGTAGTTCTAGATGGAAATCAGGACCTAATGGTGTATACGGATGCGTGTAGATAAGATTAGGAGCTGTATTGATGTAAAGGGGTAAAGTGATTGTCTACGCTTCTCGATAGCTCAGACTACATGAAGTTAGATATCTGATTCATGATTTGGAGTTAGTGCAGTGATTTTTGCATTGAAAATGTGAAGACATTGCCTCTTAGGAGAATGATCTGAGTTGTGTACATGTCATAGGTCGTTGAGGTATTTATCCTCTTAGGAAGAGTTGAATATGAGACAGTAGAGATGGCTGCAGTTTTAGCAGCCTATGATTTTGGTATCGAGTATACACCAAGGAAATGAAATAAAGTTGCAAATGCGCTTAGCATAAAACATTAGAATGTGGTATTAGCTATGTTGGCAAAATGGAAGGATCTTGAGGCATTGACTACTTGTTGTGTACAGTTAAGGTTGACTGCTAGTTCTAGCAAAAGCACTGCCATGCTGTCTTGTTTAGAAGTCCGACCAGCATTGATTGAAAGTATTGCCCCTAAACAAAGGAATGAGGTAAAAGGATTAAGAGACTGGAAAGTGGAAATGCAATCGAAACACCGCCATGTTGTCTTGTTTAGAAGTCCAACTAGTATTGATTGAAAGGATTGTTTCTAATCAAAGGGATGAGGTAAACGGATTAGGAGACTGGAAAGTGGAAATGCAATCGATGATCTAAAAGGTTTTAATCATCGCCAGAGAGGATGGTTAAGGTCCAAATGTTGGAGATATAAGGAAAGAAATTCTTAGGGTGTATCATCGATTAAAGTTTATGATTCATTCTGGGGGAACCAAAAGGTATCAAGACATGAAGAGAAGTCTCTTGTAGGAAGGTATGAAGAGGGATATATGCTTATGGGTGAAGCGATGTGCAAATTGCTAGCAAGTAAAAGCCGAACATCATAAGCCAAGTGGATTGTTTTGGCCTTTAGATATAACGGTCTGCAAATGGAATTCGATATCCATGGATTTTATTAATGATCGCCAAGGTCAAACATGGAAAATGAAAGTATATAGGTTATGGTAGATAGATTAACCAAGAAAGCCCATTTCATTCCCGTTAAATCTATCAGGACCACATTTGTACTGGCTAAATTTTTAATGAAGAACATAATTAGACTGCATGGGATTCCTAGTAGCATAGTCAGTGATACAGTTGCCTTGTTTACTAGTGAATTCTGAAAGAGTCTACAAGAGATATTATGTACCAAGTTAAGTTGAGTATCGCTTATCACCTATAGACGGATGGGCAGACAGAGAAAGTCAATAAAGTACTTGAAATTTATAGAGGGCTTGTGTACTAGATTTGGTGGGTTATGGAAAGACCATTTGCATTTGGTTGAGTTTTCCTATAATAATAATAATAATTACCAGACTAGTATAGGAATGACGCCTTTCAAAGCTTTGTATGGAAGGCCATGAAAATCATTAGCATATTGGTTAGAGACTGGAGACAGATTGGTCCTTGGTTCAGATATGGTAAGAGGATCCAAAGAGATGATCGAGTTAATCCAAGGTAGGATGGAAGAAGCTCAGCCTAGGTAGAAAAGTTACATAGATAAAAGGGGGGGGGGGGGGGTAAATATTTAGAGTTCTCACTTAGAGATTGTGTTTTTATCAAGCTATCACCGATGAAAGGGGGTGGTACGATTTGGAAAGGTAGGAAAGTTAGCACCAAGATATGTTGGATCGTTCCCTATTACGAAGAGGATCAGAAAGCTTGCGTACCGAGTGGAGTTACCAAGTAGTTTGGCAGGAGTCCACAGTGTGTTTTATGTTTCTTGTCTTAGGAAGTATATGCACGATCCAAAGACTATTATTGCTCAGACGACACTGGACGATTTAGTGATAGAATTGAATATAACTTTTGTGAGATAACCAGTTCGATTTGTAGCAAGAGATGAGAAGAGGTTAAGGAACAAGACAGTCAAGTTGGTGGAAGTTCAGTGGGGAGACGACGAGAAAGACTATACTTGAGAGACAGAAGACTGGATTAAAGAGATTTATCCTGCACTATTTTGAGGGTATATTCTATATTTGTTGTATCTAGACACTTTACTGGTCAAATAAGCTAGTATTATTGTTATATGATGTTACAAATGTTTGCATGGTTGATATGTTTAGTACGTAGTCCTCATTGAACTTCAAGTATAAAATTCTTTAAGGAAGAGAGCCTATAACACCCCTAATTTTGATTAACATTATTCAGAGATTTAATTGGATAGATTTAATAGAATAATATAATGTGTATTAAGATAAGGGGATTGAGATTTGACAAATGTCAAGGTCAGGCGTTAACTAAATAAACTGATAAGATTGTTTTAATGACTTTAAACATGGAAGAATATATGGGAGGGGTAAAATTGGATAGATAAACCTTTCATCCCTTAAACCCTTATTTCCTACATCATTCACGTTTTCATCAAACTAAAACAATCAAAGAGAAAAATCAAGGCCGACCACAAGCAAGAGGAAAGAGTTAAAAAAACCTAGGAAACCAAGTTAAAGCTAAGGAAAATCTAATCTACTCACTCAAGTTTCATTTCTCATTATCGGTGAATAATGGCGAAATGTCTAATTTTTATACCCTTTTGTTTTCGGATCTATTTGGGTTGATTCTTTTATGATGATTTGTTGTTCCGTGTTAATTATATCATTGTGTGGGTAAAATAATGATTTATGGAAATTGTATGAAATTATTTGTATGGCTTTTAATGGAAATGCCTAAATTATTTATCTTCGAATGATTTTATTTTTGGATATGTTAAGTAAAACATTATTTGGATATGTGGTTTTTAATTTCATAATTTTCTTAGGTAAAGAGAATATTTTATGAATTTCATAAGGAGAAAATTTAACTATTTTCAAGTTTTAATTATTTAAAATAGATAAATATGGATTTTGACCTAGAAATTTTTACATGATAAAGAAATCATATTTATGATTTTCTATGAATTTTTGGGATTTTTTCCAAGTAATTCCAAGTTATGGTGAATTTATTATGCTAGATAAGCCTTGTAAAGGTTGATTAATTATAAATATTAATTAATTATTTTGAAGTATATTTTGGAACTTGAAAATGCGGTGCGGCAGTGATTTTTGAAAAAGTATCCGTGAAAGATTGTTTTTATCCAATAGAATTTGGACAAAAAAGGAGATTTGGTGAATTTTTTTCTTAAGTTGTAATAAATCGGTTTTTATTATAATTACGATAATGCCATACCACCCTATCGTCTTCGAACCTAAGACCAGGCCGCATTCCTTGAGCGTCGACGTCGTTTGAAGGAAAGCATATGATAGTTATTCTGTAACTATGTAATGGTTCCAAGTAGGTCGAAGTCAACTTCGTCGACGACAGGGTAGATGGCAATGGTACTTTTTTTTGCTTAACGTTTGAAAGCTAATATCGACATCGACGGCGTCACTTGTTTTCGCAACAGTTTTAAACAATGCCGCATCTTATTGCTTTGTTGTTTCCCAACTAAGGTAGTAATGTCGCCTTTATTGAGTTCGACTTTAACTTTATATAAGAAGCGACATAATAGCTGAAGTGGTTTAAGTAAAGAAGTTTTATAGCATCGTCCAAGGCCTTTGGTGTCGATGTGCATCACGGTCGAAGACCTTATGCTTTAGCGTCGATGTTATCTGGCTACGACATCGCCCCTTATCTTTTATGTCGAAGAGCCTTGTTTTCAAAGCTAAGTAAAACTGTTTTTAAAGAAGGTGATGAGGCCTATATTTTAAAGGGTCGATGACCCTATAACTTTTCAACAATAAACTATAAACATACGAAGGTTTTAATATATTTTTTCTTCGATCAAGATGAAGATCGACGTGGTTAATACCGCATTTGTTAAACTTTAATTTTATATATAAAGATGGAGAGCCTTAAGCTGTCATGTCGACATTATAAATGACGTCGACGATGATATATTTTAAACTATTTAAATGGCTATATGTTTCCTTGTTTTAAAAATGGCTTAAGGGGATCAATCATGTTTCATTACAAAAACGATTTCAAGGATTTTAATTATGAAATAGCCCAAGTTTTGAGTTAAAGATTCCCAAAGAGAATATTACTTAGATTAAGTAACTGGAACATATTGAATAATGGATGTTATATGTTCTTGTGTTTATTTGATCAGTTATTATTACAGTATTATTATTATCATGCTTACATTATATATATAATCCATAACTACATTTTAGGGTATTAGGGGTAGAATAACCAGTTAGGTTGACCCAGTAGTGAGTATAAACAGAACTTACTCCTGAATGAGTATAATTGCATATAGAAGATCAGGTGGGTCAGAAGTATAGGATGTCCAGAACAGATCAAAAGATTATTGATTTAGACAGTTTATGGGAAGGGTCCAATAGGTTTTCATATTCATCCCATAAAAACTATGTCATGAGAGATGTTATTGGAAGGGTCCAATAGGTTCCTGGTGATCCTACGAAAACTATGTCCAAAATGATGTTATTGATAGAAATCAATAGGTTCATGGCGATCCCATGATAACTGTGAATTGAGATATGTTATTGGAGAGTCCAATAGGTTTATAGTAAGTCCATGAAAACTATGATAGAAAGGTTATTGGTAGAAACCAATAGGTTCTTAGTGATCCTATGAAAACTATGAAGTTGGATAGACTATCCATAAGAATTGAGATAAGTTATTAGTCAGCCCATGAAAACTAACAGGTTCATAGGGACCCTATAAAAAGTATAAATTTGGACAGATAGTCGGATAAACTGTGATGGGTAATCTAGGGTATATTACATTCTTGCATATCATCATACACATTATTTTTTAACCGTTATGGATCCAGGAGCATAGCATTTTGTTAATGTATTTTGGTTGAGATACTAGTGAGGGGAAAACTCATTTCCCTCGACTAGATATCTGTTGGTTTGAGATGGTAGGTTATTATTTGCACCAGACTTTTTCTTTGGCTCGAAGCTTATGTTTTCCTCTTAAACTCTCGGGTGCTCCAAATTAATTTGAGTAGTTTGAAAATAAGGGTTTTCAAGTTTCCACTTAGATGAATAAGTTTCTGGAGACATGTAGGAGGTAATCTAGCTATTAGGAGCTTGATCTATTTTTGCTATGTAGTTTGGTTCTATCTACTTGGATGTAATGGCAAAGTTACCAAATTTCCAAGTAGTCGACTCTGATCAACCAAGGGGGCATCTTCATATGTCGCACTTGGAGTATTTTGTAATAATTATATTTTCTCTAAAAGTGGGCTTACAAACGAGATTATGTAATGAATATGAAATATCAATTGAGAAATGAGATGTGAAAATCTTGTTTTAAACTATGTTGGAAAAAATTCCATATTCATGTGCTTATGATTATCGATATGATTAACATAACCACATTTTTTGGTCGAGAATTAATAACTATGGACGGCTACAGCATCCATAGCGATTAGTTTTGGGCCTTGGAATGAGTGATGTTACAATCTAATTCATTTAGGACATTTCTAAATTTAGTTTAAATAAAATCACGTATTTTATTTAAATTTATAAATTATAGTTTGAAATTTATTTGATTTTGGTTATACTTAATATATAAATACACACACGCATATGTATCATATACATACATGTGTGTGTGCGAGCGCACGCATGTGTAACATAGTAATTTTTGCAAGATATAACATTCTCATATGTAGATGCTGGAATTCATATTGCAACAGACACATTAGCTTATTTTATATGTACTGTATATTGTCAAATATGCGCATGTATATAAGGTTATAAATTCCAAATGATTGTATATGTATATTTATACATATAAAAGCAAATATATATAAATATTTTCCATTATTAAAATATTGTAGAAAAATATATTTCTGCATATTATTATAAGTAACAATTAAGATACACACACACATACATACATACATACATACATACATACATATATACGAGCGTTTCGGCACGCGCTCCGCGCGTTGTTTATTTGTTATTTCCTATATTTAAAAGATATTAAAATTTTGTAATATTTGGAGAGGGGAATTTTGAACTTGTAGAAGAAAAGTTATCCAATTTTTAAGTGACATTAAAATAAAGTGACATTTTTGGTACTTCACGTTTAAAAAAAAATATAACACCAAACGTATTACAATTATTACTTTGGCACGTGCGATGCACGTGCGCAGAAGAAACTGGTGTCAAGAACAATATTTTTTGAATTTTATAAAATGGCTTTGACGTGCACGTAATGTTGCATGTTTTGGATACCGACTTTCAGAATGCATCCACGTCCGATGGACATGTATATGGAACGCTCGTTATTTCCTTAAACTTTTAAAAGTCGATTTAATACACCACTCCATTGGTTAGTGTAAATGCATACTCAAAAATAAAAGTGTGGTTTTCAGATAGTTGAACAAAGAAGAAATGAAAAAGAATGACCATGAATACAATTGCAGTTGCATTATAGTTTTTATTAACAGCACAAAAGCAACATTTCCAACTTGCATCAAACAGTGCAAATAATTTTGAAAAATTAGAATAACTCAATATTTGTCAAATGCATGCAGTATATTGATCAGGTGTTCGCTGAAACTTGAGATACATGTTATAATTGGATGAGCCGAGCAGTTGGACTACATACGTTGAAAACCCCATTGTCAGAGATATGCTGCCAATCTTAATGTACAACTATAAGAGATTTTGGTAAATTTTAAATAGTTTAGTTTTTTTTTTGAGTTAAAGCTTAACTTTGCAAACGAAGTTAAACATGGAAACGTGAGTATATGTTGGAGTAGGAAGTGTGAGTATACAGTGGAGTTGCTGGAGAATATGAGATGTAGTATTTGGGTTACATGCATGAGTTGCATGGTGGAAGATGGGAACAGGAAAAATTAGTTATGGGGATTCGTTTTTCCTTTTGTGTTCGCATCTTTTTTCCTGCATATAATGTGAACAACACGTATTGAAAGAAAGGGGTCAGCATTTAATACATGAAATGCATCTTCTTCTTTCATTTTTCAAAATTTCTTCTTAACGCATGAAAGAATTTCATGAAAGCATGAATGCATTGACTTTTCATTTTTTTTGTTCTATGCATATGCAAATTACAGTACATTCATTATTTTCTTTTCTCTCTCTCCAAAACATATGCACCTTATTTTGTTTTCCTTTGCACTGCATATGTTTGTACTTGTGTATGTTGCGTGTGTAGGTTGCTTGCTATCTCAAATTGAGGAGAGCATGCATGACCTTACCCTTTTTGTTTTTGCATGCTAGTGAACAGATTTGTGTTTTTTTCCCACACATGCCAGTACACCAAATAAATGCAAGTTTTTTTCCCACACATGCCAGTACACCAAATAAATGCAGTATAGTGAACAGATTTGTGTTTTTTTCCCACACATGCCAGTATACCAAATAAATGCAGTAGCGGCCACAACAGCTTCCTCCAATGCTTTTTGTAATTTTAAGGTCAAAGCCAGCGAAGGGGTTTCTTTGCTTTTTGTAAGTTTTGCAATCATGCTCCCTGAAATTAACATCATTTTCATACTTGTTATTAACAGCTTGTAGATGTCATATAAACTGTAAAAAGAATACAGAAATTTCATATAGACTCAAAGTCACTAAGAATACCTTGAAACACCTGTTTCATAAGAAGAAATGCATTAACTTTATATGAAACCAAAGAATAAAAAAATTAATCAGAAAAAGGCTTATCAAGGTAAAGTTCCAAGAAAGTGGATAAAACCTGGTACATGCCCCAAACGAATGTGCATAAAACCCAAAGTATTAAGAATCTAATCAAATTCATGTAGCAAAAAATAAATTTAATTCTAGATGAGCTTTTTTTTGTTAGTTAAGAAGAGTTGCATAAACAAAAAAACAACAAAATGGTAAGAAATGATAAATATTACTTACTGCTACTGCAATCTATTGTAGACCCTAGTGTATTCACGTTTCTACACATGTTTTGTAATTTATTCATACATAACCAAATGATAATCTTAATTTATTCATACATGACCAAATTATAATCTTACCCTTCTTTATTCTTCTTCCTACTCACTTCTCTGCATTGTTTTCCCTCTTCTTTAATTGCTTTAGCATTATCTTCTCTTCTATCACTGAAAATTTCTGCCTATCATATAAATCCATATAGTTATACATAGTTAGTAATTAACATTGCAAATGGGAATCTTGAATATATCCTATGGCACATCATCATGTTTTAATTATCATTAAGTTGAAAACAGTAATATAATGACTAACATTACTAAAAGAGTAATAAAAAATATTTACCGCCATTCAATTACTAAAGTAAAAAGGTAAGTATACATATATAGCCAAACAAATCGATATTGATTATTCTATCACTGTTACTATCAACATGTTAGATAAATAAATATAAAATCATTTTATGCTATAATATAAAGAATTCTTGTCAGGGATAATATCTTTTCAAAGAAAGTATTGGCGTATAAATTAAATATGATATATACATTCTATAATATGTACTATACTGCAGTGTACTTATTCAAATATCATAATAAAATATAGTACATAATAATATGTACACTGCATTATAGTACATATTATAGAATGTACACTGCATTAACATGATTAAATACATTGCTAGAGTTGTAAGTTATAACATACCATCCTACGGCAATTAACTCCATCACCATGGGATGCTTTCCATCTTCTTTGTCACTCTTTGCTTTTTTTGTTCAATTTGTGATACAAAAAGGCCATACTATACGTATATATTTGTTCAAAAGCATGGCACCAAAACAGCATATGGGATGCTCATAATAATGAAAAATTAGTAGGCAACAGCCCCATGCAAAACCAAACTAACACCATCACTCATTTGACTTGAATTGCCTACAAATTAATGTCAGACTAATGTCACCATTCTAGGAAAATATATTATTTTACATCTGTAATTAACAAATCAAATGCCTTACCAACTATTGTGCTTTCATCATTATTAGATACAGGTGCAGTCTTTGGTAGAGTTCATGACCTACTTTATGTATAGGTTGAACTTAGAATTAAAATTCCTTGGAGGCAACTACTGCAGTAAAATTCGAACTGATTGTACATTAGCAGAAAATTTGAATCGTGATTTCAAGACGAACATCGAATTGAAACAAAACCAAAAGAGATTCAGTTCAGCTTCACGATCCCAATTCAGCAATCAAAAGGGAAAAAAAGTAGAGGAATGAGAAGAAGCAGCTGCAGCATACCTGAATAGAAGAATCTAGGATTGAGAAGCAAGTTTGATTTAATTTTCCCTTCTATCAATGGTTGAAACTTTTTTTGTGGAATCACTTATCGATGAAGTAGCAGCAAGAAAGCCTTTCAACTCTTTTACGCTGTCAACTGCTGCAGATTCACTGACTTTTAAGCTTTTATACTCTTGCCTTATGCTTTGTAGACTGCTCTCTTTTTCCGATAACAACTACTTAAGTTGAGAGTTCTCATTTCGAGCTATCTCTAAAGCTTCTTTGTCAGCTTTTGCTTCACTTACTGATTGTTTTAATAGATAACTATGTTTAGATGTCTCCTCTCTTGACCCTTTTAATGCATCAACCAATCTATTATTCTCTGACTTCAAATTTTCCTCTCTTCTTTAGAATCTTTCGTGCAATTCACGAATCCAACCTGTTTCTCTCTCAGAACCGATTTGAGGTCCTCGAATTCTATTTTCAACTTTTCATACATCTCCACGAGGCACATAGGTGGTCCTCTGTTGTTTTTTGCATTGACTTATTTTTAACTGATTCACTTTTAACCTTCTCTAATTCTAACTGTGTCATAGAGAGATTTGAATTCATTTCTGTAAGTGCAATCACCAAATCATCCATTGCTTTCTTGCTCTTCTCTTCGGATTCTACAGCCATCTTGTGCTCTTTCTTAAGAGCACGAATTTCTTCACAGGCTTAGATTATTTCTACAGGGTTATGTTTACCGTACTCATGGCTGTTTTTAGTGAAACTATCTTCCAAGAACTTTATATTGTCATTAAATGATCTTATCTCGAGCGATTCTTCAAGGGAGATATTTGTTTGTTCGGGTTGTTTCGTTTGTGATATCAAAGACTCCAACATTTTTCATTTAGATTCTTTGGCTTTCTCTACTTTCTTCTCAAGCGGTGCCATTTCTTCCTTACTACTAAGAGCAAACATCTTTTCGTTGGCTCTAAATTCTTCGAGGTCTTTAAGTGCTTTCGTGATCTCCTCCCTTGCCTTCTTCAGCTCATCCTGGAGTTGCAGCATCTGAGGCTGCATTTTTGATCCTCTCCCTACTCGTTTCTATATTAATTTGACCTTAATATCATCAGAAAATTAGGCATGAAGTTGCTAAGCTTAAACTTTTATACTGCTTGTGTATATGATGGAAATTATTATAAGAATAAAGCGATCAATATATAATCATGATCATTTGTAATCATCGATGCAAGTAATTATGAATAATACCTCTTGCATATTTGCTGATCGAGAAGAAGGCTTCCGATCAAAGGGCTTGGAATCATTGGAAGTATTTGTAGTCTTAACAGGAAAACTAATCCCTCCAATCGAAGTCTTTTGCCCTAATTCAGACCACCCAGATCTAAATAAACAACCGAAGTTAATGCAAAATTTGTACAACACAAAATTGCAAGTACATAATAACATTAAGAAATCATCAGAATTGATACCAATAATCAAACCACATTAAGAAGCGGCGGCAGCATACCTGAATAGAAGAATCTAGGATTCAGAAGCGAGATCCAAATGTTTTGTACCTTTTCACTTTCTGTCTCGAACGCTAATATTTTGAATATCAACCTGAACAATAATTATTTAGTTATCAACTACTGCAGTAAAATTCAAAATTGATTATACATTAAAGGAAAATTTGAATCGCGAATTCTATACGAATATCGAATTGAAACAGAATCAAAAGAGATTCAGTTCAGCATCACAATCCCAATTCAGCAATCAGAAGGGAAAAAAGAAGAAGAATGAGAAGAAACGGCGGCAGCTTACCTGAATAGAAGAACCTAGGATTCAGAAGTTTGATTTATTTTTCCCTCCTATTTTGTGATTTTCTTCCGTCCTCCTATTTTTAGTTTTTTCCACTGTGGTCCTGTGGAGGAAGATGTTTCTTTTGAATATTCATATTTTCACTATAGAGAAGAACGATGGTCGTGGAGTGGGGAAATAAATGCGGAGAAAGGGGAATTGCAGTTATTAGCGAACGTGCGTTGCCCATGGACTACGTGCTACATTTTTACAGCTTTCTAATTAAATAAAGGGCAGTTTCGTCAGTTCGAAAAAGGCTTCACCAGAGGAAGTATTTGCTTTATATATAAGATATATATATATATATGATAAAATAATATTTTTAATATGGATTAACATAAACTGTTTATTTAATTTTATACGTATATATGTATATACATAGCTAGTTAATATAATAAGTAATAGAAAATTAATCTATAATATATATGCACATACACATAAATATAAATATAACTATAAGTATAAATATAAATACATATACATATATAAAGAAAACAATTTTTTTCCAGTTTGAAAATATTATAGATATAAATTTAATATGATTTTAATATTTTATTATGCATATATCATGAATTAATAATTAGTTTCGGCCATTAATTAATTAATATAAAATAACCATTTAACAAAAATTCAAATTTTCAATTTTTAGAAAATCTAGGACCATATTATAGGTGTCAAGAAAAATATCCATAATTTTCGAGATTAAGATAATATTTTTAGTTGATTAATAATGTGCGGTCAAACAGAAAATAATTTTAAAAAGTATAAAATAAAGTTGAAAATTTTAGAAATTTTTTCTGTGAGCATGTGACATCACGGACTAATTTTAAAATATATAAAATTGAATTTTTGAAACCTTTTTTCAATTTTATACAAATTTATTAAATCAATTATTCATTAAATATTTTTAATAAATATATATAATATTAATAAAAATTATATTTAGCATTTATAATTTATAATAAACATAAACGTATATTAGAAAAAATTTATGTTAGCGTAATAGTAAATATAAATATATATGCTTTAAGACAAATTGTACATAAATACTAATATACAAACTAATATATATATATATATATATATATATATATGTATGTATGCATGCATGTATGTATGTATATGTATAATCTAATATATTATTTAATTATTATTTTCTTCATATAATATCAGATTTCAAAAGTATATTATGAATATAAATATTAAATAATCTACACATATCAAATCTCCATTGTGACAACAACATTACGTCCAAAAATCTCACCTAACTAATTATATAACAATAATATGTAACAATAATGTGTTCATATATACAGGGGCACATGATTAACAAATTATAAAACATGATAATATGTTTAATATCTATGTAAATAAATGTTACCTACTATAGATGCCTTTAATTCCATGTTGGAATAGTGAATCTCTTTCTCTAATTGTTCCTTGATCCGTTAGATTGCCAATCTGCAATCAACGACCTCCCACTATCGAATAGTTTTGTTTTAACTTGAAGTTGATTATAGAATTTTAATGATAAATGGAGCTGTGTTTCAATGGAAATAAAAATTTAATGGTGGCCATAACTTAGAAAACGGAGGCGGCTCAAAATCTATCATTTAGGTTAGGGTTAGAGAGGCCTTTTATAATGTTTGAGAGAGAGAAAAGAGGATCGTATCTTTCCTTTTTCTTTCATAATTTCCTCCATCTATTTTAAACCCTATCTGCCTCCATTTTTGGCATCCCTATCATATTATTGCATCCAAAAATCTCTTCCGAATATATGGATTAATACAGCATTTAGGCCCAAAAAAATATGGTAATTAATCCTAATTCAATTTCTTATAAATATCTCATATTAATTGACATATTTATAACTATTATAAACATGTATACACAATATTTGTTTCTCAAATCATATTAAATTTTTATAGTTAATATTTCGTACGTATTAATTAATTTATAGCAATCATAAAATATTAAATCATTCGTTCCAAAGAGAATTCATCATTTCAGTTGTGTGACTCTTAGATGTAAATTCGGTCAACGATTAAGGTCGTACTATTCGAAGGTTAACGTTCTCATGTCACTTAGCAAGTGGTGTGACATTATATCCAAATTTATCGCTTACTAAGTTTCGGTAAATTCCAATTTAGTTTAATAAGCGTTAGCCGGCTGTGACATTTATCTGCACCAGTTCTCTTCGTCAAAACTATATCGCTTTGGACTTATGGAATTTGATAATAGTCAAAATTCCAATATCATCCACATTCAACTCTATAATCCAAACACAAAGTCCTTGGTTCAATAACAACAATTATTATTAACCAAAATGCTCTGGCCATAGACTTTGACTTTGAGCTGTCTTGAGTTGACCGTGATACTAACCAATATAACTGAGGAGACAAATTCTCTCTTGAATAGTGCTTCATTTCCAATACTTCCACTTGACCCAACTATGGTCACTCGATGGACGCCATGCCATGATTTTAATATAATTAAAGCGGAGCATTATATTGAAGATCCAAATTATTCTTGAGTCAAGAGAACTGTGTAAGTCAGTCATATCGATATTTTCTGTTTGACTTTAGTTATATTAACCTATAAAAAACTATCGAGCGAGTAGTTTCATAGTTATCTAATAATTAACAATATGTAACCTCCAGGTACCTCAGCAACCATGAGTAATACACCGTCCAACATTTAAAGAGCGCCACGCACTCTAATCTCAACGGATATATCGATATCCAGTCTCGATGCATCTTGACTAGGAACATTTAAAAAGGTATATTTAATTTAATTACGATAAATTACTCACGATTACAACACTTTGTAACTACTATCACAAAACATGTCATTTATGGATTTTCTATTAAGTATACCTTTAATTTAAATAATTAATCGATATAACCATATTATATCAAGTATTTAATAGAAAGAAAATACCTTTATTTCGAAAAAAATTGGTCAATGAGTTAGATATATGTAACAAACTACATAATTGCCCCTAGGGCATACCTCTAACTCTATCATAAGTATACATTTTATAGCGATTCAATGTTTTTCTCAAAGCTTACACTAGTACTGGCTTATAAATTCTAATTTATAAGCCACGTCTGGTCTAGTACATAACTTGGTTTACATTATGGAACCGATTACCGAGGCAAACAACATCCTCTTCATATGCTTTTTCTCCTCGTTAGTATAAGGATCATCCTTCTTAGAAAGTACAATTCTTGATTTCTTCGAAACATTTTTATATTGGAATTCTCCATATCAAATCTTTTTAGTGTGGTATTTATGTATAAGATTGGGATAATACCAGCAGCATTTCAGATCTATCTCTATAAATCTTTATATGTAGTATATAAGTTGCTTTCACCAAATCCTTCGTGGAGAAATTCTTGGATAATTAAGCTTTTACTGATTGCAACAACCAATGCCATTGCCAGTTAGTAATAAACCATCAATGTATAAAACTAAGAACACTATAACACTTCCATGTTCTTTCTGATATACGCACACTTCCTCTATGTTCTAATAAAAATCAAACCGTTTGATTTTTTTTATCAAAGCTCTTATTCCTAATCCTTAAAGCTTGTTTAAGACCATAAATGGCGCTTAACAATTTGCAAGCTTTTCCCTAATTTCCACTGATCTTGAAATACTCAGCTGCAACATATAAACGGTCTCTTCTAAATCACCATTTAGAAACATCATTTTCACGTTCGTTTCGCATATTTCGCATTCATAGAATGCACAAATTACCAGCATTAGATGAATGGATTTAAATAATTCTACGGGTGAAAATATTTTGTCATAATCAACACCTCGAATTTAACGACACTCTTTCGCAACTAGCCTAGCTTTGTAAGTCTCTACTCATGCATCTGCTTTTAGTTTTTTTATTAAAAATCTATTTGTAGTCGATGCCTTTTATCCCTTCAGGTATGTTAACCAAAGCTTATACTTTATTTTCATATATGGAATCCATTTCGCATTTTATAACTCCAATCCAAAATGTAGAGCCATTGCTCTGCAATGTTTGAGTGTCATCTTCTAAGATGCGATCATCCTTCTCAGCATCCATATGAAAACCGTAGTATCTTTCCGATGCACGAGATTCTTTATCATACCTTCTAATATGTGTGTTTTTGTATACCGGTGAATTTGGTTCTCACTGGCTCAGCCTCTATGTTTGTTCTCGGATCTCATCCACATCTATGGCTTAATTGTTAATTTATTTGGACAAAAATTCACTTTCCAAAAAGACAATGTATATAAAAACAATAACTTTTTGTTACTCGGTGTTGTAGAAAATAGATCCCTTAGAGTTTTTGGGATTTCCTATAAACTTACATAGTGTTGATCTTGCGTTAAGTTCATTGGGGCTGATGTTTTTAGCATAAGCAAGAGACAACCCCACACCTCTAAATAACCGAGATGAGGTCTCTTCCTATGCTGCATCTCATATGGCATCTTAGGAACAGATTTTGTGGGTATCAAATTCAATAGATGTGCTGTGGTTTCTAGCACATGTCCCTAATAGGAAAGAGGTAATTTAGCTTTATCATAATGGAATAGACCATATCCAGCAAGATTTGATTTCTTCTCTTTAAAAAATCATTATGTTGTGGATTATAGGGTGGAGTTACCTGAGATATAATTCTATCATCTTTTTATTATTGTTAGAGCTCTTGTCCAACATACTCAGCTCCTCGATCCGATCTAAGTAGTTTAATCTTATGGATTGTCTAATTTTCAATATCATTCTTATATTCTTCAAACTTTCCATAAAGATTAGATTTGTGCTTCATAAGAAACACATATCATAGTCTTGAGAAATCATTGGGAAAAGTTACAAAATAAGAAATATTATCTTTGGTAACTATATGCATTGGACTACATACATTTGTATGTATGAAACCCAAGAGTTCACTAACTCTTCCATTACTCCCACTAAGGGATGCTTAGTCATTTCCTCTTTAATCATGTGTTAAATGATTCAAAATCAAATATAGTAGAAAACCTTAGGTTTTCTATTTGTGTAGTCATTTCTCACTTATATGACCTAACCTACGATGTTATAAATGTGACTACTTCCCAACACCACTGGTACCCAGTATAACTATATAGTGCGTTGTTGATGTACCCGGCTAATGTAGGACGATCATCAAGGGTTAAAAGAAAAGAGAACAATTACTTAGAACCTATCATATATCTCACAGTGCATGGAATAAAGTATAATATACACCATAGATATAAAATAAGGGAGACAGTAATAACTAGATTCAAATATCAGAGTGCAGATTCATAGAGTTATACAACAAATAAGAGAGTTTATACATAACGGAAATAAACTCAAATAGTTATCTCATAATAAGAGCGGTAAACAAGCACTGTTAAGGCTCCATAGTGTTGCATAATGGAATAAGCATAGCAATCCATATATAATAAAAAAATTGCTACGTCCATTTCATCCTCTACATAGCTACTGCTTCGCACCTAGACCTGCTATGTAGTCTATTGATTTAAGAGTACCTGAAATACTAAGAAGCAAAGCATAAAACCTTGAGTTAGACAATAGTCTGGTATGAGCAGTAAATGAATCTTAATGTTGTACAAGTTGATATAGTAGGGAACAACAGTATACGAACCATACCCGACCTGTCCTTGCAACCAAAGAGTTAACACATAACAAACATAATATGCTACTCTACGAATATCATAAAGCTACACTGCAAACTAAGTATAATGACGGGTGCCAGGTATCCTTGTCCCCAATACCTATCTCTAATGACATCCCTACAGTAGGGCTGTCAATTTACTACACGACCCGAAACACGACCCGAAACCGGCACGGAAATTAGCAGGTTAACCCGACCCATTTAATTGGCGGGTCATTTTCGGGTCAACCCGAATTTGACCCGTTTATAAACGGGTGGGTTTCGGGTTGACCCGCTAACCCGAAACTGACCCGTTAACAACCCGTTTATACAGTATATAGGTTGAGCTGACCCGTTTACGACCCGCTCCGACCCGTTTATGACCCGTTTGTACCTTATACGGGTTATACGGGTTGACCCGACCCGTTTACAACCTGTTTCGACCCATTTACGACCCAATTATACCTTATACGGGTTGACCCGACCCGTTTACGACCCGTTTACACCTTATACGGGTTGACCTGACCCATTTACGACCTGACCCGACCCGACCCGTTTATAATCGGGTTACACGGGTTGGGTCGGGTCAACTCGTTTATAAACGGGTCGGGTTGAGCTTTTTCGACCCGATTAATAAACGGGTTGACCCGACCCATTTAAAATCAACCCGAACCCGACTTGACCTGACCCAAACCCGACCCGACCCATTGACAGCCCTACCCTAGAGTGATAAACTATGGAAGAAAACAACCGAAGTAACCATAGCATCCATAAAACAATCCTCACTATCACTCAATGTGCTCTAAATATATGATAACCCATGTGGACTTTCTCATGTCGTGGATTAATGGAAATATAGGTTTTCACTGTACTCTCCTTTATCCTGGAGCTAATGCGAGACCCAGTCCCATGGTCCAGGGTATATGGATCCATTCTCATGATCCGGGGCAGCCTTTCAAAGTACCTATGAGGGCACTGATAATATCCCAGCTTCTAAATACATCAGAAAACACTTTGAGTATCAACGATCCCTTAGCACGCACATTCGAGCCCTTTTCCTTGCTCCATCTAGCTTTCATTATCCTCAAGGAACCATTCAATGTTCCAACATTCCACGATAGAACCATTAAAACGTCCTATCCATGGGTCACCTTTCCTAGATACTGCTCTTTGTAGATAACCATTCTCACGACTCCTTTCAAAGTCGAGCCACCATCATCAGAACCTAACTCCTTTGATCACCATCAAGTTACCATCACTTAAGTCTCAAACTATCATCATGCTACTACATCACCATAAAACCCCAAACGAACAAACAAACACCTTCAGCATAACCTATAGTGCCTAAGCTTCCCCTCCTAGAAGTTCTACCCTATTTCTGGCAAGGGCCGACCTACCTCTGCCTATAATAAGCTCTCGATACCGATAGTTATACTTAGTCAATTTTGGCTAAGTCCTTTCTCCCTCCCCTAGAGCTCTATCTTCTAAGTGTTTGGACCCCTACCACTCCTCCTAAAGCTCTTGGCATCAATTCCAAAAGCTCTTGGTACCAACTCAAAAAGTTCTTGTTTTCACACCCTCCAAAACTCTCGGTACCAAGTCCAATACTTAGCCAAATTCTTGCACTTGACCTTCACTCATCACTCTTAGCCTTGACCTGAAACAGTACCTCCCACCGAGATGATTTCCACGAAGAAGAAAAGCTCTTAGTATCGATAATAAGCCCTTGGTACCAATAAAATGCTCCCGATACCGAGTCCTCTACTTAGCTCCAATTTTTGTGCGACTTAAATCCCGAGCTCCCACCATGCTCCGAAACCCCTCCTCCAAGTTTCATCCTATTCTGACCATCTTTGCCTTTGCTTTGCCGAATTTGCCAACATCTTTCCTAACTACCTAAAAGCATTAACAAACCATATCAAAGCACAACATATAAACATGGAGCATCATACATTTATATCCATTCATACATGTAATACAAAAGAACATGATAATCCAGAAAATCCTAACCTTGATCTAACATTTATACTAACATATGAACATGAACAAAAGGAGTTGCAAAACCATTTTAAAACCTTTAAATTTCGGCCACTAAACACATATTAGTATATGATTAAAGTTAGAAAATGTTTTAGGAATAAAATCAAGTTAAAAACATGATCTTTAACTACACAAACATGCATAGTATAGTGAAAGGACAAGAACCACTCGTCAAATATTCAAAATACCTTTTTTTTCCTTGGACCTGAAGTGGACAACAAAGGAGATGAACACATATCAGCAAAAATGATAATCTCCCCTAGATGCCAATTACCCATTTAATTATGATCTAGGCTAAATTTAGTAAGGAAAACGTGTGAATTTTAATGAAATTAAGATTAATGAAGTTTAAACCTATTTTACGAAAGATGGAAATGACTTGGATCAATTCATACAGCCTCCCCTCAGCACAATTTTCGTGATAGATTAGTGGATCTAAGTATGGGCTTAGTCAATTACCCACTAATGCAAGTTGGCAGTAGTTAAAACTTAAAAAATATATAACTTTGAAATGGTAAGTTCATTTTTATATTATGACCACTCTATAGAATGAGAAACCACCCTTTTAAAGCAATGAAAGTGTTGAGACCCCAACTCGGCTCCTATCAAAGTTATAGTTCATACAAGATTTTCAGAGTCAAAACGGTCATGCAAAAATTCGGAAAAAATTATATATGTGGAAAATGTTCCTAAGAGTTGTTTTTAGAGTCACACGACCTCAAATGAATAAAAAACAATTACAATCCTCGGATACGTAAAATATGAGTCATTGCACTTTCATCCCTTTTGGAATTTCGCCCTTCGAAATCCCCAAATAAGTCAAGGAATAGTCAAACATATTTACCCTACATGCCTAACAATCATATGTGTTAGTCCTTGAGAGGGATGGTTTTGATGACAACAGCCTTAGGACTTATTATAAAATATAAATACTAACATTATAGTTTATATATATATGTATATGAAGGATATAAACATGCAGGTATCAAGAATGAAGACTGTACAGTATAGAGATATAAGACTGATGAATTTAAAGATCGAAGATATCAAAATTGAAGACTCATGAGTACCAAGAGTTTAAGATTTCAAAGTATAAGATACATATTGAGTCTAGAATTATGTTAAAACTTCTTGAAAGCACTTACATCTTTATTCGAAATTTATTCGTGGAATGGAATCCACTTCGAGCCTGTTAAAGGGGAACCCTAGTAGGATGGAACCCACGACGATATTTAGTGGAACATATAGTGGTCCTATTTTGATATCCACTAATTTTATGAAGATGCTTTTCAAAAATATATCTCTTATTTTAAAATATTTTTCAAAACCTTCTTTTCAAAAAGGCATCTCTCATATTTGAAATACTCCAGCCTCAAAATTATCTTTACCTTTTTTAATATTTTGATTTCAAAATTGTCCTTGATTTTAAACTATCTCTTGTTTTAATATTTAGCTTTTAAATATTTATATACTTATATTTTAAATCACTTTATAGATTAAGATTGCATATTAAAAATTACTTTCTAAACTCTTTTATATGTTTAAACTATATTCAAGCATATTTATAAAAGTTTAGAAATTGTTTTGAAAAATTATAGAAATCAATTTTAATAAGAAAATCAAAATCACCATTTTTTCCTAGAGCATGTCACACTCATACCCCCCCATGTCAACATGGTGCCCATTAATATTCAAAATTCAAATTTTCAAAAGAAGTGTCTATTCGTCGTATCCTTTCATGAATAGATATAACTGTTGATCTTTTATAAATACCAGTAGTTCTAAACGAATTTTTAATTAAATTTAACTTATTTTCTCTCCTCTTCATCTTCCACATTTATTCTAAATAATCCCAAAAATATACTCTGCCGAAATACCAAGTGAATCAAACTTGAATATCTCTTGTTTGATTCTCTGCCACTCTTTCCATAAGATCTCAGTGCTATTCAAAGTTATAGGATTATTTGAAAACCAAACTGTTGAGTAAAAGGTGCGTTTAACCTTGAAATCAATTGGGTGTGATTGTTGCCCTAGAAATCGATTAGGTGATCTTGTGGCCTAGTAAATCAAGAGAGTTTGCACCGGACTCAAATACAGAAGGGTGTACCTCATGGCCTTGAAATCGAGGGTGTAATCTGGGAGATTATTTTGAAAAGAAATCCGTACAATTATGCGGGACCGGATGTAGGGTAACTCCGAACTAGTATAAAATCCTGGTGTGGTCTTTCGTTTATTGCTTTTACTTATTATTTGCATATGTGTCTGATTCTGTGATTATATCTATGTCTTTGTATTGCATTAGTTGGTGATTAAATTACATAAGTTTGAATAAATCCATAAAACACTATTCAACCCCCTTCTAGTGTTATTCTAGCCTTGATATCCGTAATCCGCATTTCTTTGAACAACGTTGAAACTTTTGTTTTCATTATCCAAATTGTTCAATTCACAAATCCCCAATTATCAAAAACCTTTATTAGAAGTATAATTCTATAATATATGTACTTAAATATATTTGTGTGTCTATAATCCATATAAATATGTAAATATAACATGGTATATAATAATTTCTATTTCGTTTATTATACTTCCTTATTACAATTTAGTTTAGATAGTATTAGATTAAGGGGGAGTTATATATATAAGTATAGGATTAGTTTTTTGTTGATGATAAAGGGAGAGAATTATAAAATAGAGTAGTTAGTCTTAGATTAAGAGAGGGTGATTAGTTTAAGCGGGTTTATTAGTTTTAAGGGGGAGTTATAGTAAAGGTGAAGTATATTTCGTAAACATAGGTTGTCATCATCAAAAAGGAGGAGATTGTTAGTCTTTGAGAATGATGGTTTTTATGACAACAACCTTATGACTTATTATAAAATATAAATACTAACATTATAGCTTAGATATATATATATGCAGGATATAAACATGCAAGTACCAAGAATGAAGACTGTACAGTATAAAGATATAAGACCGATGGACTTAAAGATTGAAGATATCAAGATTGAAGACTCATGAGTATCAAGAATTCAAGATTTCAAAGTACAAGATAAGTATTGAGTCTAGAATTATGTTAAAACTTCTTGAAAGCACTTACATCTTTACTCGAAATTTATTTGTGGAATGGAATCCACTTCGAGCCTGTAAAGGGATGGAACCATAGTAGGATGGAACCCACGACAATATCTAGTGGAACATATAATGGTCCTATTTTGATATCCACTAATTTTATTAAAATGCTTTTCAAAAATATATCTCTTATTTTAATTTTTTTTTCAAAACCTTCTTTACAAAAAGGCATCTCTCCTATTTGAAATACTTAAGCCTTAAAATTACCTTTATCATTTTTAATATTTTGGTTTCAAAATTATCCTTCATTTTAAACTATCCCTTGTCTTAATATTTAGCTTTTAAATATTTATATACTCAGATTTTATATCACTTTATAGATTAAGATTATATATTAAAAATTACTTTCTAAAATCTTTTATATGTTTAAACTATATTCAAGTATATTTATAAAAGTTTAGAAATTGTTTTGAAAAATTATAGAAACCAATTTTAATAAGAAAATCAAAGTCGCCATTTTTGCCTAGAGCATGTCGACATACTCATACTCCCCATGTCGACATGTTGCCCTTTAATATTAAAAATTCAATTTTTCAAAAGAAATGTCTATTCGTCGTATCCTTTCACGAATAGATATGGCTGTTGATCTTCTATAAATACCAGTAGTTCTAAAACGAATTTTTAATTAGATTTCGCTTATTTTCTCTCCTCTTCATCTGCCACATTTATTCTAAAGAATCCCAAAATTATACTCTACCTAAATACCAAGTGAATCGAACTTGAATATCTCTTGTTTGATTCTCTGCCACTCTCTCCATAAGATCTCAGTGCTATTCAAAGTTATAGGATTATTTGTAAATCAAACTGTTGAGTAAAAACGTGCGGTTGAGCCTTGAAATCAATAGGGTGTGATTGTTGTCCTGGAAATCGATTAGGTGATCTTGTGGCCTGGTAAATCAAGAGAGTTTGCCCTGGACTCGAATACAGGAGGGTGTACCTCGTGGCCTTGAAATCGAGGGTGTAATCTGGGAGATTATTTTGAAAAGAAATCCATACAATTGTGCGGGACTGGAAGTAGGGTAACTCCGGACCAGTATAAAATCCCGGTGTGTTCTTTTCTTTACTACTTTTACTTATTATTTGTATCTATGTCTGATTCTGTGATTATATCTGTGTTAGTGTATTGCATTTGTTGGTGATTAAATTACATAAATCTGAAAAAGATTTATTAAATCCACACAACACTATTCACCCCCCAGTGTTATTCTAGTCTTAAGATCCGTAATCCGCATTTCTAACAATATGCAACCATTATACATATCAAACAAGCAGCCGTGCAACCATCATACATATCAAACAAGCAGCTACGCAACCAATAGTGTAGTTAAGCCTACCTTAGCATGTAACAAGCTACCCAATACGATATCAAAATATGAAAGTAGATATGATAAACGGTAGGCCTTACCATGCAAAGAGTTCTAGATATATGGCCCTTATGCCCTCCTTGGTTGCCCACGTGTAATCGCTTTCACTTTCACCCCATTAAACCTTCACTAACTCCGCCATCTTCCTTTTAAGCAATTTTGTATCACGTCTGACAATATGAACCGGCCAACGAGGTCTCAAAGCTTCTAGTTCAATCTTGATAGCATCAAGTTGATCTGGTGTAATAGTAATTCCCGAGCCATGCACAAACTTCCATATATGAGAGACATGGAAAATGTTGTACACACCCGCCATCTTATAAATCGACCCTATATGCTAGTTTTTCAATCCTTTCTACTACCAGAAAAAGACCTATGAATCTCAGTGCCAACTTCCCCTTACTACCGAATCAAATAAGATTCTTCAAAGGAGGAAACTTTACAAACACCATATCATCGCCAGAAAATTTCAAATCCCCATGTCTTCTATCAGCGTAGCTCTTCTGCCTATCCTGAACAACTTCCATTCATTATCGAATGATCTCAATCTTCTCTGAGGTCTCTCTAATCTAATCTGGTATAAGTATCAGTTTCTCGATTCCCACCAACATATAGGGGCACTACATGGTCGGACATAGAATGCTTCATACAGTGCCATACTAGTACTAGACGGATAGTTGTTGTTGTATGCGAACTCCACCAAATGTAAGTGATTATCTCACGAGCCTTCGAAATCAAGTATGCAAGCCCGTAAGAGATCCTCCAACATACGATTCACTCTCTTGGTCTGCCCATCAGTTTATAGGTGATAAGCTATACTAAGATGCAGCTTAATCCCCAATGCCTCTCATAAGCTCTTCCAAAAACCACTAATGAATAACAGTCTTGGTCACTTATAATGCTCTTCGGCACACCATGAAATCATACAACCCATTTCACAATAGCTCGTTCTACTTGACTCGATGAGCATAAATCTAGCACTCTTGTTCAACCGATCGACTATGACCCAAAACCGTCATACCCTACTTTAGTCCTCGTTGGTCCATTGAAAAAATCCATCGATATTAGCTCCCACTTCCACTCGGGAACTTCAAGCGGCTGCAAAAATCCACTTGGCTTATTTTGTTCTGTCTTCACCAACTGGCAGTTCATACACTTTGAAATGAATGTAAGGATATCCTTCTTCATCCCCTCCTGATAATAGGTCTGCTTCGTATTACGGTACATCTTATTACCACCGGGATGTATGGTCAACCTAGAATGGTGGCACTCTCATAGCACCTCGTGTCGTAATCCATCAACATTGGGAACAAACAATCTTCCATCCTTAAGGAGCCAACTTTCTCGATTAATTCTGTGTTGCCTTAAGTCTTCAGACTCTATTCCTCCTTCTATTTTTTCCATGACTTCTGCTAGTCTAGCGACTTGCCTCTGACTATTACTGAATCGCTCAATCAAGGTAGGCCTGATCGTTAGACTTGCCAACATCTTTAGCTCTTACTCATAATAAGGTCTCAAGTCATAGCCGGCAATATACTCCAACTGCTTCCATTCCATAAACATCGCTCCCAAACTAGAATCACTATAAGAAAAATAGTTTTTTATAGTGGCATATAGCCGCTACTAAACACAATAAATGCTGTATATCGACATGTTATAAAAAAGAATTGCACATTTATAACACACAAAAAACCGCTATAAAAGAGCATGATTTCATAACATAGTATAGCCGCAATAAAATAGTTATTCTATATCGCTTGTTTCGCGCTATATATCAACATGTTTATAGTATATTCTACACCATTTATAGCATATATATACCGTTATAAAATGTGTAGATACAATAACGCCTATTTGCTGCTATCCTTTGACAATAACCTAATATATTGCATTATCTTTTTATAGCACTTATGTCATATAGTTATAATGTTTTTTAGGCGCAATGCTTTATTTTACTATATATTTGATGCACCCCACTATTACATTTTAATAATAATAATCAAAACGAATTTTTTAAATAGATAACAATTTGAACAATACATGAATGAAAAAAATATAATAATCAACATATGTAACGCATATTCATGATAACAAATAAAGTACCAACAAAAAAATAAGTTCAATACATGAGCTATCAAATTCAATACATATTCATGATAACAAAAGACAACATAGTTCGAAGTTAACGTCTAAAAGTACCAAATACATCACTAAGAACTTGAACTACTCAAAACCTTTCATCATGCATGTCTTCGGTCATTGATAGTACTTCCTGACTATTCAAAACAATTTGAAAATAATTATGTAAAAATATGATGAAAATTACATGTTATTGGTAGTACCTTCTCCTATTAGATGGATGAAGATTTGCATAACTTTAACAACTATTTTTTCTTAGATGGATGAAGATAATGTCTTGTTGCATGTTGCATTGCAACAACCCGCGTTTTTCTTCTTCTTAATAATACATTAGGCCACCAAATACATACATATATATGTATGCATACTATATGTGTGTAAACACATCTGGCACTAGCCCAGTTAAAGATTACACCACTATGTTTTAGCCACTTTCATCAAAAAATGGTTTGTTTCTACAACATCTTTAAAATAGCTCTACATATGTTGTAACTTGACAAAGTAGCCTAAATGGGAGAAAGGGGGAAAAATCCTTCAGTACTACCAAACTGAGAAAGTATATAAACCATTAAGCATAGAACCAATAGAAACATATTTGAAAGCTTAGTTAACCTCAATAGTGGGATAGCCACAGTAAACAAAGCATAGTCAAAATACGATGTGCACCATGCAAACAAGTGGGTAAAAAGCCTTACGTAAAGTATGAAAACTACATATTTCTGTTTCCATCTGTTTATCAAGAAAGTGATACACAAAATAGGAACTTTAGAGTTTCAAATGAACTCGCTTTATCAGTTCTCTGACTCCTCTTTCTGGACTTAATTTCCATAACCCATCCTTCAGGTAAGCCAATTGGAGACTCGTTTACCTGTACTTGGTTAGAACACAAGCTACTAAGCTAATGCTGATAATGTACTGTAAAAAATTTAAATTCCAAACTCACTGATGTAAAAGAACACACATAAATAAAATAATATCTAGCAGTAATAACTTGGCATATAATAGATTGAACAACCAATATTTAATATTGATGTTTTGATTCAGAGAGAAAAATCTAGATGAACTAGAAACAACATTCCATTGTTTCTAGAAGATAAAGATATTTCTTAGAACAAAATAAAAATACATAATAATAAGTGGCTCTCAACTACATGACTGTCATAAATGTTCTACGAAAGCGATAAATTGTTGGTCTCTAATCTATGTTGTTATAAGTGCAATGGAGCAGCAAGCAATGAAGTTTATATAATACAAGACATCAGCAAGTGACACTGTCAAAGCCAAGGCTAGAAATAAGTTACTCCTCAATTTTGCAAATTTGATTCGCAGCAGTGATCAATTTGTGTTAAACATATACAAAAAGAAGCATCTTTGATTCATCAAATTATGTAACAAAATCTAAGTGATAAAATGTAGAGAAAAAGAAAGGAAAAAAGGAAATCCCACAGTTGTTTTTTGCAAAGTAATTAACTTAGAACCAACGATGTTGAACTCTTGGTTACTTAGGGCTATCTTAATCCTCAAATTCTTAAGAGCATGGTTTTTCTGTTCATAGACCAGAGTTAGTGAGTTTTTTTATAGCTAACAATAATCAATACCAAGTTTATTTAGCTCTGTTATTTTGATGCAATACAGCATGCCTTCAAGAAAATGTTTCATGGCCCTTAAATCAGAATTAACTTACATTTTCCCAATCCAATGTGAAAGGATCCCTTGCATTCTGATTAGCGATAAGAAAATCAATAACCGGACCAGGTCTAACTATTATAGTTGTTGAGACATCTACAAACCAATATTTTCCAAAGCAGAAACAATAGAAAAATCAATCCAGAAGACAAACATCAGTAAAAAATATTGCAGGGAAATCATCAAAATATTAAACAAACGAATAACCTATGTTTAATTAGAGCCCTCCTTGAGTAGTTCTGAAACTAGAATGGAAGCTCTACAGCCCATAACTCCATCTCTAATATCAGTAATGTTAGAACGGTTGTTATGGAAAACGACCGTCGTACCTAGGCCTGCCAACAGTAATAAACAGCCAATAGATCATCATTGTGCATTTCTATATGCTACCAACATAAATTTCATATTTTCTCAAACATTAATGGCATTAAATCAATCATTAAAACAATGTATAATTCATCCCACCAATTATATCTCTCCTAAATACAAATGTTATCTTGTATCTACACTGGAACTATTCTTCTATACTTTGTAACTCAAGAAAAAAATTAAAACTTAAGAGAAATAATAGGAAAATTCATTTGTATATGAATTTTGAAGTTAAATCTAATCAAAATATACTACTATGAAACTGAATCGGAAATTTACAGCAAACTCCACATTTACTAAAAAAAAATACTTCGTAATTTATAGGGTATTAATCTTATATATCAACTATCATATTTCATAGGAATGTAACTGAAAAAAAGTTCATTCATACCATGCCCTTGAAAATACAGTACTTAACAATATAGCAGGGGAAATTATTTACATACCCGAACAACATAATTACCATATTGATCTTATGCTAGCATGCAAACGTTTTGCATGATCTCATCCATCATTATCTATTGAGTTTTTAGATTATCACAGTGCACTGGTAACCTCTACGCTAAACGAATTCAAATCAAGTTAATTGCAGTATTTGTCTTAAAATAGAGAAGGTATTGCTTGTTAACCAATGAATCGATTACACATAAACCATGACATATCAACGTGATGATCAATTTACACATGTGAAAATATACTAGTAATATTCATACAAAAAGTTTATTTGTTTATTTGACAGGGCATTGATACCATCCCAAGCGATGCAAGGTCTCATACTTGCTAACTGTGTATGTGGAGGAAGGTTCTTGATGGTTGAGTCACTAAGGCCGAATCAAAGGATTTAAATATAAATTAGAACATGTTGTGTGCAAGGAAATACATTGTAGATTTGATCCTTACATTTGAATGTAAGAAAAATATATATAGATTATCATTAATTATTTGTGAAACTCATATTGAACTCAAGTGAAATGCATTATAAAAGATAATATTAGCCTATGAACAGGTTAAAAACTTCAAAACCAGTGTTAAAAGTTGTATTATATAAATTTAGTTAATTTTTATAAAACTTAATTAACTTAGTTAATATTTTTTAATATATTATTATTCTTATTAGCATCATTAATATTATAAGCTAAGTAAGTTTCCATAAAACTTATAGTTAATTTATTATTATTATTTATGATTGTTGTTGTTGCTAGTATTATTATTATAAAATTAGTTAATTTTCATAAACTATAGTAATTATTATTGTATTATTATATAAATGAATCTAGTTATTTTTATAAACGTAGTTAATTATTATTATTTTATTATTATTATTATTAGTATTATTATTATAAACTTAGTTAATTTTTATAAACATTAGTTAAATTACTATTGTTACTATCAACTTAGTTATTTTTATAAGCTTATATATATTTTATATAACTTAATACATAAAGTTATTTTTTATAATCTTAGTTAATTTATTATTATTATTATTATTATTATATAAATTTAGTTAATATAAGAAAATATTTTTTTTCATAAACATTAGTTAAGTTATTATTATTATAAAGCTTACTTAATTTATTAGTATTATAAACTCTGTTAATATTATAAGAAATTTTAATTTTTATAAAACTTAATTATGATGTTAATTTTTAAAATTTAGTTAATTTATTATTATTATTATTCTATAAATTTAGTTAAGTTTTATAAAACTTAATTAAAATTTTAATACTATATCATTTATCATTATTATTGTTGTTACTGCTGCTATTATAAACTCAATTAATTTTTATGCAACTTATTTAATTTTATGAACTTCATTTGTTTATTGGTATTATTATGATTATTGTTGTTGTTGGTATTGTTATTATAAACTGTAAGTTATTTTTTTATCATTATAAACTTAGTTAAACTATGTTCTTGTTGTTATAAACTCAGTTAATTTTTATAAAAGTTAATTTATGAAGTTAATTTCTATAAACTTTGTTAATCTATTTTAATTATTAGTATTATTTTTATTATATTATAAACCTCATTGTTGCTTTTAGTTAAACTATCTTCATAAACATTAGTTATTATTATTGTATTATTACATAAATTTAGTTAATTCTTATAAACTTAGTTAAATGTTGTTATATATAAATTTAGTTAATTCTTATATACTTAGTTGATTATTATTATCGTCATTATTATATATAAATTAAGTTAATTTTTTTTAAACTTAGTTAGCTTAGTTAATATTTTATAACTTATTATTTTTGTTGTTAGTATCATTATTACTATAAACTTAGTTAGTCTTTTTTAAAACTTATAGTTAATTTATTGTTATTTATGGTTGTTGTTAGTATTATAATTACAAATTTAGTTAATTTTCGTAAACATTAGTAATTATTATTATGTTATTATATAAACTTAGTTAATTTTTATAAAACTTAATTAACTTAATTAATATTTTATAATTTATTATCATTCTTATTAGTATCATTAATATTATAAGCTAAGTTAGTTTTTATAAAACTTATAGTTAATTTATTATTATTTATGATTGTTATTATTGTTAGTATTATTATTACAAAATTAGTTAATTTTCAAAAACATTAGTAATTATTATTGTATTATCATATTAATAAATTTAGTTATTTTTATAAACTTAGTTAATTATTATTATTTTATTATTATTATTAGTGTTTTAAACTTAGTTGATTTTTATAAACATTAGTTAAATTATTATTGTTACTATCGACTTAGTTATTTTATATAAGCTTATTTATATTTTATATAACTTAATACACAAAGCTAATTTTTATGATCTTAGTTAATTTATTATTGTTATATATAAATTTTGTTAATTTATTATTATTATTATTATTTTTGGCAAGGCCAGCCGGTTTTATAGTGGACCATCCACTTTTATTACGAAAGTAATAAAATGAAGTACATGAGTAAGGTTAAAGCACCTTAACTACTAAGAAAAAAGAAAATACAACACAGGTATGTGACAGAAATGTCACAGTAACTAAATAAATCACCAAGACTATGTTTCCTCCAAAGAGGAAGAGTCATCATCCTCCACAGACACCTGGGAAGAAACAAAAGGAACTTTCCCACAATGACCAGCATAGGGGAGAAAACGGATAGCAAGACAAGGATCGTAACCCATCGCATCAGAAGAGTAAATGAAAGATCGGTCCCAAGAAGAATCAGCAAGCATGACAGAATTCTTACTCGCATACAAACCATCCATATCAAGAACTAAGGAATCACCTGACGGTTTGTAGTAAAGGCATCTAAGATCCAAATGATCATCAGAAACAAATCTAAAGTAGGAATCAGCAACCGGGTTAAATCTCACATCGGAAATGTGATCAACCCAACACCTCTCGGACTCATCCCAGATAATAGGCAAAAGCGGCAGATCAGAAACTGGAGCAACTAAGGGAGCTGTAGAGGCATCACAAGGGACAGCAGGAACAGACGGAGGGGCAGGTCCAGGAACAGGGCTAGAATCAGGAGGAGGACCCAGGTCGGAAAGAGGAATGGTAGGAGACGGGGCAGTCTGAGGGGCAGAAACCTTAGGAAACCATTTCCTAATCGGAGGACGTGGCAGAGGGATCTTTGGGGCAGCCGCAGACACAGCAAAATGGTGGCAGGAGATAGCAAGATGACTAAAGGAGTGACAGGTGGAGCATATATCTGGAACCCAACCTAACGAACACGAACAACCTCTATATGCCCGACAGCAAGCTGAACAGGAATAGAAGCATGGAGAGGCTTAGAGGGAGATATCTCAATAAGAGCCTTAGCAAACATCAATTTATCACGTGCTACCGTATTAGTATCAAAACATTTCAGTTTACCAACATTATAGGCTAGCCAATTCAACCCAATCAGAGGCTGGAGTGCAGACGGAATATGCGAAAAATACACCCAAACAGGGATAGAGAGAACCTGCTCACGAGCTCTCGCCACTGTAGGAGACCATGGAGTAATAATAAAAGGACTTCCATCAAAAAAAGATGGATGAAAAAAAGATGGCTCAACCTCAAGAACACGCCGACGTTCTTCGGAAGAGGAAAACTTGAGATAATACATGGAGTCGATAAGCTTTACGTGTAAATTACTACTCAGTTTCCAAGCCCGTCTATAAACAGAAAAAGTTATAACTTGGCTAAATACACCCACCAAGTTATAACTTTTTCTTTAACAGTGCTTGCAACTGCACAAATCATAAATTTCAGTCAGTTTTCAATCACAATAATGGACTTGAAGTACAAAAAGGGATGAATAGTAGCATGAATTAACCGAGCTAAGAAAACAAGAATATAAATAGTTCATAGTTGGCAGATTGTATCAACATTTACAAAGAATAAGAATACAATCGATTATAACCTCTTTTCTATATCAAATTGTAAAGGTTGTTCGTGACTTGAAATGCAAGGACAAATAGCTTGTGCTAATATAAAAATTAATTTTATAAAATCAATATTCCAACACTTCTAATGGACGACATGGTGAAAAGAAAAGAAAAGTTTTCTTGTAAAATTTATACAATTTTAGTTTCCCCCACCTTCTCCATTATGTTTCTATCTTTGATAATCAGCTAAAATTTCTACTGAATAAGCTAATGACTTTTCGATTAAGGAATTGTGACATTAAATTATTTCAAGTTTGTTCAACTATATCTTATATGTATTTGCAAGCCACGGATCTACTATATTTTTAATAACACCACTTCCTCTATAGATGAAAAGCTAGAAGAGTGACATTTGAGATTATGTCATTTCTTACATAATCAGGCTATGTAGATACAAAAAGAAGATAGTGTGGGGCAAATTGGATCAGAATGGGGAAAAATGCATAATTACTATATAGTAGTAAAGTAAATGTGAACGAAAAACATAATATAATAATGACCAATAAGTCAACTTAATTATATTATTATTATTATAAACTTAGTTAAATTTTATAAACTAAGTTGATTTATCATCATCACCGTTATTTATAAATCTTTGTTAAATTATTTATATTGTTATTATTTATAAAATTTAGTTAACTTAAACTTAGTTAATTTTAACAAAACTTAGTTAACTTTTATTAACTTGGTTAACTTAGTTAAATTATTATTATTGTTACTAAAACTCGGTTAATTTAATTATATTATTATTATAAATAAACTTAATTAATTTTTATAAACATTGTTAATTCATCATCATCGTACTCATTGTTATTACTTATAAAACTTTGTTAAATTATTTATATTATTATTTATGAAATTTAGTTAGCTTAAAATTTACTGATTTATAAAACTTGTTTGATTTTAACAAAACTTAGTCAGTAGATGAACTAAACTTAAATTAAACACAAATAGTACACTACTCTATCTCCTACAAGAGGTTGAACATGACTATATAAGCAAAGGTACACTAGATTCAGTACTTTTAACATTATATCCACATATTAATCGACACAAAGCTATGGTTAACAGGAATACGAAGGTAAATATTTCTGTGATAATCTGGGAATATGTATAAGAACGGTATAATACTTGTCAACAAATTAAACAACATGCAGCTCTATGTATCTCGTCAAAGTTAACAATAATCAGTAGCATATGGCCTGGATCGAGAAATGCGAAAAAAGGAAGGTGCAGCTAATATAGTACCTAAGAGTTTATCCAAGGAGCTTTGTTATTGTATTGCATTAATTATTTTTGGTTCAGTTGTATGGGGAAGTACTTGATGTCTTAGCAAGTTCAGATGAAAAAAAGCCCATCAGCAATATTTTTGTACGAATATCGCTATAACAGTGACTGAAGTGTATAGCCAAAGCAATTATGCATAGCCCAATGTGAACAACAGTTGTTAGTGTATTACAGTAGTAGCAAAGAATACATGCTCTACGATTACGCTCTTTACTTCTAAATTACAAATAAAAAATACAAATGTCTCATTATTTAAACTACATGTGATAGGATTGCTTATTATATAAATGTGCACTATTCATACATAGTATGGCGTATAAAAATAATGATAGAACAATGAAGTATTTTGACTGGTAGCACAGACCAATATAATTTTTAAATTGTAAATACTAACATAGACTGATTAATACTTTAACTAGTAATATAGACTAATATATGCAGACGTCAATGAGGTGTTTAAACTGTAAATAATAATGACCAATAAGTTTATAGGTAATAGGTGTGAAAAATATTTTAAATGATGCATCCAATCATTGCAAATTGATTGATAATAACCAAATCTAATTACATCAAATTGATATGATTAAACAATTGCATATCTTTGTGAATAATTAATACCCTTTCACGAAAAATGAATTTTCTTCATAATTTCCATAAATCTTATCATTAAAACTGATATGTGTTCCTAAAACAAGTTAAATATGGCAGATGTAATCATAGCAGTCTACCTATTATATTCTAAGGAAAAAGGAAGGTACCTTACTTAATTGGCAAAGGGTGTGGTTCATGTTCTTTATTTGCATCATAGCAAATGAATGTTTCAACCTATGAAAAAAAGTGGTAAGTAATGGTTAGATATTTTTGAATACAAAAAATATCATACCTTAAGGCTTTTGAACTCAGATTACAAATGGTAGAACAGGTCGCATATAATGCAAACTACATAATCAAAGTATAAATTCTCACCCTGACCCAATTGCTTTCATGAAGTGCATCCAATCTGAGACGAGAGAATATATATTTAGACTCCAACTCATGGTTTTGTTTCAAAAATTAAAAACCAAGTTTCGAAACGAGTTTCGAATTTAGTTTCTAAATTATGTCACTAATTGAGAATTTAGTTTCAAATATGAGTCATAACAGGGTTTCAAAATTGAGTTTACTTAGTATCGAAACTGAGTTTCGGCTTGGAAACTGAGTTTCAGCTTGGAAACCGAGTAAATACCAATTGAGAATAAAAATTCAAACATGTTCTACAAACTGCATGTGATCAGGAGTAAACATGAATCTGGAAAATAAATCTATGCCCATAATAAACACGACAAATCACTACTTGCGAGCTTCTGCATTCTTGCTTTCTTTCGCTCCCTTTTTCTCTTCCCGTTTCTTCGCAGCCTCTGCCTTTGTTGTCTGATCAGGGCTAGACGATCTGCAAACAAAATATTAATTCATGTCATAAGAACTAAAAATACACCGAATAAACTAAAAGAACCAAACCGTTTAGGAACTTCAATTGTATTTCCTGATTAACAACTGGAAAATCACAGTTGTTGACTTGCTCAATTTCTTGTGTAAGAATTCATATTACTTTGGCTAAATTCGCTAAATTCTTGACTTGGCTAAACTCTTGTGTAAGCTCAATTCACTATTGACAATGTTAACTTCTACTACTATAACTACGTATTCTATGCTATTTTAGAACTGACACGACCTTTTCTTTTTTGCCATAAAAATTGTAATCAGGGGAAAGCAAGGGTGAAACTATCAAGTTAGGTGGGGAATAAAAGTCTATAAGGAGATTAATGGAATGAATACCTGGTCAATGAGCCACCAAAGGGAAGCATTGAAGGAAGCGGTGGTGGTGATGACTAGAGGAAAGCTAACGGCACCAGGAAAAGCACCCCCAAATTTGACGCTAGGGCCGGTGTTGGAGACACTGTGCATGATTTAACTAGATTCGGTTAGGGTTTATGAAGGAGGAATGGACCTGAAGAGTGATTTAGGGATTTGATTCCACTGGTATGGGAGACTAAGGAAAAATGGAACGAAATGAAAGAGGAAAGATGGAGAGGGAAATATTTGAGAAACCCGCGGCCATAAAATAATTAAAGGCAAATAATAACACTTTAAAATAATGCGTTACTAAATGGCGTTATTAATAGTATATTTTCTTTTAGTGCATGCCTTCTACTCAATGCATTAACGATCACATTTTCCTTACCAGGCATATTGGAAATATCAGAGTCATAGGAGGCCAAGAATTCCAATCATCATTGTTGGCGAAGGTTGAGATCCTTCTGGGAAAAATGGCACTTCAAGATTTATGGTCTTTAAACAGCTCAAACCTTTCTCCTAATAAGTAGTGCCTCCATGTCTTCAAAGCAAACACTATCGCTGCCAACTCCAAATCATGAGCATGATACTTCCTCCCATGCGGCTTCAACTGTCGACTAGCATAGGTGATACCTTTCACCTTTTACATCAATACCACACCTAATCCAGTACGATAGGCGTCTGCGTATACTGTCGGTTCCTCATTCCCACTCAGAATGGTCAATAATGTTGCACTCATCAACCTCTCCTTTAGACTTACAAACGCGTGCTCACACTTCGCATCCCATACAAAAGTTTGATTCTTCCTCGTCAAACTGATCAACGGTGCAGCTACCTTCGAGAAGTTTTTAATAAAGTGTCTATAATATCCTGCCAATCCTAGGAAATTCCTCACATCCATAACATTATTGGGTTGGATCCAATCCTAAACCACTGCCGCCTTGGCAAGATCTACTGTGATGCGTTGCTCTGAGATGACATGACCCAAGAATCTCACTTTCCTTCTCCAGAAGTAGCATTTTGAAAACTTCTCTTTCAACTTATGCCTCCTCAACACTTTAAGCATAATTCTCAAGCATGTCTCATGTTCCTTCTCTGTCCTAGAATAGACCAGAATATCATCCATGAACATGAGTACGAACTTGTTTAGCCGATCCCTAAAGACGCGATTCATGAGATCAACATAGTATGCCGAAGCATTGATTAGCCCGAATGACATAACCAACTACTCATAGAAACCAAACGGCATATAAAACATGGTGATTGGCACACTCTCCTTCGCTACTGTTAAATGATGAAATCTCATCACCAAATCTAATTGGGAGAACACCTTTGCACCATGGGTCATCTGATAAAACAAGTCATCAATATACGGGAGTAGATACTTGTTCTTCTTCATCATCTTTTTCAGCCAACAATAATCTATACACAACCTCAAAGAGCAATCCTCCTTAGTAGAGAGTACTACAGGCGCACCCAATCAGATATACTCCTACGAATAACCCTCTCTTCAAAAAGTCATTTAATTGCACCTCCAAGTCCTTTTGCTCTTTAGGTGTCATATGCCTCAAAGGCATAACTATTGCTTTGGAATCCCTCGCTGAGTTTATCCAAAACTCAATCTCTCAATGTAGCGATAATCCGGTTATCTCCTCAAACACATCTGGATACTCTCTAATAATATGCATATCTGACAACCCATTATATGGAACCTCGAGCGAATATAGAAAGCTAGCTATAACCTCATCCTTTGGCAAGCAACCAATTACTACCATTCGCTCCTCCACAGCCCCAATCGTATCAAACGGCTTCTTACAATCCACTACCACTACATGCTTTCTTAGCCTATCCATCCCCAAGATAACTCCGAACCCAACAAAATTGAAAATAAAGCAATCACAAACAAAAGAGCATCCATGACTTGATAAGACCAAACCACGACAAACCATACATAGGCTGGTGGGGCTCCAACAAGGTTCATCATGACCAAAGGTCGGTCAACTAATTCGGATCTCAATCCCAATCTATCCACCGGTCATTAGATATGAAGGAATATGAAGCCCCGGTATCGGATAAAACACATATGGGAATATCATAAATGGAAAGCATACCTTGAATAACAATGCTCTTCCTCTTCTCTTTCACCGAGGGAGCACTCGACAAAGTCGGGATAGCGTCCAAAGCATATGCCTTCAGAACCTGCTTCTGCTGTAATCGTTCTGGACAATTTTTCTACATATGTCCAAACTTGCTACAATTGTAAAACTTCTCCTTCCCATCAACTTTGCAGTCTCTGATTAGGCGACCCTTGTCACCACAAAAAAAACAAATGGGGTTCCCATATAGCCTATTTCTGAGCATTCTTCCCTTGAAACTGCTTTCTCTTTCCATTCCATTTCTTTTTGCCTCCATTCCTCTGTTGCGGTTTTGGATCTTCCTTATGATAATAGTTGCTTTGGACTTGGGGTAGAAACTTTCATGGCAAAGAGTTTTCTCGACAAGTCTCTCGAATGCCTCATCAATGTGACTCATCAACTTCTCCCCTAAATAGTCATCCAAACCTATGATAAATTTTTCATTCCTCCTCAATAGAGTATCAATAAAAAAACATCTTGTATTTCAATAAAGCATCAAACTTAGCAATATACACGGAGATAGACATATCTCCTTGGTTTAGATCAGCGAATCTCCTGAATAGCACCGATTTTTGGGGAGCCGGAATGAACTTCTCCTCAAACCTAGCCTAGAACTGGTCCCAAGTGAGTTGTTCCTCAGATGTAGCGATAGTAATGGCATTCCACCAGTTCATGGCCCACCTTTGAAGTTGTCTAGAGGCCAACTTCCTTTTCATGGCATCATCTACTTCTACGTCACCATAGATATGCTCGTAGGTGTCCAACTAATCCTACACTTCGATGGAAGACTCCGTTCCAAGAAATGGTTTGCCTCCAAAGGTGGAGTAATACTTACATAGCTTGGTAAAGTCATCCATGGTGTCTGCACCTAAGCATCACCACCAACAACAACATGTGGAGCAATCGCTTAGGCTTTTTGAAGCATGTTCGCCATCATCGCATTGAACATAGCTTGCAAGTCAGGGTTAGCAGCACCAAAACCCACCCCTTCCCCAACTTCAGAGATGGAGTTCCTCATAGTGATATTATTTGCTGGATCATTCTTGATCTATAATAAGAATGATCCGTCTCTCAAAAAAGAAAACTGTGTCGATGGTACTCGTGTGTGCATGCGACTTATGTATTATATATACTATAATATATTTTTGAAAATCAGAATATATAACAAGTATGCACTCTCTCGTATTTATATATACCCTCGATCCAGCCTAGGGTGATAACTCCTTACCTATCTCTACTGGACCACGATATCAACTTAGGTTAATCGTGTAACTTAAGCTCTAATACCAAATGTGATGATCGCCCTGCACCATCGATACCCACTAACTATATAGTGCGCTGCTGATGTGTCCGACCAATGTAGGAAGATCGTCAAGGGTTAAAATAAAAGAATAAAATTACACATAATCTATCGTATATCTCACAATGCATGGAATAAAATATAATACATATCACAAATAAAAACAAGGAAGACATTAATAACTGTGATCTAAATATCAGATTGCAAATTCACAGAGTTATACAACAAGTAATAGAATTTATACAAAAAGAAAATAAACTCAAATAGTTGTCTCACAATATAGTAGTAATCAATAACTACCAAGGCTTCACAGTGTTGCACAGCGAAATAAGCCATATATAATACGAGATAGCTATATCTAGCTCGTCCTCTAGATACTACGTCACACCTAGACCTACTATTTAGTCTACCCATTCAAGAGAACCCGACATAATAAGAAGCAAAGCATAGAACCTTGAGTTGGACAATAGTCTAGTATGAGTGGTAAATGAATCATAAAATATTATACAAGTCGATATAGTAGGGAACAAGAGCATATGAACCATACCCGACCTGTCCCTCCAACCAAAGAGTTAGTATACAATGAACATAATATGCTACTCTACGAATATCAAAAAGGTATACTACAAACTAAGTACGATGATGGGTGTTCAGGTATCCCTACCCCCAATACCTTTCTCCAGTGATATCCCTAGAGCGATAGACTACGGAAGAAAACAACCAAAGCAACTATAACATCCATCAAGTAATCTTCATTATAACCCAATGTGCTCTAGATATATGATAATCCATATGGCCTTTTGCCTAACAGGGATTAATGGAAATCCTGGTTTTCAGTGTAATCGCCTTTAGCCCGAAGCTAATACTTGACCCTTTTGCATGGTCCAGGGTATACAGCTCCATTCTCATGATCCATGGTAGCCTTTCGATATACCCATGAGTGCACTCATAATACCCTGCTTTAGAATACATCAAAAAACACTTTGAGTATCAACGATCCCTTAGCACTTGCATTCGAGTCCTTTTACTTACTCCAACTGGCTTCAATTATTCTCAAGGAACCATTCAACGTTCCTTCATTCCACTACAGAACCATTCAAATGTTCTATCCATGGACTACGATATCAACTAAGGTTAATTGTGTAACTATTCTCGCGAATCCTTCCAAAATCGAACTGCCACTATTGGAACCTAACTCCTTTCATTGTCGACTTACCATCATTATAGTCCTGAACTATCATCGTGCTACTAGATCACCATCAAACACTAAGCAAACAAACAAACACCTTTAGCATGACCTGTAGAGCCTAAGCTTCCCCTCTTGGATGTTCCACTCTGTTTCTGGCAAGCACCGACCTCTCGATGTCGATAATATGCTCTCGGTACCGATAATAAGTTGTCGGTATCGATACTTATACTTAGCCAATTTTGGCTAAGTCTTTCCCCTTCCCCTAGAGCTCCATCTTCTAAGTGTTTGGACACCGACCACTCCTCTTGAAAGCTCTTGGCATCAACTCCAAATGCTCTTAGTACTAACTCCTAAAGTTCTCATTTCCATGCCCTCCAAAGCTTTTGGTACCAAGTCTAGTACTTAGCCAAATACTTGCACTTGACCTTCACTCATCACCCCTAGCCTTGACCAAAAGCAACACCTCCTACCGAGATGATTTCAACAAAGGAAAAAAGCTATTGGTACAGATAATAAGTTTCAGTATCGATAATAAGCTCTAGATATCGAATCCTTTAGTTAGCTCCGTTTTTAGTGCGACTTGAATTCTAGGCTCCTCCCATGCTCCATAACATTTCCTCCAAGTTTCATCAAGTCCCAACCATCTTTGCCTTCGATTACCAAATTAGTTAACCTCTTTCATAACTACCTAAAAGCACTAGCAAAACATATTAAAGCGCAACATACAAATATAGAATATCATACATTTACATCCATTCATACATGCAATAGAAAAAACACGATAATCCAGCAAATCCTAATCTAATTCTAACATTACACTAACATATGAACATGAACAAAAGGAGTTGCAAAATCATTTTAAAACTTCTAATTTCATCCATGAACATATATTAAAATGTGGTTAAGGTTATAAAAGATTTTAGGATCAAAATCGTGTTAAAAACATCATGTTTAACTATATAAACATGCATATTATAGTGAGAGGCCAAGAATCATTCATCGCTCACCAAGTATTTTTAGCCTCAATTGGCAACCTTCAGTAAGAAGCAACCGACTAATACTGTGCATGGGGAGCTTCTCACAAGAGTAGTTCACTACAAGAAAAAATAGTATTAATAGCATTCAGAAAAATCAAAAAATTCTTGTAATATATATGTAATAATGGTGAATATTCTAAATGTTAAAGGACATCATTGTAATCTTTGTTTCATATAAAGTCTAAAATAGAGCTCATTTGTATTGTATTATCCATCAAAAATAAATAAAAGATCACCTGTCTCTAATGGGTTCTTCTCTTGTTTATTTTATAATACGTTATTAGCATAATATAATCAATTATCTTATACTGTCATACTCATATTGTTATTATGTTATATTGATAGTATTAACAATGCATTCATGTTATTTAGGTAGTCATTATACATATTATTTGATAAATAAAGTCACAATATTTTGAATACACCGATCGTTTTCCTTTTTTAAGCTAAATTTTTAACCTATGCTTTAATTAATAATCATACAAACCTACTACCATTATTCATTTATGTTGGGGATGCGGATTAAGGATCTTAAGGCAGAAATAACACTAGAGGGGGGTGAATAGTGTTTTAAAGAATATATGAACTATATGACTAAATTAAAATTTTCAACACAAATCTAAACAGAATTCTAACACAGAATGATCACAGAACATATAACAAATGCAAATAGTAAAGTAAAGCAAGTAAAAGGAAAGAACACACCGGATTTTATACTGCTTCGGAATCCTCCTACATCCAGTCCTGCACCAAGGCAATATCCTTGTACAGATTTTTATAAGCCAATATCCAAATTACAACCCTCAATTTCTAAGGCCTTGAGGAACCCTCCTATCTTCGAGTCTGGGGTAAACTCTCTTGATTTACGGGACACAAGATCACCATAATACTTCTTAATAACAATCCTTTTGAATGGATAGACTTTATGGACTTTTTGAATACAAATTGATCCTATAACTCTGAATAGCACTTTGATCTTTAGTAGAATGATGGAGAATCAAATAGAGAGAGTATCTAAATGATTTCCTATTGAGAATTTGGCAGAATGATGGCACGATCTTGAAAATATGAAGTTTTATGGATATGGAATGGTGGAGAAGAAAGAGTGAAGAAAATAAGAAAGTAGTTATTATAAAAATTCGTTTTGGAAGCCTTTATATAGATGCACAACAGTCATAACCATTGGCGAAAGGTTTTTGAACGAATGGACACTTCTTTTGAAAATTGAATTTTGAATCCAACTGTCACCATGTCGACATGGGGTATCCCCTTATGTCAACATCCTCAGTTCAAAATTGTAGAGATGTTGTTTTGTAAAAGCATTTGAATTTAAAACAAGTTGAAACTTCTCTGAAGCAAAAATAAAGTGTTTAAACAATATTTTGAGATAGAGAATGAATATAAAACATTATTTTAAATAAATAAATATATATATAATTGATATCGACCGTCAATTATATAAGTAATATTTAAAATCAGAATAAGTTTTGATGTTTTAAAAATAGAAGTTTTTAAAATCATAATGGAGGAATATTTCAAGGCTAAAACAAAGTTTGAAAACATTTTTGAAAACATGATTTTGAAAGCTAAAACATTTTGAAAACAGATTTAAAAACATTTTGAAAAATCTATTCAAACTGAAATTGCAAGAACCTTCCTACAGAGCTCCTCCATAGGACTCGAGAACTTGTACAAAGTAGTTTAAATGATTTTGATTTTCGTGGGTTTGTAAGCCACTTGTCGTAGGTTTTAAAGCCACTTTTCGTGGGTTTGTAAGCCACTGGTTTCGATAGAAATTGGGCTCCATCCCAAAAGAAAATTGGAAGAAAGATGAGAGTGCTATTATGAAGTTTTAACAAAATACTAGACACTTATCTTGAGATCTTGAAATCTTGATTCTCTAGAGTCTTGAATCTTGAATCTCTAATCTTCATCTAAATGCTTGAGTCTTTATACTGATCAGTCTTCGATAATACTTGCATATACTTCCTATATACACACACATATATATATATATATATGGAAATGTTAGTATATATTTTATAAAGTAAAGTATAATAACTATATAAGGTTGTTGTCGTCAAAACATCATCAACTCAGCTCCTAACAATCTCCCCCTTTTTGATGATGACAACCTTTATTTATAAAATATTCTTACCATACCATAACTCCCCATAACTCCCCCTTACTCCGTGACTTATTCTTAAAACTACAACTCTCCTTTATTCCATGACCCCCCCTTACACCAAGCACATATATTTTTATAACTTTCTCCCCCTTTGTCATCAGCAAAAAGGAATAAAAGATTTACCTGTTATAAGATAATCAAGTATATATAGAATAAAAGTGTAAAGTGAACGTGTAAGTGATCAAGTGTGTGGGCATATATATAAGTGTACATAGCAAACCAATCATGTATAGTATATGAAGTTATATACAAACCAAATTCAAATCAAACTTAATCAATCAAATCCTAATCAAATCTAAGTCAAATCAAATCAAACATACATAATGATCAGACATTCCTTGGGACTTCCACCCATCCATCTTCTCCAAAGATAGGATCAGTTTTGATAACATCCCAATTATCTTTGTCGAGAGTGACCGGTGGATTTGCTTCGGGTTCGTCTTTGCTAAGGCTTGAGATCATCCAACGAAGTGCGTCGAAGTGTTTCTCTTGCTCTTTGATCATCTGCATTTGGCTTAATTCTAAGCGCCTTTGATTTCTAAGTATAAAAGAAAGAATATTCTTGAAAGAAGTAAGAGTTTCTTCAAGATTTTCACTTAAATTCTTAATCGGAGAAGCCATAATTTAAGAAATAAGTTGAAGTATGAGAGGAGATGAATAGAATTGGAGGTAGAGAAGTTTTTCTGGAAAAAATAGGTATTTATAGGAGTTATTGGCCGTTCAAAATGAATTGACACTTGGTAGTTACAAGAATTTGAAGTTAGAAATTGTAACTACTTTCTGACTGTTATATGTCGACATGGGGGGATGGGGCATGTCGATATGGTCTTAGACAGAATGACCAAGTTGAGTTATTTTTGATTTCTAAGTTTATTTTTATACTAGTGGACCTATATAAACTTAAAATAAATAACTATCAGAGATATATAAAGCTGGAAAACAGAGAATAAGATAGCATTACTTATATTAGTTAACATTACATAATCTTAACTTAAAAAGTAGAAAATACAAAGATAGATAAACGATAGCTAGAGAGATAATGGCTAGGATTAGTTCGATGAAGATGATGACGAAGACAAGCCAAGTTTCCTACCTATCTTTCCAAAGAACTTGTCGATCTTGGTGGAGATTTTATCCATTTTCTTGCTAATAGATCTCTTAAGAACCTTTTGGTTTTGAGCAAGTATCTTTTGGTTCTTGAGTATGGTTTTGTTGGACGGATTGGCGAGTGTATGTGGATACTCTATACTTTCCAAAGAGGTTTCTTCATTTTCCTCTTCTTCTTCAATTTCCATTCCTTCCCCTTCTTCTTCCTCTTCTTCAATCTCTTCATGAGCAAGTCTCTCTTCCTTTTCGGCAAATGTTTCATATGGTTGAAACATAAGTGGGATTTTCATAAGAGAATTGTTCCCATGATTGAACACTTTTCTACTTACAAACTCTTCCTTTTTAACATCCACACCAAAATAATTGAAAATCCGAGTAAGGTAAATTCCATGATAAAGAGTGATTTCTCCCATATTAAAATTTTTGGGTCTTAACTCATCCAAAATAGTTTGTGCCCAATTAATATCATATTTTCCAAAAATAGCAAAAAGAGCTTTACACACTTTTGAGGTGGGATTATTGTAGTTTCCCGACCTAAGAATAATTGTGTGTTGAATAAGAAGGTTGACAATTCTTGCTTTTGGATGGAAAAAGCGATTCTTAAAATCCATGTGGTCATCGCTTTCAAAAATGTGATGAAAAGTCTCTCGATCGGTTTCATTGATTTGAAACTGTGAGAGATTCATACCGATAGATTTGCAACCCAAAATAGTACCCAAAATATCGGAATCCAAAACAATAAGTGTTCCTTTAACACTACTCCAAATTTGATCTTCATTTCCATTATAAAATCCACGATTTAGGTTTGCATAAAACATTTTGACAAGGTTTGGATAACAAACGAAATCATTTTGCTTGTTATCAATCAAGCTAAGAATGGAGTTTTCTTCAAAAAGTTGATCGATTTCATAAGAAGAAAAATCATCAAAAATGGCAAATTTTCCCGTATTGACTTTACTATAGTTTACATAGCTTACATAAGCTTTGATAGCCTCCGGGTCATTGAAAAGATCATTTTTGATGGATTTGGGCAGCCTCATAGTTGATGGGTTACTTGAGGAAGCCATTGATGAGTGTTTGAGAGGAGTAGAAGATAATGAAGAAGATTTGAATTATGAGAATAAAGTGAAAAGAGATGATAAGAGAAGTATATTAAATAGATTCTCTAAAGTCATTTTCTCTGGTCAAGAGGTATCTTTTCAGAATTTTGAAGTAAGTGAAAAGGTGGAGGGAAATTCAAAAGTTTGAATTCAAATTTTGAAATCAAATTTCTGAGAGACATGTCGACATGGGGTATCCTGGCATATCGACATGTGCCTGTTGAATTTGAAAAGGGGTGTCTATTCCTAAAATCTAAGAAATTCCTAAAATCTTAAGAAAACTAATCTATATTCTATATCTATATATAATTCCATTAATAATATTAAATATACTAATATTAAAATATTTTAATATTTAAAATTTTATTAAAATAATATTATGTTGAATTTAAAAATTCAAATTTCAAAGGGTGATTTTGAATTTAAAAATTCAAGGAATTGCAAACAAAATCAAAACAAACAAGCATCCAATAAAATTAAAATAAATGTGTACCTATTTTTAGATCCAAACTCGGATCGTCTTCCGATTCGAGAATAGCAGTGAAGCACAGATTTGAATTATCAGTTTTCTTCTCATCATCACTGGATGAATCTGAATCATCAAGAGTTGCTGCATATGCCTTCTTTCTTTTCTTTGGTTGCTCGTTGTTTGGTTGAAATGTCTGTTTGTCTGGATATGGACAATCCATCTTGTAGTGCCCTGTTTTGTTGCAGTTATAGCATCTATCACCATTATTGTTGTTGTTGTAGTTGTTCTCCGAAGTATTTCTGGAATTTCTTTGATCATTTCTTTTAAAGTTATTCATCTTTCTATACTTTAGAAATTTCCTGAAATTTCTGGTCATGAAAGCAATTTCTTCATCACTCTCTTGTTCTGAATCTCCAGTTGTTGCTTTGAACACAATCGATTTTTTTCCGTTGCCTTAGATTCTTTTCTCCCTTGTAATTGGACTTCATAAGACATTAGATTACCGATTAACTCTTCGATCTTCATTTGACTAACATCATTTGCCTCTTCAATAGTAAGTGTCTTTTGATCCCATTCTGGAGTGAGTGAATTGAGTATTTTCCTAACTTGATCTTCTTCTGAGAAGCCTTTTCCTAAAGCAATTAATGAGTGAACAATATCTTGAAATCGACAATACATGTCGGAAATGGACTCATTTTCATGCATTTTAAACAATTGAAACTGGTTAGTTAATATGGAAATTTTAGTCTGTTTAACTTTGCTTGTTCCTTCATGAGTTATTTGCAAAGTTTTCCAGATTTAAAATGCAGACTTTCAAACAGAGACTCTATTAAACTCATTCCTATCTAGTGAACAAAATAGTATATTCATAGCCTTAGAATTGTTTTGTGCAACTGTCTTTTGCTCAGTAGTCCACTGGGCAAAATTAGTAGTTGGTTCAACATATTCAATTTGTGTCATATTCCAAGTATCTAAACTTATGGATTGTAAATAAATTTTCATCCTACATGCCCAATATGCATAATTACTGCCATTAAAAAGTGGTGGTCTGACAGTAGACTAACCTTCTATAAATGAACTAGTGTTAGTGCTTGTGTTGACAAAAGTAGTAGTGACAGGAGTGACATTACTAGTGTATTGTGCCATTAAAACTTTTCAAAATTTCATATTATGAAAACAATGAAAACTAATGCTCTGATACCAATTGTTGGGGATACGGATTAAGGATCTTAAGGCAGAAATAACACTAGAGGGGGGGAGAATAGTGTTTTAAAGAATATATGAACTATATGACTAAATTAAAACTTTCAACACAAATCTAAACAGAATTCTAACACAGAATGATCACAGAACATATAACAAATGCAAATAGTAAAGTAAAGCAAGTAAAAGGAAAGAACACACCGGATTTTATACTGGTTCGGAATCCTCCTACATCCAGTCCTGCACCAAGGCAATATCCTTGTACAGATTTTTATAAGCCAATATCCAAATTACAATCCTCAATTTCTAAGGCCTTGAGGAACCCTCCTATCTCCGAGTCTGGGGTAAACTCTCTTGATTTACGGGACACAAGATCACCCTAATACTTCTTAATAACAATCCTTTTGAATGGATAGACTTTATGGACTTTTTGAATACAAATTGATCCTATAACTCTGAATAGCACTTTGATCTTTAGTAGAATGATGGAGAATCAAATAGAGAGAGTATCTAAATGATTTCCTATTGAGAATTTGGCAGAATGATGGCACGATCTTGAAAATATGAAGTTTTATGGATATGGAATGGTGGAGAAGAAAGAGTGAAGAAAATAAGAAAGTAGTTATTATAAAAATTCGTTTTGGAAGCCTTTATATAGATGCACAACAGTCATAACCATTGGCGAAAGGTTTTTGAACGAATGGACACTTCTTTTGAAAATTGAATTTTGAATCCAACTGTCACCATGTCGACATGGGGTATCCCCTTATGTCGACATCCCTCAGTTCAAAATTGTAGAGATGTTGTTTTGTAAAAGAATTTGAATTTAAAACAAGTTGAAACTTCTCTGAAGCAAAATAAAGTGTTTAAACAATATTTTGAGATAGAGAATGAATATAAAACATTATTTTAAATATATATATATATAATTGATATAGACCGTCAATTATATAAGCAATATTTAAAATCAGAATAAGTTTTGATGTTTTAAAAATAGAAGTTTTTAAAATCAGAATGGAGGAATATTTCAAGGCTAAAACAAAGTTTGAAAACATTTTTGAAAACATGATTTTGAAAGCTAAAACATTTTGAAAACAGATTTAAAAACATTTTGAAAAATCTATTCAAACTGAAATTGCAAGAACCTTCCTACAGAGCTCCTCCATAAGACTCGAGAACTTGTACAAAGTAGTTTAAATGATATTGATTTTCGTGGGTTTGTAAGCCACTTGTCGTAGGTTTGTAAGCTACTTGTCGTGGGTTTGTAAGCCACTTGTTTCGATAGAAATTGGGTTCCATCCCAAAAGAAAATTGGAAGAAAGATGAGAGTGCTATTATGAAGTTTTAACAAAATACTAGACACTTATCTTGAGATCTTGAAATCTTGATTCTCTAGAGTCTTGAATCTTGAATCTCTAATCTTCATCTTGATGCTTGAGTCTTTATACTGATCAGTCTTCGATAATACCTGCATATACTTCCTATATACACACACATATATATATCTATCTATATGGAAATGTTAGTATATATTTTATAAAGTAAAGTATAATAACTATATAAGGTTGTTGTCATCAAAACATCATCAACTCAGTTCCTAACAATTTATACGTATATTTAAATAAATAAATAAATAAATAAATAAATAAATAGAAAATATCTTACTATTACATATTCACATACCTGCCTCTTATTCAAATGCTTAGTCTCTTTATACAAACGATTACTTTATATTTTTCAACTATAAAAATAGGACGTTTAGAATCTTATCATATACTACTTCACTGAAACAACTCTTGCCATTAATTATTCAACTAAAAGCAATCTACTTTATTTATATTCCAGTAGACAAGTAAGCAAGCTTGTTTTTTTTTCCAACACTTGTGGTGCTTTATACCATCTCTGATTATGTTCTAAATAAACATAACTGAATATTATTCTGCAATTTTATAATGGAAAGACTTATATTTATGCATTTTAAGGGCACCATCATGCACGCATTCTTAAGGTTCTGTTTGGATCTCAGCTACATGTTTTCATTTGCAGTATCAATTTATTCTAGTTTTATTCAATGTGTTGTTATTACCTTAATTATATGACTTACAAAAAACGAATAACATATCTCAAATATGATTGTTGTGCAGTGCGGTAGATTATCAAACATGGTTTTTCTTATTCTGTTTTTTTCCAAGTCACACAAACATGATTTTAACCTTCTTCATGATACAATATTTCTCATAATATGTTATGTAACACCCTATGAAATAAATAGTAAATGAATTAAAAGGAATTAATAATAATTAAATAAGGCTCAAAAGCGAAATTTAAGCAAATAATAGATTTTGGTATGAAACTTGGACTATTGTGTTCATGGCAATTTTCTAAGCAAATTTCATATATAAAGTTTTGCAATCGGAGTTCAAGCGAAGGAGGTTTGAAGTTTTTGGATCAAAATAATTAAAAAAGGAATTAAGGAAATAAATATTAATCAATGGTGGACCATCACTAGTTGACAGCCTCATTAGGCTGATCGGCCATTAGCAGTCGACCGCCTATAAGGAGCAGTTGATCGATCTGTGTTGTAGCGGCTTGGGTTAAACCTTGGCCCAACTGCTCGGATTTAATAAATATTAATCAAACAAATAGAATTGATTCAAGTGGGCCCAGCCCTTCACTTTTCTTCTCATATTTTCTAAACAAAGCAGCAGAGCTCTCTCATTTTCCCTTCTCCACTATTTCTAAAAATTATAAAAATATTATACATAAATATATATTTTGGAGAAAGGAAGAAAATAAAAGAGAAGAAGTGAATGAGTGGATTAATTCTAATAGATAAGGTAAACTCTATAATTATAAATCCAACTTCCACTTAACTCAAATCTCTTCTCAGATTTGTATTTCTAAAGGATATGTATATATCTTTATACATACTTTTGGGTTGAAAGGAAAAAGTAGTCAATTAAAGGAATGAATTCAGATTTGGAGATTTAAAAAGCTAGAAAAGTGAGCGGGAAATTATATGATTTATATATAATATACCATTGAATTTTATTTGATTATTATGCCTATGTAAGATACATTGAATTGTAAGCTTAGGTTGAATGTATTTAATTAAAATCTCGTCTATATATTCTATAAGTCATGTAATTATAAATGAATGGCATATATCTAAATATTATAAAGTATGATGTTAGTAAGATTATGTGGTTTATTCTAGATTTACGTTAATTGGGTTGAAAATTGTTTAGCATTCATTTGGAATGCCCCAATTTGATTGAGAATGTAAATTTTTATATTTTAATTTATTGGGGTATTGAATGCATAATTTAGTCGGATCTATTTTCGTATAAATTTTCATACACCATCTAACTAATGTGTATGAAAAATGCATCATTTGGAATAATAAGGAATGTACCCAAGTGAAAGAGATGTGTAAAATACTAATGTCCTTCTTCATATTTTGCATTGTCTACTTCAATAGAAAGGAAAAGAGGCAATCTTATAATTTCAAACGGAGCATAAGTCCCACTTTTAGGTAGTTCATGGAAAGTTTTCAATAATGATTTTCTTTTTGGGAAAGGATAACTCAAATATATTAAAATAGGAAAATGAACATTCCAAGATTTCTAAATAGGAGGAACCCTCTTGTAGAGAGTAATTCTCTTGTATAGAGGAACTCCACGACAGAGTAGAGAATGTCCCGATGATAGTTCTTTCAATTTTTTAGTTGGAATGTGTTTTTTAAAAGTTACAGGATGTTTTCACTAGATCTTAACAAACTTTGGGCTACTCATGTAAATCATTACTGCTTAACTCTAAAAGTTAAAGAAATGATCGTTACTTAAAGTATCAAATCAAAATTGAGGTCGGAGCAATCTCTAGTCAAAGGAAATAATTAGTATCGGGTTGTTACTACCTGATGACTACATCTAGGATTGTACTCCAAAATTGTGATTTGAAAATCATTAAGCCCGATTTTCATTTTGTGATCTTGATTTGTATCTTGGAAATAGGGATTCAACGTTATCGGCTCTAGGTAGAGAAGAGTAAAGCGATGTGTTTTTATGAGTTTCGTTTGCAGATGGGATATACAGTTGCCAACGTTTAGCACTTTCGAATAGTTAAGATTTAAAGTTGATCGAAACTGATATCTTGAAGAAGAAAATTAAAGGAGAATATTCGATATGCTTCTTTATTGCAAAACAAAGTGATGAATATTGATTTAGTTGTTGTTTCTCTGTACAAACTGTTATATACAATTTACAAATGAAAATGGGCTTTGGGCCGTATATGCCTTAGTCCACGTTTGCATTAACTAAATATAGAGATAACAGGTAAAACCGCATGTATTCTGATTCCGCCCCTCAAACCAATATTAGGTTTAGGGTTACATTGCCTCTAAAATCCATGGCGGCACTTGAGAAAACGACCATTATTTTTCTCGATCCTCCACATCAATCAAATTTTCACTACAAATTCTCTCCTTTAACTGTGAATTTCCAGCAACTGTTGATATCTTGTCAGAGTTCAACTTGAGATCTTCCTTTTTAGATCTAATTCTAATATCATTCTATGGCATGTTGCTTGCTGAAGTTGCTTCTGTTTGAAGTGACTTAATTTGAGCTTTCTTCCCTTTGTCAAAGCTTGTCTCTGTGAGAACTACCTTGCTTTCCACCTTTAGTTTGGCTCGAAACTTTAGAAAGTTCCTTGCTGACAAAGCTTTGGTAAGTACATCCGCGAGTTGGTAAGATGAAGGTATGTGATTGATTTGCAACTTTCCTCTCCGAACTTGCTCACGAACAAAATATAAATCAATTTCAATATGTTTTGTTCATGCATGCAATACTGGATTTGTTGCCATGTACACAGTACTTTGATTATCACACCATAATATTGGTTTGACTGCTGTGTTGATTTGTAATTCTTTTAGTAGAGATTGTAGCCAAATTATCTCTACAGTAGCACTAGCAACACTTCTATATTCTGCTTCTGTACTTGATCTCGACACAGTAGTCTGTTTCTTCGAGCACCATGACACTGGATTGTCACCGATGTAGATGCAGTATCCTGTTACAGTTTTTCGATCATCGATGTCTATAGCCCAATCTGCATCTGCATACGCTGTGATGTTTAAACTACTGCATGCCCTTAATGTTAATCCAAAGTCTGCAGTTCCTTTAAGTTATCTGAGAATCCTTTTTACTGCCTTCCAGTGCTCATCATGTGGTTCCTGCATAAATTGTGAAACTTTGTTAACACTGTATGATATATCTGGTCTAGTAATAGTAGTGTATTGTAGTGCTCCTACAATACTTCTATATTGTTTGATATTTAATATGGATTCTCCCCTGTTTTTGGACAATTGCTGACTGTTGATCATAGGTGTTGGTTGAGATTTTGCCTCATGCATCTTTGATTTGATAAGTATTTCTTTAATGTAGTTCTTTTGACTTAGCAATATTTCTGTCTTCGATTTCTGTCGACTTCTATCCCTAGAAAATAGTTGAGATTGCCAAGATATTTGATAGAGAATTCCTTGTTGAGATACTGTATGATATTTGTGATTTCTGTACTGTCATCACCTGTTATGATTATATCATCAACATATGTTAGAATGTAAGTAATATGATTGTTATAATTTTTCACAAATAAGAAGTTATCAGATTTGGTGGACTGATAGCCTAAAGTAGTCAATGTGGCCTTCAGTCTATCAAACCATACTCTTGGTGCTTGCTTCAAGCCATATATGGCCTTGTTCAACTTGCAAACTTGATGATCATTTTGTCTGTACCCCTGTGGCTGTTCCATATAAATTTCTTCTTGAAGAATGTCATTTAAGAATGCATTGTTAACATCCAGTTGCCTTATGTCCCAGTTTTTGCTTAAGGCAATTGTGAGAACAACCCTGATGGTTGTTGGCTTTACAACAGGTGAGAATGTCTCACTGAAGTCAAAACCATATTGTTGAGCATATCCCTTGACAACTAATCTTGCCTTGTACTTGGACACTGTTCCATCTGGATTTTTCTTTAGTTTATAGATCCATTTGCATTTAACTATGTTTTTATTTGTTGGAGGAAACACTAGATTCCATGTTTTATTCTTCATTAGTGCTTGGTACTCTTCATTCATTGCTGCTCTCCAGTTTTCATCTTTGTATGCTTGTTCAAAAGACTCTGGTTCTTCAATATTTGTAGTTACCGTGTAGATTTTTGGCTTGAATATCCCTCTTTTGGATCTAGTGATCATGTGATGACCTGTCCTGGTTGGTAATTCAGTATCAGTTGATGTTGAATTATCATCCTCATCAGTGTTGTCCAGAGATTGTTCTTGTAATCTGTCAGTGCTGATTCTTTGACTTTGATTGCTTGATGTAGTGGATGATTGAACAGGTACGTCAGGTTGATTTTCTGTTCCATGACCTGGTTCAGGCAACACTGTGTGTTGTGGTTCAGAAGTACCTGCTTCCTTGAGATTCCATGTCTTAGAATATTCATGTATATTTGAAATAGATGTTTTTGGATTATATATCTTCTGAGTAGTTTTTATATTTGCTGAAGCAAAAGGAAATATCTTTTCATTAAATACAACATGTCTACTAATAAATATTTTTCCTGAACTGTCCAAGCGTTTAAAACCTTTCTGCTTGGTTGCATAACCCAGAAACGTGCAAGGGTGAGATCTAAAATCTAATTTGTATCTATTATATGGTCTTAGATAAGGAAAACACAGACATCCAAAGGCTTTAAGATCACCATAATTGGGTTTGATTCTTATAAGTTTTTCAACTGGACTCACTGCATTTAGTACTTTAGTTGGAAGTCTATTGATCAAATATACAGAAGTACTAAATGAATCTGGCCAGTATTTCAGGGGTAGAGAAGCCTAAGCAAGTAAAGTTATACCTGTTTCTACTATATGTCAGTGTTTTCTCTCAACTATACCATTTTGTTCAGAGGTATATGGACACATGATTCTATGTATAATACCTCTGTTTAAGAAAAACTTGTCAAGTGATTTATATTCACTTCCACCATCACTTTGAACAACTTTAACTTTGTGACAAGTTTGTCTTTCAGCTTGAGTAATAAAGTGTATAACAACATTGTAAGTTTCTGCCTTATTTTTCAGAAAGTATATCCATGTATATCTAGTAAATGCATCAACAAAGGATATGTAATATCTATAACCATAATCAGAACTAATGGGTGCTGGACCCCAAAGATCAGTTGTAATCAATTCTAGTGGCATTTTATATTCAGTAGTAGAATCAACAAAGGGCAATTTATGCCCATTTGACAATAAGTACAAACATATGGTAAGATAGGATCACTAAAGGAAACTTTAATCTCTTTCAAAACCTGTTTAACAACATTTGCATTGGGGTGTCCCAATTTATTATGCCACTGATCAAATACACTCCTTTTGTTTTCAACAGATGATGTTTCACAGTTATTACTACACTTTTCTTCCTCAACAGTTTTTCTGCAGTTAGTCACAGTGAACTTGTACAATCCATTCACTGCATCACCCTGCAAAAGTTTTTCCCCGGTTAATATGTCTTTAACTAAACAATATTTGGGATAGAATTCAAAATATACATTATTATCATGTGCAAATTGAGAAACACTCGTACGATTTTTCTTAATTCTTGGTACTCTTAACAGATTATTGAGGTATAATTGCCTTTTACCTGTAACATAGGCATTACCAATATGAGTGATCCCAATAGGCTTACCATCTCCCATAAATATTAACTGTTTACCTCTGTACTCCCTGTTGCCAAGATTTAAGTTGTCAAGATTATTTGTCAAATGATTGGTTGCACCTGAATCTGGATACCATGCCTCATCTTGTATGTGTTCTGATCCTGCTGTTTCATCTTGATGTTGATTGCCATTACTCTGTTTATTAGATTCTTGCTGAGCTTGTGCTATGTTTGCACTATGATTACCATTCCTTTGACTGTTTTCGTTTTGTCCTGGTACATAATTGACATTAAATCTGAAATAACATTTTGGTGCAGTATGACCAATTTTCTTACAGATCTGGCACTTTGGTCTATTGTTGTTGTTGTTGCTCCACCTTCCCCTACCTCTGCCTCTAACAACAGAGTTTCCTCTTTGGTATTGCTGATTGTTATGATTTTAATTTCTGTTCTTATTATTATTTGAGGCAAAGTTGATGGACATATCACTGTCTATTGGCTTCTTGAACTCCAATCTTCCTTTATGTGCAAGGAGAATGGAACTGACATATTCAAGAGATGGTAAAGTTTCTTGAGAAGATATTAATGCAACTACAGATTCATATTCATCACCTAAGCCAGTTAAAATTGTTAACACTTGCTCTGTATTTGACACTTTGTGTCCTGCTGCTTCAAGCATATCACATATGTTCTTGACTTTTCTCAGATAATCTCTCATTGTTTGACTCTCTTTTATGACATTCTGTAATTGCCTTTTATAATGCATTACTCTGGCTGCAGATTGTGTATTAAAAATTCTTTCCACTGTTGACTAAATCTCATTAGCAGTTCTACATCCAATTACTTGAGGCAATAGTTTAACATTTATTGATGAAAGCAACCAAGAACTTATAAGACCATCTTGCCTTTGATATTTTACGTACTCTCCATTGCTTACTTTTTTGTTTTCTGGATCAGTGATGAACTTAGGAGGATCAGCAGTGATGCCAAGAATGAATCCTTCCAAGCCATACCCTCTTGCAGCAGTCTCAACTTGAATTTTCCAAAGAAGATAATTATCTTCTTCAAGTTGAGCAGTGATGAGTTGAATTTGAGGACTTATTGTGGCTTTCAGAAGATTCTCTGCTGTTGCAGTAGCTTGCTGTGGTGGATTAGGTGCATTATCAGAGGTTTCTGAGTTGTCATCAGCTATGATGAAGCTTCTTGAATCAAGAAATACTTGAACAATTTGAAATCAGATAAAGTGATCAAGAACTCGATTTTGAAGAATCCAGGTATGTTGCAACTGGGTTTAGATGATGATTTCTAATCTAATAAACCAGTGGTTTGGCACTTGCCTTCTTTCTGTTTTGATGAGTTTCTTGAAATCTTGACCGATTTCTGATTTTTTTTACTTCTGACTTAATCAGTGATAAAGACTGAGTGCAGCCAGAGTTTTCTAGGCGATGCACTAGTCTTTGGAGATAAGTCTTTTGTACCCAAATGATGAAGATGATTCTAATGGGTAATTAATCTCCAAATGATGAGATTTCTCTGATGGAGATTAATATCTTCTTCTTTTCCAGTAAATTTGATGCAGTTTTGCTTTGCAGTGCTCTGATACCAAGTTAAGATTTAGAATTGATCGAAACTGATATCTTGAAGAAGAAAATTAAAGGAGAATATTTGATATGCTTCTTTATTGCAAAACAAAGTGATGAATATTGATTCAGTTATTGTTTCTCTGTACAAACTGTTATATACAATTTACAAATGAAAATGGGCTTTGAGCCGTATATGCCTTAGGCCACGTTTGCATTAACTAAATACAGAGACATCAGGTAAAACCGCATGTATTCTGATTCGAATGGTAGGGGATCTATAAAGTTTCAACTTTAGTTTTAAAGGTCAGTTTAGAAGCAACCGATGGATCTGTGATTCAGATCTGAGAAAATGGATAATAATTGTGATGAGAATGTGCTGAGTTAGGCAAGAACTGGAACAGATTTGCATTTGAAAGCAAACGTGGCGACTTCAAGGGGCATTTAACTACGTTGGAAAAGGAGGACAATCAAATGGATGATGGTGGTTATCGTTACCGCTGAAGGAAGAAGACGGTTATTTGAAATAATTGGTTAATCGTTGTTTGTGATTTTAACTGAGAAGACGTCGACACGTGACGAACACAGTTTGGAGCAGTTAAGAAGAAGGCATCACGTGAAATTGCCACTACCTTTCAGTGAGATTAAAAAGAACGAAAGTACACACATGGCTTGCTGATGTTCACAATGCAGCATTGAGAAGGTGTAATTTACTTAAGTGGTTATGTAACTGAAGATAATTTGATGGCTAATTGGGCTTAACTGAATAATCCGATCAATAAAAGGAACGTTGAAGATGCTATGAAGGACAGTGTCAAGTAACTTGGATGGCTATTGAATGATCATTGTTATGTGCATCTTCTGAAGTAGTCTATAAATGTGATATATAAAGATGTATTGTTATTTTCTTCAACATGTACGGCTATTATTGCTATGCCATATCATGGGATTGTACTATGTAATTTATATTGTTAGCAATAAAAGGAACCTGTTTTCAATATATACACACACATATACACTAACGAAACTGGTCATCCTCCTGATCAGAGGCTAGGTAAGGAGCCATTGATCCTTGAACGTGGTTTTAATGCTAGATCACCTTTAAGAGCGGCTCGTTTGTCTCAAAAGGCGGACTAGGTATTAGGCTTTTGAATGGATCTTCTATTCACGGACGAAATGACCTTGGGATTGATGGAGGATCATTTGATAATCATAAAATTGCCTCTAAGGTGGTTTGTCAACCCGGGTTTTCAGATTTGAGGGGAGCAAATGCTCGATCTAAAACAAAAAATCAAAAGGTCCATCGCATGCTAAATAATAAATCTTTTTATGAGAATAATCGGAAACCAATACAGCGTGATGTTCAATTGGGTAACATGAGACCTTGGGTGCAAGCAGCTACAGGTGGGAATGTAATCAGGAAGATGAATTTCTTAACTTGCAATTCATCGACCCTGTGGATATTAAGAAGGCAAGTATTTCTGGAGGGGCAACAAAGAGATCGAAAAAAAAGTGTGCCAATTCAATTATTTTTTCTGTGTATGCATCAAGCGTTATCACTGTAACAACCCGATATTTTCAACCATTCGCATCCATTACAAGTGTATAGGTAGACACTCATGCTGGAATTGAATTGCTTAAAATACCGCGTTGTAAATAAAAATTTGGCAAATCTCAGAATATACAGTAAATAAAATCACAGATCACAGACACAGAGTAATAATAATGCAGCGGAAGTAAAAGAGATAGTAGTTCATGAAGCTACTATATAAATATATCAGAGTTACATAAGATACAACAGAAGAAATAAAGTACAAAAGAAGTCTCAATATATAGAAATCTACTAATACAATGCTGGAAAGGACCAACAGACTGCAAAAGATAAAACTTGACAAGTAGATAATCTCCAACGATTCCAATCTCCAGAAAGTGGAAATCCAAATCTGTGAATACTCAGGCTGACTCGAGCGTAAATAAAAAATACAAACACTCGAGTAAGGACATGCATACTTATACAATGTAAACCAACTCAAGTGAACTGTAGTAAAGGTACAAGTAACTTAGAAGATTCTTGGGACCGCCCATCCTCTAAGGATCCGTTAAACTATTTACTATGTAGTATATTGCGCTATATAGAGTAGTGTCTTATCAGTAAAGTACAATCATATAGAAAATAGCGTTAAGAGGATGATGAACCTTAACGCGGTCGGATCTTTAAAACCAAAATCGTAATGGGCTCGATATAAGGATATGACACGGCACGCGAGGCAATGCCAGGGTGGATACACCGTTTGCACTCCCGGACCGGTGGTGACGGCAAGCCAGCAGCTTTCATCCACCTCGAACAATACCCCCGAATCAAAGTGGCGCCACGTATCGAATCACAAAACTAATAGAATGGTTTCTGATGGAGCATCTCGATGAAAGGGTGCGACCCTTTGTGTAGCCCGGTATAGCTCCTGTTTTAGTCATATATGCCAACTCACGGGAGTTGGGTCCACGTAATATACCTCGAGAACGTCGCCACCATCCTACTTCATTCTGGAATCTCCACCGCGTACACAGTTGTTAAAGTGGTTTTCGGTATTGGCCGGCTATAAGACAATATCCATTCACGATCTCTTTAACAACCAATCGGTATTATAACCCGTAGTTATAACTTTAAAACAATATTTTATACTTCAAAATAAAATATCATTTCAACCCAAATCTTTATCAAAATAAAGATTAAATCATTTCCAAACCATTTCAATATATCATCATACCATATATTTCAATTCAAATATTTATCAAAATAAATATCAAGTCATTTCTAACCATTTCAATATATTAAATTATCATATCCTTTCAAAATTTCCTTTCAAATCATTTTAATATATCAAAATAGCTATATTTTGTTCAAAACCACATTTCGAATCATTTCAATATACCAAAATATCATATCTTTCAGTACCACATTTCAAATCAATTTAATATATCAAAAGTTATATTTCAAAACAAATTACTTCATTTTAAATCATAAAAATGAAGTTATTACATTTAATAATTAAATTATTAAATTCCAAAAATTTAAACTTTTCAATGTTCATTTATACACTTAAATTTATTAAAACAATGAAAATTCAAGTTTCGCAGCATTTAGAAAATGCTACAGAAAGTTACATTAAAAAACAATTCAATTTAACAAAAGACAATATTAAAAATGCTGTTAATTAACTTCAAATATTCAATAGAATTTCACAAACACTTATATTTTTATTTAAATCATTTTTAACTTATAAAATCATACATTTTCACATTCATAAGCATCATTTAATTTTCCTTAAATTCATGAATTTATAAAGTTAAGTTTCCTTTCAAAAATCAATATTTATTAATAATTCGCTTATTAAATTTCAACATTCAAATTTATTTTCATTACATTAAATTTCAACTTAACACTTAAGTTTAAAATTTCAAATATAACTTAATTCCATTTTATTTAACTTAACTTAACTTAAAATTTCAGTTTTAAACCAAATTCATAAATTCCAATTTAAGTTATATTTCCAAATTCAACTCAATATTCACTCATTAACATTTTAACTTTATTCAAAAATCATTAATATGTTATAAAATCATTTTAAATTAATTTAAATTCAAAATATCATAAATTTATCATATTTCAAAGTTAATTTAAATTCCATTAAAAATTAAATCAAAATTTCCAAAATAACTTACATTCAGATTTTCTAACTTTTCCATAATTTATTTAACTTATAGATTTCCAGAAAATCAATAATACTTTACAAAAAATATATTTTTATTAAATTTTAAATCAAAATATTATAATAATTAATTTTCTAAAATATTTTAAATTTTTTACAAAAACATATTTTAACTACGGGCCTGTATATAATTTTCTACGCTAGGTAAAGTGATACGGGTAATGTACCATTTCAACCCGTAATTTACAAAGAAAAATCCGGGTTTTATCATTTCGAACCCGCAGTCCCAAGTAAATAAAATAGGTTGAAAATCGTTCAGGCCTATCATTTCATCCCATAACGATTTTCCCCTATTCTAAAGTCCGTTCGGGTATGTATCATTTCAACTCATAGTGATTCTAATCTAAAAGGAACTTGCAGTGTGATAAACTGATAAAAATAGAAGAACAACATAATATAACAGTAACAGATGTTATAACAGGTGTTTAAGCATGGGTGAACATCATAAAATCATAATATAGCAGGTGTAACATGATAATGCATTTTACAGATTCAAAAGGGGTCAATTTACTAGTTATATATGTACATATTGTCTGGTGAGAATAACTCACATGTTCAAAGCTGGAGATATCTACCAAAGCACACAACGCAACACAATGAAGGCACGATGACATGGATATGACTTGAGAGTGGAGAGCCAAAGCAATTTGACTTGTTCAAACATTTACACAAAACAATACAAATATATGTAAGTTTCAACACGATTTAAACATCAAATAACATTAGAATTCAAAGCCCAAAACAACATCGAATGAATTGCACTTGTTCTCAACCTCATGTACTTCAGTTAGGCAATGATTAGGCTCAGCTAACTCAGGGAATTGGGTCAGGTTTGGGCGTGTAAGGGTCGACCTACACATGGGTTTGAAGGTGGGTTTAGTCTAGGTGCATAAAACTAGGTGTACAGGGCTAAAACTATGCAACATACATCATTTGTTGCTCTTGTTTGGTTCGACCAAAGGCTAGGTGGGCCCAACCAGTGGTGCAGGTGGTGGTGGGTGATGTGGAAGAGGGTGGAGGTCAGGCCAGAGGTGGTGGTGGTGATGGCAAAAGGTGGAGGAAGAAGGAGATGGCAATCCTGGACTAGGTTTGGTACAGGTGATGGCTAGTGCTAGTTTAGATGGATTTTTGTGATGATCTTCACCATGGCTTGGCTTGGCCTGAGGAGGAGAGGTGTTAGGATGTGTGATGGTCAGGAAAAAGTGGTGGTGGTGGTCGGCCACAGCTTGGAGGAGGGGGAATACAGCTATGAAGGTAGAGAACATATACAAAATTCAATAGAAAACTAGAAAAACAAGGAAGAAGGAGATGAATTTTACCCAAACCTTTGAAGCAATGGCCGTGCAATTTTTTTCTGAGTTTGAGAAGGTTAGAATACGTGAAAAATGAGGGAGATGTAGCTGGAATGAGAAATGAAAGCACGGAAAAAAAATCATTAAAGAGTGGAGTTGAGAAAATGAAAGGTTGGAGTTCAAAAAGGCAAAAGGCAATTCAAAAGTCAAAAACCCTTCATATTTCCTTATTTTATTTATATAACTTTATATTTCTGAAAATAATAATAATCCCAGATAATATTTCGAAAATTTATCAAAATATAAAAATTATATAAAAATTTATTAACTATATAAGGTAAAATTAGAAAATATCTTAAAATATTGCAAACTGGACTAGAAAATTTGAAAATAAACAGAATAAATTTTAGAAAAATTATATGAACTTGGAAAAATAATTATAACAAAGATAATAACATAAAAATATAAATTCATTCACAAAATAAATATATAAATTTAATTAAATAAAATTTAAATGAAGAAAATAGCAAAGAAAATAGAAACTAGGCTTTAAAATAGAAAATAAATTTCAATAGACCTTAGAAAAATTATATTATCAATTTAAAAATATTAAAAGACAAAAATATACTTAAAATAACATATTAACACATATAAAAATAATTAAATTTAAAGAAAATAGAAAAATATTTAAAGAAATTGCTTAAAAATCCAAAACGGTGTCCAGAAATTACAAATAATCACCATTGACTTTGGAAAATTGTTTACTTCATTTTAAAATTATTATAATACAAAAATATACATACAATAACATATTAAAATAAATATGACAAAGGAAAAAAAATTATAATTTAAAATAGACAAAATTGTTAAATAAATCAAATTACACTCAAAATTGAAATGTACATAACTTTTACAGTTTAACTTCGTTTTCAACGAAACGAAAAGCAGTGTTCAAGTTATTTCATCTATTTTCATAATAAAAGATAAAATTTAAGATTTAAAATAATTTAAATTTGAAGTTTAAAAAGTCACAGTTTGAACGGTTTGACCAGAAATTCACTTTACAGTAAAATATTCAAATCATACTAATTTGAACTATAAATCACTTAAAAATCAAAATTTATATTTAAAAATGAAATGTTTGAAATAAAAATAAATGTAAAATAATTGAAATAAAATAAATTCAAATTTAAAAATATATAGGCAAAAATTTAGGGTTGTTACACTCTCCCCCACTCAAAACTTTTCGTCCCCGAAAAGGAACGAGGTACGGAAAAACAAAGAAAAAGATAAAGTGAAATAAGATTAAGACAAGATGATAAGGAGATTGATATTATACCTGATAACTATTGTTATAGGTAAGTTGAACAAGGTGCAGATTATCAAAGATTATAGAAAGATTTCTAAACAGAAAGATTATAGAAAGATGCCTATACCAGTCTATAGCAAGATAAGGATGATAAGGACAACCAAAAGATAGTTTGAGAAAACAAAATAAGAAAATAAATTTGATAGCATGGGAATTTCAACTTAAATTTTTTTCCCTTTTTTTTCATAAGTTAAATAAATCGTTAACTATCTCAAATTTCATTATCTTATTATCTAATCATCTTAAATTAACAATTTTTAAAACCATGGTTTTGAAAAATAATCATTTATTACACTCACAATGTACTTAATAAATTTAATTATTCCTTATTCCTAATTAAAATTTAATTTATTCCTCTCAATATATTTATCACTTATGTTAAACATACTTACACTTATTACAACTGCTTTCTTTTATTCTTAGTTCTTTTAACATTATTTTATTGTAAGTTATTCAATTACCCTTTATTATATTTACCTCTGTTAATCATTTTATAATTAAGATTTTAAGTGTATAACATTTATTATAACCACTCAAATTTTATTAAAAAAATCTTTTTATATTGTATATTATCCAATTACATTGTTAACTTCTGAAATTAAGGTAAGTTATATTTGAATGCAATTGTATTATAAAATTAAATCATTTCATGCTTGAATATTCATCCAAAAATTTTCTTTTCTTTTCATAATTGAAATTATTCTTTAAAATAAAATTTAAGAATTAAATTTCCGATTTCTTCAACCCATTTAGAGATAAATAAATGTATGTACATAATTTATTGAATCAAATTTAAATCATATGTCTATATATATTATAGATCAAGTCATATTTTAGAAATTCAAACCAAATTGATTTACCAAAACAAAGCTGTAGTAAGTCTACAGAGCGATCTCTTCACTTCGAGACTCGAAAATGAATGTCGATGATGCTGCAGTCATCACCAAAATTATTTCCCAGCGACAAAGAGAAGAGCACTAATTTTTAAACTTTAAAATCCTTTGTAAACATATTCTTATTCGAAAATACTTTAAATAATATAACCTTTTAAAACTTTTTAAACAAAAGGTTTGAAACCATCGGAAATTAAATCCTCAAATTTCTTGTTCTAAATTCATTTCAGTTCCCAAATCAAGTATTATCACTTCAAATAATCAATTTAAATCAGTTTATTAAGTTCCATAAATTTACTTATATATCAAAATTTATTTCATTAACCAAATTTTAAAATAATATTGTGTCAGTTTGTTCTGTCAGAGTGTTTTAGAAATCCTATCGATAGCGTTAATCATATGAATCGATCGGAAACCCAAATCAACATCAACAACCCAAACAACACAATATATAAAACAAAACATAGATATAAAAGTACAGTTCAAAATGTTTGGAAGAATAGATTGGAAACAAAAGACAAGATGATTAAATAACAGAGTAGGGAGGTGGGTAAGCTTAAATAAATCGCGGGCAACCTTAACCGGGTCAACCGTGACTTAAAGAATAAGATCAATGTGGATTTTTCTAGGGTAAATCTACATTCGATCTCAAGAGTAAGAGTTTGGGATAACAAAAGATATTAGTATCTAAACCAAGGATAGATATAAATCTCTAGTGAATCGATGCTAATTGTAAAGGAGTTTCACCCTTTTACAATTCAATTTGAAATTGGCGTGACCACCGACTCACTAGAAAGATCATTCAAAGCGGAGTTATGGAATACTCCAGAGTCAAAAGAAGATAAATAGTGAGGGATACGAATGGATTTTGGAACCATAGGGAACGTTCCAAAATTCAAAGGAATCGAGTCAAAAAGGAAGAGATTCAAACTCGAACGAAAATGATTCTGTAAATACATTCACTTCATATGCTGAGTTTTGCCTAGAGCTACCAAAGCTCTGATACCAACTGTAACAACCCGATATTTTCAACCATTCGCATCCATTATAAGTGTATAGGTAGACACTCATGCTGGAATTGAATTGCTCAAAATACCGCGTTGTAAATAAAAATTTGGCAAATCTCAGAATATACAGTAAATAAAATCACAGATCACAGACACAGAGTAATAATAATGCAGCGGAAGTAAAAGAGATAGTAGTTCAAGAAACTATTATATAAATATATCAGAGTTACATAATATACAACAGAAGAAATATAAAGTACAAAAGAAGTCTCAATGTATAGAAATCTACTAATACAATGCTGGAAAGGACCAACAGACTGCAAAAGATAAAACTTGACAAGTAGATAATCTCCAGCGATTCCAATCTCCAGAAAGTGGAAATCCAAATCTGTGAATACTCATGCTGACCAGAGCGTAAATAAAAAATACAAACACTCGAGTCAGGACATACATACTTATACAATGTAAACCAACTCAAGTGAACTGTAGTAAAGGTACAAGTAACTTAGAAGATGCTTGGGACCGCCCATCCTCGAAGGATCCGTTAAACTATTTACTATGTAGTATATTGCACTATATACAGTAGTGTCTAATCAGTAAAGTATAATCATATAGAAAACAGCGTTAAGGGGATGGTGAACCTTAACGCGGTCAGATCTTTAAAACCAAAATCGTAGTGGGCTCGATGTAAGGATATGACACGGCACACGAGGCAATGCCAGGGTGGACACACCATTTGCACTCCCGGACCGGTGGTGACGGCAAGCCAGCAGCTTCCGCCCACCTCGAACAATACCTCCAAATCAAAGTGGCGCCACGTATCGAATCACAAAACTAATAGAATGGTTTCCGATGGAGCATGCTCGATGAAAGGGTGCGACCCTTTGTGTAGCCCGGTATAGCTCCTGTTTTAGTCATATATGCCAACTCACGGGAGTTGGGTCCACGTAATATACCTCGAGAACGTCGCCACCATCCTACTTCATTCTGGAATCTCCACCGCGTACGCAGTTGTTAAAGTGGTTTTCGGTATTGGCCGGCTGTAAGACAATATCCATTCCCGATCTCTTTAACAACCAATCGTTATTATAACCCGTAGTTATAACTTTAAAACAATATTTTATACTTCAAAATAAAATATCATTTCAACCCAAATCTTTATCAAAATAAAGATTAAATCATTTCCAAACCATTTCAATATATCATCATACCATATATTTCAATTCAAATATTTGTCAAAATAAATATCAAGTCATTTCTAACCATTTCAATATATTAAATTATCATATCCTTTCAAAACTTCCTTTCAAATCATTTTAATATATCAAAATATCACAACCTTTCAGAGCTTCATTTTCAAATATCATATCTTTCAGAACTTCTTTCAAATCATTTTAATATCAAAGTATCATATCTTTCAAAACTTCGTTTCAAATCATTTTAATATATCAAGATACCATATCTTTTCAAAACCACAATATAAATCATTTTAATATATCAAAATAGCTATATTTTTTCAAAACCACATTTCAAATCATTTCAATATACCAAAATATCATATCTTTCAGTACCACATTTCAAATCAATTTAATATATCAAAAGTTATATTTCAAAACAAATTACTTTATTTTAAATCATAAAAATGAAGTTATTACATTTAATAATTAAATTATTAAATTCCAAAAATTTAAACTTTTCAATGTTCATTTATGCACTTAAATTTATTAAAATAATGAAAATTCAAGTTTTGCAGCATTTAGAAAATGCTACAGAAAGTTACATTAAAAAACAATTCAATTTAACAAAAGACAGTATTAAAAATGCTGTTAATTAACTTCAAATATTCAAAAGAATTTCACAAACACTTATATTTTTATTTAAATCATTTTTAACTTATAAAATCATACATTTTCACATTTATAAGCATCATTTAATTTTCTTTAAATTCATAATTTTACAAAGTTAAGTTTCCTTTCAAAAATCAATATTTATTAATAATTCGCTTATTAAATTTCAACATTCAAATTTAAATTCATTACATTAAATTTCAACTTAAAACTTAAGTTTAAAATTTCAAATATAACTTAATTCCATTTTATTTAACTTAACTTAAAATTTCACTTTTAAACCAAATTCATAAATTCCAATTTAAGTTATATTTCTAAATTCAACTCAATATTCACTCATTAACATTTTAACTTTATTCAAAAATCATTAATATGTTATAAAATCATTTTAAATTAATTTAAATTCAAAATATCATAAATTTATCATATTTCAAAGTTAATTTAAATTCCATTAAAAATTAAATCAAAATTTCCAAAATAACTTACATTCAGATTTTCTAACTTTTCCATAATTTATTTAACTTATAGATTTTCAGAAAATCAATAATACTTTACAAAAAATATATTTTTATTAAATTTTAAATCAAAATATAATAATAATTAAATTTCTAAAATATTTTAAATTTTTTACAAAAACATATTTTAACTACGGGCCTGTATATAATTTTCTACGCTAGGTAAAGTGATACGGGTAATATACCATTTCAACCCGTAATTTGCAAAGAAAAATCCGGGTTTTATCATTTCAAACCCGCAGTCCCAAGTAAATAAAATAAGTTGAAAATCGTTCAGGCCTATCATTTCAGCCCATAACGATTTTCCCCTATTCTAAAGTCCGTTCGGGTATGTATCATTTCAACCCATAGTGATTCTAATCTAAAGGGAACTTGCAGTGTGATAAACTGATAAAAATAGCAGAACAACATAATATAACAGTAACAGATGTTATAACAGGTGTTCAAGCATGGGTGAACATCATAAAATCATAATATAGCAGGTGTAACATGATAATGCATTTTACAGATTCAAAAGGGGTCAATTTACTAGTTATATATGCACATATTGTCTGGTGAGAATAACTCACATGTTCAAAGCTGGAGATATCTACCAAAGCATACAACGCAACACAATGAAGGCACGATGACATGGATATGACTTGATAGTGGAGAGCCAAAGCAATTTGACTTGTTCAAACATTTACACAAAACAATACAAATATATGTAAGTTTCAACACGATTTAAACATCAAATAACATTAGAATTCAAAGCCCAAAACAACATCGAATGAATTGCACTTGTTCTCAACCTCATGTACTTCAGTTAGGCAGTGATTAGGCTCAGCTAAATCAGGGAATTGGGTCAGGTTTGGGTGTGTAAGGGTCGGCCTACACATGGGTTTGAAGGTGGGTTTAGTCTAGGTGCATAAAACTAGGTGTACAGGGCTAAAACTATGCAACATACATCATTTGTTGCTCTTGTTTGGTTTGACCAGAGACTAGGTGGGCCCAACCAGTGGTTCAGGTGGTGATGGGTGATGTGGAAGAGGGTGGAGGTCAGGCCAGAGGTGGTGGTGGTGGCGGCAGCAAAAGGTGGAGGAAGAAGGAAATGACAATCCTAGACTAGGTTTGGTACAGGTGATGGCTAGTGCTAGTTTAAGTGGATTTTTGTGATGATCTTCACCATGGCTTGGCTTGGCCTGAGGAGGAGAGGTGTTAGGATGTGTGATGGTCAGGTAAAAGTGGTGGTGGTGGTCGGCCACAGCTTGGAAGAGGGGGAATACAACTATGAAGGTAGAGAACATATACAAAATTCAATAGAAAACTAGAAAAATAAGGAAGAAGGGGATGAATTTTACCCAAAACTTTGAAGCAATGGTCGTGCAATTTTTTTCTGAGTTTGAGAAGGTTAGAATACGTGAAAAATGAGGGAGATGTAGCTGGAATGAGAAATGAAAGCATGGCAAAAAAATCATTAAAGAGTGGAGTTGAGAAAATGAAAGGTCGGAATTCAAAAGGGTAAAAGGCAATTCAAAAGTCAAAAACCCTTCATATTTCCTTATTTTATTTATATAACTTTATATTTATGGAAATAATAATAATAATCCCAGATAAGATTTCGAAAATTTATCAAAATATAAAAATTTATATAAAAATTTATTAATTATATAAGGTAAAATAAGAAAATAGCTTAAAAAATTGCAAACTGGACTAGAAAATTTGAAAATAAACAGAATAAATTTTAGAAAAATTATATGGACTTGGAAAATAATTATAACAAATATAATAACATAAAAATATAAATTCATTCACAAAATAAATATATAAATTTAATTAAATAAAATTTAAATGAAGAAAATAGCAAAGAAAATAGAAACTAGGCTTTAAAATAGAAAATAAATTTCAATAGACCTTAGAAAAATTATATTATCATTTTAAAAATATTAAAAGACAAAAATATACTTAAAATAACATATTAACACATATGAAAAAAAATTAAATTTAAAGAAAATAGAAAAAGATTTAAAGAAATTGCTTAAAAATCCAAAACGTTGTCTAGAAATTACAAATAATCACCATTGACTTTGGAAAATTGTTTACTTCATTTTAAAATTATTATAATACAAAAATATACATACAATAACAAATTAAAATAAATACGACGAAGGGAAAAAAAATTATAATTTAAAATAGATAAAATTGTTAAATAAATCAAATTATACTCAAAATTGAAATGTACATAACTTTTACAGTTTAACTCCATTTTCAACGAAACGAAAAGCAGTGTCAAGTTATTTCATCTATTTTCATAATAAAAGATAAAATTTAAGATTTAAAATAATTTAAATTTGAAATTTAAAAAGTCACGGTTTGAACAGTTTGACCAGAAATTCACTTTACAGTAAAATATTCAAATCATACTAATTTGAACTATAAATCACTTGAAAATCAACATTTATATTTAAAAATGAAAATTTTGAAATAAAAATAAATTTAAAATAATTGAAATAAAATTAAGTCAAATTTAAAAATATATAGGCAAAAATTTAGGGTTGTTACAATCACCGACATCAAAAATCTATATTGAAAGAACTTAGAGACCTATTTGAAAATTTCACCTACTGTCTAGGGATAATGGTTTTTTCATTATTCAATTGCGATGATTGTTTGGATTGTGACAATGCGTTGAAAGGTGGACCATATCTTTTTGATAATTAGATCATTATTCTAAAGAGATGGAATGTGGGTATGAGATTTAAAAAAGATTTATTATTAACCATGTTGATTTGGGTGAAATTTGCTAATCTTGAACTTCAATTATGGGATACAGAAGCCATGAGTGCTACTGCTAGTGTTCTTGGAAGACCTATTAAAATGGACAAAATCACTGCTGATGAATATACAGTGGCTTTTATGAAGATTCTGATTGAAATGGAAGCAAACTCGAATTTTCTAAAAGAACTTGAGGCCGTGTTACACATGGGAGAGGAACTGATAGCTATTGTGAAATACTTATATAGACCATTTAGTTGTAAGAATTGTAATATGTTTGGTCATTCGACGTCACGGTGCAAGTCTAAGCTGATAGATAAGTGGGTACCTAAGGAGCCGGCTACTAATAATGTTATTCCAAATGATTTAGATTCTTGACTATCAGAGGAAGTGGATATTCAGATAGGACAAATTATAATGGTTACAAACAATGTGGGTTATGACAACCCATTAATACATAACCAGTTTGAGATTTTAAATAATATAAGTTAAATGAAATGGGCTATGAAACTGATAATTCAGAAAAAGAAAATAATTCTGGTACATTGATAGATAATGCTTTTAAAGGAAACACAGTAGTTCTGAATGCACATGTAGATAAATCTACTTTTGATCTCCCTGAAGACCTGACCAAGACTGATGGTAACAATTATCCTTTGCCTTCTCTCACAATACATGGTGAGATAGAAGGTACAGTGGAGGATGTTGGGGATTTTGCGGTTCGAGACGGATTTGATGGCGATAGGGATAAAGACAATGGTGTACTTCCGACTTCAAGGATCTATGGAATAGATTCTTTCAGACAATAGTTCAACCCACCAGGTACAAACGGGTTATCGAACTATCGACTTTCAGGATTCAATGAAGCCCTATAACAGCGAATCGGATTCAAAGTTTGTACGACTTTGATCCGACCAAGAATACTTCAGAAACTGTATCTGATGATGCAATTTGTAGAGAACAGATTGAAGAGGAAGAAGAGAGCAATTCTGCAATGGTTTCTGAATATGCAACACCTTGGAGGCGTCGCAAAACAGACCAACGGTTTCTGGAGTCGCAGAAATGCTCGGGGAAGAAGAAGAGGATTTTTCACTGTCTGCAACTGTTTCTGGGCGTCGCTATTTATAGACGTGAGGAAGTGTCTATTCGCCAAGTGTCACGACCGTTTGCAACGGTTCGTAACTGTTGCGAACAGATTCAAACTTAAACGTCACGACCTTTCATTTGCAACGTTACTAATTCCCGCCTTTAATCAAATTTAGATTTTCCGGATCTGGGTCCTTAACGGGCCGAAATTTGGCCCGTTACTGTTCATATACGATCCAAAAATATTTTCGGATCCGAAACCCGTACCCGGCCCGGCCCGGTTCGGTTCGGTCGGACGGACGGCGGCGGCGCGCATGTGGTGTTGCATGACTTCTCTCCTCACAACAAAGCAAACATGTGGGAGCCCCAAGGCCCCAACATCCACTTGAGAGAGCTATACTTATACAAGTATAGTCTCCTTTTTTCTACAATGTGGGACTTTACTTTCTTTTCTTCTACTCTTCCAAAAAAAATCCAAACCCCAAAAGCTCTTTGAAAATTTACAACAATCTCCCCCAATTTTCAAAATAATAAAATAAATAAATAGGACGGCTGAATCACTAGAGTGACTTCCTACATACCCAAGTGGGATCAAGCCTATGTAGTTCTAAGATCAAGTTTTGCATCATCGTGAAAACCAACACATAAATAAAAGGTATCTTTTGGATTTGAACCTTTACTTAGTGTAAACCATTCAAAGCCTTATCGAGATTCTATGGTGAACGAATCTTGAACCAAGTATCCCTAATGATAAAACCGGAACAATCACACATGTTGATTTCCTTAGGTAAAGTGTCTGTATTGCTCAGCACGTTAATGGCCATGTGCTTAAATCCTGGTTCATGAGTCTACTTAGAAAGCAGTCTTACTTTCCTAGGAAACGGCCCGATTTCCATACTCATATAGGTAAGTCTCTAAAGGTGTTTCTGCGATACACCTTTTAAGGTTTCTAGACTTATTAAGGATATATATCCATCCTTTGTTCTTGCAGAATCCAACACTAAATATTATGGGATTATCAATTTAGTGTTCCATAATCATTCTCTTAACTTGTTGGTACCCATTGAACTTTGTCTATCCTTTTCAAGACATAAGTTGGGTTTCTGTTAAGGATGATCAACCTTCATTCACAGACCTTAGTCCCATTTCTTGTGACTTTATAGAAACTAACGCCTTTGGAAGACCTTTTGTAAGTGGGTCAGCCAAGTTTTTCTTCGTTTCTATGTAGTCAATAGTTATAACTCCTCTTTTGAGTAACTGTCTCACTATTTGATGTCTTAGACTCACATGTCTAGACTTTCCATTATATGTCTTATTAGACACATTGTATATTGTTGCTTGATTGTCACAGTTAATCAAGACTGCTGGAGATGGCTTCTTCCACAAAGGTATTTCCATTAATAAATTCCTAAGCCATTCCGCTTCTTTACATGCATCTGCTAATGCAATCAATTCTGACAACACTGTTGAGTCAGAAATACAGGTCTGCTTCTTGGAAGCCCAAGACATAGCAGCGCCTCCTAGTGTAAAGATCCATCCAGTCATAGAGTTGGATTCTACATTGTTCCAGGTTACATCACTATATCCTTCTATTACAGCAGGATATCCTTTATAAGATAAACCATATTCAATGGTTCCTTTCAAATAAGCTAAAACTCTGGAAATGGCTTTCCAATGTTCGAAACCTGGATTACTCGTAAATCGATACAATATATTTATAGCATGCGCGATGTCTGGTCTAGTGCAATGCATAGCATATATAAGACTCCCAATAACACTGGAATACTCTAGTTGAGAGATAGTATGTCCAGTGTTCTTTTCTAATTTAATACTAGGATCTAAAGGAGTTGGTGCTGGTTTGTCATCGTAACGACCATACTTTTGTAGTAATTTCTCTATGTAATGGGATTGAGTGAGTAATAACTCCCCCTCTTTCCTAAAAATTTTAATTTCCAGAATTACACCAGCCTCTCCTAGATCTTTCATATCGAATTTAGAAGACATAAACTTTTTAGTTTCATTCACACAGGATATATTGGAACCAAATATTAGCATGTCATCAACGTATAAACATATTATAACAATACTGTTGTTATCCGATTTGCTATAAATACATTTATCAGCATCATTAAAAATGAATCCATATGACAGTGCAACTTTATCAAACTTCTCATGCCATTGCATGGGAGCTTGCTTCAGGCCATAAAGAGATTTTACTAATTTGCAAACTTTCTTTTCTTGGCCTGGGGTTTTTGAACCTTCAGGTTGTTCCATATATATCTCTTCTTCTAAATCTCCATTTAGAAAAGCAGTCTTTACATCCATTTGATGTATGACTAATTTATGAATTGATGCAAGTGCAATTAAACAGAACCCGGTCACCATAGGGAACATATTGTAGATCTCCGTGAATAATTTGATGTTTCTTTCTCTTGTTTAAGATCAGTTATGAATGGAGAATATTGTTATCTTATTCTATTCTTTATAGGTAAATAAGTTGGGAAGAAGTTGTCAATAATAGATTACCCAGAGAAATAGGTAAAAGGAATTTCCATCCAACATTTAAAAGTTGGTCCATTCTCAGTCTAGGTAAAGTCCATCTTGCTGTGATAGGAATGAACAAAAACAAATAATAGAAGATATGCGAGCAACTGGAGCATATGTATCAAAATAATCTACTCCATGTCTTTGCTTATATCCCTTAGCAACTAATCTGGCTTTAAACTTATCAATGGATCCATTTGTGTTCAACATTTTCTTGAATATCCATTTACATCCTATAGATTTAGCACCAGGAGGTAAATCAGTTAAAACCCAAGTTTGGTTTAACATTATGGAATTCATTTCATCATTGATAGCTTCTTTCCAGAAATTTGAATATCTGGAACTCATAGCTTCAGAATAAGTTTTGGGATCATCATCAACGTTCATTACATATTTAGTCACATTAAGGACTTCGTCCTTACTGCCTTCTACAAGATATGTAATGAAGTCAGGACCATAGTCCTTCTCTATTCTCGCTCTTTTACTTCTCTGTTGTTCAGAGTACTGACACTTCCTTGCTGTTTTGAGCAGGAGCATAATCATCGTCATTGATATCATTAGTTATACTACGTTCTGGACTAGATGATCTCAATGGTATCTCAACAGTTTGATTTTCAAAGAATTCTACATCTACAGATTCTTTAACTTCTAGGGTGTCAAGAATAAGAAATCTATAAGTCATACTATTAAGTGAATATCCAATGAAAACACATTTAAATGCTCTATTTCCTAACTTTAGTCGTTTAGGGTCTGGTTTTCTAACATAAGCTAAGCAACCCCAAACTTTAAGTCTAGTTAGGTTAGGTTTCCTATTAAACCATAATTCATAAAGGGAAATATTATTCTTTTTAAGTGATACTCTATTTAAAATATAACATGCAGATAACATAGCATCACCCCATAGGTTATAAGGTAAAATAGAACTTATGAGCATGGAATTAACCATTTCTACTAAAGTTCCATTCTTCCTTTCAGCAACACCATTTTGTTGTGGTGTATATGCGGCAATACATTGGTGAATTATACCTTGTTGTTTACAAAACAAGGTGAATTCATTTGAGAAATATTCACCACCACGATCTGAATGTAATATTTTAATTTTAACTCCTAATTGTGTTTCGACCTCTGCTTTGTAAATTTTGAATTTATCAAAAGCCTCATCTTTAGTTTTCATTAGATATACATATGCATATCTAGTATAATCATCAATGAATGTTATATAGTATTGGTTACCACCATAGGTGATATGACTTTTTAAGTCACCCACATCACTATATACCAAATCAAGCAAACTAGTTTTCCATTCTACGGATTTAAAGGATTTCCGGTATATTTTTGCTTGAACGCATATTTCACATTTAGAGATGGTATCGAAATCACAATCAGAAATTAATCCTAATTTATTCATATTCCTAATGACATTATAATTAACATGTCCTAATCTACCATGCCATAAATTAATAGAATCAACAATATAAACAGAAGATTTCTTTATTAAATTCAACTTAATCATGCCATTACAAGAGTATCTCTGTCCAATGAATTTACCATTCTTAGACAACACTAGTTTATCAGACTCATACACCATCTTGAATCCTCCTTTGTTAAGAAGGTATCCAGAGACCAAATTCTTACACATATCGGGTACATAGAATACATTGACTAATGTAAGAACTTTTCCAGAGGTGTGAGGAAGTTCTATAGTGCCTTTTCCCAGAACTTTACTTGGAACCTTATTTGCTCCAGTAACTTCATCGGCTTCTCCTTTATTTTCTTCGTAACTCTTGAACAGATTACGGTCTTTACAAATGTGAATGGTTGCTCCAGTATCGAACCACCAATCATTATCATTGCCACTAACGGAATTTGCCTCTTGCACTACAGCCACAAGCGAGTCTTTGACCACATTCACTTTTTGTTGTTTCTTCCGCAGACGGCAGTCTCGGGCATAGTGGCCGGGCTTGTTACAAAAATAACAAGCACCTTTCTTTTTGTTGTTAGTTTTGGAATGATTTTTCTTAAACTATGTCTCATTCTTTGGCTTTAATTTATCAGTAATTTCAACATTATTTGCCTTAGAATGGGACTCAGTTTGCGGATTATCATCTAGATCGCGTTTGCGAGAGTCTTCTTCAATACGAAGATGACGCTGTAAACCGTCTAAATTATAATCCGTTTTCCCATGCTTCATCTTTTTCTTATAATCATTCCAACTATGAGGAAGTCTAGAAATTATAACTCCAACAACAAAAGATTCAGGGAGATAAATTCCAGCATCTTTAAGTTGATTCACCAACAGTAAGATTTCGCTTACTTGTCCAATTCAGGGGGATAAATTCCAGCATCTTTATTACTTGCCTCGGATATGCGGTACTTATTCTCCAGAGCAGTCCAGAGTGCCTTCGCTGTTTCCAAGGTCCTATGAGCATTGTAGACTGGGGTAGATAGCGCATTCAGAATATGGCCTCTGCATAGGAAATCGTCCTCTTTGCGCTTTGCACGTTTAGCCTTTAGAGCAGCATCATCCTTATCAGTTTCCTCCGGGATTTCTTTCAAGTCATCTTCCAAGATGTAGAACAACTTGACGGTGACCAGGAAAAATTTCATCGTCTCTTGCCAACGAGTGAAATTGTCGCCATCAAAACGCTCCAATCGAGTTAGATGCTGATTCATAACTTGTAGAGCGCTCGAACCTTCCATGGTTGAAGTATATTGTCTGAAAATTTGTTGGGGATTTTGCGGTTCGAGACGGATTTGATGGCGATAGAGATAAAGACAATGCTGTACTTCCGACTTCAAGGATCTATGGAATAGATTTTTTCAGACAATAGTTTAACCCACCAGGTACAAACGGGTTATCGAACTATCGACGTTCAGGATTCAATGAAGCCCTATAACAGCGTAATCGGATTCAAAGTTTGTACGACTTTGATCCGACCAAGAACACTTCAGAAACTGTATCTGATGATGCAATTTGTAGAGAACAGATTGAAGAGGAAGAAGAGAGCAATTCTGCAACGGTTTCTGAATCTGCAACACCTTGGAGGCGTCGCAAAACAGAGCGACGGTTTCTGGCGTCGCAGAAATGTTCGGGGAAGAAGAAGAGGATTTTTCACCGTCTGCAACTGTTTCTGGGCGTCGCTATTTATAGACGTGAGGAGGTGTCTATTCGCCAAGCGTCACGACCGTTTGCAACGGTTCGTAACTGTTGCGAACAGATTCAAACTTAAACGTCGCGACCTTTCATAATCAAATTTAGATTTTCCGGTTCTGGGTCCTTAACGGGCCGAAATCTGGCCCGTTACTGTTCATATACGATCCAAAAATATTTTTGGATCCGAACCCGGGCCCGGCCGAACGACGGCGGCGCGCGTGTGGTGTTACATGACTTCTCTCCTCACAGCAAAGCAAACATGTGGGAGCCCTATGGCCCCAACATTCACTTGAGAGAGCTATACTTATACAAGTATAGTCTCCTCTTTTCTACAATGTGGGACTTTACTTTCTTTTCTTCTACTCTTCCAAAACAAAATCCAAACTCCAAAAGCTCTTTGAAAATTTACAACAGAGGATTGGACTTATTCTGATGATAATGGTCTTGTTGAACACCTTGGTGTAAATGAAGCTGTCCCAAAGCAACTTGAAGTAGATATAGAGGTTTCTGAGCATGTGGAAAGAAACTAGATTTTTTTGATGAAATAGAGCACATCTTTACTACTAATAATGAAAATTCGTTGAATTAATCTCCTCGGCGTCTTTTGTAATTCCGAATATGTCCTTGCTTTCCTTTTACATTAATGTAAACGGCGCGTGTGCGAAGCATGGGCCAATTCTAGTGAATAATAATAAAAATAAGAAGAAGAAAGGATCTTCAAAAATAACATCTCATGCTCCTCATAAAATGTCGACAAGGAACCAAAGTAAAATTAAATGAATATAGTCGCTTGGAATGTTAGGGGTTTGAATGCTCCAGACAAACAGTTTGAAGTAACCAAATTCGTAACCAAATACAAGCCTTATATTGTAGGCTTGCTTGAAAATAAGTTAAGTAACAATATGATTGAGAAGTTGAGTATTATGTTAAGTATTAATTGGCTGTCATTGGGCAACAACGATGGTGGTAAGGGTCGTATTCTTATAATATGGGACTCAAATATTTGGAAAATCTAGGCTGAAAATAAATCTTACCAACATATTTCCATACCAGCTGAGAATTTCAGAGGTATGTCTTGTAGATTGACTTTTATTTACGCTAATAATTTTTTGACAGACATGGAAAGTTTTTGGTTGGATTTAACTAAATAAGCTAACAATGTGAGTGTTCCTTGGTTGGCTCCGGGGGATTTTAATAACATTCTGTCTATAAATGATAAAAATGGTGAAACTTCTATCCCTTTTAGATACATGTCTGGCTTTATCAACTACATTTCTGCTTTTGGTTTGATGGATGTTCCTGTAGCTGGTTTCAAGTATACTTGGAGAAAAAGAGGGTTAGCAACTAAAATTGACAAAGTTTTCTGCAATCATACTTTTCTTGATAGTTTCCCTGCTTTAAATTTTTTTGGGGTGGCTAACCCTATCAGTGATCACATACCTTTATGTGTTAATTTTAACAGAATTGATAGAGTAGCCAAAAACATTCCTTTAGATACGTCAACAGTTGGAATTCTATGGAGTGATATATCGACTATTTTGTGAATGCTTTAGATACTTTGTTTTTTTGATGATCATGGTACGAAAAATTTTAGATTCCAAAAATTGCTCAAAAGTTGCAAGACACTTTCTAAAATTTGAAACTATAATAGAATTAACCAGGAATGGTTCTACAGTCCTTATTTTCAATGCATGTATAGAAAACATCCCTCCCTTTTTATGTTTGTAAATTTAGTCCCTCTTATTAACTTTTGCATATTTTATTCCCGTTATACCCTTGGTTTTGTTTTATAGACCTTTTTCTTTTTGTTTTTTTCCTTGCAATCAAATTTCGTTCTTGCGCATATTTTCTTCATCCTCCTGAATCTCGTTACTCATTCTCGCGCGTTGTCTCTATTTGAATTCTCAATTTCCTTTTCCATTATTTCTAGATTGATGGTAACTTGCTCTGATTCTGCGTTTGATCTAGGGTTTACTTATCTTGGTATTGAATTTTGTCAGGATCGTGTAATTTTTATTGCTTTTTATTTTTGTTTTAATTTAGCTTCCTTTTGTTTTGTTTACAGTTGCTTATATCATTTCTTTAACTATTTTCTGATAGTATGGATCTGAACATTCCTATTACAAGGTATATATTATTTGATTCTGTTTAGTTTTTTAAATTTTGCATGTGCAACTTCTCTTTGTTCATATGTTTATATTGATTTATAGTTTGTATTTGCCTCTGTTAAAATATTAAAACTGCAATATTACTTGCATTTAATCTTTTTCCATTTTCTTATGTGCATTTGTTTGTTCATATCTGTATATTTATTTTCATTATGTATATATTCTGTTAAAATATTAAAACTGCAATTTGACTTGCATTTTATCTTTTTCAATTCTCTTATGTAATTTCTTCTTTGTTTATATGTGTATATTTCTTTACAATATGTATCTATTCTGTTAAAATATTAAACCTGTAATATGACTTGCATTTTATCTTTTTCAGTTTGTTTATGTGTATTCCTTCTTTGTTTACATTTGTATATTTCTTTACATTATGTATATATATACTGTTAAAATACTAAAACTGCACTATGACTTGCATTTTATATTTTTTAGTTCACTTATGTGCATTTCTTCTTTGTTTTCATGTGTAAATTTCTTTACAATATGTATCTATTTTGCTAAAATACTAAAATTGCAATATGACTTGCATTTTATCTTTTTCAGTTTGCTTATGTGCATTTCTTCTTTGTTCATATGTTTATATTTCTTTACAATATGTATCTATTCTTTTAAATATTAAAACTGTAATATTACTTGCATTTTACTGTGGAATTGTTGTAGATTATCATTTTTTGTTTAAAATGCTTCTTTTTATTATTATAAGTTAATTTAGTTTTGTTTTATTAACTATTTTTTAGTGTTTGCAAATTACTGTGGTCATGTTTATTTTATTTTATGCTTATAATATTGTTTTTTGCAAGCTGATATTTAAGACAAAATTTTCTCTGTTCTGTCTTGTGTATGTGCATTTATGAACTGTTGGTTCATTTGCTTCATGATAAGCCTTTGTAATGGATTGTCAAATTTATCAGGCAATTTCAAGTTACCGAAACATATTAATACCTTACAAGTTTCTGGTGATTTTTTATTTCCAGAGCTCAGAAACTATTTTTATAACATCTATTAATACTACATTTGTTTATTGTTTGACTTATCAACAATTATTTTTATAAACTGATGGATGTGGTTGGCAAATTTGTACAATTTTTTAAATCTGCAAAAGCCAATTCAAAAGGGATGGTTTTGGAGACATATCAATGTTTACATGTTAAACCTTGTATGCAAAACTCATTTTGCATTATTTAATAGTTGAACTGAATAATAAAATGCAGTGCTTGCATGGAATATGCAGTGGGAATTTCTTATTCATTGTTTATGGATCTTCTTTTTCTGTTGTTGTAGCCTGCTGATAATCTAATGTCTTCTTTTTGTTTTGTTGCAATTCCGATGATAACAGTGAAGGTGTTTTGGTTGTATTCGTTAATAAGGGTATTACTTATAGCAAGAGAGTAGCTGTTGGTTTTTCTCTTCATGATTTGAAAGTTAGTCTATGCGATGTGTTCCAAGAATATGTACCTTCTTCTTTGGAGTTATCTTTTAATTTGGAAAACAAAATTCGAATTATTGAAACAGATTCCGACTTGCAATCTAGATTGTGTCTTTCTATGTTTAGACATGAAGACTATTTTCATATTAATGGTAATCTAAGCATGTCTTCTGAAGATGTTGATATCAGTAGTAATTCAGCAATTACTACCATTAGTTCTACAAATAATGTTTCAAGTTGTGCTTCCACTATGTCTACTGGTAATGCTCGTTGTGATTTAAAGTCTCTTTTGAAGAAGGACTGTTCTATTCCTTTATTTACTAAAAATGGTCAGTTATTCCCTGGAGGCGTTAGTGAGTTTAAGCTCAAATTTCTTTTGTACTGTCTTCGTGGTGGTTATAGGGTGAAGATGATTAAAAATGACACGGTTAGAGTAACTGCAAGATGTTCTAGAGTTGGTTGCCAATTTCGTGTGCATTCATCAACTAAATTTAATCTTCCATGCTATTTTGTACTTAAAACTAGTAATCTTGTTCATTCGTGTGGTGCTGGTGTTGTTGATATCAGTCATCCACCTATATCAAGTAAACTTGTTAAAAGATTGGTGATCGATTTTATTCGTAGTAATCCTCTTACTAGAACCAAAGACATAGTTGATCATTTTAGAAATGAGTATGATATTATACTCAGTTACTACTTTTCCTACAAAGGAAAGCAGTTAGCAATAGAAGAGATTCATGGTTCTATTGCTTTGTCCTATCATCAGCTTAATTGGTATGTTGGTGCTTTGAAGAAAACTAATCCTGGAAGTTATATTAATTTGGAACTTAACCCATACAATTCCCAATTTGAACGAATATTTATAGGTCTTGAAGCTTATAAGAAAGGTTTTGTGTATTGCAAACCTATGATAATTCTTGATGGTACATTTATGAAAGGAAAAAATTATGGTTGCTTAATGTCTGCAATTGCAAAAAATGGAAATGACGATATGTATTATTTTTCTATTCTTTTTATTTATCTGTACAATAATGAATTGATGTTATATATTTATCTATAGCATATTGCAATGGTGGAAATTATGGTTTGCATTTTTTATTGTAACAAGCTCTACTAATATCTTTTATATTTCTTCATCTTATTGGGTGCAAGTTTGCTGAAATATGACATAGGAGCCTGCAATAAAAAAAACATGTTTATTTGCAAAATTTTGTTTATAGCAAAAAAACATGTTTAAAGCAAAACAACAAATTTCCTATATCAAAATTAGAAATCTCCCTTTTTTTGTTAAAACGAAATGCGATTAGTTATTCCTAAACATGTTATATGTTGTTTCATATAGTGTGTTTGTTCTATGTTAGTTCAAAGTACACATTGGAAGTGGATGTGTTGTCGGTTGTATGGGGTATGCAGGACAGTTTTGTTGAGGGGCAATAAATGCTTATGGCAGTTATATACTTTGCATAGGGAATGGATGGACTTGACAGGCAGTTTGGGGTTTTGATGGGTGTACTATTGTGTGTAGATGAGTCTGAAGGGAAGTTTTTCTGTAGTTGTAGTTTTATGGTAAGGAAGGGTGCTGGTATGGTAGGATGGTTAACAAATGTGATGTGTGTTTAGATTTTTTTGTGAGGAGCAGGTAAAGTGAAACTGTGTGTAGTTTTATATGGACGTGGTAGTACAATTCTGGTTTGCAGCAGTTTTGTAGGTGGTGATGGAGCAATAATGTAGTTGTGGTTTGTAGTATGGTTTGTTTGGTATGCACTTGCTGAATGGGTATAAGTAATAGCTACTGTGATGTTGTATGTCGAATAGAAAGGTAAAGTATAATGATTGCAAGGTACTGTGAAGCAAGTTGAAGATGGCAGTTAAATGGTAGTTTGATTGGGGTATGATGGTGAAGTCATGATGGTAATGGTTCATCAGAGGATATAGGTGGTGGTCTGAGGCAATGTATATATGTGGCAGGGGCAAGTGTTTGAAAATGTTGATTGAGGAAGAAATAAAGTGGTTTGGAGTGGTGATCTGGTGTGGTTTGAAGTGATTTGGAGTGGTGTTCTGGTGTAGTTTGGTATTGGAGTTGTATAATGATGTATGTTAGTGGTACTGCAGAAGTAAGGATATGGTAGAAATCACAAGTAATAGTGTACATGAATGTGATGTCAGTAGTAGTTAGATGGTGGAGTAGGTTAAAGTGGTTGAGAAGTGCAGCCAGTTGTAGTTGTGGAGATTGTTTTGTGATTTCTGGGAATGGAATGGATATGAACTTGCAGTGATAATGTATTTAAAATGTGAGTTTATATGCAAGCGAAGGCTTTGAGGCAGCAGTCTTGTTTGATGTATGATGTATGAATGTGTGTTTAGTGACGCTACTGCAGTATTTGATGTTGTTGATCGAAGGCATTTTCAAATAGGTACAGTGATCAGTGGTGATGGCTGATGGGTATGTGGTGATATGGAAGTTCTGGGCACTGTTATGTGAGGGGTTTGAGCAGGAAGGTGATATGAAACAGGAAAGTGCACTGGGTGGTGACATGAAATAATGTTTCAGTGGTAGGAGAGGTTAACTGTAGATGATGTTATGAAGGTGGTTGAGGTATAACAGTGCACAGGCAACAGAAGTTGCAAGGTTATAAGCAGTTTGATGAAGGTGGTTGGAGTAGTAGTGGTTGTTATATGACAGAGATGATGGTGGTCGGGAAATATATGTTAAAGTGGCAGTGATGAACGTATTTCTCTGCAATTTAAACCGTTTATTTCATATATTTTTATTTTAATAAAGCGGTATTATACGGTATTTTGTTGTGGTTTTGCAAATTATTGATTCCAAAGTGCAACGTTGAAATTAATCGGTTATGCCGTCCATTGGTTCAAAAATCACGCAGCAAAGAGTGCAACATTTTGAGCATTGAAATAAATCAAAGCAATATGGACCAATTCAAGCAATGATGTGGACGTATATATGTTCTCTTTCACCAATTCAAGCAATGGACCAGTTCCTCCTAAAAAGTAGCATAATACATAACCATGATATGAAGCAAAATGGGACACATTCAAAAGTAGCTTACGTATGAATTTGGACCAATTCACATATAAAAGTATATCAAGCAATGACGTGGCAACTTGACTCTTCACCAATTTAAGGAATGGACCCAGTCAGTACAATTATCTTAGCAAATACTAAGAATAGAACCGGTCCTATTGCTAAAAAGATGGACTGATTTTAAGGGTTGAAAGCCTATATATACAGCATTATACAACACCTTGAAATCATCTCTTACCTCATCACTTTTCTTCAAGTTTAGATTTAAATTCAGCACTGTTTTTATTTTCGAACAGAATACGTAGGATTGTTGATTAGATTTAGCAATTTATTTATTCTTGTTCTTAGTTATTTTCTGCACTCTTTTCAGTTAGTTAATAATTATTTCAGTTGTTTGCTCCATTATCTTCTTTTCCGCAATTTCAATTTCTATTCTGATTTTTTTTACAATTCTATATTTTGGTTGCAATTTCGATTAGTTTCGAAATCGATTCGGAGTATATTATTGTTTTTATTTTCTGTTCAAAATTCACCGTCGAATTCGTTTAACACGCCTAAGGTTTAACTATGGATTTTAATTGTTTTAAAATACAATTCCCTGTGTTCGACCTGCATACTACACGCCTGTGCGTTTGTAGTATTTATTAAAATTTGTGCTTTTCTAATCAATAGAAAAGTTGCAACAAGTTTTTGGCACCGTTGCCGGGGAGTTGCTATTTTGAGATTTTCGATTTTTCGTTTTTAAGTCTATTCGTGTTAATTTATTTTATTTTATTTTTTTGCATTAGTTTTCAAAAAAAAAAAATCATTTTTTTTCGTTTTTCAGTTCCTTTTTGCATTAGTTTTCAAAAAAAATCGCATTTTGTTCGTTCGCTGCATTTGCTTTTTCCGTTACATTTTGCATGTAGCAGCAGCATAGCAACCGCAAACTTTGGAGTTTGATCCGCTAGCGCTACTCAGCTGTATTGGACGGGCTATCATACACCTCTGTAAGTAATTTTCAACTCTACAGGTGCCCAACTGAAAACTGATTTAATTTACTTTTTGTCATTACATCTTGAGTTGTTTATGCGCGTTTGGGCAAGAAATAATTTTAACCGTTTAGAAAGCCAAAATATTTCATTAAACAAATCAACGGAAATTTCAAATCAAACAAATATGAGAAATCACGGTTCACAACACGGTTCACAACACAGTTCACCGAAATTATCACCTAAATCACATGTTGGAAATAATGAATTTCATGAGAACTGACCATTATCCCTTAGAGACCGATGCTATCCAACACGGACTGTGCAACCTTCGGTTATTTCATTTCCACCCGCCGAAGGAAATAATTTTGAGCTAAAACATTCTTTTATCCAAGGGGTACCAAAATTCACTGGGTCTGAAAATGCATACGAATTTCTTAGTGAATTTGAGTTATATGCTTCTACAACTAAAATGCAACAACTTTCTAATGAATCCATCAAGCTAAGACTTATTCCATTCGCACTTCTAGAAAGTGCGAAAAGATGGCTTAATTCTCTTCCTAAAAATTCAATTAAAAGTTGGGATAATTTCGTTACTATATTTTTGAAAAAGTTTTTTCCTTTCCATAAAACTCTTAAAATTTGAACTGAAATCAATCAATTCTCTCAGAATGAAGGAGAAACTTTTTCAAAATACTTTGAAAGGTTCAATCAACTGTTATATAGTTGCCCACATCATGCAATCCCTAAGCACGTTTTGTGCCAAATCGTTTATGAAGGGCTTAACTATCAAACAAGATCCCAACTTGAATCAATGTGCGGGGGAGAATTCATGGCAAAAACCGACGAGGAAGCTTGGGAATTTCTAGAAGAATATTCAGAAAAGGATATGCAATGGGAAACAATTCGTGTTCCAATTTGTGCTCCAAATAGAGGAGTACATGCCATTGACCCATCACATCTTCCTATAGATACCCAAACTCCTCAAGAAGGAGAAGGACTACCCCATTACTACACACAAGACCAAATCAATGCTATAGCTCAAAATAGTCCTTATTCATCCACATACAATCCTAACTGGAAGCACCACCCCAATTTTTCATGGTCAAATCCTAACAATGTGGCTAATCCATCACATATGTATCCAATGATACCAAATCCGAATTATCGAGCCCCAACCTCTAATGCTCAAAATTCTCAACCCGCTCCTCAAACGAAACCTTCGAATCAACCGTACAGGCATCCTAATTTCAATCCATCAACCCAACCTTCTCAGCCTTCACAAGAAATTGCTCGATTGGAAAAACAACTCTCTAAACAAAATGAACAAATCACTAACCAAGATGCAAGAATTGAGCAAATCACCAAACAAAATGAAAAATATTGATAATGATGAAGGATCTCATGAAAATCAATGGGAAAGGTAAGTTGCCTAGTCAAACTGAAGTGAATCCAAAGTATAACTCTCGAGGAGTAAATCTTTGTGAGAACGAAGATGTAAATCTGGTTAATGCTGTCACCACATTAAGGTCTGGAAAGAAGGTGGACAACCATGTCGGCAACCCCGACATCCTTCTTAAATCTTCCCATGTTCCAAATTCTGAAACTCAGTCGACAACCACGGTTGTCAATCAAAACGATTCTAATTCTTCATCTAAGGTTGGCAATCCCGACCACTCTTCACCTTCTGATGTTGGCAACCCCAACATTCCAGCTCCCTTATCTTTACCCTCTAATATAACACCTTCTTCGAATGAAAAAACTTCCGAACGAGTCTATAAACCCATAGCTCCATTTCCTCATAGACTCAACAAAAAGAAGAAGCCCGCTAATTTTGACCAAATTCTTGAAATCTTCAAACAAGTTCGAGTCAATATTCCACTTCTTGATACCATCGAGCAAATTCCTCAATATGCCAAATGTCTGAAAGAGCTATGTACTCAAAAACGTGCCACTAACGTTCCTAAGACTGCATTTCTAACTGCAAACACTAGCTCTGTTCTTTCAAATCCCTCCCCAATCAAGTATAAGGACCCCGGTTGTCCTACGATCGGTTGTAAAATCGGTAACACTCACATTAGTCATGCCTTACTCGATCTTGGAGCGAGTGTGAATCTTTTGCCTTATACTGTGTACTATCAACTTGGACTAGGGGAATTAAAACCTACAAACACCACAATTCAACTAGCTGATCGATCTGTCAAAAAACCATTGGGCACAGTTGAAGATGTTTTGATACAAATCGAGCAATTCTATTTCCCAGTCGATTTCATAGTCCTAGAGACTGCACCTGTCTCAAATCCCAATAGTCAGATTCCTTTGATATTAGGTCGTCCATTTTTAGCAACATCAAATGCTATCATAAATTGTAGGAATGGTCAACTCCAACTTTCCTTTGGGCACCTAACCATTGAACTAAATATCTTCAATCTTAACAGACAACCAAGGGATTTTGAAACAGAAGAAGTTGACATGATCCAAACAATTGTAGAAAATGATTTTAGTGATATTACGGAGTCTCTTAACATGTGCCTAGATCATTTTAATTCCAATTTAAATGAAGATGAATACATTTATGAATTAAATGATATGCCATGCTCTTTTCATAATTCACTAGAATTCAATCAGTTGATGTCTACTGAAGCCTCAAAAGAAGTACGCCTTAAATTAGACCTCAAACCTCTTCCAAACGATCTTAAGTACGCATACTTAGATTCTTCGGAACAATTCCCTGTAATCTTGGCATCCGATCTCATTAAGGACCAAGAAGAACAACTTTTGAAAATTTTAAGGGAAAATAAAGAGGCAATAGGATGGGTAATCGCTGACATTAAGGGAATTAGTCCATCAATTATTGAACATCGAATACATTTACTCGACGAGGCTAAACCCACTCGCGAAGCTCAAAGGCGATTAAACCCTAATATGAGAGAAGTGGTAAAGGAAGAAATTATCAAATGTTTAGACAATAACATAATCTACCCTATCTCAGACAGTACTTGGGTAAGTCCGGTACAAGTTGTACCAAAAAAGTCTGGAATCACTGTGACAACAAATGACAATAACGAACTTGTTCCGACAAAGGTCAAAACAAAATGGCGCGTTTGCATCGACTATCGAAAACTCAATGCAGCAACAAGAAAAGATCATTTTCCCCTCCCTTTCATTGATCAAATGCTCGAACGCTTAGCCGGTCATGAATATTATTGTTTCCTTGATGGTTACTCTGGCTATAATCAAATTCCCATTGCGTTAGAGGACCAACATAAAACAACATTCACATGTCCCTTCGGAACTTTCGCTTATCGTCACATGCCCTTCGGTCTTTGTAATGCTCATGCTACCTTTCAAAGATGTATGATGAGTATATTTTCTGATATGGTGGAGGATTTCTTAGAAATATTCATGGACGATTTTTCAATCTATGGGTCATCTTTTGATCAATGCCTCCTTCGTTTAGAACGTGTCTTAAAGCGATGTAAGGAGAAATCTCTTGTTCTTAATTGGGAAAAATGTCATTTTATGGTTAAGCGAGGATTAGTCTTAGGTCATGTTGTCTCTAAAAATGGCCTAGAAGTTGACAAATCTAAAGTTGATCTTATTGTGGGCCTTCCTCCTCCAAGGTCCGTAAAGGACATTCGCTCATTTCTCGGCCATGCAGGATTCTATAGGAGGTTCATTAAAGATTTTTCAAAAATTTCAAAACCTCTTTCGAATCTTCTGGCTAAAGACGTTAAATTTGAATTTTCCAATGAATGTGAAACGTCTATTGAAACCCTCAAATCGATCTTGACCACTGCACCTATCATCCAACCTCCAAATTGGACTTTGCCTTTCGAATTAATGTGCGACGCTTCTGATTATGCCATTGGAGCCATCTTAGGTCAACGAATCGATAAACTTCCTCGAGTCATCTATTATGCTAGCAAAACTCTTAATGAAGCTCAATTGAATTACTCAACCACAGAAAAAGAGTTTTTAGCAGTTATCTTTGCCCTCGATAAGTTTAGATCATATCTCATAGGTTCTAAGGTCATAGTTTACACTGATCATGCCGCCTTGCGGTATTTACTCACGAAAAAGGATACCAAACCCGCTTAATCCGTTGGATTCTCCTTCTTCAAGAGTTTGACCTAGAAATACGAGATAAAAAGGGTTCTGAAAATGTCGTAGCCGATCATCTTTCTCGTATAGTTCATGAAAACTATATAGTTCATGAAAACTACAATAACTCTCAAATCAACGATCATTTTCCCGATGAACAAATTCTTTCCCTCTCCAGTGCACCATGGTACGCGGACATCGTAAATTATCTTGTCACAAATGAAACACCTTCCCATTGGTCAAAACAAGATAAACAAAAATTTCTCTCCAATGTTCGAAACTTTTACTGGGACGATCCTTATCTCTTCAAATATTGCACCGATCAAATCATACGTAGATGTGTCCCAGAACATGAATTCCATAGCATCCTCTCCTTTTCACATAATCAAGCATGTGGAGGACATTTTGGAGCAAAGAAAACTGCTGCCAAGGTGTTACAGTGCGGTTTTTATTGGCCTTCTCTTTTTCGTGATGCCCACGAATTTTGCTCCAAATGCACTAGATGTCAACAAACAGGTCGTATTTCCAAACGTAACATGATGCCCCTAAACCCAATCCTTGTCATCGAAATTTTTGATATTTGGGGCATCGATTTCATGGGTCCTTTTCCTAATTCTTTTGGAAATCTCTACATCCTACTTGCAGTAGATTACGTGTCTAAATGGGTTGAGGCCATTCCTACCAAAACGAATGACAATAAAGTTGTTGTCAAATTTTTGAAAGAAAACATATTTTCCCGTTTTGGCACACCTCGAGCCATTATAAGTGATAACGGTTCTCATTTTTGTAATCGTGCTTTTGAATCTCTTCTTAAGAAATATTCTATCACTCATAAACTATCTACTCCATATCATCCACAGACCAACGGTCAAGTCGAGATTTCCAATAGACAAATTAAACAAATTCTTGAAAAGACGGTTAACTCCAACAGAAAAGATTGGTCATCTAAATTGATAGACGCCCTTTGGGCATTTCGCACAGCTTATAAAACCAATCTAGGAATGTCACCATACCGATTAGTCTTTGGAAAAGCATGCCATTTACCCGTTGAGCTCGAGCACCGCGCACTTTGGGCAATCAAATACCTTAATTTTGACATAGAAAAAGCCGGATCGCATCGTAAATTACAATTGTCAGAATTAGAAGAACTAAGAAATGAAGCGTACGAAAATGCAAAGATTTATAAAGAGAAAACCAAATTCTATCATGATAAATCCATACTTCGTAAGACATTCGAAGTAGGTCAGAAAGTTCTCTTATATAATTCCAGACTTTATTAATTTCCGGGAAAATTGAGATCCCGTTGGACATGTCCATATATTGTGAAAACAGTATACCCTTATGGCGTAGTTGAAATTGAAAATCCTAGGGACGGTTCCATTTCAAAGGTCAATGGACATCGCTTGAAGCCATTTCTAGAGTTTGAACAGCACGAGGACGATGAGTTCGTGGATCTTCACGAACCTAGCTATTCGGCATGAGCCGCTCACTATCTTGCACATATCAGGTTGTATTTTTTTAGTTTTTTCTTTCTATTTTGCATTTGCATTCTATTTGACAGTTGGGACACTGTCTCATTCCAGTGTAGGGGGGACGCATATCTCATTCTGTTTGTTCATATTTCATAGTGTAGCATCATTTTTTTTTAAAAAAATCATCTCATTATTTGTTTTCAAATTTCTTTTCAATTTTTTTTCATTTCCCAATATTTTAGGACTTCGATTTATTTTTAATTAGTCAAGACAAAGTAAGTAAGCAGTTGAAGTCAATTGATGAAGATTTTTGTGAATCACTAATTTCAAATGTAAAATATAATGAAAAGTTGAATTACAAGCGATAATAGTGAGGTTAGTATATAGTGGGATTCATAGGTGATGGTTATGAAATCTTTTCTAAACTGTAGTCTTTGTTTAAAAAAAATGGCAGATTTAAAGTACATGCGTTGACATATCAAATCATTAAAGTCGAGTGGTGCTAAGTTGATTTGCATAACACTCTTTAGCTCTTCTCAAAAACAAAAAAAAACAAAAAAAAACAAATAAGAAACACCTACAGTCGATAGGTGTGCACACTTGTGAAAGTGTGTGCACTCGCCACGCTCTATACTCTTCTCACGTAAGCCCGCAAGGCAGTGCATGGATGGTATATCTGGCCTCAGCATTCTGAGTTAGGTGTATAAATAATTAAATAAATAATCACCTAAGGATTACCGACCTTTTCTGACATAGTCAGCGTCGGTTTGCATAATCCGCCAAGCTCTGTCCCAACTCTCACGTAAGCCCGCGAGGCAGTGCATGGGTGGTATACCTTGGTCCAAAGGATAGGTGTAAAAAAAAAAAAGAGAAGAAGAAAAAAAAACTAGTAAAGAGAGACTAAGCTTTGAAACCCAAACACTTCTTGACTTTGTTGATTTGGCTTGTTATACAAATGGAAATGAAAAATACCATTTTGAAAAAAACTGTGATCAACAGTGAAGAATTTATTTCATGGCTGCACTATGTTATCGATCGAACAACTGGCCAAACTAGAATCTAATATATGAAAACTTGAGTTACATTGAAATTTGTGATTAGTGAGGAACCAAAAATTTGAAGAAGTTGACTAAAACTGATATACATTATTTTGTTGCAACTATTTTGAAGTAAATCGAGTCTCCATTTGTGTAGAATTTTGCATTCATGTAGTACATTAGAATCATCACATACTGCATTTGGATTTTGTGGGTAGTATCCGCTGAAAACCCTCACGAGACACCACTCGTCCTACTAGGGACACCTAGAGGTTTAACGGCTTATTGCATACGCTCAATGCAATCGTGTTTCCTACGAAAAAGGATTTAGTTAGTTTTATTTTCTTGCTTATTCGAGAACGAATAAAGTTCTAGTGTGGGGGTATTTGATGAACGTATTTCTCTGCAATTTAAACCGTTTATTTCATATATTTTTATTTTAATAAAGCGGTATTATACGGGTATTTTGTTGTGGTTTTGCAGATTATTGATTCCAAAGTGCAACGTTGAAATTAATCGGTTATGTCGTCCATTGGTTCAAAAATCACGCAGCAAAGAGTGCAACATTTTGAGCATTGAAATAAATCAAAGCAATATGGACCAATTCAAGCAATGATGTGGACGTATATATGTTCTCTTTCACCAATTCAAGCAAAGGACCAGTTCCTCCTAAAAAGTAGCATAATACATAGCCATGATATGAAGTAAAATGGGACACATTCAAAAGTAGCTTACGTATGAATTTGGACCAATTCACATATAAAAGTATTTCAAGCAATGACGTGGCAACTTGACTCTTCACCAATTCAAGAAATGGACACAGTCAGTACAATTATCTTGGCAAATACTAAGAATAGAACCGGTCCTATTGCTAAAAAGATGGACTGATTTTAGGGGTTGAAAGCCTATATATACAGCATTATACAACACCTTGAAATCATCTCTTACCTCATCACTTTTCTTCAAGTTTAGATTTAAATTCAACACTGTTTTTATTTTCGAACAGAATACGTAGGATTGTTGATTAGATTTAGCAATTTATTTATTCTTGTTCTTAGTTATTTTCTGCACTCTTTTCAATTAGTTAATAATTATTTCAGTTGTTTGCTCCATTATCTTCTTTTCCGCAATTTCAATTTCTATTCTGATTTTTTTTACAATTCTATATTTTGGTTGCAATTTCGATTAGTTTCGAAATTGATTCGGAGTATATTATTGTTTTTATTTTCTGTTCAAAATTACCGTCGAATTCGTTTAACACGCCTAAGATTTAACTATGGATTTTAATTGTTTTAAAATACAATTCCCTGTGTTCAATCTGCATACTACATGCCTATGCGCTTGCAGAATTTATTAAAATTTGTGCTTTTCTAATCAATAGAAAAGTCGCAACAGGCGGATAAGTGAATAATTTAGGGGTTGTATGGTTGTAAATGTGTTATATATGTGTGGTTTGTGTTGCGTGATGTGATATTGTTTGGTGGTTGTGCACTGTACGTGGGAGGGTAGTGGTGGTTGCTGTAAGATGTGAGGTGCACAGAGTTGATGGTCCAGAGTTGTGTATTAGTTGTTTGCATGGTGATGGGGTTCGGGATGTTGGTGATCAGTGGGGATGTAGTGGATGGTATTGGAATTTTCAGGTGTTGGTGGTGGGTTACAGAAGGATGGAAATCGTTAGATTTTGAATGCAAATGGTTATGTTACACAGGTTCATGCACTAATATGCACAGGGGATTGTAATCATGTACTGTGCTTCATCATGTCTGATAAAGTAGTATATATTTTACACCTATTTAAAATATGTCAACCAACATAACGAAATGATGGTATACAATTTTGTTTTGTTAAAGTTTTGAATTTTTTAACCACGTTTGTTATATTCTATTATAATATTAGTAATTATCTAATTATTTTTATCGTTATCTGAAAATTCAATTTAATTTTCTTTAATTTTCTACGGTATTCAGGTTTTTTTCCAATAGCTCATGCTATAGTGTCAGGAGAAGATGAAAGAAATTGGTCTTGGTTTCTTTCTAATCTACAATCAATGTTGCAGATGATCAAATTATAACGTTTATATCAGATAGGCATCCAGCTATTATATCTTCTGCTTCGAAGTTGTTTCCAAATTCTTGTCATAGCTATTGTATATACCATATGAAAAACAATTTGTGTGCTATGTTGGGAGGTGATCCTAGAAAGGAATGGATAGTTAAGCTGTTTGTTGATGTTGCATATGCTTCTACTCATTCAAAGTTTGAAGGGGCATTGAAATCGTTCAGAGATTTTCGGGGTAATGTAGCTTCTAAATTTCTTAATGGAGTTAAATTTGAACACTTTGCAAATACTTTCTTTCCAGGTAAAAGGTATAGTGAAATGGCATCTAATATTGCCGAAAGTTTCAACTCATGGGCCATTGAAGAAAGGCATCTTCCAATAACATATTGTCTAGACTCTGTTCGAATTAAAATTATGGATCAAATTTCTAAACGTCGACAATTGAGTCAAACATGGAAAACTGAAATTTGTCCAACTATGGAAAAACGTTTGAATTCTTTTATTAGTTTGGGTCATGGTTGGATTGTCAAGAAATCTGATGAATATTGTTTTGAAGTATTGTCTACAGAGTCGCGGCATGTTGATCTTTTACATCATTGGTGTAGCTGCAATATGTGGACTATTGATGGCTTTCCTTGTCCACATGCTATTCGAGCTATTAGATCTCAAAGTTTGAATGTTTATGAGTATATTGATCAGTATTTTTCTACTGCATACTTTCATGCATCAATTTTTTTTCCTATATGTCCTGTTCCAAATACTGATAAGCATGAAGTTCTTCCAGAAAATCCTGCCATTTGTCCTCCAATTCCTAAACGTGGCCCTGGTCGTCCAGCTATCAAGCGAAAACCTTCCATTGGTGAAGCTAAAAAGAAACGAAAATGTGGAAAATGTCGAAAGTTTGGTCACAACAAGAGCACTTGTCCTTTAGTTAATAATTCAGTTGTTTTAAGTTGAAGATTTCGAAAGAATTTATTTGGCAATGTACTGTTTTGAATTTGAAATTTTGATTTTATTTGATGTCAAAATTTGATTTTTATTTTAATAGTTTTTAAAGCATTGATTGATTTGAAACTGGCTTGAAATTTGTATTATGGAAAAATGTATGCCTGTTCTGTTAATGTTGTTTTGAAAAACTGGTGCTAGTTCAGTCATACCATTAAGAAGTTCATTGGTTAGCATGTATTCAAGGTGTGGCTGTATATATGATTCCATGAAGATATTCTGTGAATCAAATGAGGCAGACTTTGTGTTATGGGCTGCTATGATTGCTGCATATGGTTTTCATGGGCATGGTTCTGAAGCAGGAACAGAACCAACTGAGATCACGTTCTTAAGTTTGTTATATACCTGTAGTCATAGTGGATTGAAAGATAAAGGAAAGGAGTATTTTTATCTAATGAAGGAAAAATATGGACTGGTTCCCTCATTGAAGCATTACGCATATTTTATACTTTTAAAACATGAATTTGCATTTCTCAAACCAACGGTGCTGGCCAGTATATGTTTTTAACATCCATATGCAATTAAGACATTGTTCATAAATTCTTGAGAGAATGTACACTTTTTATACCTTAACTAAAACAGGCTGAAGTACTGTATCAGTTACTCAGACTGACTAAATGCTTGCTTGCATCTGAATTCCTTAGCTAGTTTTATACTTCATTTGGTGATGACAATAGCAACGGATTTTACATTGCATCCAATGGACACAGTTCATAAGTAGAAGTTCATTGATTTTTGCTGTGATAATTTTTGTATTTACTGAAATTGGGGTACTGTTATTTTCATTTTGGTCATCGAAAATATATAACAGAACAAAATATTATCCCAGCAAAAATTGATCATTCATCAATCACATAATTGAACATACATATCAACAATGATACTTTTTCCAGATATCAAACTGTTTTCACATATCAAATAAACAAGCATTTTATTAAAAAACTGTTTTGAGATATTAAACAAATAAGCATTGTATCAAAAAACTGTTTCCAGACATCAAACAAACTATTGTACTTTATCAGACATACAATTAACATAAACTAGCATTATATCACACAAATTGTTTCCACATATCAGAATAACATAAACTCTTTCCAAATATCAGTCAGATAAATTTTATGTTATAGGTTTTTTCCAAGCTTATTAAAACTAAGAAATATATATATTTATATTTAAATTAATTTTTTTTATTTTAAAGTCAAACAATTTTAAAGTTAAACAGATGTTTAAAAAATATGGAAAGTGAAAGAAAGTTTGCATTTTAAAAAAAATATGTTCTACTTCTTAAAAACTTAGGTTTGATATTTTTCATTTTAGTTTACTTTTTTTTATAAATTTAGAAAATACATTTGCATTGAAACTTTTATTCAGAACACTATAAGCTAAATAAATAAGAAATGTATGAAAAGTGCAAGCAGGTGCACACTTTGTAAAATATAACTGTTGCTTTTTTTGAAATCAAAACCACTACCTTCTTAATGTCGTCCAAATTTGTGGAAGGTTTTAAAAAAAATTCTTTTCAGTACACTAAATACTATGAACACTATTGTTCAATTAAAATATAAGTTAGATGAATAATGCAAGTAGGTGTACAGTTTGTAAATATTAAGATGAGCTATTGAAACATTTATGCTATAGTTTTCTTGTTGTAATTTTTTTACCTTATTTCCATTAAGACTCCTTAGAAACTTGTACGTAAGTTTACCCTTCAAATCACTCAAGTTCCATTTAGCTGCTGTTGGCATTTCTTCTTTGTATGATTCCCTTTCTTGAATTATCTCCACTCGGTCTCATATCCAATACTAAATTAATTAAGATATTTGTACGGTTAGAAAGTGTTTTCTGTTTGGAATGACTATTTATACAAATTAGAATATAACATAATATGAAAATTTTCAGAAACAGACAAATTAAAAAAAAACAAGTTACTGAAAATAATTCGAAAGATGTACTCACAGAAATTGTATTACAGTTGTACACATACTAGAGAAAGTTGAACAAAAATAAATAACATACAAGAAATTTGTAAAAGCTACATATTTTGTACACCATGACAACCTATCTGCAGAATAATTAACAAGCATGGATGTATTGAAGAATTGCTCAATCTCAAGTAGATTTCAGCTTGTAGCAGCAGAATTTTTTTTTAAACCTGCAATTGTATATTTTTTCATAGCAAGTGGCTTTTATATAAATTTTCACCGATTTGTTTTTGTTACAGTGCAATGTTGATTACTATTAATAAGTACATTTATCATTAAATGATGCAATATTACAGTGCAATTTGTTTGAATATTAGAGTGCACCGAGGTCCCTTATAAATCACACACAATGTCATAAGTGATATTATGTTATATAGATGAATTAGAAAATGATGCATTTTAATAAAGAACTTTTAATACAGCCTTGAAAGTAGTTCATGACATTTTGCGGTTGTGAATCGTTAAAATATTTATATTGATATTTTGGTAGTAGGTTATTCTGTTCTGTGCATGATACATGAATTTTGTTTTCTTTTATTTACTAATTTCTTAATTTAAAAGCTATAAAACAGAAAACAAACAACTTTTCTACATGTTATTCTATTCTGTGCATGTTATGGAGATAGTTAACAGTATGAAGAGGAAGTGGCTGGAGGCAGTTTTGCTGTTAGAGGTTGGTTCAATGAAGCACACTGATGGAGTAGTTTAGGCAATTGGAGTGTTCTAGGGTTGTTGGTGGATGTTGTAAAATTTAAACATGAAATGGTTATAAGGTAGTGGAGTAGTTTGTATGCAGTAGTATTGGGGTAGAGAGAGTTATGGGTGGATGTTGATTGGGATGGAATTTGTTGAAGAGTGCTGGTGGTTTTGGGTTTCGGTGGTGGCTGTTGTATTGAGAGCAAGGCGATGTCGAAGTTTGAATAGGCAGAAAATTTTCGAGGACTGTGGTCAGGGTGATATAGATGCAGTTGTAATGTAATGTTCACAGTTGCATGGATGCGTTGTAATAGGAAGACAGTAGGATGGTTAGGAATATTTTAATGCATTGTTAACAGTGCAAGTATTGGTGGTTTGGTAGTTTGGTGATGTAGGTTACGGAAGTGTGATGGAGATATGGTGTATAGAGTAAATAGGCAGAGATAGGAGAAATTGCAATAGAATAATGCAAATGAAAGTATAAAGCAATAGTGTAATGCAATGTAAAAAACAATGTAAATGAAATGCAGACAAAAAAATGCAATGTCTGAGAATGTAAAAGAGTCAGAGAATAAAACAGAAGGGAAATGTAATGTTGTTTTGAAATGCAGTGTTTTTTTTCTTTTATTTAAGAAAGAAAACTAATACTAAATCAATCAATATAGTATAGTTGCACATATTTTACGTAAGTTTTGTAGCATTCAACAATTTTAATTTAATTAAATGGACTAATTTGTACAAATGTTCAAAAAAAGGAAAATGAGACAAAATACATTACTTACAAGCAACAATAGAGGAGCAAAACTTACCAGCAAAACAGTAACACATGAGTTGTTACTTCTCTGATTTGCCATATTTCTTTTTAAATTTTCTTTCAGGTTGTCCAAAATGAGACAAAATACATAAGACCACTTCAGCTCAGAATTGCTACCTGTAAATTATATTAATATTACTTAATATACTATATAATCATTGAAATAACATTCTACGTTTAAAGTAAATATATTACCTGGGAAAAAAAAATGTACAAAGGAGATGCATTATAATAAATCTGACGACATCTTCAGCAGCTTCTTGGTCATTTTGTTTTAGCGCTGTATACACATATCGTTCTACCACTTTTTTGTTTATCTTTTCATTTTCCAACAGATATTTCTTAATAAAATTTTGGCAAATTGGTGGTAAATATTTCTTTTCTCTTTGAGGTAAAGTTGTTATTACCTTTCCTTTTACAGGAATATTAAAAATCTCTTTCATTTGCATAACATCAAAATCCAGTAATTGTCCAGCTATTTCAAATTTCTCTGTATCGGGCCTATATGTTTGTATGATTGCATCTAAACTTTTTGAATTTTTTTTATATCTTTTTTGTTAACTCCTTTTCAATGAACAATTTCACAAAATTCCAAAATGGAGTATCTCTCAGTATATTTAAATGCATTGGCGTCAACTACTCTGCCAGTCCATTTATAAATTTCAAAAAACTACCTAAATTATTTCTATAACTTTTAGTTTCTTTACTTTTTACATCTGAATCAGTTTCAGAATTCTCTTGTTCTAAAATTAAATTTTGTTCTACAATTTGTAGTTCATTTTTCTCATAAACTGATTGAGCCTCATCAGAAGAATTATTTGATAACTCTATTTCTACTGATTCCTGTAAGAAATTAATGTTAGCCAGAAAGTTTTCTATTCACTAAAAAATAACAAATTACTATACGGAAGAAAATGTTAGATTAAAATTGAGACTTATCAACATAAGATCCTAATTGAATAAAATATATAATATGGAAATAGTAATTGAAGAACATTAATTTAAACAAATACTGACATCATATATCTGTATCAATATTTTACTTAACTTAGATCTTTATTATTCTTCTTTGGTTACTTATCTACATACATAATTTCACTGGTGATGATTATATGTCATATGTACTTTGTCATATTTGTACACTAAAAATACTATTGATAAAATTAATTCAAATCCATTCACAAATTCTTGTCCAATACAAAAGCAATAGTGTTTTACTATTTTAGCAAATTGCCTGTACACAAGTCAGCTAAAATTTCAAATATATTAAAAGTGCAAGAATGTGTGTACTTATTGAAAACAGAGTTGCAATGTTACATTGAAAAAATATGAAAACGCAACTATGTGTGGAATTTTTAAAATTATACTTAATGTATATCTGTAAATCATATCATCTGCAAGTTTGTGTGCAAGTTTTTAATATAATATGCTTCCATTATAAATTTACTTTTTCATTACAAATCTCAATTAAAATTTTATACTTATTAGAACTGCAAACATATGTGCAGTTATTGAAAATATATACACCATGTTAAATTTGAAAAAATATCAAAGTGCAAGAACGTGTGCAATTTCTGAAATTATACTAAATGTATATCCGTAAGTCATGTTCTGTTGAAGTATATGTGCTAGTTTTCAAAAATATTAAAAGTGCAAGCATGTTTGCAATTACTGAAAATATAGTTTCCATGTTAAATTTCAACTGCCATTTAAAATATATTAAAATGCAAGTGTGTGTGCAATTTCTAAATTCATACTAAATATCTATCTACAATCATGTGTATAAGTTTTTTTTGTTCCTACAACTCAAAAATATGCAACAAAAGTTCTGTTTACAATTATAAAACATTTTACAGTGTTAGTTATTGTGTATTTTTACAACAATATTCAAAACTTATAACAGTAAGAAGGAATAGTTCATTCAATCATAAAGGAAAATCCAACTTTAGCAATTTAGTAGCAGTATTACACAAAATAGGTTTAGTAACCACTAAACCCTAACCGAAAATAATTTGTTATCAAAACCTTAAGTTCGCAACAAAAAATAATTAAACGATTAAACAGAAAAAGACAAAAATCGATTAGAAAACACCTAATATTACTTCGATTAAACAATGTCAAAAGATTGATCGACCTTGTTTTGGATTTTAGTTTTTCCTCCTTTCCATTTACCGCTCTTTCTTTGCCGTTGTTTCATAGAAACTTTTACTTTGATAGTATTTTCTTTCATCTTGGATTCTAGAAGAAGGTTTTTCATTTGAACAACGTTATTTAAGGAAAGTTTTTTTTGTTTTATTAAAATAGGGACTCAGTTTATAATAGTTTTGGGCTAGGGATGTTTCGTAAGTGGGCTTTTAAAACAGGGACTGTTGGTGCAAACCCCCTAGAGTTAAAGATGGTCAGTTACTCAAAACATATAAAGAGGAATATCTTTGTATCCTTAACCTAGCTGATGACAATCCTACTAATATTACTCTTTATGATAAGCTTTGTCAAGCTAATAAAAACTTGAAAGAGCAAAACATTATTGAATTTAAGAATGTTAAGCAAAAAGCTAAAATTAGCCGGCTTACTGATGGGGATTCATGCTCAAAAAAAATTCATGCAAAGATGTCTCTTTGCAGGCATATTAACTATTGGAGTAATATTTTCATGTGTAATGGTGAGGTAACACAAGATGCTGATAAGATTGAAAGGGTGGCCATTAAGTATTTTTTTTGAATTTTTGAATTTTGATCAGCCTCTTTTGGGTAGGTTCTCGGATATACCTTGTAGGCACCACATTAATGATAGGGGTAAACATTATTTATCTGCTAACAATAAGTTGGAAGATGTCCATAACGCTGTTCTTTCTATTCCCGACGAGTCCGAGTAAGGTCCAATAGGAGATCTTAAGCACAATTTAAGAGAGTTGATTCAAGAGGTTTTTGATATGGGAAATTAGCTAAAGATATAAATCATACTTTTATTACACTTGTACCTAAAGTTGACAAGCCCAGTTCTATTTTGGATTATAGGCCTATTTCATGTTGTAATGTGATCTATAAGATTACTTCCAAGGTCATCTGCAATAGAATTAAGCCTTACCTTCCTCATTTAATATATTAAAATTAGTCTGCATTCATTCCTGGAAGGTTTATAGCTGAAAATATCTTGCTAGCCTATAAATTAGACAGTTTAATCATCTATGAAGTAGAAAATTTTACCTTAAAATTGCTCTCCAAAAGGCTTATGATATGATTAATAGGAAATTTATTTGTCACATGCTTCACATAATGGGATTTCCTAACGTGCTTGTGAGAATTATTAAGACTGTATTACGACTCCTTCTTTCTCTATCCTCGTGCTCTTAAAGGGTTTATTGAAAGTAATAGAGGGATAAAACAAGAAGACCCTCTCTCTCCTTACCTTTTTTGTGTTTCCATGGTATTTTTTCCTCTTCTCATGCTTAAGGCATACAAGAATGACCTTGTTCAGCCAATTTATAATAAATAACCAAATATCACCCACCTAATCTATGCTGACGATTTAATGAATTTCTCTAAAGCTAAGATCAAGTTTTCTAAGGAAAGTAAGAGAATTTTAGTGCAAACAAAAGATTTGGTAGGATTTAAAATCAATAATTTGAAATCCAAAGTTTTTTTCAATAGGGGAGTGGTGAGTAAATGCCAGTTTCTTAATTTATTGGACATGAAAGAAGGAATTCTCCTTGTAAAATACTTAGGTGTTCCACTTTCTAACAATTATCTACACTTCTCAGACAGTGAGAATTTCTTTGATAAAATAAAGGGGAGAATGGACAGTTGGGATTGTAGACTCCTTTCTTTGGCAGGTAAAATTGAACTTATTCATTCTATGATCACTCCTATGGTTTTGTATTGGATGTAGACATATAAATTACCTAGTGCCACCATTGACGATATAAATAAATCGTGTGCCAATTTTATTTGGGTTGGAAAGAAAAATAAAATTGCCTAGGATATATTATGCACACCTAAATCAGAGGGAGGTGTCGGGCTTCGCAATTTTAGGGATATTAAAACTGCTGCTGCTCTCAAATTACTTTGGCACTTTATCATTGATAACAGTCTTTGGAAAAATTGGATGTCAAGTAGATATTATAATGGTAAGCATTTTTGGACTATGGTGATTGATAATAATAGCTCTTGCACTTGGAAACTATTCGTAGATATAGAAAATTGGGGTTATAGCATATTCATGGGTGTATTGCCAATGGTCAAAACACAATGATTTGGTTTAACCCTTGATTAAATAGTGATATAATGGTTAATATTTTTGGATGGGAAAATTTGGATCTTTTTAGTTGAGATAACATGACTGCTAGCTTCATTATTCAAAATGGGGAATTTATTGCTAACTCACTGCCCTATACTAGACTTATTGCTGATCAGATCAATAATGTGGTTATTCATACTAATTCTGCTAATGGTTACTGGAATTGGAACAATGATCCTAAAGGCTTCTCCTTCTACCGTGCTTGGGACGTGGTGAGAACCCATTTTCCTGAGGAAGATCGGTGTAAAATTATTTGGCACTATAGCAACAACCTTAAAATGCCTTTATGTGCATACAAAGCCTATCTAAATAAATTAAGCACCAAGGATAAGATCATCGAATTGGGATATGATACAGATCTTTATCATGTATTATGTAATCAATTTCATGAAAATAGAAATCACATGTTCTTCGACTGCTCATACACTGCTTATCTCTAGGTAAGAAGCAAACTTAGATTGGGATTGTCTTCTGGAGCTAGTGTTGGTCCTTTGCTGATGGAATAAGAGATTAGGAATGTAGCAAACTGCTTTCAATCTACTGACCAAGTGCAGGACCTCGTCTATTACAGTGTTGTGGCAACAATCTAACATATATGGCTAGAGCGCAATTCTAGGATTCACGTAAAGAAGAGTTGGGATAAATTTCAAAGATGGGGTTTGATTGAATTGGACATTAAGTATTTGATGATGAAGAGCAAGAGGAAGATGTGTATGAATCGGTAAAATTTGGAGACCTTGGAGAGATGAGGAGTTGAACTTCGGGATCAAGGGTGAAGTATCGATTTTTCTAAATTCACTTTCTTCCTTAAGGAGTGGAGATGAAGTTGTTTTTTGTCCAAGGGATTGGAGGTGAAGCTTCAAACTGCAGTTGTTGGATCCGGTCTCCTTATTTGCAAGGGAAAATTAATTTAGAGGACAAAGATTTGTATATTTTTTGCCTCAAGGACACGACCTCAATATTTTTACCATAAGGACAGACATTTTTCTAAAAATTATCCATAAGAACAAACATTTTCCAAAATTATTCATAAGGACAAAAAAACTGTTACCAGCTAAAAACTGATACCTAAAAACTGCTACCGATAACTACAAACTGATACCTAAAAACTGCTATCAATAACTAAAAACTGATACCTACATAAAGTTGTCCTTCAGGATAAAATATTGAAGGTCTGTCCTTGAGGCTAAAAAGCTGTGAAATTTTGTCCTTGGCAATAATTTCCTGTTATTAGCAAATGAATTTTTTTTTCTACTTGGGTCGGGTATGTACCCGTTATTTTTGGACTGCGTGTAAGTGGGTTCAGCAGCTTTGGTATTTTATGTCTATAGCTTGCCTTGTGTACATGTAAAATCTGTGCATTTTTATTGATGTGTTATCAATAAAGCACCACACACTGTTTTCCTATTTGGTTCTCACGCTGAGTCCTAATTTAGGTTTTTAATGAGAAGGTTTACCCACTCTCAAAAAATATATACATATATACATAGCATAATAAATAATACGTCGGTATTCATATTAATTACAATTAGAACGTTTAAATATTAATAATGCTATGAATCAAAGGGTTAGGAGGCTGCATTAAAAAAGATGTAATAACTCAAATATTAATGAACAACGATTGCAATATTAATGGACAATAAAGACGCACTGAAGAGAAAGTTACAGAATTCAAATAGGACATAAATGCATTTAGTGGAATTAATTAGAAAATTAAACACAATATTTATGAAGAAAACGAAATAGGCATAATAAGTTAGATTTGAAATGAATAAACAAATGCCCTCATTGATTGTCCAATTTGAATAGTGATGGCCCTTTATAAAGGATAATTAATTGAAAGTGAAGATATAAATGATATTTATGAAACAAAGAATAAAGGAAATAAGCATATATTATAAGAATAAGTCCATAGCAAGTAAATAGTTGAATACTAATATATGAACTTAAGTGGTATAATAATAATTTTCATAGTGGAAATTATATGGCCTCAACAAGACGTTACGACGAGCGTGATTTGGTGGGCCTAGTCTAATATTTAGGCTAATTATAAATGACTTGATTCAGTATGGGTTAGGATGTGAGGTCAGTAAAGTTAAACAACAAAAATCTATCCTTCACCTAGAATGTAACACCTCTAATTTTAAATAACACTATTTTGGAGACTTAATTAGATAAATTAAATAGAATAATGTAGAGGGGGGTTGAGACTTCAAAACTAAATAGAGGTCGTGCCTTAACTAAATGAAATCATAAAAATGGGTTTGTAAAATGACTTTGTAAGTTAACTACTTAAGAGAATAATGAAAGGGTAGTATGGAAATAGCCGTATATAACCCCATAACTTCTAAACTCTTACCTCATTCTCATACTTTCATAAAACAAAAAATAAAGGAGACCAAGGCCAGCCATAACCCTAGGAGAAAAGGGTATGAAAATCAAATAGAAGCTAAGGATTCAAGCAAGGAAGAATTAAGCAAGAACAAATCTCAAGTTTCTTATCCAAACAAGGTGAATAATAATCTAAACCGTCGTTTTAATGAACATCTTAATTTTGGATTTAAGGTTTTAAAAACCGTTTGGATGATTCGAATGATGATATGCTTTGATTATATGCCATGTTTGATTTAAACAAGTATGTTTATAAAAGATTTGATTCGATTTTAAGGATAAAATCATGTAAAATGGGTTGCGAATACAATGAGGATTGAATATGTTATGCGAAACATTATTTTGAAAATGCGTTTAAATTTTCATAATATTTCAAGCTACGGATAATTTATTATGAATTTTGAATGGAAGAAATAAATAATTTGGGTTTAAAATTAATTACGGAAATTATGTAGAGGATTTTGGTTCTACGTTTTTAAATGTTAGAAAACAAGGTAGAAATGAATTAAGATGATTTTTGGGGATTTTTCCTAAGTTGATTTACTATGGAAATTAAATTAGTTAAGTTTGAGAACTTAAATGTCTTGATTGTTCTGTTAAGGGGAAGGGCTTCTTTGCTAAAATATTTTTAATTTTTAATTGATGAATTCGACAGCCATTTTATAGAAAAGATTTTGGTAAAGGATTTGGCAACCAATCATATTTTGACAAATAAAGAAAGTAGGTGAAAAGAAATTTCCTTTAAAGGCTAAAAATCAGTTTTTCTTGGATTTACTACTTCGCCACTTCCATCTGATGGCTTTTGATACCATGCCTCCACCAAAGAACACATTCAAAACTAATGCACATGGTATAAAGCAATTGATATGTGGTGCATTGGAGAAAGGTGGAAGGTGCGGGGTTGAAACTCATCTTTTGAAGGGGTGCAGGTCATTTTTATAAGCTTTCGAATATGTTACTTGCCTTTGCTTTTAGAAAGGCGCTTTCAAAAGGGTTGAAATTACTTGTAAATTTTTTTTTTTGAAGGGATTGATGCTAACCTTTGTTTTAAAAGTAGCTTTTGATTGAGTTGCCACGTATTAAGTTATTGACAAAGATCAATAGGTTCATAGTCAATCCATGAAAACTATGACATGAGAGATGTTATTGGAGATCCCAGCAGATTCATAGTGAACCCATGAAAACTATAATTGGATGAAGTTATAGGTAGATACTAATAGGTTCATAGCGAACCCATGAAAACTATGAAGCCGGATAGACAGTCCGTAAGCTTTAAACAAGTTATTAACATGGCCATGAAAACTAATAGGTTAATAGTGACCCTAGAAACTATAACTTGAGACAGATAGTCAAATGAACGAGGATGGAAAATCCAGAATACATTGCATGTTTGCAGATCATCATGATATATTTTATTATGTTATGTCTTAACCATTATGGATGTAGGAACATAGTATATGTTTATTATAAATTAAGTTAGGATAATAGTGAGGGGAAAATCAGTTCCGCCTAGAAGCGTGGTCTCATTAGATATCTATATGGTCCAAGATGGTAGGTTATTGTTCATATCGGGCTTTTTATCCGAATCGAAGTTTATGTTTACCCCATAAACTCTGGGTGCATAATTGATTTTGAGTCGTTCAAGAGTTAGGGTTTTCAGGTTCTCCATTAGACGAATAAGCTTTCATAGACATGCAGGAGACAAGCTAGCTATTAGGAGTTCTTTTTGTTTGATTCCGCTATGTTTGGATGTAATGACGAAGTTGTTTAATTGCCTATATTTTGACTCTGATCAACCAAGGGGCATATTCATATGTCACTCTTGGCGTATTTTGTAACAAGTATATTTCTCTGAATGTGTTTACTAATTTAGGATTATGTAATGAACTTGAAATGTATTCTGAAGTTGAATGAGAAATTTGTTTTTTATTTTAAAAATTTTCATATCCATGTGTTTCTGCCATATCAACGTACCTAACGTTACCACGTTTTGTCACCGATTAATAACTATAGATGACTACAACATCTGTAGCGGTTAGTTTTGGACCTTCACATGGAGGATGTTATAAAGAGGCTACCGCCGGTTGTGTATATGTACTACTAATGTGGGACATCACCAACCATAGGACTTATGGAGGGGAATATACCTGTATGTATAGGTTTAGAAAAAATATACCAGCGGTTCATCTTGGGTTTAAAGTATTAAATGGCTTGGGAACTTTAGGGATGTCAAAGGGGTTTACTTCGGGGACTGAGGTATTAAACGGTTGTTGGGTCTGCGTCCTCGTTATTTAAGAAGTCCTAAATAACCTACGACAGCGCCTAATTGGAACACGGGGCCTGCTTCTTTTCTAAACAAGAGGAATTAAGTAATTGGAGTGGGCATTTACCTTGACTTATATTAGGTAAGTCTTAACGAGATTTTGATTGTAGTGGCTGGTGGGCTGTGTCAGTGCTATTGATAAACCGATATTTAGAAGTAGGGTTGACATATAGGCTTTGACTACCTACGGTCTTGAGCAATCCTTAGCAAAGATTTGGACTAAGCCCCGACGAATTTCGCTTTCTAATAGTGTTGAATTTGTATGGGATACGTAGGGACCTCAAAGTTTAACTAATTATTTGTTTTCAGAGGTGGGCTAGTTAACCCTTAGATAAGTTTTTGAATGCGTTAGTAGTACAAATAATTAAATTATAAATCCATATCCAGGGATCATCGGCCTTCGTGGCTAGGGCTTGTTGGCTATCAATTACGTTATGGAGTCGTTGGGTCTGCCTCCTCCCCATTTAAGAAGTATTAAGTGGCGGGGGTTTCCTTTTATGTAGTTCAACACACACACACACCTTATAGAAGGTTGGATATATCATACACATAAATAGAATTAAATGGATAATTCTATGAACAGTATACATAACAATTAAATAGAAATTAATCGGCATAAACTAGTGTTATGGATAAAGCATGCAATTTATAATCATCAGAATGTTGTTCTAACCCCTTTCTCATTATAAGCCATGGGATATATTTAAAGGGACATGCTAATGGTGGAAGATAGGAATGATAGATGGAGAGGTCTTATCATTCATGCTCGGCACAAACAAGGCAATTAGATATCCAATGAATAATATTCATTTCAATGTAGTAGCTTTCGGTGGTGTATATATATTATTATTTTTACTATTCCAATGTGATTTCACTCTCTAATATACTTATGTTTATTACATGTTACCAACATCATTGATCGATACCCTAATGGACTTGGATTCCAGTTTAGTTGAAATTCATGCCCACTTAAGATGCGGGTTGTTATATTTGATGTCAGAGCTTAGGTTAATTGATCATAAACATCAGGATACGCTTAGTGAATGTATTTGTGTTTTTACCTATAATTATATGTGTATTATAAGCCAAACTCTATGAATTCCAACTATAGAAGTGGTTGCGACCATTTCATGGAAAGATGTATGATGCAACTATGAGTTGGACAATAAATAGAGTTAAATTAATACACCTACCTCGATTACTCAATGGAGTGTAAGTCGTATCATGAGGCGTTCACTAAGAAAAGCATGAGCACAACATATAGATGGGTCCTAAAGCTGGATGACACTTAACTCGTTTGCTGCGCCTAGACTGCCCTATGATTGTGGATTTCCCAGAATCGTCGATTGTTGATGTATACTTAATCTAGACAAAGCAGGGGTAAGAAGTGAGAAATTTTTGGCCAGAAGGTGTGCGTAAACCATCACAAGATTATAGATGGATTTTTAATATATATTCTTAATAAGAGGAGGTCAAGACAAATGAAAAAGAAAAAAAGTTCAAAAGAAAGGACAATTAAAATCCATTTATGAGTTCGACCCCATATGAAAGAATTTAACAAAAGATTTTAAAATATTTGAAGTAATTTAAAAGAATCTATTTAAAAATAGAAGGACCATATCAGTTGTTGTTTTTGAAAAAGCAAGAAAATTAGAAATTTTAAATTAAGGAGCTATCTAGATATTCCTAGTTGAAATTAAAACGGACTTGACTAATTTTTTTTTCAATAAATGGGCTTTTGATAAAGAGACTTTTCCATTTTGAAATGAATGAAACAAAGGGCGTATGTTTGGCTCGATGGTTTTTCCTATTTATGTAACTTTAAAAGTTTTTTTAAAATTCTTTTTAAGGGATGGATAAATGGAAATATTATTTGATTTAAGTGGGGTTAAGAGAATGGAAGGGTAAGAATGCCCCACAATGAAGAAGAATATTACCGGATTAAGAAAACATGGAGAAAAACAACTGAAATGTTTTTATGATAAAGAGAGAGGTTGATGGCTATAGCAGTAAGTGAACGCACAACAATGATCCAATAAAGAGAACGATCAAATAAAAAAGAAAAAAAGCTATATAAGTAGAAACCATTTAGGTAGAAGAAATTTAAGTAGTAATAACATTAGGAAATTCAAGTAGGAAGAAAGTCATGAATTTATATTAAAAGAACGTTAGTAATATAGTTAGGAACAACGTAAGGAATGTAAGGCAAAGCAAAGGAAAAATGGATAATATCCATTTATATGTGTGCACTAATTGCGCATCTCTTTTAAAATTCTCCCTCATATACTATTAGAATCTCCATTAAGGTTGAGAGTGGAGATAGCATGAGTAGTCGAAAATAATGGGATAAAAGTTATCATTGTTTACTCTAGTTTTTATTGTTTAAAGTTATAGAATACATTTTTGAAAAATGGTTTCGTATGACAATTGAGTTTTTGGATGCAAACATTATAAATGTTTCGAGTTAAAAATCGTACTTTTAAAGAAGTAAATCTCTACGATATATGACAATTGAGTTTTTGGATGCAAACATTATAAATGTTTCGAGTTAAAAATCATACTTTTAAAGAAGTAAATCTCTACGATACAAAGTTCTTAAAAAGGAAAAATTGATTTAATGATTATTCACATAATAAAAGCTTGACTCTTACTATTTGAAAAGAATGAAGTAATGCATTGTTTTAAGAAAATGATCTTTTTAAATTGTTGACATTGGCTTTTGAACTTAACAAATAAACTTACTTCTTAATTCCTAAAATTATAATATTAAAATTTATGTCACATATAGTTAAACTTGGTTAAAATGAGATATTTTTCATGCCACCTCTTGGAAACCAAACAATTAATGAATTTAATAAAAAGATTCTAAGTTTATATTTCAAAGATAAGGTTAAGTACTTCATGACTAGAGGTTTTAATAATTTTACAAAGAGCGGTAAAACCAAACCAACTTTAATATGAAGTAGATTAGGATGACTGCGTAGATAAGACAGAGTAAAAGTTAAGGCTATAAACAAAATAGCTATGAATGCTCATAGGGTGGCAACAAGAAATCACCATTGAATATAAGGAATATTGGTATGAACATAGGAATGTTTTATTAGACATGTGTAAAATCCATAAGAACCCACAAAAGAATGTGGAATGGTAGCAAAGTACACTTTTGCGAGTCTTAGAGTATACTTATGTAAAAGATCAAAGACAAAAATAAAAATACCAAAATTTAAATACTATCAAGAGAATTGGATTAAAAGAAGATAAAAATGCAATTGAAGAAGAAGGTAATGAAATGGCAAACACACATAGATGACGTTGATTGGCTCAAGTTTAAAGAAGACAAAGATAGGTGGTAGAAAAGTTATTTCATCAATCTAGTTTTTCGATGGGCTATTCTAAATGTACATTTATATTTCTTACCCACTAGAGTGTGGAAATGCACACTTTATACATTAATCGACTCTAACAATTGAAGTAATGGACATACCTTGTTTATTGGAAGCCAAAAAGGCGAGTTAAAACTTGTGGGTTGTAGTAGATTGACATACTATAAATGTCCATTTTAAGCGAGTAAGGAGTGATAGAGCTGCAACATCACTAACAACGGTTGATGTTGGAAGGAAGTTTTTGACAATTGTTTCTTTTAGGTTATTTGGATAGTAATCGCTAGTTGTCTCTTTCTGGGTATTGAGAAAAAATCATATGATATGAAATGAGATATGTTCCTATTTTACTACTGTATTGATTTTCGAAGGAGCTTTGACCGCTATATATATTAGAATAATGTAAATAAGAAAATCTCGCAAGGACATTTAATTAGAGATGAATGTAAAGTAAAGATGGAAATTTATAAAATAAATTAGAAAATTAATTAAATCGGCAACTAAAAATAAAGAATGATTAAATCTGAAAAATTTTAGGATTTTGAGAAAAATAAATTTTAGCAAGTGAAGAACATGAAAAGATTATGGCAAACCCTTAGTCCCGTATGCCTTAAAAGCTAAAATTTATAAATATGCTTATGTGTTGTTTGTTGTTTTGAAATAAAAGATTTTTTTTCAAAATCTAAGATTACCTGTGCAATGCTAAGGTTAATCATATGCATTAACTCACTGCCTGAATCTCGATTGCGTTAAGGCGTGCCCTGATTTGTTTTAAAGATGTCAAGGCAAATGCTTTTGAAAATTTATGTTTAGATGCATTTGAAAAAAATTCAATTTATTTTGCAAGTTTGATTGAAAAGGGAAAGAAATTAACGAAAAATGAGGAAATTTTAATTTTCAAGTGCCATGCGCTTAGTATTGCGAGAATCGATGTATTGGTGAATATAAATTTTATTATTTAATATGAGGGTGACAATAAACAAAACATAGGTAATAACAAGGCAAAAGGCTGTTTTAGCTTTGTAATTTCTATTTTCATACTTTCTTAATAATAAACAGAACATGTTTTTAAAATAATTTCATTTTAAAATTTAAGAATTAACCGCCTTATGTGAATTGTATTTGGAAAAAAATTAAAAAAGATTTGCGGATAAAAGAAAAATTCCAAGATAAAACACAATCAGTATGCAAAAGAAGTATGGAAATATAAAACTCTCCATTTAAATTCTTTTTCTGGCATAAGGTTATATATTTATAAAAACCGAATTTTTAAAATTTTGGATGTTAGGGATTATTTGTTAGATATTGGATGGTAGGGATTGGATGCAAAATTGGTTGAACCATATTCCTATTCGTAGGTGTTATGTGATGACCCGAAATTTCTAGATATTTGAAATTGAAATATTTAATTGATTTTAAATATTTAAAAGTTAGTTTAACTTTAATTTCAAATATCACTATTTATTTGGCAATTAAGTTATTGAATTTAATTATTAAAAGTTGGGTAAAATATTGAATCTTTAGTTTTATGCTAAATAAAAATATTTCAAAGGCTTGGAAAATTTATATTTATAATACCGGAGATAATAGAAGTGTTAAACTTGAATTTGAAAGTGTTTAGTTAAGTTTGAAATTATATCATTTAAATCGATATTTAAAAATAGCCTTCCGAGACACGGTCTCGAAATTCGAAGAAACCAGTTCCATTGGAACCGTAATAGCATGTTATTATCGGATTTTAATTTTCGTAGTGTTTGGAGTGATTGGCTGTACGGTAGATAAATGCACTAAAATCTATATCGAAAATTTAATATAATAACTGAGGTCAAAAATCTATATTCTCCATACGATCGAATTTGGCCTCGAAACCTTTTCCATCGTGTCCGGAATAGGAGTATAACCTTATGAACATCCAGCGGCATGCCTCGATAGGAGATCGAGATTGTGAGTTGCTAAAATTGAAGACGATTTAAATTTAAATTTAAATATTATATATTTGTTTTCTCTTTAATTTCTGTAGACGCAAATGACACTTATCGATCCTGAAAGAACGTGTCTCCTGCCTTGTCGATCGTGCACCAGATGTCGCTCTCGTTAAAATAAAATAAAATATAAAAATAAAGAAGCCGAGTTCTTTTTTTATTATTCTTTTGTTCTCGATTCACAAAAAAATAGAGGGGAAATCGAAGCTCAGTAATGGCCGCCTCATTCTCAGATCTCATCGTCGATCTTCTCTATGAATCGATCGCATTCGTTTTTTATTCCATTCTCGAGTCGAGCTTTAAACAACGTTGCATGTGGATATCGATTTGATCTCGTTTCAGTCAGTTAGAGCTGAAGATCGAGGTAGCTCGGTCTCGAGCTAAGGACGTCTGAAGCGATGGTTTGGCGAACTCCAATGATGGCATGAGTAAGGTTTCGTGATAGGTGTCGCGGTACGGTATGGAGGCGAATACGATTGTGAGCTGGGTAGATCGGAGGCAGGCTTTCGAAGGTGAGTCGCGAAGCATTCTCGATCGAAGCTGGGTTGGTATGTGAGCTGACCGATGGAAGTCTCGTAGTGGTGATCTGGATGGAGTTGTCTGTGTTTGTTTTTCCAGCTTGGCACGATTCTTTTTTTAATTTGTAAACTTGAATAACACATACATTTTCAAACTAGATTTTTGAAAGAAAGAAAAAAAATATTTAGTCGGGATACAGAAATTTTTCTGGCTGAGAAGGATAAAAATAAAATAAGATACCGTGCATATAATCATGTTTAACAGGAATATAATATAGGTAAGATTTATGGAATAAGGATTTTGAAATGTTTCAATTGGAAGATTTTTTAAAAAGTTAGATTTTTAACTCGCATAGATCATTTTATATTGGATGTGATTTCCAAGGGAAGTTTAGTTGGTTATAACAATTTAAAAATTGTATGTAAACATTAAATTAAAAAAAAGTTCAAATTACCTCAGTGATTAATAAGGATATGTAATTTGCTTGTATAAGGTCTTAAACCGTGAAGAGACTGAGTCGAGATTGAAGTGGATTGCAAACAAAAACAAAGGCGAGCTAATCTCACTCATATGGATTGCTATTTAAATTTAAATAGTTAAATTTTAAATTTATTGGTTGAATGATTGAATTGACTGGATGTGATATTATACATATAATAGTGTATATATATGTATTTGGAGTGATTGATTTCCCGCATTATATAGCGGATGAGACATTATGCGCTCTGCATAATAGCGGATGACCCCATATACCGCAATATTCCACCTCAAAGTGGAATTGGTATTTTATATTGTGCTAACATTTATGGATGCAGGGAAACAGGTTGGAGGGGTCCAACTGAATTCCTCAAAATATTTAGATTGTTTTAATATTTTGTGATATGATTTAATTGATAATTTGTGATGGATTATATTGGTAATTGAAAATATTGGATGTTATAGTTTGATTGGATATATTTGGGTATACTGAGTTATCAAAAATACATAGATTCGATTTTTGAAAGGAAATAAAGAGAGAATATTTTTGAAGTAAAATAATTATAGAGAATTTGGATAAATTAAAGGTTGAATTGGAAAAAGAATAAAAGTTGATTTTTAAATTCTATAAATAAATTCCAAGTATGGGAAAGGAGATTTTTGAATAAATGGGAATAAATGAATTCTTTAAAACTTAAGTAATATATTTAAAGGAATAAAGGAGTTATTTTATTTTAAATTCAAAATGGTTTGGAGAAATAAAGGAAGAAATTTTGAAATTAAGTATGAAATTAATACTTCAGTTTTAAATAAGATTTTAAATCATAAATATAGAAGTAAATATGGAATTAATGGATTTTAAAATAAATTTGGGTAAGTAAAGAAATTTATTTTAAAAATGGAGTTAGTTTTGAAATTCGATTTAGAATATGATTAAGTGTCAAACTGTGATTTAAAAGGAGTATGAGACTACGGAATTAATAAATTGGGTTTATATAGTGAAATAAAATATCAGTGGATATTTGGAAGTATAAATTCATGGTGGGAATTTATAAAGTAATGGGTAATTTGTTTTAAAAATAAATAGTGGTTTATTTTTAAAGGTGTGGAAGGATAGTGTAATTCCTTGAAAAGCCAAGTATATTTCCAAAGAAAGATTTCAAAGTATAAGTTAGAGTTTTTTTTAAAGTGGCTTTAAAAAAAAATTTCGAAAGAAATTATTATTTATTAGTTTTAATTTTTTTAAAAGTAAAAATTTATTAAGTTAATTATATAAGTAAATTATTTTAAAGGTTTAACTAGTATTATGATTTAAAAGATAATTATTAAATATTTATATTTTAAAGTAGTTTTATTTAAAAGAAGTTTGGCAAAGTTTTTATTTGAAAATGTGGTATAGAATTTTATAACTTTTATTTTAAATTTGTTTTGGCTTAAGTTTTACATGAAAAGTTATTATAAAATTTCATAACTAGTAATTTAAACAAAGTCTTTTGAATGGTTTTTATTTTAAATTTTTTAAAGTGTGTATATTTTTAGGTAAAGCGATTTTAAATTATTTTAAATCTTAAGTACTTGGACTTGGTAATTTTTAGTGGAAATAAACAATATTTGGGAATTTATTCTGCAAGTGGAAAGCGATTTGAAAATATTTTTCAAAGTAATTGAAGTATGGAAAATAGCTTGCGAAAATATTTCGGAATAAATAATTTGGAAAATTGTTTAAAGTCTGATGGTTGTTCGTGAATGTTATTTGATAGTTAAATAACTGACTATCAATATTGGCCAATGCGCTGATCATTTCGAAGAGACCGGGATCGGGATTAATTTTCTGAAAACCTTTGATCTGGTTTTAACGTTTTCATGAGGAAGACAAGAGCTGGGAGTCGAAGATGGAGCAGTGAAGTGCAAGGGCTAATCGCTACTAATCCTAAGGGTGATTCCAAAATGGATACAGTACGAGTAGTGCCTTCGGTTCCGTTAGAACCCGGAACGGACTTGTATGGAAGAATGCTTTCAGAGTATCGTCGGGAGGACGATGAACATTTTAAGTGAATGCGTGCTAAAAAGGTAACACATAGCCTCGAGTTTCGTCAACCGGGAATGGCTAAAACATGGGAGGTGCACACAAGGCTAAGTGGCTAACAACCAATTAGGGTAAGGTCATCCCTGTCTAGAGGTCCTTTTTACTCGGCTGTGTGGGTGGTTGCTGATTCCAACCGCGGGGTGAACTTATTCGGACTATCCAGTAAGGGGTAGCTCCGTTCTTATGATGTAGGGGATCAGGGTGGATCCTCGGTGCGGTAATCTAGACCACGTACTGTGATGGGCGGTACCCCAGTAGCCCCGCCATTGATGGAAATCCATTCTCCCTACGTGCCTTTATGGTTTTGTTTGTAGAACCCACTTTGTGGCTAGTAGCTGGAATTTGATAATGTAACAATTTCGGCTATTTGAATAAGTATTTGTATATAGACACTACTATAATATCAGAGGATTTTATAAGAAATGTTTTGGTTATCGTAAGGTAAAAACCCAGCATGTTTATTTGTGGCGTGGTCTTACGAGATACCTTTGATTTCAAATGATTTGAAAATTTAACGATCCAACTGAGTGTGTTTTCTCATGCTGGTTTTCCAGACTGACTCGGATGTTATTTAACTATAATGCTTAGGTCAGACCGAGTATTATAGAGTACAGATTCTGGATGGATTGCTATGGAGCTCAGTAGACGAGCTAGATGGCGAGACGTATCACACGTATTTGATGTATTATCCACCGTGTATGGCTTGCTGCAAATTCAGTTTCTTTGTGGACAAGTTATCATAACTGTCCAGTGTTGTAGTTTGTTAATGTTGTACTCTGATGATGTATGTATAAAACAGGTATAGTTTCTTTTGTGTAAAGATCAGTTAGTATCTATTATATTTTATTCCGGTGCGTTGGTAAGATTCTGATATTGTTTCTATTTCTTCTTCTACCACCTTCTTCTTTAACCACAATGGTTCGGTTTTCCGACATTCGATTGTTCGGCATTTGATACAGTGGACATATTGATGTCGATTTTCAGGCGTTGAAAAATCGGATCGTTACACTTGGTATCAGAGCTAAAGATTAAGCAAGAACCTTGGCTCTGGTGAGGATTACGCATTAGGAATAGAGTTCGTAAGTACTCTAGAATGAGTTTTAGTGTAATAATAGATATGAGCGCGTATTCGTTAGTGAATATAAAATTTGTTTTTATACTGTGTTGACTTACCGGTTGGGTGTTATGGATTTTGGTCAATATGTAGGATGCCATGTCATCGATAGGGATTTCGAAACTCTTAAACAAGATAAACAGACACAGTGTTATTTTAAAATAGGGTGAATGAAATAATTTTGCCCAAATTATTTTTATATATAAAAGAAATAATTTTGTAAATTATTATAATATATGGTTGCTTGGTTGTTAGGAAATGATAATATTAAATTATTATCATTATTGTTATGGTAATTGAAATAAGGAAATAATGGTATAACCAAAGATTTGGAGATAAATCTATTTAACAAATGAAATTTATAAATGTGAATTATAGTGTGATTTATAATTAAAATGAGATAAAATTCCAGAATAATGTTTGAATATGAGTTGAAAGGATTTGGAATTAGAAAATTTAAATTCCTTTTGGGTTTGAAAATGATTTTCAAAGGTTTTGAAGGAATAATAGTGATATTGTTTCACAAATATTTTGAATTGGATATGAAATCTAGTGAGATTTGGAATTTAAGAATATGTGAAGGGTTTTAAAGGGATAAAAGCATTGAACTCACTTTGGTCGCTGGAAAATAATTTCGATGATGACTGCAGCATCATCGATGTTCATTTTCGAGTTTCCAAGGGAGGAATTGCTACCTAAATGTTTTGAGTTGGTTGTTTGCAAAATTGATTTTTAAATAAATTGATTTAGATACATATGCTTTCAAAGTTTATTTTACTGGAAGTAAATTTGTGGGAGAATAATTTTTTTTAAATTTGTAAGTAATAGAACTAGAATTAAAGTTGAATAATGGAATCAATTTAAATTGTGTCAAGAAAAGTGAATTGTAAATTTGTTTGAAGGAACTAAAGGAAGTAAAAGTTTAGAAACAAACTTTTATTTGAAATTTGAAATTAAATTTGAAAATAAAGTGATAAATAAAATTAATAAGTTAAATTTGATTGAAAACGAATTAAGCTAGGGAAGTAAACCAATTATATGAAATAAATTAGAAAGATTAGTAAATGAATGAAATTAAGTTGGAAAACTTATATAAGTTTAAAAATTTGAATTGAATTAGAATGTAAGAGAAATTAAGTTAAATAAAAATGAGCTTTGAGGAAGTAATTATTGAAAGTATGTTTATTAAAAAGTAAACAAATGTATAGAGGAACCAATTAATTCACATTTGTAAGAAAATGATTTGAAATTTGAATATTGGAATCAACCTGAATTATATTAAGTAAAGAGGAATTGAAATAAATTAGTGAATAGGGCTAATTAAAGAAATGATAATTAAGTATGATATGAAATGAATTGAATTCAATATTTTAAAATGAAAGGTGAATTGAATTCAGAGTGGAATTGCAAATTTAAAGTTAAATGAAATTAGACGTGAAAGCTCAAGTGGCAAGGTGAAAATAAATACAAAAAGTTTTAAAATGTTCATATTGGACTTTGGAAATAAATGTTAGAATACTTAAGTATACTTGGTATTAGAAATATACAAAGTAAATAATTTAGTGAAGATTTAACTGGAAGTTGTGAAACGAGAAAATTGTGAATAAGTGGATAGAAATCAAAATGAATGTGGATAAAAAGAGAATTGTTATAGCCGACAATCAATTGGGGGCTAAATATGTAGGATGTACATATATTATTTAATTTGCATAGCGATTCGATTCAGCATTCGAGTATAAAATTTTGGGATAATTATATCAGTACGAATTGGGATTTTTCGCTCGATTTTTGACGACGAACCCTGGATATGGATTTTTGATTGATTCTGGAAATTCTCTATCATAGTTTACGGATGTGCAAGGAGAATGACGATTTCTGGTCAAGAAACCAAATCTGAGTCCGCACTAGGAAGTCGGGTGGACGATAATAGTTCGGAAGTAAAATTGTGTGATCGAGTGAGCGATCGAATTTGATATTGCACACAGATAATATGTGTACATCGTACGGGATTAAGTAAAACAAATGTTGAAACTTTTGTAAAGTAATGAATAAAATGATTTTGAAAACTATGATTGGATATTATTGCTAAGTAGGATGTACAGGTGTTTTAAAAGGCAAAAGGAAATTGGGATTTTGATTTCAGATGGTAAATTGAATTGCTCGACAAAAAGATATGTATTTAAATTTCTATATGAAATTTGATGATTTTCTAATTTAGTCACTTGGCCTTTTGTTTTCTTTTGAATTTTGGGGGCCCGTAGTGGCATTTTGTAGTTGTATCGAGCTAGCCGTGCAAAGGAGACTTTGGCAAAAAATTCAGAAATTTAGGGAGTTAGAAATTTTTTGAAGAAATTTTGATAATTTAAAATTTAGTTTTAAACTTAAATTTGAATGCTTGGGTAAGTGATATTGGTGGGAACCTATGGAAGAAGTTTGCAAAGTTAGTAAGGTGATATTGTCTTTATTAAAAAGATGGTTTGGGTATTATTAAAAACAGTTTGATTTTGGGAAGTTGATAAAAACTATTTGGATTGGAAAAAAAGTTAACGGGTTAAGGATCATTCCTCTTAACTTGAAATTTCGGGGACGAAATTCTTTTAAGGGGGGAGGAATGTGACGACCTGAAATTTCTGGATATTTGAAATTGAAATATTTAATTGATTTTAAATATTTGAGAGTTTGTTTAACTTGAATTTCAAATATCACTATTTATTTGGCAATTAAATTATTGAATTTAATTATTGAAAGTTGGGTAAAATATTGAATCTTCAGTTTTATGCTGGTTAAAAATATTTCAAAGGCTGGGAAAATTTATATTTATAATAATGGAGGTAATAGAAGTGTTAAACTTGAATTTGAAAGTGTTTTGTTAAGTTTTGAAATTATATCGTTTAAATCGATATTTAAAAATAGCCTTCCGAGGCACGATCTCGGAGTTTGACGAAACCAGTTCCATTATCCGTAATAGTATGTCATTATCGAATTTTAATTTTTGTAGTGTTTGGAGTGATAGTTTGGCCGTATAGTAGATAAACACGCTGAAATCTATATCAAAAATTCAATATAATAAATGAGTCCAAAAAGCTATCTTCTCCATACGATCGAATTAGGCCTCGAAACCTTTTCTATCGCATTTGGAATAGGGGTATAACCTTATGAACGCCTAGCGGTACGCCTCGATAGGAGATCGAGATTGTGAGTTGCGAAAATTGAAGACGATTTAAATTTAAATTTAAAATTTAAATATTATATATTTGTTTTCTCTTTAATTTCTGTAGACGCACATGACACTTGTCTATCCTGAGAAGACATGTCTCCTGCCTTGTCGATCGTGCACCAGATGTCGCTCTCGTTAAAATAAAATAAAATATAAAAATAAAGAAGTCGGGTTTCTTTTTTTATTATTCTTTCGTTCTCGATTCATAAAAAAATAGAGGGGAAATTGAAGCTCAGTAATGGCCGCCTCGTTCTCATATCTCACCGCCGATCTTCTCTATGAATCGATCTCATTCGTTTCTTTTATTCCATTCTCGAGTCGAGCTTTAAGCAACGTTGCGTGTGGATATCGATTTGATTTCGTTTCAATCAGTTAGAGCCGAAGCTTAGGGGGTAGCTCGGTCTCGAGCTAAGGACGTCTGAAGCGATGGTTGGGCGAACTCCGATGATGGTGCGAGTAAGTTTTCACGATAGGTTTCGCGATACGGTTTGGAGGTGAGTACAATTGTGAGCTGGGTAGGGCAGAGGCAGGCTTTCGAAGGTGAGTCGCAAAACATTCTTGATCGAAGCTGGGTTGGTACGTGAGCTGACCAGTGGAAGTCTCGTGGTGGCGATCTGGATGGAGTTGTTGTGAGAAATGCGGATTACGGATCTTAAGGCTAGGATTAACACTAGAGGGGGGGATTAATAGTGTTAATAAAGAATTACTAAATCTTTTTCGATTTATGTTAATTTAGACACCGATGTATGCAATATGCAGACACAGATATGATCACAGAAATAAACACAGATACAGAAATAAAATATAGGCAGTAAAGGAAAGAACACACCGGATTTTATACTGGTTCGGAGTTACCCTACATCCAGTCCCGCAACACAAGTACGGATTTCCTTTCAAAAGCAATTGTACAATTACACCCTCGGTTTCAAGGCTACGAGGTACACCCTCCAGAATTTCGATCCTCTGGGTAGAGATACTTGATTTCCGGGCCACAAGTTTACCCAATTATTTACCAAGGCTACTGTCACACCTTTTCTTTCTTGATTGATTTTCAAGGCTACAATCACACCTTTTCTCACTTAATAGATTACAAAGAAGTCTATAACTCTGAATAGCACTGAGAATCATGTAGAGAGGGTGATAGAGAATCAAACTAGAAGTAATCAAGTTCGATTCAATGTTGATTTCGGCAGAGTAATGATAAGAATATGTATTAAGAAAAGGTGAAGAAGAAGAGGAGTGAAAAACCAGAAAATCTGATGTTAAATTCGTTAAAACCAACCCCTATTTATAGAAGAACAACTGCCATGTCCATTCGTAAAGAGTTATGGCGAATAGACACTTCTTTTGAAATTTAAATTTTGAACTCAACTGATACCATGTCGACATGGGGTATATATGCATGTCGACATCCCAAAGCATTTTTTGATGTTTTGATTTTCTTTGAAAATAACCTTTATCTTATATTTAAAACTAATTTAAACTTTACAAATATACTTGAATATAGTTAAAATTCATAAGTAAATATAGAGAATAATATATATAGAATTTAACTCTAATTTTTTATTTTAAATCTAAGTATAAATATTCAAAAGTTAAATATATTATATTAAAAGATAGTTTAAAATCAGAATTAATTTGACTTTGAAATTAAAGATAATTTTGAGGCTAAAATTATTTAAAATCAGGATAGAGGGTTTTGAATCTTTTAAAAGGAAAGTTTTGAAAACATTTTGAAAATAGGATATAATTTTTAAAAATCATTTTGAATAAAAAGTTTAGCGGATACAAAACAATGTTCCACTAGATTTTTCGTAGGTTCCATCCTACTTAGGGTTCCATCCCTTTAACAGGCTTGAAGTGGATTCCATTCCACGAATAAATTGGATTTTAAGATGCCAGTGCTTTTCTTGAGTTTTAACAAAATTCCTAATAATAAAAAATACTTAACTTTGAAATGTTGAACTCTTGATAATCTTGATACTCACGAGTCTTCTATCTTGATATCTTGAATCTCTATACTGTACAGTCTTCTTTCTTAGTACTTGCATGGTTAAATCCTGCATATACATATATATCTAAACTTATAATGTTAGTATTTATATTTTATAAACTATTCTAAGGTTGTTGTCATCAAAACCATCATTTCACGGACTAACAGTTGTCTGTGTTTATTTTTCCAGCATGGTACGATTCCCTTTTTTAATTTGTAAGCATGAATAACATATACATTTTCAGACTAGATTTTTGAAAGAAAGGAAAAAAAATATATTAAGTCAGGTAACATAAATTTTTCTGGTTGAGAAGTTAAAAATAAAATCAGATACTATGCATATAATCATGTTTAACAGGAATATAATATTGGTAAGATTTATGGAATAGGGATTTTGAAATGTTTCGATTGGAAGATTTTATAAAAAGTTAGATTTTTGAAACTCGCATAGATCATTTTATATCGAATGTGATTTTCAAGGGAAGTTAATTGGTCATAACAATTTAAAAATGGTAAGTCAACTTTAAATTAAAAATTAATTTTAAATTACCTCAGTGATTAATAAGGATATGTAATTTGCTTGTATAAGGCTTAAACCGTGAAGAGACCGAGTCGAGATTGAAGTGGATTACAAACAAAAACAAAGGTGAGTTAATCTCACTCATCTGGATTGCTATTTAAATTTAAATAGTTAAATTTTAAATTTATTGGTTGAATGATTGAATTGACTGGATGTGATATTACATATATATATAATAGTATATACATATATATATTTGGAGTGATTGATTTCCCGCATTATATAGCGGATGAGACCCTATGCGCTCTGCATAATCGCAGATGACCTCATATACCGGGATATTCCACCTCGAAGTGGAATTGGCATTTTATATTGTGCTAACATCTGTGGATGCAGGGAAACAGGTTGGAAGGATCCAATTGGATTCCTCAAAATATTTCGATTGTTTTAATATTTTGTGATATGATTTAATTGATAATCTGTGATAGATTATATTGGTAATTGAAAATATTGGATGCTATGGTTTGAATTGGATATATTTGGATGTACCGAGTTATCAAAAATATATAGATTGGATTTTTGAAAGGAAATAAAGAGAGAATTTTTTTAGGTAAAATAATTATAGAGATTTTGAATAAATTAAAGGTTGAATTGGAAGAAGAATAAAAGTTGAATTTTAAATTCTATAAATAAATTCCAAGTATGGGAAAGGAGATTTTTGAATAAATGGGAATAGATGAATTCTTTAAAACTTAAGTAATATATTTAAAGGAATAAAGGAGTTATTTTATTTTAAATTCAAAATGGTTTGGAGAAATAAAGGAAGAAATTTTGAAATTAAGTGTGAAATTAATATTTCAGTTTTAAATAAGATTTTAAATCATAAATATAAAAGTAAATATGGAATTAACGGATTTTAAAATAAATTTGGGTAAGTAAAGAAATTTATTTTAAAATTGGATTTAATTTTGAAATTCGATTTGGAATCTGATTAAGTGTTGAAACTGTGATTTAAAAGGAGTATGAGACTATGGAATTTATAAACCGAGTTTATAAAGTGAAATAAGATATCAGTGGATATTTGAAAGTATAAATTCACGGTGGGAATTTATAAAGGAATGGGTATTTTTAAAAAAAAATAGTGATTTATTTTTAAAGGTGTGGAAGGATAGTGTAATTCCCTGAAAAGCCAAGTATATTTCCAAAGAAAGATTTCAAAGTATAAGTTAGAGTTTTTTTTATAGTGGCTTTAAAAGAATGTTTTCGAAAGAAATTATTATTTAGCAGTTTTAAATTTTTTAAAATTAAATATTTATTAAGTTAATTATATAAGTAAATTATTTTAAAGGATTAACTAGTATTATGATTTAAAAGATAATTATTAAATATTTATATTTTAAAGTAGTTTTATTTAAAGAAGTTTTGGCAAAGTTTTTATTTGAAAATTTAGTATAGAATTTTATAAATTTTATTTTAAATTTGTTTTGGCTTAAGTTTTACATGAAAAGTTATTATAAAATTTCATAACTAGTAATTTAATAAAGTCTTTAAATGGTTTTTATTTTAAATGTTTTAAAGTATATATATTTTTGGGTAAAGCGATTTTAAATTATTTTAAATCTAAAGTATTTAGACTTGGTAATTTACAGTGGAAATAAACAATATTTGGGGATTTATTCTACGAGAGGAAAGTGATTTGAATATATTTTTCAAAGGAATTGAAGTATGGAAAATTGCTTGCGAAGATATTTTGGAATAAATAATTTGGAAAATTATTTAAAGTCTGATGGTTGTTCGTGAATGTTGTTTGATAGTTAAACAACCAACTATCAATATTGGCCAATGCGTTGATCGTTTCGAAGAGACCGAGATCAGGATTAATTTTTTGAAACCACTTCGATCCGGTTTGAACGCTTTCGTGAGGAAGACAAGAGCCGGGAGTCGAAGATGGAGCAGTGAAGTGCAAGGGCTAATTGCTACTAATCCTGATGGTGATTCCAAAATGGATGTGTAGGAGTAGCGCCTTCGGTTCCGTTCGAACCCAAAACGGACTTGTATGGACGAATGCTTTCAGAATATCGTCAGGAGGACGATGAGCATTCTAAGTGAATGTGTGCTAAAAAGGTAACGCATAGCCTCGAGCCTCATCAATCGAGAATGGCTAAAATAAGGGAGGTGCACACATGGCTAAGTGGCTAGCAACCAATTAGGGTAAGGTCATCCCTGTCTAGAGGTTCCTTTTATTCGGTTGTGTGGAAAGTTGTTGATCCCAACCGCGGGTTGAACTTATTAGGACTATCCAGTAAGGGGTAGCTCCGGTCTTGTGATGCAGGGGATTAAGGTGGATCCTCGGTACGGTGATGTAGACCATGTACTGTGATGGGCGGTACCTTAGTAGCCCTGCCATTGATGGAAATCCATTCTCCCTACATGCCTTTACGGTTTTGTTTGTAGAACCCACTTTGTGGCTAGTAGCTGAATTTAATAATGTAACAATTTCAGCTATTTGAATAAGTATTTTTATATAGACACTACTATAATATCAAAGGATTTTATAAGAAATGTTTTGGTTATCGTAAGGTAAAAACCCGACATGTTTATTTGTGGCGTGGTCTTATGAGATACCTTTGATTTCAAATGATTTTGAAACTTTAACAATCCAACTGAGTGTGTTTTCTCACCTTGGTTTTCCAGACTGGCTCGGGTGTTATTTAACTATAATGCTCGGGTCAGACCGAGTATTATAGAGTACAGATTCTGGATGGACTGCTATGGAGCTCAGGAGACGAGCTGGATGGCGAGACGTATCACACGTATTTGATGTATTATCTGCTATGTATGGCTTGCTGCAAATTAAGTTTCTATGTGGACAAGTTATCATAACTATCCAGTGTCGTATTTTTTTAATGTTGTACTATGATGATGTATGTATAAAACAGATATAGTTTCTTTTGTGTAAAGATCAGTTATTATCTATTATATTTTATTCCACTGCGTTGGTAAGATTCTGATATTATTTCTGTTTCTTCTTTTACCACCTTCTTCTTTAACCCTAATGGTTCGGTTTTCCGGCATTCTATTGTTCGACATTTTATATAGTGGATGTATTGATGTGGATTTTCGGGCGTCGAAAAATTGGGTCGCTACATGTTAAAACGATGATTTTCTATTGATTAGAAAATCGCCGAAAAATATTATCGTTATAAATCACAAGCGCACGTCGTACAATTATAGTATGTATGCGAGTACGGGTCGATCGGTAGGGAAATGAATTAATTTTAAATTGTAGTCAATCAAATTAGACTAAAATTTAAAGATGTATTAACTAAAATTGCTAAAAAAACTAACAAAAAGAAGTTTGAAAACTAAGTATGAGATTAAAAGTAATTTAGGAGCAAATCCACCCTCATGATCATATAAATCAACATTCATGAAATTAGTTGTGATTTATTTGATGATTTATCATAAGCATAGCCTAGTTGTGTTATTAATTAGCACACTTAAACCATCAAACTCTAACGCATCCTCTAACACACTTAACAACTTTAATGAAAACGACATGAAATTAAATGTAGAATCTATTTTAAGTATGGCTTATTTACTATTTAATTAGTAATATAAACCATCAAATTTTGATTATATTTTCCATAACCATAATCATATGTAAATGAAGAGGTAATTAACGATTCATATGACTAAGCATAGCCTATTTGTTTTGAACAATATGTGCTATCAAACTCAATATTAAACACAAAATCACATAAACATCAACATGTCATTAAGCATATAAAGGAAGGTCATAATAGAAATTCATTTTGTTGATTCATTATGAATCATGAGAGTTTCATCATCCTAAAATTGAAGGGGTTTAACTACACATAATTGAATTCATGTTAACATAAAAATGATTTTGACAAACATGAAAGAAAGAAAAAGTTAACCAAAAGAAAAGACAATTAACTACTTGCATAAAATAATCTAAACTAATTGTATGAATTAAATCTAAACTGCTAACATAACATAAAAGAGACATAAACTAACATAAATGAACATTGTATAAACAAACATAATAAAAGAGCATGTAAATAAGAACATGAAGTAAAAGAAATAAAAAGAAGGTGCATGTAAGGAAAAAAATAGACAAGAAGCCAATAAAGAATAGATTTATTTTCATTCATTTTGGAGGCTACAATTTGCATGAAAGGTATGAAGATAATTACATGAGACATAAGTGGTATTTATACATGCTTAAAACCCTAATTCATATTTTAGGGGATTATCTAAAATTCCTTTTAGGAAGTGTAACCTCCTAGTAATCATTAAAAAATTAATTAATCCCTACCAACATGCCTTTAAACCTTCATTAACTTGTGCATGCGCTTTTAATTGTGGACCATATGGTAATGGGTTAGTGGGCTCCTCCAAGTTGCATGAATTCATTTATTTCCTTTCTTCATTTGCCTTTAACATATACGCATGCACTCATCCATGAAAGCTCCTCATATTTGTACTCCGTTTCCTACAAATAAAAATTAAAAATTGCAATTTTTTTTCAAATCAAATCATACACAATAGTACCATTTTATCCTCAAATGAAGATGAATGAATGACGATTTGAAAACAGTTTAAATTTTGGTTTAAATATGTAAAATATCCTAATATGTTCATTTATTTAAATAAAAGTAGATTAAATATAAGAGCAAAAATATGCACATTTACGTGCACACCAATAGGAATGTAGACATGTGAAGGCAAAGATTTTGATTTTTGAAAACTAGCATTTATATAGTGTTACACCCCTAATTTTATTGACAGCATTCAGGAAATTTAATTAGAATAAATTAAATAGAATAATGTAGATAATGAGATTGAGGTTGATTAATAAAAATTTAGTGGTCGTGCTTATGTAACTAAATGAACTTATAAATGGTTAAGTAATTAAATATAAGGGCATTAGAGTAAATAGCCGTCCATATTTCCCACCCTTATACTATTCTCCTTAGTCATATACATTCATTTTATCTGAAACTAAATTTATAAACATAAGAAGAAAGGAAGGTTGGCCATTAGGAAGAAGAGAAGAGAAAATCAATTTAAAACTTAAGATTCAAGCTAGAAGAAATAAATCTCAATCAAACTTCAAATTTCCTTATCCAATCTAAGGTGAATAATAATTTCTACATGTCTATTTTGGTTTTATAATCATATGGTTTCAGACTTAAGATAAATCGTTTTTACTATATACTGAATGATGATATGCATAATCTATGATTTCTATGGTTTAAACAAGGTCGTTTAAAAGAGATATATACGGTTCATAGTATTTTAAAAAGGTTGTTAGGAATTTATTGGAGTTACCAATAGGTTCATTGTGATCCTGTGAAAACTATGATATAAAAAGTGGTTAGCATGGGGCCAATTAGTTTGTAGTGCACCTAAGAAAACTATATCTGGATTAAGTTATTGACAGTTGTCAATAGGTTCCTAGTCAACCCATGAAAACTAAGATAAGAGAAAATTTATTGGGGGAACACCAATAGGTTCAGGGGAACCCATGACTTTATTAAGTTAATTGGCAGGGGCCAACAGTTTCATAGTGCACCCATGAAAACTATAAAATAGAACATAGAGTCCATATAATATATTTAGTGAGCCCATGAAAATTGAAAGGTTAGTAGTGACCCTAGAAACTATAATTATAATAGGGTGTCAGGTGAAATTGGGATTGGAAAATCCTAATTATTTTCAAGTATGCACATCATCATAATATTTTGAAAAATGTATATTTTGATCATTGTGGATGCAGGAGCACGGTATATGGTTTTATAAAGGTTTTAGAATATTAGTGAGGGGAAAATCCGTTACGCTAAGCAGTGGGTCTCACTAGATGTCTAAAAGGATTGAGATGTTAGATGATTATTCATACAAAGATTTATGTCTGACTCGAAGTTTTTGTTTTCCCCTTAAAATCTCGGGTGCTCAATTGATTTTGAGTAGTTTGAGATTTAAGATTCTCAGGTTTGCTTCTTTGACGAATAAAACTTTCGAAGGCGTGCAAGAGGCAAATAGTTATTTAGAGTTTACCTTTTCACTGTGTATTTAGATGTAAAGGAAGATTTATTAGCCTTACTACATACTCTGATCAACCAAGGGGGCATCTTCATATGTCGCTCTTGGCGTAATTGTAATAATTATATTTTGCTGAATGTGATTAACGTATTTTAGGATTATGCAATGAACATGAAATATTTTAACCAGAATGTGGAAATATGTTTTTGAATTGTCAAGATTTTCCATATTTTTACGATCTCTGTATCAATGTATCTAACACTGCTGTATTTGGTCGCCAAGGATTAATAACTATGGATGACTACAACATCCGTAGCCGTTAGTTTTGGGTCTCCAAGTAAGGGGATGTTACAAGTTGGTCTTAGAGCATAGGTTTATGAAACTTTAAGAGAAATAAAAACGTAAAATCTTTTTGAGACATTATCTAATAAATTTAAAAGCATGATCAGGGTATGGGATAATGTTATAGTAGCGTACTTGTATTTGCTATATATAAGTATACGCTTTATCTTTAGACTCTTATCTATATTAGGATATTATTCTGTATCTCAAGAGGCTTGAATACTGATATGGACAGAAGAAGAGGCATAGTTAATGTGGGAGGATAAAGCACCACTATAAATGGAAATGCCAGACCAAATGCTAGAAGAGGACAATGTTAGGCTCAGGCTAAAAATGTTGGTGCTGGGGTACCCCAAGTGGTTATGGGTGCCATGTATCAGTTCTTAGTCAACTTGATGCAAGCAGGAGCACCTGCAGGGGTAGATGGAGGTAATGCTGTGAATAATAGAGGAGCTAATCCTGTGGCCCTAGTTGACAATAACTATGCCAAGGTGAGCAGGGATTATATCAATCTAGGAGGGAAGCCTTTTCTTGGAACAGAGGATACCGTTGAAGTTGAAAACTGGCTTTTAAACCGTGAGAGGATCTTTACCGATTTAAGCTTGGATGATGGAGAGAAGAGAAGGCTAGCCTCTAGGCAGTTGCAAGGGTTAGCGCTTCATTGGTGGAACAGCATGACAACCGGAGTCCCGGAGGAAGAGCTGATTTTAGAAGAAGGTTCGAGCAGAGGTTCTTGTCCGAGGTTGCCAAGTTGGCATTGATGAGGAAGTTCATGGATGTGGTACAAGAAGAGATGTCAGTGATCATGTATGCTGCTAAGTTTGATGAGTTATCTCGATAGGTTATGCATTGGTTGACACTGATGTCAGAAGGAATGAGAGATTCATTAGAGATTTGAGGCCAGAACTATGCAGAATGGCTATTATTCATATTAGAGAACCTTATCATGTGATGGTGGAGATGGTCATTCTCCATGAGGAGATGCTTGCCGTTTCAGCTAGGGAGAAGCTGGTTGAGTCCCAGGTTCCTCAGAGAAGAAAAAGGAAATTCTTTAAGAAGAAAGGAGCCCAGAAAGGTGATGCTGCCAAGAAGGCCAAGATAGATTTAGTGTGTTATAAGTGTGACTAGAAGGGCCATTATGCCCACGAGTGTAGAACTTGTAAAGGGAAGAAGCCTGCAGAGAAGAAGAATGTGAAATGCTTCAACTGCGATCAAGTTGGGTATTGTAAGAACCAACGTCCAGAGCCAGTCAAGGCGGACAGAGGGAAAGTGTTTGCTATTGGACCACCACCTTCTTCTAACCTACTGCAGCAGAAAAATGAAAAACCGTGATGGATTGTATGCTTTTGATCCGGAATATGCTAGTTTGGGTACTTTTTGATACTGGTGCATCACACTCTTTTATGTCACAGTATTCGGTTGATAGGTTATGTATAAAGCCGACATACCTTGTTACTTCCTTAAGGGTTGAAAATCCAATAGGAGGGCATGCAACTCTTGGGATGAGATGTGACCAGTTAGAACTTGATTTGTTAGGTTATAACTTTGCATGCAGTTTGTATGTCTTTGATTTCGTAGATTTCGAGAACATTTTGAGTATGGATTGGTTGGGTAAGTATGAGGCTAGGATATTTTGCTAGGATCGGGATATATCATTGAAACACCTAGATAGTCATAACCGAATCATTTTCTCAGTGGGGAATTCCAATAAGAATGTCAGTGCCTTGTTGAGTGTTATGGAGGTTGGAGAAGACCTTAGTCAGGTTCGTATGGCTAGCGAGTTTGCAGATGTTTTTGAGCCGATTACTGGATTACCCTCGAAACGAGCTGTTGAGTTTCGGATAGACATTGTGCCAGGATCTAAACCTGTTAGTGGACCACTAACAGGATGACACCTACAGAGATAAAGGAATTAAAGGTGCAGCTAATGGATCCAGAGGGAATGAATTTTATCAGACTAAGCAGTTCGCCTTGCGGAGCAGCCACGATGTTTGTGAGGAAACCAGATGGGTTGCTAAGGATGTACATCGACTATCGTAAGTTAAACAAAAGGATGATTAAGAATAGGTACCATATGCCAAAGACAGATGATCTACTTGATCAGTTGAGTGAAGCCATAATATTTTCCCAATTGGATTTGGCGACGGGGTTCCATCAGTTGAGATTGGTGGAGGATAGCATTCCTTTGATGGCGTTTCAGACTAGATATGGTTCGTATGAGTGGTTGGTGTTGCTGTTTGGATTGATAAATGCACCTGCTTTCTTCATTGATTTGATGAATCGGGTTTTCCAAGAGCACTTGGATAGGTTCATGTTGGTATTTATAGCTCACATTTCAGTGCACTCTAAAGATGAAAGGGAGCACAAGATTCATCTTAGAGTGGTGTTGTAGACGCTGAGGTAGAATCGGCTAAAGGTAAAAAAATTCTAGTGTCATTTCTGAAAGAAAGAGGTTAAGTTTCTTGGTCATGTAGTTTCAGTGGAGGGATTGGCAATCGATCTAGTTAAGAGCGAAGCTGTCAACAATTGGAAAAGGCCACAGATAGTAATCGAGATCAGGAGTTTTCTTGGATTTGCTGGCTATTACTGGAGATTCATCAAATACTTCTCGCGGATAGCATCACTTTTGACGAATTTGACCAGGAAAGATGTGATTTGCTTGGTCCGACAAATGTGAGGAAGCATTCTTTAGGTTAAAGCATTTGTTGACCAATGCTCCAGTGTTAGTAGTTCCGGATGGTAACCAAGGGTTGGTAGTATACACAGACTGGCTTGGAAGCAGTGTTGATGCAAAAGGGAAAAGCCGTTGCTTATGCATATAGGCAGCTTAGACCACATGAAGTTAGACATCCTACTCATGACTTAGAGTTGGTAGCGGTAATTTTTGCCTTGAAGATTTGGTGGCATTATCTCTTAAGGGAGAGATTTGAGTTGTATACCGATCATAAGCATTAAAGTATTAATTCTCTCAGAAGGAGTTGAATATGAGGCAGCAAAGATGGCCGGAGTTTTTGGCTGCTTATGATTTCGGTATAGAGTATACTCCAAAGAAAGGAAATAAGGTAGCATATGCTCTTAGTATAAAGCATCAGAACATGGTGTTAGCGATGTTGGTAGAATGGAAAGAAAGCTTTAGCCAATTGTGGTGTGCAGTTAAGATCTACTGCTAGTTCTAGTCAGGGTACTGCCATATTGTCTTGCTTAGAAGTTCAACCAGTGCCGATTGAGAAGATAACTTCTAAGCAGAGATAAGATCCAGTTTTAGTTGAGAAAATCAGAAGGCTTGAGGTTGGAATTGAGATCAATGATTTGAAAGATTTTTGTCTTGACCAGAAAGGATGGTTGAGAAAGAAGGGACGATCATGTGTTTTGAATGTAGAGAACTTAAGGATAGAAGTTCTTGAGAAATGTCATCGATCGAAGTTTATGATTCATCATGGAAGGACCAAAATGTGTCAAGACATGAAGAGAAGCTTTTATTGCGAAGGCATGAAGATAGATGTTGGCTGATGGGTCAGGCACTGTGTTAACTGTCAACAAGTAAAGGCCGAACATCAGAAGTCCAGTGGGTTACTTCAGCCTTTTCATATTCCAGTTTGAAAATGGGATTTGATATCGATGGATTTTATAGACGGGTTGCCGAGGTTAAGGAGAGCAAATGAAAGCACATGAGTTATTGTGGACAGGTTGGCCAAGAGTGTCCATTTCATTCTGGTAAAGTCAACCAGGATGGCTCCTGTTTTAGCTAAGTTGTTCATAAAGAACGTACTTAGACTTCATGGGATTCCTAGTAGCATAGTCAGTGATAGAGATGCATTATTTACTAGCGAAATTTGGAGGAGTCTTCAAGAGGTATTAGGTATCAAGCTCAAGATGAGTACAACATGTTATACCTTGAGATGATGGTTTTGATGACAACAACCTTAGAATAAGATTATAAAATATAAATACTAACATTATAGTTTAGATATATATGTTTATGCAGGAATTAACCATGCATGTACCAAGAATGAAGACTGTTTGGTATAGAGATTCAAGATATCAAGATTGAAGACTCATGAGTATCAAGATTATCAAGAGTTCAAGATTTTAATGATAAGTAATTTAATCAGGTATTTTGTTAAAACTCCTAGAAAAGCACTGGCATCTTAAAATCCAATTTATTCGTGGAATGGAATCCACTTCGAGTCTGTTAAAGGGATGGAACCCTAAGTAGGATGAAACCAACGAAAAATCTAGTGGAACATTGTTTTGTATCCGCTAACTTTTATTCAAATGTTTTTTACAAAATTATATCTTGTTTTCAAAATGATTTTAAAACCTTCCTTTTAAAAGAATCAAAACATCTATCCTGGTTTTAAATATTTTTAGCCTCAAAATAATCTTTATTTTTAAAATCAAATTATCCTTGGTTTTAAACTATCTTAATAATAATATATTTAACTTTAATATTTTTACTTAGATTTAAATATAAAATTATAGTAAAATTATATATATATATATATATATCAAAATATTATTCTCTATATTTACTTATGTATTTTAAATATAGTTAAGTATATTTTTTAAAGTTTAAAATAGTTTTAATACAAGGTAGAAGTTATTTTCAAAGAAAAGAAAATTACCAAAAATACCTTAGGCATGTCGACATCCTCAAGTACCCCTTGTCGACATAGTAGCAGTTTATTTAAAAAATTTGAATTTCAAAGAAAGTGTCTATTCGTCATATCCTTTCACGAATGGACATGGCTATTGTTCTACTATAAATATGGGTAGTTTTGAATGAATTTATATTCATATTTTCTCTGATTTCACTCCTCTTCTTCTTCCACATTTCTTTATACATATTTTTACCATTACTATGCCGAAATCAACATTGAATCTAACTAGATCATCTCTGGTTTGATTCTCTATCACTGTCTCAACAAGATCTTAGTGCTATTCAGAGTTATAGGCTTCTGTGTAATAAACTAAGCGAGAAAAGGTGTGATCGTAGCCCGTGAAATCAATCAAGTGAGATAAAGTGTGATTGTAGCCTTGGAAATCAATTGGGTGAACTTGTTACCCGTGAAATCAAGTATCTCTACCCAAAGGATTGTGAATCTGGAGTGGTGTACCTTGTGGCCTTGAAATCGAGGGTGTAATTGTACAATTGCTTTTGAAAGGAAATCCGTACTTGTGTGCGGGACTGGATGTAGGGTAACTCCAAACCAGTATAAAATCCGGTGTGTTCTTTCCTTTATTTCTTTTACTTTATTTATGCATCTATGTTTAATTCTGTGATCATATCTGTGTCTGAATATTGCATACATTTGTGTTCAAATTAACATAAACTCAAAAAGATTTAGTAATCCCTTAAAACACTATTCACCCCCCCTCTCATGTTAATTCTACCATTAAGATCCATAATCTTTCCTTTATTGCTTTTACTTTATTTCTGCATCTGTGTTTGATTCTGTGATCATATCTGTGTGAATATTGCATACATTTGTGTTCAAATTAACATAAACTCAAAAAGATTTAGTAATCCCTTAAAATAAACTCAAAAAGATTTAGTAATTCCTTAAAACACTATTCAACCCCCTCTCGTGTTAGTTCTACCCTTAAGATCAATAATCCGCATTTCTCACGTTTGGTATCAGAGCAAGTTTTCAAAGTATTCATAATCTGAATTTAGAAAAAGTTTTTTTAAATGGCTATTTTTGGGGACTTTATTAACACTTTTCATATGAATATGCAACAGAATCATCATGATATTGTTGTTTAAAAATTATATTTAGTTATTTTGAAAAGTCACTTGATTCTTTAAAAAGTTATGTTGTTTTGCAGGAGAAGAGTTATGTATAATGATCGTTGGTTAAAAGATACCAGATAATCATCCATCGATCAAGAAGAACAAATGGATATACAATGATAATCGAGAATGAAATGGGTACCAGATCAATACAAAACTTTTGGTTCTCATCTACAACTTGACTTGATACTGTACTTCTCTCCATCTGCTTCGCAATGCCACTGGTTTCGTGCGAACCCGTCAAGAAATGACCAATTTATGGTCAGATGATATTTTGGTGAACAAAGAGAAAAGAAAGAAAATTGTCAATGGAATTCTTCAAATTTCATCTAAAGATTTGAGTATTTAGTCCCAACTCCTTTTCTAGATTGTAGTTCTTATTCTCACGGTCGTTTTCATGAATAGATCATCAAATTCCGATCAAAATTGAATAAGATGTGACAGTTTGAAGTTGGCTATCCAGAACTGAAAACCGTGTACAAGATTTCCTGCATTTCTCTTACTGTTCGGCCTGTTGCACCACTATACTGTCCAAATTCATCACCAAACTATTACTGGATCGTAGCTCTTGCCTTCCTCTTTGATCTGCTGCCGGTTTCATCTTATTCCGTTAAGAAAAGAAGGAGATATGCCTTCTAGAAGTTTGATGGTAAATAGAAAAACGGGAAAAAGAAGAAGAGGATAAACTTTTATGAAAAGTAGTGACTGTTGGGCCTATTTATAGTGGTTGAAGTGTCCATTCATTCAAAATTCAAATTCAAAGTTTTGGCGCCAAGTTGATCAATCTACTAAATCATCTGTATCTTTCTCATGCGGTCTTCAAATTCAGCGAATAAACATACTACGCCTATTAGAAAAACGAGCCCATCGCAATAGAATAGATCTCGTCGTCAAATTCTAAAAGATATAAATGTGTTTTTCACGACAATGGAAGAACAACAAAGTTAGATAGATGGAGTGAAAAAATTGTTACGCTTTACTATTATTTCATCTTTATTGTTGCGTTTAGGAATATATACTTATGCATTTAGTTAGGTATAGAAATTTATCTCTTTTATAAGTTTTGATATTTTGGTTCATATATCGACACACACACACACATATATATATGCTTGTCAATTAGATATTATTTATCACTCATGTTTATTTTATAATCTGAATATCTCTTACCGTAGTATGTATATCATCATATCATTCTGCATATTATTATTATTTTTACTTCATTATCGTTTTGTTTCATATTACATATCATTATGTACCCTATTTCATATCACATTTCATTGCATATTACATCATAAATTACAATGCGTGAAATATCATAATCATTTGCATCACAATTTGCACTTCATTCTGCATATTATCTTATGCTACATTGCATATGTCATACATTTCATACTGCATTGCAAACTACATATTGCATACATGTATACATAACGAGTGTATTTTATTTAGGGGGAGTTGTAGTATTGTCTTATAGTATAGGATTATTAGTTTTTGATTTGTTTGGTATGTTTTGATTGACTTGTTTGACTTGATTGACTTATTTGACTTAATAGACTTGATTGACTTGTTTGATTTGATTGATTTGTTTGAATTGTTTGACATGATTGGGTTTGATGTGTGTGTTGATTAAATTGTTTGAAATATACTTATACATATTTATGTATTGAATAATTATAATATAATTATGTTAATGTCTTTCACATTTCATTTACTATACTTTGTTCTAATATTAGTTTAAGGGGGAGATTTTTACTTTTACAGTTTTAGGATGGTTTTTGTTGAGGACAAAGGGGGAGAACTATAAAATAGGATAGTTAGGCATATATTAAGGGGGAGTTATTAGGATAGAAGTAATATTTTATAAACAAAGGTTGTCATCATAAAAAAGGGGGAGATTGTTAGTCCTTGAGATGATGGTTTTGATGACAACAATCTTAGAATAAGATTATAAAATATAAATACTAACATTATAGTTTAGATATATATGTATATACAGGATTTAACCATGCAGATACCAGGAATGAAGACTGTACAGTATAGAGATTCAAGATATCAAGATTGAAGACTCATGAGTATCAAGATTATCAAGAGTTCAAGATTTCAATAATAAGTAATTTAATTAGGAATTTTGTTAAAACTCCTAGAAAAGCACTGACACCTTAAAAGCCAATTTATTCGTGGAATGCAATCAACTTCGAGCCTGTTAAAGGGATAGAACCCTAAGTAGGATGGAACCTACGAAAAATTTAGTGGAACATTGTTTTGTATCCGCTAACTTTTATTTAAATGTTTTTTACAAAATTATATCTTGTTTTCAAAATGATTTCAAAGCCTTCCTTTTAAAAGAATCAAAAACATCTATCCTGCTTTTAAATATTTTTAGCCTCAAAATAATCTTTATTTTCAAAATCAAATTATCCTTGGCTTTAAACTATTTTCAATAATAATATATTTAACTTTTAATATTTTTACTTAGATTTAAATATAAAATTGTAGTAAAATTATATATATATATATATATATCAAAATATTATTTTCTATATTTACTTATGTATTTTAACTATAGTAAAGTATATTTACAAAGTCTAAAACAGTTTTAATACAAGATAGAAGTTATTTTCAAAGAAAAGCAAATTACCAAAAATATCTTAGGCATGTCGACATCCTCAAGTACCCCTTGTCGACATAGTAGCAGTTTATTTCAAAAATTTGAATTTCAAAGGAAGTGTCTATTCGTTATATCCTTTCACGAATGGACATGGCTGTTGTTCTACTATAAATATGGGTAGTTTAGAACGAATTTATATTTATATTTTCTCTGATTTCACTCCTCTTCTTCTTCCATATTTCTTTATACATATTTTTACCATTACTCTGCCGAAATCAACATTGAATCTAACTAGATCATCTCTGGTTTGATTCTCTATCACTATCTCAACAAGATCTCAGTGCTATTCATAGTTATAGGCTTCTTTGTCATAAACTAAGCGAGAAAAGGTGCGATTATAGCCTGTGAAATCAATCAAGTGAGAAAAGGTGTGATTGTAGCCTTGGAAATCAATTGGATGAACTTGTTGTCCGTGAAATCAAGTATCTCTACCCAGAGGATTGTTAATTTGGAGTGGTGTACATCATGGCCTTAAAATCGAGGGTGTAATTGTACAATTTATTTTGAAAGGAAATCCATACTTGTGTGCGGGGCTGGATGTAGGGTAACTCCGAACCAGTATAAAATCCGGTGTGTTCTTTCCTTTATTGCTTTTACTTTATTTCTACATCTGTGTTTGATTCTGTGATCATATCAGTGTTTGAATATTGCATACATTTATGTTTAAATTAACATAAACTCAACAAGATTTAGTAATTCCTTAAACTATTCACCCCTCTCTAGTGTTAATTCTAGCCTTAAGATTCATAATCCAAATTTCTCACACAACCTATCACTTACAGATAGATGGGCGGACAGATAGAGTCAATAAAGTACTCGATGATTTATTTAGAGCTTGTGTATTGTAATTCGGTGGATCTTGGGAAGATCACCTGCATCTGATTGAGTTTTCCTGTAATAATAATAATTATCAGACTGGCATAAGAATGACGCCTTTTGAAGCTTTGTATGGAAGGCCATGTAAATCATCAGCATGTTGGTTGGAGACAGGAGACAGATTAGTCTTAGTCCTGGATTTAGTTAGAGAGCCATCAAAAAAGACCGAGTTAATCCGAGGACGGATGAAGAAAGCTCAATCCAGGCAAAAGAGTTACGCAAATAAGAGGCATAAAGACCTAGAGTTTTTAGTGGGAGACGAGTTTTTCATTAAAGTATCACTTACGAAGGGCGTGGTACGATTTGAAAAGTTGAAAAAGTTGACCCCAAGGTATGTTGGTCCATTTCATATTATAGAAAGAATTGGAAAGCTCACGTACATAGTAGAGTTGTCGAGCAGTATGACAGGTGTCCACACTACAAGAAAATGGTTATTTGTTGCATTAATTAGCAACGTTTCAAAGCTTAATGCAACTACCAATCATTTGTAAGAACAAAAATAAATACCTAAACGCTGCCAATTTTCCTGCCAACATTTGGTAGAATGAAGTTTTGTTTGCCGCTCATATCTCTTTCTTCCACTAAGCACCTAAACACTATCAAAAGCGAAAATAAAAATAATGGGACACATAGTTTTCAACCGCCAGCCTCTCCACTTCGGTCTCGTCCTTTTCTCAAACTTTCCCAGTCATCTAACCCACCATCATCTCATCCACCCTTTATCTCCTCTAAATTCCAGGCTAGTTATGTCTGTTAGAATTCTCAAAAATAGTGAATTAGGTATATCCCACATCACCAAAAATAAGTCCATTTTCTTGTTTATATAGTGTACACTCAATCCTTATATTGGCCCTTAGGATTAGGTAATTTTGTACGAGAGGGAGAACCTATATGGCCATGGACTAACATAAGCGCGCGCCGCCGCCCGCCCATCCAACCGGGTCGGGTCGGGTCAGGTGCGGGTCTAATGAGATTGGGCTGTGTCATATATTTTTGCTACCTAAAAAAGTAGACAGATTTTAAAACAGAAGTGTGTTCAAAAAGATACGGATTTTCTAACGGTTGTGATCGTTGCAACGAATGAAGAAACACGACTGTTGCAAACCGCAACAGTTCTTGACCCTTGCAAATGAAGATGCGCGACTGTTGCAAACCGCAATAGTTTTTGGCCGTTGCAAACGAACGGACGCGACTTTTGCGAACAGTAACACTTTGTGGCGTTGCCAACGAATGGACGCGTTGCGAACAGTAACACTTTTTGGCATTGCAAATAAAGGGATACTACTCCTCTCAATGGTGTAGCCATTGGGAATTTCGCAATAAATAAGGAGGAAACCTGATCACTTTCGTCACTCAATTTTTTAAAAGCGAATTATCTATTCTTTATTTTCATTTTCTTAAAATCATACTAAGTCATATCACATAGAGGATCATACACATCACGATCTTGAGCAGCTTACGGCTGTGGTATCTTGTGAGACTTTGAATAAAGTCTTAAGGAAATTGTTATGACAAGTCTCAGATGAAATTTCCTTCTTCAACCGGTTAAATTTCTAGTTGATTTATATGTTTATATATATATATATATATCGTTTTTGTTTCTACGTTGTACTATTTCTTTAAATAGTGTAACGTTTGATTTATCGCTATAGTTGTTATTACTATAGCTGTTAGTTTGTTGTTGTAATTAATTACAACATACTTATTGTTGAAAACCGCTAACACAGAATTTCAAAATAGTGGAAATCCGATTTGTAAACTTGTGAGACGAATTTATTATTGACTGGTCTCTGTTTTGGTATAGTGGACGTATAACAACGTCGCATCTCCACTCATTGCAAACCCTATATTACTTTGTCATTATAATCCTAAACACCAAAACCATATAAGATCAAGCAGCCTCCAACTACCAACATTAATCATCGTGCCACAATAACATCTACACTCTCCCTCTTCGGTATTCCCGTATCCAAATCTTAATTCGAGCTCATAGCATCCATCAGCCTGAGCCCATAAATGCAGAGAAAGGTATTTTTGTTATTATTTTTTGTTAAAAGTAAATATCAAAATGTGGACTGCATTGTTAGTTTTGAATGTGAAACTAGATTTGAAATTATTTTTTTAGCATGGAAGAAATTAAAACCGAACTGTATTGGTTGGATCTTGTTAAACTGTGTATTTTGAGTGTGCTTTTCTATCTAGTGAGCTTAAGGAAAAAAATGCAGTATAAAATTAGATTTTTTTTCCTTTGTCCAGATAGATAAACCAAATTATCCATAAAATTTTGAGAAAATATGCATTCTAGTTTTTTTGTTGCTGTCAATGATCAGTATTATTCTAGAAAAATTAGGAATAAATGTTGTTGTTAACGTCTCTATATTTTGCTCAAATGAGATACCATTTGCAGATAGAAAGATATAGTGTTGCTGGAGAATACATCTTAAGTTTGTTTAATGTATTGTGTATTAGTGTCATAACCTACGGTAAGGTTGTATTACTGTCATACTACTATTAGGATTATTATATTAGGATTATAAACTATAGTGAAAATAATGGACACATCCCTAAATTCAAACTTAATACACAAAACATCCTTCTCATAATAAAGATTTAAATTACATCCCTATTTTCAAATACTACAATTTTCTTCCCTACAATACCCCTCTTCTCCATTGCAGCAATGTTGATTCTTCGTATATCGATGTTATTCTCACATCTATAATTAAAAGTTGCACCCCATTAATTATCAATCTTTAAAACAGAATAACTTCTTGTAGAAACGACGGATCAACAAACCATTTTTACCATTAAATCACAAATTTCATCATCTTTCTTATGAGTGGCATTGTGCATATGTAAAAACAACGGCAGGACAAACTATAAGTAACACCGTATAATTGCAGATATATCTGCAATTATATACGATAGTTGCAGACATTTCTGCAACTATATGAAATAATTGCAGACATTTCTGCAATTACACCATATAATTGCAGACATTTCTGCAACTATATGCAGTAGTTGCAGAAATTTCTGCAACTGTACCATATAGTTGTAGAAATGCCTGCAACTATATGCAGTAGTTGCAGAAATTTCTGCAACTATACCATATAGTTGCATAAATTTCTACAACTATACCATATAGTTGCAAAAATGTCTGCAATCATACCATATAGTTGCAGAAATGTCTGCGATTGTTGCAGATATGAAGAAAAATCGAATATGTTCAAAATTTGCTGAATTGTCTGCAAATATATGAAATAATTGCATCTAGCTAAATTTTTTTTGGTATCAACAATGGATTTCATTTTAGAAATCATAAGGATTTTGATTTTTTGGTGAAAATGGTATGCTGATCCGATGTTTCTACAAAAAGTTATACGCATTTGAAATGTTAAAAACGTAAAGGGTATTTGGGTCTTTGCGCGTGCGTGAATTTGAAAACAAGGACTGTATACTTATTAAAAAATCAGAGGGATGTTTTGTGTATTTTCAAACCTTACCAGGATGTATGCCAAACGCTCTCTAAATTATAATCCTTTTTACGAATTTATGCATCCGTTCTATATATGATGTGTAGTTCGGCTACCTGGATCCTTTCTACTTGTAATTTGCTTAACTAGCCAATCAAGTCAACGAAATATACATATCTTGAATTCTCTTTCTATCAAGTAACGTTGAAATGCAACATTGCAATAATATGCCTAATGTAAATTGTTACATATATTTAACTATGTTATGTACATATTTCAAGTAGAAAGTGAAGAACGGAAAGGTACGAGTAAAGATCAGAAAGCTCTAGTTTTATCTCTTGGTCACTGATTTTATCTTTTGGTCTCCCCGTGGGCATTTTGATAATGGGTGAAAATTCGAACATGGGTAGAGGAGAGAATGGTAATTTGTTTCATAGTTTGTGTTCCAGAAATCATCATGCCATGAAAAGTTTGAAAGTATGCTGAAAACTACTTTAAGGAACGGCATTAGGAAGAATTCTCAACAACTTATAAGTTTTTTGTTTCTCATCAATTTTTTATTTTTCAAATTGTCATAAGCTATAAAATACGTTTCATTCATGATATCTATCTGCTAACATTACTTTGCAAGCTACCAAGAAATACTCTAGGCGATAGATAAACAAGAAAAGTAGAAAGATACCCTGTTTTCTTTAAAATCTTAGTTTATGAGATATTGTGATTGACAACTGTGCATAAGTCCATTTGTTTTTTAGTTAAGCCTATAGTCAATAATGGCCTGCTTACTTGAAAAATGTACTAAATAAACCTAAGGGCACCAAGCATATACATCAATCATTTTTTCGCTATAATGCATATGCTTGCATATTAGTTCATTCGTTTTATATTTTGATGAATAATTGTTTGTTTAAAAATTGATTTTGTGGTTGGTTTGGGTGTCTTTGGGTTTGGACATTGTTTTGTCAGTTTTTCCAATACAAAAAATGAGTTGTACAAAACAACTACTAGGAATGGTGGAGACTGAATTTGTTATATGTATTTAAATAGTACGCCTATGATCTCCAGATCACTACAGGATAATGAAACACTGTATGAGATATCACATGTACAACTCTGCATTTTTGGAATTTAATTAGAATCATATTGCATATAGGGAGCAAATTTACATGGAAATGTCCTTCTAAATTGTAGTATGTTTACTTAGCATAACATCATAACAAACTAAAATGTTATGGATTCCAGAAATATGGAGAAGACCCCGTAATAAAGGTTGTCATCAGTGCATTGTAATTGATAAAATCAGTAAGCATCATTTCTCTCTATATTTCCTCGTACCTTTCCTACTGCAGTATTAGCTATGGTGCTTGTTATACTTACTGAATCATACAGCTTTGGTAAAAACGTAGTTAGTTTGGTGATAACTGGATCAGAAAATGAGAGTAGTTTTGCAGTTCGCAGAACAATCAAGTAATTAATAATACTTGCTAGCTGCTAGTTTTTTCTAGTAAAATTAAAAATAATATGCTGTACATTTTGGTATCCATCTTATTCTTGTATACAATATGTCTGCTAAATATATTTGTTTCGGAATAATACAACTGAATATTTGGTTTTGTATTGTCACAGACTAACAATCATTTCCTAATGCTGTTGTTGTTAATCACTCCGAGGTTAGAATAAACATAATGCTTCAGGAAGCATATACTCTTCAGAAAACAAAACAAATTGTATCGAAGTAGATTTAAATGACAATAATATTACTCATTCAAAGAAGGAAACCTCCACTCTGATTTCTTTGCAATGAATCAAACTTCTATTGAAAGGGGAACTTCTGTTACATAGTAACAGTCGATATCTGAAATAGATAATATGGCTTCTAAATCACATGGGCAATGGCTGAAGCCAAATGATTATAGCGGCAGTAATAATAGGATGGATATTGAACATGAAGAACTGTAATTGATGAATGCACAATCAGTGTATCAACTTCATACTCGCAAAAGTAAGTATTTTTACTAATGGATACTTTTATGTTGTACTGCTAAGTGGTGAACTTAACTTAAGATGTTGCTTTAAATATATTTTTTGTTTACCTTAGCATTAAAATACATAGAATTATATTAGATAAATGCAGTGAACATGTTGCTTTAATTTTTTTTGGTTTTGTCTCGAAATTAACTTAAGATGAATTTAGTGACTGAACTAGGTTGTCTTATCATAAATCACAGAACCAAAGAGCACTTTATAATTAATGTTTGCTGTGAAGGTTTTACTTATTTTCCATTATTACATCTCATGCTGATTTTCTTCCTCTAATGCATCAAAAAAATGTTTCATTTTTATTCATTAAACTCGGTTTGTTTGTTAATATTGTTTTTATTATTTTATGTTAATATTTGCTAAGGATGCTTTATGAACTTGCATTTGGTCCATTGTTACATCGAAATGGCCTTGGTGTCATAACAGTTGTGAAGGAAGGAATTTTGGTATGTACAAAGAAATAACATGATTTTGAGTATTGGGTTACATGCTTTAACAATTGTAGATCGATCGATGTTATATTTCTTGATATTGCATGATGTAGATACTATAACATTCTGCTTTTTTAACGACTGTGGTCTATGGGGCTGTATTATTTTCGATAAAAGTATTAATGCCAACTTAACTAAAATTTGAACTTCAAATAACCATATTTAAAAGCTTTTTTAACTCACCATAATGAATCCGGCAGATAGTCTTGTAGCTTTATTTTAAGATTATGTTAAGAAGACTATATACATGAGTATAACACTTATTTTTTCTTTTTTACAGCGAATCAAGTGACTTCGAAAATGAGTATGCAGCTACTTCTTTGTACTTTAATGCAACGAATTTTCCTACGCATGAATATCGTAGAAACGCCTCACATTGTAACAGATTTAGGTTAAAGGAGGGTGGAAGTTATACGATCATAAAATGTGCAATTTGTAGATTTGTTCATAGTTGCTGCAGCAGTGAGGAAGATCAAAGATCTTCATACTCGTGAGATGGTCAGGCATAACCATTATTGTCAATGTGAGACCTCCTCTTATTTATGTTTCTCTTATTTATTTTTTCTATAGAAATTATGATTATTTCTAAGCTTGTAAAGGTTTCAGATAATTTTGACTATATTTTCGGCCTCTGGTATTGGTTTCTTACAGTTAAACATGAAGCTTGAATTGCTGACAACGATATATTAAATTCACCTCTGATCGTATAGCTAAGTGGATCAGTTGTAAGCGATTTATTTTGGAACATTTGATATTTGTTAATTATGATACTGTTATAACTTCTAAATTGCAATTTTATTTTTTTCGTATTGAAAAAATTGGGAAAATCCCTTAGTGATAGAATGTTATGATTTAAAAAACAATGGCAAGTGATGGGGCGATGAGTTTGACTTTGTTAGATGGTGGGAATATGTTAGATGGTGGGAATACTATTTTTAAAGTTTTTATTTTGCTTTCCCAAGTAAATCTTGAGAGAGCATTACCAAATGTGTGCAAGACGGTGGGAATATGTTATTTAGTTTACCAGGTCAGGTGTTTTATCATAAGTTGCATTTACTGAATGTTTTGCTAAGCTCATAAAGTTTTATAAGAAAGTTGACAAAAATAATGATTGTTTTTGCTTAGGACAACGAAGTTTGACAGTATTGGATGCATTAATGGTGTGACTATTATCAAAGTTGGGTTTCTTATTAATGAATGAAATGAAGTAAAGCTCAGGAAATTTCATTTTCCTATCAAATGAAGACGGATATAAAAGCCAACTTACCGGACCTGAAGATGATGCAGCAGATTATTTTAAAGTAGCATTACTCAAATATGGGACCGACCTATATTATTGTATACAATTAACGGATCAAAAAACCTCTATATATATTTACCGGACCTGAAGATGATGCAGCAGATTATTTTAAAGTAGCATTACTCAAATATGGGACCGACCTATATTATTGTATACAATTAACAGATCAAAAAACCTCTATATATACAGTGTAATTCAGCAAGTAATGTTACAATTTTGTAGTATCAACCAATACTCAATAAAATCAAACTTTTCAATTTCCTCATACTCCCTATTTCATCACATCATCAAAATTACACGTAGTATCAGTTTCTAATATGGTATCAGAGCTTCGCAATGTCTCATGGTTGTGCCATACCTGAAAGATCATAAAAGTTCATCTTCATCACTTGATCTTTGGCTGCAAAGTGACTTTCCATCAGTTCTTACAAACATCACGTGGAGAAGTCATTGTATTCATTTAGAAACCTTTAGTTAGATCAAGAAACCATTTCTTGCAACAGGTTTAGCACTATGCCTTGCTAGAAGACCATTGTCAGCATATCATCACCCAGCAGTCTTTGGCTGCATTAGCTAGTCCATCAGAAAAACTCTTGTTGTACGACTTTTCATCATCTGTCAGTTTTCTACTATGTTAATATGGTAGAAGGCTCAGATAATAACTCGGCATCCTCAAACCCCATAATGACCTCAAATCTGTAGTAACAATCTATAGATGAAGGGTTGAAAACTATAATTAGCCTACAAAGCCAACTGATTACAATTTAACTAGATGAAAAAGCCAACTGATTACAATTTAACTAGATGAAAGTAACTTCTTGCTGTGGAAGCTTCAAGTTGAAACTGCAGTGAGAAGCTATGGACTAGAAGAGTTTATTCATGGGACAGTTTCAATTCCTGTAAAATTTGTTGAAGATAGCGAAGGTATGAAGATCAGCAACCAGGAATACATAAAGCATTCAAGACAAGATAGTTTTTGAATTCTTGGTTATTGTCGTCAATAAGTCTAAATTTGTTACCAAAAGTGATTGGTTGTAAGACATCATGTGAGATATGGACAACCATAGAGAAGTCTTTAGTTCGCAATTAGCCGCTAAAGTAGTGCATTATAACAGACATATGCATAACTTAAGAAAAGAGAACATGCCAATGAGGGAATATCTTACCAAGATGAAGACATTTTGTGATCTTCTTGAAGTAGCAGACCACAAAGTCTCAAAAACAGAACATGTATTGAGCATTATGAATGGATTGGATGAGGAATATGAGGCAGTGGTTGCAGTCATCTCATCAAGAGCGACCACTCCAACAGTGCAGTTTGTTTACTCTATATTTCTAGCACATGAAGGTAGAATTGAACAAAAGAAACCTTTAAATTTTGATATGACCATCAATCTTGCTTCACAATCAAGAAACAGAAATCAAGATAGAGGTAACAACAATCAAGGTTATTAAATACGTGGTCAATGTTATAGGTTAAGAGTTAGAGGCAGAGGCAGGTGGAGTAACAATAGCAACATGTTAAGGTGTCAGATATATGAGAAATATGGGCATGCAGCAAAAAATGTTATTTCAGATTTAGCATAAACTATGTACCAAATCATCAAAATTCAAATAACGCGCAAAGGAATTACAATTACAGTGCAAATATGGCTAGTATGCAACTAGAATCAAGAAAGAGTGAGAAGTTAAGAAGACATCACTTGAATGAGTTAGCAAAGGCAGAAGGCATTCATATGAGAGCTGGTACCAAGATTCTGGTGCAACCAACCATGTTACAAGTAATCTTTGATAATTTGAATCCTGGCAACAAAAAATATATAGGTAATCAGTCCATATATATGGGTAATGTTGAGTCTATCAAAATTACACATACTGGACTAATATGTATTATAGGTGAAAGACAACTATACTTGAAAAAATTATTAAGAGTGCCACGAATTAAGAAATATCTCATGAGTGTCATAGTTTGCAAGTGATAATAATGTGTATTGTGAATTCTATCCAAAATATTAGTCGGTTAAAGATATACCTGTAAACGTTTGTAAAACGTTTGTAAAATCAAATAAGAAGAAAAAGATAATTCATATTATTCAGCAAGACGGCTGAGCAAACAAAGATTGATTACATTAGGGTTACAGAGATATGTTTATATAGATAGAAAACATAAACAATAAAAAGGCTGAAAAGCCCAACCCAGACAGGAAATGGATCAATATGCTAACATCCCCCCTCAAACACGCGATGGTACGACAAGAAGCATCGAGAGTTTGCCAATGAAAAATCTATGACGTTCAATAGTGTGAGCCTTCGTGAAGAAATCAGCAAGTTGCATCGATAACGAAGTAAAAGGCAGAGAAATATTTCCATGCAGCAAGTGATACCAAGTGAAATGACAGTCAATCTCAATATGTTTGGTGCGCTCATGAAAAACAGTATTGTGAGCAATTTGAATAGCGCTCTTATTGTCACAATACATAGGAGTGGGAGAAGAAATCGAAACACCCATATCCTCCAACAGCCAACGTAACTAAATAATCTCAGATGTAGTGGAGGCCATAGCATGATACTCTGCCTCAGTGGAAGACCGAGAAACAACATCATGTTTCTTGCTCTTCCATGAAATAAGGGAATCACCTAAAAATATACAAAAGCCAGTTGTGGATTTTCTATCCGTTGAGTCACCAGCCCAATCTTCATCAGAGAAGGCACGAAGCTCCAAAGATGAGGTCGATGGGAGCAAAAGACTATGATAAAGTGCTCCTTGCAAGTAACGAAGAATGCGCATAACAGTAGCCCAATGAACAAAGGTAGGGGAAGATACGAACCGACTAACAATGTGAACAACATAGGCAATATCTGGACGAGTGATGGTCAGATATACAAGGCAACCAACAATAGAACGATATAAAGTGGGATCAGAAAGAGGACTCCCATCGGTCGGAGTATATCGGGTATTTACCTCAAGTGGTGAATCAACATGACGTGTATCAGTAAGACTAGCATGATGCATAATGTCAGTAGTGTATTTGGACTGGGAAAGAAGGTAGCCTTTTTCTGAGGAAGCTATTTCAATCCCTAAAAAATAACATAGATGACCCAAATCCTTCATATCAAAACAACGAGACAATGTGGTTTTAATACTCACAATACCATTACTGCCATCACCTGTAATGATCATATCATCTACATATAGTAGAAGAAGAATACGGCCTGCAGAAGTCAATCTGACAAAAAGTGCTGAATCATGGGGACTAGAGGTAAAACCAAGTGATGTGACTACATTCGAAAATCTCTCATACCAAGCACGTGGTGCTTGCTTAAGGCCATATAAAGCTTTCTTAAGCCTATAAACCTGACCTGGAGCATGAGAAACACCAGGTGGAGCAACCATGTAAACTTCTTCCTTAAGATCTCCATTAAGAAAAGCATTTTTAACATCCATTTGAGAGATGTCCCACTTACGCCTGGAAGCAACAGCAATAAGAACCCAAATAGATGTCATCTTAGCCACATGAGCAAATGTTTCCTCATAATCCATGTCATACTCTTGGGCAAATCCTTTAGCAATTAAACGAGCTTTGTATCGCTCAATAGAACCATCTGACTTGGTTTTAATCTTATACACCCATCAACAACTAATAGTTTTCTTCCCAGTAGGAAGGTATACAAGATCCCGGGTACCAGTTTTGTCTAAAGCAGACATTTCCTCAGACATAGCACATTGCCACACAGGAGAACGAACAACCTCCGAGTAAGAAGAAGGCTCATAGAAAGTGTCAATGGAAACAAGAAATGAAGCAAAAGCCTGAGAGTAACAAGAGTAAGCAAAATCAGATAATTGAGTAGATTTACGTGTGCGAGTGGGATAGCGAGGTTGAACAGGATCAGTCATCACAGGAGGTGTTTGAACAGTCGTAGTAGCAGGGGATAAAGTGTCACCTGCAGAAGGAGGAGGAACAGAGTGTATGGATGACGGAGTATCAATGATAAGAGGTGGTGAATCAGAGGAGTTATCAGGAGGAAATGGATCAATGTGAATAAGATCAGACTTAGTCATACTATGAGAACTAGCTGGAATAGAGTAGAAGGGAATATGTTCAATAAAGGAAACATGACGAGAAACATATAGTTTATTTGAAGAAGGATCATAACAACGATAGCCTTTTTGTCCAATACCATACCCAAGAAAAACACATATAGCAACACGTGAAGATAATTTTGTACGTTCTACGTGTGGACGAAGAACAAAACAAGTGGAACCAAACACTTTTGGTGAGAGTAATCAGGAGTTTGACCAAACAACTTGGCATGAGGAGAAATACCAGAGTTATGAGAAATCGGGATCTTATTAATAAGATAAACGGAAGTGAGAACAGATTCTCCCCAAAATTCTTTTGGAACGCTAGCTGAAAGAATCATAGAATGGGCAGTTTCAACAACGTGTCTATGTTTTCTTTCAGCAACACCATTTTGTTGTGGGGTATCAGTGCAGGAAGTCTGATGCAAAGTACCATCAACCGTGAATATGTTAGAAAGGTCTCCCTTAGTGTATTCCCCCCTAAATCAGAACGAAAGCATTAACAGTAGCAGAGTGTTGTGTTTTAACATATGCTTGAAAGGCAGTATATATATCAATAAACTCAGAACGACGTTTCATCAGATAAACCCAACAATAACAAGTATAGTCATCGATAAAAGAGACATAATATCTGCACCCATCTTTTGTGGGAACATCAGAATGAACTAAATCAAAAGGTGCAGTGGAAGTAGAAACACTTTGATTAAAGGGAAAAGCAGAAAATTTTCCAAGTTTACAACCACTACAATCTGAAATATCATGAGAACGTAAATCTCCCAAAACACCAGAATTACACAAGAATTTAAGACGAGAGCTTGAAATATGACCAAGTCTAGAATGCCACAAATAAAACTTAGAAGACAATGGAGTTAAATGAAAAGAAGAAAGGCCAATACTAGCAGCAGCGGCATGACTTGGAATGTGCAAGTCATCCAAAACATAGAGACCGCCCTGCCTACGGCCTTTCCCAATCAACTTCTTGGAGTTGGGATCCTGCACAGAGCAAGTGGTAGAAGAAAAATGAACAAGATATCCAAGATCACAAAGTTGTCCGACCGACACAAGATTCATAGTTAATTTAGGAATACAATAAACATTTGGGAGGGAAACGCGTGCGGTTTGAATTGTACCGATTCCTGTTAATGGCAAAGGTGTGCCATCGGCAGTCAAAATAGAAGGTGAGCGAGAATCAAAAGACATAGATATAAATGATGAACAATCATGGGACATATGATATGAGGCACCAGAATCCAAAATCCACAAAGGAGAATTCAAACCTGATATGGAGGGAGCTGTCATGGCCAAGTGCTGAGATTGAGGAGCAGTCATGTTTTGAGACAAAGACTGGCTAGCAAGGAACTTCTGAAATTGTTCTGCAAGAGAGTCCATAGAGGAATCCACAACTGATTCACCAGAAGGATGTACCAATGCAGCAGTCCTAGGCTGGGAACTACCTCGTGACTGTCCATGTCCTTGTGCAGTAGAGAGGGACTGTTGTTGGCTACCGCGTTGTTGCTGTTGTGATCTATCACCTGGCTTAAAACTTTGATTTTTTTGACGAGCCAATAATTCAGGACATTGATTCTTCCAATGGCCTGGTTGTTTACAATAATTACAATCACGACCATTCTTGATATTTATCTTGTTGCGTTGAGATGGGATTGGTAAAATCCCTGTAGCAAAGACAGATGCAGAAGAAGTCTGTGCAACTTTCTCAGTTTGAGACTTCAAGCGAGTTTCTTCAGCTAATAATTCATGTAGAACAGAATCAACAGAAGGTAAAGGAGTGCGATGTAGGATGGACGCACGACAATGCTCGTACTCTGGTCGAAGAGCCATCAACAATTGAACAAGACGTTGTTCCTCCCTATGAGCGATATATGGAGCAAATGACCTAAGCTCAGCAACCTCAGTCATAGCCAATCGATCCCAAAGAGCAGAAATTTCAGAATAAAAATCTTGAATATTTCGATCATTCTGAGACAATGACCGAATATCAGCCTCTAATTGATATTGAATGGCAAAGTTAGAACGCACAAAAAGTCGCTCCAAATAGTCCCAAACTTGCTTAGCAGCATCATACTTAGCCAATTGCATACAAATTTTATTCTCAATAGAATTATTAATCCAAGTGATGATCTTTGAATTGTTAGTATCCCATTTCTCCATCGATTCAACATTAGCAGCTTCAGGAGCCACAATAACACCAGAAATATATCCCCACATATGTTTTCCTTTCAGAAAATTTTTCATGACATAACTCATAAGAATAGTTTTTTCCATCTAAACGAACACTAATAGCCTGTAATGAATCATCACCTCCTGCCATATTTTGAAGTCAACAACTGCTTCAGGTCGAGACAGGTATCAATTGGGCTAGAGTTTTTGGGAACTAGGGTTTTGGGTTGATCAGCTGGCTAGGGTTTCAGGACAGGGAGATCGGCATGCTAGGGTGTCGGGGTTCTAGGGTTTCGGCAGGGAGATCGGCAGCTAGGGCAGGGAGATTGGCAGCTGGGTCAAGGAGATCGGCAGCTAGGGCAGGCTGAGGACTCGGGTTTCTACAGGCTGCGGACGAGGCTCTGGGGGTTTGGGACAAGATCGACGACAGGCTAGGGTTTCGGTGGGTGCTAGGGTTTGGAGCAGGTGATGATACCAGGCTAGGGTTTCGGGTTGAGGCAGGAAGACAAGACAGCGACGAGGCAGCAGGCAGAAACAAGAACGAGGCTCTGATACCATGTAAACGTTTGTAAAACGTTTGTAAAATCAAATAAGAAGAAAAAGATAATTCATATTATTCAGCAAGACGGCTGAGCAAACAAAGATTGATTACATTAGGGTTACAGAGATAAGTTTATATAGATAGAAAACATAAACAATAAAAAGGCTAAAAAACCCAACCCAGACAGGAAATGGATCAATATGCTAACATTAGTCAGAAAATTGATTACATTAGTCAGTTAAAGATATACCAACTAAGGAAATTCTCCTACAGGGTGAAGCACATAAGGGATTATACAAGTTCACTTTTATTGATTCTAGAAATGCTAGACAAAAAGAAAACTCTTGTAACTTTTCTAAAATGTATTAGACGGAAAGAATCAATACTATTTTGGATATGTGGCATCGCAAATTAGGCCATGCTAATGCAAATGTTGTAAAACAAATTATATTTGATAATAAAATTCACTATGATAATATTGCATTTTCTTATGTGTGTACTTTTTGTCAAATGAGCAAAAGTCATAAACTTATCTTTTTCGATTCACTAACCAAATATACTAGCCTTTAGAGTTGATTGCAAGAGATCTACGGGGTCCAACACTCATTTATTTTGACTACGGATTTAAATACTACATATCTTTTGTTGATGCTTACTCCAGGTACACCTAGATTTGCTTTCTTAGAACAAAGTAAAAAACTTGCAGTGCGGTGATACAATTCATAACTCAAGTAAAAAAACAAACAAATCATTAAGTAAAGAACATAAAAAACTAATGGTGGAGCTGAATATAAATCACTCAACGATTATTTTCAAAGAAAGGGTATATTACATAGAATTACCTGTCCTTATACCTCATAGCAAAATAAATTGGTTGAAAGAAAGCACAGACACATTGCTAAAATTGGTCTCACCTTGCTGGCACAAGCATCTCTGCCACTTAAGTTCTGGCCAGACTCATTCAGAACAGCAGCGTACCTAATTAACAGACGCTAAACAAAGTTTTAAGATATAAGAGCCCAATAGAGAAGCTATTCAATAAAAAGCCAGATTATCAAAGCCTAAAGGCATTTGGCTGTCTATGCTTTTCATGCTTAAGATCATACAATTCACATAAACTAGATTTTAGATCAGCATCTTGTACCTTTCTTGGGTATGCAACAAATCAAAAAAGATATAAATGTCTGAACAGCAATCGAAAGATAGTTGTATCAACATATGTGGTGTTCAATGAACAAGTGTGTCCATTCGCTAATGCAGCAGTTTAGATTACACAAAAGACTTATGATCCCAGAGTTTCTATACCAGTTATACCTGTGCATCAAGATAGGGCTAAAGAGGCTCAAGATGAGTTTGGTCCACAACTCACCATGTCTGACTTCGGATTAGGTCATGGACAAACAGACACATCTGAGCATTCAACTCATACACCACGCAACCTAGTCATGACCAACCTCAAAGCACTCATCAAGAACAGGAAGAGAGTCATTCGTCCATTTCTCAACAAGAGCACACTGAAGCTAATTCCAGTCATATCTATAAGAACTCAACATCACATGGTTACAAGATCAAAAGGTGATATGTTCAAACCCGAAATATATACTACAAATCTAGAATTCAAAGAATCATAAACTTTTGAACAAGCAATAATGTGTGAGCAATTGAAAAAGATAACGGAGAAAGAGTATGATGCACTTATGAAAAATAAAACTTGGAACCTTGTGCCAATGCCAAAGGATAAGAACATAATAGAATATAAATGGACTTTCATACTTAAGAATATTTCAGGTGACACTATACTCAAGCATAAAGCTAGACTGGTAGCAAAAGGCTACACACAACAACAAGGTTTTGATTTCATAGAAACTTTCTCACCAGTCGTCAAACCCACAACAATCAAAATAGTGCTAACTATTGCACTACATAACAACTGGAAAATCAGACAATTAGATACGAATAATGCATTCCTGAATGCTGAATTACATGAATAAATATATATGTAATAACCATGTGGGTGCAAGCAAGCAAACAATAATGAAATGGCGTGCAAGTTAAACAAGGCGATATATAGTTTAAAGTAAGCACCAAGAGTCTGGTTTGATAAGCTCAAAACCACATTAATTGAGTTGAATTATCAACCAATTAAGTATGATATTTCTCTATTTACTAAGTTTGATAATGGAGTAGTAATATATATACTGATATATGTTGATGATTTTATAGTTACAAGTAACAATGAAAGTGAAATCATAAATCTTATACAACAGTTAGATAGACAATTCTTAAGGACTTAGGGGAGCTTAATTACTTTCTGGGCGTAAATGTAAGAAGAATGTCTAACACTGAAATTCACCTATGTCAAAGATAACACATATCAGAAATTCTTAGCGAAGCAATGATGGATCAAGCAAAATCACTGCCTACATCAATGATCAGCAATTTGAACTTGTCAAAGCATCGGGGTGAATCAATCACAAATGAAAAACAATATAGAAGCATAGTGGGAGCACTTCAATATGTTACCATAACAAGACCTGAGATAGCTTTTAGTGTAAACAAGGTATGTCAGTTTATTCAAACCCCAGTCAGTGAACACTGGAAGATAGTAAAAAGGAGACAGTAAAAAAGATACTGAGATACCTCAGAGGAACAATGAATTATGGCTTAGTTTTCAAAGCATGTAACAATATCAAAATTAATGGATTTGATGATGCTAATTGGACCATTGACTTAGATGACCGAGAATCAACTACCGAGTATTGCATATATCTAGCAAGGAATCCTATATCATGATGTTCTAAAAAACAAACTACAATTTCTAGATCTAGCTCAAAGGCAGAATTTAGATCTGTAGCTAATGCAACTATAGAAGTCATGTCAATAGAGTCTTTTTTTGTTGTACTTAGGGTCAAAACAACTAGAAAACCAGTGATATGGTGTGACAACTTAAGTATAGTTCAACTAACAACGAATTCAATTTACATTCAAGAACAAAGCACATGGAGTTGGACTTATATTTTATTCGAGATCAAGTATGAAAAGGGAAAATGAATCTAAATCATTTACTTGCCACTTATCAACGTGCGGGTATTCTAACAAAGCCTTTGTCAGCAAAGATCTTCATCAGATTAAGAAGAGATTTGAAGATCGAAGACTTCAAAGATGTTTCGAAGAAGAATCAATGCCGAAATCAAAGCCATGACAACAATTTGGGGCAAAAGGTGAAAACCTTAGATCTATTTGTGGGTGGATAATGAATGAAATGAAGTAAAGATGAGGCAATTTTATCAAATGAAGACGGACATAAGAGCTAACTTACCCGACTGGAAGATGATGCGGCAGATTATTTAAAGTAGCATTACTCAAATATGGGCTTGGCCCGTATACATTAGTGTATACGATCAACAGATCAAAAACCTCTATATATACACAATGTAATTTAGCAAGTAATGTAACAAGTTTTGCTGTATCAAATCAACACTCAATAAAATCAAACTTTCCAGTTTCCTTATACTCCTCATTTCATCATATCATCAAAATTACATATAGTATCAGTTTCTAATACTTATGAGAAAACGACAACCGCGTCAAATGTGAAATAAATTACTTACAGGAAAAATATTAATCACATTATTTTAAACCATGCATATAGAACCAACCATCATGATGCTTAAGAAGAGAAATATAGTCATCAAACTAAAGTTAGGCTGTGTTTGCAATAAATTGAAAGGTGCTCATGGAAGGGAAAAGGATTGGAAATAGGAATATTCTAAGTATAGAAAGAAAAATGATTGTATGTGTGTATATATATGAAAAGTGTGTTAATTAATTCAGACATAGCACTCATTTCAATGTCTCCAGGGTTTGAATCAACAACCTCTAGAATCTCAATCTAAAGCATCATACACTTGACACTTGAGCCAGTGGTCGTCGCCATTATATATATATATATATATGTATATATGTATGTATATATATATATGTATGTATGTATGTATGTATTTATGGTTTATAAAATGAATAAAAAAATTTAAGCAGCGTTAACGATTGAAATAAATATGACCTCAAAACCTAGAAATTATTGTGAAATATCCAAATTTAAAAAGATGATACATAAAAAAAGATTTATTGTAATTGAACAAACTAAAAAATGCATGGAATTGAAAAAGAACATTCATCACACCACACCAACTACAGTAGCCACCGTTTCTACTATGGAGCTAGCAGTTCCACTAGAAAATTTAAAAATTCACTAACTTCTTTCCACATTACAGATGCAACAATCAAAATAAAATAATATGATAGATAATATTGAAATAAACATATATGCAAAAAATACCTTAAAATTTCATCTGTTGAAGAGCAAGACATTTGAGAAAATTCGGTTGTGATGGATAGAAGGAAGAAGAAGATATATAGCGGGAGAGGCTACGGAAATGGCATTTCCAGTTTCGAATTCGAGCTAGCATCTGTAACATTTGATGCATTGAATGCCAACTGGTCAAAGTTAATGTTTCGCAAAAAAGGAGAATTTTTGACTGTTACCATATTCTCGCATTTGACCTACTGGACTAGTCCTAGCATAAAATGGGTGAATGTGACCAAAAATTCTAGTGATGCATCCTTACAATGAAGCTTTTAACTATGGTGATGGCATGATGTTGCTCATATCCTTTGCCTGCATGTGCTTTCCACCAATGTACTAATGGATTTTGCTTTGTTGTCTGCAAATACATCATTTCCACTCATTTCATCATGTTTTACAGAGCTTTACAATAGCTTTTTAGGTGCAAGTGAATTTTCGGTTTTGAATATTTTGTTGTAGATAGGTATCTGTAACTTTTTGCCTGTAGTCTTCTTGAATGATTTTTTTATAAATTTTGCCTTATATTATATATTGGTAAGACTACATTAGAAAATAGGAATTGTTTCTGATGTGTGAATACTTTTTGGTGCAGGTTATCCAAAATCAAAGTAAACCTTTGTATCTATTGCGACTAAAAAAATCTGAGTTTGTTGCAGATTTCAGGCAAAAATCAACAAGTTCTGGCTATTTACCAAGCTGTGTGACACGTTGCTGAAATAAATAAAACCAATAAGTTGCTTTCAAATGCATTTTACCAAGCTGTGTGTCACTGATCTATAATATATTTCATCTCCTTCTGCTGTTTCGTCATTCATAAAAGCCTGTATAACAATATTTTCTGGGCGTATGTTTGCTTCTGTTCTTTGATTTTCTTACCTGGTGTCTCATCTGTTTTCAGATCTTTTAAACAACAATATCTTATGCTCTGATATAATGTACTTAAAACTTATCCCTGGTTTCCATAAACAGTATCTTGCAACTTTGGAACTCTAGCTATTTATATGAATTTTTTCCTGCGTTTTATTTCATGCTATTCGCCCCAGTTTTAATATTATTCCATAAATATTTATACTAAAACTAACGGTACTAACATTGCAAACTGTTTCATCAGTTGTAAATGATACAGCTCTGTTTCATCAGTCAATCTGCTGCTTATTGGAAACAAAGTTTCGTAACCTATTTTTCTGCCTTTTTATGCCAAATTGTGGCCACTGCTTTTGGTACTCTCTAGGGAAGATACAAATTCCATATGACAAAACTGCTCCAACCCTTGGCTCATGGTAAAGTCACATCTTAGACTACTTTCCTATTCGTTATTTTCTGGGGTATCATATTGTATAATGTTGGTAGTGTCCCATATTAATTAACATACCACTTAATTTACAACTGTCAAACTCTATTCATACACCAAAAATCACCTATTATACAACATTATTTTATTAAAAAAATCCATTACTAAATTACCCTTGCAATTTTTACTCCTTTTCTTATAACTCATCCTATTAAAACATTAAAATTAATAATATTTGATCAAATATTTACATTTTTTATGATGTTAATGAAACATAAAATTTAATTTAGGACAACATTCAAAACTAACTGCTCAAATTTAAATGTATTTAAATTTGTTTTTCTAAAATTAAACTTGATTTGGTTGGAACTAAAAAATTTTGTTAAAAAACTAAAGAAGTTATAATATCAGTGGAAATATTAAAGTTTAGTTTGTAGAATTTTGACTTATATAGTGCTAGGAATTTATTATTTTGTGTAACTGAGTTCAAAGTTTAAATAGGGACAATCAGGATAAAAAAGGGTACTTTTGCAAAAAAGATGGTGTAGGTAAAGTAATTTTCGATGTATAACAGTTATTGCATTTTATAGTGTGTTAAGAGATTATTGATGTATGAATATAATTAGCCTTTACAACTTTCAAACAGTTGATACCTACTATGCTATATTATTAAATTAGCATCCTGTGTTAAAGTCATCAAGATCAAGCTTCAACCATTTGTTCTGCTCGCTCCTTACACTACAAGACACACAGGGTATTTCAATGGAGCCTTCCAACGGCCTCCAACGTCATTGACCAACGTCTTCCAACGTCCAGTGTTTTCTTTTATATTTTATTAGTTAAAACTGTAGGACGTTGGTAGACGTTGAAATCTGGACGTTGGCGGCCGTTGAAAGACGTTGGAAATCCACGAGCAAAACTGAAACCCAGCTTCTTCTTCCCCATTCGGCTAAAACAAATTTACCTCCCCCCTTTCCCAATTTTGCTCCAATTCCGACCCCCCCATCCCCATGGTCCGACGATCAACGGCTTCTCCTCCGACTCCAAGCCTCTCTCTCGTCCTCTCTAACTCTCTAATCTCTCAAGAAAAGGTATAAACCCTAATCCCTATATTTAATTAAATTTTTTAAATTAGTGTATTAAATGTTTGTATTGCCTTATTGTATGTATAATCTAGTTTATTGAGGCATAATTTATGTTTTTAACTTATGTATTGCAAGATTATATATATTTAAGTTTGTGTTAACAATAGAATAACGTGCATACAATTAGTTTTAGGTTTGTTTGGAAACGTTAGTTGTTAGTGAGCATACAATTAGTTTATGTATTTTAGAAAATTTCAAAAACGATATTTTATATTCATGAAACTCTTAGAGTGTCTTTCGGCCCCGTCTGATAAGTATTGTATATGATCGTTATGTGGATATTCGTTTTTTAACAGAACGGACATCTATATTCATCGTATACAATATTTGTTGGATTTGTCCATGTATTGGACACGTTACAAACACAATAACGTAATTAAATCTCGTAAAACATTTCATTTTAAATGGTTCATAGAATTTCGACAGCGTTTCCTTTATGTTCCCTGTGTACACGCAAATGTGTACTGTTCAGGGAACTAAAGCGAAGTGCTGCTGAAATTTTATTGAATCGTTTAAATTGAAATGATTTACGCGATTTAATTACGTTATTGTATTTGTAATGGGAGGTAGGATAACCCATCAACAAAGTGTCAATGATCTATTAATATAAAATTCACCAATAATATTGTTTTAATAAAACGTCAATTTTTTAAATTTATATCATACTTTTTAATTATATACGTAGGTAAATGGACAATTATTTTACAGATCGAAGCTGGATGTACAAAAAAAGAAGGGTCGAAAATGGAGGCCAATAAGTGAACAGTTTAATAACGATGTTCGCATATTTATTAATTTCGCTTTAAGTAATAACAGAAACGACGAAGAAATCCGTTGTCCATGTACTAAATGCAAAATGTTAAAGCATTTGATACCAGAAATAGTTAGAGTTCATTTGCGTTAATACGGTTTCTTGCCGAACTATTTGGTTTGGGATCGTCATGGAGAACCGTTAGTATCTAATCATGTACAAGCTAAGGAGGTAGTGTGTACTGAAATTGATACGACGAATCTCGTAGAACATATGGTTGAAGATGCTGCACGGTCAATGTTTCCTGTTCCTCAATTAATTGATGACGATGGTAATGCTGAAGAAGAACCAAATATCGAGACAAAAAATATATATGATTTATTACATGCCGCAAAGAAATCTCTTTGGGAAGGCTGCACAAACGGAACCCAATTATCAGTAACTGCTGAATACATTGCGATGAAATCTAAATACAACTTCACAGAAGCTGGATTTACAACTGTTGTACAAGCTGCGAAATGACATATGCCTCCCAATAATATAATGTGCGAAAATCATTATGAAGTAAAAAAAATGATGTCAGCTTTTGGTTTACCGTATCATAAAATAGATACATGTCTAAACGGTTACATGCTGTTTTGGAAAGAAGATATCAACCTTAGAAAATGTAAAATATGTAATCAGGAAAGGTATAAATCAAGAAAGAAAAAAGGAAAGGAAGTCCCGTATAAACGTATGCATTATTTACCAATTACTCCTAGACTTCAAAGGTTATATGCATTTTCTGTAACCGCGCAACATATCAGATGGCATAGTGTTAGAACACGGGAAGAAGGTACGTTAACACACCCAGCTGATGGGGAAGCATGGAAGCATTTTGACCACAAATATCCTGATTTTGCATCCGAGAGTCGTAATGTTCGACTTGGTTTATGTACGGATGGATTTTCACCATTTTCTCAGTTTGGTTCTAAATATTCGTCATGGCCTATAATTGTCACACCTTATAATTTACCTCCGTGGATGTGTATGAAAACTCCATATATGTTTCTCACAGTTGTCGTCCCTGGTCCTAATGATCCGACACAAGGAATCGATGTTTATTTACAACCTTTGATTGAAGAATTAAAAACACTGTGGTACGAAGGAGTAGAAACATACGATATTTCCAAAAAAAAAACTTTCGCATGTATGCTTCTTTGATGTGGACAATCAACGATTTTCCTGCTTATGCAATGCTTTCAGGTTGGAGTACGGCTGGTTGCTAGCTTGTTCGTACTGCATGGAAGATACATGAACATTTTCTTTACCTCATTGAAAGAAAATTTCATGGTTTGGCTGTCATCGATGTTTTCTTCATATTAATCATCTTTTTAGAAGAGATAAGAAAAACTTTACAGCTAATAGGCATGAAACTTTGAGACCACCTACGGTTTGGTCAAGCGAAGATATTTATGAACTTGTAAAGGATTATCCAAAGATACATGAAACTGGAGAACAAATTGAAATTCAAGGTAAATCATCGATTCATAACTGGTGCAAACAAATCATATTTTGGGAGTTTCCTTATTGGAAAAATCTGCTGATTCATCATAATATTGACGTGATGCATAATGAGAAAAATGTGTTTGATAATGTTTTTAATACACTTTTGAATGTCAAGGGGAAGATGAAAGATGATTTGAAATCAAGACGTTATACCGAAGTAATATGTAATCGTCTTGAGCTTCATATAAAGCCAAATGACACAAAAAAGCTAAAAGCTTGCTATAAGCTAGACAATAATCAAGTTAAAGTACTTTTAAAATGGTCAAGGACTAAGATTCCCGGATGGTATATCTTCTAATATTCGTATATATGTCGACTATAAGAACAATAAACTTAGCGGGATGAAAAGTCATGATTGTCATGTTATGATGGAAAATTTATTACCCGTCGCTTTTAAAGAACTGTTGCCTGTAAAAGTTTGGACTGTTGCGACAGAACTTAGTCTTTTTTATAAAGAGATTTGTTCTACTACATTAAAAGTTGATCGTCTACGTAAACTTGAGGAAGAAATCCCGATATTGCTCTGCAAAATGGAAAAAGTATTTCCTCCAGGTTTTTTCAATGTTATGGAACATTTACCTATTCATCTTCCATTAGAAGCACGTCTTCGAGGGCCTGTGCAATATGGATGGATGTATCCATTTGAAAGGTATTTAAATCGTCTAAAAAAAAGTGAGACAGAAAGCTCGAGTTGAAGGTTCGATTTGCAAATCATACATCGAAGAAGAAGCTTCATTTTTTTCTCTCATTATTTTAGTGACCATGTAAACATATTATTTGAAAGTGCTACACGTAATGATGAAGGCATTGATCAAGATGATTGTCAAACGACCTTATCAATTTTTAAAAAACAAGGTCGGCCTGCTAGTGCTTGTGTGGAAGTATGGTTGGATGATAGAGATTATCATGTTGCACACACATATGTTCTTCTCAACCGTGCCGAAGTTGCACCGTTTGTTATGTAATTTACTTTTATATATATATCATCAACATGTGTGTATACACAAATATATGCACACATGTGTATCTTAATCATAATGCAACATTTGTTATATAATTGCAGTATTTATGAATCACAACATCCTAACGGCGATATCGGCAAAGAATTCGCTTCTTGGTTTTCTAAGTACGTTTTTGATAAAACAAATTGTGTTGTAGACGAAGGATTGAAACATTTAGCTATGGGACCAAAAATGAAAGTGAAGATCTGTCCAATATTCTTTGTCAATGGATATAAATTTAATGCCAAAGAATACTGTGCCAAAAAATTAACTAACAATACTGGTGTATTTGTTAAAGGTAGTGATGAGCGCAGCTGTGTGGGATGATTTTGTGACATGGTGGGGAAACGAGGAGTTTCAGGTAAACTTATCACATGTTTAATTTAAATTCTTCTATGCAAATACTGACTAGAAATGTTAAACAATTTTTGTTTTTAAATTAAATTTACAGAGGCAGTCGGAGAGGAACTCAGCCAATAGGAGCAAGAACCCTGTCACACATCGTGGTGATTCCAAGTCATTTCAGCATCACCGAGAGGACTTGGTATATTTATTAATTACGATAATAATTTAAAGATTTTAAGTTCTAAGTTGTAGATAATGTAACAATATATATATATATATATATATATAATATATGTATATGGATGTATTTCAGGAGAGACAGCTTGGTGGTGCTTCTGTGAGTTACTGGGATGTTTTCACGCATACATATGCGTTGAGCCAGGTCGACGAAGCAGGCAACGTTTCATACTCCTGGGATCACGATGCCAAAGCGCAGTCCGCATATGTAAGTAACATAATGACTTAACACTTACATAAGTTAATTAAAATAATGTTATCTAAATTCAACTTATTTTGCATAACAAAAAAAGTTTCAGCAAGCACGGACTTCCATTCTCGAGGGTTCTGGACGCGACGAGTTAACCGCCGATGAGGAGGATGCTATTTTTAAGTCTGTCATGGATCCAGCGACACATTATAGACGCTATGGTTTTGGGAATCAGTCGGTAATAACTTTAACTTAAATTTTAAAATAATTATTCTGAACCAAGTGTTGCACATTGTGATGGATTATAGTAAATACGAATTACAATTATTAAACACTAATAATTTAAATTTTATTTACAAGCTAAGTCGGCTCAGATTGAGTATCAGATGGCTCAAGATAAGGAGGAGATTGCACAGCTCAGAGCCCAGGTCGCCGCGCTCGAGGAATGCAATATCCGCACCGAAGCCAAGACGGAGGAGTTGAATAGGCGTCGTACGGAGTTTATGGAGCAATACGGCCGGTTTCCATCTTCTGGTGGTTCTGGAGGAGAGTGATTTCAGATATGATTTGATTTGTTTTGCTATGGACATGTATATTTGGAGAGTGTGAGGATTTGATACATTGTGATGTTTTGGATGTTGGTTTGGATGTGATTTTTGAGATGTTGACGTTGTAGTTTGGATATTGTTGGATTGGACGTTTTGTTGGATGTTGATGTTGGATAGTTTATGTTGTTTATATTGATTTGTATTGTGTATATTGATTAGTATATATGCTTATTACTTGGATTTACTATTATGATTGATTATATATGAGATATGCTGTTGTATATGTGCTCGAAATTGAGCTTTTATGAGATATACGATGTTGGAGGTGGCTGGAAGCATGCATTGTTGGTTCTGTAAAAAAAACCCAGATTTCCAACGTCTTCCAACGTCCACCAACGGCTCACTGGCACATTTAATCCAACGTCTTTCAACGTCCTCCATCGCGTCTTCCAACGTCTTCCAACGTCTTTCCAATGTCCATTTTAGTCAACATCTTCTTCCACGTGTTCAACCTGAACATTGGAAGACATTCGTATATCCGCGTGGGTCCGTTGGTTGACGTTGGACGCCGTTGAAATGTATATCAACGGCGTTTCTAACGTCCATCGACGGCTTTCCCACGGCCGCCAACGTCCCTCCGCCGTTGGAATGCACTGTGTGTCTTGTAGTGTTACTTCTTGGCTTTCTTGATTTTCCGCATTGCTTCATTTTCTATTAGTAGTTCTACAGGCCATATAACTAATTTTTTTGTTGTTTTTCACTCCTCCTACACCATCCACTTTATATTAACTGCTTTTCAGTAATTATGCTATATTTCATAATTTTTTGAAGTTAGATTTTTTTTACTTCTTTGGTTTTTAATTAATTTTGACTATTCGATGCTATTTAATTTGTTTCATAATAAATTATACATATAATAATATACTTCCCAATGATAAAAAAAATCTATATTCACTCACAACATTATTATCCAAGTAGTCCATTTTCCGTGATGACTGTTATATTACAATGCTTAATTACTAATCGGATAAACATTTTAATTTGTTGCTTTAGTCAGTCACTTTCAATTCAAAACCATGACATCTTCTTTACGTGGTTATGTAACTTATCAATTCTCTTATATATAACATGTACCATTGGTATTCAACCATTTCTATAACAGTTTATACTTATATATACACATTCTGTTATAACCATTGGCAATATCTGCATGCAAAGCATGGGTTCGCACTAGTTTAAGTATAAAATTGGAGCTGATATTAGGGGCTACAAATGATGCTAAATAAAAATGGGCTATTTTATCCTAGCTCATAATTATATAGTGAAAATCTATTTTTCCACTTACAAATAAATTATTATCAAGCAATAAATAAAAATTATCCCTGGCCATGAGAAATGATAGCAGTTGTTGTGAACTATAAGAAGATAAGAAAGCATTAGAGAAAGGGAGAGAAACTATTTTATTCACTATAGGTGTAAACATACAATACAGTGTAGCTCTATTTATAAACTTGTGGTAGAAAATGAAGATTACAATAATACTCATGTAACATTTAGCATATTCACCATTATAATTTACATAGAAGATGGTGAAATTGTTTTTATATAAATTAAAATAATCAAATTATCAAAAACCCTAACGTACACTACCATCCATACATTACATGCCACATCATCATCACCACCTTCCTTTGCTTCTTTTGCATGCAATCATCAAGCGTACACCCTTTTAACCACTATATAATGCATTCAGTTGCACTTAGCATGTGAAATGATATATGACATTTCATAATTTACATTTCTTATAATTTAAATCTTGAAAACTGTCACATCTTCTCTCTTAACATAAACAAACATATACTTACCCCTTTAACCCACTTAATCAAGTACACATTATTTATATAAGTATAATTATGTGTTTAAGTGTTTTAAAGTGTTTAAAACATTTTAAACAACTTTTTAATAGTGAAAAATTGAATTTTCGAAAAACTTTTCGACCACATTTTTTATTTTTTCTTTGGACTAATTATTTTAGCAAAAACAATTTGAAAATAATTTTACCATCACTGGCTATTATTTAAAAGGGGTATTTTGAGCAATAAAATCAATTTAATCATTTAAAATATATTAAATAACCATATTTAAAGTTATTAAATTTCGGGTCGCTACATTCTTCCCCCTTAAAAGAATTTCGACCTTGAAGTTTCATCATATGAATACCCTCAATTATTTATAAGTCCACATTGTGATAACCCACCCTTTTGGACAATCTAAGTCGACAATAAACCACATATGTCTGAATCAAATCATTCAAAAGGGTGAATTATCAATTGGGTTTAATAAAGAAAACAAGAGGAAAGAAGGAAAGCAATACACATAATCTCACAGCGGAACGATAAAATATAATAATCAAATAAAACAATCCACGAAGCTGTTTTACAATATAATTGATTACATATTTTTACAGCATAATCAGAGTATAATAAACAACATATCAAATAATGCAGGGGAAAAATAATAATAATTACGATCACCAATCTTCATCTCTGTCTTTAAGAAATAACATCTTCAAAACACTGAAATACTCAGGCTGACCCGAGCATGATGAAAAACAATACACTCGAGTCAGAACAGAAATTCCTATGCAAGTCAAATCAATATCAAATAAGAATCGAGTGTAATGGTTTCAGAGATGTTACGAGATTTTCCATCTCCTACCAATGTACAACGTGAATATAATAATTTAAGAGATTTCAAATAATTTGAAATACCAATTTTTACCACTCTAATTAAAATATATCAAAGGTTTAAATTAAAACTTTAACCTTTCAAATAATTCAATTCCAATAAATAATCAAAATTCAAGAAATTGTATGGGTATATATCATTTCAATCCATAATTTAAATGTCATATTTATCCAAATTTTAAAATGATTTAAATGGTCATTTAAATGATGTCAATAATACACAAGGTGATAGCTGGGATGTATTCAAATAAATAAACAACGATACATCCAACATATCCATCAATAAGCATCCATTTCAAACAACATTCAAATCAACTAATACATTACAACAGATAATAATTATCAATATCGAGGTTTTAACTATCAGTTAAATTCCAATATAAAATTAAATGTCAATTCAATTTACTGTCAATTCAAATTTAATATCAATTCAATGTCAATTTAAATCAACAAACAACAATCAAAAATTTATATATCATATCATAAACTTTATTTAACTTGTAATGGAAATTTTAGTATTGTCAAATGGGTTGAATCACTCATCTTTGATTCATAGCCATTTGAAAATCCAATAAAAGCCCAAAATTTCAACAGTCTTCAAAATTAACCAACCTAGTTTTATGTTGTCCGGAATTTCGATACGAACCTAAAGGAAGAAATCGCACATCAATCAAAGTTTGTATATAAAAGTTATACGAGTTAGAAAATTGAAAATTTAAATTTAAATTAAAGAGGGGTAAAAACATAAATATTCACCTTCCAATCCCTAGATCAGATGCACACGAACACGAACCAACCCAAAACCGCCGTCTGTCACTTCACCCCCACCCAAGCCCCAGCCACCTTTGAACTTATCTGACATCGCCGTTGACTGCGCCACCTCCGGCCGACCTCCTGCCCCACGCACGTGAGCACCAGGTTCACTAGAGCAGCCACGGCAGCCGCCGGCCTTATTCGTGAAAACTAGCAAACTCGAGACCTCTTGCTATTATCCAATCCAACAGATGAACTCGCTTCATCGCCCTCTACGCTCCAGTGCCTTCCGATCGTCGATTGGTCGACGATCCACCATTGATTTTGCAAAATCCTACAATGAACAACCGAGAAAGATCAACAGTCTCTAGAAAAATGGTGCCACCAATTAAAAAACGAAATGCAGATGCAAATTACGTTCGTCGAGAGCTTCGTAATGATATATTATATGATAGGATTTGAGCAGTTTAATTTTTTTGTTTTGATTTGGAATTAGAAATTAGGTTTTAGGATATTCCCCATCCCATTGGGAAGAAGTAGATGGATTGGAAAAGTACATATAGAAAATAGAAATAGAAAGACCGCTAGAGTTTATAACAGCCTATATATAGACAAAGCTGAAAGAGGAATGGATGGCACAAATCGATTGGGCCAAAGCGATAGCAAAGGACCGAAAAGCCCGTTTCGTTCCCGAAACGAAAATAGGTCATCTCATATTTTGAAATATAGGTTTTCAAAAATTTTAAACTCAATGAAACTAATTTCAAATCCTAATTCTATTGTATATAGAAGTTAGCTTTTCAAATCAATTTATATTTATCTTAAATTCCTTTAATTGATTTCTACGCATTTCAAGATGCACGATCAAACGATAAGTCCAATCGCTACGAAACTTGAAATCCTATAATAATTCACTATTACGGATTCGATGAAACCAGTTTCGTCGAAATCCGAGACAGTGCCCAAAAAGACTAAATTTACACGTTAATTAAAACAATCTATTTTAAAAATCAATTTAAACACTTTTAAATTCTAATTAAAGGTTTTCTAACATCATCTTTGATTAAACTGAATTTTATAGTCTTTTAAAATTAATTTTTCCATGTTAAATCCAATGTTTAAATTATTAAATAAATTTCAAAATTTTAATTACAATAGTAATAAAACCCTAGTTCATTACATTTTACATTTCCAACAAATTCTTTTTTTTAAATTTAAATTCTTATTATTAAATAAACAAATCCTTATGTGTTATTAAACATAAGTTTCATTTTTATTTAGACTCATATTCTACGGTTAACGTCTTTTCTTATATTAACTAAAACGTTTTAGTTACATTAAATTCCAACAATTGATTTCCAAATTAATTTCAAACAAATTTAATAATAAGATTAGAAATAAACAATCGTTACATTTAAGTAATTTGAACATAAATTATAATTTATTATTTATAACAAGGGTTATATATTACTTACCAAATAACTAATTTCATTAAACCAATTTCAATTAAATAACATACAATTCCACCATTAATACATCATTTAATTTATTCATTTTTTACAATTATAACCAAATCAAGTTTACAATTATATTTCAACTAGAGATAAATTTTCATTTTATTCTTTCCAAGTCAAAGCTTAATTCTCATTACAACATACATTTTGATTTAATTTGAAATGTAAGTTCTTATTCAAATGTGCATTTTATATTTTCCAACATTTACTTGTTAAATTATTCCATTCTTACATTAACATCTATTACTACAATCAATGGTACTTTCATTCAAATAATTATTGAATAAACCATATTCAATCACTATCATTAAATCATATTTTAATATGCATTAAAATCTTTTGCCTCATTAAAATTAGTTGTTTTAACATTTATTTAAGATCATATTTTATATTCTAAAAAAATTGTACATTAATAAATCATAAAATCTTTATTTCTAACCATTTTAAATCAATAATTATATTAGATTTAATATTTTTAAATGGTTGAAAATACAGGTCGTTACAATCTCCTCCATTCAAAATTTTTCGTCCCCGAAAAGAAACAAGAAAGAATTTAAAAAAGATATAATATATTTTATTCAAAATATTCAATTTATAAACAATCAAACCTACATATTTAAGTTTAATAAAATTTTAAAATAACTCAACTTGCACAAAATTTTTCTAAGTCCTAAATTTAGAATTTTTTTGGAGCATCTCCTTTATGCAGATAGGTCCGAAAAAATAACAATATCACTAATTACATTATATACAACGTATTTTAATAATAAAACCATGGAAAACAATAAAATACTGCTATAAAAGCCGTAATCTGAAAACGTACATATTTGTCGGACAACAAACTTTATTTGTGAAACCAAAAGCAACATCTATTGCATCCATAAACCTGTCTCTTACTTACATAATTTAAGAGAATTAAACATGATAAATAGACTATATATTAACCATTCTGTCATAAATCCCAATAGCGCACAATACAATAATCATATGCAACAAAGAAATGTAATGCAACTGATTAGTATGGTGCACTTCTACATGTAATTCTAACGGAATGTAACAGTTACATGCAACCAAAACAGTATAGCAATTAGAAGCAACAACCATAACAAAATATTTAATTATTAAAGTTCATACGATGTACATATACCATTTTGTACATAATAACAATTCTGATTACTTGCTTGAATACACAAATTCTACTTCCGAACTAGTATTCTAACTCAATTGCTTTAGTGCGGCTCTGATGCAATTTCTTAATTAAAAATCTCTATTCTCCATGTATAGCCATAAACCATGATAGAAAACTTCAAATTCATATCAAAAATCCGTATCAAGCGTTCTTCGTTAGAATCGAGCGAAAGATCCTAATTCGGGTTGGTGTGAATTACTACAAATCATGTATTCAAATCTGAATCAAAACTGTTTTGTGAATAAAATGATTTATATACAACTTACATATTTTATTCTATTAATTTCTTTAACTACATCATTTACTTAAGTTTAAAACTTAATTCGATTATAGAATGAAAATTTAAATTTTTGGTATTCGTCTTGGAAGAGAAAAGAAATATTCCAACATATCTTAAAATTCAATTAAAACATTCAAAATTATTCACTTAGTATAAATACAAGATATATTCTAAAAAAACCTCATAGCATTGTGCAAAGATTTTCCAAAAAGTTTAAAACACTATTGGAAAGTTATATCAAAACATTTGAACAAGCTTTAAAATAAAGTTCTTTAAATCCGATAATTTATTCGACTAATTATTTTAAAATAAGTATAAATTCAAAGATTATAAAATTGAAACTAATAGTATACTGTGATGACCCAGAATTTTGGCAATATTAATTTGATGATCTTCTTATATAATTATTTAAATTGGCAAATTTATCTTTTCAATACAAATAAAAATATGTTTCTATTTATAATATATATATGTATATTATGATTAGGAAACATCGGTTTGAATTCAATGTAATAATTTTCAAAAGCTATTTAAAGTAAAATTCTATATTTTCAAAACACTAAAAATAAATATTTATCAATTAAAAAGTATGATAGCTTAAAATAAAACTTAATAAAGGGTTTATTATGCTTTCTTTTTAAATTTTACATGAACTAAGTATGGTTTGTAAATATATATAAAAATTTAGAAACATAATACATAAATTTATATAAGAGAAAAATAAAATATTGGTTTTGACATTTGTAGCTTGTATATAACATGCAAAATACAAGTGGCAAATGGTTTTCTTTTAAGTTGAAAATATATAAGTAAAATGTTTAGAGACAGGGCTGTATACAGTTAAACTCATTTTCATTTTCTCAACTCCTTTTCCTTTCTTTCATCTTCCAAACTAAAACTAAACAGAAAATCCAAACAACAAATTCTTTTAAGCTTTTAACCTGAGCAAAAGCAAGCAATTCAGTTTCAAGTTCAAACCAACAATCAAGTTACAGATCAAAAACATCAAGTTGCAATTCAAAATCAACTCAAGTTCATCTTAAAAATCAAGTTCAGTTCCAGATAAAAGTATGTTCCCTGTTTTTCAAATCAAGTGAGTAATCCCTTTTTAAAAACTAAATTTGTGTTTATACTTGATGCATGTGCTAGATTTGTGAAGTAATATTGTAAATATGATTTGCACGAATATTTTTTTTTGAAATATAGTTAAATTACTATGTATATATATGTGCGTGTCTGTGTATATGTATGTACAAGCCTCTGTTATGTTCAACAGACAAAAGAACAACCTAAATAAATTCATATCTTCCCATCTAAATAATTTTAATTTATGATCATTAAAGAGAAAGTGATTTTATGGATGCAGTTTCATTTTTAAAAATAGTTTCAAGTGGATATATTAAGCAATTATTTCGAAAATAGAAAATTATAGTGAAAAAGCAACTCAAGTCAAAAATCGATTATCTTAATTTCATGTTTTGATTTAAGAATTAGACTCGTATTAGAGAATGATGAATTTTGATAATATTATCATGATTTTTAAGTTTGGGATTGAGGATAATTTTCGAGTTGAACGGAAATTGAACTTAGCTCGATTTCTCGGCGATCGGAGATGGTTGAGTGTCGTGTCCGTTGCTGGAGGTAGTGTGAAGGTTGGGGGTCAAGGGAAAAAATGCAGGAGGATTTTTAGATCGTCGGGGTGTCTTGGCGATGGCAATCTAGGGTTTATCGACTTGTTTTGGTCGATGATGTTTGAGATACGATTTCGACGTCATGGGTGCATCGGGATGGATCAGAGTAAGAGGAATGGAAGCGAGGTTTCATGACAAAGGGTTGGATGCGGCGATGAGGTCCCTGGTCGTCATAGGCGGCGACACGTGAGGGATTTGTCAATCTGTTTAGTTCCAACGAGGATGCTCGACTAGCTCGTTTTTGATTTCAGGCGAAATTGATTGTTCTGGATGGCCGAGACGTTCGGGTGGGTCATTGGCGACCTGTAAATGACAATTAAGTAATTAACTAAGATAAATAGTTTATCGTTAATTAATTAAGGTCTTAGGTAATTAAAGGATAAATAATTAATAATTAAAGAATAATTAATTAATATGAATAATTAATTAATATGAATAATTAAAGGATGATTAATTAATTCCAATAATTAATTACAATAATAATTAATGGTATGCAATTAATTAATGTTAATTAAGCAGGTTATAAATAATTAATTCTTAAGTACAAACTGCATGATTAACTAATTTTGCTTATGGATGATTAATTATATTGAATGATTTGATTGATTAATATCTCTAGTCTCATAATCTATTATGTTCTGTGATATGAAATGCTTTGGATTGAACTGTTAATAAATGTGAGACACTTATTTGAATAGTTATTTGTGCTGAACCTCTGTGTGAATATAACATCTTGGAGTTATTTTGGAATTGTTTTGGCTTAAAAGATGGCATTTTGGATTCAATGAAATCGGGGTTGGATATCAGCGATATCTGGAACCACTTCGATTAGTAATCTATAATTCTTTATAGTTTTGATTTGTAAATAGGCTGGAATGGAGTAAATTAAGTACCTTGGACATTTAAACTAAGTAACGGTACTTAGATATTATTTTGTGGAATAAATGTTTGGCTATAGCAAGATAAGAACTCGTATTGAGGTACGAGTTACCCTAGTTTTCAAAGAAGTTTTATAACTTAGTATTTCAAGTTAAATGGGTTTACTCACGCTGGTTTCTAGCCTGACTCGGGTGTTACTTTAATGTAATGCTCGATTCAGACCGAGTATTACAGATTTTCAGGTTAGGACGTTCAGGAGCTTAGGAGGCAAGCTGGATGTCAGGAACGTATGGAGTATATTCTGCTGTGTATTTGAGATTGTTTTGATAGTAGTCTGGAAAAAGTTGTTACAACTATCCAGTTTATTTGTGAATGACTGTACTCTGATATATTATCTGTAAATTGACAGTTACAGCTTTTTCTTTGATAAATGATATTATTATTTATTATATTTTGTTCCGCTGTGAAAGTGAGATTCTATGCTATTGTTTCTTGTTTCATTTTCTACCTCTTTTTCTTCTTTACCCTAACAATATAGAATTTTCGGCGTTCAAATGCCCAGCACTCTATACCATGAATGTATTAGTGTTAAATTTTCGGATCGAAAATTTCGGGTCGTTACATTTGGTATCAGAGCTGAAGGTTAAGCGAGAATCTTGGCTCTGGTGGGGGTTACTCATTTAGATAGGGTCAGTAGTACCCTAGAATGAGTCGAGAATATTATATGAGGGCATACTTGTTATTCTCTTATATAAAGACTTTAAACCGGTTTTAAAAATGATTTTTATATAAGCTTATATTTTGGTACATAAAGCAATACTTTTTCTAATTATTATATACATATATATTAAGATAATTGGATTGTTGATTATTGAAATTGAATAAGATCATAAGAATTTAAGTGGTAATATATATAACCAAATAGGAATTGGATAATATGAACTATACAAATAAGATAAGCTAGAAATGGATTCAAACCAGAAATTATAATCCTAAAATTTGTAGCAGTGTTTTAACCTGATTTTATTTTCCATCAATTCTGAGATAATATATAGAACTAGTTTCCAGATATGATAATCTTGGTCATTATCATAAAATGGTTGTTGTGTCTAATATTGAGATGTTTGTTTCCTAATAATAATTAATGATTAAGCAAATGGAACATTGTAAGGAAGTAACAATTTAGATAAGTATGAATTATAAATTGAAAAGGATTTAAATTGTGAAGTTTTAAAATCTAAGTCCAGAAAATTTGAAAATTGTTACAATGGGTCAAATATAATAAATAATATTATTCAGAATATTTTTGAATGTAGAAATTTTATTTTAAAACAAGAGTTGTTTTACAAATTTGTTTGAACTAAAAACCAAGGATGTTTTAAATTTAAAGTATGACTTGGTGCATATATGTGGGATATACATAATATCAAAATTAATTTAAGGTAAACACTAAGTGTTGAGTTTTGAATTTTTCCCGAAAATATGATGTAAAAACCCAAAGAGAAATAAGTTTTTCAATTTATATGTCGAAAAGGATATTGATAAGAAATTAAAAATTGGAAATGGGGAATACAAATTTAGTAAGGTTGACTGGATTAGATGAAATTGAGATTTAACTTAGGGAAGTTAAATCGGTTGAATTGAAATGGGAGTTATGTGTGATCTCAAAACAAGTTTGAGTTCTGAAAATTAGAAATGGATGCTATTGATGGATGTTTTAGATAATTTGGATGTTTATTTACCTTGACTTATCCTGCTATCATCCTGTTGTTATTATTAATCTTGGGAACTGTAAATTAGAATATATAAATGAATTAAGAAGTAGATTTGAGATTATATATATATATATATATATATATATATCCATTGCTGAAATTAAATGGAAACAAATCTTTAATTTGAAATTATTTAAATGATTTTGATTTTATTAAAATAAAATTGAAATTATGGAAATGGAATCACTTTGAACTTAAGATTTAAGTGTTGAAAATGAACTTGCAAACTGAAATTGTTAAGAATTGTTTGCAAGGTTAGAAGTTAAAATTGGGTAATAAATTGGATTTAGAAGATTTAAATTGTTCAAAAAGATTTGAACTCTTACTTGAAACCTTGAAAAAAATTAAGTAAAGATAATTTAAAAATATATTTGGTATTCTACTTATCAAGTCTAATAGGAAGTCCCACTAGAATCCAGTCTAAGAGAGTGATGGCTAAAAGTGAATAATGGAAGGCTAGACGCAGAGAGCGAAGAGTAGCCGCACGTAAGGATCGAGAAGAAGCAATTCAGGAGTATGAGAAACATGTTAAGGAAAGGGTTGGAGCAGGGTCTTATGATAATGCCACCTGCTACAGATGTTATAATAAGGGTCATTACGCAACCAAATGCAGTAAAACAAGGAAGGAATTGAAGGTATATTCCAACGATTTCGCTCTGAGATCTTATGCTTTAATTGTCATAAGAAAGGACATTTCCTAAACCATTGCCCTGAAGCAAGGAAGGTGAAGCGTAAACCCGTAGAACCAGTCAATGAGTCGACTATTTGCTATCATTGTAAGATGTCGGGACACATTGCTAGGAATTGTCCCAAGAGACGGAAGAAGAATAAGATTGTGGAACGTCCTACAGGAGGCGTAAGGGTTATCCAAATTGATGGAAAGGTAGAAACCTTTTATGGTAAATTTTATAGGTGGGGACATCCTGTTGAAAAGTGCATGTTCGGGCTTTGCCCATTGGAAGGAAGTTCCAAGAGAGGATTCTTGTAAGAATCCTAAGGCTCTATTCTTTTCCGAACCCCTAGGTGATGGATAAGGCGTTTAGATTTATGACTTCAATAAGACTCTTATTTTTGGATAAGTAGGTGTAATGTTTGAACTACTAGTGTGTAGTCTATCAATGTATGGAATATTTTATGGCAGTACAATCTAATATAAATTCACTTTTTATTTATTTGAGAATGGAATTGAAATTAGTTCAAATCGAAATTTGATTTGAACTAATTGGAATTGTAATCGAAGTTGAATAAATTTAAAATTTTAGTGGGAATTGATTTGAATTTAGAATGGAAATCAGGGTTAATTCAAATTGATTGGAATGAGAGATTGGAAAATTGAATCAGTTTGACTCTAAAACTATTTTCAAATAATTTGTTTTAATATAAACTATTTTAAATTATTTTTCTAGCTATTTACTATACTACCTTTCTTTTTGAAATCCAAACTATCTTATACTTATTTTGCAACTATTTTGAAAACTAGTTACTATTTTACACTTGTTTTACAAACTAATTACTACCTTACAACTATTTTGCAATTATCTCACTATTCTACAATTATTTTATAATTACTTAACTATCTACAACTATTTTACAACTAATAACTATTTTACAACTACTCGTCTATTTTAAAATTTTCAAGCTATTTTCTAAACTCAAGCTGGTCAGAATGCAAACTGGTTATAATTAAAACCAAGTGAGATAAGAATTGAAGTGATATCCCAAGTGGAAATTGAAGCAAATGAGAATAAGTGAATAGAAATCAAAATGAATATGAATAAAAGGAAAATAGATTTAGTTAATAATCAATGAAGATATGTACGTAGGATATATGTATATTATTCTATTCGCATAATGATTTGATGCAAATTCGAGCATAGAATTTGGAGATAGTATATCGATCCAAGTTGAGATTTTTCACTCGATTTTCGACGGAGAACCCTGTATATGGATTTTTGATTGATTCTGGAAGTTCTCTATCATTGTTATGGCTATATAAGGAGAATGACGGTTTTTGATCAAGAAACCAGATCCGAGTCCGCACTAGAAAGTCGGGTGGACGATACTAGTTCAGAAGTGAAGTTGTGTGATCAGTTGAGCGATATTGCATACAGATGATATATGTGCATTGTACGTGCTTGAATGAAATAGATATTGAAAATTTTGAAAGAAATGTATAAATGATTTTTGAAAATGGAACTGAAAAATGTTTTTGGAACCCATTGATTCTGAAAGGCTTTTGATTTTTAGGGAAAATCAATTTTGGGAATTTGGAAAGCCAGGTTTGGAACTATTGATCTGAGATATCGATTTGTGTAAATGGGATTTATATGTGATCATATAAGAGTATGATTTGAAAGATACTATATGTGTATAGTATAAAATATTTTGAGAATGGCTATGGAGAAAAAGATGCTTCCATTTACACGAACTTCAAGTAGGAGATCCACAGGGTGGTTCTTCCTTGAACCCTAAGAGGGGTTCTAAATTTGATCCTAAGAGGATGTCCGGAAAAACGAAAGTTCCTAAGGATTTTGGTTGGGTAGCGAAAGTGAAGGGCACTGATGCCTGTAGAGACATTGGGTTATGCTGTAATGACAGTATAACTCGATGTAACTGTGTTCTACTGCGCACCATAGCGGAAGTCTAGGGGAAGGGAATGCCTAAGGTCTACGTTTGATTTCATTGGGAGAGAGACGTAACATCGGTAGACTGCGATCCATGAAGACATAGCGGAAGTCATATGGCAGTGAGTGCCTACAGGCTACATTGGGACTCGACTGATGTAGTCTGCGATCTATGTGGTCTGTGTGGAGAAATTTCATTTGGCAGCGAAATTCGAGGGCGCTCATGCCACAGTTACATGGGTTTTTGCGGTGATGGCAACATAACCCTAGGTGTAGCTGCGATCTGTGACGGTTTCATGGTGTAATCAAGGGGCGTGGATGCCTACAGTTTTCTCTGGTTTTGCCGGGATGTCGACTTAATCATCGGGTTAACTGCGACCATGGAGGGGGTGATGATTTCCGGAGCATTCTCACCAAAAATATTTTCTAAATTTTCACAAAAGTTTTCTAAGTATTTTCACTAGGTGTTGAAAATGGGTCTACTAAGTACTTATAGATTTTCAGTCTTAGCCTGATCAACGTATTCCCGAATTTCTGTGAGAACAATGATGGACTTGTTGAAACATCGAGTTATAAAAAGTATTTTTAAAAAACTATTTTGATAATATCAGCTAGATTTTTAAAGTATTTTAATTTTTTTTAAAAGGAGTTAAGAGTAATTTAACTGATAATTAATTGTATAATTATAAGTCTTGCTTCGTTGTTCGAATATTAAATCATCTTTGCTTTTAAATTTCGAGGACGAATTTCATTTAAGGGGGTATGAATGTGATGACCCAGAATTTTGGCAATATTAATTTGATGATCTTCTTATATAAATATTTAAATTGGCAAATTTATCTTTTCAAAACAAATAAAAATACATTTCTAATTAATACACACACACACACACACACACACACACGTATACTGTGATTAGGAAACATTGGTTTGAATTCAACGTAATAATTTTCAAAAGAAATTTAAAGTAAAATTCTATATCTTCAAAACACTAAAAATAAATATTTATCAATTAAAAAGTATGTTAGCTTAAAATAGAACTTAATAAAGGGTTTATTATGCTTTCTTTTTAAATTATACATAAACTAAGTATGGTTTGTAAATATATGTATATAAATTTAAAAACATAATACATAAATTTACAAAAATATAAAAGAAAAATAAAATATTGGTTTTGACATTTGTAGCTTGTGTATAACATGCAAAATACAAGTGGAAAATGGTTTTCTTTTAAGTTTAAAATATAAGTAAAATGTTTAGAGACAAGGCTGTATACAGTTAAACTCATTTTCATTTTCTCAACTCCTTTTCCTTTCTTTCATCTTCCAAACTAAAACTAAAAAGAAAATCCAAACAACAAATTCTTTCAAGCTTTTAACTGAGCAAAAGCAAGCAATTCAGTTTCAAGTTCAAACTAACAATCAAGATACAGATCAAAAACATCAAGTTGCAATTCAAAATCAACTCAAGTTCATCTTAAAAATCAAGTTCAGTTCCAGATACATGCCCGTTCTCTGTTTTTCAAATCAGGTGAGTAAACACCCTTTTTAAAAACTAAATTTATGTTTATACTTTGATGCATGTGCTAGATTTGTGAAGTAATATTGTAAATATGATTTGCATGAATATATTTTGTTTGAAATATAGCTGAATTGCTATGTATATATATGTGCATGTCTATGTATATGTATATACAAACCTCTGTTATGTTCATCAGACTCAAGAACAACCTAAATAAATTCATATCTTCCCATCTAAATAATTTTAAGTTATGATCATTAACGAGAAAGTGATTTTATGGATGTAATTTCATTTTTAAAATAGTTTGTAGTGGATATATTAAGCACTTATTTCGAAAATAGGAAATTACAATGAAAAATCAACTCAAGTCAAAAATATATTATCTTGATTTCATGTTTTGATTTCAGAATTAGAATCGTATTAGAGAATAATGAATTTTGATAATATTATCATGATTTTTAAGTTTGGCATTGAGGAGAATTTTCGAGTTGAACGGAAATCGAACTTAGCTCGATTTCTCGGCGATCAAAGATGGTTGAGTGTCGTGTCCGTTGATGGAGGTAGTGTGAAGGTCGAGGGTCAAGGGAAAAATGGCAGGAGGATTTTTAGATTGTCAGGGTGTCTTGGAAATGGCAATCTAGGGTTTATCGACCTGTTTTGGTCGATGATGTTTGAGAGACAATTTCGACGTCGTGGGTGCATCGGGATGGATGGAGTAAGGGGGATGGAAGTGAGGTTTCATGACGAAGGGTTGGACGTGGTGGCAAGGTCCCTGGTGGTCGTAGGCGGCGGCGCGTGAGGGATTTTCGATCGGTTTGGTTCCAACGAGGATGCTTGACTAGCTCGTTTTCGCTTTCGGGCAAAATTGATTGTTCTGGATGGCTGAGATGTTCGAGTGGGTCGTCGCTAACCTGTGAGTGACATCGAAGTCGAACGGAGCGACGACAATCATGTTTGCATGTGCACGTGGCTCTGCGTGTGTCAGTAGTTTGTTTAGGTTGCTGTAGTAATTTAAGCACGAGAGAGAGTTCGGGGGAAATGAAGGTTGGCTCGAGTTTGCTATCGGGTATGTGCGTGTGAGTTTTATCCAGTGTATTAGTTTTAAAATTTAAAAAAAATCAAAGTTGGAAAAGAAAAGGAAGGAGAAGAAGAAGAGGAGGGGTTGGCGCGGGAGGTATATAGGTTAGTACCGGGTTAGTCTCGGTAAATGTTAGGATATTAACAAGTTTTTTAAAAAAGTTAAAATAAATCAAGTTTAAACAATTTCTTAATTAATTCTTTTAAATAATAAATTTTTATTTAAGTTTTGGGTTAGTTAAAGGTTTTAAAATAAATTATTTTAAATTAGTTAAGTTTTAGGTATTTATTTATATGTCCTTTATTTTAATTAATTCTTAAGTTCATTTAAATTAAATAATGTAATTCAGTAGTTAATTAAAGAAGGTAAAATGTTTTTAACTATTAATTAACTTAAAGGTCTTAAGTTATTTTCATAGGTTAATGATAAATTAACTCCAAAGGTTTATTTAATAAAATTTAAATGATAATTAAGTAGTTAATAAAGATAAATGGTTTATCGTTAATTAATTAAGGTCTTAGGTGATTAAAGGATAATTAATTAATAATTAAAGAATAATTAATTAATATGAATAATTAATTAATATGAATAATTAAATGATGATTAATTAATTCCAATAATTAATTAAAATAATAATAAATGGCATGCAATTAATTAATGTTAATTAAGCAAGATTATAAGTAATTAATTCTTAAGTAATTAATTTATTTAGTGTAAGTTAAATTAGTTACAAATTGCGTGATTAATTAATTTTGCTTATGGATGATTAATTATATTGAATGATTTGCTTGATTAATATCTCTAGTCTAATAATCTGTTATGTTCAGTGATATGAAATTCTTTGGATTGAACTGTTAATAAATGCAAGGCACTTATTTGAATAGTTATCTGTGTTGAACCTCTGTGTGAATATAACATCTTGGAGTTAAATTAGAATCGTTTTGGCTTAAAAGATAGCATTTTGGATTCGAAGAAATCGAGGTCGGATATCAGCGATATCCGAAACCACTTCGATTAGTAATCTATAATTCTTTATAGATTTGATTTGTAAATAAGATGGAATGGAATAAATTAAGTAACTTGGCCATTTAAACCAAATAACGGTACTTAAATATTAGTTTTTGGAATAAATGTTTGGCTATAGCAAGATAAGAACTCGTATTGAGGAACAAGTTATCTTGGTTTTCAAAGAAGTTTTATAACTTAGTACTTTAAGTTATATGGGTTTACTCACGCTGGTTTCCAGCCTGACTCGGGTGTTACTTTAATGTAATGCTCGGGTCAGACCGAGTATTACAGATTTTCAGGTTAGGACGTTCTGGAGCTTAGGAGGCAAGCTGGATGTCAGGAACGTATGGAGTATATTCTGCTGTGTATTTGAGATTGTTTTGATAGTAGTCTGGAAAAAGTTGTTACAACTGTCCAGTTTATTTGTGAATGACCGTACTCTGATATATTATCTGTAAATTGACAGTTACAGCTTTATCTTTGTATAAATGCTATTATTAGAGATTATATTTTGTTCCGCCGCGAAAGTGAAATTCTGTGCTGTTGTTTCTTGTTTCTTTTCTATCTCTTTTTCTTATTTACCCTAACAATCTAGAATTTCCAACGTTCGAATGCTCGGCACTCTATACCATGAACGTATTAGTGTCGAATTTTCGGGTCGAAAATTTCTGGTCGTTACATATACACAAAACTTTACATTAAATTTCCACATCAAAGTATAAAATTTCATATCTTCATAATTAAATTTACACACTTGTTTTAAAATGAATAATCAAATCATGAAAAAAACATTTATTTTGGTTTAATACAAAATTCAAATAGTAAATAAACTTATAAATTTCATATTACTAATTCGAAAACCAAGTAAATATTTCAAACTCTACTTTCAAAATAGCGATTCCAATTTATTTTTCAAGTATATTACAATAAATAAAACTTCCCAAATCATTTATTTTTTTATCAAATTTTATAACATAATTTATTTTTATATCTAGTCCATTTATATAATATTCTTAAATTATATAATCAAAGAAGCTTACACAAATTTTATTTGAAACATTCATTTGAAAACTTCATTTGTAAACCAATCATCTTTCATACTTTAATACTTTACAGAAATTCATTTATAAAATTTCTTGCTTCATTTATAAATGCCATTAAATTTTTTTAAATAACATACTTATAAATATATGCAAACTATTTGAAAATAATTATTTACATCATTACTTATATTTAGAAAGGAGCTATTGAAAACATTAAATCCATTATTTATAAATTTATTAGTATTAATCTCAAAATACATTTCAAACATTATTAATAAATCAAGGATCATTAACTTTAAATGTTTTATTGAATTAATAACTTCTCATAATATTTACAGCTTTGAAAATTAACTATTAAACCATGTCTTGCATAACCAAACAATTTTTTCAACATCTTTGAAGTATTTAGAAAAAAAATCACAATATCCTTTACATAATACTTTATCAAAATATTTTATAACTCGATGTTTTAACAAGTTTATCATCGTTCTTACAGACTTTGGTCATACGTTGATTAGGCGCAAGACTAGAAATCTCTAAGTACTTTGCAGACCTATTTCAGCACCTAAAGAAAATACTTTAAAAAAGATATGAAAAGTACCACTTGAACACCGTAGATCATAGTACACAATGGTTACGTCGCCATTCCAGCAGAATCCATTTGTACTGTAGGTAATCTCTACCCTCGATTTATGCTGCGATCTAAATCATAGACCATAGGGTACGCTATGAAATTCAAAGGAACTCATGAGTTTATGTCCGGACGATCTGAAAATCAAATCAATAGAGTGAACCCACAAAGTGGATTACCAAATTTCATAGAGAGTACTTCCCATATCTTCAATTTCAAAATGCATCATAGCACCTTTTTCAAAATCATAACTTCAAATATCACACTTATATAGATTCCATTATATATAAAATTTAATTTCCAAACTAGGTACTTTCCAAAATCAACAGTTTTGAATATATCAAATCATTCTTATATAAATTCTATTATATATAAGATCTAACTCTTTCCAGATCGAATACCTTCCAAAATCAATAGCTTTCGAAATAACTTCATACTTACAACCATTTTCATATAAGAATTGTAAACTTCCAAATCATATATTTATATAGGGTCAAAGGTCTTCTAAATCAATCAATATTCAAATATCAGTTCAGTTTCAAATCCATATACGATCTTAACAATCATTTTTTTTCAATCAAATATCATTCAAATTCAAAGTTTTCCAAAATTTTTATCAATAGTTTCCACAACTTTTGTTTTATATTATGTCAAATTCAGATAAAATCAAATTTATTTCTAAAAAAATACTTTTCAAAATCTTTTATTATAAAACATTTACTAGGTTCAAAATGTTTCTATAACAAATTCCATTATAAACCTTTCAAAACTATTTCCTTACTTATACAAAGCCAGAAATGCTTAAAAATCAATTTGCCAATTTTTGTAAATATTTACTATGTTCAAAACATTTCTCAAACTCTTTTATTTAAAAATCTCAAAAATAGATTTCATACTTACATAATTCAAAATAATCTTTTAAAATTCACTTATCAAAATATTTAACATCTTAAAACTTATCTAACTTTTATTGGTCTTTACTTTAAAATTTTCAAAACTAAACTTTATATACTTTCCAAAAACTTAGCTTTGAAAATTAATTCTCAATTTGGAAGTGTTCGACCCTTCAGAATAGTCGGGAAAAATAAAATTCCAATTTAAAATTGAAAATCAACAATCAATCATCTCAATTAGATGCACAATCAATCGATTAATCAATCCTAATGCATATGATACATGTGTTCATAACATTATTTAATAGAAAACTCAAGAACTTAACACCGAGTTTTATTTCAAATCAATTGAAATAAATATATACTTATCTTTCAAATATCAAATCCTACTTCATGAATTAGAATCAAATCAATTTCATTAAACAATAGAGCAGCAAAGCTACTAAAGCGGCCTTCTTACTTTGAAATTCGAAAATGAACGCCGATGATGTCGCGATCATCACCGAAATTATTTTCCAATGGCAGAAGTGAATTCTTCACTTTATTTCTTTCGAAATCAATTTGAAAACATTTTAGTTTGGAAAATACTTTCAAACAATACTATTATATTTTTACAAATCTTCGAAATTTCAAAAACTCTCGGAATTCAAAATCTCAAATTTTCAGTTTGAATTTATTTTTTCATTTTGTTATCATTTTTTCATAAATCATATTCGTATGAGTCATTAACTTATATAATATTTATTTCCAAGATCGTAACTCTTTGTTTTGGATCAAAATAAATAACTTTAATCCAAACAATTAATTTTTAACCCAACATCGTCGTCGAATGCCTTATAGTCAAATTGTGACACTTAATTCACAAGGTGTTTGTTAGAAAATTCCCAAAAGACAACAATTTCTACCCTTTCCTTGCAAGAAAAAATAAATTAATTACAACTAGTTATGCACCATTCGAAAGTCAACAACAAATATCAAATGCTCATAAACTATCCGAGCTCAACTAACTAATCAGTAATTGATAATATGCACAATCATATCAATCAATCAACCAACAAAGAGATAACATCCAATCATCATCAAACACTCACAAATGATTTTATCAGTTTATAGAATTAATTCTTTTATATTCTATATATAATCCTGGTTAAAATCATTTCATTTATTAATTTCAAAATTTATATATCACTGACAAATACGTTCTCTCATACAAGTATATACACTCAATGAGCTTATCCTATAGGTTTAGGTACACGCTAAACCTACGCTCCGATGCCGACTGTGATGTCCTGGAATTTTGGGCAATATTTATTTAATAATCCTTGTAAATAAGTATTTAAATTGGTTTAATAATCTTCTTTTATAAATATTTAATTAGTAAATTTTATCTTTTAAAGTTAGTAAAATTGTTTTTATAATGTATATACATTAGTATATATATTCTTTGATTTTAATTAAATAAAGAGATGTTTTCAAATTGTAATATATATGCATGTATATATTGTGGTTTGAAGTTATAAAATTCAATATAATAATTTTCAAGGCTAATATTAAAATGTTTTCTATTTCTAATGTATATATATTCATATATATTATAAATAGGAAAGCTTTGGTTTGAATTTAATATAATTCCTTTCAAAAGCTATTTAAAATTTAATTCTATATTTTCAATACATAAGATAAAAATTTATTTTAAAAATCTGATAGCTTGAATAAGATTTAATAAAAGTTATATTTTGCTTTCTTTTAAAAATTTCTTAAACTAAAATGTTTGTAGATATATATAAAGGTTTAGTTACACTTTATTTTTAAATATCTTATAGTTTGTAAACATATAAAAACAAATAAAACATATAGTACTTTAATTTATTTAGAAACATAAGTAATATATAAATAAATATAAACACAAATTCATATTTACATAAATATATATACATAATTACTTAGCAAGACAAGGGTTTAGACATAATAATACATGTTTTAACATTTGTAAGATAACTTGACATTTGTATCTTATTTATATCATGCAATAAAATAAGCGTCACCATTTTTTTCATTTAAAAAAATTAATTTATAAATAATGTTGTATTAGAAAAAAGCCTAGCTTTTCTTTTCAGTTCAATCTTTTCTTTCACAAATTCTTTCTTTCTTCTTCTAAAACCTGAAATCAATCTTAAAAAAATCAAAACAACTGTTTTCAAACATCAACCTGAGGAGAAACTAATAGCAAACAATTACATCAGTTTTACAAACTTCAGCAATGCAAAGATTTAACTCAAGATCAAGCAAAATCAATTTCAATTCAAATTCCAGTTTCTAGATTTAAAAAAATGCCTGTTCCTCTGATTCCTTTGTTCTCTGATTACAGGTGAGTAAACATTTTAAATCTTTAATCTAATAGGATAACTGGATGCATGTGATGAAACGTTGAAGTAATGTTGAAGTAATGCTTTATGCTGTGTGTGTGAAATGTAAATGCATGCATGTATATATGCTATGTTTATGCAAGAGTCTGTATGTATGAATGTATATACATCTCTGTTCTATGTTTCAGGCTCAATTCCATTCAAATTAAATTCATTTTCTCTCTAAACATTCAATTTTAGGCTTAGATCTCTTGACGAAAAATTTATTGCAAGAATGTAAGTCTAATTTTAAAAATAGTTTCAAATAATTATGTGGATTTTTTGTTTCAAAAATGAGAAAATGTCCTGTCTGTTCAATTTTAAGCCAAAAATCCATTGACCAGAATTCTTTAATAGATTCTATAATATGATTCAAAATTGTAAATGATGAATTTAGGCACTAATATCGTAATTTTTAGTTAAGTATTTAAGGAGATAATCATAGTTGAATGATTTGGGGTTTATCGTAAATTTTCGACGATCGGTGTGGTGGATGTCGTCGAGATTGTTGTCGAAGGAAGCTTGTAGGAGGATGGACCCTAGAAAAATGGTTGTGGATTTTTCTGGTGAATGTGGCGGCTAGTCAGAGGCGAAGTAGGGTTTCGACATTGGTTTGGATGGTCGATTTATTCAAGGCATTTGCGAAGCCATGGGAAGACCGGTAACATTCGCATATGGGGGGAAACGTTGCTGGGGTCGTGGCGCAGTTGTGATTGGAAGGACGAGGTCTCCGGTGGTCGATTTGTCATCGGCGAAGGGGTTGTTGGTCGAAGTTTTGGTTCCACACTCGTTCGACTAGTTCGATTTTGATTCGGGGTGGGATTGTAGGATTTGGGTGGTCGTGTGTGACGGCGAGGTGGTGGTCGACTTGAGGGGACCGCGACGTTGATAGTTGATGGCCAGAAAGTTTGTGCACGTGCATGTGTGCACGGTTGTTCCTATCGTGTTCGATAGGTTTGGGAAGAAGTAGCTCACTCGAGTTTGGTTCGAGTTCATCGTGGATTTGTCTCAAAGCATTGGTTGGGAGAGAGTTCCTCGTGTGCTTGCTCGGGTATTTTGAGTTTAGACTTGGGTTTTTCTATGTTTGGCTTGGGTTATTTTTGTTTCAAGTTTTAAATTGAGACAGAAACCAGATTTAAAGCAACAATGAATTTGGTTAATAAGTTTTTTTCTAATTTTTATCATAGTTTCAGAAACCAACGGGAATACCAGTTTGAAAGAAAATGTTTAATGAATTTTCAAAGCTAAATAAAAAAAATAAAACAAGTTTTTATGTAAGAATGTTCCGAGTTTTTTAGGTGTATTTAAAGTAAATATGTTTAAGAAGAGATATTTAAACCAAGTCCTCAAAATATATTTAAAATGAATGAGTTTTAAAAGGAATGGGAATTAATTTTTCAAAGAATAATTATTTATTTAATTTATTAAAAATTTTGAACAAATTTTTAAAGATTTTAGCGATTAAAATTAAATGTTTAAATTGTTTTGTTTTAAAGATAAATTATATACTTTCAATTATATAATTGATTACAAAATGTTTTTCTAATGAAGTATTTAATTGAGATAAAAGAATTTATCTTAAATTTACGTAATGATATAATTATTTAGGGAAAATTAATTAGTGGGACTAATTAAAGTTGATCACTTAATGTAAATTAAAGGATAATTACCAAGTGAAGTAATTAATGGATAGTTAATGAATGTAATTAATTTAAGGATCATTAAATAATGATTAAGAGATAATTAGATAATGTAATTAATTTAAGATAATTGGTTTAATTAAGTGATGATAGTTGTTTACTTGATTTATTAAGGGTTAATTAATCTAAGTAATTAAAGGTAATTAATTAAGGAGTAATTAATTAATGGAAGTAATTAAAGAGATAAATTACTCAATGTAATTAATTAAATTAATGTGATTAATTTAAGTTAATTAACTAGTTAAATTAATTTAAGATAATCACTTGATGATTGATTAAGTATAATTACTTAATATAATAAATAAAGTGTAATCACTTAGTGTAAGTAATTAATGGACAATCACTAGACATAATTTAGTAAAGGGGAATTACTTAATGGAAAGTAATTGAAGGATAATTATTTAATGGAAGTAATTAAGGATTAATTACTTAGTGTAGTTAATTAAACAATAAATTATTATAATTAATTAAGGTGTTAATTAAATAATACAAGTAACTAAGGATAGTTAATTAGTGGATGTGATTATTCAAGGTTGGTTAATGAATGTGATTAATTAAAGAATTCTTGTTAAATGTAATTAATTTAAAAAGATTAATTAAGTTATGAAAGTAATTAAAGGTCAACTAATGTGATTAATTAAAGGATGATTAATCAAAGTAAGTGATTGTAGAATAATTAATTAATGTAATTAATTAAGGGTCAATGTAATTAATTATAGTTAATTAGATAATGGGAGTAATTAAAGGTTAATTACTGTAAATGGTTAAGAATAATTAATTTGTGTAATTAATTAAAGGCTAATTACTTAATGTAATTAAAGAATACTTAATCAAGGATGATTAATTAAGCTGGATAATTAAGAATGATTAATTAATTAGTTTGTAATTAATTAATGGTTAAGAAGCAGGATTTATAGTGATGGAAGTAATTAATTTAATTTATTTTAAATTAATTAGAAATGGCGTGACTAATTAATCTTGCTTATGGATGATTGAATGGTATTGAATGCCTTAGATTTTTGATATCTTTGATATGCGATATGTGTTGCTTGGTGATATGAGATGCTTTGGTTGAATTGTGATAATGTGGATTATCTATTTGTGAATTATCTATCTGTGTGAATATAGATAATAAATTAAATTGTTTTAAATTAAAAACACTTTGACCTTAAAAGACGGCGTTTTGGATTTCGGTGAGACCGGGATCGGATTTCCAAATTTGGATATCCAAAAACCATATCGATCCAAATTAAACGACAGGTCATGAAACTCAAGTGAAGTTCGAGATAAAGATTCAGAGTACAAGGGATATTGTCGTTAACTTTGAGGGTGATTTTCAAAATGAGTGTAACGAGATAGTGCCTTCGGTTTTGTAACAACCCGCTGTTTTGTACCATTCAAATCGACAATAATCCACACATGTCAGACTTGAATGATGCAAAATAACAGATTGTAAACAAATTTGGAGCAAATGAAATCAAATATGCAGAATCACAGACACAGAGCAATCAGAATAACTCGTAGTGGAATATAAAAATAACATAGTAGTTCATGAAGCTACTGTAACAGAGTCTCAAAACAAATACATAATATCAATCTGAAACACATAATAGAAATCCCAAATACATAGAAGTTCACAATACATAAGATAAACTAGAACAGCTGAAACAAGAATCTCCAGCAAAGACCAGCTCCAGAAAGAGAATCCAAAGCTGTGAATACTCAGGCTGACCCGAGCGTAAAGCAGAACACAAAACACTCGAGTCAGGACAATATATACTTATATAATGTAAACCAACTCAAGTGAACTGTAATAAGGTACAAGTAACTCAAAGGATGTTTGGGACCGCCCATCCTTTAAGGATCCGTTAAACTATTTACTATGCAGTAATATTGCGCTATTATAATAATGTCTACAGTAAAATAAATTTACTTTTAAATAGCGTTCCGGGCTACCCATATCACCCTTCACACATAATAGTTCCAGTAGTCCATCCAGTATCAGCGTATCTCCAGATCGGAAGACTACCCTAAATACTCCATGGGCTACGGGAGAAAAACAAACTCGTAGTAAAGGCTCGGTATGGTAGGTGACACGGCACACAAGGGAATGCCAGGGTAGATATACCAATTACGCACACAGGCTGGTGGTAACACAGCAGCCACATACGTCTACCTCGAAACACACTCCCATATCAAAATCGGAGGATGGTCATCTAATCAATCATAAGTAAGAGTATAGTATCGAAGGAATGTGTCCGACCAGAGGAGCTACCCATTTTGGCCCGAGATCGCTCCTGTTTTAGCCACCTTAAGCCAACTCACGGGAGACGGGTCCACGTAATATACCTCAAGAACGTCGCCACCATCCTACTTCATTCCGGAAACTCCACCGCATACATAGTTGTTAAAGTGGTTTTCGGTATCGACAAAGAGTATGTCCATATCCGATCTCGGTCTCTTTAACAACCAATCGTTATTATAACCCGTAGTTATAATTAAAAAACCATAGTTTATACTTCAAAATAATTTAACATTTCAAATTCAAATCTTTATCAAAATAAAGATCTAATCATTTCCAAACCATTTCAATATATCAAAATATCATATCTTTCAAAATTCATTTCAAACCATTATTTGAATTCAAATCCAAATATACACATTTAAATATCCTTTTTAATTCAAAGATATCATTCATTTATTATTCCTTTTAATTCAAAGATATCATTCATTTATTATCATTTCAAATCACCTTTTAAATAGTTTATATTTAAATCAATACAATTCATTTAAACCATTTAAAAGTGAAATCATTATATTTACAATCAAATATTCAGTTCCTAAAATTTTAGACAAATTCTGAGCTCATTTATTTAAATCAAAACCTCAAACATTCATTTCATCCAACCGTTACCCTTATCAAGTGCTACTATAGCCCTTTATTTAGTTTTAGATTTTAATTATCTTTCTGCTATCGCAGAACTTACCAAGTGCTGTAATACCACTTAGTTATAATTTATACATAGTTCATTTGTATCAACCACAGCACTTACAAAGCGCTGTAATATTATTTACGTTAGAATTAATAGCATTTCAAAAATGCAGTTAATTAACTTCAAATATTCAATATAATTTCACAGACAATTATATTTTTATTTAAATCATTTTTAACTTATAAAATCACATATTTTGACTTTTAAAACAATCATTCAAATATCCTTATATTCATGATTTATAAAGTTAAATTTCCAATCAAAAATCAATATTCAATAATAATTCACTTATTAAATTTCAACATTCAAATTTTAAATTCATTAAATTAAATTTTAACTTAACACTTAAGTTTAAATTTTCAAATATAACTTATTTTCATTTTGTTTACTTACTTCAAAAATTCACTTGTAAACAAAATTCATAAATTCCAATTTTAGTTATATTTCCAAATTTCAACTTAAATATTCATTCAATTCACATTTTAACTTTATTTAAAAATAATTAATATATTATAAAATCATTTTAAATTCATTTTAATCCAAATTATCATAAATTTATCATATTTCCAGATTTAATTTAAATTCCATTTATCACCAAATTAAAATTTCCAAAATAACTTACATTTCAGATTTTCTAACTTTACCATAAATTTAGTTCATTTATAAATTTTCAAAAAAAATCAACAATACTTTACAAAAATCATTTTTAATTAAGTTTTAAATCAAAATATTATAATATTTACATTTCAAACATATTTTAAAAATTTTAGAAAAATATATTTTAATCGTGGGTCTGTATATAATTTTCTAGCCTAAGTAAAGTGATACGGATAATATATCATTTCAACCCGTAATTTACAAAGAAAACCCGGGTTTCATCATTTCAAACCTGCAGTCCCAAGTAAATGAAAATAATTAAAAATCATTCAGGCCTATCATTTCATCCCATAACAATTTTCCCTTATTCTAAAGTCCGTTCGAGTATGTATCATTTCAACCATAGTGATTCTAATCTAAAGGGAACTTGTAGTGTGATAAACTGATAAAATTAACAGAGCAACATTATATAACAGTAACAAATGATATAACAGGTGTTTAAGCATGGGTGAACATCATATAATCATAATATAGCAGATATAATATGGTGATGCATTTTACAGATTCAAATGTGATCGATTTACTAGTTATATAAGTATAAAACTGTCTCGTGAGAATAACTCACTGGTATAAGCTGGAGATGACAACAAACGATTGCACAACTGAGATCTTCAAAAGTGCGATAGTGTGAATAAGATTTGAGATTGAGAGAGCCAAAGATTAATTGCCTTGAACACATTCAAACAAGACAATACAAACAACATAAGTTTCAACCCAAAATACGATTAACAATGTTAGGAATAAATACATAAAACAAAACCAAAGTCTTTGCACTTGCTTTCTACCACAAATGCTCAGCCATAGGTCAAATTTGCATGGTCAAAGTGTGTGTTAGAGTCTGGTTTGGGTTCAAATGGTCGGCCAAACATGTAAGAGATGATGGTGCAAAGGTATGTGAGCATGAACTACAGCACAAAGGCAAACTACATGGTTTCTATGCCACATAAAGTCACGATCAACGCAATACAAGTCACGGCCAGGTCTGTAGTGGGTCAGGTACATATGTGGCAGTGGTATCAGGGTCATCTATGGAAAGTGGTGGTGATGTAGGTGGCAGCCAAGGAGGAGTTTGGAGGTGGTGGTGATGTATGGTGCTCGGCTAGGCATATAGGGTGAAGTTTTGTGTAGATTTTGTTGGATTTGGTCATCAAGATGCATGGCCCTTCGCTATGGGGTTGGAGAGGAGGTGGTGGAGACTTGCTCAGGTAGTGGTGGAGGCGGCAAGATGGCTGGAGTGGTGGGGCCGAACCTGAAGTAGAAGAGAGCAAGAGCAAAAAAATCATATAATTCAAGCATAAAACAAGAAAAAGAAAATAGAATTTACCAAACTTTTCACAAAGAAGGAAGGCCGATTTTTTTTTCAGAGTTGAGGAGAAAAATTCACATGAAAATTATAGGAAGAAGTGGTCGGCTGAAGGAATGAAGTTATGGCAGCAATTGAATTAAAGTGTTGTTTGAAAGTGAAGAGGTGTGAATACAAAATGGCTCAAGCAAATAAAGAGTCACAAAACCTTTCAAATTTCACTTATTTCTTTTGAAATTTTAAATACATATGAAATGCTGATAAATAAAGATAAAAAATCAAAAATAAAAATAAAAATATAAAATAAATAAATAAATTTTAATTAAATATAATTAAATTAAGAAAATAGCTTAAAATGCAAACTAGTCTTTAAAAATTTAAAACAAATTCAATGAACTTTGGAAAAATTCAACCATCGCTTAAAAAATATTTAAAAAACAAAAATATATGCAACATAAAATATAATAAAAACTAGAATAGGATATGAAAAATAAAAATATTATTTATATAATTTAAAATAAACAATATTGTTAAATGAAACAATTTACCACCAATATTGAAAAAAACATAACTTTCACCATATAACTCCGATTTCAACGAAACGAAAAGAATTATTCTTAAAATTTAATCTATTTTCATAATAAAAGATAAAATTCAAAGATTTACATATTTAAATTTAAAAGTTAAAAGTCAAAGTTTGACCATATTGACAAAAGTTCACTTTCTAGAAAAATATTCAATTTTATTCAAGTTTGGAAATATAATTCACATAATAATCAAAATTTATATTCAAATAAAAAAATTTATTCTTTTTAATAAATAAAATAAAGTTTTAAATCAGGAAATTCAAATTAAAAGAAATAAAATATACAATAAAATAGTCCCAAAATATAGGGTTGTTACAGGTTTCGTTCGAATCCGAAACGAACTTGTATGGATTGAATGCTTTCAGAACATCGTCATTGGAGGACGATGAGCATTCATAGATATGTGTTCTGAAAAGGTAATTGTAGCCTCGAGCCTCATTAATCGGGAATGGCTAAAAAAGGAAAATGCAACAAGGCTAAGTGGGTAGCACCCAAGTAGGACGAGATTTCCCCTGTCTAGAGGTTCCTTTTTATTCGGCTGTGTGGGAAGTTGGTTGCAAACAACTATAGGGTTGCCTTGTTCGGAATTTTCCAGTAAGGGATGGTTTCGGTCTTGTGTTGCAGGGGATTTAGGGTGGATCCTCGGTACTCTAAACTAGACCAGGTACTGTGACGGGCGATACCCCAGTAGCCCTGCCATTGTATGGATCCAATCTCCAATAAGTGTCGTATGTTTTGATTATGCCCAAATTTGTTGGAACGTGAGATGTAAGAAATCCAGCTATTTCTGTATTTTACTTGAAAACCCTAGACACTATTATAATATCACTGGATTTTCTATCAAATGTTTTGGTTATCGTAAGGTATTTTTTTTCCATGTTTTTGTGCGGGAAGTCTTACGAGATACCTTTTGTTTTCAAAGGTTTTCAAAGTTAAGAAACCTTAACCCGTTTACTCACACCAGACCCATATGTGACATGGAGTTTTTTTTTCTGTTTTCTTAGCTCTTGGGTACTCAAACTTTTACGAGTAGCCAAGGGATTCAAGTTAGTTTTGACGAATTCTAGAGGAGATATGGAGCAGGAGGCTTCAGTGTTTATAAATATATAGTGTTTCCACTGAGTTGGGATCTCTGTTGTATTTTGAGATGTATGATAGATAGGTTTTATAACTGTCTAACGTATTATGATATTAAGCTGTGTAACTCTAATAGATGTTGTATGTTATCTAATAATGATGTGATTAATATATTTCATTCGTTCCGCTATGAGATTCTGATATTGTTCAGTTCTTTCTTTTCTATTTTTTCTCTTTTCTATCCCTTTCTTTCTTTTTTAATGATGCGTCTTTCTGTGGAATGAACGGTGGATCATTACAGTGGTATCAGAGCACTAGGTTGAGAGACTACCTAGGCTTTGAAGTGAGTCTTTCTTGAGAGAGCATACTTGTGTGTCTATATATATATATATATATATATTTCTACCTATTTGTTGGGTTACCTATTCGGGCTTTCCAATATGAATTCTAGAGGTAGGAGGGGTAGTGGTGTGAGTAGCACGACTACCACTAATGGAAGATTTCCGAGTGTCGAGATTGGAAGAGTGTCTGCCGAGGCTGTAGACCCAATACCGCCTCAAGGGAGAATCTTAGCATCATGATGTTAGGATTTCACCAATCTCTAAGAGAAACCTTTTAAAGGTTCAGAGTCCATCATTGAAGTGAAAGTTTGGATGAGTACGAGTTTGGATCTGTCAGATGTGCAGAAGCGAGTGATGGTATCTTGGCAACATCAAGAAGGAGTAGTTTTGTGGTGAGTAGCAGTATCTATGGATGTTTCCGAAGATGTTTTCTTTTGGGACAAGTTAAGGAAGTTTTAAGGAGAAATTTGTACCCACCTCAGGGAAGACTCAGCTGCATAGGGATTTTTTGGATCTCAGGCAAGGAAGTGTGTCTACATCAGTGATAAGACTAAGTTTAGCAGGGTGTTGTGTTTGGTTTAAGGCTCGAGTTTCTTAGGGATATGTCTTCCCATCTCAAGGCTCCGCGTGGGATTTGATGGTAGCTTTGAGGATCAAGGAGCTTATGAATAAGGAAGCTACTGGCATTAGTGGCAGCATTGCAGCTCGGAGTGTTCTGTGTGCCAACAGGAAGGTCATCTGGCTAAGCAGTGTCCAGAGATGGAGTTCAGAAGCAGCAGAGTGGATCAACAGCTTCTTCTGTTTAGCGAGGTGTTCTTGAGGGATTTGACCTTGTTTTGGAACTTCGATGGATTGGTTAGTCAAGCACTAAGCTGTTTTGATTTGTGAAAAGATAACAGTGTCTTGGGGACTGAACTTGGTAGGATCGCAAAAGTGACCTACGATTAGTTCTAAGAGAATCATCTGAGTAATCTTTTGCCTGGAATAAGGCATCTCTAATGGATGTTGGAGTTACCGAAGTGATCAGAGATTTTTCGGGTGTCTTCGAAAAAGTTAAGATTTGCCTTAGCATCTGAAGTTTTAGTTTTCATATCGACCTGGTTCCTGGGGCTATACCAGTGGTTCAGCTAAGTAAAGGGATGACCCCCTAGAGAGAAGATTTGGTGAAGCAGTTCAGGATTCCATGGAACTTCTATGTTGTCTCTTTATGGATCCGATGAACCGTATTTTCCAGAATGTGTTGGTCAAGTTTGTGCTCGTGTTCATCGATGGCATTTTCATCTACTCCAGATTAGAGTGCGCAGCGGAAGCTAGGTAGTAGCTATTCTAGAGTGGAAGCAACCTCGAACTCCTCAGAAGTTCACATTTTTCTTGGATTAGAGGGTTTCTTCAAGAAGTTTTCTAGATCTGAAAGCGAGATTGGCAAGTGCACCTATTTTGTCTTTTCCTGATGGGAGAAGTAAGTTCAATTTACTGATGATTGTGAAGTAGAGTTTGTTCTTGATTTCGATAGATCTTGAGAAGATCATTTTGTTAGATAGAATCTGGAGATTGGTTTGTTTTCGGCCAGTTTGTTTCAAGAAGCATCAACAAAGGTTGGGCTGACCAGGAAGGATGAAGGCAGTCCAGGTCCGCTAGAAGAGTTTGTGGATAAGAGACGGAGGAATTTGGAATTCAGAATAGAAGATTTGATTTTGGATAAGTTTTCTCCGATCAAAGGAGCTATAAGATTTGGTAAGAGTGGAAAGCTAGCTCCGAGGTATATTGGATCTTTCCGTGTTCTTGTAAGGATAAGTGTTCTGGCCTACAGGATTGAATTGCCAGTTTGAATGATTGGGATTCATATTGTGTTTCACGTATCCCTGAGGGAATACGTGCAAGATCTATCACTAGTTGTGTAATCAGCAGTTCAAAAGGATCTGGTAGTTTAGCAGGACTTGACTGCAGTCAGATTTCTTGTGCAGATTGTAGATCTAGATGAGTAGGAGCGCAGAAGCTTAATGGTGTAGCTAGTCTAGATTCAGTAGAGCGAGTATTCCAGTGTTTGTACTTGGGAAACTGTAGATAGTATTAAAAAGGTCTATCCTAGTTTGTGTCAGGATAGTTAGTTAGATTTGTTTGTTAGAATAAATTGGTTGCTATGATTGTTAATAGATGGTTGATGCAAGCTTTGATGTTTGTAAACAAAATCTTTTGCTAGATTATTAAATTATCTTTGCCTTTAAATTTCGGGGACGAAATTCTTTTAAGGGTGGAGGAATGCGATGTCCCGGAATTTTGGGCAATATTTATTTAATAATCCTTGTAAATAAATATTTAAGTTGGTTTAATAATCTTCTTTTATAAATATTTAATTGGTAAATTTCATCTTCTAAAGTTAATAAAATTATTTTTATAATGTATATATATTAGTATATATATTCTTTGATTTTAATTTAATAAAGAGATGTTATCAAATTGTAATATATATGCATGTATATATTGTGGTTTGAAGTTATAAAATTCAATGTAATAATTTTCAAGGCTAATATTAAAATGTTTTCTATTTCAAATGTATATATATTCATATATATTATAAATAGGAAAGCTTTGGTTTGAATTTAACACAATACCTTTCAAAAGCTATTTAAAATTTAATTCTATATTTTCAATACATAAGATAAAAATTTATTTTAAAAATGTGATAGCTTAAATAAGATTTAGTAAAAGTTTTATTTTGCTTTCTTTTAAAAATTTCTTAAACTAAAATGGTTTATAGATATATATATATAAAGGTTTAATTACACTTTCTTTTTAAATATCTTATAGTTTGTAAACATATAAAAACAAATAAAACATATAGTACTTTAATTTATTTAAAAACATAAGTAATATATAAATAAGTATAAACAAAAATTCATATTTACATAAATATATATACAAAATTACTTAGTAAGATAAGGGTTTAGACATAATAATATGTCAGGACACGATTCTTCGTCTTCCGAAAATTCAACATCGACACTCACTTTATCGACTGCCGAGAAATCGAACGACGGAAAACCGAACACTAAGGGTTTTAAGAAAAAGAATTTAGGAAAAGAGAAGAGAAAAAGATAGAAATTAGGGAGGAGAGAAGATAGAAAATTAGAAAATAGAATAGAAAAGAGGAAAAGAAAACAGAACATTTTAATTTTTTAAAATAGAAGGAAAAGAGAACAGAGGAGAAAGAAGAACAGAAGAAAATAGGACGGAACAGAAAACAACAGAACAACATCAGAATCTCACAATTCGCAGCGGAACAACATATAATAATAAATGAATAATCTTTAAACAAAGAACTATATCAGTTATTACATTTTATACATTACATTTCATTACATCATATCATCAGAGTGTACAACAACAACAAACAGTGCAGCGGAAAAAGAAATACTATATAAGTAATATGCCATGCCATCCATCTTGCCTCCAGCAACTCCAGAATATCCAGAATATCCTGATAAACCTTAACTCTTGACTGCCCATGTGGAAATTGGTGGGCACCCAGAGTTTAGGAAGGAAAACAATAAACTCCAAGTCGGTCATGTGACTGGTGTGAGAACTCAAAACTGTTTATTTATCTTTAAAATCAAAATAGAGAGATATTTTTATTTCAATTCGCAATGCTTTTAAAAATGAGACTACCATAAGACCTCCTGCCACACACACAATGCAAACGCAGACTTGGAGAAGATTTCTCCTTATGATAGCCAAAGATGCTTGATACGCATTTAAAAGAACATTTCATATTATTATTAGTGCATAGTGTAGGAAAAATTCATTTCGAAAGTAGAATATAAATCTTAGCCAGCATAGGTACCATTATATTATGCCTACTATAGCTACTTCCTGAGGAAGCAGGTTCTACAACTAAAACCGTACAAGTTTCGTATTGTTTCTTTGGATTTCCAACAAATGGTCAGGCCAAGGAACTTCCCATTGCCACATGAGAATGCCTCTGGAAAGACATCCCCGAGAACCAAACCGGAACTCTACCAACACAAGGCCGGGTTACCCCTAACTAGGTAACTACTGACACGAGCACGCCATTCCCCGATCGTAAACGACCTTTCTCACGGGATCCCGAAAGCCAACAACCACAAAGTAATAAATTCGTAGTAACCACATAGGTTAAATATCTGGGCTCCATACCATGATACAACCTCTATCCAGAAGGAAATGTACATACCCTAAAGGGTGCTACCCCTCATAACCTTGCCGCATCTTTCCTGTTTTGACCATTTCCGGGGTGTGAGGCTCGACGAAGTCACGTCCACAAAAACATACTTTATACAAAAGCCATGCTTTGGGTCAACAAATGATCAACACAATGATCACTAAGATAGACGATCAAATAAACGATCCTATCACAATAATCAACACAATGATCATTTCAGCATCACTCAGCATATCACATTACCAAATTGGGAATATATCGCTGCTAACTTCAACTATATAACCTCTGAGCTCGTACGTCTCAGAGAAGGGTGTTAAGCTAAAAGAATAAATTCTCCGCCACCAACAGAAATATATTTGAAAGAAATCGGCTTTATATCTCAACTTGTAATGTCAGACACACAATCCATACAAGTCTGTTCCGGGCTCGAACAAAACCGAAGGCACTTACAAAGAAGTCCTTGCAATCCGGATATTCACAATCCTGATCGGATTCACCATCACATATGGAGAACTCTATACCGAAGCAACTCGGTGCAGAGTAAATCGACAGGTCATCCTATCGCTCTCGCAAATACCGGGTCTTCAACACCGATCTTCAATGCAATTCATAACGACGTATCACATATTCGGAATGGGTTATACGACCCCATGGTCCTTTCCCGGTTAACCCGAATAGTGAGCGCTTATTCAAAAATAAGTGTGGCATTCACATTCAAATAAATCACATCAAATACCCATTCAAAGGGAAATATTGATAGTCGGTTATTGAACTATCACTGGATATGCACACATCACCAGTTTCCAAATAATTTTCCAAATTATTTATTTTTCAAAATATCTTCACTAGATATATAAATTCAAAACTTCAAAAATAAATCAATATTTATTTTTAAACAAATTCTCCTTTTCATTCATAAATTCCATAGTGAATTTATAATCCAAAATATCCATGCATATCATTTCAATTATCCATTTCAATTTATCTTCAAAAAGATAAATTTTAATTATTCACTTCATATTGGAAAACATTTCCATACTCATTAAATAAGTAATTCACGAATTTTATTTATTTTCAACACTTAGAAAATATTCAATATACTTAAATCGAATTAAGTATATATTTCATTCTTTAAGGAAATCATTCTCTTAAACATATTTATTTGGGCCAAAACGAATGTTACGTAAAACATCGTTACGACAACCCAAATTCACTAGTATAGGGATTCGAAGTTTAAATAGATATATAAATCCCAATACTATGCAAAACATTTCCTTTCGGAAATCATTTACTATAACAACAGTGTTATAGTCCATCATCTCCTTTTATTTCTCGAAAACGTCTATTTCAACAATAAATGTTGAAATCTATGGTTTCGAATCTCAACACCTTTTTAAAACATCGTTAGATCGTTTTAATTCTATTTGAAATATCACATTCAAAACAATTTCTTTAACATCTTATTCACTATTCAAAAACGTGAATATACTTCATTAACAATTTCATCCTTTTATTCATTTTAATTCAAAGGATTATTCACTATTCAAAAATGTGAATATAACTCCTTTAATAGGTTTCAACAATTTTCTTATTAAAATAAGTCATTTGCGAATTTATAAAACAACGTTTATAAATTCCATTTCTATTTATTTATAAAAACTTCCTTTTTATAAATCTCTTTATTAACTTATTCGATTTATAATTTTAATTATAAACCAAAAGTCCAAATTATAAGTCAAACACTTATAATTTATTTATTTGCAAAAATCGTTCCTTTGAACTTTACAAATTTTATAAACCTACTGTTTATAAAATTTCCATTTATAACTTCACCGTTATATAATTCTATAAATTTCATTCATTAATGAATTTCATTTTCACTTCATTCAAACACTTATAAAAACTCGTTTTATAATGTCCATATTTCAATTTATAAATATCCATTTATAAATCTCTTAATATAATTCAATTTATATTATTCTTTTAAAACGTCTTTAATCTCCTTTATTATTTCATCATTTTGATTCATAAAATAATTAAATTTCATGAATTCTATATTTAAACTTTTCACAAAAATTCTAAAATATCTCGATTTAACTATTTTATAAACTCAATAGCATCATATTCTCAAAAATCAGTTTTTAACTATATTTCTCAAAAATCATAATTTTTATAACTTTAAAAATTATAACGTTTATTTATTTAAAATGAATCAATTCCAAAAATATAGTATACTTTCAAAATCACTTTTAAAATCATTTTAAAATTCCAAAACTTGGTCCAATGATGCTACACACCAAATAGTCAATCACGACAACAACGATATCATATATCAATATGAAAATCCATAAAATATCAAAATATCTGAAATCAAATAAATACTGTTGAGGAATCCAGTTGGATCCCTCCAACCTGTTTTCCTGCATCCAAAAACATTAGCACAATACCAATTTCGTTCCAGTACGAAATTATCGCGGTATATGTTCTTATTAAATATTATCCGCTTACTAACGGCGTAATAGGGTCTCATCCGCTAAAAAATGCGGGGAATCAACAACTGCAATATATACATATGCCAATATATATATATATATATATATATATATTGATATTATATATAATACCAATTTCACTGTTTATGAAATATTCGCGGTATATGTTTTTAATAAATAACATCCGCTTACTAACGGCGTATAATGTCTATTTTAACAATCAATAGATATTAATCAACATTCAAACATGCATTCAAACATTTTAAATCTAACTATTTAAAATAAAATCGAAACTAATTCGATTGAGTGAGAAGTTCTCACCTTGATTTTATTTTTCCATTTCAGCTTTTATTTCGAATAAAATTAAACGGACGTTTAATTTTACCCAAAATCCTCACTAACTCCAAACGACTCCAAACCAACTCCATCGCGTAGTGCTCGTCCATACGATTCCAACGCAACTGAGTTTGCATTTTTGGACCTCGTATGAAAAAGATATTGATTTTTGAAGTTTAAACACGATTTAACTTAATAAATCAACATAATTTATAACCTACACTAGTTTCTGGCCACAAGATCCTACATCTCCTCATCTCCACCGTCCATCTCTTCTTCCCTCTCCACGTTCCTTTACAGTAACTCACGAACGCACATGAACCCATCCTCTTTGCATTAGGGTTTGAATTTGCATCCTCTACGTTGAACTCCAACATGATCAGCTAGCATCATCGTGAAGCCCCTTCCACCACACGCCATCTGCCCAAGACCGGCCACGCGCGCACCCCCTAGCGCCTCGAAAAGCGTGCGCAACACCCCAGGGACGCGGGCCTGTAGCTCCCTCCACACGACTCCGTTTCCGATCATAACCGTTGAATCTCTCCGTCTCGATATGCTCTACGTTTTGTTAGTTGGAGCCTTCATCTAATTTCGCCTAGATTGGGAGGAAAACGTGGAGGAAGAAGGTGAACTGCTGGCCGTTCAGGGGGGGTGGCGGCTAGGGTTTGTTTTTATTTTTTTTATTTTTATTTTCTAAATGAAGGGTAGGGGCTATTTATAAGGAACGAGCGACACTATTCATCCTGGAAATTCCGAACTCCGATTTACGCGCCGTAACCAGCGTTTCTAGGGTTTACCCCGCGTTCCGGACACAATGGAACATGTTTCGAAAGCTAATTCGGAAGTATGTGCGAGTTATGGCTGTAAACGCTTAATTTGAATTAAACCGATTTAAGCGATTTTCTAGGCGTTTTAATTTGTAACGGACAAACGGTAAATCCAATTGACTTGAAATTTGAAACCTTACAATAATATCACATTACGGATCCGATGAAACTGGTTTCGTCGAAATCCGAGACTTTTTGAAAAATGGCTATTTTAGCTCGCCAAATTTAAATTAAAAATAAATCGATGCGTTTCGAGCTGCCACGATCAAACGATAGCTCCGATTGACACGAAAATTGAAATCTGGTAATAACTAACTATTACGGATCCAATGAAACTGGTTTCGTTCAATTCTGAGACTGTTCAAAAATTGACTATTTTCACTAGTCGATTTAATATTAAAATATTCAATTTTCACAAATTAACTTTTAATTTGATTTTAAAAGTTCTAAAATATCATTCTAACTTTAATATGATAAAATAAAATTTTACAAATCATTCCTAATCATATTTAACTCAATTTTCAATTATTTCCATAATTTAACATATTAAATTATCGATTTAAAAATCCAATTAAATCCAATAATTCAAATTAAAATTTATTTGACTTATAAATTCACTTATTAATATTTAAAATTAATTAAATATTCATATTTTAATTTCTAAAAATTCTGGGTCGTTACAATCTTCCCCACTTAAAAGAATTTCGTCCTCGAAATTACAAGTAAGAAAAGTTATAGAATCTATTAATTTTCCAAAAATTCATAATTAAATTTCTTACCATAACTTTACTAAGTTTTCCAAATCATACTTAGTTATCTTTTAAAAACAACTACTATTATTTAACTTTCAATTCCAAAATCAAAGTTAAAGTTTTCAAAATTTTCCAATTTTCTCAAATTTTTCTAACGCCTTAAATTTTCGGAAAAATTCGCCATAGTCTCCTTTGCGCGGCTCGATCCGAAAAAAAAAATGACAGTATATATATCACAAATATACATCTCATCAAGTAATGAGGCATCCCGAAGGGAAAAAAGTGTAAAAGTACGGTATGTAATCCGAGATATGGACCTTATATTTTATTAGCAAGCATATACGGCTAATATAGCGCAAAAGCGAGCTCCAAATGCGAAGCAAACGCGATCCGCACCTACTAATTACTCAACAAACAACATGAGAATCATGCATATATGAAAATAACCTCAATATACAACATATATCTCCATAACAACTATATATGTCACATAGCAAATGCAACTAAACAACAAATGCAAACATCAACCAACTACCATTCATAATCAATATATATTCATTTATATTCTCATTAATATTCAATGAATTGGTTTTCAATTTAATCACATTTGATTTATTTACATTGAATTTTATCAACATTCATTCTTATTCAATTTTAATTAGTTTGCATTCACTAATTAAATCCAATTCACGTTCAATTCTATTCAAATTTATTTACTTCTAATTTGAATTTCAATTACTTTAGCTTTAAATTTCACTAATTCACTTTCATTAATACTTAACGAATTATATACAATCATCTAACAATCATATTCAATATCAACCAATGTTTATTAATTGCAACCAAATTCCTTTGCTTATATTCATTCAATTTGATTTAACACCATCACTTTCAATTGGTTTAATTAAATTGATTTTCATTCAACTATTCAACTTCCAATAACATTAGATTTTAATGAATTAACACTTATCTCATTATTTCATATTAACTTAATTTACATTCAATTGATTAATATTCAATCCATTCATTCAATTCTGTTACAAAAGTTGAATTTCATTTATATAACTCAAGTTCACATCCATCACTTAATTTTATTAATTTACTTTGATACTAATATCAACTTCATTTAACATATCTTAAGTTATATTCATATAGTTTCACTTCTTATATATAAGTTTATTTCACAATTGTAAATCACTTTAATTATAATTCAATTCTTATAATTCTTTATTTATACAATTATTCTTTTATTTAGATTATTCAAACAACTAAATAATCAACTTATATACTTATATACACTTTAATAATTTTGAAAAATTATTTCTTTATATATAAAATATAATCAAGGTAAAATTATTTCATTTACCCAATTTAAAAACAATACTGTGTTGAATTGTTCTATTCAAGTGTTTAGAAACCCCTTCGATTCAGTTTCGAAGCTGCGCCGACGAAGGTTCATATACCACTCAACAAACCAATCATCACCATATAAAACGATTTCATATTCACTAACAAATACGCTCTCATAGCCATTATTACACTCAAATTCATTCTAGAGTACTACTGACTCTATCTCTAATGAATACTACCCAACAGAACCATGGTTGTCGCTTAACCATAAGCTCTGATACCACATTGTCAGATCCAGGCTTTTCAACCATCGACAGCAGTCACAACCGGTAGGCTTTTCAACCATCCCAGCCCCACCGTGGCAACAACTGGTATCCCAAACTTGCTTTTACGGCCAGCCTCTCGACTGTCTCAGGTTACACCTAACCAACCCCCTAAAAGAGGATGTGTGGGAGTAAGAGTCTCCCGTTCGCCACCTAACCGCGAAGCGAGAACCCCCCATCACATAGCCCAAAAAGCTTAATAAGATTGGTGTGAGAACTCAAAACTGTTTATTTATCTTTAAAATCAAAATAGAGAGATATTTTTATTTCAATTCGCAATGCTTTTAAAAATGAGACTACCATAAGACCTCCTGCCACACACACAATGCAAACGCAGACTTGGAGAAGATTTCTCCTTATGATAGCCAAAGATGCTTGATACGCATTTAAAAGAACATTTCATATTATTATTAGTGCATAGTGTAGGAAAAATTCATTTCGAAAGTAGAATATAAATCTTAGCCAGCATAGGTACCATTATATTATGCCTACTATAGCTACTTCCTGAGGAAGCAGGTTCTACAACTAAAACCGTACAAGTTTCGTATTGTTTCTTTGGATTTCCAACAAATGGTCAGGCCAAGGAACTTCCCATTGCCACATGAGAATGCCTATGGAAAGACATCCCCGAGAAACAAACCGGAACTCTGCCAACACAAGGCCGGGTTACCCCTAACTGGGTAACTACTGACACGAGCACGCCATTCCCCGATCGTAAACGACCTTTCTCACGGGATCCCGAAAGCCAACAACCACAAAGTAATAAATTCGCAGTAACCACATAGGTTAAATATCTGGGCTCCATACCATGATACAACCTCTATCCAGAAGGAAATGTACATACCCTAAAGGGTGCTACCCCTCATAACCTTGCCGCATCTTTCCTGTTTTGACCATTTCCGGGGTGTGAGGCTCGACGAAGTCACGTCCACAAAAACATACTTTATACAAAAGCCATGCTTAGGGTCAACAAATGATCAACACAATGATCACTAAGATAGACGATCAAATAAACGATCCTATCACAATAATCAACACAATGATCATTTCAGCATCACTCAGCATATCACATTACCAAATTGGGAATATATCGCTGATAACTTCAACTATATAACCTCTGAGCTCGTACGTCTCAGAGAAGGGTGTTAAGCTAAAAGAATAAATTCTCCGCCACCAACAGAAATATATTTGAAAGAAATCGGCTTTATATCTCAACTTGTAATGTCAGACACACAATCCATACAAGTCTGTTCCGGGCTCGAACAAAACCGAAGGCACTTACAAAGAAGTCCTTGCAATCCGGATATTCATAATCCTGATCGGATTCACCATCACATATGGAGAACTCTATACCGGAGCAACTCGGTGCAGAGTAAATCGACAGGTCATCCTATCGCTCTCGCAAATACCGGGTCTTCAACACCGATCTTCAATGCAATTCATAACGACGTATCACATATTCGGAATGGGTTATACGACCCCATGGTCCTTTCCCGGTTGACCCGAATAGTGAGCGCTTATTCAAAAATAAGTGTGGCATTCACATTCAAACAAATCACATCAAATACCCATTCAAAGGGAAATATTGATAGTCGGTTATTGAACTATCACTGGATATGCACACATCACCAGTTTCCAAATAATTTTCCAAATTATTTATTTTCCAAAATATCTTCACTAGATATATAAATTCAAAACTTCAAAAATAAATCAATATTTATTTTTAAACAAATTCTCCTTTTCATTCATAAATTCCATAGTGAATTTATAATCCAAAATATCCATGCATATCATTTCAATTATCCATTTCAATTTATCTTCAAAAAGATAAATTTTAATTATTCACTTCATATTGGAAAACATTTCCATACTCATTAAATAAGTAATTCACGAATTTTATTTATTTTCAACACTTAGAAAATATTCAATATACTTAAATCGAATTAAGTATATATTTCATTCTTTAAGGAAATCATTCTCTTAAACATATTTATTTGGGCCAAAACGAATGTTACGTAAAACATCGTTACGACAACCCAAATTCACTAGTATAGGGATTCGAAGTTTAAATAGATATATAAATCCCAATACTATGCAAAACATTTCCTTTCGGAAATCATTTACTATAACAACAGTGTTATAGTCCATCATCTCCTTTTATTTCTCGAAAACGTCTATTTCAACAATAAATGTTGAAATCTATGGTTTCGAATCTCAACACCTTTTTAAAACATCGTTAGATCGTTTTAATTCTATTTGAAATATCACATTCAAAACAATTTCTTTAACATCTTATTCACTATTCAAAAACGTGAATATACTTCATTAACAATTTCATCCTTTTATTCATTTTAATTCAAAGGATTATTCACTATTCAAAAATGTGAATATAACTCCTTTAATAGGTTTCAACAATTTTCTTATTAAAATAAGTCATTTGCGAATTTATAAAACAACGTTTATAAATTCCATTTCTATTTATTTATAAAAACTTCCTTTTTATAAATCTCTTTATTAACTTATTCGATTTATAATTTTAATTATAAACCAAAAGTCCAAATTATAAGTCAAACACTTATAATTTATTTATTTGCAAAAATCGTTCCTTTGAACTTTACAAATTTTATAAACCTACTGTTTATAAAATTTCCATTTATAACTTCACCGTTATATAATTCTATAAATTTCATTCATTAATGAATTTCATTTTCACTTCATTCAAACACTTATAAAAACTCGTTTTATAATGTCCATATTTCAATTTATAAATATCCATTTATAAATCTCTTAATATAATTCAATTTATATTATTCTTTTAAAACGTCTTTAATCTCCTTTATTATTTCATCATTTTGATTCATAAAATAATTAAATTTCATGAATTCTATATCTAAACTTTTCACAAAAATTCTAAAATATCTCGATTTAACTATTTTATAAACTCAATAGCATCATATTCTCAAAAATCAGTTTTTAACTATATTTCTCAAAAATCATAATTTTTATAACTTTAAAAATTATAACGTTTATTTATTTAAAATGAATCAATTCCAAAAATATAGTATACTTTCAAAATCACTTTTAAAATCATTTTAAAATTCCAAAACTTGGTCCAATGATGCTACACACCAAATAGTCAATCACGACAACAACGATATCATATATCAATATGAAAATCCATCAAATATCAAAATATCTGAAATCAAATAAATACTGTTGAGGAATCCAGTTGGATCCCTCCAACCTGTTTTCCTGCATCCAAAAACATTAGCACAATACCAATTTCGTTCCAGTACGAAATTATCGCGGTATATGTGCTTATTAAATATTATCCGCTTACTAACGGCGTAATAGGGTCTCATCCGCTAAAAAATGCGGGGAATCAACAACTGCAATATATACATATGCCAATATATATATATATATTGATATTATATATAATACCAATTTCACTGTTTATGAAATATTCGCGGTATATGTTTTTAATAAATAACATCCGCTTACTAACGGCGTATAATGTCTATTTTAACAATCAATAGATATTAATCAACATTCAAACATGCATTCAAACATTTTAAATCTAACTATTTAAAATAAAATCGAAACTAATTCGATTGAGTGAGAAGTTCTCACCTTGATTTTATTTTTCCATTTCAGCTTTTATTTCGAATAAAATTAAACGGACGTTTAATTTTACCCAAAATCCTCACTAACTCCAAACGACTCCAAACCAACTCCATCGCGTAGTGCTCGTCCATACGATTCCAACGCAACTGAGTTTGCATTTTTTCGACCTCGTATGAAAAAGATATTGATTTTTGAAGTTTAAACACGATTTAACTTAATAAATCAACATAATTTATAACCTACACTAGTTTCTGGCCACAAGATCCTACATCTCCTCATCTCCACCGTCCATCTCTTCTTCCCTCTCCACGTTCCTTTACAGTAACTCACGAACGCACATGAACCCATCCTCTTTGCATTAGGGTTTGAATTTGCATCCTCTACGTTGAACTCCAACATGATCAGCTAGCATCATCGTGAAGCCCCTTCCACCACACGCCATCTGCCCAAGACCGGCCACGCGCGCACCCCCCAGCGCCTCGAAAAGCGTGCGCAACACCCCAGGGACGCGGGCCTGTAGCTCCCTCCACACGACTCCGTTTCCGATCATAATCGGTTAATCTCTCCGTCTCGATATGCTCTACGTTTTGTTAGTTGGAGCCTTCATCTAATTTCGCCTAGATTGGGAGGAAAACGTGGAGGAAGAAGGTGAACTGCTGGCCGTTCAGGGGTGGCGGCGGCTAGGGTTTGTTTTTATTTTTTATTTTATTTTCTAAATGAAGGGTAGGGGCTATTTATAAGGAACGACGAACACTATTCATCCTGGAAATTCCGAACTCCGATTTACGCGCCGTAACTAGCGTTTCTAGGGTTTACCCCGCGTTCCGGACACAATGGAACAGGTTTCGAAAGCTAATTCGGAAGTATGTGCGGGTTATGGCTGTAAACGCTCAATTTGAATTAAACCGATTTAAGCGATTTTCTAGGCGTTTTAATTTGTAACGGACAAACGGTAAATCCAATTGACTTGAAATTTGAAACCTTACAATAATATCACATTACGGATCCGATGAAACTGGTTTCGTCGAAATCCGAGACTTTTTGAAAAATGGCTATTTTAGCTCGCCAAATTTAAATTAAAAATAAATCGATGCGTTTCGAGCTGCCACGATCAAACGATAGCTCCGATTGACACGAAAATTGAAATCCGGTAATAACTAACTATTACGGATCCAATGAAACTGGTTTCGTTCAATTCTGAGACTGTTCAAAAATTGACTATTTTCACTAGTCGATTTAATATTAAAATATTCAATTTTCACAAATTAACTTTTAATTTGATTTTAAAAGTTCTAAAATATCATTCTAACTTCAATATGATAAAATAAAATTTTACAAATCATTCCTAATCATATTTAACTCAATTTTCAATTATTTCCATAATTTAACATATTAAATTATCGATTTAAAAATCCAATTAAATCCAATAATTCAAATTAAAATTTATTTGACTTATAAATTCACTTATTAATATTTAAAATTAATTAAATATTCATATTTTAATTTCTAAAAATTCTGGGTCGTTACATAATACATGTTTTAACATTTGTAAGATAACTTGACATTTGTATCGTATTTATATCATGCAATAAAACAAGTGTCAACATTTTTTTCATTTAAAAAAATTAATTTATAAATAATGTTGTATTAGAAAGAAGCCTAGCTTTTCTTTTTAGTTCAATCTTTTCTTTCATAAATTCTTTTTTTCTTCTTCTAAAAGCTGAAATCAAACTTAAAAGAAAATCAAAACAACTGTTTCAAAGATCAATCTAAGGGGAAACTAATAGCAAACAATTACATCAGTTTTACAAACTTCAGCAATGCAAGGATTTAACTCAAGATCAAGCAAAATCAATTTCAATTCAAATTTCAATTTCCAGATTTAAAACAAAGGCCCATTCCTTCGATTCCTTTAATCTATGATTATAGGTGAGTAAACATTTGGATGCATGTGATGAAATGTTGAAGTAATGCTTTATGCTGTATGTGTGAAATGTGAATGCATGTATGTATATATGCTATGTTTGTGCAAGAGTCTGTATGTATGAATGTATTTACATCTCTGTTCTATGTTTCAGGCTCAATTCCATTCAAATTAAATTCATTTTCTCTCCAAATATTCAATTTTAGGCTTAGATCTCTTGATGAAAAATGATTGTAAGAATGTAAGTCTAATTTTAAAAATAGTTTCAAATAATTATGTGGATTTTTTATTTCAAAAATGAGAAAATGTCAGGACTGTTCAATTATTAGCCAAAAATCAATTGACCAGAATTCTTGAATAGATTCTATAATATGATTCGAAATTGTAAATGATGAATTTAGGCACTTATATCATAATTTTTAGTTAAGTATTTACCGAGATAATCAGAGTTGAATGATTTTGGGTTTATCGCAAATTTTCGATGATCGACGTGGTGGATGTCGTCGAGACTGTTGTCGAAGGAAGCTTGTTGGAGGATGGACCCGGGAAAAATGGTTGTTGATTTTTCTGGTGAATGTGGTGGCTAGTCAGAGGCGAAGTAGGGTTTCGACGTTGGTTTGGATGGTCGATTTATTCAAGGCATTTGCGAAGCCATGGGAAGACTGGTGACGTTCGCATGTAGGGGGAAATGTTGCTGGGGTTGTGCCGCAGTTGTGGTCAGAAGGATGAGGGCTCAGGTGGTCGATTCGTCGTCGGCGAAGGTGTTGTTGGTCGAAGTTTTGGTTCCAGACTCGTTCGACTAGTTCGCTTTTGATTCAAGGTTGGATTGTAGGATCTGGGTGGTCGTGTGTGACGGTGAGGTGATGGCCGACTTGAGGGGGACCGCGACGTTGATCGTTGATGGCTGGAATTATTATGCACGTGCATGTGTGCACGGTTGTTCCTGTCGTGTTCGATAGGTTTGGGAAGAAGCAGCTCGCTCGAGTTTGGTTCGAGTTCATCTCAGGTTTGTCTCGAAGCATTGGTTGAGGGAGAGCTCCTCGTGTGCTTGCTCGAGTATTTTGAGTTTGGACTCAGGTTTTTCTGCATTTGGCTCGGGCCATTTTTGTTTCAGGTTTTAAATCGAAACAGAAACCAGATTTAAAGCAACAATTAATTTGGTTGATAAGTTTTTTTCAAATTTTTATCTTAGTTTCAGAAATTAACAGGAATACCAGTTTGAAAGAAAATGATTAACAAATTTTCAGAGCTAAATAAAAAAAAAAAAACAAGTTTTTATGTAAGAATGTTCCAAGTTTTTTAGGTGTATTTAAAGTAAATATGTTTAAGAAGAGATGTTTAAACTAAGTCTTCAAAATATATTTAAAATGAATGAGTTTTAAAAGGAATGGTAGTTAAGTTTTCAAAGAATAATTACTTATTTAATTTATTAAACAAGTTTGAACAAGTTTTCAAAGATTTTAATGATTAAAATTAAATGTTTAAATTGTTTTGTTTTAAAGAAAATTATATACTTTCAATTATATAATTGATTACAAAATGTTTTTCTAATGAAGTATTTAATTAAGATAAAAGAATTTATCTTAAATTAAGTAAGGTTATAATTAATTAGGGATAATTAATTAGTGGGATTAATTAAAGTTAATCACTTGTTGTAAATTAAAGGATAATTACTAAGTGAAGTAATTAATGGATAGTTAATGAATTTAATTAATTTAAGGATCATTAACTAATGATTAAGAGATAATTAATTAATGTAATTAAATTTAAGATATCAGTTTAATTAAGCGAGGATAGTTAATTACTTGATTTATTAAGGGTTAATTAATCTAAGTAATTAAAGGTAATTAATCAAGGAGTAATTAATTAATGGAAGTAATTAAAGAGATTAATTACTCAATGTAATTAATTAAATTAATGTGATTAATTTAAGTTAATTAACTAGTTTAATTAATTTAAGATAATCACTTAATGATTGATTAAGTACAATTACTTAATATAATAAATAAAGTGTAATCACTTAGTGTAAGTAATTAATGGATAATTACTAGATGTAATTTATTAAAGGGGAATTACTTAATGGAAAGTAATTGAAGGATAATTACTTAATGGAAGTAACTAAGGATTAATTACTTAGTGTATTTAATTAAAAAATGAATTAGTATAATTAATTGAGGATAGTTAATCACTAAATGTGATTAATCAAGGTTGATTAATGAATGTGATTAATTAAAGAATACTTATTAAATGTAATTAATTTTAAAAGAGTAATTAAGTTATAAAAGTAATTAATGGTTAATTAATGTGAGTAATTAAAGGATGATTAATCAATATAAGTGATTATTGAATAATTAATTAAGGGTCAATGCAATTAACTATAATTACTTAGTTAATGGGAATAGTTAAAGGTTAATTACTGTAAGTGGTTAACAATAATTAATTTGTGTAATTAATTAAAGGCTAATTACTTAATGTAATTAAAGAATAATTAATCAAGGATGATTAATTAAGATGGATAATTAAGGATGATTAATCAATTGGTTTGTAATTAATTAATAGTTAAGAAGCAGGATTTATAGTGATGGAAGTAATTAATTTATTTTATTTTAAATGAATTAGAAATGGCGTGACTAACTAATCTTGCTTATGGATGATTGAATGGTGTTGAATGCCTTGGATTTTTGATATCTTTGATATGTGATATGTGTTGCTTGGTGATATGAGATGCTTTGGTTGAATTGTGATAATGTGGATTATCTATTTGTGAATTATCTATCTGTGTGAACATAGATAATAAATTAAATTATTTTAAACTAAAAAACACTTTGACCTTAAAAGACGGCGTTTTGGATTTCGGTGAGACCGAGATCGGATTTCCAAATTTGGATATCCGAAAACCATATCGATCCAAATTAAACGATAGGTCGTGAAACTCAAGTGAAGTTCGAGATGAAGATTCAGAGTACAAGGGCTATTGTCGTTAACTCTGAGGGTGATTTTCAAAATGAGTGTAATGAGGTAGTGCCTTCGGTTTTGTTTGAACCTGGATTGTCAAGATTGAATGCTTTCAGAACATCGTAATTGGAGGACGATGAGCATTCTAAGATATGTATTCTGAAAAGGTAATCATAGTCTCAAGCCTCATCAACGGGAATGGCCAAAATAGGGGAGGTGCAACAAAGCTAAGTGGGTAGCACCCAAGTATGATGAGATTTCCCCTGTTTAGAAGTTCCTTTTTATTCGCCCGTGTGGGCAGTTGGTTGCAAACAACTACGGGGTTCTCTTGTTCGGAATTATCCAATAAGGGATGGTTCTGGCCTTGTGTTGCAGGGGATTTACGGTGGATCCTCAGCACTCTGATCTAGACCAGGTACTGTGACGGGTGGTACCCCAGTAGCCCTGCTATTGTATGGAATCCAATCTCCAATAAGTGCCGTACGTTTTAATTGTGCCCAAATATGTTGGAACGTGAGATGTAAGCATTCCAGCTATTTCTATATTTTACTTAAAAATCCTAGACACTATTATAATATCATTTGATTTCCAATCAAATGTTTTGGTTATCGTAAGGTAAAAACTTTTCCGTATTTATGTGCGGGAAGTCTTATGAGATACCTTTTGTTTTCAAAGGTTTTCAAAGTTAAGCAACCTTAACCATTTACTCACACCAGACTCATGTCTAACCCGGAGTTTATTTTTTGTTTTCTTAAACTCATGGGTACTCAAAATTTTACAAGTAGCCAAGGGATTCAGGTTAGCTTTGACGAATTCTAGAGGATATATGGAGCAAGAGGCTTCAGCGTTTGTAGATATATAGTGTTTCCGCTGAATTGGGATCTCTGTGTTGTATTTTGAGATGTATGATAGACAGGTTTTATAACTGTCTAATGTATTATGATATTAAGCTGTGTAACTCTAATAGATATTATATATTATGTAATAACTACGTGATTAATATATTTTATTCATTCTGCCGTGAGATTCTGATATTGTTCAGTTCTTTCTTTTCTCACTTTCACTTTTTTATCCCTTTCTTTCTTTTTTAATGATGTGTCTTTCAGTGGAATGAACGGCGGTTCATTACACCAACTATGACGAGCCACCCTTTTGGACAATCTAAGTAGATAATAAACCACACATGTCTAACCAAACCATTCAAAAGGGTGAATTATTAATCAGGTTTAATAAAGAAAACAAGAGGGAAGAAGGAAATCAATACACAGAATCTCACAGTGGAACGACAAAATATAATAATAAAATAAAATAGTTGATGAAGCTGCTTTACAATATACATTTAACTACACATTTTTACAACATAAATAAGAGTATAATAAACAACATATCACATAATGTAGCGGAAAGATAATAATAATTTTGATCACCAATCTTCCTCTTTATCTTCAAGGAATAACGTCTTCAAAACACTAAAATACTCAGGCTGACTCGAGCATAATGAAAAACAATACACTCGAGTCAGAACTAGAAATTCCTATGTAAGTCAAATCAATATCAAATAAAAATACGAGTGCAATAGTTTCAGAGATGTTATGCGATTTTCCATCTCCTATCAAGTGTACAACGTGAATATAGTAATATAAGAGATTTCAAATAATTCAAAACACCAATTTTAACCACTCTAATTAAAATAAATCCAAGGTTTAAATTAAAAACTTAAACCTTTCAAATGATTCAATTCTAACAAATATTCCAAATTTAAGAAATTGTATAAGTATATATCATTTCAACCTATAATTTAAATGCCATATTTATCCAACTTTTAAAATGATTCAAATGGCCAGTTAAATGATGTCAATAATATACAAGGTGAAAATAGGGACATACTACAATAAAGAAGCAACCATACATCCAACATATCCATTAATTAACATCCATTTCAAACAATATCAAAATCAACCAATACATTACAACAAATAACAGTAATCAATATCGAGGTTTTAACTATCAATTAAGTTCCAATATAAAGTTAAATGTCAATTCAATTTACTGTCAATTCATATTCAATATCAATTCAAATGTCAATTTAAATCAACAAACAGTAATCAAAAATTTATATATCACATCATAAATTTTATTTAACTTGCAACAAAAATTTTAGTATTACGTGAGTGCGTTGAATCACTTACCTTTGATTTATAGCCAATTGAAAATCCAATAAAAGCCCAAAATTTCAATAATAACCAAAGTCAACCAAACGAGTTTCATGTTATCCATAACTTCGATACGAACCCAACCGCATATCAATCGGAGTTCGTATGCAAAAATTATACGAGTTAGAAGATTGAAAATTTAAATTTTAAATTAAAATAAAAGATGGGAAAAAATGTAAATATTCATCTTCCAAAGCCTATATCAAACACAAGCGAACACGAACCAACCCAAAACCATCTTCTATCACATCACCGCCGCCCAAGCCCTTACCACCTTCGACCCGATCTGACATCATCGTTGACTGCGCCACCTCTGGCCGGCATCCTGCCCCATGCATGCGAGCACCACGTTCACCAGTGCGGCTACGGCCACCGCGCCCTTAGTCGCGAAAACTAGCAAACTCGAAAACTCTTTCCATGATCCAACATGACAGATGAACTTGCCTCATTACCCACTACGCTCCAGTGCCCTCCAATCATCGATTGGTCGACGATCCACCGTTGATTTTGCAAAACCCTACAACGAATGGCTGAGAAAGATCGCAAATTTATAGACAAATGGTGCCTCCAATCGAAAAATGAAATGCAGATGCAAATTACATTCTTTGAGAGCTTCGCAACGATATATTATACGACTTGGGATTTGAGTAGTTTGAATTTTTTTTGATTTGATTTGAAATTAGGTTTTGGAATATTCCTCATTGGAAAGAAGCAGATGGATTGGTAACGTACGTATAGAAAATAGAAATAAAAAGGCTATTAGGGTTTATAACAGCCTATAGATAAAGCTGAAACAAAAATGGATGGCATAGATCGATTGGGCCAAAATGATAACAAAGGCCCGAAAAGCTTGTTTCGTTCCCGAAACGGAAATAGGTCATCCCATATTTTCAAATATAGGTTTTCAATATTTCTAAACTCAATGAAACTAGTTTCAAATCCTAATTCTATTGTATATAGAAGTTGACTTTCCAAATCAATTTATATTTTATCTTAAATTCCTTTAATTGATTTCTATGCATTTTGAGCTCGCACGATCAAGCGATAAGTCCGATCGCTACAAAACTTGAAATCTAATACTTTACTGTTAGAGATCAGATGAATCTGGTTTCGTTGAAATCCGGGCCAGTGTCCAAAAAGACTAAATTTACAAGTTAATTAAAACAATCTATTTTAAAAATCCATTTAATCACTTTTAAATTCTAAATTAGAAGTTTTCTAACATCATCCATGGTTGAACATAATTTTGTAATCTTTTAAAATTAACTTTTGTTGAATCACTAGTTTTGATTCATGACAAAGCAAGCTAGAAGAAAAAGAGAATTCATGACAAAAAGAAAACGGACTATGGCTATATCAAGTCTTTTAACAATGTTTTCACTGTCTAGTATGTATGATTGAGTATTAGAAATTTGTTAAAATCTATCCTCAAGTAGTCCGCACTTCATATTTCACATAAACAATCAAAACAGAAGCATACCGTGTAAAAATGTCATAGCCAGTCGACTGACCATAACCATCCAGTCGACTGACTGTGTATATATACATAGTGCACTGTTTATTTTTTTTAAATCTTTTGCATAGTCAGTCGACTGACCATAAACGACCAGTCGACTGACCATAAACGACCAGTCGACTGATCCGAGACCAACTGCCATATTTTTGAAAAGACATCCTCTTCTCCGAAAGGATGCAACTCTTCTCTGAACGGAAATTGGTGCTCCTCTTCGGCAGAACCCTTCACCAATGGCAGTAACTCTTCAACTATTATATATAGATACTCCCAAACACTTCATATTCACCAATTTTCATTCTAACTCTCTTATATTCTTCTTGTGCTTTAATATTTGCATTCAAACAGCGAACATGCGTATTTACTGCTTTGAATCTCCAAATAACTTTCATAATCTTCGATTCTTAGTATTACCTTCTCTTCATATCTTCACATACACTTCATATACTTGAGGATTTGATTATAGGGGGTTTGTACTATCAGAGACAAATCAATGTTATCCAGAACACACAGTGTCAGATATACTTTTGTATTAGTGAAGTCCTCTTCTCCTGCTGAGGCGAAAATCCTGTTCTACTGCTCAGGTGTCTGTTTTGCTGCTCAGACTATGTATACCTGTTCCTCCGGGTTAAGTGAGGGTTATTGTAGTTGAAATTCCAGAAGAAGTCTGGGACTGGACGTAGAACGGGAAGTTCGAACCAGTATAAAAATTCCTGGTGTGCTTGTTTTATTTTACTTATTTCCATTTACTTTGCTACTATCACCTATTTCCACATTTGGATTTAATTATATTCCGTATTACACGATCCCACAAACTTTCAATTGGTATCAGAGCAAGGTCATCATATAACTGTAAAACAGTTATCTGATAATCTAAAACCTTGGAATTTTATCGGTCGTCACAACATCATAGAATAATGGCCAGAAAAAGATCCAGTCGAAATACAACAGGCAAAATCCCTGTCAAAGCCACCAGTGAGGATTACTAAAAGGCGCTTTCTGATTTACAAATTTTAGGAAAACATAATAATGAATTATTTAGTATAAGCAATAAAATTTCAAAGCTTAATTTTATTATTTTAGAAAAGATGAAATCTGTTGAACTTGAAAATGAGAAATTGAAAAACGAGAAGTTAAATTTAGAAAATCGACCGGGTGTTTTGAAAAATAATTTTGAGGCTCTTAAAGATTTTATGGACGAACAAAATACTATGTTTGAAAAGAAATAACAAAATTTTCAAAATAAATTTCGTATTTGAAAAGAAAAAATGATTTATTACAATCATCTTTAGATAATTTAGAATCTCGAATTTTTCTTCTCGAAAATGAGAACTGTACGTTACAAAAGGAGAATTCTGAATTAAATAAGCAAATTGATATTTTGAGCAGTAATATTTATTTTGAAAACAATAATTGTGACTTTAAAGTTAAATTTGATAAACTTAACACTGTAGTCATAAAATTTAATAAAGGTCAAAACGATTTAAACATGATTTTATCTAGTTCTAGACCTTTACATGATAAAAGTGGTTTAGGATATAATAAAAGTAATCGTAGAAATAGCACTAGATACGCTTTTATGTATAGTAAAAATGTTAATGCTACTAATAAATTTCAAGTAAAGTCGAAATCCAATTTTTATAGAAATTCAAATACTATTATGACGAATAATGTTTATAATTTCTCTAGAAGTACAAAATCATTGACGAGAAATATGAATAAAAATTATCTAAATATATTTGGGTTCTTGTTAATTGGAAAAATAGAGAAAAATACATTGATTATTATTTTGATATGGTAGTTAATAATGAAAATTATATTTATAAATGTTCATCCACACCCAAATGGGTATAGTTTCCTAAAAATTAGAAAATTATAAGAACCTTGGGTATCACATGCTTTAAATGTTAATTTTTTCTGATACCTTACGCTATAAGTAGTAGTTATTTTTTTTATTGTTCTACGTTATCACTTATGTGAAATATAATTTATGTCATCATATAAACTCTCCTTTTTGTCGATGACAAAAGGGGAGAAAGATATTGCTCTAACACTATTTGCAGGAATAAACCATGCAAGAACAGATTAAGGGGGAGAAAAGATTAATTATTTAAGGAATATATAGCATAGATTCAGGGGGAGAGAAATCTATAACACAATCATAGGAATATATTCAGTGGGAGAGATAAGATCAACAAAGCTTGTCAAAGATTCGTTCGTAGCAAATGAAGTTGTCATCATCAAAAAGGGGGAGAATGTTGAATCATAGGTTTTGATTGCTGACAAGACACAATAATTCACGAATCTATGACTACGACAACATCCGGACTCAACGACTCAAAGTATGGTTCATATAGTTATATATTTTTACAAGAGTCATTAAATATGTATATAGAGTCTAGTTTAGTGCTTTGTTAAAATCTTTCCTCAAGAATCATCATAACTTGCAAATGAACTTGCATGCATATTTTTTATTATCAAAATCAAGTTTTCAAAAAATGCATGGAACGGTGATCGAACCCGGGTCATTAGTTTGAAAGGCAACTACTCTAACTAAATAAGCTATTACAATTTTTGCTTAACAACAGAATTTAGTCGACTGAATACAGTCAGTCAGTCGACTGAATCTGTGCATTTTAACCTATTTGTGCATGATTTTTTTGCATGTCTTCACTATTAAGTCGACTAGCCATTTTCGACCAGTCGACTGACCTGAGTCCAACCGTCATTTTTTGAATAGACATCTTCATTCTTTGAAAGGTAGTGTTCTTTCTATGAACGAAAATGGATGCTCCTTTTGGTCAGAACCCTTCACCAATGGCAGTAACTCTCTGACTACTATATATACATGTTCCCAAACACTTCACATTCACCGAAAATCATTCTAACTATCTTATATTCTTCTTATGCTCCCATACTTGCATTCAAACAACGACAAACATTTTTACTGCTTTGAATCTTCAAATAAAATTTCATAATCTTCGATTTTAGCATTACCTTCTCTGCATATCTTCACATACACTTCATATCCTTAAGGATGTGATTATATGAGGTTTGTACTATCAGAGACAAATCAGTGTTATCAAGAACACATAGTGTCAGATATTCTTTTGTATTAGCGAAGTCATGTTCTGCTGCTGAGGCGAAAATCATGTTCTGCTGCTCAGTTGTCTGTTCTGCTGCTCAGACTGTGTATATCTGTTCCTCCGGGTTAAGTGAGGGTTGTTGTTTTAGTGAAATTCCAGAAGGAGTCTGGGATTGGATGTAGGACAGAGCTCTGAACCAGTATAAAAATCTCTGGTGTTATTTTTATTATACTGCTTTTCTATTACGCACTATTTACTATATTGCTATCATCACTATACTCTGCATTATCATATATCCATATTACACGTCCCTACACACTTTCAATATAGCTTTTCTTTCTAATATTGAACCTAAAAATATTAAAGAAGCATCTACCGATGAATATTGGTTAATCGCTATGCAAGAAGAACTAAACCAATTCGAAAGAAATAATGTTTGGGATTTAGTTCCACGGCCTAGTGATCAATCAGTTATTGGTACAAAATGGGTTTTTAAAAATAAAGCAGATGAGGAAGGAGATATTACTAGAAATAAAGCTAGATTAGTTTCTCAAGGATATAATCAAGAAGAAGGAATTGACTATGAAGAAATGTTTGCTCCAGTCGCTAGACTAGAAGCAATACGAATCTTACTAGCATTTGCATGTTTTCATAACTCTAAATTATATCAAATGGATGTCAAAAGTGCCTTTTTTAAATGGTTTTATAAAAGAAAATGTTTATATCGAACAACCTCCGTTATTCATACACGAACAATTTCCTAACCATGCTTATAAGCTTAAAAGGCTTTATACGGTTTGAAACAAGCACCCCGTGCTTGGTATGATCGTCTTAAAAGATATTTAATAGATTCTGGTTTTGAAATTGGAAAGGTTAATCAAACTCTTTTTATTAAAAGAAATAAACAGGATATTTTAATCGTTCAAATATATGTTGATGATATTATTTTTGGATCTACAAATGAAAGACTTTGCCAAGATTTTTCTAAAATAATGACTAAAGAATTTGAAATATCACATATGGGTGAGTTAAATTATTTTCTTGGCTTACAAATAAAACAACTAGAAAATAGTATTTTTATTAATCAAGAAAAGTATTGTAACAATCTAATTAAACGCTTTGGTATGAAAAATACTTCTACCAAACCAACTCCTAGAAGTACAACCATACATCTTGATAAAGATGAAAGTGGCAAAAGGATTGACCAAAAATTATATCGAAGTATGATTGGATCGTTACTATATTTAACAGCTAGTAGACCTGACATAATGATGAGGGTCTATTTGTGTGCACGATTTCAAGCAGATCCCAAAAAATCACATTTACGAGCCGTGAAACGCATACTACGGTATCTTAATAAAACCAAGGACTTTGGACTATTTTATCCAAAGGAATGCCCTTTTGAATTAGTGTCCTATAGTGACGTTGATTTTGGAGGAAGCTGGACAGATAGAAAAAGTACAAATGGGACTTGCCATTTCATTGGACGGTCTCTTGTATCTTGGTTTAGTAAGAAACAAAACCGTGTTTCATTATCGACATGTGAAGCAGAATATATTTCTGCAGCTCTGGCATGTGCTCAAGTTATCTATATGCAACAAACACTACAAGATTTTGGTTTTAATTTATCTAAGTCAACTATTTACTGTGATAATTCTAGTGCTATTAATTTATCTAAAAATCCTGTTAATCACTCACGAACAAAACACATTGACATTCCTCATCATTTTCTTCGTGATAATATTGAAAAGGATTTGATAAATCTCGAATTTGTTTCCTATAATAAACAATTGGTAGATATTTTTACAAAACCTTTAAATGAAAACACTTTCATCAATTTTAGACGACAACTTGGAATTGTCTCTTTTAAAAATTTATAAATTATATATATATATATACACTATTTGTATTTGTAGTTTTTCATAACACAACTTGATATATATATATATATATATATATATATATAAACACTCACTCAAATTTTATCAAATTAAAAAAAATTATGACTCTAGAGAGACTTGAACCCATGACCTCTCCTTTATTGTATTACAATTGCTTCTTATCAATTGAGCTATGATTATTTCTTGTTTCAACTAGAAGCTTTGTTTTAATTATTCTGCAAATTTTTGTTCAAAAAATTAAATACATAGCTGCTACAGCTCGAACTTGGGTCTCCTAGCTGGTAGTTCAATATCTTACCAGTTGTGCTATGTATGTTTTCCTGGTGAGTCATATTCTTCATTCGTTCTTAACCATTCATCTTTTAATCAATTTTCATCCATTCCTTGTATCGGTTTTCCTTTCTGGCTATTATTGTTCTACTGTCTCTAACCACTCAATCACAGCTCAAATTCATCTATAAATCTGCATTCCTTTCATTTTTTAAATCATCCTTACAATTTTTTTTCAGAACTTTGAACTTCAAGTTTCTCAATGGCCTCCCACGACTCCTATGACTCCTCCAACTCCAAATTGTCCTTTGCTACTCCAACATCCTCTAGTAGCTATAATTCTTCCAGTAGCTCTACTCCATCCTTGCCAACTCCTACCCTTGTACATGAATCAGGTCTATATCACATCGGATTTTCTCCAAAACCTAAGAAGTCTCGAAGATCATTGTTTGTTTCTCCAAAAACAAAAGAAAAAATTATTGAAATCCATCATTATCAAAAGGAGAAAATCAATCTACAAAGAGAAATGTATTATGAACAACGGATGAATTCCAGTCGCCTTAGCCTTATAGAATCAACTGCCTTTAAATTCTATGGAAAATCATCTAAGCATGCGTTGTTGAACCTTCAACATCTCGTCAACCAAATTCATCTGGCTGGAATCAATGGGAGCAAACTCCACATCAACCTCCGGCATCTCCAAACTCTCTTGGGAATGCCAAAATTATTGGTCTCCTTTGCAACCTTATGTTAAGAATACCAAGTTGAACCACATGAATGCTCTCCAAAAACTCCTAACTAATCATCTTTTCTCGTATATTATTGTTCTTGCTTACTTGGATTTTGATTATGTATATGCCTTTTGTAATAAAATTTTGTTTTTAAGCTTCAACTGCATTTCATATATACTGTCAGTCGACTGATATTTGAAACCAGTCGACTGTTTACAGGGTGAAAAATATCTTAGGATGTCAACTAGTCAACTGAGTCATATGGGCCAGTCGACTGATTACAGAGTAAAAAACTCTCGGGTTATCAACCAGTCGACCGACCTACCCCGACCAGTCGACTGGCTGTACAAAAAGGGCTTCTCTTGTGTCTTTTTAAACATTTTTTCACCATCTATTCACTTTACCTTCTTCATTTTTTACTGCCTCCAAAACCCTAGCCCCCATTTTTCTTTCACAAAATCCTCAAAAAACACCAAATTAATGGCCCCTCCTAGATCTAAACGCTCAAAACAAGGCTTTTCATCCTTCATTGATACTCACGTTGCTCATTGGCTATATGATGCAACTGCAATTGAACGATGGGAGAAGATGAAGAACTCTAGGATTTTTGAAGGCACCTTCATGGTTTATTCTGATATTGGTGCTTACTTTCTTCAAGAATTAATGCGAAGATGTAGTTTAGAATCACTCCTTGACTACAATGCAAACCGTCACAATATTAATCATCTTATGGTAAAACTTTTCTTCGCAAATTCAAATTTTGGTCACCAACAACCATCGAATCCAAATAATTGTGTGTGGAGTTTGGTATGTGGACAACAAATCTTCTTTTCCCTTGATAGAATGGCACATATACTTCAATCTCCGAGTGAAGGAATAGATTTAAATGATATCGAATGCAATCCAAGAAAAAGAGATAGAATAAGTCACATGTTCATGGGTGACGACATGATTGAATTGCGTTCTAAGCTTCTTTGTCCTAAAGCAAGAATTTTACACAAGACGCTTATGCGATCTATTCTTACCCGAACTAGATCATATGAATTAATTTAACTGGAATATTTCAAAGCTCTTTATGCCATATGGAGAAATATACGCGATAATTGGTTGCATCGTATTATGGATGAATTTCTCACCTTCACACATGGGAATATGCATGTTATCTATTTTGGAGAATATACTATGCGACTTCTTCTAGATGCGGGTGTTCGTCAACCGGATTCCGAATTCTCTACTGTCGGAATGATAAATATAAGGACCTTAAGTCTTATGAAGCTACCAACACATCCGCCACCTATTACTTCATTTGAAGATTGGAAGCATCAACAGGCTAAACAACAACAATCTGGAGGTCCTACATTAGAGAACTGGTAGCGCAACAAGAAGAAGGCAATATTCGCTTAGCTACTTCCTCTAGCACCCGTGAATCCATAGAAATTCTCTCTAATTTTGGATTCTAGACTCAAGAAAATGGATAAGAAACTCGATAAAATCAAAGGTTTCTTTTATACATTATGGGATGCATTATCATGTTCTTCTTCAACTGCTACCACGTCTGTCGCCTAAGGAAAAAGCCCCGCACCTCGATTTACATGGTCTACATCCGCGGAGCATACCAGTAGCCACACTAGTGGAGCAGGCAGTGGTGCTCAAGGCGCTTCTAGACCAGGAAAAGAACCCGCACCCGAGGGAGAATACAATTGGGATCTTGATGAGTAGGTCTTTTGGTGAGTGAGTTGGGTATGAATTAATTTGCTTATCTATAACTTTATTGTTAATTTAACAAATTGAAACCTGCTAATTATTTATCTTTTGAGAGTTGTACTGAATAATCTCTCTTTGATATTTATTTCTTCACTTTATATTGCAATTACTTTTGCTATATATCCTTTTGTCGATGACAAAGAGGGAGAATAATTGTTCTAACCATCTTTATGCAAGTACAAGAATTATCATATATTCAGGGAGAGTTTTTATATTTGTTCTCTAGGACTTTATATATATACAGGTTTGTCATCAATCAAAAAGGGGGAGAATGTTGAATCACTAGTTTTGATTCATGACAAAGCAAGTTAGAAGAAAAAGAGAATTCATGACAAAAAGAAAACGGACTATGGCTATATCAAGACTTTTAATCTATGTTTTCACTATCTAGTATGTATGATTGAGTCTTAGAAATTTGTTAAAATCTATCCTCAAGTAGTTCGCACTTCATATTTCACATAAACAATCAAAACAGAAGCATACTATGTTAAAATGTCACAGCCAGTCGACTGACCGTAACCATCCAGTCGACTGACTGTGTACATATACGTAGTGCACTGTTTATTTTTAAATCTTTTGCATAGTCAGTCGACTGACCATAAACGAACAGTCGACTGACCTAAGACCAACTGCCATATTTTCGAAAAGACATCTTCTTCTCCGAAAGGATGCAACTCTTCTCTGAATGGAAATTGGTGCTCCTCTTCGTCAGATCCCTTCACCAATGGCAGTAACTCTTCAACTATTATATATAGATACTCCCAAACACTTCATATTCATCGATTTTCATTCTAACTCTCTTATATTCTTCTTGTGCTTTAATATTTGCATTCAAACAGCGAACATACGTTTTTACTGCTTTGAATCTACAAATAACTTTCATAATCTTCAATTCTTAGCATTACCTTTTCTTCATAACTTCACATACACTTCATATATTTGAGGATTTGATTATAGGAGGTTTGTACTATCAGAGACAAATCAGTGTTAACAAGAACACCAAGTGTCAGATGTACTTTTGCATTAGTGAATTCCTCTTCTGCTGCTGGGGCAAAAATCCTGTTCTACTGCTCAGGTGTCTATTCTGCTACTCAGACTATGATTTCCTGTTCCTCCGGGTTAAGTGAGGGTTATTATAGTTGAAATTCCAGAAGGAGTCTGGGACTGGACGTGGAACAGGAAATTCGAACCAGTATAAAATTCCTAGCGTGCTTGTTTTATTTTACTTATTTCCATTTGCTTTGCTAGTATCATCTGTTTCCACATTTAGATTTAATTATATTCCCTATTACACGATCCCACACACTTTCAACTTTTCCACGTTAAATCCAAGATTTAAATTATCAAATAAATTTCAATATTCAATTACAACAGTAATAAAACCCTAGTTCATTACATTTTAAATTTCCAACAACTTCTTTTATTTTGATTTAGATTCTTATTGTCAAATCAACAAATCTTTATGTGTTAATTAAATATAAGTTTCCGTTTTATTTACACTCCTATTATACAGTTAACGTCTTTTCTTATATTGACTGAAACATTTAAATTACATTAAATTTCAACAATTGATTTCCAAATTAATTTCAAACAAATTTAATAAAAAGATGAGAAATAAACAATCGTTACATTTGAGTAATTTTGAAACGACCCTGACTCAACCTTCGAAAGTCAGCACCGAATACGACACTCATATTCAAATGCCGCAGATCCAAACGTCGAATCTGGTTCGCCGGAGCTTATAACACAATTAAGTACAATACAGCGGAAGAAAAGAAATGAATATCATATACAATTCCAAATGAATACAGTATCCAAATATGGAACAACACTGATACAATATGATGCAAGAATATCAGAGACAATAAACAGCAGCGGAAAACAGATAGCCAAGAGATAACTGCAATTCCAATGCTCCAAGGCTAAAATTCCAAACCACAAGCTCGAACCACCATCAAGTTGCACCAAGCTAAGCAAGTCTGGTCTGCCGTCCTAACTAAATACTTTAATATCCAAATCTTCAAAGAATACCCAAGAGAAAAACCGAAAGCTACAGAATCGATTCTATATCTACTATCTGAAAAACCCAAATCTAGATTGTCCGTGTGGAAAATTATGGGCACCCAGAGTTTAGGAATGGAACAATAAACTCCAGGTTAGTCGTGGGACTGGTATGAGCAAACAAAAAACAGTTGGTCTTCAAAACAAACAACAAGAGGTTTAAAATAAATCCGCAATGCTTTTTAGAAAATGAAACTACCATAAGGCCTCCCGCCACACACATAATGCAAACGCCGAATTGGAGGAGATTTCTCCTTATGATAGTCAAATATGCTTCATACGAGAAAATTTCTTTTATATTATTATTATAAGTGCACGGAGTGGAAAATCATTTCGAAAGTATAATATAAATCCTAGCCAGTATAGACATTCCGAACTATGCCTACTATAGCTACCATCTAAACAGTGGTGACCACCATAAGTAAATGGCATGTTCTACAACTAAAACCGTATAAGGCGCGTATTGAAGAATGAATTTCCAACAAATGGCCAGGCTAAGGAACTTCCTGGGCCACATGGGTACGCCTCTGGAGGGATGCCCCGAGAACCTAACCGGATCTCTGCCAACACAAGGCCGGGTTACCTCTGTAACTCGGTAACTACTGACACGAGTACGCCATTCCCCGGCCGTAACCGACCTTTACCCGAGCGCTCGATATCAACAACCACAAAGTAATGTATTTTGCAGTAACCACATAGGTTAAATATCTGGGCTCCATAACATGATATCACCTCTATCCAGAAGGAAATGAACATACCCTCAGGGGGCGCTACCCCCAAATAACCATGCAGCATTCTTCCTGTTTCGACCATTCCGGGTTGTGAAGTTCGACGAAGTCTCATCAAAAAGCTACGCTTTTTACAAAGCCATACTTTGATCAACAAATGATCAGCAGCACTTCGTATGCCACATTACCAAATTGGAAATGTATCACTAGTAACCATCAACTACATAACCTCTTAGCTCGTACGTTTCAGAGAACGGTGTTAAGCTAAGATAATAAATCTCCGCCACCAAACAGAAATGTATTTGATAGAAACCGGTTTTACATCTCAAAGTGTAATGTCAGACACACATCCATACAAGTCTGTTCCGGGTTCGAATAGAATCGAAGGCACTTCCGAAGAAGCCCTTGCAATCCGGGAATCCACAATCCCGATCGGACTTTCCATCACTTAGGGAATCTCCATACCGTAACTACTCCGTGCAGAGACAATCGATAGGTCATCCTATCATTCTCGCAAATACCCGGTCTTCACCACCGGTCTTCAAACGCTATCCATAACATCGTATCACTATTCGGAATGGGTTATATGGCACAAGGTCCTCTCCCGGCTAAACCGAATAGTGAGCGCTATACTTAAAAACATATGGATATGGGATCTCTGTTAAATCACATCTTAAAGCCCAAAACCTTTCATTCAAATGGTTAAAACCAATTACCATTCCCAATCTTTTAAACAAAAAGATTTATTTCAAAAACCTTCAATGGTTTAAACAATTTCCACATTTAAATCTTTTAAACAAAAGATTCACTTTTAAGACCCCTTTCAATTTTAAACAAGGTTCACCAATCTTTTAAACAAAGATTCATTCTTAGCCTTTCAAAACAATTTCCAAAGATTCATTCATAACCTTCAAAATAATTCCCATTTCAATCTTTTATATATAAAAGATACACCATTTAAAAATCCTCTTAAATTTCAAAATATGGTTCAACTATCTTTCACAAAGATTCGATTATAGTTCTCAAAGCTATTTCATCTCAAATTTGAAATCTTTTCATCATAATTTGGAAATTCTTTCCTTATATAAAAGTTATTATTATTTGAAACCACTTGTTTTCCATTTCAGAAAACCTGATTATAATTGCACGAGTTAAGGCCTTTCAAATATCAACTTGGGTTAAATTCAAATTTTCAAAACCATACTTTTAAAATGGTTTAAAAACCCATATAAACTCATTTATAGCTTGTATAAACTTTTTACATCATAAATACCAGATATAGAATTCAATTTCAAATATTAAATTCCAATTTAAATCAAATTATTCAAATTTCAAATCTTTATTAAGTTATTCACAATAACTTGCATTTTTAAAACACCTTTTCAAAAGTTTTTCACTTTAAACCTAATCCATTTCCAAAACCATTTGGATTTAAATTTCAAATTCAAAACTATTTTAAAAATCTGTGACTTAACCGATTTCCACGTGCAATCTATATTTGTGTCTGTATAGTGTAGTCCAGGGGTTTTACCCAATAATGCAACATCATCAATCATCACAGAGTTCAAACACAACAATATTGATAAGCGGTATAATCTATAACGCTTATTACATTACAGATGAATAAATTACATAACAGATGAATAAATTTCATTGCAGATCATAGCACAAAGCGGGGTAATTCATAACGCAAAACATCACATATCAGGAATACCAAACAATTCCAAAGCATTTCATAAAATCCAACATCCATAAGTAAATATTAATCAATTATCTGATCAAATTAATTACTTATGAATAATTTACTAATCCTAGTTAATTGATATTAGTTAATTACAAACCACTATAACTAATCATTCTTTAATTACTTTCATAAATAAATTAACCTTTAATTAAGTGTCATTTTAATTAATTATCCATAATTAATTACAAAAAATCAATTAACCTTAATAAATTAATTATCCTTAAATATAATTACTTTAAGTAATTAGCTTTGATTTAATTACACAAAGTAATTATGCATCAATTATCATTAAAAACATTTAATCTTTAAAAGCAAAATCGTTATTATTATTTCATAAATTAACTTAGATTTTTAAGTTAATTATCAACCAAAAACATTTTATCTTTTCAATTAACCTCTTAATTGTTAAGTTTATTGGAAATAAACTTATAAATTATAATTATGTATCTGTTGAAATAATTTAAACTCACAATAATATTATTTCAAACCTTTAATAGATTCCAAATTTAATAAACATTAATTACTTTGGAAAAATGGTTAACAAATCGTTTAACTCGATTTTTCTTTGAAGTTTGAAACTGTTTTTTTTGTATTACATTAACAAGCACGAGCAAAACGCATGTTTACCCGAGCCTTTGCTTGAGATTCCCGAGCTAACTTCAATCTTCTTTCAGTTTTCCCTGAGCTCCCACCTTCCTCTCATTTCTTTTCTGTTTTGATTTAAAATTTTGAAACTGTTAAAACTTATAATCTCCATGCGAATAACCCGAGAACATACACGAGAAAACTTCGAGCAAACCCACTATTATCTTCGAGACCAACTGATGCATCCCGCATCTTCCCCAAACATTCAATTTCAGACCTGAACACACACGCGATGACTTCGTGAACGTGCACGACCCCCAGAGCCCCTTCTGACCATCGCCTTGGCCTCCGTTATATCATCTACGACCACCTCAACTCCATCAACTACCCAGATCGACGGTTCGAACCAAAAGAAAAAAACGAGCTGCTCGACTTCCCCCTGAACAAAATAGTTCATCAAAAATGTAACAACCCGCATATTTATCGAGTTTACATTTAAATATTTTTATTTAAATATTAAATCGTTAATCGGATTTTGGTCCGAAAAACTACTTTTTGCAAACGGTCAAATTAGGACTTGAGACCACTTCCATTGAGTTCGAAATGTCGTTTACAACTTTTTAAGTATAAACATCGATAGGTTTGGAGTTAGTGAAATTTCACTAACTTTTCCCGCTTTGGACTTTGGGTTAGTTTAGCCTATTAAGCCCAAGTTCCAACCCTCTTCTCCTCACTCTTCATAAATTTCCTAACTAACTCAAGCTTTAGCATTAATGGTGAAGAGAATGGGAAATTAAAACTCCAAGCTCAAATTCAATTGCAACTCCATCATTCAACTCCAAATTCAAGTAGAAGATATTGGATTCAAGCTTTGGATTGCTTCTCCTTGCTTTCAAGCTTCATCTTCATAAATTTTAGTGCAAAGGTGAGATTTTTATCTCACAATTCTAGCCTATAACTATATTGGACTGTTGGGAATGATTCCCTATCATTTTTGCATGCATGTTAGCATTTGGTTTGGATTGGATTGGCGAAAAACTCCAATTTTTAGCGTTTTGGTGAATTTTCTGCACTTAGGTCGTTCTGGCCATTTTTAGGTCGTTCGGAGTTAAGTCGTTCGTCCATGGGTCGTGAGTCGTTCACGAGTTAACTTTAGGTCGTTCTGGAAGAATTGGCACTTCGGAATTAGGTCGCTCACGAGTTAGGCCTTAAGCCGTAGGTCGCTCGCGAGTTAAGCTTTAAGTCTTAGGTCGTTTCCGACCTATAATCTCTAGGCAAACGTTAAGTCGCTCACCCTGGTTTATCTCGTAGGTCGTCTCCGACCTAAGCTCCTGATAAGTCGTTCGAGTTAGGTCGTTGGACCATTTACCTTAGGTCGCCCGTCCACTAGGTCGGCCTGGTTTATCTCGTAGGTCGTCTCCGACCTAAGCTCCAGATAAGTCGTTCGAGTTAGGTCATTGGACCATTTACCTTAGGTCGCTCGACTCTGTTAAGTCGTAGGTCGTTAGACCTTAGGTCGCTCGACTCTGTTAAGTCGTAGGTCGTTAGGCCTTAGGTCGCTCGACTCTGTTAAGTCGTAGGTTGTTAGACCTTAGGTCGTTCGCATTCCTTAAGTCGCTCGACCCCTCCACACTAGGTCGCTCGGCTTGCTTGAGTCGTAGGTCGTTGGACCTTAAGTCGCTTGCCTCCCTTAACTCCAGTTAGGTCGCTCGGCCATTGTGTTAGGCCGCGTGAACGCTTAGGTCGTTAGACCTCACTTTGCTTTAGGTCGTAGGCCGCTTGTCTTCACTTAGGTCGTACCGTTTTGGACGGGGCGCTGCCCCCTGGACCCCCGCGACCTGACCGGGCAGGTCGAACCCCGTAAGCGGTGGCGTTGCCCCCGCACCCTCACCTTGGGGGGTTGCCACCCCCCCTGGACCCCCCCTCCGTAGGGGATCTTATCTGAAAAACATTGAGCTGATTTCCTTGGATTTTATTCACATCTCCGTATGCGATTTTTGTGACTGATTGTTTCTACAATTGCTTATGTGTTTTGTCACTTTATAATATAAAGGTTTCAATACTAGTAGTAAATATCAAAACTCTTTTAACAAACAATTTCAACTCTATTTTTAATAACAAAGCTCTTTTCTTAAACCGTTTTCCAATCTATTAGTATATACAAGCCTTTACCTCACTCGGATGAGAAATCTAATTAAACGACTTAGTAAAACAAGTGGTATGAAACGCTTGCGTTCACTTCGTCGGTTAATTCTTGGACTTGTTCGATTGAACCTCTTGTGACAATTTTATTAGTGAAGATTTACAGTTTGTTCGTAAATATTTAAGTTAAGCAAGTGGTTATGGGACATGAAGCTAAACTTCTATATTTACTAGCTTAGTGTAATTGACACTTCTCGTTGATCTTGATGATCGCTTTATGAATTAGACTAGCAATTGCGCGATGTCTCTTTCATTGCAAGGTTAGACTAGACACCACTTGTGTGATTCCATTCACACATACCTTTCTGCTTTTTGGTTAGTCTTGACCTCATTCTGTGTGATTCCACTCACACATGTGGGGTAGCTCCCCATGGTCTTCGGACCGTCATGTGATAGGCCTCTTTCCCTTTTTATGATTTCTGGATTTCTCGTGTTGATTTCTGGAATTTATGTCATTGACTTGTTATGAGTACAAGTTTAGGGTATGATGCCCCCTTCGAATCTTTGAGAAGATTCTTGTGATATTGATTATCTCTTATTGATTGATCTTCTGTTGATCATTATTTACATACTTATAGCGGTATGTCGTTATGGATGTTTATGTTTATGCCATATCTTTTATGTTATATCATGTCATCTGATATTTATAGCTAGACTGATCCGTTTATTATTTTCTTAAATAATACTCGGATCAGACCGAGATGTTACAGGTGCTTCTGCTTGACTTCTTCTCAGGGATTCATCACTCTGACTTTTGGCTAACTGTTTAGATTAGCAGTTTTTGTTGTATACACTTGAGATATAGACTCATAGTTGTATTCTTTTGTATAGCACGTGTTGCTATTCTTTTGTATTATCGTGGATCTTATTGACCACTACTCTGATGTACACTTTCATGTGTTAGTTATATATTCATATCTTCTTCCGCCTTTGTGATATGGATATCTGTGACTGATTTGTGATATGATTATTTCTATGTTTGTTTCCGAAGATTATTTATAGCCACCGTGTGATAAGCAATTACATGGATGGTCGCTCCTCAACAACCTTATTCTCCGTGCTAGTTGACAGCACTTCTCCGGAGTGTTCTTGGCTAGCGTGGGTATAGAGGTGGGGCGTCACAAAAAACTTCCTTCGACCCATCGCCTCAGGTTACCGGAGACCTCGCAACTCCGTCCCTAGCTTCGCCACATCACCACGCTCTGAATCCCCTTGACCCAAACCAGTCCGAGCTCCTATGCCAGAGAATTCAGCTCGAAAACATTGTCACACCCATAAGAGCTTCAAACCCTACAATGTCGCTGATACGGCACCTTAGCCATTAATAAATCCAGCTACTATTTTTCCTGTGTTCCCCTTCCTTCACACTTCCTCTGACATAAAACCCGATCTACCACCATTCGTTGATCGCCGAGATTAGAGCAAAGTTCCATTTCCGTTTAACTCGAGATTTCACATTTTTCATTTACTTAAAAATCATGAAACCTACCTCAAAAATCATCATTTGCATGTACAAATAAGATTATATAATTAAATCAGAAAATTATGAACATTGATTTTTTTTGTTTTTTTTGTTTTAAGAAGATTTACTGTATTAACTTCTTCCAATAAAAGGAAACCTTTATAATTCAACTTAAAAACATTGTTAAAACTTATATCTTATTATTTTAAACATAATTTGTTATTCATTAGAATCCAAAGAGAATCAGGGGCAGAGAAATGGGATTACAAATAAGTTTAAAACCTGTAAACTAGCACACATCATATTTGCCTGTACACAGATCTACGCACCTATATATGGACATTGCAGGCATCTATACAAACATTTTTCAAGTCATCATCACCATCACAGGCATGCAAAAGCATATAGATATATTTGAGGTTTTGAAAGTTTGCTTACCTGACTTCCAGAAAGAATAGAGGGCAGATTTTGTTCTGAAATATGGAATTTGAAGCTTGCATTTGTTTTTTATCTGAAGTTTGAAACTGAGCAAAATCTGAAGCTTGAAAGCCTGATGTTGATCTTGCATGCTTGATCAGGTTGAAGATCGAGCTGTTTAATTTAATTTCTTTCTGGTTTGTGCTTTGTTTTCCAGATTTGTAGTTGCTTCTAATTCCTGGTTTGAATCTGATCCTTGCTTTGTTTTGAATTTTCAGACTTGCTTTTGATTTTCTTGAAATTGAAACATATTTTTTCTGGTTTGCTTTCCTATCTCTCAGGTTTCGTTAGAGAAGAATGAAGGGATTAAAAAAACTGGTTTGCAAATTTTCTTTCCTACATATTGTTTGTGTAATTAAACTTTCAAAAGAAAAACTAATTCTTTTGCCACTTGTATCATATATTTACACTTGTATTAATGCTTGACAAAAATGTTTACAAATGTAAATTTTTATTGTAAAAATGCTTATACATGTAAATTTTTGTATATTTATGTTTAAGTCCTTTAGTTCAATTAATTTTTAAAATTTAGTTTTAAATCCTTACTTTAAATTAATTTATACATTTTGTTTTTAAACATTATTTCATTTTTTTTATTTACAAATCATGTTTTTAGCCCTTATTTGATTTCAATTTATAAAACATATTTATCTATTTTATATTTACAAATATATGTTATGTAGTTTTAAATCTTATTCTTCCGAAAAATATCTTCATATCAAAGCGTGAATATTTACTTATGGACGACTGAATGGTGTTGAATGCCTTGGATTTTTGATATCTTTGATATGTGATATGTGTTGCTTGGTGATATGAGATGCTTTGGTTGAATTGTGATAATGTGGATTATCTATTTGTGAATTATCTATCTGTGTGAACATAGATAATAAATTAAATTATTTTAAACTAAAAAACACTTTGACCTTAAAAGACGGCGTTTTGGATTTCGGTGAGACCGAGATCGGATTTCCAAATTTGGATATCCGAAAACCATATCGATCCAAATTAAACGATAGGTCGTGAAACTCAAGTGAAGTTCGAGATGAAGATTCAGAGTACAAGGGCTATTGTCGTTAACTCTGAGGGTGATTTTCAAAATGAGTGTAATGAGGTAGTGCCTTCGGTTTTGTTTGAACCTGGATTGTCAAGATTGAATGCTTTCAGAACATCGTAATTGGAGGACGATGAGCATTCTAAGATATGTATTCTGAAAAGGTAATCGTAGTCTCAAGCCTCATCAACGGGAATGGCCAAAATAGGGGAGGTGCAACAAAGCTAAGTGGGTAGCACCCAAGTATGATGAGATTTCCCCTGTTTAGAAGTTCCTTTTTATTCGCCCGTGTGGGCAGTTGGTTGCAAACAACTATGGGGTTCTCTTGTTCGGAATTATCCAATAAGGGATGGTTCTGGGCTTGTGTTGCAGGGGATTTACGGTGGATCCTCATCACTCTGATCTAGACCAGGTACTGTGACGGGTGGTACCCCAGTAGCCCTGCTATTGTATGGAATCCAATCTCCAATAAGTGCCGTACGTTTTAATTGTGCCCAAATATGTTGGAACGTGAGATGTAAGCATTCCAGCTATTTCTATATTTTACTTAAAAATCCTAGACACTATTATAATATCATTGGATTTCCAATCAAATGTTTTGGTTATCGTAAGGTAAAAACTTTTCCGTATTTATGTGCAGGAACTCTTATGAGATACCTTTTGTTTTCAAAGGTTTTCAAAGTTAAGCAACCTTAACCATTTACTCACACCAGACTCATGTCTAACCCGGAGTTTATTTTTTGTTTTCTTAAACTCATGGGTACTCAAAATTTTACAAGTAGCCAAGGGATTCAGGTTAGCTTTGACGAATTCTGGAGGATATATGGAGCAAGAGGCTTCAGCGTTTGTAGATATATAGTGTTTCCGCTGAATTGGGATCTCTGTGTTGTATTTTGAGATGTATGATAGACAGGTTTTATAACTGTCTAATGTATTATGATATTAAGCTGTGTAACTCTAATAGATATTATATATTATGTAATAACTACGTGATTAATATATTTTATTCGTTCTGCTGTGAGATTCTGATATTGTTCAGTTCTTTCTTTTCTATGTTTCTCTTTTCTATCCCTTTCTTTCTTTTTTAATGATGCGTCTTTCAGTGGAATGAACGGCGGGTCATTACACCAACTATGACGAGCCACCCTTTTGGACAATCTAAGTAGATAATAAACCACACATGTCTAACCAAACCATTCGAAAGGGTGAATTATTAATCAGGTTTAATAAAGAAAACAAGAGGAAAGAAGGAAATCAATACACAGAATCTCACAGTGGAACGACAAAATATAATAATAAAATAAAATAGTTGATGAAGCTGCTTTACACTATACATTTAACTACACATTTTTACAACATAAATAAGAGTATAATAAACAACATATCACATAATGTAGCGGAAAGATAATAATAATTTTGATCACCAATCTTCCTCTTTATCTTTAAGGAATAACGTCTTCAAAACACTAAAATACTCAGGCTGACTCGAGCATAATGAAAAACAATACACTCGAGTCAGAACTAGAAATTCCTATGTAAGTCAAATCAATATCAAATAAAAATACGAGTGCAATAGTTTCAGAGATGTTATGCGATTTTCCATCTCCTATCAAGTGTACAACGTGAATATAGTAATATAAGAGATTTCAAATAATTCAAAATACCAATTTTAACCACTCTAATTAAAATAAATCCAAGGTTTAAATTAAAAACTTAAACCTTTCAAATGATCCAATTCTAACAAATATTCCAAATTTAAGAAATTGTATGAGTATATATCATTTCAACCTATAATTTAAATGCCATATTTATCCAACTTTTAAAATGATTCAAATGGCCATTTAAATGATGTCAATAATATACAAGGTGAAAATAGGGACATACTACAATAAACAAGCAACCATACATCCAACATATCCATTAATTAACATCTATTTCAAACAATATCAAAATCAACCAATACATTACAACAGATAACAGTAATCAATATCGAGGTTTTAACTATCAATTAAGTTCCAATATAAAGTTAAATGTCAATTCAATTTACTGTCGATTCAGATTCAATATCAATTCAAATGTCAATTTAAATCAACAAACAGTAATCAAAAATTCATATATCACATCATAAATTTTATTTAACTTGCAACAAAAATTTTAGTATTACGTGAGTGCGTTGAATCACTTACCTTTGATTTATAGCCAATTGAAAATCCAATAAAAGCCCAAAATTTCAATAATAACCAAAGTCAACCAAACGAGTTTCATGTTATCCATAACTTCGATACGAACCCAACCGCATATCAATCGGAGTTCGTATGCAAAAATTATACGAGTTAGAAGATTGAAAATTTAAATTTTAAATTAAAATAAAAGATGGGAAAAAATGTAAATATTCATCTTCCAAAGCCTATATCAAACACAAGCTAACACGAACCAACCCAAAACCATCTTCTATCACATCACCGCCGCCCAAGCCCTTACCACCTTCGACCCGATCTGACATCATCGTTGACTGCGCCACCTCTGGCCGGCATCCTGCCCCATGCATGCGAGCACCACGTTCACCAGTGCGGCTACGGCCACCGCGCCCTTAGTCGCGAAAACTAGCAAACTCGAAAACTCTTTCCATGATCCAACATAACAGATGAACTTGCCTCATTACCCACTACGCTCCAGTGCCCTCCAATCATCGATTGGTCGACGATCCACCGTTGATTTTGCAAAACCCTACAACGAATGGCTGAGAAAGATCGCAAATTTATAGACAAATTCTTCCTCCAATCGAAAAATGAAATGCAGATGCAAATTACATTCTTTGAGAGCTTTGCAACGATATATTATACGACGGGATTTGAGTAGTTTGAATTTTTTTTGATTTGATTTGAAATTAGGTTTTGGAATATTCCTCATTGGAAAGAAGCAGATGGATTGGTAACGTACGTATAGAAAATAGAAATAAAAAGGCTGTTAGGGTTTATAACAGCCTATAGATAAAGCTGAAACAAAAATTGATGGCATAGATCGATTGGGCCAAAATGATAACAAAGGCCCGAAAAGCTTGTTTCGTTCCCGAAACGGAAATAGGTCATCCCATATTTCCAAATATAGGTTTTCAATATTTCTAAACTCAATGAAACTAGTTTCAAATCCTAATTCTATTGTATATAGAAGTTGACTTTCCAAATCAATTTATATTTTATCTTAAATTCCTTTAATTGGTTTCTATGCATTTTGAGCTCGCACGATCAAGCGATAAGTCCGATCGCTACAGAACTTGAAATCTAATACTTTACTGTTAGAGATCAGATGAATCTGGTTTCGTTGAAATCCGGGTCAGTGTCCAAAAAGACTAAATTTACAAGTTAATTAAAACAATCTATTTTAAAAATCCATTTAATCACTTTTAAATTCTAAATTAGAAGTTTTCTAACATCATCCATGGTTGAACATAATTTTGTAATCTTTTAAAATTAACTTTTGTTGAATAACTAGTTTTGATTCATGACAAAGCAAGCTAGAAGAAAAAGAGAATTCATGACAAAAAGAAAACGGACTATGGCTATATCAAGTCTTTTAACTATGTTTTCACTGTCTAGTATGCATGATTGAGTCTTAGAAATTTGTTAAAATCTATCCTCAAGTAGTCCGCACTTCATATTTCACATAAACAATCAAAACAGAAGCATACCGTGTAAAAATGTCATAGCCAGTCGACTGACCATAACCATCCAGTCGACTGACTGTGTATATATACATAGTGCACTGTTTATTTTTTTTAAATCTTTCGCATAGTCAGTCGACTGACCATAAACGACCAGTCGACTGACCATAAACGACCAGTCGACTGACCCGAGACCAACTGCCATATTTTCGAAAAGACATCCTCTTCTCCGAAAGGATGCAACTCTTCTCTGAACGGAAATTGGTGCTCCTCTTCGGCAGAACCCTTCACCAATGGCAGTAACTCTTCAACTATTATATATAGATACTCCCAAACACTTCATATTCACCGATTTTCATTCAAACTCTCTTATATTCTTCTTGTGCTTTAATATTTGCATTCAAACAGCGAACATGCGTATTTACTGCTTTGAATCTCCAAATAACTTTCATAATCTTCGATTCTTAGTATCACCTTCTCTTCATATCTTCACATACACTTCATATACTTGAGGATTTGATTATAGGGGGTTTGTACTATCAGAGACAAATCAATGTTATCCAGAACACACAGTGTCAGATATACTTTTGTATTAGTGAAGTCCTCTTCTCCCGCTGAGGCGAAAATCCTGTTCTGCTGCTCAGGTGTCTGTTTTGCTGCTCAGACTATGTATACCTGTTCCTCCGGGTTAAGTGAGGGTTATTGTAGTTGAAATTCCAGAAGAAGTCTGGGACTGGACGTAGAACGGGAAGTTCGAACCAGTATAAAAATTCCTGGTGTGCTTGTTTTATTTTACTTATTTCCATTTACTTTGCTACTATCACCTGTTTCCACATTTGGATTTAATTATATTCCATATTACACGATCCCACAAACTTTCAATTGGTATCAGAGCAAGGTCATCATATAACTGTAACACAGTTATCTGATAATCTAAAACCTTGGAATTTTATCGGTCGTCACAACATCATAGAATAATGGCCAGAAAAAGATCCAGTCGAAATACAACAGGCAAAATCCCTGTCAAAGCCACCAGTGAGGATTACTAAAAGGCGCTTTCTGATTTACAAATTTTAGGAAAACATAATAATGAATTATTTAGTATAAGCAATAAAATTTCAAAGCTTAATTTTATTATTTTAGAAAAGATGAAATCTGTTGAACTTGAAAATGAGAAATTGAAAAACGAGAAGTTAAATTTAGAAAATCGACCGAGTGTTTTGAAAAATAATTTTGAGGCTCTTAAAGATTTTCTGGACGAACAAAATACTATGTTTGAAAAGAAATAACAAATTTTCAAAATAAATTACGTATTTGAAAAGAAAAAATGATTTATTACAATCATCTTTAGATAATTTAGAATCTCGAATTTTTCTTCTCGAAAATGAGAACTGTACGTTACAAAAGGAGAATTCTGAATTAAACAAGCAAATTGATATTTTGAGCAGTAATATTTATTTTGAAAACAATAATTGTGACTTTAAAGCTAAATTTGATAAACTTAACACTGTAGTCATAAAATTTAATAAAGGTCAAAACGATTTAAACATGATTTTATCTAGTTCCAGACCTTTACATGATAAAAGTGGTTTAGGATATAATAAAAGTAATCGTAGAAATAGCAATAGATACGCTTTTATGTATAGTAAAAATGTTAATGCTACTAATAAATTTCAAGTAAAGTCGAAATCCAATTTTTATAGAAATTCAAATACTGTTATGACGAATAATGTTTATAATTTCTCTAGAAGTACAAAATCATTGATGAGAAATATGAATAAAAATTATCTAAATATATTTGGGTTCTTGTTAATTGGAAAAATAGAGAAAAATACATTGATTATTATTTTGATATGGTAGTTAATAATAAAAATTATATTTATAAATGTTCATCCACACCCAAATGGGTATAGTTTCCTAAAAATTAAAAAATTATAAGAACCTTGGGTATCACATGCTTTAAATGTTAATTTTTTCTGATACCTTACGCTATAAGTAGTAGTTATTTTTTTATTGTTCTACGTTATCACTTATGTGAAATATAATTTATGTCATCATATAAACTCTCCTTTTTGTCGATGACAAAAGGGGAGAAAGATATTGCTCTAACACTATTTGCAGGAATAAACCATGCAAGCACAGATTAAGGGCGAGAAAAGATTAATTATTTAAGGAATATATAGCATAGATTCAGGGGGAGAGAAATCTATAACACAATCATAGGAATATATTCAGTGAGAGAGATAAGATCAACAAAGCTTGTCAAAGATTCGTTCGTAGCAAATGAAGTTGTCATCATCAAAAAGGGGGAGAATGTTGAATCATAGGTTTTGATTGCTGACAAGACACAATAATTCACGAATCTATGACTATGACAACATCCGGACTCAACGACTCAAAGTATGGTTCATATAATTATATATTTTTACAAGAGTCATCAAATATGTATATAGAGTCTAGTTTAGTGCTTTGTTAAAATCTTTCCTCAAGAATCATCATAACTTGCAAATGAACTTGCATGCATATTTTTTATTATCAAAATCAAGTTTTCAAAAAATGCATGGAACGATGATCGAACCCGGGTCATTAGTTTGAAAGGCAACTACTCTAACCAAATAAGCTATTACAATTTTTGCTTAACAACAGAATTTAGTCAACTGAATATAGTCAGTCAGTCGACTGAATCTGTGCATTTTAACCTATTTGTGCATGATTTTTTTACATGTTTTCACTATTAAGTCGACTAGCCATTTTCGACCAGTCGACTGACCTGAGTCCAACCGTCATTTTTTGAATAGACATCTTCATTCTTTGAAAGGTAGTGTTCTTTCTATGAACGGAAATGGATGCTCCTTTTGGTCATAACCCTTCACCAATGGCAGTAACTCTCTGACTACTATATATACATGTTCCCAAACACTTCACATTCACCGAAAATCATTCTAACTATCTTATATTCTTCTTATGCTCCCATACTTGCATTCAAACAACGACAAACATTTTTACTGCTTTGAATCTTCAAATAAAATTTCATAATCTTCGATTTTAGCATTACCTTCTCTTCATATCTTCACATACACTTCATATCCTTAAGGATGTGATTATATGAGGTTTGTACTATCAGAGACAAATCAGTGTTATCAAGAACACATAGTGTCAGATATTCTTTTGTATTAGTGAAGTCATGTTCTGCTGCTGAGGCGAAAATCATGTTCTGCTGCTCAGGTGTCTGTTCTGCTGCTCAGACTGTGTATATCTGTTCCTCCGGGTTAAGTGAGGGTTGTTGTTTTAGTGAAATTCCAGAAGGAGTCTGGGATTGGATGTAGGACAGAGCTCTGAACCAGTATAAAAATCTCTGGTGTTATTTTTATTATACTGCTTTTCTATTACGCACTATTTACTATATCGCTATAATCACTATACTCTGCATTATCATATATCCATATTACACGGTCCTTCACACTTTCAATATAGCTTTTCTTTCTAATATTGAACCTAAAAATATTAAAGAAGCATCTACCGATGAATATTGGTTAATCGCTATGCAAGAAGAACTAAACCAATTCGAAAGAAATAATGTTTGGGATTTAGTTCCACGGCCTAGTGATCAATCAGTTATTGGTACAAAATGGGTTTTTAAAAATAAAGCAGATGAGGAAGGAGATATTACTAGAAATAAAGCTAGATTAGTTTCTCAAGGATATAATCAAGAAGAAGGAATTGACTATGAAGAAATGTTTGCTCCAGTCGCTAGACTAGAAGCAATACGAATCTTACTAGCATTTGCATGTTTTCATAACTCTAAATTATATCAAATGGATGTCAAAAGTGCCTTTTTTAAATGGTTTTATAAAAGAAAATGTTTATATCGAACAACCTCCGTTATTCATACACGAACAATTTCCTAACCATGTCTATAAGCTTAAAAGGCTTTATACGGTTTGAAACAAGCACCCCGTGCTTGGTACGATCGTCTTAAAAGATATTTAATAGATTCTGGTTTTGAAATTGGAAAGGTTAATCAAACTCTTTTTATTAAAAGAAATAAACAGGATATTTTAATCGTTCAAATATATGTTGATGATATTATTTTTGGATCTACAAATGAAAGACTTTGCCAAGATTTTTCTAAAATAATGACTAAAGAATTTGAAATATCACATATGGGTGAGTTAAATTATTTTCTTAGCTTACAAATAAAACAACTAGAAAATAGTATTTTTTATTAATCAAGAAAAGTATTGTAACAATCTAATTAAACGCTTTGGTATGGAAAATACTTCTACCAAACCAACTCCTAGAAGTAGAACCATACATCTTGATAAAGATGAAAGTGGAAAAAGGATTGACCAAAAATTATATCGAAGTATGATTGGATCGTTACTATATTTAACAGCTAGTAGACCTGACATAATGATGAGGGTCTATTTGTGTGCACGATTTCAAGCAGATCCCAAAGAATCACATTTACGAGCAGTGAAACGCATACTACGGTATCTTAATAAAACCAAGGACTTTGGACTATTTTATCCAAAGGAATGCCCTTTTGAATTAGTGTCCTATAGTGACGTTGATTTTGGAGGAAGCCGGACAGATAGAAAAAGTACAAGTGGGACTTGTCATTTCATTGGACGGTCTCTTGTATCTTGGTTTAGTAAGAAACAAAACCGTGTTTCATTATCGACATGTGAAGCAGAATATATTTCTGCAGCTCTGGTATGTGCTCAAGTTATCTATATGCAACAAACACTACAAGATTTTGGTTTTAATTTATCTAAGTCAACTATTTACTGTGATAATTCTAGTGCTATTAATTTATCTAAAAATCCTGTTAATCACTCACGAACAAAACACATTGACATTCCTCATCATTTTCTTCGTGATAATATTGAAAAGGATTTGATAAATCTAGAATTTGTTTCCTATAATAAACAATTGGTAGATATTTTTACAAAACCTTTAAATGAAAACACTTTCATCAATTTTAGACGACAACTTGGAATTGTCTCTTTTAAAAATTTATAAATTATATATATATATATATATATATACACACTATTTGTATTTGTTGTTTTTCATAACACAACTTGATATTATATATATATATATATATATATATATATATATATATATATATATACACACACTCACTCAAATTTTATCAAATTAAAAAAAATTATGACTCTAGAGAGACTTGAACCCATGAGCTCTCCTTTATTGTATTACAATTGCTTCTTACCAATTGAGCTATGATTATTTCTTGTTTCAACTAGAAGCTTTGTTTTAATTATTCTGCAAATTTTTGTTCAAAAAATTAAATACATAGCTGCTGCAGCTCGAACTTGGGTCTCCTAGCTGGTAGTTCAATATCTTACCAGTTGTGCTATGTATGTTTTCCTGGTGAGTCATATTCTTCATTCGTTCTTAACCATTCATCTTTTAATCAATTTTCATCCATTCCTTGTATCGGTTTTCCTCTCTGGCTATTATTGTTCTGCTGTCTCTAACCACTCAATCACAGCTCAAATTCATCTACAAATCTGCATTACTTTCATTTTTTAAATCATCCTTACAATTTTTTTTCAAAACTTTAAACTTCAAGTTTCTCAATGGCCTCCCACGACTCCTATGACTCCTCCAACTCCAAATTGTCCTTTGCTACTCCAACATCCTCTAGTAGCTATAATTCTTCCAGTAGCTCTACTCCATCCTTGCCAACTCCTACCCTTGTACATGAATCAGGTCTATATCACATCGGATTTTCTCCAAAACCTAAGAAGTCTCGAAGATCATTGTTTGTTTCTCCAAAAACAAAAGAAAAAATTGTTGAAATCCATCATTATCAAAAGGAGAAAATCAATCTACAAAGAGAAATGTATTATGAACAACGGATGAATTCCAGTCGCCTTAGCCTTATAGAATCAATTGCCTTTAAATTCTGTGGAAAATCATCTAAGCATGCGTTGTTGAACCTTCAACATCTCGTCAACCAAATTCATCTGGCTGGAATCAATGGGAGCAAACTCCACATCAACCTCCGGCATCTCCAAACTCTCTTGGGAATGCCAAAATTATTGGTCTCCTTTGCAACCTTATGTTAAGAATACCAAGTTGAACCACATGAATGCTCTCCAAAAACTCCTAAATAATCATCTTTTCTCGTATATTATTGTTCTTGCTTACTTGGATTTCGATTATGTATATGCCTTTTGTAATAAAATTTTGTTTTTAAGCTTCAACTGCATTTCATATATACTGTCAGTCGACTGATATTTGAAACCAGTCGATTGTTTACAGGGTGAAAAATATCTTAGGATGTCAACTAGTCAACTGAGTCATATGGGTCAGTCGACTGATTACAGAGTAAAAAACTCTCGGGTTATCAACCAGTCGACCGACCTACCCCGACCAGTCGACTGGCTGTACAAAAAGGGCTTCTCTTGTGTCTTTTTAAACATTTTTTCACCATCTATTCACTTTACCTTCTTCATTTTTTACTGCCTCCAAAACCCTAGCCCCCATTTTTCTTTCAAAAAATCCTCAAAAAACACCAAATTAATGGCCCCTCCTAGATCTAAACGCTCAAAACAAGGCTCTTCATCCTTCATTGATACTCACGTTGCTCATTGTCTATATGATGCAACTGCAATTGAACGATGGGAGAAGATGAAGAACTCTAGGATTTTTGAAGGCTCCTTCATGGTTTATTCTGATATTGGTGCTTACTCTCTTCACGAATTAATGCGAAGATGTAGTTTAGAATCACTCCTTGACTACAATGCAAACCGTCACAATATTAATCATCTTATGGTAAAACTTTTCTTCGCAAATTCAAATTTTGGTCACCAACAACCATCGAATCCAAATAATTGTGTGTGGAGTTTGGTATGTGGACAACAAATCTTCTTTTCCCTTGATATAATGGCACATATACTTCAATCTTCGAGTGAAGGAATATATTTAAATGATATCGAATGCAATCCAAGAAAAAGAGATAGAATAAGTCACATGTTCATGGGTGACGACATGATTGAATTGCGTTCTAAGCTTCTTTGTCCTAAAGCAAGAATTTTACACAAGACGCTTATGCGATCTATTTTGACCCGAACTAGATCATATAAATTAATTTAACTGGAATATTTCAAAGCTCTTTATGCCATATGGAGAAATATACGAGTTAATTGGTTGCATCGTATTATGGATGAATTTCTCACCTTCACACATGGGAATATGCATGTTATCTATTTTGGAGAATATACTATGCGACTTCTTCTAGATGCGGGTGTTCGTCAACCGGATTCCGAATTCTCTACTGTCGGAATGATAAATATAAGGACCTTAAGTCTTATGAAGCTACCAACACATCCGCCACCTATTACTTCATTTGAAGATTGGAAGCATCAACAGGCTAAACAACAACAATCTGGAGGTCCTACATTAGAGAACCGGTAGCGCAACAAGAAGAAGGCGATATTCGCATAGCTACTTCCTCTAGCACCCGTGAATCCATAGAAATTCTCTCTAATTTTGGATTCTAGACTCAAGAAAATGGATAAGAAACTCGATAAAATCAAAGGTTTCTTTTATACATTATGGGATGCATTATCATGTTCTTCTTCAACTGCTACCACGTCTGTCGCCTAAGGAAAAAGCCCCGCACCTCGATTTACATGGTCTACATCCGCGGAGCATACCAGTAGCCACACTAGTGGAGCAGGCAGTGGTGCTCAAGGCGCTTCTAGACCAGGAAAAGAACCCGTACCAGAGGGAGAATACAATTGGGATCTTGATGAGTAGGTCTTTTGGTGAGCGAGTTGGGTATGAATTAATTTGCTTATCTATAACTTTATTGTTAATTTAACAAATTGAAACCTGCTAATTATTTATCTTTTGAGAGTTGTACTGAATAATCTCTCTTTGATATTTATTTCTTCAGTTTATATTGCAATTACTTTTGCTATATATCCTTTTGTCGATGACAAAGAGGGAGAATAATTGTTCTAACCATCTTTATGCAAGTACAAGAATTATCATATATTCAGGGAGAGTTTTTATATTTGTTCTCTAGGACTTTATATATATACAGGTTTGTCATCAATCAAAAAGGGGGAGAATGTTGAATCACTAGTTTTGATTCATGACAAAGCAAGTTAGAAGAAAAAGAGAATTCATGACAAAAAGAAAACGGACTATGGCTATATCAAGACTTTTAATCTATGTTTTCACTATCTAGTATGTATGATTGAGTCTTAGAAATTTGTTAAAATCTATCCTCAAGTAGTTCGCACTTCATATTTCACATAAACAATCAAAACAGAAGCATACTATGTTAAAATGTCACAGCCAGTCGACTGACCGTAACCATCCAGTCGACTGACTGTGTACATATACGTAGTGCACTGTTTATTTTTAAATCTTTTGCATAGTCAGTCGACTGACCATAAACGAACAGTCGACTGACCTAAGACCAACTGCCATATTTTCGAAAAGACATCTTCTTCTCCGAATGGATGCAACTCTTCTCTGAATGGAAATTGGTGCTCCTCTTCGTCAGATCCCTTCACCAATGGCAGTAACTCTTCAACTATTATATATAGATACTCCCAAACACTTCATATTCATCGATTTTCATTCTAACTCTCTTATATTCTTCTTGTGCTTTAATATTTGCATTCAAACAGCGAACATACGTTTTTACTTCTTTGAATCTACAAATAACTTTCATAATCTTCAATTCTTAGCATTACCTTTTCTTCATAACTTCACATACACTTCATATATTTGAGGATTTGATTATAGAAGGTTTGTACTATGAGAGACAAATCAGTGTTAACAAGAACACCAAGTGTCAGATATACTTTTGCATTAGTGAATTCCTCTTCTGCTGCTGGGGCAAAAATCCTGTTCTACTGCTCAGGTGTCTATTCTGCTACTCAGACTATGATTTCCTGTTCCTCCGGGTTAAGTGAGGGTTATTATAGTTGAAATTCCAGAAGGAGTCTGGGACTGGACGTGGAACAAGAAATTCAAACCAGTATAAAAATTCCTAGTGTGCTTGTTTTATTTTACTTATTTCCATTTACTTTGCTAGTATCATCTGTTTCCACATTTAGATTTAATTATATTCCTTATTACACGATCCCACACACTTTCAACTTTTCCATGTTAAATCCAAGATTTAAATTATCAAATAAATTTCAATATTCAATTACAACAGTAATAAAACCCTAGTTCATTACATTTTAAATTTCCAACAACTTCTTTTATTTTGATTTAGATTCTTATTGTCAAATCAACAAATCTTTATGTGTTAATTAAATATAAGTTTCCGTTTTATTTACACTCCTATTATACAGTTAACGTCTTTTCTTATATTGACTGAAACATTTAAATTACATTAAATTTCAACAATTGATTTCCAAATTAATTTCAAACAAATTTAATAAAAAGATGAGAAATAAACAATCGTTACATTTGAGTAATTTTGAAACGACCCTGACTCAACCTTCGAAAGTCAGCACCGAATACGACACTCATATTCAAATGCCGCAGATCCAAACGTCGAATCTGGTTCGCCGGAGCTTATAACACAATTAAGTACAATACAGCGGAAGAAAAGAAATGAATATCATATACAATTCCAAATGAATACAGTATCCAAATATGGAACAACACTGATACAATATGATGCAAGAATATCAGAGACAATAAACAGCAGCGGAAAACAGATAGCCAAGAGATAACTCCAATTCCAATGCTCCAAGGCTAAAATTCCAAACCACAAGCTCGAACCACCATCAAGTTGCACCAAGCTAAGCAAGTCTGGTCTGCCGTCCTAACTAAATACTTTAATATCCAAATCTTCAAAGAATACCCAAGAGAAAAACCGAAAGCTACAGAATCGATTCTATATCTACTATCTGAAAAACCCAAATCTAGATTGTCCGTGTGGAAAATTATGGGCACCCAGAGTTTAGGAATGGAACAATAAACTCCAGGTTAGTCGTGGGACTGGTATGAGCAAACAAAAAACAGCTGGTCTTCAAAACAAACAACAAGAGGTTTAAAATAAATCCGCAATGCTTTTTAGAAAATGAAACTACCATAAGGCCTCCCGCCACACACATAATGCAAACGCAGAATTGGAGGAGATTTCTCCTTATGATAGTCAAATATGCTTGATACGAGAAAATTTCTTTTATATTATTATTATAAGTGCACGGTGTGGAAAATCATTTCGAAAGTATAATATAAATCCTAGACAGTATAGACATTCCGAACTATGCCTACTATAGCTACCATCTAAACAGTGGTGACCACTATAAGTAAATGGCATGTTCTACAACTAAAACCATATAAGGCGCGTATTGAAGAATGAATTTCCAACAAATGGCCAGGCTAATGAACTTCCTGGGCCACATGGGTACGCCTCTGGAGGGATGCCCCGAGAACCTAACCGGATCTCTGCCAACACAAGGCCGGGTTACCTCTGTAACTAGGTAACTACTGACACGAGTACGCCATTCCCCGGCCGTAACCGACCTTTATCCGAGCGCTCGATATCAACAACCACAAAGTAATGTATTTTGCAGTAACCACATAGGTTAAATATCTGGGCTCCATACCACGATATCACCTCTATCCAGAAGGAAATGAACATACCCTCAGGGGGCGCTACCCCCAAATAACCATGCAGCATTCTTCCTGTTTCGACCATTCCGGGTTGTGAAGTTCGACGAAGTCTCGTCCAAAAAGCTATGCTTTTTACAAAGCCATGCTTTGATCAACAAATGATCAGCAGCACTTCGTATGCCACATTACCAAATTGGAAATGTATCACTAGTAACCATCAACTACATAACCTCTGAGCTCGTACGTTTCAGCGAACGGTGTTAAGCTAAGAGAATAAATCTCCGCCACCAAACAGAAATGTATTTGATAGAAACCGGTTTTACATCTCAAAGTGTAATGTCATACACACATCCATACAAGTCTGTTCCGGGTTCGAATAGAATCGAAGGCACTTCCGAAAAAGCCCTTGCAATCCGGGTATCCACAATTCCGATCGGACTTCCCATCACTTAGGGAATATCTATACCGTAGCTACTCGGTGCAGAGACAATCGATAGGTCATCCTATCGTTCTCGCAAATACCCGGTCTTCACCACCGGTCTTCAAACGCTATCCATAACATCGTATCACTATTCGGAATGGGTTATATGGCACAAGGTCCTCTCCCGGCTAAACCGAATAGTGAGCGCTACACTTAAAAACATATGGATATGGGATCTCTGTTAAATCACATCTTAAAGCCCAAAACCTTTCATTCAAATGGTTAAAACCAATTATCATTCCCAATCTTTTAAACAAAAAGATTTATTTCAAAAACCTTCAATGGTTTAAACAATTTCCGCATTTAAATCTTTTAAACAAAAGATTCACTTTTAAGAACCCTTTCAATTTTAAACAAGGTTCACCAATCTTTTAAACAAAGATTCATTCTTAGCCTTTCAAAACAATTTCCAAAGATTCATTCATAACCTTCAAAATAATTCCCGTTTCAATCTTTTATATATAAAAGATACACCATTTAAAAATCCTCTTAAATTTCAAAATATGGTTCAACTATCTTTCACAAAGATTCAATTGTAGTTCTCAAAGCTATTTCATCTCAAATTTGAAATCTTTTCATCATAATTTGGAAATTCTTTCCTTATATAAAAGTTATTATTATTTGAAACCACTTGTTTTCCATTTCAGAAAACCTGATTATAATTGCACGAGTTAAGGCCTTTCAAATATCAACTTGGGTTAAATTCAAATTTTCAAAACCATACTTTTAAAATGGTTTAAAAACCCATATAAACTCATTTATAGCTTGTATAAACTTTTTACATCATAAATACCAGATATAGAATTCAATTTCAAATATTGAATTCCAATTTAAATCAAATTATTCAAATTTCAAATCTTTATTAAGTTATTCACAATAACTTGCATTTTTAAAACACCTTTTCAAAAGTTTTTCACTTTAAACCTAATCCATTTCCAAAACCATTTGGATTTAAAATTCAAATTCAAAACTATTTTAAAAATCTATGACTTAACCGATTTCCACGTGCAATCTATATTTGTGTCTGTATAGTGTAGTCCAGGGGTTTTACCCAATAATGCAACATCATCAATCATCACAGAGTTCAAACACAACAATATTGATAAGCGTTATAATCTATAACGCTTATTACATTACAGATGAATAAATTACATCACAGATGAATAAATTTCATTGCAGATCATAGCACAAAGCAGGGTAATTCATAACGCAAAACATCACATATCAGGAATACCAAACAATTCCAAAGCATTTCATAAAATCCAACATCCATAAGTAAAAATTAATCAATTATCTGATCAAATTAATTACTTATGAATAATTTACTAATCCTGGTTAATTGATATTTGTTAATTACAAACCACTATAACTAATCATTCTTTAATTACTTTCATAAATAAATTAACCTTTAATTAAGTGTCATTTTAATTAATTATCCATAATTAATTACAAAAAATCAATTAACCTTAATAAATTAATTATCCTTAAATATAATTACTCTAAGTAATTAGCTTTGATTTAATTACACAAAGTAATTATGCATCAATTATCATTAAAAACATTTAATCTTTAAAAGCAAAATCGTTATTATTATTTCATAAATTAACTTAGATTTTTAAGTTAATTATCAACCAAAAACATTTTATCTTTTCAATTAACCTCTTAATTGTTAAGTTTATTGGAAATAAACTTATAAATTATAGTTATGTATCTGTTGAAATAATTTAAACTCACAATAATATTATTTCAAACCTTTAATAGATTCCAAATTTAATAAACATTAATTACTTTGGAAAAATGGTTAACAAATCGTTTAACTCGATTTTTCTTTGAAGTTTGAAACTGTTTTTTTGTATTACATTAACAAACACGAGCAAAATGCATGTTTACCCGAGCCTTTGCTTGAGATTCCCGAGCTAACTTCAATCTTCTTTCAGTTTTCCCCGAGCTCCCACCTTCCTCTCATTTCTTTTCTGTTTTGATTTAAAATTTTGAAACTGTTAAAACTTATAATCTCCATGCGAATAACCCGAGAACATACACGAGAAAACTTCGAGCAAACCCACTATTATCTTCGAGACCAACTTATGCATCCCGCATCTTCCCCAAACATTCAATTTCAGACCTGAACACACACGCGATGACTTCGTGAACGTGCACGACCCCCAGAGCCCCTTCTGACCATCGCCTTGGCCTCCGTTATATCATCTACGACCACCTCAACTCCATCAACTACCCAGATCGATGGTTCGAACCAAAAGAAAAAATCGAGCTGCTCGACTTCCCCCTGAACAAAATAGTTCATCAAAAACTTCCTTCGACCCATCGCCTTAGGTTACCGGAGACCTCGCAACTCCGTCCCTAGCTTCGCCACATCACCACGCTCTGAATCCCCTTGACCCAAACCAGTCCGAGCTCTCATGCCGGAGAATTCAGCTCGAAAACATTGTCACACCCATAAGAGCTTCAAACCCTACAATGTCGCTGACACGGCACCTCAGCCATCAATAAATCCAGCTACTATTTTTCCTGTGTTCCCCTTCCTTCACACTTCCTCTGACATAAAACCCGATCTACCACCATTCGTTGATCGCCGAGATTAGAGCAAAGTTCCATTTCCGTTTAACTCGAGATTTCACATTTTTCATTTACTTAAAAATCATGAAACCTACCTCAAAAATCATCATTTGCATGTACAAATAAGATTATATAATTAAATCAGAAAATTATGAACATTGATTTTTTTTGTTTTTTTTGTTTTAAGAAGATTTACTGTATTAACTTCTTCCAATAAAAGGAAACCTTTATAATTCAACTTAAAAACATTGTTAAAACTTATATCTTATTATTTTAAACATAATTTGTTATTCATTAGAATCCAAAGAGAATCAGGGGCAGAGAAATGGGATTACAAATAAGTTTAAAACCTGTAAACTAGCACACATCATATTTGCCTGTACACAGATCTACGCACCTATATACGGACATTGCAGGCATCTATACAAACATTTTTCAAGTCATCATCACCATCACAGGCATGCAAAAGCATATAGATATATTTGAGGTTTTGAAAGTTTGCTTACCTGACTTCCAGAAAGAATAGAGGGCAGATTTTGTTCTGAAATATGGAATTTGAAGCTTGCATTTGTTTTTTATCTGAAGTTTGAAACTGAGCAAAATCTGAAGCTTGAAAGCCTGATGTTGATCTTGCATGCTTGATCAGGTTGAAGATCGAGCTGTTTAATTTAATTTCTTTCTGGTTTGTGCTTTGTTTTCCAGATTTGTAGTTGCTTCTAATTCCTGGTTTGAATCTGATCCTTGCTTTGTTTTGAATTTTCAGACATGCTTTTGATTTTCTTGAATTTGAAACATATTTTTTTCTGGTTTGCTTTCCTATCTCTCAGGTTTCGTTAGAGAAGAATGAAGTGATTAAAAAAACTGGTTTGCAAATTTTCTTTCCTACATATTGTTTGTGTAATTAAACTTTCAAAAGAAAAATTAATTCTTTTGCCACTTGTATCATATATTTACACTTGTATTAATGCTTGACAAAAATGTTTACAAATGTAAATTTTTATTGTAAAAACGCTTATACATGTAAATTTTTGTATATTTATGTTTAAGTCCTTTAGTTCAATTAATTTTTAAAATTTAGTTTTAAATCCTTACTTTAAATTAATTTATACATTTTGTTTTTAAACCTTATTTCATTTTTTTTATTTACAAATCATGTTTTTAGCCCTTATTTGATTTCAATTTATAAAACATATTTATCTATTTTATATTTACAAATATATGTTATGTAGTTTTAAATCTTATTCTTCCAAAAAATATCTTCATATCAAAGCGTGAATATTTACTTACATATAAAACTAACTATTTTATTAAATCTTGTTTATATTTTACAACCCAATTCTAATTCATGTACTTATTAATTTTCAATAGATATATATACCTATATATGTAAGTTTTTAAAGCCTTCATTTAAAATCATATAATTTGTAAAAGAGAATGAATTGAATTATTTTATAAATAATCATACATATATAATTCTTAATTAATAAAGCTTTTTAAATCTAATTTATTTATTAAATCATATCCCAAATACAATTTTTTTATTTTATCCCCAAATATTCAAATTCATTTACTATTAATTTCATAATTTAACCAAATTAAACCAAAATTTTTATATAAATTTCCAAATTAATTAAGTTAAAAAAATTAGGAATGTTACAAATTCCCCCCTTAGAAAATTTTGTCCTCGAAATTTGAAAGTAGGGAGACAACAAAGAAATACAGAAAGATAGAGAGATGAATCACAAGATCAAACTGAATATCTATTCTGCATTTGACTTCCCAAATCAGAATATCAATAATGATTATGAGAACGAACTCATTCAATACAAGATACCCGGGTCACCAGATCTACGAATATGTAGGGTTATCGATTAGTTCAAAGGATAACTAACCCCTCATAGAATATATCGAGACCCAAAAGAACAAATAAATGAATTTAATCTTCCATAATTCTCTAACACCGGGTATAGATTCCAAGCTCAAGTCGGAATACCCCAAAGAATAGACAGTATATGGATACAAACCCAAAAAATTTAGTTTAAACAACCAAAATATACCTATCAACCAAAGCAAACAATTCATCCAAAAAAACAATTCTGACCCATCTGGAGTTTGTGTCCAATGCCAATATATCAAAACTTCTTTCTAGAGCTGCTAGGAACCATCAAAGAATTGAAAAGACGAACCAAAGGAGATTGATAGAGAAAGTTGTTTCTGCTATTGCAGGGTATTGACCATTTGTAGTGGTACTCCCCTATCCCCTATCTCATCCTCTTCTTGCACTCATACTCCCTATTAGTGGACAGTAAGAGAATTTACTGAGTCATTTGAACGAATATCTTAGGGATATACTCATTCTAGGGTATACTTCACCCTATCTCTAATGAGTTACTTAATGTGTTATACTCCTGAGCTAAAGTTTCAACCTTCAGCTCTGATACCAATTATAACGACCCTGACTCAACCTTCGAAATTCGGCACCGAATACCACACTCATATTCAAATGCCGTAGATCCAAACGTTGAATCTGGTTCGCCGGAGCTTATAACACAATTAAGTACAATACAGTGGAAGAAAAGAAATGAATATCATATACAATTCCAAATGAATACAATATCCAAATATGGAACAACACTGATACAATATGATGCAAGAATATCAGAGACAATAAACAGCAGCGGAAAACAGATAGCCAAGAGATAACTCCAATTCTAATGCTCCAAGGCTAAAACTCCAAACCACAAGCTCGAACCACCATCAAGTTGCACCAAGCTAAGCAAGTTTGGTCTGTCGTCCTAACCAAATACTTCAATATCCAAAGTCTTCAAAGAATACCTAAGAGAAAAACCGAAAGCTACATAATCGATTCTATATCTACTATCTAAAAACCCAACTCTAGACTGCCCGTGTGGAAAATTATGGGCACCAGAGTTTAGGAAGGGAACAATAAACTCCAAGTCATTCGTGGGACTGGTATGAGCAAACAAAAACAGTTGGTCTTTAAAACAAACAACAAGAGATTTAAAATAAATCCGCAATGCTTTTTAGAAAATGAAACTACCATAAGGACTCCCGCCACACACACAATGCAATCGCAGAATTGGAGGAGATTTCTCCTTATGATAGTCAAATATGCTTGACACGAGAAAATTTATTTTATATTATTATTATAAGTGCAAGGTGTGGAAAATAATTTCGAAAGTATAATATAAATCCTAGCCAGCATAGACAATCCGAACTATGCCTACTATAGCTACCATCTAAATAGTGGTGACCACCATAAGTAAATGGCAGGTTCTACAACTAAAACCGTACAAGGCGCATATGGAAGAATGAATTTCCAACAAATGGTCAGGCTAAGGAACTTCCTGGGCCACATGGGTACGCCTCTGGAGGTACGCCCTGAGAACCTAACCGGATCTCTGCCAACACAAGGCCGTGTTACCTCTGTAACTAGGTAACTACTGACACGAGTATACCATTCCCTGGTCGTAACCGACCTTTATCCGAGCACTCGATACCAACAACCACAAAGTAATGTATTTGCAGTAACCACATAGGTTAAATATCTGGGCTCCATACCACGATATCACCTCTATCCAGAAGGAAATGAACATACCCTTAGCGGGCGCTACCCCCAAATAACCTTGCTGCATTCTTCCTGTTTCGACCATTTCGGGTTGTGAAGTTCGATGAAGTCTCATCCACAAAGCTACGCTTTTTACAAAGCCATGCTTTGATCAACAAATGATCAGCAGCACTTCATATGCCACATTACCAAATTGGGAATGTATCACTAGTAACCATCAACTACATAACCTCTGAGCTTGTACGCTCATAGAAGGGTGTTAAGCTAAGAGAATAAATCTCCGCCACCAAACAGAAATGTATTTGATAGAAACCGGTTTTAAATCGCAAAGTGTAATGTCAGACACACATCCATACAAGTCTGTTCCGGGTTCGAACAGAACAGAAGGCACTTCCGAAGAAGCCCTTGCAATCCGAGAATCCACAATCCCGATCGGACTTTCCATCACTTAGGGAATATCTATACCGTAGCTACTCGGTGCAGAGACAATCGATAAGTCATCCTATCGTTGTCGCAAATACCCGGTCTTCACCACCGGTCTTCAAATGCTATCCATAACGTCGTATCACTATTCGGAATGGGTTATATGACACAAGGTCCTCTCCCAGCTAAACCGAATAGTGAGCGCAATACTTAAAAACATATGGATATGGGATCTCAGTTAAATCACATCTTATAGCCCAAAACCTTTCATTCAAATGGTTAAAACCAATTACCATTCCCAATCTTTTAAACAAAAAGATTTATTTCAAAAACCTTCAAAGGTTTAAACAATTTCCACATTTAAATCTTTTAAACAAAAGATTCACTTTTAAGACCCCTTTCAATTTTAAACAACGTTCACTAATCTTTTAAACAAAGATTCATTCTTCGCCTTTCAAAACAATTTCCAAAGATTCATTCATAACCTTCAAAATAATTCCCGTTTCAATCTTTTATATATAAAAGATACACCATTTAAAAATCCTCTCCAATTTGAAAATAGGGTTCAACTCTCTTTCACAAAGATTCAATTATATTCTCAAAGCCATTTCATTTCAAATTTGAAATCTTTTCATCATAATTTGGAAATTCTTTCCTTATATAAAAGCTATTATTATTTGAAACCACTTGTTTTCCATTTCAGAAAACCCGATTATAGTTGCACGAGTTAAGGCCTTTCAAATATCAACTTGGGTTAAATTCAAATTTTCAAAACCATACTTTTAAAATGGTTTAAAAACCCATATAAACTCATTTATAGCTTGTATAACCTTTTTATATCATAAACACCAGATATAGAATTCAATTTCAGATATTAAATTCCAATTTAAATAAAATTATTCAAATTTCAAATCTTTATTTAGTTATTCACAATAACTTTCATTTTTAAAACACCTTTTCAAAAGTTTTTCACTTTAAACCTAATCCATTTCCAAAACCATTGGGATTTAAAATTCAAATTCAAAACAATTTTAAAAATCTGTGACTTAACCGATTTCCACGTGCAATCCATATTCGTGTGTGTATAGTGTAGTCCAGGGATTTTATCCAATAATGCAACATCATCAATCATCATAGAATTCAAACATAGCAATATTGATAGGCGGTATAATATATAATGCTTATCTTCATTCACAGATTCATGGATAAATAATATACATTCAACGCAGATAAATAAGTTACATTACAGATGAATAAATGACATCACAGCAGAATAAATTTCATTACAGATCATAGCACAAAGCAGGGTAATTCATAACGCAAAACATCACATATCCGGAATACTAAACAATTCCAAAGCATTTCATAAAATCCAACATCCATAAGTAAAAATTAATCAATTATCTAATAAAACTAATTACTTATGAATAATTTACTAATCCTGGTTAATTGATATTAATTAATTACAAACCACTATAATTAATCATTCTTTAATTACTTTCATAAATAAATTACCTTTAATTAAGTATCATTTTAATTAATTATCCTTAATTAATTACAAAAAAATCAATTAACATTAATAAATTAATTATCCTTAAATGTAATTACTTTAAGTAATTAGCTTTGATTTAATTACACAAAGTAATTATTCAACAATTATCTTTAAAAACATTTAATCTTTAAAAGAAAAATCGTTATTGTTATTTCATAAATTAACTTAGATTTTTAAGTTGATTATCAACCAAAAACATTTTATGTTTTCAATTAACCTCTTAATTGTTAAGTTTATTGGAAATAAACTTATAAATCATAGTTATGTATCTATTGAAATATTTTAAACTCATAATAATATTATTTCAAACCTTTAATAGATTCCAAATTTAATAAACATTAATTACTTTGGAATAATGGTTAACAAATCATTTAACTCGATTTTTCTTTGAAGTTTGAAACTGTTTTTTTGTATTACATTAACAAACCCGAGCAAAACGCATGTTTACCCGAGCCTTTGCTTGAGATTCCCGAGCTAACTTCAATCTTCTTCCAGTTTTCCCCGAGCTCCCTCCTTCCTCTCATTTCTTTTCTGTTTTGATTTAAAATTTTGAAACTGTTAAACTTATAATCTCCACACGAATAACCCGAGAACATACACGAGAAAACTTCGTGGAAACCCACTATTATCTTCGAGACCAACTGATGCACCCCTCATCTTCCCCAAACATTCAATTTCAGACCTGAACGCACACGCGATGACTTCATGCATGTGCACGACCTCAGAGCCCCTTCTGACCATCGCCTTGGCCTCCGACATATCATATATGACCACCTCAACTCCATCAACTACCCAGATCGACGGTTCGAACCAAAAAAAAATTTCGAGATGCTCGACTTGCCCCTGAACAAAATAGTTCATCAAAAACTTCCTTCGACCCATTGCCTCAGGTCACCAGAGACCTCGCAACTCTGTCCCTAGCTCCGCCACATCACCACACTCTGATTCCCCTTGACCCAAACCAGTCTGATGCTCCCATGGCATAGAATTCAGCTCGAAAACATTGTCACACCAATCGGAGCTTCAAACCCTACAATGTCGCTGATACGACACCTCGGCCATTAATAAATCCAGCTACTATTTTTCATGTGTTCCCCTTCCTTCACACTTCCTCTGACATCAAACCTGATCTACCACCATTCGTTGATCGCCGAGATTAGAGCAAAGTTCCATTTCCGTTTAACTCGAGATTTCACATTTTTCATTTACTTAAAAATCACGAAACCTACCTCAAAAATCATCATTTGCATGTACAAATCAGATTATATAATTAAATCATAAAATTATGAGCTTTGATTTTTTTTTGTTTTTTTAAGAAGATTTAACATGATCCAAATTCCAGTGTTCGAAAATCGACATCTGTACTCCACTTGTACTTGAATGCCGTAGATTCAATCGTTGAAATTCGAATCGTGCCAGAGCTTATAACACAATTAAGTATAACAACACAGCGGATGAAAAGAAATGAATATCATATACAATCAATGATACAATATCCTGAATGAAACAACAATGATACAATATGAAACAATATCAGAGATACAAGATAATAATGCTACAGCGAAAAACGAATAGCCAAGAGATAACTCTAACAGTAACAACGACTTTAATTCCAAAGCACCAGTGCAAAAACTCCAAGCCAGTAGCTCGACCCCTATCACATTTCACAAAGACAAGAAAGGCTCGTTTATGAATCCAAAGACTCCAATATCCAGGATCTCCAAAGAATACCAAAGAGAAAGGTGAAAGCTACCAAATCGATACCTATATCTACTATCTGAAAAACCCAACTCTAGACTGCCGGTGTGGAAAATTGTGGGCACCCAGAGTTTAGGAAGGGAATAATAAACTCCGGGTCAGCCATGGGACAGGTATGAGCAAACAAAAACATTTTGTCTTTTAAGAAACAACAAAAGAATTTAAATTTGAAATCCGCAATGCTTTTTAAAAATGAAACTACCATATGGCCTTCCGCCAGACACACAATGAAAACGCAGAATTGGAGGAGATTTCTCCTTATGATAGTTAAATATACTTGATATGAGAAAATTTCTTTTATATTGTTATTATAAGTGCACGGTGTGGAAATTCATTTCGAAAGTATAATATAAGTCTTAGTCAGCATAGACATTCCGAACTATGCCTACTATAGTCACCATTTAAACAATGGTGACCACCATAAGTAAATGTCAGGTTCTACAACTAAAACCGTACAAGGCGCATATTGGAGAATGGATTTCCAACAAATTGTCAGGCTAAGGAACTTCCTGGGCCACATTGGTACGCCTCTGGAGGGACGTCCCGAGAACCTAACCGGATCTCTGCCAACACAAGTCCGGGTTACCTCTGTAACTAGGTAACTACTACACGAATATGCCATCCCCCGGTCGTATGCCACATTACCAAATTGGGAATGTATCACTAGTAACCATCAACTGCACAACCTCTGAGCTTGTACGTCTCAGAGAAGGATGTTAAGCTAAGAGAATAAATATCCGCCACCAAATAGAAATGTATTGATAGAAACCAGTTTTACATCTCAAAGTGCAATGTCAGACACACATCCATACAAGTCTGCTCCGGGTTCGAACAGAACCGAAGGCACTTCCGAAGAAGCCCTTGCTATCCGAGAATCCACAATCCCGATCGGACATCCCATCACTTAGGGAATCTCTATATCGTAGCTACTCGGTGCAGAGACAATTGATAGGTCATCCTATCGTTCTTGTAAATACCCGGTCTTCACCAACGGTCTTCAAATGCTATCCATAACGTCGCATCATTATTCGGAATGGGTTATATGACATAAGGTCCTCTCCCGGCTAAACCGAATAATGAGCGCAATATTTAAAAACATATGGATATGGGATTTCAGTTAAGTCACAACTTTTAAAATCCAAAACCTTTCATTCAAATGGTTAAAACAAATTACCATTCCCAATCTTTTAAACAAAAAGATTCATTTTAAAAACCTTCAATGGTTTAAATAATTTCCACATTTAAATCTTTTAAACAAAAGATTCATTTTTAAGGCCCCTTTCAATTTAAGACAAGGTTCACTAATCTTTGACAAAGATTCATTTATAACCTTTCAAAACAATTCCATTTCAAATTGGATTAACTTATCTGGTCTTTAAATCACAGACTCATTTCATAGCTTTCAAAATAATTTTCAAAGATTCATTCATAACTTTCAAAACATTTCCCGTTTCAAATTTGAAATCTTTTCATCATAATTTGGAAAATTCTTTCCTTATATAAAAGCTATTATTATTTGAAAATAAATAGTTTTCGTTTCGGGAAAATCCAATTTCATTTGCACGAGTTATATCTCTTTAAATATAAAATTTGGTTAAATTCAAATTTCCCAAAATGATACTTTTTAAAATGGTTCAAAATCCATATAGACACATTTATAACTTGAGTAACATATTTGAACCAAAATTTTCAAATATAGGATTCAATTTCAAATCTTGACTTCAAATTAATTTATTTGAATTTCAAAACTTAATCAAGTTATTCAAATAACTTTTGTCTTTAAATTCCTTTTCAAAAGCTTTTCATTTTTTTAACCCAATTTCATTTCTAAAACCATTTAGGTTCAAAATTCAATTTTTAGAACTATTTTGAATTAAATTCAAATATCTGTGACTTAACCGATTTCCTCGTGAAATCCATATTTGTGTGTGTATAGGTGTGGTCCGGGGTTTTACCCAACAGCGCATATCATCAATCATCACAGATATAACAATATCAATAAGCGGTATAACTCATAACTCTTATCTTCATTCACAGATCACAGATAAAATAAATTCATCAATCACAAAGATTCATCATTACAATTCGATGCGGGTTTCAGACAACCAACTGGAATCGACTTCCTGTCGCATCAAATTTCAAATGTCGTTTAACGGGTCAAAGGGTATTTGCACATAAACATATCACAAGTATCACAGATCAATGCACAACAACTCACATCATAAAGCATCATATATGAGGAATATCAACCCTCCAAACAACCAATAGAATCCAAACATCCATAAGTAAAAGTGAATTAAATTATCTGATTTAAATTAAATCAGGTCAGTTACTTATGAATAATTTTTTTTTCTTGGTTAATTAATATTAATTAATTACAAATCAATTTGATTTATTACTCCTTAATCATTTATTAATTAAATTTTAGTTTATAATTAATCCTCTAATTAATTATTCTTAATTATTTAAAAAAACAATTCTTAATTAATAATCACCCCTTAATCACTTTCATAAATTAATCAACCTTTAATTAATTGTTCTTACTTTAATTACCTTTGTTAATTATCCACATTAATTAATTATTCCTTAAATTACTTATTCTTTGATCACTTGGTTAATCCACCTTCAATAATAAATTAATTACTTTTAATTAAGTAATTACCTTTGAGCAATTAATTACCCTTAATTACTTAATTAACAATTTATTACTTTTATTAATAAATCATTTCTTAAGTACTTTCGTTAATTAATTAATTAATCAATCTTTAAATCATTATTTGATTAACCTTAATCGTGTAATTGTTTTGCCTTAGTTCTTGATTGATTAACAAATTTTAATCAATCACCTTGATTTGAAACAATTAATCCTTAATTAATCATATAAATTAATAACCTACCTTAATAATTAATTATAAAATTCCATTTGAAAGCATTAGAAAAATTAAATAAACAAATCAATTTTAAATGTCCACATAAAAATTTAAAAATTTGAAACTTTTAATTTGTACTTCTTACTCAATAAATAAATCATCATTTATCAAAAAAGAAAACTTCCAGAAATTTCTTTAGCTAATTCATTAAAGCTGGAAATATGAAAATTCCCAGGCAACCCGAGTGTTTCCCCGAGTTAAACCCCCATGAACTTGAGCACTACTTCGAGTTTTTCTAGAAATCGACCAGAGTGCCCAAAATTTTCGATTTTAAAATTTTTCTAAGTATTTTAATTCCCACATCAGAATCCTGCTTCGAATTATAACTCGAGCTACCCCACGTTCCATCCCGAGCTCATCTTCGAGTCAAACCAGGAGACTACGCTTCCTTTCCAACCTTTAAAATCAACGACTGATACGAATGTGCGCCGTGCACTTGAACGAGAACTCCGACCATCTCTGATCATTGCCACCACCATCCACACGACGACGATCATCCATTCAAATTTCCCAATCACCCAGACACCCTAATCGACGACGAAAATGAAAACAACCCATTAGTTCGAATTTCTGAAACCCAAAACCATTAACAAAATTGCCTCGCTCCGACGTTACAGATCACCTGCGACGATCTTGAACCAAGCTTCACCGTGGACCCACGAAGCTTTTCACCCCATACCGACCGCCTCTACTCCTCCCTCGGCGACGCAGCATCCACGAGAATCCAACCCCTACGTCCTTGTACTTAAACCCTATATTACCTTCGCATGGCCACCACGACGCATAATAAATTTTTCCATGATTTTTCTGACAACCACCAACCCCTAACCTTCCTCCAGTCACCACCCCGAGGTCCAACGCCACCGTGATTGCCAGAAAATGACACCACCCCCAATTTAGTTCATTCCAAATTATCTGAACAATTTCCAATCTAAAAATCAAGATTTTTATTTCTAAATTCATTATTTGCTATAATAAATCAGATTATATGAATTCAATTCAAGAATTTAAAATATTTGATTTTTGATAAAATTGATTTTTCTACTCTAAAAACATACTTTTATAATAAGTTCTCAATATAAACCCTTGAAAACATTTATTACCTTGATGTTACAGTTTAATAATACACTTTTGTTGGGAGATCAAGGCCTATCATTGATCATATGAAGAGAGAGGGAATTATTTTATGAATTATATGGTGCCTGTAACACAACAGAGTTTGTATTTATCTACCCTGACATGCCTATTTATACACAAGGCCATTCAAACTTAATCCCAGAAAAAAAACACTCATGCAAACATTTTCACACCATATCTCTAAGACCATCAAAAGCATCAGGTAAATAAACAAATTTAGGTTTCAAATTTGAGGTTTGCTCACCTATATGATTGAAAGACAGAGGATCAGGTTTTGAAACTTGAATTGTTAGCTTCAGATTTGTTTTTTTTTTTGCACTGCTTTTGATTATTTTTCTTTCTCATTTGAATCTCTAGGTTGAAGTTGCATTTACTTTTCCCAGGTTCAAGACTTTGATCTGGCTTCCAGATTTTAAATCTTTGCATTCCATCTTCATTTGAAATTTCCAGGTTACATGCTTTTGCTTGCTCAAGTCTTTGAGTTGATTTGATTTCTTTTATTTCAGATTTGAATATGAAAGAAGAATTTTAATATTTACTCTTTTGTATGTTATTTACATTTTAATTTAAAAGAAAATAAATTTGAGTGCCACTTGTTTAAAATAAACTTACACTTGTACACTTGTGTTAACACTTGTTATTTCATTATTGCTTAAATTTTTATAAATGTAAAAATGGAAAAACTTGTGTTTTAAACCTTGATTTATCTTTATTTGTTCACATACACATTATTTTATTTTATTTTATACAACTATTTGAATAACTTTTGTAAATTTGTTTATACAAAATTTAACACTTGTAAATACAATGATAATCTAAGTAACACCTGTCTTCTCACATTGTAAAAATTTAGTTTTCAAACAACATTCAAAATCTTGACTATATTTTAAACATTTCAAATATTATTTTGAATATAACTTTATATTATATTTCTTATTTAAGTAAATACATCTCTTTAGTAATTACTTATATAATCTTTTTAAAGCAAAAGATGGTTTGAAATTAAATTATATATATTACTTATAAATATTTATAAGTTAGTAAGTAAAAATTTTATTTTCAAATACTTATAAAACACATTATTTTTAAATTCAATATTATTTATTAAATACTTATATAACTTTTAAAATAAAATGAATTAAAAACAATTTATGCACTTAATGAAAAATCATACATATATATATACATTATTTCTTAAAATATAGAGTATTAACTCCTATTAGTATTAATTTATAGAATTTTTAAATCCAAATATTGTTCAATACATTTATTTTTAAATTTCCCAATTCAAAATTTAATATACATGAATTTGTATTTTTAAATGAATAAACAACAATTTTTTTATAAATATATTTTTATTTTCAAATATGAAAGAAAGTGTTTTTAACCCTCTTCAATTTCTTTATTAAAAATACTTACACTTGTTTACATATTTTAATTCATGTTTAATCCTTTACTTTAAATATATTTATAGATTTTGTTCTAAACCCTATGTTAATGAATTTGCACTTTTGTATTTGTATCAAATTCAAAATAAAACTTTCAAATCATCATACTACAAATACAAAACAATATTTTCTATTAGTCTTCAAAGTATAGAGTTTTAAATCAAATTCCAAATTTAAAATCCATTTATTTTTAAACTTAAGATATTAAACTTATTAACAAATACTTATTTTAAATTTTTTATTTTAAACTTAAGTAATCATAGTTATTATATTTTTTTTCAAATATAAAATTTTCTTTAAGTCCAATTAAATTCAAATATGATAACATTTGAATTCCAAATTCACATTTTTAAATTATATTTAAAATTAACATCTATAAACATATTTTATAAACAACTAATATTTATTTCGAAAAACTCTATTAAATCCACAAATTAATTTCAAAAACTAATTCAATTATCAAATTAGACTGGGCTAAAACCCGAGGATGTTACAGATTCCCCCCTTAGAAAATTTCATCCTCGAAATTTGTAAGGGAGATAACCAAGGATGGATACACAAAAAATAGAAAGACAGTTTCCAAATGAAACTGGGTATCTATTCTGCATTTGGCTTACCAAATCAGAATATCAATAATGGATACAAGAACGATTCAAGATACTCGAGTCATCAGATCTACGAGTACAAAGGGTATATTGATTAGTTCAAAAGATAACTAACCACTCATAGAATATATCGAGACCCAAAAGAATAAACAGATATATGGATACAATCCAAATTTTTTTAGTTTAAATAACCAAAATATATCTATCAACCATAACAACCAAAACAACAACTCATCCAAACAAACAATTCTGACCCATCTGGAGTTTGTGTCCCATGCAAATATATCAAAGCTTCTTCCTGGAGCTGCAAGGAATCATCAAAGAATTGAAAAGACGAATCAAAGGAGATAAAGAAAATTGTTTCCGCTATTGCAGGGTACTGACCATATGAAGTCGTACTCCCCTGTCCCCTATCTCGTCCTCTTCTTGCACTCATACTCACTATTAGTGGATTGTGAGAGAATTTACTAAGGCGTTCGAACAGATATCTTAGGCATTACTCCTTCTAGGGCATACTTTACCCTATCTCTAATGAGTTACTTAATGTGTTATACTCCTGAGCTAAAATTTTAACCTTCAGCTCTGATACCAAATGTCACGATCCAAATTCTAGCGTTCGAAAATCGACATCCGTACTCCACTTGTGCTTGAATGCCGCATATTCAATCGTTGAAATTCGAATCATGCCAGAGATTATAACACAATTAAGTATAACAACACAACGGATGAGAAGAAATGAATATCATATACAATCAATGATACAATATCCAGAATGATACAACAATGATATAATATGAAACAATATCAGAGATACAAGATAATAATGCTACAGCGGAAAACGAATAGCCAAGAGATAACTCCAACAGCAACAGTGACTTTAATTCCAAAGCACTAATGCAAAAACTCCAAGCCAGTAGCTCGACCCCCATCATATTTCACCAAGACAAGCAAGTCTCGTTCATGAATCCAAAGACTCCAATATCCAGGATCTCTAAAGAATACCAAAGAGAAAGCTGAAAGCTACCAAATCGATATCTATATCTACTATCTGAAAAACCCAACTCTAGACAGCCCGTGCGGAAAATTGTGGGCACCCAGAGTTTAGGAAGGGAACAATAAACTCTGGGTCAGACATGGGACTGGTATGAGCAAATTTTGTCTTTTAAGAAACAACAAAAGAATTTAAATTTGAAATCTGCAATGCTTTTTGGAAAATGAAACTACCTTAAGGCCTCCCGCCACACACACAATGCAAATGTAGAATCGGAGGAGATTTCTCCTTATGATAGTCAAATATGCTTGATACGAGAAAACTTCTTTTATATTATTGTTATAAGTGCACGGTGTGGAAATTCATTTCGAAAGTATAATATAAATCTTAGTTAGCATAGACATTCCGAACTATGCCTACTATAGCTACCATTTAAACAGTGGTGACCACCATAAGTAAATGGCAGGTTCTACAACTAAAACCGTACAAGGCGCGTATTGGAGAATGGATTTCCAACAAATGGTCAGGCTAAGGAACTTCCTGGGCCACATGGGTACGCCTCTAGAGGGACGCCCCGAGAACCTAACCGGATCTCTGCCAACACAAGGCCGGATTACCTCTGTAATTAGGTAACTACTACACGAGTATGCCATCTCCCGGTCGTGACCGACCTTTATACCAGGATTCACCAACAACCACAAAGTAATAAATTTGCAGCAACCACATAGGTTAAGTATCTTGGCTCCATACCATGACACCACCTCTATCCAGAAGGAAATGAACATACCCTCAGGGGGCGCTACCCCCAAATAACCTTGCCGCATCTTTCCTGTTTCGACCATTACCGGGTTGTGAGGTTCGATGAAGTCTCGTCCACAAAGCTACGCTTTTCACGAAAGCCATGCTTTGATCAACAAAATGATCGGCATCACTTCGTATGCCACATTACCAAATTGGGAATGTATTACTAGTAACATCAACTACATAACCTGTGACGCGCCACCTCTATACCCACGCTAGCCAAGAACACTACGGTGTAATGCTGTCAACTAGCACGGAGAATAAGGTTGTTGAGGAGCGACCATCCGTGTAATTGCTTTGCGCGAGCACCGATATGTCAGATAGTATAACATGCAGAAAATCCGACATACCGATACAAACACAAAGCTACTACACAGTGGCTATAATAATCTTCAGAAACAAATATAGAAATAAACATAACACAAATCAGTCACAGATAATTCATATCACAAAGGCGGAAATAGATATGAATTTAACACTAACACATGAAAGTGTATATCAGAGTAGTGGTCAAAAAGATCCACAATAATACAAAAGAATAGAAACACGTGCTATACAAAAGAATACAACTATGAGTCTATATCTCAAGTGTATACAACAAAATAAACTACTAATCTAAGTAGTTTTCCAAAAGTCAGAGTAATGATCCTGGATGAGAAGTCAAGCAGAAGCACCTGTAACATCTCGGTCTGACCCGAGTATTATTTAATAAGAAAATAATAAACGGATCTGTCTAACTATAAATATCAGATGAAACGATATAGAGTAAGAGATATGACAAAACACATAATAATCACAATGCCAAGCTGTGATATATATAAGTAATTGAAAATCAACAAGAGATTAATCAATATCACAAAATCTACACAAGAATCAAAGAAGCGTCATACTCCTTATTTCGTTCATCAAACCACAAATATTGACAATTGTATCAATGTCAATCACAAAAGTCAATGACACACAAATTCACCAATGCACAAATATTGATAAAACTTATCAATAGAGACCACGAAAATTGGTGAAACACAAATTCTAGAAATCATCTCAAGAAATCCAGAAATCACAAAACGGGGGGAAGGCCTATCACAAACGGGAGCTAAAAGCTCACTAACACGTGTATCACAAACGGAACGCTAATTCCATGGTTGCTAACCATCACAAATTGAGCCGAAGCTCCACAAACGGCCCTAAGACCATGGGCTGCTACCCCACCAATTTGACTCGAAACTCCATAAAACGGGGTTTAGTCTCCCTCGCAGACAAAGAGACATCGCACATTTCTAGTCTAAATCACAAAGATGATCGTCATGATCAACGAGAAGTGTCAATTACACTAAGCTAGTAAATATATGAGTTTAGCTTCATGTCCCATAACCACTTGCTTAACTCAAATATTTACGAACAAACTGTAGATCTCCACTATAAAATTGTCACAAGAGATTCAATCGAACAAGTTCAAGAATTAACCGACGAAGTAAACGCAAGCGTTTCATACCGCTCGTTTTACTAAATCGTTTAATTAGATTTCTCGTGCGAATGAGGTAAAGGTTTGTATATATACTAATAGATTGGAAAACGGTTCAAGAAACGAGCTTTGTACTAAAATAGAGTTGAAATCATTTGAAGAAAGAGTTTTGATATTTACTACTACTATAGAAACCTTTATATTTTTAAAGTGACAAATCACGAAGAAGATTGTAGGAACAATCAATCACTAAAATTCACATACGAAGATGTGAATAAAAATCCAACGAAACCGATAAAGAATCCATCAAAATGGATATTCAAAAATCCCTAAAAAGGAGTCATCAAAGTCATAACAAATGATAACAACACATAGGAAACAACACGAATCGATTAAAGTTGGAAATTCAAACAACTAGGCGAAATAGGCAAAAATGCACCAGGTCGGTCGGCCGGCTGCAGAGCTCGGTCGACCGGACACTGTTCTCAAAATTCCTCGGGAAGCAAGTCGGTCGGCCGAACCCTGTAATTGGTCGACCGAACCTTAAACAGAGAAGTGCTTATGCACTTGGCAGCAGGTCGGTCGGCCGGCAGTAGGGCTCGGTCGACCGGACCTGTTGCCAGTCCCTTCCCAGCCCATCCAAATGAGGTCCAACCTCGACCAAATGGCATTCTCTCGAGCAACGGCGCTAAGGGATTATGCCAATCGACTACCCGACCCTATAAGCTCTTCGATGCATAACCAAAACATATTCAAACATCAAAGTTAAGATTTTTAAAGATTTGAACCCAAAACACTAAAAATTGGGATTTTCACCAAATCAATCCAAACCAAAAGCAAATGCACACGAATAGGTGTTAGGAATTCATACCTAACAATCGAAGATAAATATAAGTATAGATGTGAGATAAAAATCTCACATTTGAACCCAAATCAATGAAGGAGAAGCTTTTAAAAACAAGCTAAGATTAATTCCTCTTCAATAACAACTCAAGAAGCTTCAATCTAAGCTTAAAAGAGAAACATTTCCTAAATTAGGTTTAGGAAATTTCTGAAATCAAAGAGAGAATGAGTTGGAAAAGATGAAGAGAAAGCTTACCAATGGGTTCTCTTGAGTTTGGAGCTAGAAGATGGATTTGCTAATGGAAACTAGGGCTTTGGAGTTTTAATTTCCCATCTCTCCCACCATTGATGTTTTAAAACTGAAAAGAGGAGAAAGTGAGGGTGAATGGGGAGGAGTGGCTCAGATTTGAGTATAAGTTAAACATAGGGCTGAGCCCAAACCCAAACCCAAAGTGAAAAAGTAGCAAAAATCAACTTTCTCCAAACATATCGAAGCTTATACTCAAAAAGGTCGCAAACGACATTTTAAACTCAATGGGAGTGGTCCCGAGTCCTAATTCGACCGTATGCAAAAAGTAGCTTTTCAGACTAAATTTCGAGTATCGATAAAATATTTAAATAGAATATTTAAATATAAAAATCGACAAATATGCTGGTTGTTACATAACCTCTGGGCTCGTTCGTCTCAAAGAAGGGTGTTAAGCTAAGAGAAGAAATCTCCGCCACCAAACAGAAATGTATTTGATAGAAACCGGTTTTACATCTCAAAGTGTAATGTCAGACACACATCCATATAAGTCTGTTCCGGGTTCGAACAGAACCGAAGGCACTTCCGAAGAAGCCTTTGCTATTCGGGAATCCACAATCCCGATCGGACTTCCCATCACTTAGGGAATCTCTGTACCGTAGCTACTTGGTGCAGAGACAATTGATAGGTCATCCTATCGTTCTTGTAAATACCTGGTCTTCACGACCGGTCTTCAAATGCTATCCATAATGTCGTATCATTATTCGGAATGGTTTATATGACACACGGTCCTTTCCTGGCTAAATCGAATAATGAGCGCAATATTTAAAAACATATGGATATGGGATTTCAGTTAAGTCACAACTTTTAAAATCCAAAACCTTTCATTCAAATGGTTAAAACAAATTAGCATTCCCAATATTCAAAAAAAAGATTCATTTTAAAAACCTTCAATGGTTTAAACAATTTCCACATTTTAAATCTTTTAAACAAAGGATTCATTTTTAAGACCCCTTTCAATTGAAAACAAGGTTCACTAATCTTTGACAAAGGTTCATTTATAACCTTTCAAAACAATTCCATTTCAAATTGGATTAACTTTTCTGGTCTTTAAATCAAAGACTCATTTCATAGCTTTCAAAACAATTTTCAAAGATTCATTCATAACTTTCAAAACATCCCCGTTTCAAATTTGAAATCTTTTCATCATAATTTGGAAAATTCTTTCCTTATATATAAGCTATTATTATTTGAAAACAAATAGTTTTCGTTTCATGAAAATCTGATTTCATTTGCACGAGTTATATCTCTTTAAGTATAAAATTTGGTTAAATTCAAATTTCCCAAAATGATACTTTTTAAAATGGTTCAAAACCCATATAGACATATTTATAACTTGAATAACATATTTGAACCAAAATTTTCAAACATAGGATTCAATTTCTAATCTTGAATTCAAATTAATTTATTTGAATTTCAAAACTTAATCAAGTTATTCAAAATAATTTTTATCTTTAAAATTCCCTTTCAAAAACTTTTCATTTTTCTAACCCAATTTCATTTCTAAAACCATTTAGGTTCAAAATTCAATTTTTAAAACTATTTTGAATTAAATTCAAATATCTGTGACTTAACCGATTTCCTCGTGAAATCCATATTTGTGTGTGTATAGGTGTGGTCCAGGGGTTTTACCCAACATTGCACAACATCAATCATAAGAGATATAACAATATCAATAAGCGGTATAACTCGTAACGCTTATCTTCATTCACATATCACAGATAAATAAATTCATCAATCACAAAGATTCATCATTACAATTCGATGTGGGTTTCAGACAACCAACTGGAATCCGACTCCCTGTCGCATCAAATTTCAAAGGTCATTTAACGGGTCAAAGGGTATTTACACAGAAACATATCACAAGTATCACAGATCAATACACAACAACTCACATTATAAAGCATCACACATGAGGAATATCAACCCTCCAAATAACCAATAGAATTCAAACATCCATAAGTAAAAGTGAATTAAATTATCCGATTTAAATTAAATCAGGTCATTTACTTATGAATAATTTTTTTTCTTGGTTAATTAATATTAATTAATTACAAATCAATTTGATTTATTACTCCTTAATCATTTATTAATTAAATTTTAATTTATAATTAATCCTCTGATTAATTATTCTTAATTATTTATAAAAAACAATTCTAAATTAATAATCACCTCTTAATCACTTTCATAAATTAATTAACCTTTAATTAACTGTTCTTAATTTAATTACCTTTATTAATTATCCACATTAATTAATTATTCCTTAAATTACTTATTCTTTGATCACTTGGTTAATCCACCTTCAATGATAAATTAATTACTTTTAATTAAGTAATTACCTCTGAGCAATTAATTACCCTTAATTACTTAATTAACAATTTATTAATTTTATTAATAAATCATTTCTTAAGTACTTTTGTTAATTAATTAATCAATCTTTAAATCATTATTTGATTAACCCTAATCGTGTAATTGTTTTACCTTAGTTCTTGATTGATCAACAAATTTAAATCAATCACCTTGAATTGAAACAATTAATCCTTTAATTAATCATATAAATTAATAACCTACCTTAATAATTAATTATAAAATTCCATTTGAAAGTGTTAGAAAAATTAAATAAACAAATCAATTTTAAATGTCTACATAAAAATTTAAAATTTTAAAACTTTTAATTTGTACTTCCCACTCAATAAATAAATCATCATTTAACAAAAAAGAAAAATTTCAGAAATTTCTTTAGCTAATTCATTAAAGCTTTAAAGCTAGAAATATGAAAATTCCCAGGCAACCCGAGTGTTTCCCCGAGTTAAACCCCCATGAACTCGAGCACTACTTCGAGTTTTTCTAGAAATCGACCCGAGTGCCTAAAATTTTTGATTTTAAAAATTTTCTAATTATTTTTATTCTCACATCAGAATCCTGCTTCGAGTTATAACTCGAGCTACCCCACGTTCAATCCCTAGCTCATCTTCGAGTCAAACTAGGAGACTACGCTTCCTTCCCAACATTTAAAATCCACGACTGATACGAACGTGCACCATGCACTTGCATGAGAACTCCGACCATCTCTGGTCATTTCCACCACCATCCACATGGCGACGATCATCCATTCAAACTTCCCAATCACCCAGGCACCCTAATCGACGAAGAAAACGAAAACAACACATTAGTTCGAATTTCTGGAACCCAAAACCATTAACAAAATCGCCTCGCTCCGACGTTACAGATCACCAGCGACTACGTGATCTTGAACCAATCTTCACCGTGGACCCACGAAGCTTTTCCCCCATACCGATCGCCTCTACTCCTCGCTCAGCGACGCAGCATCCACGAGAACCCAACCCCTATGACCCTGTCCTCAAACCCTATATTACCTTCGCATGTCCACCACGACGCATAATAAATTTTTCCATGATATTTCTGACAACCACCAACCCATAACCTTCCTCCAGTCACCACCCTGAGGTCCAATGCCACCGTGATCGCCAGGAAATGATACCACCCCCAATTTAGTTCATTCCAAATTATCTCAACAATTTCCAATCTAAAAATCAAGATTTTTATTTATAAATTCATTATTTGCTATAATAAATCAAATTATGAATTCAATTCAAGAATTTAAAATATTTGATTTTTGATAAAAATGATTTTTCTACTGTAAAAACATACTTTTATAGTAAGCTCTCAATATATACCCTTGAAAACATTTTTTACCTTGATGTTACAGTTTAACAATACACTTTTGTTTGGAGATAAAGGCCTATAATTGATCATATAAAGAGAAAGGGAATTATTTTGATGAATTATATGGTGCCTGTAACAAAACAGAGTTTGTATTCATCTACCCAGACATGCCTATTTATACACAAGGCCATCAAACTTAATCCCAGAAAAAAACACTCATGCAAACATGTTCACACCATATCTCTAAGACCATCACAAGCATCGGGTAAATAAACAAATTTAGGTTTCAAATTTGAGGTTTGCTCACCTATATGATTGAAAGACAGAGGATCAGGTTTTGAAACTTGAATTGTTAGCTTTAGATTTGTTCTTTGTTGCACTGCTTTTGATTTTTTTTTCTCATTTGAATCTCCAGGTTGAAGTTGCATTTACTTTTCCCAGGTTGAAGACTTTGATCTGGCTTCTAGATTTTAAATCTTTGCATTCCATCTTCATTTGAAATTTCCAGATTACATGCTTTTGCTTGCTCAAGTCTTTGAGTTGATTTGCTTTCTTTTATTTCAGATTTGAATATGAAAGAAGAATTTTAATATTTACTCTTTTGTATGTTATTTACATTTTAATTTAAAAGAAAATAAATTTGAATGCCGCTTGTTTAAAATAAACTTACACTTGTGTTAACACTTTGTTATTTCATTATTGCTTAAATTTTTACAAATGTAAAAATGAAAAAACTTGTGTTTTAAACCTTGGTTTATCTTTATTTGTTCACATACACATTATTTTATTTTATTTTATACAACTTTTTGAACATCTTTTGTAAATTTGTTTATACAAAATTTAACACTTGTAAATACAATGATAATCTAAGTAACACATGTCTTCTCACATTATAAAAATTTAGTTTTTAAACAACATTCAAAATCTTTACTATATATTAAACATATTAAATATTATTTTGAATATAACTTTATATTATATTTCTTAATTAAGTAAATACATCTCTTTATTAATTATATATATAATCTTTTTAAAGCAAAAGATGGTTTGAAATTGAATTATATATATATATATATATATATTACTTATAAATATTTATAAGTTAGTAAGTACAATTTTTATTTTCAATATACTTATAAAACACATTTATTTTTAAATTCCACATTATTTATAAAATACTTATATAACTTTTAAAAGAAAATGAATTAAAAACAATTTATGCACTTAATGAAAAATCATACATATATATATATATTATTTCTTAAAGTATAGAGTATTAACTCCTATTAGTATTAATTTATAGAATTTTTAAATCCAAATATTGTTCAATACATTTATTTTTAAATTTCCCAATTCAAAATTTAATATACAATGAATTTGTATTTATAAGTGAATAAACAACAATTTTTTTTATAAATATATATTTATTTTCAAATATGAAAGAAAGTGTTTTTATATCCTCTTCAATTTCTTTATTAAAAATACTTACACTTGTTTACATATTTAAATTCATGTTTAATCCTTTACTTTAAATAAATTTATAGATTTTGTTCTGAACCCTATGTTAATGAATTTGCACTGTTGTATTTATATCAAATTCAAAATAAAACTTTCAAATCATCATATTACAAATACAAAGCAAAATTTTCTATTAGTCTTCAAAGTATAGAGTTTTAAATCAAATTCCAAATTTAAAATCCATTTATATTTTTAAACTTAAGATATTAAACTTATTAACAAATACTTATTTTAAAATTTTCATTTTAAACTTAAGTAATCATACTTATTCTATTTTTTTTTCAAATATAAAATTTTCTTTAAGTCAAATTAAATTCAAATATAATAACATTCGAATCCCAAATTCACATTTTCAAATTATATTTAAAATTAACATCTATAAACATCTAATATTTAATAAACAACTAATATTTATTTTGAAAAAATCTATTAAATCCACAAATTAATTTCAAAAATTAATTCAATTATCAAATTAGACTGCGCTAAAACCCGGGGATGTTACAAGATTTACTGTATTAACTTATTCCAGTAAAAGGAAACCTTTTTAATTCAACTTAAAAACATTAGTAAAACTTATATCTTATTATTTTAAACATAATTTGTTATTCATTAGAATCCAAAAAGAATCAGGGGCAGAGAAATGGGATTTCAAAAAAGTTTGAAACCTGTAAACTAGCACACATCATATTTGCCAGTACACAGATCTACAAACCTATATACGGACATTGCAGGCGTCTATACAAACATTTTTCAAGTCATTATCACCATCACAGGCATGCGAAAGCATATAAATATATTTGGGGTTTTGAAAGTTTACTCACCTGACTTCTAGAAAGAACAGAGGGCAGATTTTGTTCTGAAATCTAGAATTTGAAGCTTGCATTTGTTTTTGATCTAAGTTTGAAACTGAGCAAAATCTGAAGCTTGAAAGCTTGATATTGATCTTGCATGCTTGATCAGGTTGAAGATCGAGCTTTTTAATTTAATTTCTTTTGGTTTGTGCTTTGTTTTCCAGATTTGTAGTTGCTTCTATTTCCTGGTTTGAATCTGATCCTTGCTTTAGTTTTGAATTTTCAGACTTGCTTTTGATTTGCTTGAAATTGAAACATATTTTTTTATGTTTTGCTTTCCTATCTCTCAGGTTTTGTTAGAGAAGAATGAAGGAATTAAAAAAACTGGTTTGCAAATTTTCTTTCCTACATATTGTTTGTGTAATTAAACTTTCAAAAGAAAAATTAATTCTTTTGCCACTTGTATCATATATTTACACTTGTATTAATGCTTGACAAAAATGTTTACAAATGTAAATTTTTATTGTAAAAATGCTTACACATGTGAATTTTTGTATATTTATGTTTAAGTCCTTTAGTTCAATTAATTTTTAAAATTTAGTTTTAAATCCTTACTTTAAATTAATTTATACATTTTGTTTTTAAGCCTTATTTCATTTTTTTTATTTACAAATCATGTTTTTAGCCTTGATTTGATTTCAATTTATAAAACATATTTCAGTTTATAAAACATATTTATCTATTTTATATTTAGAAATATAGGTTATGAAGTTTTCAATCTTATTCTTCTAAAAAATATCTTCATATCAAAGCTTGAATATTTACTTACATATAAAACTAACTATTTTATTAAATCTTGTTTATATTTTACAACCCAGTTCTAATTCATGTACTTATTAATTTTCAATAGATATATATGCCTATATATGTAAATTTTTAAAGCCTTCATTTAAAATTATATAATTTATAAAGTAGAATGAATTGAAAAGAATTTATAAATAATCATACATATATAATTCTTAATTAATAAAGCTTTTTAAATCTAATTTATTTATTAAATCATATCCCAAATACAATATTTTTATTTTATACCTAAATATTCAAATTCATTTTCTATTAATTTCATAATTTAACCAAATTAAACCAAATTTTTTATATAAATTTCCAAATTAATTAAGTTAAAAAAAATCAGGAATGTTACAAATTTAAACACGTTTTATAACTTATTGTTTACAACAAGGGTTAATAAATACTTACCAAATAATCGATTTCATTAAACCAATTTTAATTAAATAATATATAATTTCACCATTTAATTTATTCCTTATTTACAATTATAACCAAATTAACTTTAAATTATATTTTAATTAGAGATAAATTTTCATTTTATTCTTCCCAAGTCAAAGCTTAATTCTCATTACAATATTCATTTTAATTTAATTTAAAGTGTAAGTTTTTACAAATGTTCAATTTATATTTTCCAACATTTACTTGTTAAATTATTCCATTAGTACATTAACGTATATTATTACAATCAGTGGAACTTTCATTCAAACGATTATTAAATAAGCCATATTCAAATCAATATCATTAAATCATATTCTAACATGCATTAAAATCTTTTACCTCATTAGAATTAGTTGTTTTAACATTTATTTAAGATCATATTTTATATTCTAACAAATTTTTATATTAATAAATCATAAAATCTTTATTTCTAACCATTTTAAATCAACAGTTATATTAAATTTAATATTTTTGAATGGTTGAAAATACAGGTCGTTACACACGTGGTGTTCATAGATCATCCATATGCAAATTCTGATTCGATTACAGGAATTTACTTTGGAACTAGTATCGCTCACCCAATTTTCTAGTGCGGACTTCGATCAAGCATCTTGATCAGAACCCTCAGTTCTCCTTACATAGTCATATACTATGATATAAAAGTTGGCCCATATCAAGAACCCTCACCAAGTATTCTCCATCAAAAAACCGGGTGATAGATCCTTATTTGGAATGGTGTGAAACACCTAAAGTCATATTCTTGAATCTTGGATCAAACTATATGAAAAGAGGAAATGATTCATGTTCAACTTACGCACTTATATTATTGGTTCTCACCAACAACAATTCAATTTTTGTTAAATTTTTTTATAAAAACATTTTCATAAAACTAAACTTAAGTTTAACTTAATGCCCTATTACACCCTGAGAGTATGTACCTTTATCTGGTTCAAACCATTTCATTTTGCATTTATTTCTCTAAAGAAAACTTAAGATCCAAATACCTAGATTTTTATTCAAAAATCTCTTCTAAAAAGAATCTATAAAATTAACCAAAGAAAATATATACATATAGCTCGAGTAACCCTAAAATGATACTAAGAAACTGGGAAATAGTATCATATAGTCCCTGACCAAGAAGGGTAATACTTAAGAGAAGTGTTTACCATCCGAACACATCTCTTTCACCTTTTTAGTTATTTTTAGGCTACTTGAACTAGTTAACATAAAAGTACTTCTTCTATTTCAAAACTACCCTTTTTGAAATAATACTTTACAAGTTTCCAAACAAATAGTTTTACAAAATATTTATTACTAACTTACTTTACGTTCGTTCAGATTTAACTTGTTTTGGTTGTACAATGATAAAGAGGATAATTTACTATATGCACTACAATATCCACCTAGGCAAATATCCGACCGTCACTTAGAAGATTATTCATATCATTACAAAACAGATCAAAACTCATTTTCCAAACCAATCTAAAGAAAATACTACTTTCTTCAAAATTTCCTTTTTGAAATATTTATACTTAAAAATATATATCATTAAGCAAAATATTACCACCTTTTTCCATAAAAGATTTGAAATCTTCTTCAAGTCTCCGGGATTTGAATCCTCAAAACCTTTTATTTATAAAACATATTTCTTTATTATAATCCAAATTTATATAAAATAATTCCTTTATACAAATCATTGTCTAATAATTATTTTAATTATTTTATCTTTTTACAAAATTATTTTATTAAAATCAAATTTTAATCCAACATTAACACTGAACGCCTTATAGTCAAGTTGTGAAACTTAATCCACATGGTGTTTGTTTCAACGTCTCCCTAATTACTATTTACCCAACCCATACTTTAAAAAGGCAAATTACTTATAAAACACCCAATAATAGTCAATGCCCAAACTGGATGAGCATGACTGAACATACCCTAAATGATAATAATTGAATATTATCATTTCCTGACAAACAAGCACCTCAAAAATAACTATACTACTTTTGAAAATCATATATATATATATATATATATATATATTCCTATGTAAAATTATTTTATTTACCCACTTTAAAACAATACAGTGTTGGTTAGCCTTGATCAAGTGTTTAGGAATCCCTAACAATGATGTGGGCCAAACACATCGACTATAATTAATATACCGCTCTACCGATCAAATAACATAATATAAAGCATTTAACAAATACGTGCTCTCATATATACAAACTTAAACTCATCAAGGGTGTCACTTACTTTATCCTACTAACTTTATCCTACCAGGGCTAAGATTCTTGCTTAACCTGTAGCTTTGGTACCATGCGTAGCAACCCACCTTATCGATCTCCAGAAGCCGACACTAATACATCCACGTTATTCATGTGACGAACATCCAAGTGCCGGAAAGACGGTTTATTAGGGGTGAAGGAAAGAAAAGACAGAACAGAATCTCACAAAAACACGATGAGTAATGTATAATATAAAAAACAAGCCTTTACAAAAGAAAAGGAACTTTTTATACATACACATCAGGGTACAACACAAACCCATCATCACCCCGGACAGTTTTACCAACCTGTTCTTACACTGCTATATATATATATATATAATTGCAGACAAACAATGGAAGGTAAATGAAATATGAAAGTACGTCTTAGAGGCATCCAACTCGTCTTTTGAAAGCTCCAAAAGGAATTTCATTTTAACTTATAAAACCCTTTAAATCAAATGTATCTCAGAAGACCATGATGCACATAAACATAGGCATGCTTTTACCTTACGATAACAAAATATTTTCTATAGAAAATCCAGTGATACTATAATAATGTCTTGGGTTGAAAATAAATAGATAAAATGGCTGAAATTCTTGCATCTCGCATTTCAATATAGTTGGGAACAACTAAGTCCGTACGACGCTTATTGGAGAGCAAATTCCATACAATGACAAGACACCAGGTGCCACCTACCACAGTACACTTCTAGAAAATGTACCAAGGTCAAACCTATCGACCCCTACCAATACAGGACCAACATACCCCTTGCTGGATAGCACCGAATATGTCATCAACCCGGTTTCTTTGCAACCTTTTCTCGAGAGCTCTCATGTACAGCCGACTCCATCAATATGTATATATGTATCTAAAAGGGTGATGACATACCTTAATGGGCGTGACCCACTTTGCCCTACCGCATCTCCTCTGATTTTAGTCATTCCTAATTAATGAGGCTCAAGGCTACTCTTTTATCTTTTATATAGCAAGCCCACTTGGAATACTAACATTGCCCTCTAGGCTGCACTATAACGCCAGCATTCGTCCATGCAAGTTGTTTAGGCTACGAACAAACCGAAGGCACTACTTCTACTACATCTATTTTGGAATCACCCTTAGAATTAGTAGCAAGTATCCCTTGCACTTCAAAGAGCTTCATCTTCGATCTCATCATCTTTAAGATGTCTTCAATTCGAACGCTTGAGTTGTTTCATAGTGGTTTTTGAATAATTCATACTTATTCGATCATGGTCTTTTCGAATCAACATTCGATAGTTTCTAGTAAAGTCAACTTCGGGTTTTTTTTGGAGATAAGCAGACAATGCATAAGAGCGGAGATCACCCCCCTAACTGTTTAAGTGGATGGATCTCCTTATTGTTTTTCCTAGAACAACATATGAGTTTATAAATAAAGTAGTATCATCTAAGACAACTGTACCTATAATTCCCGTGGTTCCTTTCGATATTTCCAAAGTTACATTTTGGAAAAGATTTGATAGTCGATTATTTAACTACCAAATAACAACAATCCATCACAGATTTAATTTCCTATAGAAACCACTAAGCCTAATTTAGTTAATCTACTATTAATTAAATCTCTTCAATTAGTTTTCAAAATATTCATATACTTAACTCACCGGTATAAATATATATTTCAAACCATTTGAGAAAGGTTTCTATTTTAAAGTCATACTAAATGGGTCAAAAGAAATGTCATTTAGAACATTGTTTACTATAAACCCAAAGCCACTTATCCTTTGATGTTAAATATGGAAACAACGTTTTCATACCACCATAATTAAGAAGGATTATTTATTAATTAACAAACTTAGCTTAGATTCAAACTGAATCGCATATGGAAATAAAATTTAAATTTGTAGGTTCCGTATACAATTCAGATAAGCAAGGTTCAATAGAACCCATCCGTTTTCCACATTTAAAAATCTCTTTCCAATTATAAAACTCTTTACTTAGTTCATTTATTAAGTAAAATCCATATTATAAAACAAACTTATTATCTTTTAAACCCTTTTTTATAAAATAACACTATTATTTTAGAAGTATATTCTTAAGTTAATTAAATTAACTTAAATACCATGTATAAAAATTAAATAACTTAAAAAACTAATCAAATAAATGATTAATTATCCTTAAACACTATTGTTAAATAACTAATCAATTTTAATTACCTTTATGAAAGTAATTAACTAAGTTAAACCTTGTTAAATAAATAATTATTCAACTTAACTATCTTTATTTAAGTAATTAATTATTTCCAAACATCATTAATTAAAATATTAATTAATTAATAAAATCATTAATTAAAATGATAATTAGCTTAACCATTTTTAATTAAAATAATAATTAACTTAAAATATTGTTCATAAAGGTTACAATTAAACTTATTAATAAATCTAACAATTTCTTTAAATAGTTATGAATCTTAAATTGATTCCAATTCGTAACATGTCCAATTTAGAAAGAGGCTCAGCAATCTCAATGGTACTTAAACAAGCTATCATTATATTTCATAATGACATATAAGTCACAACAAAGTATTTATATAAACACCAAATATGTAAATAAAACCCATAACCCATAATAAATGGATAACATGTCAATATAAACCAACTGACGGATACGTGTTCAGACTAACATAATAGCAGGATGATGATTTATCCTGCTAAATAAATGTCCCAACAAATCTATTAAGTTTAACCATAGCAGAACAGAGTTTTTATTCCGCTAAAAGATGTCATCAAAATTTTATTTAACTGATACTAAAATGGGGATGTATTCCACTAAACAGATGCCATGTATCTAATTCATCTTGTTGGTTACTTAATGGTACCAATAAAAAATCTTTTGTGTTCAAACTATTCTTTATAAAAGAAAGTTGCTTTTAATCAAATTGATCCATCAAAAATAAAGTAAATAAAAACTTATACCTCTGTTTAAATAATTAATTAAAGTTAAACTCTTTGTTAAATCATAATTAAATCTAAATTAAGCCACGACTTAACTTAATTATTAATTAAGAAATAAATAACTTATAATTAATCCTTTATTAATCGACTAATCATAATTAAGCACTTGCTTAGTAATTAATTAATTAATCATAAACTAACACTTTCTTTATTGATTTGATGGATTTAGGACTTGCTTTCATGCTAGATTATTATGATGATGTGTTGATTGTTATCTTGAGTGTGATGGATGATGATTGTAGTAATAGTATGATTTTAAAATACAATAAATCCATTAGAATATTTTAAACTAAAATAAAATATGCGAAGTACAATTTGTAAGGCATAATTTGTGAAGTACAAATTTTTAGAGGAAGTAATCTTCGCTTTTAAATGATACAAATTGTGAAGCACAAATTTTTGGAAGAAATCAATTTTTGGAATAATCAATTTTTGGGAAAGATTAAGCAAAGACCATTGAGGCATTAACGCAAAATAAATGAATTTTATAAAAAGAAGAAATTGAATTAGAAATTGATTAAATAAATCTATTTCTTGGAAATAACTTGGATAAATATATAAATTGGATGTTTTAATCTTTTAAAAAGTAAGTCAAAAGATTTTATTTGAAAATAAATACAAGATTTGATTTGTATATTGCTTGATTATTTTATTGCTTGGATGCTTGACTGTTTTAACGTTAGTATTCATTTTGAAAATAGAAATATTATTGCAATAATCTATTTCAATTAATTATGGACTTTTCTTTGAACTAGAAATTGCAAGGGCACAATTTCTTTATGGAGGCAGCCTGTAACAACCCTAATTTTTTTAGCATTACCTAAATAAAATAAATAAAGGTTTAAATTGAAGATTTAATCGAGAAATTTGATTTCTCAAGATTTAAATCTGAATAAACTAGAATTTTAATTTTTTATTTAAATAATAATTGGATTTTGAGTTGAAATGAGAATTCTAGAATGTAAATTTTATTTGGAAAGCAATATATGGAAATTAATGATATAAATTTCTTGTTTGAAAACTTATTAGGGAATGAGCTAATGTTTTCTAATTATTGCGCAAATTTATTTGAGTAAAAGTAAATTAATTGTATTCAAATAACAATAGGGTTATAATTGACCTTTCATTGTAAATAAAAATATTTTCTTGTTTTAGATATTGAAAAGGAGGTTAAATAATTATTTAAATATTGGTTCTTTCTTTTTAATGAAAAATAAATGATTGAAATACATTGTAGTGTTTATGTATAATTTCTGGAGATAAAATTAATTTAAGATATAGGTTCAAAAGTAAGTCGATAAATAAAAATGGTTTATTTCTTCTTTATTGGGTTTTATTATGACCCAAAGCTCAGAAACATTTTATCTAAGAAGACAACTTCTCAACAGTAGTACTGTACGTACTCATTATTTCTCCAACTCCAGAAATAGAAGAAAACTCTCATTTGTCTTTTGCAAACCTAAATTCTAAGTTCCCTAATTCTCTATGCTGATCAAATTAATAATCTTAGGAAGCTATTGATTTCAAGTATAGGAATTTAAACCCTAACTTCTATTTATTAGAGATTTTATTTCTTATTTCAGTAATTGAATTGGGTCTCATTGCTATTTTGAAATTAAAACAATTCTAGGGTTTTTAGTGAGGCAATTTCAAGCTGTTGTTGTAAATTATTACCTAATGCTAGGAAGAAGGGTGAGTTGTACTCACAACTATTTCTAGTTTTAGTCTTAAGCTGATTAACGAGAAGTAATGGATGATTATAGTTTGTGTGATGACCCGGAATTTTGGGCAGTATCAATTTATTAATCTTTATTAGTAATTATTTAAAATGTGCAACATTGGCTTTTATAATAATTTAAATAGGAAAGTTTATTCTTTTAAAGCTAATAAATATTTAATTTGGCAGAATTTATATTTTCAAAGGCTAATAATATTTAATTGGTAAATTTTGCCTTTTAAAAGCTAATAAAATTGTTTTCTATTTATAATGGATATATTGATGTATATATTGTAAATAGGAAGTCTTTGGTTTTAATTTAATAAAAAGATATGTTTTCAAATTATAATATATATGTTTGTATATATTTTGATTTGAGGTTCTGTTTTAAAATTCAATATAATAATTTCTAAAGCTAATATTAAAAATGTATTCTGCTTATAATGTATATATATGTATATACATTGTGATAAATTTTTTTGGTTTGAACTTAATAAAAAAATATGTTTTCAAATTTATGATATATATATATATGTTTGTATATATGGTGATTTGGAAGATAATATTTGAATTTAATACAACACTTTTCAAAAGTTATTTAAAATAAAATTCTATATTTTCAATACATAAGATAAATATTTATTTTTAAAATGTGATAGCTTATACAAATTTAATAAAAGTTTTATTATGATTTCTTTTAAAAATTCTTAAATTAAAATAGTTTATAAAATATATATGTGTAGGATTAAAATATTCTTTCTTTTAAATATCTCATGAACTAAATACAATTTATATATATACACTTAAAAACATAGTTTGCAAGTATATAAGGTTTTTAAGATATACATTTATAAAATAGTTGTATATATATTTATATAATTTAAACCCTAATACATAATATATAAATGTTACAACTTAAGGAAATAAAACAAGTCTAAACACTTGAGAATTAAAGAATTAATGAAAATGCACTTGTCACCTATTTATCATTTGAATCAACAAGTGGCCTACTTCTCTTTTAATTGTATTACAAAATATAATGTTTAAAAGAAATTCTGAATATTCAGATCAATACTCTTTGATTTTTCTTCTTCCTTCATCTTTTCTAAAAAAAAAGAGAAGAAGAAAATATACAAACGTGGAAACCAGAAATCAGGGGAAAATAAATATCAAATTAAAATGACAACCTCAACCTGGGTAAGAGTAAAGCTATATAAGGATTTAAACTTCAGCAATGCACGAATTTAAATCAAAGATCAAGCAAAATCAGCTTCAGTTCAATACAAACTTTCAGACTAAAACCGGAGGCTGTTCTTAGTTCTTAAAATAGGTGAGTAAACTTTTTCTTCTTTTAGAACAGTTTTAATTAATCTCATATGACAAATCTATATGGAAATATTGAATCTATGTTTGCATGTTTTCTGGAATATGTCCGAGCTCCTATGTATATAGATGTGTATATCTGTGTGAATACACACACACACACACACACTCTTCTCTGTTAATTTACAAGTTTCAATTTTCATTTGAAATTCATGTATCTTTCTACAATCAAATTCAAACCTTGATTCTTGAATGAAAGATGATCATTACAAAGTAATATTAATTTTAAAAATAGATTCAAGGATATATATTTAGTATTTAACTCAAAATTTATTAATTACAGTGGAAATCAAAGAAATGGGTAAAAATCGAATATCTTAATTTAAATCTTTGATTATATAATCTGGTTCATGAAGCAAAAGCATGAATTTAGGTGTATAAATTGAGATTTTTAGTTTGGGAATTGATGAGATAAGCGGGTTTGAATGAATTTGGGTTTATCGCCAATTTTTGGCGATCGGCATGGTGGATGTCTTCAAGATCGTGGTCGAAGTTGACTGGAGGGTTGACGATCACGAGAAAAATGAGGTTGTATTTTATTATTGGCCATGGTGGTCAGAATGTGATGATCAGGGGTTCGGCATAACGTTTTGGTCGTGTTGATTTTTGAGCTTCGTGTGGAGTCGGTGGGTCACAGGAGATGATCGCATAAGGGGGATTAGGAGCTAGATGTCGTGTCGCAACTGTGGGTTGAACGGTGTGTGTACTGGAGGTCGGAGTTGACGGCCCGCGTTGATTTTACGATCGGATATGGGTTCTTGTTTTGATTGAGTTGCTCGATTTTTGTGCGGTCATCGACTTCGTGGTTCTGAAGGGTTGGTTTGCTTATCGTGGTCGTCGGTAGATGGATGAGGGCCTAAGAGATGTCGGCGTTGGGATATTACATCGTGCACGTGCACGGTGGTGATACGAGTGTCTGGTTTTGTTTAGGGGAAGAAAATTTTGGACTCGAGCTGTTCTCAATTATTCGTGGGTTTGTCTCGGAGTAGTATGCGCTCGTGAATTCTCAGTGATGCTCTGGTTTTCTTTAACTTTTACTTGGGTTTGGAATGATTAGTTTTTTCCAGGTTTATATTTAATAAAAATGGTAACCAGATTATAAAAGGTAATGGAAGAATTCTTTGAATCCAGTTTTAATGGAAGCTTGACCAAGTTTTGAGTCAAATAAAAATAAAAATAAAAGTAAAATAAATGTTTTTTTACTATGCTTAGTAAAGAATTAAATCAAGTCTAAACATATAAAGGTAAATTGGAATACCAAGTTTTAAAAATATATCTAAATAATTAAGTTTTCAAAGTGATGAGTTTTATTTAAATTTATTAAACAAGTTGATCAAGTTTTCCCAAAGATTTTAAAATTTAAAATTTAGTGTTTAATTTGTTTTGTTTTAAAATAAATTATATATCTTTAACTATATAATTGATTAGTAAATGTTTTCTTATAAAGTCTAATGATGCAATTAAATTTAATTAAAGAATTTATCTTTTACTAATTAGGGAAGTTAATTAAAATTTAATCACTTAATAAAATTAGTAAGGATTTTTGACTTAATGTTATTAACCAAAGTATAATTACTAAATAATGGATAGTTAATGAATGTAATTGATTTAGGAATCAATAACTAGTGATTAAGAATAATTAATTAATGTAATTAATTTAAGATAAATTAATTGGGTTAATTAATTATGAACAATCACTTATAAAGTGGATTAAGTATTAATTACTAATGTAATTAATTAAGTGATTACATAGTAAGAGATTAATGTATAATTATGGAATTTAATTAGTTAAAGAAGTTATTTACTTATGGAAGTAATTAAATGGGAGTAATTAAGGATTAAGTACTTAGTGTGATTAATTAAAGAATCAATTAATGAAATTAATTTAAGGATTAATTAATATAAGTAATTAAGGAATAATTAATCACTGAATGTGATTAATTAAGGTTTATTAATATGATTAATTTAAGATTACTTGTTAAGTAGTAATTAATTAAAAGAATAATTAATTAATGAATGTAATTAGAGAATCATTAATAAATTAATGAGATTAATTAAAGATTAATTATTTAATGGTTAAGACTAATTAATATAATTACTTAAACTTAATGTAATCAAAGAATAATTAATCAAGGATGATTAATTAAGATGGATAATTAAGAGATGATTAATTAATTAGATTGTAATTAATTAATGTTAAATAAGAAGGATTAAGGTAATCTAAGTGATTGGGGTTGGTAATTAATTTAATTAAAGGTTAATTTAAATTGATTAAAAGTGAATCAATCTTGCTTATGAATGATTGAATGATATTGGATGATTTGGATGTGATATCTCTGATATGTGATATGTGTTACTTTGTGATATGAAATGTTTGGTTGAATTGGATAATATGGATCATCTGTCTGTGACAATGTGAATTATCTATCTGCATGTTATCCTAAATATAAGTTAAATTGTTTAAACCCTTAAACAACTTGGACATTAAAACGGTGTTTTGATTCGGTGAGACCAGGATCGGATTTTCGAATTGGATATCCAAAAACCACATCGATCCAAATTAAACGTTAAGTCGTGAAATCTTAAGTGAAAGTGAAGACTTGAAGTGTAAGGACTATTTGTCGTTAAAACTATGAGGGCGATTCCAATATGAGTTTAACGGAGGTAGTACTTCCAGATTCGAGATGAAGATTCAGAGTGCAAGGGCTATTGTCGTTAACTCTGAGGGTGATTCCAAAATGAGTGTAGCAAGATAGTGCCTTTGGTTTCGTATGAACCCGAAACGAACTTGCATGGATTGAATGATTTCAGAACATCGTCAATGGAGGACTATGAGCATTCTAAGATATATATGTTCTATAATGGTAATCGTAGCCTCAAGCCTCATCAACTGGGAATGGCTAAAACATGGGAGGTGCAGCAAGGCTAAGTGGGTAGCACCCAAGTAGGATGAGATTTTCCCCTATCTAGAGATCCCTTTTTATTCGGCTTAGTGTGTGTTGGTCGCGCCAACTGTGGGGTTGTCTTGTTCGGGACTGTCCAGTAAGGGATGGTTTCGGCCTTGTGTTGCAGGGGATTAAGGGTGGATCCTTGGTACTATGATCTAGACCAGGTACTGCGACGGGCGGTACCCCAGTAGCCCTACCATTGATGGAAACACATTTTCCCCATGTGCCTTTACGGTTTTGATTGTATAACCCACTTTGTGGCTAGTATGCTGGAATTTAATAATGTAACAATTTCAGCTATTTCTTATTTACTTGAAAACCCTAGACCCTATTATAATATAACTGGATTTCCAATCAACTGTTTTGGTTATCGTAAGGTACAAACTTTTCTGTGTTTATGTGCAGGAATTCTTACGAGATACCCTTTGTTTTCAAAGGATTTTCAAAGTTAAGCAAGTAAACCCGTTTACTCACACCAGACCCATTTTGACATGGAGTTTATTATCCATTTTATTAAACTCTTGGGTACTCAAATTTTTATGATTAGCCAAGGGATTCAGGTTAGCTTTGATGAATTCCAAAGGAGATTTAAAGCAGGAGGATTAAGCATGTAGATATATAATGGTTTCGCTATGTCTGTATCTCTGTGATGTTTTGAGTTGTATGATTGATAGGTGTTTATAACTGTCTAATTTGTGGCGTATAAGCTGTGTATCTCTGATGTATATGATACATTGTAATATCTTATTTGATGTAATATAATTTATTTGTTCTTCTGTGAGATTCTAATATTGTTTAGTTCTTCTTTTCTTTCTTTTCTCTTTTCTATCCCTTTCTTTCTTGCTAATGATGCATCTTTCTGTGGAATGAAAGGTGGGTCGTTATAGGTGGTATCAGAGCTCTAGGTTGAGTGAATACATAGGCTTTGGAGTGATTTCTATCTTGAGAGAGCGTACTTGTAATATATATATGTATATATATATATATATATATTTATATATCTACCTAATCTATTGGGTTACCTGTCCGGGTTTTCCAACATAAGTTCTAGATGTAAATTGAGTAGTGGTGTGTGTAGCACGACTACCACTAATGGAAAAGGCCCTAGTGTGTGGTTGGAAGAATATTTTTCCAGACTGTAGACCTAATACCTTCTTGAGTAAGCTTGGCAGCATTGTGTAATGATTTCTCCTATCCTGGAGGGAATCTTTTTCAAGGTTCAGAGTCCATCTTTGAAGTATAAGCTTGGTTGAGCTCGGATGAGAGGATTATCAAGAGTTTGAATCTGTCTGATGTGCAGAAGTTAGTGATGGCATCTTTAGGAAAAAGCAGCCACGTGGTGAGACGCAGTATCCAGGGATGTTCCCGAAGGTGATTCCCTTGTAGCAAGTTTAAGGAAGTTGTCTGTATTAGAGTATGAGACTAAGGTCGATGAGTTACCTCGTTGTGTCATGGTCTCATTGTCACCCCCTTAAGGAGAGCGAGATGTTTGTACTTGGTTTCAGTCCCGAATTTCTTGAGAAATGTCTGCCTATCTTGAAGGCTCTTTTATGGAGTTGGTTGATATAGCTTTGAGGTTCAAGGAGCTTTTGGATAAGGAAGTCTTTGGAATCTGGGGCAGCAGTGGCAGCTCGGAAGTGTTGAGTGTGCTGGCAGGAAGGTCTTTTGGCTTGTAGTATCTTAGAGGTGAAGTTCGAAAGCAGTAGAGTGGCCCGTTTGTTCGATGGTTCTGAAGGCTTTGTGATTCTACTGTCAATGGGCTGGGAAAATGGTGAAGGCTTGCTCACTTTTTCAGGAAGCTCAATAGAGCATGGTGTTTTTGGTTGAGGGTGGACTATCATATTTTTATTCTGGTAGCAAAGGTTTAAGATGTTCTGATTTATTAAGAGAGAATGGTTTCTTTGGAACTGAACTAGGTGGGATCGCAAAAGTGACTTGTGATAGTTCAGGGTTCATCTGAGTGAACTTTTGATATGAGACTGAAGTTACTCAAGAGAAGCTAGGAGTTATCGAAGTGGTCAGAGATTTTCCTGATGTTTTCGAGGAAGCTAAAAGGTTGTCCACATCGTAGATTGAGTTTCCATATCGATTTGGTTTCGAAAGAGACATCGATGATTCATCCTAATGGAAGGATGGTTTCTAGAGAAAGGATATGGTGAAGCATCTCAGAATTTCATGAAGAATCTGTGTTTTCTCTTTGTATCTAGTTTCAAGTTTCCTCCAGCTAAGGGTAGTTGAAGATAGTACCCTTGACCGAGGACTCATATATTTCTTTGGGTAGTTGGTTATGTCTTTAAGTTAACCAACGTTCTCGCTTGTTTGCGGATCTGATGAACCGTGCTTTCGGGACGTATGGATCAGGTTTGTGCTCAAATTCTCCAACGGCATTCTCATCTATTCTCGAATCAGAGTTGTGCAATGGAAGCGAGGTAGCAACTGTTCAATAATGGAAGCAACCTTTGGTTCCTATGGAAGTTTGTAGTATTATTGGATTAGCCGTATTCTTCATGAAATTCATCCGGAGTTGTTCTAGGATTTCTTCTTACTTGACTAAGCTGACTGGGATCAAATGGACTTTTAAGTGTGAAGAAATTTTCAGGATCTGAAGGCGAGGATGTGAGTGCACCTATTTTGGCTATTCCGAATAAGAGAAGTAAGTTCAAAGTCTACTAGTACTTGTGGAGCAGAGTTGTGTTCTGGATTTAGGCAGATTTTGGGAAAACCATATGGTTGGTTAGAATCCGGAGTTTGTCTTATGCTTGGTCCAAGTTTGTTTCGGGAAGTATCTGCCTAGGTTGAACTGTTCAAGGAAGAGATTAAGCAGCCCAGGATCGTATGATGAGTTATGCAGATAAGAGATGAAGGATATTGGAATTTGAAGTTAAAGATTTGGAATTTGATTAAGTTTTCTCCGATCAAAGGAGCAATAAGGTTTGGTAAGTTTGGGAAGTTGGCTCCGAGGATTATTGGATATTTCTGTGTTCTCGAAAGGATAAGTTCTTTGGTCTACATGATTGAATTGCCAGATCGAATGACTGGGATTCAAAAGGTATTTCACGTATCTATGAGGGAGTACATGTATGATCCATTACTGGCTATGGAACCAGTAGTCAGGAGAATTTGGAAGTTGTGCAGGACTTGAGTATAGTCTGATATCCTGTTCAGACTTATAGATCGAGACGTGAAGGAGCTCAGAATCAGAATGGTGCAGTTAGTTTAGAATCTGTAGAGCGAGTATCCTAGTGATTTATACCTGGGAAACTCTAGATAGTATTAGGATGATTTATCCTGATTTGTGTGAGGAAAATTGGGTTTACTTGTTTGAATAAATTGGTTGCTATGGTTGCTAGTATATGATTGATATGAATGCTGGCGATATGATTGATATGAATGCTGGCGATTTAAAATTAAAACTTTTGCTAGATTATTAAATTATCTTTACTTTTAAATTTCGGGAACGAAATTCTTTTAAGGGGGAGGAATGTGATAACTCGGAATTTTGGGCAATACCAATTTAATAATCTTTATTAGTAATTATTTAAAATGTGCAATATTGGCTTTTATAATCACTTAAATTGGCATGTTTATTCTTTTAAAAGCTAATAAGCTAATAAATATTTAATTTGGCAGAATTTACATTTTCAAAGGCTAATAATATTTAATTGGTAAAATTCACCTTTTAAAAGCTAATAATTTTCTATTTATAACGTATATATTGATGTATATATTGTAAATAGGAACACTTTGGTTTTAGTTTAATAAAAAATATGTTTTCAAATTATAATATATATGTTTGTATATATTGTGATTTGAGGTTCTGTTTTAAAATTCAATATAATAATTTCAAAAGCTAATATTAAAAATGTATTCTACTTATAATGTATATATATATATGTATATAAATTATGATAAATAAAACTTTGATTTGAACTTAATAAGAAAATATGTTTTCAAATTTATGATATATATATATCTGTGTGTATGTATATATGGTGATTTGGAAGATAATATTCGAATTTAATACAATATTTTTCAAATTTTATTTAAAATAAAATTCTATTTTTCAAAAGATATTTAAAAGAAATGAGTATTAAATCTTTGATTATATAATCTGGTTCGTGAAGCAAAATCATGAATTTAGGTGTATAAATTGAGATTTTTAGTTTGGGAATTGATGAGATAACCGGGTTTGAATGAATTTGGGTTTATCGCCAATTTCTGGCGATCGGCATGGTGGATGTCTTCAAGATCGTGGTCGAAGTTGACTGGAGGGTTAACGATCACGAGAAAAATGAGGTTGTATTTTGTTATTGGCCGTGGTGGTTGGAATGTGGCGATCTAGGGTTCGGCGTAACGTCTTGGTCGTGTTGATCTCTGAGCTTCGTGTGGAGTCGGTGGATCACCGGAGATGATTGCATAAGGGGGATTAGGAGCTGGATGTCGTGGCGCAACTGTGGGTTGAACGACATGTATACTGGAGGTCGGAGATGACGGCCAGCGTTGATTTTACGATCGGATATGGGTTCTTGTTTTGATCGAGTTGCTCGATTTTTGTCTGGTCATCGACTTCGTGGTTCTGAAGGGTCGCTTTGCTTGCTGTGGTTGTTGGTAGCTGGGCGAGGGCCTGAAAGATGGTCGGCGTTGGGCTATTTCATCGTGCATGTGCACGATGGTGATACGAGTGTCTGGTTTTGTTTAGGGGAAGAAGAAGAATTTGGACTCGAGTTGTTCTCAAATTATTCATGGGTTTGTCTCGGAGTAGTTTGAGCTTGTGAATGCTCAGAGATGATCCAGTTTTCTTTAACTTTGCTCGAGCTTAGATTGATTAGTTTTTTTTCAAGGTTTAAATTTAATAAGTTTATGTGTTTAAAGTTTTAAATTTAATAAAAATGGCAACTAGATTATAAAAGGTAATGGAAGATTTCCTTGAATCTAGTTTTAATGGAAGCTTTACCAAGTTTTGAGTTAAATAAAAATAAAAATGAATGGTTTTTTTACTATGTTTAGTAAAAAGAATTAAATCAAGTCTAAACATATAAAGGTAAATCGGAATACCAAGTTTTAAAAATATATCTAAATAATTAGGCCCTGTTTGGCTTGTCGTTTTTAGTTTTATATTTTCGTCTATACAAAAGCGTGTCCGTTGTATGTATTGTTGAAAAACAAACAATTTTGAGAAACGAAATTAACTTGCAAAATAGAAACCAAGATTATTTTGTTTTTCGTGTTTCAGGAGATAACAAAAGCACGGAGAACAATCCAACTCTTTCATTGTCCGTTGGTCGTCGCAATGGCTAAGAATTATAAATCTTCTTCTCTTATTTTTTGCTATTTCTTGGTGCAAGTTGAAAACACAAAACTCAAAATACAAAATGAAACCAAACAGGCCTTAAGTTTTCAAAGTGACAAGTTTTATTTAAATTTATTAAACAAGTTGATCAAGTTTTCCCAATATTTTATATTTTAAAATTTAGTGTTTAATTTGTTTTGTTCTAAAATAAATTATTTATCTTTAACTATATAATTGATCAGTAAACATTTTCTAATAAAGTCTAATGATGTAAATAAAATTAATTTAATTAAAGAATTTATCTTTAATTAATTAGGGTTGTGATTAATTATAAGATAATTAATTAGGGAAGTTAATTAAAATTTAATCACTTAATAAAATTAGTAAGGATTTTTGATTTAATGTTATTAACCAAAGTATAATTACTAAATAATGGATACTTAATGAATGTAATTGATTGAGGAATCATTAACTAGTGATTAGGAATAATTAATTAATGTAATTAATTTAAGATAAATTAATTGGGTTAAATAATTATGAATAATCACTTACAAAGTGGATTAAGTATTAATTACTAAATTTAATTAATTAAGTGATTACCTAGTAAGAGATTAATGTATAATTATGGAATATAATTAATTAAAGAAGATAATTACTTATGGAAGTAATTAAATGGAAGTAATTAAGGATTAATTACTTAGTGTGATTAATTAAAGAATTAGTTAATGAAATTAATTTAAGGATTAATTAATGTAATTAATTAAGGAATAATTAATTGCTGAATGTGATTAATTAAGGTTATTTAATATGATTAATTTAAGATTACTGGTTAAGGAATAATTAATTAAAAGAATAATTAATTAATGAATGTAATTAGAGAATCATTAATAAATTAATGAGATTAATTAAAGATTAATTATTTAATGGTTAAGACTAATTAATATAATTAATTAAAGTTAATGTAATTAAAGAATAATTAATCAAGGATGATTAATTAAGATGGATAATTAAGAGATGATTAATTAATTAGTTTGTAATTAATTAATGTTAAATAAGCAATATTAAGGTAATCTAAGTGATTAGGGTTGGTAATTAATTTAGTTAAAGGTTAATTAAATTGATTAAGAATGAATCAATCTTGCTTATGGATGATTGAAGGATATTGGATGATTTGGATGTGATATCTCTGATATGTGATATGTGTTGCTTTATGATATGAAATGTTTGGTTGAATTGGATAATATGGATAATCTGTCTATGATAATGGGAATTACCTATATGCATGTTGTCCTAAATATAAGTTAAATTGTTTAAACCCTTAAACAACTTGGATATTAAAACGACGTTTTGGATTCGGTGAGACCGGGATCAGATTTTCGAATTGGATATTTGAAAACCACACCGATCCAGATTAAACGTTAGGTCATGAAATCTTAAGTGAAAATAAAGACTCGAAGTGTAAGGACTATTTGTCGTTAAAACTCTGAGGGTGATTCCAATACGAGTGTAATGGAGGTAGTACTCCCAGATTCGAGATGAAGATTTAGAGTGCAAGGCTATTGCCGTTAACTCTGAGGGTGATTCCAAAATGAGTGTAGCAAGATAGCGCCTTTGGTTTTGTTCGAACCCAGAACAAGCTTGTACGGATTGAATGCTTTCAGAACATCGACAATGGAGGACGATGAGCATTCTAAGATAGATGTGTTCTATAACGGTAATCGTAGCCTCAATCCTCATCAACTGGGAATGGCTAAAATAGGGAAGGTGCAGCAAGGCTAAGTGGGTAGCACCCAAGTAGGATGAGATTTTCCCCTATCTAGATGTCCCTTTTTATTCGGCTTAGTGTGTGGTTGGCCGCGCCAACTGTGGGGTTGTCTTGTTCGGGGCTATCCAGTAAGGGATGGTTCCGGCCTTATGTTGCAGGGGATTAAGGGTGGATCCTCGGTACTATGATCTAGACCAGGTACTATGACGGGCGGTACCCCAGTAGCCCTGCCATTGATGGAAACCCATTTTCCCCACGTGCCTTTACGATTTTGATTGTATAACCCATTTTGTGGCTAGTATGCTGGAATTTAATAATGTAACAATTTCAGCTATTTCTTATTTACTTGAAAACCCTAGACCCTATTATAATATAACTGGATTTTCAATCAAATGTTTTGATTATCGTAAGGTAAAAACTTTTCCGTGTTTATGTGCGGGAAGTACCAAATGCCTTTTGTTTTCAAAGGTTTTTCAAAGTTAAGCAACTTTAGCCCATTTACTCACATCAGACCCATGTCTGACCCGGAGTTTATTTTCTATTTTATTAAACTCTTAGGTACTAATTTTTATGAGTAGCCAAGGGATTCAGGTTAGCTTTGATGAATTCCAGTGGAGATTTGAAGCAGGAGGCTTTAGCATGTAGATATATAATGGTTCCGCTGTGTCTATATCTCTTTGATGTTTTGAGTTGTATGACAGATAGGCTTTTATAACTGTCTAATTTGTGATGTATAAGCTGTGTATCTCTGATGTATATGATACTTTGTAATATCTTATTTGATGTAATATAATTTATTCGTTCCGCTGTGAGATTCTTATATTGTTTAGTTCTTCTTTTCTTTCTTTTCTCTTTTCTATCCCTTTCTTTCTTACTAATGATGCATCTTTCTATGAAATGAAAGGCGGGTTGTTGCAGTTTGTTTGATGTATGTTGCTTGCTTTCCGTTAGTTTTGCCTTCTGCTATTCTAAAACTGATGTAACGACCCGATTTTACGATGCCCAAAAATCAACATCAATACGTCCACCGTATCAAATGTCGAATAATCGAATGTCGAAAAACCGAACCGTTAGGGTTAAAGAATAAGGAGGTAGAAGAAGAGAAAAAAACAACAATAGAATCTTACCAAAGCAGCAGAATAAAATATAATGGATAATAACTGATCTTTAAAACAAAGAACTATATTTGTTCACATGTTACATCATCATCATACACAGTGGAATATTTATCGAATACGTGTAATACGTCTTGCCACCCAGCCCGTTTCCTGAGCTCCATGCAGTCCATCCAGAAATATGTATTCTATAATACTCGGTCTGACCCGAGCATTATAGTTAAATAACACCCGAGTCGGTCTAGAACCAGTGTGAGAAATCACAATCAGTTGGATTAATAAAGTTTCAAAATCATTTGAAATCAAAGGTATCTCGTAAGACCATGCCACAAATAAACATGCCGAGTTTTTACCTTACGATAACCAAAACATTTCTTATAAAATCCTCTGATATTATAGTAGTGTCTATATACAAATACTTATTCAAATAGCCGAAATTATTACATTATTAAATTCCAGCTACTAGCCACAAAGTGGGTTCTACAAACAAAACCGTAAAGGAATGTAGGGAGAATGGATTTCCATCAATGATTGGGCTACTGGGGTACCGTCCGTCACAATAGTGGTCTAGATCACCGTACCGAGGATCCACCCTGATCCACTGCATCACAAGACCAGAGCTACCCCTTACTGGATAGTCCAAATAAGTTCACCCCACGGTTGGGATCTGCAACCATCCACACAGCCGAAATAAAGGGACATCTAGATAAGGGTGACCTTACGCTAATTGGTTGCTAGGCACTTAGCCTTGTGTGCACCTCTCATGTTTTATCCATTCCCAGTTGATGAGGCTCGAGGCTACGCGTTTTCTTTTTAGCACACATTCACTTAGAGTGCTCATCGTCCTCCTGACGATGTTCTGAAAGCATTCATCCATACAAGTCCATTCCGGGTTTGAACGGAACCGAAAGCTCTACTCCTAATGCATCCATTTTGGAATCACCCTTAGGATTAGGAGCGATTAACCCTTGCACTTCACTGCTCCATTTTCGACTCCAAGCTCTTGTCTTCTTCAAGAAAACATTCAAACCAGTTCGAAGTGGTTTTCGAAAAATTAATTCCGATCTCGGTCTCTTCGAAACGTTCAGCGCATTGGCCAATATTGGTAGTCGATTATTTAACTATCAAATAACATTCACTAACAACCAACAGACTTTAAATAATTTTCCAAATTATTTATTTCAAAATAACTTTGCAAGCAATTTTTACATACTTCAACCCTTTGAAAACAGTTTCAAATCACCTTTCTCTTGTGGAAATAAATTTCCCAAATATTTGTTTATTTCCACTGAAAATCACCAAGTCCAAGTACTTTAGATTTTAAAATAATTTAAAATACTTTATTCTAAAAATATACTTCTAAAACATTTAAATTAAAACCACTTAAACACTTTATTCAAATATATGTACTTAAACACTTTAACATAAAAATTAAATAAACACTTTATTTAAAATACTAATTATGAATTTTATAAGAATTTCCCATGTAAAACTTTAAGCTAAAACATATCTTAAAATAAAAGTTATGAAATTCTATATAAGTTTTCCAAATAAAAACTTAAGCCAACTATCTTCAAAAAAATCAAACTACTTATAAAATATAAATATTAATAATTATCTTTTAAATCATAATACCAATGAACCCTTTTAAAATAATAACTACTATAACTAATTTAATAAATATTTACTTTTTTTTATATTTTAAACAACTTAAATAGTAATTCTCAAAACATCTTTAAAACAACTTTAAAACTTTTAACTTGTACTTAAAAAAACTGCTTCGAAAACGTACCGGGCTTTCCAGGGAAATAAAATATCCTTTCAGACCTTTAAAAATAAACTATTATTCATTTTTAAAACAATTTACCCATTCCTTTATAAATTCCCGTCCTGAATTTATACTTTCAAATATCCACTGATAATCTTATTTCACTTTATTTATAAACCCCTTTTATAAATTCCATAATCCCACCCTCCTTTTAAATCACAGTTTCAAACACTTAATCCATTTCCAAATCGATTTCCAAAATCAACTCCATTGTAAAATAAATTCTTTCCCAAATTTATTTCCAAAACCCATTAACTCCATATTCATTTCTTATTTATGGTTTAAAATCTTATTTAAACTGAAATGTCCATTTCATTCAAAATTCTACTCCTTTAGATTTCTTCCCAAACATTTAAATCTTAAGTTTTGAAAATGAAACCCTTTTAAATTTTTGAACAATATCACTTAAGTTCCAAAACTCTTATTTCATTTATTTAAATCTCTATCTTTATTTCCATACTCAGATTTATTTAATAGAATTTATAAAAAAACAAACCTTTATATATTTTTCAAATTCAATCTTTAATTACCCAAATTTACTATATTATTTTTTAAAAATTCTCTCTTTTCATTTTCCCCTTTCAAAAATCCAATCTATATATTCTTGATAACTTAGTATGCCCAAATATATTAAATCAAACCATAGAATCCAATATTTCAATTACCAATATAATCTATCTCAGATTATTAAATTAATCAGACCACAGAATATTAAAACGATCTAAATATTTTGAGAAATCCTGTTGGAACCTGTTTCCCTGCATCCATAGAAGTTAGCACAACCATTTAAAATACCAATCCCGCTTCAAAGCAGGATATCGCGGTATATGGGTCATCCGCTATTATGCGGGGAGCATAGGGTCTCATCCGCTATATAATGCAGGAAATCAATCACTCATATACACACACACACACACACATACATACACTATCATATATAATATCCCATCAAGTCAATTCAATCATTCAACCATGACTTTAAATCCTGTTTTGACATCAATACCGTCTGTTCGAAATTTTCTACAGCAAACTGTGTGATCCTTTTGTCAAACATCATCAAAATATTTTTGATGCCTCAATAACTGAGATCTTTACCAAGTCTAACTGTGGGATAGAGATTAGCTAAATCTTCAGATACAAAGTAATGCAACTGTGTAGCAAACTCGACACCGATTGGACCACCACCAACTATAACAAAATGGAGGTTTTTCTTCCTCTTCTCATCGTTTAAGTTTGGAAGGCTGGCTCTTTCAAAACAATCCATTACACTCCTTCAATTCGCTGAGCGTCCTCTGTTAGTCCATGAGATGTTGGTTTTGATGACAACAACCTTAGAATAGATTATAAAATATAAATACTAACATTATAAGTTTAGATATATATGTATATGCAAGAATTAACCATGCAGGTACCAAGAATGAAGACTGCACAATATAGAGATTTAAGATATCTAGAATGAAGACTCATGAGTACCAAGATTATCAAGAGTTCAAGAATTCAAATAATTTATTCTTTAATTTGAAAATTTTGTTAAAACACCTAGAAAAGCACTGGCATCGTAAAATCCAATTTATTCGTGGAATGGAATCCACTTCGATCCTGTTAAAGGGATGGAACCCTAAGTAGGATAGAACCTACGAAAAATCTAGTGGAACATTGTTTTGTATCCGCTAACCTTTTATTCAAAATGATTTTTTTAAAATTATATCTTGTTTTCAAAATGAATTCAATAACTTCCTTTTAAAAGCATCAAAAACATCTATCTTGATTTAAATAATTTTAGCCTTAAAATCATCTTTAATTTAAAAGTCAAATTACTCCTGATTTTAAACTATCTTTTAATATAATATATTTAACTTTTAATATTTATACTTAGATTTAAATATAAAATTATAGTTAAATTCTATATATATATATATATTATTATCTATATTTACTTATGAATTTTAACTATAGTCAAATATATTTATAAAGTTTAAAATAGTTTTAATACAAGATAAAGGTTATTTTCAAAGAAAATCAAATCATCAAAAAATGCTTTGGGATGTCGACATACTCATGGTGACCATATCGACATGGTGTCAGTTGAGTTCAAAATTTCAATTTCAAAAGAAGTGTCTATTCGCCATAACTCTTCACGAATGGACATGATTGTTGTTCTACTATAAATAGGGGTCAGTTTCAACGAATTTTACATCAAATTTTCTAGTTTTTCACTCCTCTTCTTCTTCCACTTTTCTTAGTAAAAATTCTTATCATTACTCTGCCGAAATCTACATTGAATTGAACTCAATCATTCGTAGTTTGATTCTCTATCACTATCTCAACAAGATCCTCAGTGCTATTCAGAGTTATAGGCTTTTTGTAACCGACTTAGCAAGAAAAGGTGTGATTGTAGCCTTGAAAATCAATCAAGCGTGATAAGGTGTGATTGTAGCCTTGGGAAATCAATTAGGTGAACTCGTTGCCCGTAAAATCAATTGGCTGAAGTTGTAGCCCGAAAAATCAAGTATCTCTACCCAGAAGACTGTGATTCTGGAGGGTGTACCTCGTAGCCTTGAAATCGAGGGTGTAATTGTAAAGATTGCTTTTGAAAGGAAATCCGTACTTGTGCTGCGGGACTGGATGTAGGGTAACTCCGAACCAGTATAAAATCCGGTATGTTCTTTCCTTTACTGCTTTTTATTTTATTTCTACATCTGTGTTTGTTTCTGTGATCATATCTGTGTTTGTATATTGCACACATCTGTGTTTAAATTAACATAAACTCAGAAAGATTTAGTAATTCTTTATAAACACTATTCACCCTCCTCTAGTGTTAATTCTATCCTTAAGATCTGTAATTCGCATTTCTCACAATTGGTATCAGAGTCAGGTTTTCAAAGTTTCATATTCTGATTTTTGATTTTTTTTCAAAATGGCTATATTTGTTAATACTAGTTTAGAAATATTCAAATCATCATTGCTTCATGAGTCTGCATATAATCAATATTCAAATTCAAGTTATCTACCAAAATTATTTGATGTGCAGGAATCATGCTTTATGGCTGTTGAGGAATCAATTCACAATGGACAAATTGTGCAGATTAGAAAGAACAAATGGATACTTGATAGTGGATGTTCTAGACACATGACTGGCAATCCAGATATACTGAACGATATTTTATACAAAGATGGAGGACTGGTTAATTTTGGAGACAATTCAAAAGGATATATGATTGGCATCGGTAAAGTCGGTAATTCTAAAACTCCTACAATTACTAATGTTTTGCTAGTTAAGAATCTGAAACATAATCTGCTAAGTATAAGTCAACTATGCGATAAAAGATATAAAATTAAATTTGAAAAAGATAAATGTCACATTGAAGATAATAATTCAACCATTATATTTGAGGGAGTCAGGAAAAAGAATATTTATATTCTTAGTATGAAAGTTTCAAATGACAACCTGTGTCTGTTGGCAAATACAAGTGACCCTTGGATTTGGCATAAGAGATTTGGGCATTTTAATTTCAAACTCTAATCTAGATTGTCAAAACATGATCTAGTAAGAGGGCTTCCTAAAGTGAATTTTAAAGTAGATCGTCTATGTAATGCTTGTCAATTAGGAAAACTTAGAAAAAGTTCTTTTAAATTAAAAGATATGATTTCAATTTAGAAACCTCTTGAATTACTTCATCTTGATTTATTTGGTCCATCTCAAATTCTGTCATAAATCATAGTAAATATGTTTTCGTAATTATAGATGATTATCCTAGATTTACATGGACAATATTTTTGAAACATAAAAGTGATACTTTTGAATGTTTTAAGATCTTTTCAAAAAGAATTCAAAATCAATTTTCTCTAAAAATTATAACTATCCGAAGTGATCACAGTGGTGAATTTGAAAATAAAATTTTTGAGGAATTCTGCAATAAAAAGGGAATGACGCACAGTTTTTCATTTCCAAGGAATCCACAACAAAACGGAGAAGTAGAACGTAAAAATAGGTCGATTCAAGAGTGTGCGAGAACTATGCTTTCAGATAGTAATTTACCAAAGAATTTTTGGGCAGAAGCAGTTGCTACCGCCTGTTATATTTTAAATAGAATTTTAATTAGACCTTTAACTGATAAGACATCTTATGAACTTCTTTATTCAAAGAAATCTAAGGTATCTTATTTCAAATTTTTTTGAAATAAATGTTTTATTTTAAATACAAAAGATAACTTAGATAAATTTGATCCTAAATCCGACAAAGGAATCTTTATCGGATACTCTAATAGAAGTAAAGCATACATAGTGTTTAATTTAAAAACTAACACCGTCGAAGAAACAATGCATGTCTCATTTGATGAAAATTTTAAAATTTTTGAAGATACAAATGATGAAGAGGATTTAATCACTCAAAATCAAGAATCAATTGAAACTAATATTGAAATTAATCATCCTAATAAAAGGACTAAACTTTTAAAAGATCATCCTATAGAAAATATACTGGGAGATATGCAATCTGTTGTCAAAACTAGAAATCAACTAAGTAAAATGAGTAATGTAGCTTTTATATCAACCATTGAACCCAAAAATCCAAAGAAGCATCAACTGATGATCCATGGATTTTGGCTATGCAAGAAGAATTAAATCAATTTACTAGAAATGGTGTTTGGGAACTTATTCCTAGACCTGAAAATAAAACTATAATTGGAACTAAATGGGTTTATAAAAATAAAATGAATGAACAAGGAGAGTTAGTTAGAAATAAAGCTCGATTAGTCACTCAAGGTTATTGTCAAGAAGAAGGAATAGATTTTGATGAAACCTTTGCTCCTGTAGTAAGATTAGAAGCCATTAGGATTCTACTTGCCTTCGCAAATCATAATAATTTCAAATTATTTCAAATGGATGTTAAAAGTGCATTTTTAAATGGATTTGTAAAAGAAGAAGTATATGTTGAACAACCACCACTTTTTGAAAATGATAAATTACCAAATCATGTTTACAAACTTAAGAAAGCTTTATATGGTCTAAAACAAGCTCCTAGAGCCTGGTATGATAGACTAAGATCTTATTTATTACCATCAAATTTTGAAATTGGTAAAGTAGATAATACTCTTTTTATTAAAAGAAATAAAAATGATATTCAACTAGTACAAGTTTACGTAGATGATATCATTTTTGGATCAACTAATTTTGAAATGAATAAAGAATTTTCTGAAATATTGACAAAAGAGTTTGAGATAAGTCATATGGGTGAATTAAATTTCTTTTTAGGATTACAAATAAAACAATTAGATAATGATATCTTTATTAGTCAAGAAAAATATGTAAAGAGCTAATTAGTAAATTAGGTTTGACTACTACAAGTGGAAAACCCACTCCCATGGCAACCAATGTGTACCTTAGTAAAGAAGATCTTTCAAAAGATGTAGATCAAAAATTATATAGAGGAATGATTGCATCACTACTCTATATTACTGCTAGTAGACCTGATATCATGCATAGTGTTTATCTCTGTGGCAGATATCAATCCCAACCTAAAGAAGCCCACTTAAAAGCCGTAAAATGAATCATAAGATATATTAAACACACATCCGATTATGGTTTATTTCACCCTAAAAATGATTCTTTTGACTTAATATCTTACTGTGATGCTGATTATGCTGGTTGGAAATCAGACCGAAAAAGTACAAGTGGGACTTGTCACTTTTTGGCGTATTCTCTGGTTTCCTGGTTTAGTAAAAAGCAAAACACGGTTTCTTTACCAACAACTGAAGCAGAGTATATTTCTGCTGCTTTTGCTTATTCTTAAGTAATATATATGCAACAAACTTTAAAAGATTATGGTTTAAATATCTCAAAATCACCAATTTATTATGATAATACTAGTGCAATAAATTTATCAAAAAATACTACTCATCATGCTGGAACTAAACATATTGATATCAGCCATCATTTTCTCAGAGATAATATAAGTAAGGAAGTAGTTACTCTTGATTATATTAATTCTAAGAATCAAATTGCTGATATCTTAACAAAACCCTTAAATGAATCAATATTTACAAAATTAAGAAGGGAATAAGGTATTTGTTCGATAACTGAAATATAAAATATAAATATCTATTATAATAAATAATTAATAATAAAATAAATCAAATAGTAGAAATATAAAGGAGCATGTCGACATCCCCCATATACCCATGTCGACATACAACGTTTATTTTTTAAAAAAACTTTCCCACCAAAATTCAAAAAAAAATTGGTTATATATCCTTTTTATTTTCGAATTTTTGATCATTCTCTCTGTTCTCTTTCTGTTCTATCTTCTGAAACAAATAAAATCATGGCATCTTCTTCCAAATAAAACATAAAATCAACATTTTCATTCCCCTCTCCTACTTCTGGTCCATTTCAACGTACTACTCTCGCTCGTGTTATAAAAATGGAGAGTCTCTGAAGGATGCACTTGAGATGATGACTGAAATTCAAGTGATTCAACTCCGTATGGCAAAGGAACAAGAGAGACAAGGCAAGATTCTTAGGAATTTGCAAAAATTCTTGATGGATAATCAAGCCAACCCTATCTTGATTGATGAAGATTCTTCACTCAATCAAGAACAAGAGGCCAGTGAAGAAGAAGAAGAACCCATGGAAGAAGCACAAGTGGAGGATGACGACAAAGTTGTGTGCGTTGGAGAAGTGTGTTTTGACAAAGATGGGAATCTTGTCGAACAACGTGGAAATTTCTGTTTCCATTATCCAAACTGTTCGATTCATAGATCTCCTATGTTCAAAAACACACATTGGTTTCTTTTCTTTCTTTACCTTTGTTGTTTATTCGTTCTTACGTTTACAACGAAAATGTAAATATAATTATATGATTAATAAATTGTGTTCTTATATGTGTTCCTCCTTATTAATAAATATAACTATATGGTTATCATATTCTTAGAATAGTTAGTAGTTTAGGATTAGGATTATTTAAGTGTTGATTATTTATGATAACATTATCATTATAATTACACATAATAGGGTATTAGATTTAGGGGGAGTTATATAGTTTGGAGTTATAAAGTTTATAGTTTGTTTTTTGTTGATGACAAAGGGGGAGAAGTATAAAATAGGGTAGTTAGGCATAGATTAAGGGGGAGTTACTAGTTTTAGGGGAGTTATTAGGATAGAAATAATATTTTATAAACAAAGGTTGTCATCATCAAAAAGGGGGAGATTGCTAGTCCATGAGATGATGGTTTTGACGACAACAACCTTATAATAGATTACAAAATATAAATACTAACATTATAAGTTTAGATATATATGTATATGTAGGAATTAACCATGCAGGTATCAAGAATGAAGACTGTACAGTATAGAGATTCAAGATATCAAGACTGAAGACTCATGAGTATCAAGATTATCAAGAGTTCAAGAATTCAAGTAATTTATTCTTTAATTATAAAATTTTGTTAAAACTCCTAGAAAAGCACTGGCATCTTAAAATTCAATTTATTCGTGGAATGGAATCCACTTCGAGCCTGTTAAAGGGATGGAATCCTAAGTAAGGGATATAACCTACGAAAAATCTAGTGGAACATTGTTTTGTATCCGCTAACCTTTTATTCAAAATGATTTTTTCTTAAAATTATATCCTGTTTTCAAAATGATTTCAAAAACTTCCTTTTAAAAGCATCAAAAACATCTATCCTGATTTTAAATAATTTTAGCCTCAAAATCTTCTTTAATTTCAAAGTCAAATTACTCCTGATTTTAAACTATCTTTTAATATTATATATTTAACTTTAATATTTATACAGATTTAAATATAAAATTATAGTTAAATTCTATATATATTATTATCTGTATTTACTTATGAATTTTAACTATAGTCAAGTATATTTATAAAGTTTAAAATAGTTTTAATATAAGACAAAGGTTATTTTCAAAGAAAATCAAATCATCAAAAAATGCTTTGGGATGTCGACGTACCCATGGTGACCATGTCGACATGGTGTCAGTTGAGTTCAAAATTTCAATTTCAAAAGAAGTGTATATTCTCCATAACTCTTCACGAATGGACATGACTATTATTCTACTATAAATAGGGGTCAGTTTCAATGAATTTTACAATAGATTTTCTGGTTTTTCACTCCTCTTCTTCTTCCATTTTTATTAATAAAAATTCTTATCATTACTCTACCGAAGTCTACATTGAATTGAACTCGATCATTCGTAGTTTGATTCTCTATCACTATCTCAATAAGATCCTTAATGCTGTTCAGAGTTAAAGGCTTTTTGTAATCAACTTAGCGAAAAAAGGTGTGATTGTAGCCTTGGAAATCAATCAACATGATAAGGTGTGATTGTAGCCTTGGGAAATCAATTGGGTGAACTTGTTACCCATAAAATCAAGTGGGTGAACTTGTAGCCCGGAAAATCAAGTATCTCTACCCAGACGATTGCGATTCTGGAGAGTGTACCTCGTAGCCTTGAAATCGAGGGTGTAATTGTAAAGATTGCTTTTGAAAGGAAATCCGTACTTGTGTTGCGGGACTGCATGTAGGGTAACTCCGAACCAGTATAAAATCCGGTGCGTTCTTTCCTTTACTGCTTTTTATTTTATTTCTGCATCTGTGTTTGTTTCTGTGATCGTATCTGTGTTTGTATATTGCACACATCTGTGTTTAACTTAACATAAACTCAAAAAGGTTTTTTATAAACGCTATTCAACCCCCTCTAGTGTTAATTCTAGCCTTAAGATCCGTAATCCGCATTTCTCACATCCTCTACTTCCTTCAAAAAAAATGACAGTTCTCCTCTACAATAGGTGTATTAAATGTGTTTGACTTAGCTCCAGCAGCTATCACCAAGTAGTCATAATTAAGCTGAATTTCACCGGTTCCATCCAAACTTGTTCCATGTTCAGATCTACATTGAATTTTCTTGTTAGCTGGATCAAATTTTGTAACACTCAGCCTCCTAGAATTTCACATCACCCCCTTTCTTTCTAACAATTCTACGAATTGGCAAAACTATACTACGTGCTTCAACGGAGCCACATGTAACACTTGGTAGCAATGGAGTAAATGTGAAGTAGTTTCGAGGTGATACAATTTCTAGATCATACAATGAAGCATCTAAATTCCTTAGAAAACTTGTGCTAGCCCAAACAGTTCCATGAACCACCACCTTCTTTAGGGCAGGTACTTGAGTTGACTCAAAAGCATGACCTGTACTTGCATCAGCATAAGCCATAAGACCTCCACTACTAGCTACGACAAAAAGAACAATGACTCCGCAGTTTGGAAAGAAAGCCTCGAGAAGCGCCATCAAGGAGTACAGCGGCGAATCTCATGACAAGATCAGAGGTGGGAGAAATTGAGACTTTAGATCTTAAAATTGAATCTACTTAATTAATCTTACAATCATGGATTTTTTTGAGCATTCGATTGATTTGAAAAGAATTGAACCGGAGAGGACATTGCTTATTTGGTTTAGTTAATAAAAAGAAAAAAAGGGAACGAGGCATGAGTGATAGATGGCGTTGGAAATGAAATGTTTTAATTTGCCTATATATTTATCTTAAATTCAAATTTAAATCGTCACGATTTCCGCAACTCAAAAATCTCGATCTCCAATCGAAGCGTGCCGCTAGGCATTTATAATATTAAATCCCTATTATGAACGCAATGGAAAAGGTTTTGAGTCCTGACTCGATTATATGGAGAAGATAGCTTTTTAAACCCAGTTATTAAATTAAATTTTCGATATAAATTTAGCGTGTTTATCCACCGTACGATCCCATGACAACTCCAAATGCTATGAAAATTGAAATCCGATAATAACACACTATTACGGATTCAATGAAACTAGTTTCGTCGAATTCCGAGACTGTGCCGTTGATGGCTATTTTTAAATATCAATTTAAACAATATATTTTTAAAACTGAACAAATTTTTAAATTCAATTTTACAATTTCTATTACCTTCAGTATTATAAATATAAAATTTCCAAGCCTTTGAAATATTTTTAACCAGCTTACAAATCAAGATTCAATATTTTACCCAATTTCTACTAATTAAATTCAATAATTTAATTTCCAAATAAATAGTGATATTTGAAATTCAAGTTAAACCAGAAATTTTGGGTCGTCACATTCCTCCCTTCTTAAAAGAATTTCGTCCTCGAAATTACTAGTTAAGAGGAATGGTCCAATACCCATTAACTATTAACTCATAACCAAACAGTTTTATTAAAACACCACCCCAAACAATCCTATTATTAAAGACACACGACCATCCTTACTAACCTTCCAAACTCTTCCATAGTTTCTAAACAACATTATTTACTCAATAGTTCAAATTATAGTTTAAACCAAACTTCAAACTATCAAAATTTTCTCAAAATTTTTCTAACTCCCTAGATTTGGAAAAATTTCGCCAGCATCTCCTTTGCACGACTAGTTCGGTACAACTGCAACATGCCTCTACGGGCTCCCAAATTTCAAAAGAAAACAAAATGCCAAGTGGCTAGACCAGAAAATCATCAAATTTCATACAGAAATTTAAATACATACTTTTTGTTGGTTAATTCACATTTATCTTCTGAAATCAAAAATCCCAAATTACCATTTGCTTTTTAATACCTTTGTATCCTACTTAGCCATAATATCCAATCACAGACTCCCAAAATCATTTTATTTACTTCCTTTACAAAATTTTCAATATCTATTTCAATCAAGTTCGTACGATGTACACATATTATTCGTACGCATTATCCAATTCAATCGCTCACTCGATCACCTAACTTCACCTCCGAACTAGTATCGTTCACCCAACTCCCTAGTGCAGACTCAGATCTGGTTTCTTGATTAGAAACCGTCGTTCTCCTTGCATAGCCCTAAACTATGATAGAGAATTTCAGAACCAATCAGAAATCCATATCCAGAGTTCACCGTTGAAAATCGAGTGAAAAATCTCAACTCGGATCGATATAACTATCTCGAAATTCTGTGCTCGAATCTGGATAAAATCACTATACAAATAAAATAATACACGTACTTCCTATGTATTTATCTTAATTGATTATTAGCTACATCAATTCTCTTTTCTTTTATTCACATTTATTTTGATTTCTATTCACTTATCATTTCACACACCTTATTAAACCTTCATTCAAATATTTACTTAATATCTCTTTCAATACCAATTTTACTTAAGGATTTCCCTTTATTTTGCTTAAGTTTATTATAAATATTCTATACACTTTAATATTTATTTTCCTTCATCACTTAACCTTTCACATCTATTTTCATTTAATTTAAATTTCCAATTCCCTTTCTGAATTCAATTCACCTTTCATTTTAAATATTGAATTTAATTCATGTAGAACCATATTTAATTTATCATTTCTTTATTTAGTTCCACTTACTAATTTATTTTTAAATCTCAATGGATATTATTTCCAAACCTTAATTATTTTTAGTCTACTATGACTTAATTTCACAACTTTACTTTACTTACACAATTTGGATTAAATATCATCTCAATATTCATTTCAATATATCTGCTTACCCATTTAATTTAATTAGTTTACTTACTATTTTATTTCAATACTTTGCTTTATTTAGTCCAACTTGACAAATTTTCCATTTCACTTTATTTAATACAATCAAATATTCAGTTTCAATCCAAATTTTAAGTTTCAATAAGTTTTTCAACTTATTTACATTCCGTTCACAATCTTTTGAATTTACTTCATTTAATTCACATGCTTTACTAACTTATTTTATGGTCACATTTACTTGAAATTGTAAATTCATTTATTCATTCACAAAATTTCTTTTTCCACCTTAATAAATTTTATTTAAGTAACCATTTTACTTAGTCCACCAAGACTTTTTCTTTACATTCATCTTTACTTATCTAGAATTAATTACACTTTAATTTAATTCAAAATTTTAAACTTCTATAAGTTTTTCAAATTTAATCACATCTCATTTACTAATCTTTTTACTTTTTTTATTTTGTTTACTTCACTAGCTTATTTTGTTTTCATACTTATTTTAATTTAACTCTTCTTCCAGTTAAATTTTCTATTCTAGAAAATCTCAAATTTTACTAGTTATCAAACTCATTTATATTTCCATAACATTTTGAATGAGCTTCCAGAGTTTAAACCATTCAAAATCAAATTTGAAAAAATATATATCCAAATCAACTGTTCTTTGAATCTCAAAACCTAACCCATTTTGGCAAACCACTCCAATTTAAAACAATTTGGCAGCAATTCCTCTCTTAGAAACGTGAAAATAAACACCGATGGTGTCGCGATCATCATCGGAATTATTTTCCAGCGTTCGAAAAGAGTTTAGTGCTTTTATCCTCTCAAAAAACATTTTCCAAATATTTTTAAATTCCAAATCTCACCAGATTTCAAATCCAATTCAAAAATATTTCCGAAATAATATCACCATTATTTCTCAAAAAATTTTGAAAATCATTTCCAACTCAAAAGGAATTAAATTTCTCAAAATTTCAAATCCCAAATTCTTTCGATCCATATTCAAAAACTACTCTGGAATTTTTGTTTCATTTCCAATTATAAACCACATTTAATTTACATTTACATTTACATATACAAATCTCCTTTTGTTATATAAATTTATTCCTTAACCTTTGTTTATAATTTTAATTTCTAGTTCAATTTTTTTTACACAATAATGATAATAATTTAATATTATCACTTCCTAACAACCAAGTAACCATATATAACTATAATAATTTACGAAAAATTATTTCTTTTATATACAAAAATAATTTGGTTAAAATTATTTCATTTACCCTATTTTAAACAATATTGTGTCGGTATATCTTGTTTAAGAGTTTAGAAACCCCTATCGATGACATGGCGTCCTACATATCAACCAGAATCCATAAACACTCAACCGATAAGTCAACACAATATAAAAATAATTTTTATATTCACTAACAAATACGCGCACTATAACCATTAATACACTCAAACTCATTGACTCTATTCCTAATGAGTAATCCCCATCAGAGCCAAGGTTTTCGCTTAATCTTCAGCTCTGATGCCAAGGGTAACGACACGATTTTTCGACTCCTAAAAATCGACATCAATACGCCCACCGTATCAAATGTCGAACAATCGAACGCCGGAAAACCAAACTGTTAGGGTTAAAGAAGAAGGAGGTAGAAGAAGACAAAACAAAACAAATACAAAAACTTACCATCGCAGCGGAATAAAATATAATAGATAATAACCGATCTTTAAAACAAATAACTATATCTATTTATAGGTTACATCATCAGTGTACAATAAAATTTATAGTACACAACTGGATAGTTATCATAAGCTGTCATCACAAACCCAACAGTACAGTTAATTATACACAGTGGAATATTTATCGAATACGTGTAATACGTCTCGTCATCCAGCCCATCTCCTGAGCTCCATAGAAGTCCATCTAGAAAAATGTATTCTATAATACTCGGTCTGACCCGGGTCATACTGGAACCAGTATGAGAAATCACACTCAGTTGGATTATTAAAGTTCCAAAATCATTTGAAATCAAAGGTATCTCGTAAGACCATGCCACAAATAAACATGCCGGGGTTTTAACTTACGGTAACCAAAACATTTCTTATAAAATCCTCTGATATTATAGTAGTGTCTACATACAAATACTTATTCAAATAGCCGAAATTGTTATATTATTAAATTCCAGCTGCTAGCCACAAAGTGGGTTCTGCAAACAAAACCATAAAGGCACGTCGGGAGAATGGATTTCCATCAATGGCAGGGCTATTAGGGTACTACCCATCACAGCACATTGTTTAGATCACCGTACCGACACCCTGATCCCTTACATCACAAGACTGGAGCTACCCCTTATTGGATAGTCCGAATAAGTACACCCAGTGGTTGGGATCAGCAACCGCCGACACAGCCGAAATAAAGGGATATCTAGATAGGGGTAACCTTACCCTAATTGGTTGCTAGCTACTTAGCCTTGTGTGCACCTCCCCTGTTTTAGCCATTCCTGGTTGATGAGGCTCGAGGCTATGCATTACCTTTTTAGCACACATTCACTTAGAATGCTCATCGTCCACTTGACGATGTTCTAAAAGCATTCATCCATACAAGTCCATTCTGGGTTCGAACGGAGTTGAAGGCACTACTCCTACTACATCCATTTTGAAATCACCCTCAGGATTAGTAGCGATTACCCCTTGCACTTCACTGCTCCATCTTCGACTCTAAGCTCTTGTCTTCTTCACGAAAACGTTCAAAACCGGATCAAAGTGGTTTCGGAAAATTAATTCCGATCCCGGTCTCTTCGAAACGATCAACACATTGGCCAATATTGATAGTCGGTTATTTAACTATCAAATAACATTCACAAACAACCATCAGACTTCAAATAATTTTCTTATTTATTTCAAAATAACTTTGCAAGCTATTTTTCCATGCTTCAACCCTTTGAAAATAGTTTCAAATCACCTTTCTCTCGTGAAAATAAATTTCCCAAATATTGTTTATTTCCACTGAAAATCGCCAATTCTAAATACTTTAGATTTTAAAATAATTTAAAACACTTTATTCTAAAAATATACTTTTAAAACATTTAAATTTAAACTACTTAAACACTTTGTTCAAATATATGTACTTAAACACGTTGACATAAAAACTATTTAAACACTTTATTTAAAATTGTAACGACCCGTAAATTTTTGATAATTAAAATAGCTAAATTTAATAAGATTTCGTGATTTAGTGTTAGAAGAAAAAAATTGTAAGTCGTTTGGAATAGTAATAACTAGAATGAATTGCAATAATAATTATCCAAGTAATGAAAAATGAATGCTACTTAGTGAATGCCTTTGAAATCAATAATAGAATAGGATAATAAATGTTGAAATTCAATGGGTATAATAGAGTAATTGATTGATAACTAAAATCTATTTAAAATCAAATATTGAATAATTGAATAACTGTAAAATGAAAATAGTGTTCTAAATTGTGAATTGGTTTTAAAAGTTGATTCTTATAAGTTCAATTTCAATATTTCAAAAGATAATGAATTATTGGATAATCGAAATTGTTTAAATTAAATATTTGGAAATTATTGAACAATTTAATAATGGGGATTTGAATAATCGTATAATGGAAATAGTTGTTCTATAATTTTAACTCGTTTCAAAAGTTAAAATTTTAAGTTCATTTTGAATATTTTAAAAGATGGTGATTTAAGAATAATCAAATTTGTTAAGTTTAATATTACAAATGTTTGAATAATTAAATTTCGAATTTGATATGATTAATTTGATATTGAAATTTAATATATGAAAATAGATTGAATAATTGAAATTTGATTTAATATGATTCAAATTGGTTTCCAAAGTGAAAGTAAGTTATATCGGGATTATAATGGAGTTAATAAGATTTTAAAATTGGAATTTATTGGATAATTAAATAACGGGTTTAATATGATTAAAAATGATTTGTAAAATTTTATTTTATCATATTTGAGTTATAGTGATGTTATAGAACTTTTAAAACTGAATTTAAAATTTATTGGTGAAAATTGAATATTTTAATATTTAATTATCGACTGAAAAATAGCCAAATTTTGAACAGTCTCAGAATTGGACGAAAATAGTTCCATTGGATCCGTAATAGTTAGTTATTATCGGATTTCAATTTTCATAGCAATCGGAGTTGTCGTTTGACCGTGGCAGCTCGAAACGCATCGAAATTGTTTTAATATTAATTTAACGAGTTAAAATAGTCATTTTTCAAACAGTCTCGGATTTTGACGAAACTAATTTCATCGGATCCGAAATATGATATTATTGTAAGGTTCCAAATTTCGTGTCAATCAGATTTACCGTTTGTCCGGGGCGAGCCAAAACGTATAGAAATTCGTTTAAATCGATTTAATTCAAATTGATCGTTTATCGCTATAACTCTCACATACGATCGAATTAGCTTCCGAAACTTATTCCATTGTGTCCGGAACGCGAGGTAAAACCTAGAAACGCCAGCCACCGCGCGTAAATCGGAGTTTGAAAATCCGGAATGAATAGAGTTCGTCGTTTCCTATAAATAGCCCCTTGTTCACAATTTTCAACAAAAAAATAAAAAAGAAACCCTAGCCGCCAGTGAATGCAGTCAATGGCCGAAAATTATCAAGTTTCTTCCCTTCAAATCTCTCAATCCATCAACAATTAGCGAAATCTTTCAACATGAAAGTTGTAGACGACAATGAGATCTAGTAATTCAACGGTTGAGATCGTGTTTGGAACTTTGGATCAACGGGAATTTGGGCTCAAAGGCCTGCAGTTGCGCACGACTTTCAAGGGATTATACAAGGCCGAGCTCCACCCCATGGCAGCCGAAGGTAGCTCTTGTCACGAGCTTCGATATGGCGCTTGCTGATCGAGTTGAAGTCACTTGTGGTGGTCGCAAAATGGAACCCTAATTTGAAGCTTGATGGGTTCTCATGCGTGCTATTTTCCTGTACGCAAACGTGAGATGGAAGAGAAGGGCCGAACGGCCTTGATGGTGGGGCAGAGGAAATTAACAGCTGTGATTATGTTGAAGGTTAAAAATAAAAATAAATGTTGTAAATTTAGTTTATAAAATTCGTGTAACTTTTAAAATTCATATCTTTTTCATACGAGGTCGAAAACGCGCAAAACCAGTTGCGTTGGAATCGTATGGACGAGCACTACGCTATGGAGCTGGATTGGAATCGTTTGGAGCTAGAGAAAATTTCAGGTAAAATTAAACGTCCGTTTAATTTTATTCGGAATAAAACGCTGGAACTGCATTAAAAATCAAAGTGAGTGTTTTATAACGCTCACAACGTACTGAATATCTTTATGCTAGTTAAGTTGACATTATGAAGTGTTATGTTTTATTTGTCGTTGTTTGATAAAATTTAATTGTCATATAGATTGTCATTTGAATTAACCGTTGAAATTAAATTGACAGTTAACTTGAAATTGAAATTGAAATTGAATTGCGATTAAATTACCTGACATTGATAACTATGAAACTGCCATGAATTGTATTGCCTATTGGATGATGTATTTCGATGGATGCTATTGGTTGATATTTAAATGTTTGGATGTTTATTTGCTTACATATATCCTGTTATGCATACATATGAAACTGTGATTTGATTTAAATGATAAATTCATCCCTGACATTTAATTGAAATAAATAATTACTTGGCCATAAGATAGAGAATTATATACGGACACCGAATTGGCTAAATTAATAATTTTAAATCGTCGATTTGAAATTTATTTAAATGTTTGATTTGAAATGTATAAATAAAAATCAATTTATAGAAATCGATTTTATCGAAATTTGAGTTTGGAATGTTGAAATAAATTTTGGTTGAAGGAAATTGTTAAATAATTTAAGTTGAGACTTTGGAATTTAAAATTGGGATATGATTGAATTTCGAAATCTATTTGTTTTAAAGATTGAACATTACTTCGAACTTTGAGTATTACTATGTAAAAGCGATATAAAAATGATATCTTGAAATTGAGCTTGAAATTGAATCATATTTTAAATTTGGATTTAAATTTGAATATTGAAGGATAATTAAGTAAAAGTGATATAAAATGATATTTTGAAATCGAGCTCGGAATTGAATCTTATATGAAATTTGGATTTAAAGGCTTGAATATTGATGGATAATGTTGTTAAGTGTTATAAATGGGTATTTTTGAACATCAAGCTCCCAATCGATATAAATTGAAATTGGATAAATTAAAAGCGAATATAAAATTGAATTAATTTGAAGTCAAAATTGACATTGATTTGAATTGAAATCAAAATTGAATCGGTAGAATGGAAATTGAAATTGTTTTGAATTGGGAAGTTATTATTGAAATGGTTTGGTTTTGAAGCTGTTTTATTTTGTTTTCCAAATTACTCAGTTATATAAACCATTTTTGAATACTTAAACTATTTTAATCTATTTTAAATCTACTTAACCTAATCTAAATTATTTTAAACTAATTTATCTATTTCAAATCCATTTTAAGATTTTAAGTATTTTTAACTATTTTAATTATTTAAAACTACTTTTAAACCCCTTAAAACTATTTTCTAAAATTTTAAGCTGGTCAATAAGGTGAAATGTTTGTATTTAAATCTTGAATTTAAATACGAGTTGGGTTAAATGAAGTTGCAACCTAAATTGAAATTCGAAATGATTTTGAAATCGAAATGAGATATTGATGCGAAAAATGATTTTTGAAACGGAACCTTACATTTTAAATAGATGCGATTATATTTGAAATGGATATGATTTTTTTGAAGCGAATATGATATTTTGATATGAATTATGAATCGATTTGAAATGTAAAAGAGCCAACGGTGTAATAATACGTAGTTATTAAAGAGACCGGGATCGGATATGGACATACTCTGTGTCGATACCGAACACCACTTTAATAACTATTATACGCGGAGTGTTGATCCAGAATGAAGTGGATGATTTGGTGAACGCGTTGACTGAAGAAAGAGAACGATATTGGATGACCTCTGACATGACTAAAACAGGAGCCGCGCCGGGCCATTGAGGTTCGCCACCTCTAGCGGACACGCTTCTTCGATACCATTTCTATTACATTTGTGATTCGATTTGGGTGCACCCCTTGATTTGGGAGTGTTGTTTCGCGGTGTTGGGGTAGCTTCTGGCTATGCTCAACATAAGTCCGGATCACGCAACTACTAGTATCCTAGTTGGTATCGCCTCATGTACCTTGTCATACTGATTATCCTATTCGCGACCACTACGTTTGGTTTTGTGTTATACCTATGGGGTACCCTCTGATAACCACCAGTTTACGGTGGGGCTTACGGTGCTGTATAGACCATGGCATTATAAAAATGTGTTAAGGAGGATTATGGTAACGCCTTAACGCTATTTTGATACTTTACATTACTGATAGGCATTATCTACTTAGCGTACATTACTACATAGTAGATAGTTTAACGGATCCTTAAGAGATGGAAAATCCCGTAACATCTCTTGAGTTATTGCACGCACGTTGGCACTGGATATGAGATGTCAAATCCCATAAACATCTCTAACGCCGTTACACTCATATTTATTTACGATTGATTTAACTTTCATAAGGATATTTTAGTCCTGACTCGAGTGTTTTGTCTTTTCATTATGCTCGGGTCAGTCCTGAGTTTTTCAGATTTTTGAAGATCTATTCTGGAGGATGAAGACGAAGATTTGGTATACTATTACTATTATTACCCTTGTATCATGCTATCTGCTGCATTATTTTGATTGTTCTGTTGTATATGTATAACTCTGATAAATGTTGTATAAATAATTGTCAAAGTATAGTAGACAGCTTCATGTACTGTTTATTTGTCGTTCCGCTGCGAGATTCTGTGTTGTTTCATTTCCTTTATTCCTCTTTCTTTTCTTTTCTTATTTACCCTAATAACCATCTGCCTTTTTGAATGGTTTGGAATCAGCATGTGTATTTGATCGTCGGTTTAAACTGTCCAAAAAGGCGGGTCGTTACAGTTGGTATCAGAGCCTTGGTTTAGCGATAAACCTTGGCTCTAGTGGGGAATAACTCATTGAAATAGAGGTAAACTATATGAATGAGTTGAGTGTATATGAGAGAGCGTACTTGTTATTTGATATAAAATGGTTTTATATTGTGTTAACTTTGTTCCGTTGAGTATTTATGAATTCTGGTCGATACTTGGGACGCCAAGGCGTCGATAGGAATTTCTAAACACTCGAATTGGACAAACAAACACAATATCGTTTTGGAATATATTTTATATAAAAGAATTATTTGAATATTTATTCATTTTGATTGAATTGATTGTTAGGAGATGATAATATTAGATTATTATCGTTATTTTTTGATCACTCAATATTTACAACAATTGATTGAATAACAATGGATTTAGGAAAATGAAATCTTGTAAACACAATTGATAATGAATATAAATGAATTTTAACTTGGATTTGGGAATTTAAATTCCGGTGTTTGAAATTGACTTACAAGAATTTGAAAAATATAATATGAGTATTATATGATAGTATAATTGAGTTGAAATTGTTTTCGAATGATTTTTTTAATGATAAGTGTTATATTCCCTTCTCTTGACGCTAGAAAATGATTTCGGTGATGAGTGCACGCATCATCGGCGTTTATTTTCGAGAGTCCGAGTGGGGGAGACCACTTAATAGCTTGTCTAAACCTTGTTTTGATTCAAATTTTATTTCATTTTGTATTCTCTATAGTATGATTTGATATATAAAGTATATAAGTATATATTATTTCAAAACTTGATTTGAAATGAAACCGGGATTGGAATTCTTAAGTCCTTTAATAATTAATGATTTTTTTTAAATGATTGAAATGAATTTAGACTTGAATCATTAAGGAACTTCTGAATTGTGAAATGAGAAATGAACCTAAGAGCTAAGTGAAAATATCAATCAAAGTAGAAATCCTTAGAATTAGAAAATTATGAACTTAAAATAAAATTGAAACTGTAAAACTCGCATAGTATTAAATTTCATTCTATAGCATAGATATAACTTACCAAAATATTTAAGAAGTTCAAAAATGTTATATGAATTGTTAATTGGATAATATACAAGTATAGGTTTGAATAATGAAATATGCATTTAATTAATGGTTTGCAAATATAAATAAAATTGTTAGTAAATAATTGGAATTTAAATTAACATTTAAAGGTGATTCACAATTAGGTTAATATAAAATGGAAATACTATATGTGAATGTAAATGTGAAATTAAATTATAGTGTAATTTAAGTAATGACTTAAGAATTAATTAATTGAAAATTCAACTTTAAATGAAAAGAAGTTGTATGTTGTTTAACTACATTCTATTTGCATAACTATAACTTACCAAATACTTAAAAGGTTTAAAATGCTAATAAGGATAAGTAGAGAAATAATATACCAGTGTGAGAGTGAATAATGAAATGTGAAGATCTATTGATAGTTGTAAATATAAAAGAAATTTAAGCTGCAAAATGAATGATATATCTAAGTGAATAAATAAAATTTAAAATTAATGAAATATAAAATTGGTAAATGGAAACTAATTAAATTTGAATATAACTAAATGTCAATAAACTTGGAAGTGTATGGAAAAAAAATTGACTTGGAAATGTATAATTGATTAGTGTAGATTTTGGATGGATGTTAATGTTTGATATGCATTGGTTGTTAGATGGATGAAAATTGATTAAGTAGAATTCATTAGTGTTAATGGAATTGAATAAAAGGAATAAAATTTAAAAAAAATTAAATTCAAATTTGAAGCAAAGTGAAATCAAATATAATTGAATTCAATTTAAATTGAAGCAAATTGACTTGAATTTAAAATGTGAATGAAACAAACTTGAATAAATCGGAAACAAATTAAATGTTAACCTATTGCATGGATGAATAAGAAAATAAATGACTTTGTGTTTATGATTGTTCTTTAGAAAATTTGAAGTTTTGATGGTTTGTACTTTGAAATAATAAAAGCAAAATTTTGGGGAAAAAAAAATCCAAAATTGTCCAATATATGCTGAAACGAAAACAACCATAACTTTTAAATGGCTGAACGAAATTCGACGATCTTAGACTTTTCGAAAAGATTAGAAATTATAGCACAACTTTTGTTTAGATAACTTGAGAAAATTCCTTCGTCTACTAGGTTAAAAACTTGAATGTTACTCGCTGTCCTGTGTAAAAATAAGTAAAAATCAGTAGTATACACCCTTAGTATTTTCGCCATATCTTTTGACTGGTTTATCGGATTTTGATGATCCTGCACTTTCTGGAAAGCTAAGAACTTAAGCTAAAACGTTTTTTTAAGTGTTTTGTGTTTTGATGTCATTTAGAAGGTCGAAAACGTGGGTGAACGTCGCAGACCTGCGCAATTCATTGCCCAGGCTGAGGCGTATCCTCTAAGTAAAACGACCATAATTTTTGAACGTATGGTCCGAATTCGATGATTTTGGACATTTCGAAAAGCCTGAAATGAATGAAACAACTTTTGTTTAGATTCTGTTGCAGAATTTTATCAATTAGGTGACATAAAACTAGGATTTGTTTGCTGTCCTGAAATTGGAATCTCAGTTTTGAAGCTAAATATGTTATATATATGTTGCGTAGGCTAAGTATATCGATCTATCTTTATATGCATGGTTCTAACTTAGTTATTGAGTGTTTAGTAGGTGCGGATTGCGCTTGCTTCACATTTGGAGCTCGCTTTCGCGCTATATTAGCCGTATATGCTCGCTAACAATATATAAGGTACATATCTCGGATTACATACCGTACTTTTACACTTTTTCCCTGCGGGATGCCTCATCACTTGATGAGATGTATATTTGTGATATATATACTGTCATTTTTTTTTCCGATCGAGCCGCGCAAAGGAGACTCTGCCGAAATTTTCCGTAAAATCCGAGTGTTAGAAAATTTTTCAAGTTTTAAATTTTTTTATAACTTGTTTTGATAACTAACTTTTAGAGTTAGAAAACCGTTCGGAGTAACTTAGTGGAAGTGTAGTAACGATTTATAAATGGAATTTCATTGTTTTATAAGTCGATAACTTTGAATAAAATATAGCTAGTGTTCAATTCTATACTTAGTTCCTTCTCCCTTCTTTTTCCTTTTCGGGGACGAAAAGTTTTGAGTGGGGGAGAGTGTAATGACCCGTAAATTTTCGATAATTAAAATAGCTAAATTTAATAAGATTTCGTGATTTAGTGTTAGAAGAAAAAAATTGTAAGTCGTTTGGAATAATAATAACTAGAATGAATTGCAATAATAATTATCCAAGTAATGAAAAATGAATGCTACTTAGTGAATGCCTTTGAAATCAATAGTAGAATAGGATAATAAATGTTGAAATTCAGTGGGTATAATAGAGTAATTGATTGATAACTAAAATCTATTTAAAATCAAATATTGAATAATTAAATAACTGTAAAATGAAAATAGTGTTCTAAATTGTGAATTGGTTTTAAAAGTTGATTCTTGTAAGTTCAATTTCAATATTTCAAAAGATAATGAATTATTGGATAATCGAAATTGTTTAAATTAAATATTTGGAAATTATTGAACAATTTAATAATGGAGATTTGAATAACCGTATAATGGAAATAGTTGTTCTATAATTTTAACTCGTTTCAAAAGTTAAAATTTTAAGTTCGTTTTGAATATTTCAAAAGATGGTGATTTAATAATAATCAAATTTGTTAAGTTTAATATTACAAATGTTTGAATAATTAAATTCCTTTTCTTTTTCTTGTTTTTAGTCAGGCCACCTGTCAGGCATGTTGGCAGCTCCATATTTTTGTTATATATATAGTGTTCCATGTGTGCTCTCCTCTTTTGTTAGAGGATCACACATTTTTCTCAAAAAATAATAATTTAATTATAGACTGAAAATAGCCAAATTTTGAACAGTCTCAGAATTGGACGAAACTAGTTCCATTGGATCCGTAATAGATAGTTATTATCGGATTTCAATTTTCGTAGCAATCGGAGTTGTCGTTTGACCGTGGCAGCTCGAAACGCATCGAAATTATTTTAATATTAATTTAACGAGTTAAAATAGTCATTTTTCAAACAGTCTCGGATTTCGACGAAACTAGTTTCATCGGATCCGTAATATGATATTATTGTAAGGTTCCAAATTTCGTGTCAATCGGATTTACCGTTTGTCCGGGGCGAGCCAAAACGCATAGAAATTCGTTTAAATCGATTTAATTCAAATTGATCGTTTATCGCTATAACTCTCACATACGATCGAATTAGCTTCCGAAACTTGCTCCATTGTGTCCGGAACGCGGGGTAAACCCTAGAAACGCCAGTCACCGTGCGTAAATCGGAGTTCGAAAATCCGGAATGAATAGAGTTCGTCGTTTCCTATAAATAGCCCCTTGTTCACAATTTTCAACAAAAAAATAAAAAAGAAACCCTAGGCGCCAATGAATGCAGTCAATGGCTGAAAATTATCAAGTTTCTTCCCTTCAAATCTCTCAATCCATCAACAATTAGCGAAATCTTTCAACATGAAAGTTGTAGACGACAATGAGATCTAATAATTCAACGGTTGAGATCGTGTTTGGAACTTTGGATCAACGGGAATTTGGGCTCAAAGGCCTGCAGTTGCGCACAACTTTGAAGGGATTATACAAGGCCGAGCTCCACCCCATGGCAGCCGAAGGTAGCTCTTGTCACGAGCTTCGATATGGCGCTTGCTGATCGAGTTGAAGTCACTTGTGGTGGTCGCAAAATGGAACCCTAATTTGAAGCTTGATGGGTTCTCATGCGTGCTATTTTCCTGTACGCAAACGTGAGATGGAAGAGAAGGGCCGAACGGCCTTGATGGTGGGGCAGAGGAAATTAACGGCTGTGATTAGGTTGAGGGTTAAAAATAAAAATAAATGTTGTAAATTTAGTTTATAAAATTCGTGTAACTTCTAAAATTCATATCTTTTTCATACGAGGTCGAAAACGCGCGAAACCAGTTGCGTTGGAATCGTATGGACGAGCACTACGCTATGGAGCTGGATTGGAATCGTTTGGAGCTAGTTAAAATTTCGGGTAAAACTAAACGTCCGTTTAATTTTATTCGGAATAAAACGCTGGAACTGCATTAAAAATCAAAGTGAGTGTTTTATAACGCTCACAACGCACTGAATATCTTTATGCTAGTTAAGTTGACATTATGAAGTGTTATGTTTTATTTGTCGTTGTTTGATAAAATTTAATTGTCATATAGATTGTCGTTTGAATTAACCGTTGAAATTAAATTGACAGTTAAATTGAAATTGAAATTGAAATTGAATTGCGATTAAATTACCTGACATTGATAACTATGAAATTGCCATGAATTGTATTGCCTATTGGATGATGTATTTCGATGGATGCTATTGGTTGATATTTAAATGTTTGGATGTTTATTTGCTTACATATATCCTGTTATGCATACATATGAAACTGTGATTTGATTTAAGTGATAAACTCATCCCTGACATTTAATTGAAATAAATAATTACTTGGCCATAGGATAGAGAATTATATACGGACACCGAATTAGCTAAATTAATAATTTTGAATCGTCGATTTGAAATTTATTTAAATGTTTGATTTCAAATGTATAAATAAAAATCAATTTATAGAAATCGATTTTATCGAAATTTGAGTTTGGAATGTTGAAATAAATTTTGGTTGAAGGAAATTGTTAAATAATTTAAGTTGAGACTTTGGAATTTAAAATTGGGATATGATTGAATTTCGAAATCTATTTGTTTTAAAGATTAAACATTACTTCGAACTTTGAGTATTACTACGTAAAAGCGATATAAAAATGATATCTTGAAATTGAGCTTGAAATTGAATCATATTTTAAATTTGGATTTAAATTTGAATATTGAAGGATAATTAAGTAAAAGTGATATAAAATGATATTTTGAAATCGAGCTCGGAATTGAATCATATTTGAAATTTGGATTTAAAGGCTTGAATATTGATGGATAATGTTGTTAAGTGTTATAAATGGGTATTTTTGAACATCAAGCTCCCAATCGATATAAATTGAAATTGGATAAATTAAAAGCGAATATAAAATTGAATTAATTTGAAGTCAAAGTTGACATTGATTTGAATTGAAATCGAAATTGAATCGGTAGAATGGAAATTGAAATTGTTTTGAATTGGGAAGTTATTATTGAAATGGTTTGGTTTTGAAGCTGTTTTATTTTGTTTTCCAAATTACTCAGTTATATAAACCATTTTGAATACTTAAACTATTTTAATCTATTCTAAATCTACTTAACCCAATCTAAATTATTTTAAACTAATTTATCTATTTCAAGTCCATTTTAAGATTTTAAGTATTTTTAACTATTTTAATTATTTAAAACTACTTTTAAACCCCTTAAAACTATTTTCTAAAATTTTAAGCTGGTCAATAAGGTGAAATGTTTGTATTTAAATCTTGAATTTAAATACGAGTTGGGTTAAATGAAGTTGCAACCTAAATTGAAATTCGAAATGATTTTGAAATCGAAATGAGATATTGATGCGAAAAATGATTTTTGAAACGGAACCTTACATTTTAAATAGATGCGATTATATTTGAAATGGATATGATTTTTTTGAAGCGAATATGATATTTTGATATCAATTATGAATCGATTTGAAATGTAAAAGAGCCAACGGTGTAATAATACGTAGTTATTAAAGAGACCGGGATCGGATATGGACATACTCTCTGTCGATACCGAACACCACTTTAATAACTATTATACGCGGAGTGTTGATCCAGAATGAAGTGGATGATTTGGTGAACGCGTTGACTGAAGAAAGAGAATGATATTGGATGACCCCTGACATGACTAAAACAGGAGCCACGCCGGGCCATTGAGGTTCGCCACCTCTAGTGGACACGCTTCTTCGATACCATTTCTATTACATTTGTGATTCGATTTGGGTGCACCCCTTGATTTGGGAGTGTTGTTTCGCGGTGTTGGGGTAGCTGCTGGCTATGCTCAACATCAGTCCGGATCACGCAACTACTAGTATGCTAGTTGGTATCGCCTCATGTACCTTGTCATACTAATTATCCTATTCGCGACCACTACGTTTGGTTTTGTGTTATACCTATGGGGTACCCTCTAATAACCACCAGTTTACGGTGGGGCTTACGGTGCTGTATAGACTATGGCATTATAAAAATGTGTTAAGGGGGATTATGGTAACGCCTTAACGCTATTTTGATACTTTATATTACTGATAGGCATTATCTACTTAGCGTACATTACTACATAGTAGATAGTTTAACGGATCCTTAAGAGATGGAAAATCCCGTAACATCTCTTGAGTTATTGCACGCACGTTGACACTGGATATGAGATGTCAAATCCCGTAAACATCTATTACGCCGTTACAGTCATATTTATTTACGATTGATTTAACTTTCATAAGAATATTTTAGTCCTGACTCGAGTGTTTTGTCTTTTCATTATGCTCGGGCCAGTCCTGAGTTTTTCAGATTTTTGAAGATCTATTCTGGAGGATGAAGACGAAGATTTGGTATACTATTACTATTATTACCCTTGCATCATGCTATCTGCTGCATTATTTTAATTGTTCTGTTGTATATGTATAACTCTGATAAATGTTGTATAAATAATTGTCAAAGTATAGTAGACAGCTTCATGAACTGTTTATTTGACTATTATATTTTATCGTTCCACTGCGAGATTCTGTGTTGTTTTATTTCCTTTATTCCTCTTTCTTTTCTTTTCTTATTTACCCCAATAACCATCTGCCCTTTTGAATGGTTTGGAATCGGCATGTGTATTTGATCGTCGGTTTAAACTGTCCAAAAAGGCGGGTCGTTACAAAAATACTAGTTATGAATTTTATAATAATTTCTCATGTAAAACTTTAAGCCAAAACAACTCTTAAAATAAAAGTTATGAAGTTCTATACAAGTTTTCCAAATAAAAACTTAAGCCAACTATCTTTAAAAATTAAAACTACTTTATAAAATATAAATATTAATAATTATCTTTTAAATCATAATACCATTTAACTCTTTTAAAATAATTACCACTATAACTAATTTAATAAATATTTACTCTTTTTTTAATTTAAACAACTTAAATAATAATTCACAAAAATATTCTTTAAAAACAACTTTAAAACTTTTAACATATACTTAAAAAAACTGCTTCGAAAACGTACCAGGCTTTTCAGGGAAATACACCATACTTTCACACCTTTAAAAATAAACTACTATTTATTTTTAAAACAATTTAACCATTCCTTTATAACTTCCCTTCCTGAATTTATACTTCCAAATATCCACTGATAATCTTATTTCACTTTATTTATAAACCCCGTTTATAAATTCTATAATCTCACCCTCCTTTTAAATCACAGTTTCAAACACTTAATCCATTTCCAAATTGATTTCCAAAATCAACTCCATTGTAAAATAAATTCTTTTTACTTCCCCAAATTTCCAAAACCCATTAACTCCATATTCATTTCTTATTTATGGTTTAAAATCTTATTTAAACTGAAATGTCCATTTCATTCAAAATTCTACCCCTTTTGATTTCTACCCAAACATTTAAATCTTAAATTTTGAAAATGAAATCCCTTTAAATTTTTAAACAATATCAGTTAAGTTCAAAAACTCTTATTTCATTTATTTAAATCTCTATCTTTAATTCCATACTCAGATTTATTTAATTGAATTAAAAATACAAACCTTTATATATTTTTCAAGTCAATCTTTAATTACCCAAATTTACTATATTATTTTACTTAAAAATTCTCTCTTTTATTTTTCCCTTTCAAAAATCCAATCTATATATTCTTGATAACTTAGTACACCTAAATATATTAAATCAAACCGTAGCATCTAATATTTCAATTACCAATATAACCTATCTCAGATTATTAAATCAATCAGATCATAGAATATTAAAACAATCTAAATATTTTGAGGAATCCAGTTGGATCCCTCCAACCTGTTTGCCTGCATCCACAGAAGTTAAACAATTTAAAATACCAATCCCGCTTCAAAAAGGGATATCACGGTATATGGGGTCATCCGCTATTATGAGGGGAGCATAGGGTCTCATCTGCTATATAATGCGGGAAATCAATCACTCCAATATACACACACACACACACACACACACACACACACACACTATCATATATAATATCCCATCCAGTCAATTCAATCATTCAACCAATAGTTTAAATTTAACCGTTTAAATTTAAAATAAAAATCCAGATAAGTGAGATTAACTCACCTTTGCTTTATGATTTGCACTCCGATCCATCTCGACTATTTCTTCACGGCTTTTGACCATGACTTTAAATCCTGTTTTGACATCAATACCTGCAGCAAACTGTGTGATCCTTTTGTCAAGCATGGTCAAAATATTTTTGATGCCTCAATAACTGAGATCTTTACCAAGTCTCAGACTGTGGGATAGAGCTTAGCTAAATCTTCACATACAAAATCATGCAACTATGCAGCAAACTCGACACCGGTTGGACCACTACCAACTGTAACAAAATGGATGTTTTTCTTCCTCGCCTCATCATTTAAGTTTGGAAGGCTGGCACTTTCAAAACAATCCATAACACTCCTTCGTATTCGCTGAGCATCCTCTACTTCCTTCAAAAAAACGACAGTTCTCCTCTACACCAGGTGTATTAAATGTGTTTGACTTAGCTCCAGCAGTTATCACCAAATAGTCATAATTAAGCTGAATTTCACCGGTTCCATCCAAATTTGTTCCATGTTCAGATCTACATTGAATTTTCTTGTTAGCTGGATCAAATATTGTAACACTCAGCCTCCTAAAATTTCACATCACCCGCTTTTCTTTCTGATAATTCTATGAATTGGCACAACTATACTACGTGCTTTAACGGAGCCACGGGCAACACTTGGCAGCAATGGAGTAAATATCAAGTAGTTTTGAGGTGATACAATTTCTACATCATACAATGAAGCACCTAAATTCCTTAGAAAACTAGTGCCAGCCCAAATAGTTCCAAGAACCACTGCCTTCTTTCGAGAAGGTACTTGAGTTGACTCAAAAGCATGGCCTATACTTGCATCAGCAAAAGCCACAAGACCTCCACTACTAGCTATGGCAAAAAGAAAAATGACTCCACGGTTAGAAAAAGCCCCGAGAAGCGCCATCAAGGAACACATAGGCGAATCTCATGGCAAGATCAGAGGTGGGAGTAATTGATACTTTAGATCTTAAAATTGAATCTACTTAATTTATCTTACAGCCATGGATTTTTTTTTGAGCATTCGATTAATTTGAAAAGAATTGAACCGGAGAGGACATTGTTGATTTGGCTTGGTTAATAAGAAGGAAAAAAGGGAACGACGCATGGGTGACAGATTGCGTTGGAAACGAAATGTGTTAATTTGCATATATTTTTATCTTAAATTCAAATTTAAATCTTCAAGATTTCCGCAACTCAAAAATATCGATCTCCAATCGAGGCATGCCGCTAGGCGTTTTAATGTTAAACCCCTATTTCGAACGCAATGGAAAAGGTTTTGAGTCCTACGATTGTATGGAGAAGATAGCTTTTTGTACCCAGTTATTATATTTAAATTTCGATATAAATTCAGTGCGTTTATCTACCGTACGATCTTACGACAATTCCAAATGCTATGAAAAATAGAATCCGATAATAATACACTATTACGGATTCAATGGAACCAGTTTCGTCGAATTATGAGACCGTGCCTCGGATGGCTATTTTTAAATATGAATTCAAACGATATATTTTTAAAACTGATCAAACTTTTAGATTCTATTTTAAAAGTTCTATTGCCTTCAGTATTTTAAATATAAAATTTTCAAGCCTTTGAAATATTTTTAACCAACTTACAAATCAAGATTCAATACTTTACCTAATTTCTACTAATTAAATTCAATAATTTAATTACTAAATAAATTGTGATATTTGAAATTCAAGTTAAACCAACTTTCAAATATTTAAAATCAATTAAATATTTCAATTTCAAATATCCAGAAATCCTGGGTCGTCACAACTGAACATAGTAAACTATATCCGAACCATAAAATATGTTGATCCACTATTTCACTCTTGTTTGATGATTTTAATGCTTGCTTGTTTTGAGGTTGAATTAAAAATATCGTCCGAACCCAAAAATCAACGACGGAGCCTATAAGGTGCGATCGACAGTGTCTGGAGCATGCTCCAAGCAGTGACACTGGTTAGCCGATGGTATAGGACCAGTCGATCAGTCATCGACCAAGAGCACACACTCCAGGTTGTGCTTTCTCCTTCTTTGCTACATTGTTTTGGCTCTTTGTTATGTTGTTTGTCTTGTGCCTTAGGTTGTTCAATGTAATATTATGGCTCCTATCTCTCATCCTTTTGATTGTTTTGGTTGTAATTTCTTTTGATGTGAAAGTGCATCTATTGATGTTCATACCTGTTTATTTCATTGATATATACTTAAATCACAAGTTATTTTCAAAGAAGATGTTCTCTAGTCTATTGTTCCAAACTGTTGATGCAGTTAATTTCTGTTATGAAGAGCCATTTTATAAGAAACTTATTGGTATATATACGTACATAGAAATGAATTTCTCCCATTTTATCAATTCTTAGTTTATAAGCAAAGTGTTTATGTATGATTTTGGAATAAGAATGATTTTGAGGTTATATATACACACACACACTCTACACTTTTAAAAGGGGACTGTGAAGGAAGTTTCATAGTTTTAAATACAAATTTATTCATGCCTTTTATTTATATAATATTAGTCTTTTTAAATAAATATTTCAAAGAGGATTTCATAACAAAACTATTTTATTATTCAAACTCACAATCTCATTTGGATGAGAAATTGAATTTAATGGCCTAATAAAATAAGTTGTATGAAACGCTTGTGTTTATTTCACTGGTTAACTCTAGGAATTATTTGAATGAACATTATTTGCACGAGTGGAATTTACTAATATTCAAGCGTCGTCAAGTGGTTATGGGGCATTAATCGAAACTCTTATAATTACTAATCGAAAGTTGATAGCACTTACTTGGCAGGTTTCAACTCATTCGTGGGTGACCCGTTTAAGCGGATTAAATGGGATTTCAGGCCCATCTTGTGATACTCGTTTTCAAGCAAGTTAAAATTGCAAAGTGCAACCTCTTGTATTGGCGCATGAAGTGCGTGTTGCTGGTATCGACTTGCGAAGTGCATGTCTATTTGTTTGCATATAAGGATGTGATTATCCATGCTCTTATTATTGTGCTTGCTTTGAATTTGTTGAATATTGTAAACGAGAATAAGTTTAATTGTGAACTATGATGTACTATCATGTTAGTGAAGTACAATTTGTAGATAATTATCCTTAGCATTTATACAAGTTTATTATTATTAGTATCTCACCTTTTGTGATAATTAGAGATAGTCTGACCCAGGTGTTATTTTAATGATTGGGTCAGACCGAGACTTGGCAAGTTACAGGGACTTTTGGTCTTGGATGCGAGTTAGCTTAAGAAGTCTATTTTGATGCTATTATTATTTATGATGTTCCATTTGAGTCTTTAGGTATGCTTATTCATGCTGGGAATTTTTGTTAGTCACGTGTATTTGTGATTTGTCAGTGCTTAAATATGTGTATGTATTTGAATGTGAGTCTAGTATTTCCTTTTGGAGACTCATGCTATTGAGAGAGATCGATGTATATTATTTCTGTTATGGTTTCCGATTCTCTGTTGTATGTTATATTGTGTATTGTTGCAAATTCGATTAAACTATTGTATTATTATTTTGCACCTGAATCAGATATGTTGAATTATCACTTGTAAGCGAAGAAAAATGTGGTCATATTATTATATGTATTCGATACTCGTCCAAAGCAATTTTGCAGATGGATGCATTTAATCAGCCCTATACTCTGCACTAACATGTAGTATTACCTAATAATACCTTTGTTAGTGTGGGTCTCGGGTATGGCATTACAAACTTGAAATATTATAGAAATATGCTATTATATTAATTACACATGCATATCTCTTCAAGATTGCATTTATAGCTTTCATGAAAATTATGATATGACATATAGATTATCTATTTAGGAGAATATCTAAAGATATTTTTTCAAGAATAGTTATGAAAACGATATTCAATTCATAGTATGTCTGTGAAAAGTAATGGATGATGGATCATCATCTATTCTTAAATTTGTTTAATGGAGCTGCGGGTCCATGACAACGCGCAATTGAATTTCGTAAATGTGTTTTTTTACCCATTATTACCGGTCCTATATTGATCTACAAATTCTTAGGGTTAGTTATTGCCATATAATTTTCATATTTGAAAATATTTTACAGGCAATTCTTTTATAGTGCTATACGAGGATATAATATCTCTTTTGGACATATTTTCTAAACACCGCTTTTAGAGTGTGATAGTAAAATTATTATGTCAATAGTCTATTTATGAAGTATTATAGTAGTACGTAAGGAATTTATATACCTTTTCTAGAGATATTTTACCATCACTACTTCTGGAGTGTCACATATCTCTTCTAGAGATACTTTATATGCACTACTTTTGGAATGTCATATCAATATACAATATCTTTTTGTACATAAACTACCTAATTACTACTTTCAGAGTGGCATATAATATCACTTCTAAACACATTTACTTACCAATTCTAAAATGTCTTACTAAATTTTAAATGTAGTAACAAAATTAGATGCGCTACACAAAAGTTAGATGTGAGAGAAAAATCACTGCTTCTGAAGTTTTATATCATATCATTTCAGGAGTTATAATATTACTTTCAAAATAAATACAAAATAGTATAGCATAATCAAAGAGATTTTCAAAACATATTTTAGATCACAAAAATATGGGGTACATCAAAGTTTATGGCAATTTTATTTAGTGATACAAACTTTAAAACAAATTATTAAAAGTAAGTCCACTCCTTTCAAACATCAATTTCAACAATAATATCTCAAAATTTTGCATAACTCTCAAAAGAAAATTTGTTCCATATTATCATAGCTTTCCAACAAGAATTGTATCATAGAAACAGACAAGGGCATCAAAATTTATAGCCAAAACATTACTGTGCTACAATGCTTAAATCTCAAAACACAAGTTTGAGTTATTACCTCAAATTCAAACATGTTTTGAGCTTCACAAACTTTAGATTTTCAAAATATGATAAACACGAAACTGCTCATTATAAAATTAGCTTGGAAATTAAATAAACCTTACATAAATCAGATCATAAAGTCAAAAGTTATGATTAAAATACCTTAATGCTTCATCTCAAAAAAAAACTTAGGCTAGAGTTGTTACTTCATATGCAATCATATTTTAGCATTAGAAAACCTTTGGTTTTCAAAAAATGATTAACATAAAAGTTATTCCTTATCATAAACCTTTCATCTCAAAAATTCTTACTTAAATCCATTCAAATATTCAAAAGTTATGGCAATCCTATCACAACACTTCCAAAATTTCATAATTCAAAATACTTCAGTACCTAAATAACCAATCAAAAATATGCGCATATCCATTCAACAGCAAATCAGTGAACACTTCATTCAAGCATGAACTCAATAATTTAGATATAGATTTGCAGCACTATAATGAAATGGTAGTAATAAATATTAACTCAAAAGAGTAAAGAATAGTAACCAATGAATAAATAGTACTATTTAAGCATCATCTGGTCATATCTTATAGAGGAGTATGAACAATAGGTCCCGTATACATACATACATACATATATATAACACAAATATATATATATATATATATATATATATATTTCCTTCTAATAATTCAATCTTCTGATATTTTTTGGAACTTCTGATTCTTTATTACAGTGAAACTTGAAATTTAATAATTAATGAAAACTTAACCTTTTAGCTTTATAGAAGCTACAGGTTCTCAAATTTTATAAAAATGATAGAAAATAAGCTTACCATGTATGTTTTCATTAACGTTTCATTCACTTCTGTTGTGCTAAATCAAGATCAATATTGGATTTAAATTCTAATACGATCTTCCGAATACATATCATCCTTATATACATTTCTCTAAGGAAGAATAAAGTATTTCTTCTTGAAATATAAATTATTTATCAAAATTATTTCCAAAGTCTTTATTTAAACCAAAATCCAAATCAAAAAGTTTTCAAAATGAAAATTTCATTTACCGAACATGTATAGATTACTTAGATCCATAACAAAAACCAAAATGCAATCAAATTCAATAAATTTATTTGAATCAACAACATAAATTGTCAAGTTCAAAACTTACTTTCCAAAATAAATGAACTCAAAATAATACAAAAATTAGCAAGTTTTAAATCAATTCAAACCCAAATTCAAAAATCATTACGTTTAATACTTTATTTTTAAAACATGTATATATCTCAAATATATATCATTTGAGCATGATATTGAGATCTATAATATAATGAGACCAGAAAAATAAGAACTGAAAAAATATAAGATCTATAGTAGACTAAAATATGAAATATAACGACTAAAAAATATATTTGTACAGTGAAATGAGATCTAAAAATTTAGATCTACGATAGAATGAGATTTAAAAATATAAGATCTAAAATGAGGTTTGAAAAATTAAATCTCCCATTGAATGAGATCTGAAAAATTAAATATATCATAGAATGAGATCTAGGAACTTAGCTACCATAGATTGTGCTGATTACATATTGTGAACTATAAGAAGATAAGAAACCAATAGAGAAAGAGAGAGGAAATATTTTATTTACTGTAGGTGTAAACGTACAATACAATAGAGCTCTATTTATAGTCTTGTGATAGAAAATGAAGATAACGACAATGCCTATGTAATATTTAGTATATTCACCCTTCTATTTAATAACAGCGGTGTCATTATGATTATCCTCTAGGATTTATACTTACCACAATTTTGCTAGAAATATGTATTAATTTTCTAAAGGTAAAATAATTCGTTTACTATTTTATTTTGCTTAGATCTAAGAGTTAAATTCTCCCCAAACAATGAAAATAATATATTGTATCAATTATGCTTTATTTTCATTGATCATTTATGCATTTTTTATGATATATATTCCATTTATGACTTTAGACTAAGACTATATCATATTGGTAAATAAGTAGTATGTTTTTAGCTAACAATGTTTTCCTTGGTATTTAAATAAACGTATATAAAATGAAAGTACATGTTCTAGAAACATTTCAATATAGATAATTAGATATGCTTAAATTAGATAATTATATAAATATTGATAATAGGAAAGTGTATGAATAAAAATAATATAACATACATATAGAAAATATAAAATGAATGAATACAAATATAAAGACAAGAATAAATAGAAAGGGTATGGTTTAAATTCAATATAATACTTTATCAAAAAGCTATTCAAAGTTAATCATATATTTTAAAAAACATTTGAGATAGATATTTAATTATTTAAAGGAATAGTAACTTGAGTTTAAAATTGAAATGAGATTTAATATTCTTTCTTTTAAAATATACATAAACTAAATATGTGCTTGTTTATTTATATATATGTACACGAATTGATTTTAAATCGAATTTTAAATTTGAATCTTGAAAATAAATATTTTAGAAAATAACTTGAATTTAAAAATTTAAACAAGAATAAAGACAAAGCTTAATTTTATATATCTTTTGAAATAAAAATGGTTGTACATAAATAAGGATATTTTAACTTAAGTTTAAAATTTTAAAATACACATGAGATACATTGAACATATATATAAACCTTTAAAACATAAGAGACAAATTAATTTACAAATTATAAAATAAAAAGTTTTAAAACACAATTTATAAATTAATTTAAAATAAGGAATTAAACATAAATTTGATACTTTTAACATTTGTAAAACAATAAGAACATGTTTTAACAAGTGTTTACTTAATTTACATGTGTTAGTTCAACAATTACAAGTGGCATACTTAAAAACTTATTTGAATTACAAATAACATGTGTTAGAAAAATCCTAGTTGATTCATTTCAGTTCAAAACTTTCTCTTCTTTCTTCTTCAAACTAAAAAGAAAAAAATATATATCAAACCTGGAAACAAAGAGAAAAAATAAACCAGATCAAAAGAAAAAAAATCAAAACCTAAAAACAAGATCAGTCGCAAACCTGTAGACAACTCAAAGCTCAACTTCAACAAAACAAAGTTTCAGATCAAAGCCAAAGTAATCTGTAGTGTCAAAATTCCAGTTTCAGTTCCAGATCAATCAGGTAGCAGATCTAAATACATCAAATTCAGATCTATTCAAATCAATACAAAGCTTCAGAACAAAAGTAGTTAGGATTTCCAGATTTCATTTTTAGATTTTGCTCTATCAATTTCTAGGTGAGCAAACTCTTAAACCTATATATATTTTGGTTTGCATCTGATCAATATTAGATGTTTATTGTGACATATGTTTACATGGGTGTAAATATGCATGTATATGTGTATATATATACGACTTTGTATACGTGTCTGTGTATAGACATGTATATCTGTTTCAGGTTACAGGTTTCAAAACAAATTCAAGAAAATTCAAAATCTCTTTATCTAATCTCTGATAGACTTTAGTATTTAAACAAATTACGTTTGTTTAAACATAAACTAAAATTTAAAAATAGTTTAAATTATGTTTTTTTATAAACTATGTGGAAATTAAGAAAGACAGTGGAAATGTTAAACATGTCATATTCTCGACTTAAATAATTCATTGTTTCAAGTGTATAATCTATTTTATTATCAAAAATCATGAATTTCAGAACTTAAATCATAATTTTTAGTTTGGAATCAAGAGAGATATCTGTAGTTGATCAGATTTGGGAGTTTGGGCTATTTTTGATGATCGGGAAACTCGGGGTGGTCGGGGTCTTTGCAGGAGGTAGAGGGAAGCTTGGTGGTCTCGGCAAAAATGTCGGGTGGGTTAATAGTCCACCGTGGGAACGATGTTTGGTCGGAGTAGGGTTTAATACCTAGTTTGGTCGAGGTCTTGAAATTGGATCACTGCGTCGTCTCTGGTGGATCGGGGTGTTGGGATCATCATCATGAGGTGAATTTGTCGTTTGGAGTTTGGGTTCCAGTAAAAATCAGGCAGCTCGAAGAGTTCGACGTTGTTGAGGGGATCTGGGTGATCGAAGTGAGGGTGAGGGTCGGGAGGAACTTGGTGGTGCCAGCGAGGTTGGTCGGAGGTGGTCATGACGGTGTGCAAGGTGCACAGGTGCATGTTGTATCTGGTGGTTGCCGTTGGATTTAGGAAAGAAGCAGTTTCCTCGGGGCGGTCTCAAAGCAGATCGTGGATTGTCTTGAAACAAGTGGTGAGCGTGAGTTTGCTCGGGTTTTAGCTCAGGAAATATAAGGGTTGGCTCGGGTTTTATTTAAAACGTGATGATTTAATAAGCTTTTCTCAAATAATTGTTAACCAAGTTTTAAAGTTTATAAATTTGAATAAGTTTTTAAAGGAATATGAATTAAGTTTTTTCAAAGTAAATTATTAACAAGGTTTTAAACAAATTTTCAAGATATATTTATAAATATTTAAAGTTTTTAAAATTCATTAATATGGTTTTGTAATAATTTTATTAAGTAAATTTCTAAATATTTTCAAATATAATAAAATGATGAAATCAAGAAGTGAATAACCAAAAGTTTCTCAAGTAATTTTTTATCGAATTAATGTTAAGCATTTAATTTAATTAAGTAAATAAGATAAAGGCAATTAAACTTTAAATAAATAAAGAGCTTAAGTGTTTTTGAATAAATTAATTACCTATATTTCATTTAAATGAGATTTAAATGATAATTAAAGAAATTAATCAAGATAATGATTTATCTTTAAAATCTTGGGTAATAAAAGATTGATTACTTACTTAATAATTAAAGGTTAATTAATTAGTGTAATTAATCAAGGTGATTAATTAATAGATAATTTGTTTATGAGATTAATTAAAGGATAATTAATTAAAGGTTAATTAATGTAAGTAATTAAGGGTAATTAATTACTTAAAGATTAATTACTTAATGAAAGTGATTAAGTGAATTAATTAATGATTAAAGGTTAATTAATCAAGTGATTATAGAAAAATTACTTAACGTAAGTAATTAAAAAATATTTAGTTAAAGATTAATTAATTAATAATTAGAGGTTAATTACTTAATAATTAAAGGATAATTAATTAATTAGAGGATGATTAATTAATGTAATTAATTAAGGGTTAATTAATATAATTAAAGGTTAATTAATTAATGTGATTAATTAAGGAATAATTAATCAATTAAGGATAATTAATCAATTAAGATGGATGATTAAGAATGATTAATTCATTTTCATTAATTAATTAAATTAATGGTTTGTAATTTATTAATGTTGATTAATCAAGAATAAGTAATTAATTAACAAGTAATTAATTTATTAATTAATTATAAGCTGGTGATTGATTAGTCTTGCTTATGGTTGATTGAATTGTATTCAATGCCTTGAATTGATTGATATCTCTGATGTGTGATGTTCTCTGATAAGAATTGTGTGATTTGAGCTGTGAACTATGATTTATTTATCCATGATGAATTTACATTGTTTATTTGTGAATGAAAGATAAGCATTATGGGATTATACCGCTTATCGATGTTGTGCTCAAATTGATGATGGTTATGATATGTTATTGTTGTGTGTAAAACCCCTGACTACACCACACACACATAAATATGGGTTGCAAGAGGAAATCAGTTAAGTCACAGATATTTTGAATTTAATATTATTTTATTCAAAATGGTGAAATGATGAATTTTTAACAAATGGTTTTGGAATGGAATTTGGGCTGAATATGAAAAGCTTTTGGAAAGGAAGTTTTGAAATGAAAATCATTTTGAATAAAGTATGGCTTGTTAAAGCTTTGAAATTTAAAATTATTTTGGAAATTATGGTTTAAAGGGATTATACAAGTAATATAATGTATATACTAGTGCGAACCCGTGCTTCGCATACGGACCGTACTCAATCTCTTATCATCATAACATGTTTAAATGATTTATATGGTTCATTTATTAAGAAATAGTGATCTTTTTTTATCAATTTTCAAATAAATTTGTATTTTGTCTAAAACTTGTGTATAAATCTTTGAAAACAGTAATGCAGATAGTGCTGGTGCTTGATAAACAATTGCAAAATATCGAGCAAAAATGATTTCAAGATAAAATTTCCACACAATACACATATAAATTATACACATATAAATTTATTGTGTGCATCAACTGTTGCTCCATGCATCAGCTGTATTATATGTAACTTCATTTAGTGAGATACCTTTATCAATCATTTCCTTTAATACTTGATGTCGTTGATTCCATTTGCTGCTTCGATATTAACTATCTATAAGAGCAGTGCAGGTAACAACATTTGGTTTACACTTGACCATTGATCCAAAAATGCCAAAAGCAACATTGACATGATTCATGAGAATGCAAGTATTGATGATGATCCCATAACTGACTATGTCTAGGAACACATTATGCAGCATCATATTATTGTAGAATGATAATATTAGAGGATAAAGAGATTTTTTTTTAACGATTCTTGTGAAAAATATGCTAAATCTAAAGCATACATATTTTATGTCTGAAGTGTTGGAACTAACAACCATTATTCAACAATATTTATTTTAATGTGAAGAATATCATTGTATTTCTTTTATAGTCAAAGCAAATTCAATATAATAAGAAGCATATAATTGTATTTAATGCTTTTGAGTTTTCTGGTTCCATATCTAATTCCATCTAACATTGTTGCTGTAATTTGGTAATGTTGGATTTCACCAGACTTGACTGCAATTTGTGAAAGTAGAATCAGAAATAAAGTCAAACGGATCTAATAACTTTAATAATATGAACAATCTGAAAAACTATGATTTAAAAAAAAAATTTAATTTTTTTTAAAATCTGATACAAGTTTATGTTAAAATTTAAAGCGAGGAATGGCGACTGCGACTGCTTCTTGTTTTCGATCTCAAAATCTTCCTCTTTCATCTCTAAATCATCCTTATGTGCAAGCGGATATTAATCCTAGTGATTCAAAATCGATTCGACATCGTTCTTATGCTCAAGTGGTCAAAGACGGATTGCCAGCCTACAATTTTCGAGTTTCGCGGCCTCAAGCTTTGAACAAAAGATGGATAAATTCTAAAAATAACAAGTTTTATTGTTTTAGATGTGGCGACAGCAATCTTTTTAGGTCTCAATGCCACGTTCCTATTAGGTGCTTTAACTGCGGTAATTGTGGCCATAAGAGTAATAAGTGTTCGACTTATTCTAGAATCTCTGTTTTATCTGATTTCTTGGTTGAAAAATGTATTCCAGTTCGTGTTAAAGATAATGCTTTTGAAAGGGATTATGCTCGATCATTTATGGAAGAATCGAGTTGAAGGTTTTAAGTATCTGGAAGATTTGCTTCTTCACTTTAATTTTGTTAATGCCCCGAATATTAGTAAGGGCTACAAAGAAAGATTTGGAGATCCTAACACTATTTTGGTAGAATCGAATCTTCATCGGTCTCTCCAATCTCTTTAGAACTGTTAGTGGAACATGGTTTCCTATTCGTTTTAAAGTTCATCCATTTGAGAGGGATTTTAATCAATTATCTCAGGCATAAAAGAACTGAAGGTTTGAAGTTTTTAGATGATCTTTTACATCATTTTAATATTGTTAATTCGCCAAACATTAGCAAGATAATCAAGAGAACTTTGGTGTTTCAGAGAACCTTGTTGAAAATATTGATTCTTCTGTCATTTAAGTGAAATTCTTGGTATGTTCGAATTTAGATGATAGTGTTATTCTTGAAAATGTTAGAAGAGAAGAATCTTTAATTTTGGATCCCATCTTGCTTGGTCCAGATGTTGTTCATCGTATGTCCAATTCAGAGGCTAAGGGTAAGATTATTGATTAGATAAGTGGTTTTATCCTTCCAAAGACCAAAATAGGTTTATCTTTTTCTCGCAAATTGGATCCTTTTAAGATTTCTACCTCCAACAAATTTGCTTGCCTTAAATTAGAGATCACTTCAGAGTGCGTTGTAAATTATAATGACTGCGATCTTTCCTCTAATAATTTTGTCTGCCTTAAATCAGTGATATCTCCATATCGCTCCTTGAATCCTGATGATGGCGATCATTCAAATGTGGTAGCAGTTTATTCCTCAGCTGATAACATGGATAGAAATATAATGGATAGTAATGCTTCAAACAATTCTTTTGCTTTCGATCTTCAGTTCCCAATACCTGAGTACAGCTTTGAATTTCTTAATGATGTCGAGAGTTTCTATAAGTTGGAAGAGGTTTTCAACTTTGACTGGAGGCTGATAGATTTGGAAATTGATATGCCTTTGGTAGCCGATTCTCTAGTCAACATAGACTTTTTTGATTACTGTTTTTGGGCAGAAGAGATTATGAAAGGGGTTGAAGTATCTCATTCCACTGGTGAATCTGTTATTGATGATGTCTTATTGCTACGACAGTCTAGGGTCTTTCATGAGTGGATTTTAACTGCAGACTCTCATTTAAATGGTGAGTTGGTTTCTGTTATTGAAGATCGTATGGATTTTGATGATTTTATATCAGGTAGGGATGTGGTGTCTGGTGTGCACGGTGCACACATCATAGTGGAGCAGGTTGATCAAAATGTTGAACCAGAGAGCAATGTTGATGACGAGTTCTTAAATTTGCTCAACCCCGCTTTTGGTGATATGCACACTGACTCAGTTATGCATGATGCACGGGTTCAGGTTATACTTGATGATAAAATTTCTTCAATTTCTTCACTGTGTTCGATTAATCAATCTGTGGAAAGTTTCCAAAGTGATAATGCTGATCCTTGCACCTTAAATGGTAATGTTGTTTGTGATAATGGTGAAGACAAAGTAGTATCCTCTGTTGATCATTTGGGTGGGAGAGTTAATCTGGCAGTGGCATTTATGGGTCCTGATGATTCTCTTAAAACTGATGCTTTGGATAGGAGTTCTGGGCGTCATCTGTCAGGTTAGATAGGTGAGGCTGATGGTGATTCAGTGCCTTTTATTTCTTCTTCGAAGAGAGGTAGACGAAGAAAGTATTTGGCTTCTAGCGGGACGGTTCATCGTAGTGTCAGGATTTGAGGCAGTCGCTCTCAGTCATTGGGTGAGTTTCCTGGTTGGAACACCATGAGCGGTGTTACGGATTCAGGCACAAGTATGCATTTTGATTTGGGTAGCACATATTCGTCTTATGCTCTGGGTAACTTGTCAGCTTCCAAACTCAACCAGTTAGCTAGTGGCTCTGCTTTTATTTTCACTGACATTGAGTTAGATCGTGATTTTATTAAAAGTAAGGAACTTGATAGGGCTAGATCTTTGGGTTTATGAGGATCATTTGTTGGAACATTAGAGGTTTGAATGACTTAAATAAATGCAATAAAGTTAAAATCTTTTTAAAGACTATTCTATTGACATTGCTATTTAAGAGACTAAAATCGAGTGTCCCGATTTCCGTTTTTTTAGAAGATTAGGAGGCTTTTGTTTTAGAAAATGGGTTTTTTTTACCTTCTGTAGGCACTTCTCGGGGTTTAATGATTGGTTGGAGAGATAATCTCTTTAAATTACTTCAGTGTATTCAAAAATACCACTCTTTACACATTATTTTAATTAATCTATCTGACAATTCTTTTTTATATATTTCTAATGTTTATGGGCCTAACTCTAAAATAGATAGGCGGATTCTCTAGAATGAATGCCTCGAGTTTAGATATTTTGCCCCCGGATCTTGGATATTGGGGGGTGATTTTAATGTTACTCGTTTTATTGGGGAGCGTTCTCCCCGGGAAGGAGATTATTCTGCCATGGAGTAATTCGATCAATTTATTATTCATTCTAATTTGATCAAAATTCCTCTATCCAATAGAGAATTTACTTGGTGTAATAATAGGGAGTCTCCCTCCTTGGCTCTATTAGATAGATTTTTCGTTAGCGATGAAATTAAGGATAAATTTCCTATCTGTAGAGTGTCAGGTTTATCATACACCCTTTCAGATCATCGTCCCATTATCCTTGCGATCGTCATAGAATTATTTGTAGATCTTTTAAATTTCAAAACAACGTGGCTTCTAGAACCATGTTTTTCAAATTTAATCATCAATAAATGGTCGTCTATGAGTTATTATAGTTTTAAGTATAGTGATAGTTCTGCTAAAGCTTTTGTGCTCAATCTTAGAAAACTCAGGATTTTTCTTAAAAATTGGTATAAAAATAATTTTGGTAATATTAAAATTAAAAAAGAAAATATTCTTAATGAGATGCTTAAGCTAATTAAGATTGAAGAAACTAGACATTTAAGTTTAGGTGAGAGAAATGTTCTTAATAACTTAAAAGAAGAACTTAATTCGATTCTTGAAAAAGAGGAAGTTATGTGGAAACAAAGATCTAAAATTCAATGGATCAATGAAGGTGATAATAATACCAATTTTTTTCATAATATAGCCAAAAGTAGAAAACGTAGCAATACAATTAATTCCATTTTAGTTAATAATGTGGAATTAGTTGATCAATGTGATCTCAATAATGCTTTCACAGAATATTATAAAGATATTTTTGGCAATAAAAATAAGCATAGAGTTAGTGTTAGATGGAATGATCTTTATCCGTCTGTCTCTAATATTAATCTTTCTGAATTAGATGTTCCTTTTGCTGAAGAGGAAATCCGAAAAGCCGTTTTTGATTTACCGGTGATAAATCTCCGAGTCCGGACGGATTTCCAATTTTCTTTTATAAAACTTTTTAGGAATTTTTAAAATTAAACTTAATTGGTATGTTTAATGAATTTTATGATGGAAATCTCCAATTAGTCAGATTTAATTTTGCTAATATTATTTTATTACATCAAAAAGTTGGTGCTAATACTTTAAAAGATTTTAGACCCATTTCATTGATTAATTGCTCTATTAAAATTATTTCTAAAATTTTAGCTAATAGACTTAGTTTAAAAATGAATGATCTAATTGACTATTCTCAATCAGCTTTCATTAAAGGAAGAAATATCACAGATGGTGTAGCAGTTGTTCAAGAATACATTAACCTTTGTTGTAAGAATAATATTACTTGTGCTATTTTAAAGTTAGACTTTGCTAAGGCTTTTGATTTGGTTGATTAGGATTTTCTTATAGATATTTTCCATGCCAGAGGCTTTAGTAATAGATGGAGTAACTGGATCATGAACTTTCTTAAAACTGAAAACTCTAGTATTATGGTTAATGGTATTTTAGGTAATAAAATTCAATCCAAGAGTGGTTTAAGGCAAGGGGACCCTTTGTCGCCCCTTCTGTTTAATTTAGCGGCTGACGTCTTTTCTAAGATGATTAAAAATGTTGTTAACAATAATCTTTTGGGTTTTATTGGTAACGATATTTCGAGTTTTGGTTTGTCAGTCCTTCAATTTGCAGATGATACTTTGCTTTTTTCCACTCATCTTCCTAGACACATAATTGCTCTTAAGTTTGTTCTCTATAGTTTTGAAATTTTATCGGGTTTAAAAATAAATTTTGATAAAAGTTCTGTTTTAATTTTAAACGATTTGGATAAAGTTGAAAATTTAGTTGCAAATACATTAAATTGTAAAACTATGAATTTTCCCTCTGACTATCTTGGTTTTGTTATAAGATCTACAAAACTTAAACACGATGATTAGTTAATAATCATAGATAAAATCAAAAATAGGATTACAAACTGGAATGGGAGATTTTTATCTAGAGCAGGTAGACTAGTTTTAATTAATTCTGTTTTATCATCTCTCCCTATCTATTGGATGCTTATGCATCTTTTTCCTAATTAGGTGATTGTTAAAATAGATAAAATTAGAAGAGATTGCCTTTGGAGTGGTGAAAATTCAAATAGTAGCATCAAATGTTTGGTTAATTGGGAAACTGTCTGTAAGTCCAAAAAAGATGGTGGCTTAGGAGTCATTAATCTTCGTAATATGAACTTGTCTCTTCTTGGTAAATGGTTATGGAAATTCAGAGATACCAATGATAATGCCTATTGGAAGGACATTATTTCTAAATATTACTATAATGGTAATAATAATTTATATCATATTAGTCCTACGATTACTCGTAAGCAATCTTATTTTTGGAAATCCATTTTAAAATGTAGTGAGATTTTTAACTTAGGGGTTAATATTATTGTTCACTCTGGTAATAATACATCTTTTTGGCATGATAGTTTGATTTTAGCTACTCCTTTTAGGAATGAGTTCAAAGATTTGTATGATATTTGCAACTTTAAATATGCATTTATATCTGAAGTTTTTAATTATGAAAATGATCCTCCTTGGATTTTCAGTTTTAATAGAATTTTAGTAGGTTCAACCCTTAGACAGCTTAATTTGCTTTATTCTAGATTAAATCTTAATAATATTGACAATGAGAATGATTATATTAGCTGGGAGTGGGATAAAAGCAAGAAATATTCTACAAATTCCTTATACAAATTTATTAATTTTTCGGGTGCTACTGATAATTATTTTAAATTTATCTGGAAGACTAGTGCCCCTTCAAAATCTAAAATTCACATGTGGGTTATTATTCATGGTAAATTAAATACAATAGAATTTTTAAAAAGAAAAAATATTCACATTGATAATAAATGTTATTTTTGTAATACTCATTTAGAAGATATTAATCATATTTACTACGAATGCATGGGTACTCATCTTATTCTTATGAATACCCTCAACATTTTTGAGTATAAAATTAGGTCTAGAATTACTGATTGTTTTTTCTATTGGAATACTTTTAGACTTAAGTTTAATAAGGATAATAGATACTTGCTTGATACTTTTTCACCATATCTAGTTGGTATATTTGGTTTGAGAGAAATCAAAGAGTTTTTAATAATAACTATATTCACTGTAATAATTTGATTTTTTTTAATTTCATCTTTTTGCTTAAATTGGGTCTCAAATCCTAATTATAAATTAGTTAAAAATATTTGTTTTAAGTAATACCTTAACAAGGTTAGTAATAATATTAATATATTCAAACTTAACATTAATAATTTTGACTTTAATAATAATTATATTAATGCCTTTTCTAATTTAAATGATGTTTACATGATGCGTACTAATTTGCTTCCTATCTTAGGTCCTTAAAATTGTTTCTAGTAATGTTTAGTTTTTTACTCGTTTATCTTTTTTTGTTTGGTTTATATTTCCTTTACTTTTTAGTTTTGTTTGTTTTTGGTACTATTTTATATTTATTTTATTTTTCTCATTTGATTTTTCTCGCGTATATATATATAAATTCTATTTATATACATATATGTGTTTCATACTAATTATTTTTACTAGTTTTGTTTCATGTTTGGATTAGGTAGGTTGCTAGTTTATCTCTTCAGGTTTGCAGGATTGCTAGCATCTTTTGACGTGCAGGATAGCTATTTTCAGGAGTTCTGGTGGCGTTTGACATTTCTTTCAGTTATTCCGCGTCTTCAGATTTCATAGAGTTCCTATTCTGATGGTGCTGGCTTTCAGCTTCTTCGGATTTTGTAGATGGTTTAGTTTTCTAGGTACCTCCAACAACTTATTATCGGGCGGTGGCCTTGCCAAAGCTCGGTATTAGGGTGTAATGGGCGGTGGCTTTGCGGGAGCTCATTATAGGGGTACCTTTTTCTTTATCTGTTTCTGGTTCATGGACTTGTCACCTGCCAGGCATGTTGGCAGCATCATTTTATGTGTTTTATACATAGCTTCATGTGTGCTCTTCTCTTTTATTAGAGGATCACACATTTTTCTCAAAAAAAATTTATTTTTAGCTATCAACAATGGATATCATTGGAAAGCATATTAAATTAGAGATTTAATAGTGAAATCGATTCTTAAATCGAATTAATGTAGAAAAAGTTATCACATTTCAAAGTTTGGAATAGAAAGAAATTAAAAACGCGACTGTTCATTTCCCAAAATATGAAGGAGGCCTATGTGCTCTTGAAATCTAACTCGATAATAATACTACAGTGTATTTATATATGGATTTTAAACCATTTTTAAGTATTTTAAAATATATTATTTTGGAAATTTAAAAATTAATCCAATTTTATACTTTAAGGACTATAACTTGAGCAATTGTAATCGGATTTTCCCGAAATGAAAACTTTTTGTTTTCGAAAGATAAAAGCTTTCACATAAAGAAAGGATTTTCAATTTTTGTTGAAAGGATTTCAAGTTGTGGATAAATCAAATTTGTAATTATTTTTAAAGCTATGAATGAATCATTGTGAAAGATTGGTGAACTTTGTTTTCAAATTGAAGAGGATCTTAAAGGTGTATCTTTTGTATAAAAGATTTGAAAATGGAAATTTGTTTAAACCATTCAAAAGGAAAGGTTTTGGGCTAAAGGTTGTGACTTAACTAAGATCCCAATATATCCATATGTTTCAAAATTTAGCGCTCATTATTCGGTTTAGCCGGGAGAGGAATTTATGTCATAAAACCCATTCCGAATAGTGATACGTCGTAATGGGAGTGCATTTGAAGACGGCAGTAAAGACCGTGTATTTTTTAGAACGAAAGGATTACCTGTCGAATGTCTCTATACTGAGTTGCACCGGTATAGAGATCTCCATAAGTGATGGGGAGTCCGATCGGGATTGTGAATACTCGGATTTGCAAGGGCTTCTTTGAAATGCTTTCAGTTCCGTTCGAACCCGAAACGGACTTGTATGGATGTCTGACGTCACACTTTGAGATGTAAAGCTGGTTTCTATCAAATACATTTCTGTTTGGTGGCGGAGAATTTATTCTCTTAGCTTAACACCCTTCTCTAAGACGTATGACCTCAGAGGTTATGTAGTTGATATTTACTAGTGATACATTCCCAATTTGGTAATGTGGCATACCAAGTGCTGCTGATCATTTGTTGATCAAAGCATAGATTTTTTGAAAAGCGTAGCTTTTTGGACGAGACCTCGTCCAACCTCACACCCTGGAAATGGTCGAAATAGGAAGAATGCAGCAAGGTTATGAGGGTCGCACCCTTTAGGGTAGCTTTACTCATGGCAGTTAGTTACATAGTTACAGGGTAACCCGACCTTGTGTTGGCAGAGAGCCAGCTAGGTTCTCAGGGCGTCCCTCCAGAGGCGTACCCATGTGGTGTAGGAAGTTCCTTAGCCTGACCATTTGTTGGAAATCCAAACAAAACAATAAGCGCCCTGTATAGTTTTAGTTGTATAACCTGCCATTTATTAATGGCGGTGACCTGCCATTTAAATGGTAGCTATAATAGGCATTCCATAATGATGGTATGCTGGCTGAGATTAATATTATACTTTCGAAATGTTTTCTGCACTATGCACTAATAATAATATCAAAAGGATTTTCGCATATTAAGCATGTTTGACTATTATAAGAAGAAATCTTCTCCAATTGTGCGCTTGCATTAAATGTGTGCGGGGAGGCCTTATGATAGTTTCATTTTCCAAAACTCATAGCGAATTTCTTTTTATTTCTTTTTGTTTGTTCTTGTTCAAAATAAAACTCTTTTTGTTTGCTCATACCAGTCCTATGACTAACCTGGAGTTTATTGTTCCCTTTCTAAACTCTGAATGCCCACAATTTTCCACACAGGCAGCCTAGAGTCATATTTTCAGATAATCAGCTAGTAGATATAGTTTTTGGCAATCTTTGGAATCTGTGGTTTGGCGATCGCATTGTGCACTGAGTTTGCTACAAGTTCAACATTGATGGTGGTTCGAGCTTATTAGATTAGATTTTTTTGAAGCTTTTGGGTTTAGCTATTTGATTTTGAAGAATTGGATATGGAGTTGCAGTATGGATGTTGGATTGTCTTGGAGCCTATGTTGGTGCTATCTTTTTGCTGCTGTGTTTCCGCTATTGTGCATTTTTGGCTCTGACAGTGTTAGGCATCTGTTGTATCATATTGTATAAGATACTGTATCCATTGTTTATCAATGATGTTCATTTGTGTTTCCGCTGTGTTGTTATCGCCAAATGTTGTTATAAACTCTGACGATACGGACTTTGACGTTTGAATCTCCGGCATTCGGATATGGGTGATGTGTCGGGTGCCGATTTTCGAAGGTTGGAGTGCATGTCCTTAAATCTACTTTCTTTTCAATAGCTTGATCCTTTACCTAAGTTGATTTTATATCTCTTAGACATATTAAACACACCTATTGTTAGTGCAGAATTTCTTCTACAACAGCACTCCGAAGTCTGAAGGCCTAGCTCTGGACATTGATTTGATTATAGGTTCCAAATATAAGAATATCGAGGTGGGATGTTGTTTTGCTGGAACTATTACACGTTGAACTACTGAACTAAGACGAGGAATGGAAAGGAAGTGCTCAAAGTAAACAGCATCAAGACTTTTATAGTGGTTAGGGACCAAAGTCCTACATCCATTGTTCTTTCCTTATTTAGTTACTATTATATAACTGAGAGGCTTATTATATTGAATCTACACGTTTCTACCATTACTGAGTTTTTAAATAGAGCTTTAATAAAGGAAAGTACTATCTAGTTCTTGTTTGTTATGTGCGACCCCACTTGCACATTAGGATTGCATCTATTTATAGCCAACATGCCATGACGCTATTGGTCAAGCGCCTTCTCTTTGGATTGATGATCTGGCCGACTACGAACGGTCTTGATTCGAACACGTGTCATAATGTAGTTGAGTGTGACTTGATGTGGATTGCTGTCGTGATATATTGGATATCTTTCATTCATCTTGACCGTTAGTCTCAGCCTGGGCTATCTAAGCCATTGATTGTTGTTGTTTGTTAAGTTGTTTTATGATTTTCGCATTTGATGCTCTCGGTCGAGCTTCTTACCTCAGCTGAATTGTAATCTCAGCCTTGGTTGATACATTGGTTCATGCTATCGTGTTGCATATTTTCGTTAGAAACTAAAAGATAGGTCTCGTAATTACAATCCAAGGAGCTCTCTATTCAAATATTAGCAATTTGTATTTTGCAGAAATTATAGTGTAACACATGCCCCCTAAATTGCACCTTATATGATCAATATGGGTGGACTTTTGAAAAGAGTAGTATCGTATCAGGTTTAATCCTGGGCCTATTTATTCCATTCCCACCATGAAGTCGATTCTAAGATTTAAGGAACATTGTTCCACTTATGCAACTCTAAAGATCTAACCCTATAGATAGGTTTTGAAAACAACTTAAAATTAGTGCCTAGAGGCAAAGGCTTGGCTGGTTAACAGTTTTGAAAACTAAAGGGATGAAATTTTAACTTGGACCATAAGGTCAAAAAAATTTCAAAATCATATTTTCCACTTGAAGCTTTCCAGACTAGATGATAAGTGAAATTGCTTAGACGCTAAAAGGTAAAATCTAAATTAGGACCATAAGGTCAAAACTTTTAAAAATCGTGCTTTTTGCTCAAAGTCATCTAAACGAAGCAAAATTGTTCAGGTACCGAAGGGCCAAAACCTAATTTGAGACCATAAGGTCAAAACTTTTGAAAATCTTGCTTTTCATTTGAAGTCATTTAGACTATGAGGAGATGAGAATGTTTTGATGTTGATAGAAAAACATAACCATGGATTGTAAGGTCAAATCTTTTTAGGAATCATGTTTGACACTTGACGTCATCTATACTAAGTGACAAGCGAAATTGTGTTGGTGCCAAAAGGAAAAATATAATTTGAAACCATGAGGTCAAAACCTTTCGAAAATTATGCATGTCACTTTGAAGCCATCTAGGCTAAGTGGTAAGCGAAACTGTTACAGTGCCAAAAGGTAAAGTCTAATTTGAGACCATGAGGTCAAAACTTTTCAAAAATTATGCATGTTACTTTGAAGCCATCTAGGGCAAGTGGAAAGAAAAATTGCTACGGCATCGAAAGGCAAAGTCTACTTTGGAACCACGAGGTCAAAACTTTTCGAAAATTATGCTTGTCACTTTGAAGCCATTTAGGCTAAGTGGTAAGAAAAATTGTGAGGTGCCAAAAAGCAATCTATTTTGGGACCGTGCGGTCAAACTTTTTTCAAAATTATGCTTGTCACTCGAAGCCATCTAGGCTAAGTGGCATGCAAAACTGTTATGGTTCAAAAACAAAGTCTAATTTGGGACCATGAGAGCAAAACATTTTTCGAAAATTATGGTTGTGACTTGAAGCCATCTAGGCTAACTGGTAAGCGAAACTGTTACAGTGCCACCGAAAGGAAAATTCTAATTTGAGACTGTGAGGTCAACACTTTTTCAAAAATTATGTTTGTCACTTGGAGTCATCTAAGCTAAGTCGTATGCGAAACTATTACGCTGCCAAAAGGCGAAATTTGATTTGACCTAGAAGATTCTTGACTTGCAGGATCTAAATGAAAGTCAAGGTGTTGATCTTGAAAGGATGGGTCCTACTTTTGCATTAAATGCTTCTACTAACTGTCTCAATTTCATTGGCCTTTCTAAATAATGCTTTTCTTTTCTTTGCTCTAGGCCGTTTCATATTCTAACACTACCACATTTCATCTATGGTTAGGATCTTGGTGACTAGATAATCTCCACAGTTGATTCCATGGTTTAAATAAACTTTTTCTTCCCTCCTCTTTCTTCTTACTCACAATACTATTGCGATTGCCATTTTAGCTAAGAAAACTTCACGAATTAGTACAAACTCTCGATTAAAATAGTAAATTCATAATTTCCCTATAACTTTATTAACTTTCTTTATTGCTTTTAGTATTTTTTGAGCGTTCTTCTTTTAAAAATTCGATGTTGATTATTATGATATCAACTATTGACCTTGATTTTGGGATATTGTTCGATTACCTAATCCATTGCATCTTGCTTCGTAGATTAAGGCTTTTGTCCTTAAACTGAGTTTTCATTGCCCCTGGTCGATAACTTTTTTGGTTCTTTGAGAGAATCTTGGGTCTTTGAGCTTGGGATGTAAGTTCTAAATTTGGATCCAAATCCTTTTATGGATCATAAAATATTAAACTTTTCTGAAAGGAATTCTTAGGATCCTTGTTGAATAATTAGCCTAATACAGGTTCTTTTAGGCTTTGCAATGGACAGACTAATAACTGACCGGAGGGAGCTGGAGAAGTGGATTAGTTTTTATGGGATCAAAGGGGTCGAGGTTAAGGCTCCCAGTCAGGAAGACGACTGAAGTGAACCCTCCGGACCCTTTGCCCTTCTGTTTATCGAGATCTTGGAATTCCATGGTTTTTACCCAATCCAACTTGGGGTGGTTTTATATAGTACTTTATCTACCCTGACGATCTTATACTAGAAGAAAGATTACCGAAATATAACTGCCTCCTACTATCTTTATAACTTGCATAGGTCAGTTGGTAGTGTAGGGACTCCTTTATATTTCCTTCGTTTTCATAGAAGGTGCCTCTAGTTAAACCACTCAGCAAGGTTGCTCCTACATAATGGTTTTCTTAAAAGGCAGAGGGTTCCCAAATTGTTGCCTGTCATTCAAAACCTGTAAGCATTTCAAACTATCTTTTTCTTAGAAGACTCTCCTTTTTTGGTCATGTGTTTATTTGCTATCCTTTCCCTTTTGATTTCTTTAGATAAACTTAAAAGAGATAAGGCTCCAACCCTCAAGGACTTCTTTGATTCTACATACAAGGAGGTGATGAAAACACCGAAGACTAAGAGGCCTAGACGTATATTCCTTACCGAGGCTAATCTTAAGACTTGTGGGTTATTGTCACCTTTGACCAAATTTCTTGGTTATGAACCTTCTTCAGCCTAGATTATGCCTTCAGAGGTGTTCGATCTAAGTCAACTTGACAAACCCACTGGACCTTGCCCAAAAACTGTTGAGGTTGAAAGGAAGATGTTGCTTCTTGGGTAGATCCTGGTTCTAAAAATCTAACAGCCCATATTCTAGGGTGATATTTTTATAGAATAAAAACTTAATCTACTGAGCTGTTTCCTTGTTATGTCATAGTGGCTTATGGTGATATGTTTTCGATAGCAGAGATGCTCTTGAACAAGTCATCTTCTTCTTTCATCTCTATTCGATCGAAGCTATTTCTAAAGGATTTGATCGTAACAAGGAAGCCAAGAAGCACATTACCTCTGCCACAACCATGTCTGCATCAGATGCCCTTGTATTAGCTTCATCTTCAAAGGACCAGGTAGAAGGAGTGGTTGAAGTAACCTGCTCCGCTATTGAAGCTCACCTACCTAAGGTTGTAGGAAGCTCCTGAGTGGAGATAGTTGACGAGATAGGGAGCTTCGAGAGGATGATGGGTTAAGGGATGGAAAACCAGCTCAGTGTAGAGGTTTTCTTTATCCATAAATTATTTATTCTTTTAGTTTCCATAATAATTGATTTCCTATAGATCTTGCCCGACTTCTCGGTTTTTCACCATTGACTTGAAAAGCTAAAGGGAGAAGTGGAGATGGATGAAACCTTAAAGAAAGAGGTCACTAAGTTTAAGAAGGAAGTCTAGGATGAAAGGGAGAATTTTTTTGAAAGGTTGCTAATTTATAGAAGGTATTTAAAAATTTGGAGGAAAAGCATAAAACGATTGAGGATGAACTTGCAAAGGTTAAGAAAAACAACTCGGGTTTGATTTCTAAGGAGGATGCTGACAGGGTTGCTATTGCCGAACCTTTCAAGATCCTTTATAGTGCTTATAAGTACAATCAGGACAGAGGCACGACCATCTCCATAGGCTTCAATACGATAAAACGATCGAGGAAAACTTCTCCTTGAAATATGAGAAAGCCCGAACCTCGACGAACGTTGGATAATTAGTCCTTGTTGAGAAAGATGACAAAGATGGAGAGGTAAGTTATGGTTCTGAACTTCAAGAATCTCATATTCAAGATGCTTGAATTCTAGTTCGTAATAACTTCGATATAATTTCCCTTTTTATTGTTTGGATTTGGACTCAGGTGATTTTCACATTTGAGCTTTTGTTGAATTCCTTCCTTATTTTGTTGATGGTGTCTATTTTGTTATATTTCTACCTTTAACCATGTTTAAATAGAGAAAATCCAACTTTACTTCTCATTATAAAGCGTTGTGGAAGAGGAATCAAACCAGGGTTTTGAAACTGTTAGCAACAATAGGCACCCTTATGACCCAACTAAAATCCAGTAGATTAAGAAATGTAGAGTTGTTTAATATGATGAAAAGGTACGTGAAAATCATGATAAAAGTTGTGCCAAATCCATTAACTCCCTTAGGATTTGGGGTACTAGTTTAACTAATCAAGTCTTAGATCTTAGGGGTCAACTAAAACTTTCTTTTAGAAACCGAGACGAAGTTTTTCAAGAATTTGCTCAATTTTCTAAACAACATCCGAGAGACCCACGGTTGAAGAACTAAAGGTTGTATTTCCTAATTAGATTCTACAATCCAAGCCCAACTTTAGCTTTAGAGGTTCTTCGTGGTTATCAGAGTGTAACTCCATCTCCCTTAGCTATTACTGAAGGACGAAAAAGTTTCAGAATATGTCCCTCAACATGTTCCAGAGGCTGACCTTAGACTACGCTTAGTAGACTCTTCTACCTCGTAACTTTCTGTACAGAAAGGAGGCTTAGAAAGGACATCACCTTTTCTAATAGGGAAAGACACTCGTGATCTTTGGCTAATACCAGGTGTAGAGGTCTTAAAGATTATTTTAGCTAGAGAAATTTATTTACTTTCGAGGACCATGAACTTTGTATACCTTTTTTCTTTACTTACTATCTATATTGATTTTGATGTGGAATGAAGTGGAATTACTTTTATGGTGATCTGCCTTTTCTAATCTTATCTTCAATTCCTCTATTGGTGAAGTCATGTCATAACCGCTTAAGGCTAGAGAGAGACCTTGCCTTCGTGCAATGGAGTCTCGATGTTAAGGTAGCCAAGTTGAGCAAAATGTGGTCTTGAACTGAATAGGGATAATGAATCCTTAGAATGTACTCTAGAAGGTCTATCCAAAAAGATGTCCACTGTCCCAGAAGCAGTGCCGATCACTGGTCAAATGCCAGAATCAATAGTTTAGGGGCTATGGGAGTTGGTTGCTGATCGTAGATGACAGTTGGAGGAAGCTCACCAAGAGTTTTCGATCGTCAAACTTCAAGAGCTCGAAACTAAGAATACACATACTAACGAAGTTACAGTTGCCATACATGGAAGGGGTAGAAATAGAGGTTGTGCTGCTATAGGACTTCCTTCTTCTCATAGAACTACCATTGTTCCTCTCAGACCTCGTTCTCAACCCGAGTGGGGTTCCCCCTCGCCTTCAATACCCACTACATTAGATGTTCTTATTTATACATGAGATGGTAAAATGATTTCATTCAAAGAATATAAAAAGGAATGGGTATCCAAGATATACGATGAGATAGAGAAATACTTTGAATCTATCAATGAGAAAGCTATGAAGGAGGCCGAAACTAGGATTAGAAGATTGTATGAAGGCTTATGAAACAGTGTATCTTCTTTCTACGCATATTATATTTTGAATAGTTTGATAATTTCTTGGATAATATTTTTTATAACTTTTAGGTCCTCTTATCCTTTTGGTTGACATATTTTTTTCAATTCAGGCTACCTTGCTTGTTCTCTTAATTCCATCTCGGGGTGCTTCTGCTCCCCTTGGTATCTTTTGTATCAATATTTTTGGCATTCTTATTCACTGACCTTGATGCCATCCTTTCGGTCCTGATTCGGATCCTTACCTCATGCTCATATTTATCTTAGGAGTTTTTCCACCTAAGATTTTGATGCTATTAAGAATCTACTCATTATTTATGGGATTTTACCAATTTCTCTACTCTAGTTGGGAATCTACCTAGTTCTAATCTATACAGGAATCTACCCATTTCTTTATTTTAATTGGGAATCTACCCAATTCTAATCTATATGGAAATCTACCTATTTCTCTATTCTAATTAGGGATCAACCAGTTCTAATCTATATGGGAATCTACCCATTTCTCTATTCTAATTGAGAATCTATCCAATTCTAATAAGTATGGGAATCTACCCATTTCCCGTTTCTCTATTCTAATTAGGAATCTACTCAATTCTAGTCTATACGGAAATCTACCAGTTTCTCCGTCTAATTAGGAATATACCCAACTCTAGATTGAGAATCTACCCAATGTAGCATTACACTTACCATGACTCACTATTAGCATGAATTCTACTTTTTGACTACTTTTTAAACCTAGATTATATGGCTTCACTCTTTGTGGCGCATCATTATAGGGGTGCTCTTATGGCGAGGTCTGTCAATTTTATCATTGGGTCCTAATCTACAATACTTACGGCTGATGATGGCCATCTACAACCCTTTTTGGCGGCCATCGACCATTTATATCCCCTTTCGATGGGCGTTGGCCATCTGACACTATCTTAAGTTAATAGTTATACTTAAATGCTATTTGTAATTTGATAAAGAAATATAAATTCTTTGGAAAAAATGAACTTGGATTTGTAAGTGAATTTTGAAATCGAATAATTAGCAGAGTTCATGATTTAGTAAGAATACTTTGACTTAAAGAGAATTAATATTTTTAAGAAAAATTGAAACTCTTTATTGATCTTGTCGGATCAGTAAGAGAGTTTTGACCTTAGGACTAACGACGCAGACACAACATTTAGGAACTAAAAGGAAGATATACTTAGTATAATTTTACAAGTATTGAGATCGGATCATACTTACCGAAAATGGAAAGAGCCGACCTTGAAAGCATTATTCCAGCGAAATAAGAGACTTCCTTAGATATAGTGGCTCATACTCTTCAACAATGCATGTATAATGTTTGGGTTGAATGGGCTTTCATTATACAAACTTCTCCTGAAACATAGAAACAAAGTTAGATACTTATAAAGACAAGATGTTAAACTAATCATTTAATAAACTTAGTCAATCTCCCTTCTTTATGAATTTCTCTATGACTTGAGAAAGTCTCCGACACCCGTCTGTTTCATGTCCATTCACTTAATGGTAAACACATTAATCCTTTCCTTATGGGGTTTCCTAAGTGGATGTGGGATACTGGATAGTGAAGCTCTCCACAAGTTCTTAGAAAAATCTAAGACAGGCTTTGATTAAGAGGACTAAATATTCAGCCTCGTTTGATCTTCTTCTGTGGTAAAAGAGCAAGGTCAACTGGGGAGGCTCTTTTAATTGGGTGATATGAACTTTTATTTCTCATTACCATGATACTAAAATCTTTGATATTATTTGTCATTGTTTTAACTGTTCCTCTATGTTGAGTAGATTCTTAGAGGGACTCCTGGAGATACTCTGAAAGCTACTTGATCTAGAGAGCTTGAAGTTTATAAACATATCATATTCCTCACTATTCTCTTTCTCCGAAAAGAGGATGACTGATCTTTCATTGTTATCTTCTTTAATGAGCTAAACACGGAGGATGAGTGGTAGCTTCGAGGTCAGTTTCTCATTCTCTAGGTCGGTTATGGCTGGAAGAATGATGTCGACGTACCCTCCGAGAGGGAGCATATGATAGAGGTTCGGGTCCTCCTTCTAATGCTAAAAATGTTAGTGCAGAATTTCATCTACACTAACACCCTAAGGTCCTAGCCTAGATATTGGTTTGATTATAGGTTGTGGATATAAGAATACCGAGGCGAGTTGTTGTACTATGGAATTACTATACGTTGAACTCTGAATTAAGATGAGGAATGGGAAGGAAGTAAAGTGCTGAAAGTAAATATCACCGAGAATTTTATAGTGGTTCGAGCCGAAAGACCCTACGTCCAATGTTCTTTCCTTATTTAGTTACTCTTATATAGCCGAGAGGCTTATTACATTGAATCCAAGCGTTCCCACCATTAATTATTTTTTAATTAGAGCTCTAATATAGGAAAGTACTATTTAATTATTGTTTGTTATGTGTGAGCCCTTCTTGTGCCTTGGGATTTCCACCTATTTATAACCAGCATGCCGTGACGCCATTAGCCGAGAACTTTCTCTCGGTATTGATAATCTGACTGACCATGAGCGTTCTTGATTCGAACGTATGTCATCATCTGATTGAGTGTGACTTGATGCGGATTACTATCGTAGCGCTTTTATATATAGATTTTAGATATCTTTCATTCATCTTGACCGTTGGTCTCGGCCCAAGCTATCTAAGTTTATGATTATTGTTGTTTGTTAAGTTGTTTTAGGCTTCGACAACTGATGCTCTCGGCCATGGTTGATGCTCTGGTTCATGCTCTCAGATTGCATACTTTTGTAACCAAAAGATAGATCTCAGAATTACAAGCCAAGGAGCTCTCCTTTTGAATATTAGCAATTTCTATTTTGCATAAATCATAGTCGAACACCTTTCTCGATTGCCGTAAAGACATCTAAAATGATTGGTATACTATAATTATGTAACTATGAGTAGCTAATAAAAACAATCCTATGCTCGCAATACACACACACATATACATATGCATTTACACATGCACAAAGATACACACACGCATGTACATAAATATGTATGTATACATATATGTGTATACATATGTATGTGTGTGTACGCACATAGATCTTTACCTCCTCTATATTTACTCCCTTTTGTATTCAAGATCTTAAAAAAGCCTTATTCATATAGTTCTTATATGCATGTGCATGTGTTTCATTATAAGGAGGTTGTTTTCTTCTTTAGATATTTTATCAGATCCACATGCTTTGAAGCTTTTGTATTATTCTTAGTTATCTACATAAATTTTAACATTTAAATCTAATAGTCAGAGCATAAACATAGTTTATACAACATAGAAAGGTGATTATCACTAAGCTGGTGCAACGAATTTGAATCTCAAAATTGTAAATTATAGTGAAAAAAACTGTATGTGTAATCATTCTTAATTATGATTTGTTTCTTGTCTCTTTTTACATATAACTTACATTGAAGTATCATATAGGATCGGTGTAGTTGGTTGATGGTCCAGACTGCAAGATCGAAGGTCGTGAGTTCGAGTCTCGAGACTGACAACCCATAACAAGTACCCAAAGTATGTGTTTGGCATGCACATACTTACCTAGAGTTTACAAGCGAAGCTTGGTTCTCTAGGTTATCCAAAAAAGGTAACATACTTGAAGACTCTGATAAAGTCCAGTTTCATCTTTGTCCACATGAGATTAGTTTACTTTGAACTAGACCTGAAAATTGGATTACACATTATATTTGAGTTGATGATTTTTATAGAACACATAGTATGAATTTATGGAATGTAATTTATTATTATAGAATGCAAATTGTGTTGTGATTGGCTAAATTTTCTCTCTTCCACTCATAAAAGGATATTTTGATCTCATTTTTATGAATCTACTTTGTCTTAAATTCCTTAACGATCATGAAACGAGACATTTCTAAATCTGCGTAGCATGAAATACATGAGAATTAGTGAAGTCATACTAATGTAAGACAGTGCATGGCATCCAATATATTCACCGATCATTACCGTATTTTGAAGTTCTTAGATTCATAGCTACATCTAAAAATATTCGATTACTTTAGTAGTACAAAATTGGTTCTTTAGTTTGCAATGGATTATTTCTTATTCGTGCAATATACAAATTATTCTATAACATATTAATCCATAATTAAGAGTAGTAACATTATACAAACTACTTACTTTGAGAAAAATTTATCTTGCACACGTGGACATTGTTTCAATATTGTATGTATTTAGCCTAATATGGTTTACTCTACCTGTTTGGTCAATTTCTTTCTCAGTTTTGTATACTCTTCATACATTTTATGCTTGAATGTGAAACCCCATCTTACCCTTTTTTACCCGATGAAACAGTCTTAGTGTTTTGGTAAATTCATGTATGCCTTTTTATTATTCGGTCGGAATTTGCAAATTCAGATTTGTTACCTTGGCATTTTGGTAATTGTAGGCGTGTAGCTCAGTATGAGATGATCAAGCATGCTAGGATTGTAGCTTTGTTGCCCAAGAAGACGGGTAGGGATACCGTGCTACTATATAGATGGGTGGTTGTAAGTTTATTTTTGTGCATCATCATAAAAAAATTGTTTGGTTGCATTCCTTGCTGTTAAATTTTTTTCTTTTTATATATCTATATATAGTAGGAGTACCTTGAAATTAAGCTTTTGAATTTACTAAAATACCCTCTTATCTTTTGAAGATAATAACTGCATAAAATATGGTATTTTCATACTTTGTAATGTTCAACCCACCATTTTTCACATTCTTGCATTAATCTCCATATTCAGTACAAATCTTCTTTACAACTATCTTAGTAAATCGTTTAAGAAGGGAATATTTTGTCAATCAACATAAAATAATAGACATCCATAGATATCTATACTTTAGAACTCTTACCTTCTTTTGATCTCTCTCTATTGATTTGGCTATAGTTATTGTATCATTATATTTCCTTTTCAGATAATGTTCCAATTTTTAATGCTTTTGAACCATTCCACTAATTAGAGGTGACCTCTATTGTTGCTTCTATGAAGTGGTAGCATGATAGATGCTCTTAAAACCAAGGTTCGAAATTCCGTTCACCAGTTCCGTTTCAGTCATATACAATTTTCAATATTTCGGTTCCGTTTTGGAAATTTCAAAAATTCCGTTTAAATTCCAGTTTATCAATTCCGAATTTTTTTTCTAGTCAAGGCATGATGTGGGCAAAAACTGATGCCAATCCAAACATAATATCAATGAGAAATGCAACTGCATTGATAGATTAAAAATTTTCATTGCTTTTTGGAAATTTAATAATAATCAAACTTTAGGCACTCAAAGATGTACGAAGATCAGATTGGAAAGGGTGATAGGGAGAATATTATGGAGTTTAAGCGAGTTGTATATTTCAAAAAAGGAACCCTTATAGCAATATGTTGACTGTGCATTTTTTTATTTTTTTCAATCATAGTAAGTTATTGTAATATGATGTTGCAGCATTTCACTGTATTAAAGGATGAGTAAATTTAATTAAATGCAATCAATGCTTTGGCAGAATAAGCTTTTTAACAATATAAATCAATATTTGAAAGTGTGATCGGTACTTGAAATCAGCAAGTTATTACAAAGATGTTTTATTATCATGTAATCAAGGCATAAGTTAATTAGAGTTTATGGTTTTCATTTCACCAATCTTTCTTTAATATAGTTTTTTTATTGATTTTAATGTTGTTCTGAAAGCTCAACATTTACTTAAGCGACGTCATGATGTAATCCTCAAATCTTAAACATTAATATTTCTTATATTTTCTTTTAGTTTTGGGTTAATGTCAAATATAATGAAAAATGATTTTTAAGTTTAATGGTCACATTAGCACCATGGGTTATGTCAAAACATCTCATAATTAACACTTTAACATTGCCATTATATCCTTTTAGCTATTGATGCAAGTGTTGAACTCGCATAAAGGAGGAGAGGAAGCAATTGGTAAATAAATGGTGTAAAGTCATTCCATTTATACCTTTATATTAGTTCAAAATGTTTGTAGTTCTCATGACTATCTTGATAAATATTTCAAACAATAAATTTTGTGCACATCATATTTCTATCAATTCAGTATTCACAGATTTATGCATAAAATGATTACACTAAGTTTTTTGTGCATTTTTAATACTATTTTGCACTAAAAAAAATTTAACTCATGTTTTTCTTTGCACACGACCAACGGACGCCTTAAATTTACTAAAATACCCTCCTACCGTTTGAAGCTAATAACTGCATAAAATATGGTATTTTCGTACTTTGTAATGTTCAACCCATCGTTTTTCACATTCTTGCACTAATCTCCAAATTCAGTCCAAACCTTCTTTACAACTATCTTAGTAAATCGTTTAAGAAGGGTATATTTTGATAATCAACATAAATTAGACGTCCATAGAAATGTATACTTTAGAATTCTTACCTTTTTTGATCTCTCTTTATTGATTTGGCTATAGTTATTGTATCGCTATATTTCCTTTTCAGATATTGTTCCAATTTTTAATGCTTTTGAACCATTCCACCAATGAGAAGTGACCTCTATTTTTGCTTCTATGAAGTGGTAGCATGACAGATGCTCTTAAAACCAATGTTCGAAATTCCGTTCACCGATTCGGTCATATATAATTTTCAATATTTCAGTTCCGTTTCAGAAATTTTGAAAATTCCGTTTAAATTCTAGTTTATTAATTCTAGACTTTTTTTCATTATAAATGTTTTAAAATATTCAATTGTAACCAAGATATTTCAGTATTGATACAATTTCCATTTATCATATTTTATAGTTTTATCCTTTATCAAACTTTTGTCCCATGATTTGTTGAGCATAAGCTCTCATTTTTAAAGTACAGTCTTTAACCTATAACTGCAGTGTACTAGCCATACTTCATCAAGTCCAACACTCATCTTCTAGTTTATACCATTTTACTTTCTTTTTCTTAACTCAAAATAACTAGATCCAACTTTCAAAGAATTCTATTATCCTTGGCTCCTTCCCCCTCTCACTTTAAATAACCCTCAAAATTCTATTCATATTAAAAATCACTACGAATATGAAATAGATTTTATCAATTAAGGAGCACAACAAAGAAAATTGAAGGTAATTACCAAGGACTTTTCGTTTTCTCGATTTTACAGTGATTATTTAGAGAAAACTCTGGAATGGAAATTTCCTCGAATTCCGGAACGGGCGGCACCAGATCCGGGACGAAATGGACGGTATTCCAGTGCACCAGCTGGAAGTTCAAACCTTGCTTAAAACCCTAGATGCGCAGATCAAAATCAGGTCAGGATAGCCACGAATTCAATTCTGAATGGTGAAATATTAGTGAGATTTTAAACAAGACAAGTCCGAAAAGCTTATCAATGTTGAATTTAAATTACACTAATAAGCTAATAAATACATGAGACATACAATTTCAAATATGGAAGTTCAAAATCAATAAAAACTTGTTGGAATAAATTTTGATAATTGTTGTTAAATACGAAAGTTGTTGGCTATTTTCATATCAATTTATTTAGTCGCTATTTAATGTAATTTGATGCAGACTAGAAAATATAAGAGTAAAATTTTATATAAGCCAATTTATCATGAGCAAATTCAATGAAATAGCTACAACGGTACATGTCATCGTAAGCTCATAGCTACACCAAAATTTCAACTATCTAATTTGATCCGTAAAAGTTTTTCATATTTATAAGTTATAGGCTTAAGAATTACTCGGTTCATATTATTTAATTCATCTGAAAGTGAATATTCTATTAGTTAATTACATCGGTATACTATTGATTACTCTAATACAAAGACATGTTATATGACTGAATATTTTGTTATATGTATCAGCGATGTCATATGTTAGTAGGAGTGTTAAATAATCTTCTCTAATCCTCGAGCAAAAAGTTAGAAAACAGATGATTATAATTACGTTTTGATACTCTATCAAATTATTATATGTAACTGCAATGAATTATATGCATTCGGATAATGTATAAATTAATTATGGTAGTTGATTTGAGTATGCCAACTTAATGTACACAAAATTTTTCCTAGAGATCATAAGTCAATAAACTAATGTAACTTGCAATTTGAAGAGTACATTTATGTAATATGTTGTCTTATTTTTCATTTGTAACGATTGATAACATGGATCAAAGGTGCAAAATTCAGTAGTTTAGAGCTACTCTGCTGCTCAACTCCATACAGCAGACAATGGAAAACTATTCCCCAAAATCAATGTTTTCTGTGAATGGAAACAAGTATCCACAGTACAATTTTTAGTCTTTTATATAATAATATTCACAATATATATACCATTTTAGTATGCAAGAGATATATTAAGACTTTTCAACTTTCAATGCTTGTCGATGTAATTTGAGTGTACCGATTGCTTGCCCTAAAATAAAGCTTTAGTTGTAATGCTTCATTACATAAGCAATATATTATAATTCGTATGAGATATGATAGTACATTATAAACAATATTTTGCAATAAAAAGTATTTAGGTCGCATTATTTTTGCATGTCCACTTGACGTGCCTTAGTATATCTAATAGAAATACACTTCTAAAGTAGTTTTATGTGCCTCTGTACTAGCTAAAATCTTCTGTTTCCTTTCACCCATCTTCATGTATCACACACATTTCAGCCATTAATTTTTCATCATTAATCATTCATATGATATGGTGGGCTCCATGACTTATTATTTTGTTGCGATCGATGATCATGACTTATAGTATATAGAGACAACTAATAAGGGGACAAAGAAATTGCATCTGTTTGTACATATTATTTTGCACTAAAAAGCAGTTATTTCGCGCTTCTCTTTGTGCACGTCCAGCGAACGTGCCATAGTACTGATGTATATATAAATGATTTATTATATAGATCAATGATTTATTAAATAAATCACATAACATGGTTGACTCAAATGGTTATCGGTTTAAACCAGGGGTGGAGCCAAAGTGTACTCGGTTGGGGCTAATTCCTTATATAAATTTATGTTCCTTTGGTAAAAGGCGCTTTTGTCAAATTTGGTCCTACTTATAATGATCAAACATGCCTTACCTCAAATTGTTTCATGCCTGCAACGCATATCTTCTTTCTATTTCTATACCATTTCACATTATATTGAAAAAGTACACTTTTTCAACTTTTGTACTCAATGAAATTTGATATATAGAAGATGTAGTCGTTATCCTTTTCAAATTAATTGATTTATGCCCTACCTTAAGTTGAAATCAAGCTCCGCCATTGGTTTAGACTATGAGATTAAATGTCACAAATTTGATCTTCGAGATCGACACTTGTTGGAATTAATGAACCATGTTTAAGAAAATGATTTATTGCTGTTTTCTATATGTGAAACATCGAATGTCTAAACTATTGTAGATTACAACTCGTTCAATAGTAGAGCAGCGATTCATTTTCTTGCATTAGACAAATAAATTGGTTTATCTCTATACCTATCGTGTATATCTACCCAATATAGTAATATGTCTTAGAGCATCCTCAATAGGGAGTCAGTCATTTAGTGACTGATCCCAACAGGGGGTCAGTGAGCTCAAATTTTAGCTCACCACTGACTGCCAGGATCACAAAAGTGACCTTAGCAGTCACTGGGTTATTCGACATTATTAATGTCGGATAACTTGTGTTGTGAGATTTAATTATTAATCATGTTCGGTGAAAATCTGTTCACATACATTTATCTGACATTATTAATATCTGGTAACTCGGTGTATTGTTGGGGATAACACATGATCAGTCAATGTAGGTCAGTGCAAGAAAACAATATTTTATATCACTGAACCACATTAGCGTTGGGAATGCTCTTATGAGAGAGAAAGGTATAACAGGTTTTGTTAATTAAATCTTCATTCCATCGTACAACTTTCCTCATTTTATACAGTTCATTCCTGACTGCATGGCACAACCACACATGTCTTATCATTTTTTTTGTTTATTTTTTGTTCTAATAATAAAATGCATCTCAGTATTTCATAAAATGCATTATACAACCTCCCTTGCATCATTTTAGTCCAGTATCACTGTAACAAGTTTAACTAACCCATTGCAACCCGATATATTTTCAATTTGTTGTATTTAATACTGTTGGTATCCGTTGCATTTATTTTTGAACACCTCAATGTAAGCCTTTTCCCGTAAATACTCGATCAATTTTCTGGAAAAGTTTGTGGTCCATTTATTAAGGGAAGTTATCAATGATCAAGGTAAGTTCCCTTCTTAATCTCCCCACTTTCAGGTAACCACCCACCTCTTCCTTCACATTCTCAACTACTCTTTGATGGCAAGAGCAGTATAAAGGGAGAACTTGAGTCATTTTTTGAAGGTCACCAAATCTACTCTCCATAAAGAAATACACCATCTAAATTGTGAGTGTGAGGGTTTGGAACCCAAATCAGAAACTTCAGAAATCATGTTTGGAGATTGGATTGTTGAAAGCAGACCAGTGAGCATTTTTTTCTTCTTCTTAATACCGTTGCAATGGATGGAGGTAAGTAAATCGATCTGTTTTTAAAGCTTCCACCTTTATTTTGCATGTTCATATTGTGTTGAGAACATGATTAATTTAGATCAATGACTACATTTGGTATTGGAGTAAGGTTTATCCTCTGCTTTGCCTTTAAACCTTAAAAATGTTTTTCCTGCTGTACTGATTTTGATTCTTTTTGAAATGTGGAATTATTAGTATTGATTTTGGGTCTTCATACTTAATTCATAAATGGTGATCTGTTAACTTCGATTTAATGGAGTTTAACGAGGACTGTTTTTGAGTTCTAAGAAGATTGTATGTGTGAAGAAACATAAAGATTTAAGGGTTTAGTCCCATATCATAGAAATAATTGAAAAGAATGCATATATATATATATATATATATATATATATATATCGAGTTGCACTTGCTTTATTAATTAGAAAAGCAAAGAGAGAAGAAGAAAATGGCACCACCATATAACATACACACGGAAAGCTCTTAGCACTTTGCACGTGTGCGTGTGTGAATGTATGTATATGTAACCTTGCATTGACACTTCTTCAGTTTTTCATCTTTTAGGTTGCTTAGTTCTATTCATCTTTGAACGTCTGCTACCATATTTTTCTCCATGCATTTACTTTAAATGTATGGGCTGATGTTCAGTGATTCCTAAATTTATTACTTGGGGTAGCCATAGCGTCTTTATGTGAAATATGGTGAAATTTACCATTAGGAATTTCATCATATTTGTATGATTAATAGGATGAACTATTGGATTATGTTTCTTAACATACCCATAGGAATTAAGAAACTAATGTGATTTGATACTTTCATTATTTGCTTATTGTGAATCTAATCTAATAGGACTTTAGCCCACAGGAAAGTTTTATGTCACTAGATTCATACATTTTCGGCGTGACTTACATTGGTAAAACATGACAAGATTTATGTCTCAAAATTTTTTGTTAGTAAGCATGCATTTACTTTATTTGCAATAATTTTACCTGGGAGTTCTTCTAATGTCAAATGTGACATTCCTGAATTAAAGGGTGATAACTATAAAATGTGGAAAGAAAGAGTGCTACTACAATTAGGATGGATGGATATTGATTATGCTGTTAGAAAAAACAAACCACCAAACATTACCGAGATTAGTACTTCAGATGCAATTGGCCTTTATCAAAAGTGGGAGAGATCTAATTGTCTCTCTGTTATGTTCATAAAGACCAAAATTTGTGCTAGTATTCATGGTTCCATCGATCAGCATACTAAGGTTAGAGATCTCCTTAAGGCCATCGACGAGCAGTTTGTAACTTCTGACAAAGCTCTTCCTAGCACCTTAATATTGCAGTTTTCATCCATGAGTCTCACTGAGATTAAAGGGGTACGTGGTTATATCATGCGCATGAGGGACATTGCGGCTCAGCTTAAGAACTTGGAAGTTACCATGTCCGAGTCTTTCTTAGTGCATTTCATTTTGTGCACTCTTACTCATCAATATGGTCCTTTCAAAGTATCTTACAATGCACATAAAGATAAGTGGTCAATTAATGAACTCATGACCATGTGTGTTCAAGAAGAAGGAAGAGGGTGAAAAGGTGAACCTTACTACTTTTGAAAAGAAGGAGAAGGATCACACTAAGGAAAAAGGAAAGGGAAAGATGTCAGCTAAGCAGGTCATTAAGAAGAAGTTTGTGTGTTTCTTCTGTAAGAAGAAAGGGCACATGAAGAAAGAATGTCCTAAGTTCAAGATCTGGCTTGCGAAGAAAGGTAATTTTCTTGCGTTTGTGTGTTATGAATCTAATATGGTTAATGTTAATCATAATACTTGGTGGATTGATTCTGGTACTACAATCCATGTTTTGAATACCTTGTAGGGTATGACAAACCTAAGGAAACTAGTGGGCAGTGAACATTACATCTATTATGGTAGTCGAATGAGTTCACATGTGGAAGCCATTGGGATATGCAGTTTAACTTTAAGTAGTGGTTTTGTTTTGCATTTAGAAAAGACGTTTTGTGTACCAAATTTCGCTAGAAATTTGGTTTCAGTTTCAAGACTTGTACCTTTGGGATTTTCCTTTAATTTTTCAGATTCTGGTTTCAGTTTATCTAGAAATTCTTATGGTATTTTGTCTGATGGTTTATATCATCTTGAATTGCAAAATGATATTGCTCATAGTTCAATACATGTTAATACTGGTTTAAAAAGATGTATTATGAATGAGGAATCCTCTATGTTGTGGCATTAGAGATTTGGACACATGTCCATTGAGAGAGTTAAGAGATTAGTAAAGAATGGAGTACTTTCTACTCTACACTTTACTGATTTTGAGACTTGTATTAGTCGCATTAAGGGCAAGCAAACTAACATGCATAAGAAAGGTGCAAAGAGGAATTATGACCTATTAGAAATCATACATACAGATATTTGTTGTCCGGACATGAACGCTAATGATCTGAAATACTTTATCACCTTCATAAAAAATTATCATGATATATGTATCTCTATTTACTTCGTTCCAAAGATGAAGCTTTAGAAGCCTTCAAATTGTTTAAGACTGAAGTAGAGAATCAATGTGGTAAGCACATTAAAATCGTGAGATCAGATAGAGGTGGTGAGCACTATGGCAGATACACTGAGAAGGGACAAGCATGTGGTCCATTTGTGAAATTTCTTCAAGAGCATGGGATTGTTTCTCAATACACTATGCCTGATTCTCTGGACCAGAATGGTGTGGCAGAAAGAAGAAATCAAACTTTAATGGATATGGTGAGAAGTAATGTTTAACTTCCACCAATTTTATGGGTTGAAGCTCTTAAGACGGCTACGTACATATTAAACCGGGTTCCTTCCAAGGCCGTCTCTAAGATTCCTTTTGAGTTATTCAAAGGTTGGAAACCGAGTTTGCGACATGTACACGTTTGGGGATGCCCTTCGGAGGTGAGAATTTACTAACCAGAAGAAAAGAAGCTTGACCCGAGGACTATTAGTGGGTATTTCAATGCATATACTGAAAACTCTAAGGGTTATAGATTCTATTTTCCTTCTCATAGCACTAGAATTGTCGAATCAAGAAATAATAAATTTCTTGAGGATGACTTGATTAGTGGGAGTGATCAATTTCAAGACGTTGTTTCTGAAAAGGATCGTCATGAAGTTCCACCCTCCGATTCAAGTGATAGATTAGTTGTCGTTCACGCCCTTCAGGTTCAATCAGGTGTTAGGCAACCATTGAGTGAAAATCCACAAATTACTGATAATGTTCCAATAGATCATGTTGTAAACGAGGAACTTCCACATGACCAAGTTCCTTTGAGGAGATCTATTAGAATGAGGAGATCAGCTGTTTCTGATGATTATGTAACGTATCTACAAGAAATGGATTATAATATTGGAGTCGACAATGATCCAACTGCATTTTCACAAGCCATAAGTTCTAAGGATTCTGACTTGTGGATGAGTGCCATGAAAGATTAAATGGACGCTATGGCATCTAATCGAGTTTGGGATCTCGTCGTCGATGGTGTAAAAACCATTAGATGCAAATGGGTCTTTAAGAGAAAGAAAGACTCGCTAGGCAACATCGAGAGACATAAGGCAAGACTCGTTGCCAAAGGGTTCACTCCAAGGGAAGGAATCGACTACACATAAACCTTCTCTCCTATATCAAAGAAAGATCCTTTTCGAGTAGTCATGGCATTAGTAGCTCATTTTGACTTCGAGCTGCATCGGATGGATGTGAAAACGGCTTTTGTCAATGTGATTTAGAGGAAGAAGTTTATATGAAACAACCTGAAGGATTCTCCTATAAAGATGGTGGGCATATTGTTTGTAAGCTTAATAAATCTATATATGGTTTGAAACAAGCTTCTCGCCAATGGTATATGAAGTTCCATAAAGTGATAACTTAATTCGGTTTTGAAGAAAATGTCATGGATCAGTGTATATACCATAAAGTCAGTGGGAGTAAAGTTTGTTTCCTTGTGTTATATGTGGATGATATTTTTCTTACAACCAATGATAAGGGGTTTCTATATGAGGTGAAACAATTTCTTTCAGGTAATTTAATATGAAGGATATGAGTGTGGCATCTTATGTCATTGGCATTAAGATCCATAGAGAAAGATCTCGAGGCATTTTAGCTTTTCTCAAGAGGCCTATATCAACAAAGTACTCAAAAGATGCTGTATGGAAAATTGTTCACCTATTGTAGCACCCATTGTGAAAGATGACCGGTTCAGTTTGGACCAATGCCTTAGGAATGACATTGAGAAGGAACAAATGAAAAATGTTCCTTATGCTTCAGTTGTTGGAAGTATTATGTATGCTCAGATTTGTACAAGACCTGACATTGCATATGCTGTTTGAGTATTGGGAAGATATCAGAGTAATCCATGGCTTGATCACTGGAAGACTGCAAAGAAGGTGTTAAAATATCTTCAGGGTACTAAGGATTACATGATTATGCATAGACGGACAGATAGCCTTGAAGTGGTAGGCTACTCCGACTCTCTATGGTGGCTACACTGATTCATGAAAATCTACTTCAGGATATGCGTTTATGCTAGCTGATGGTGCCATTTCATGGAGGAGCGTGAAGCAGACCTTGACGGCTACTTCTACTATAGAGGCCAAGTTCGTTTCTTGTTTTGAGGCTACCTCACATGGTGTATGGTTGAAAAATTTCATATCTAGGTTATGAGTCGTGGACTCTATTTGCCGTCCGATAAGAATGTATTATGATAATTCAGTTGCTGTCTTTATGGCTAAGAATAACAAGAGTGGAAGTCGAAGTAAACACATCGACATAAAGTTTCGAGCCATAAAGGAACGTGTTCAGGAAAAGAAGGTGATCAATGAACACGTTAGCACTGAGCTTATGATTGCTGATCCCTTGACTAAAGGCATGCAAATTTAGAGTTTCAAGGGTCACGTAGTGTGTATGGGACTTGGTTCTATCATGTGATACATTTATGTATGTTGTATTGAAAATTTCTTTCAGTTGGATATTTTCTCATTGGAATTTATGTATGTATATATTTTGATAATTACTGCTGAGAAATATCATTATGTTCTAACCTGGAGTAAACATAGGATTTACTAATTAAGTTATAGCATGAGTGGTGTGACACCGAGTATAATGTGATACATGGAAGATTAATTCTCGTTCTACGAGAATTTGTCGCTACGATTCATATATGAAGTCTCTCTAGTTAAATGGACCAAGTGGGAGAATGTAAGCCTTTTCCAGTAAATGCTCGGTCAACTTTCTGGAAAAGTTTGTGGTCCATTTATTGAGGGAAGTTATCAATGATCAAGGTAAGTTCCTTCTTAATCTCCCCACTTTCAAGCAACCACCCACCTCTTCCTCAACGTTCTCAACTACTCTTTGATGGCAAGAGCAATATAAAGGGAGAACTTAGTCATTTTCTGAAGGTCACTAAACCTACTCTCCATAAAGAAATATACCATCTAAATTGTGAGTGTGAGGGTTTGGAACCTAAATCAGAAACTTCGGAAATTGTGTTTGGAGATTGGATTGTTGAAAGCGGACCAGTGGGCATTTTTTTTGTTTTCTTCTTAATACTATTGCAATGGCTGAAGGTAAATAAATCGATCTGTTTTTAAAGCTTCCGCCTTTATTTTGCATGTTCATATTGTGTAGAGAACATGGTTAAGTTAGATCAATGATTACATTCGAATTTTTGAAAATTGTTGGAGATATTTTTATCTGTTAATTTTTTGTAGAATTGCTTGATTTGATATAGAAGTTAGGTGGAATGGAATTTGTTAAAGAGATAAGGGGCGGGCTAAAATTTGATAGCCTTCTTTTGACGGAACTTGCAAAACAACTTAAATCTGGAGATATGAAACTTCATGTACGATTGCTTGAGGTATAGGATAATATCATAACGCCGACGCTTACAATAGATCTTGGTATTTTAAAACTAACATTCTAACAGTTTGATAGCTTGATGGCGATTTACTACTTAACCCTTGCTTAGAATTCTTACTGAATAGTACCTGTTATTGGGTAGAAAATCGAGCCGCCTTCAAGTAAAAGAAACTAGTCGGCAGATGGTAGCTACTGCAAATTGAACATAATGCTTAGATTTTAAGAATAAGTCATTGGCACAATATGAAGTGCCACAGTTAATCAAGTTTGTGTTGGTATTACATCACCATCTTGAGGGAAAACGACATATGTCAGTATTACAACACCGTTGATTTTCTTTGAATACTTCATATGCGAAGGCCATAAAGGTTGATACTTAGTATTGATTAGATATTCATAAATATATTATAAATTAACTAGCCTTATAGAGCTAGATGGTAACCTTCGTTTATTAATTTCAAGATGAATTGTGTTTTCACCTACACTTTTGGCTTACCATAAAAAACATAGAGAAATATTTATGTCCTACGTTATGTTGTAAATCTGTAATTTCGAGAGCCTTTGATTAGTATAGTTAAAGGTTGTTGAACCAATTTCTTCGTTATACCTTATTTATTATATGACCGATTTCTTTGTGGAAAAAATCGAATAAGGTAGTCATTATCGATATTCTTTGATCATTAGTTATTATTTGTTGTGTTTGGACACTCCTTTCCATAAATGAATACTTTATTGGTCTTGACAACACTTGCTTGTAACAAAAAAAAATTATAATATTATACGCCACAAATTACACATATATACAACGTTATGCATCATATTTTTCATGATGTGCGACTTCTCGTTCAACCTACACACTCTCAAATGCAAGCCACAATTATGCTCATAGCTCAGAACATATCCGTACAGTTTACTTTTGTGCTCTTATGATTACTTTGTTCTAGAATGGTGCATATTGTATTGATCATCACATAATCATGGAGTCCAGTTATAGAAAATACTGCATAAAACTGCAAGTTTAACCAATTTTATAGTGCGTTAGTCGTAAGTTATATTTTAGATGCTTTATCTTCTACTTCAGTACATGCGTTTATAATAGTGAATTTTTATATCCTTAGTTCTACTAGGTGGTTTTATAATTATCATATTGGTAAAAATCATTGATGCTTTTTCTAGGACATCTTCATATCCTTTTATTTGCATAACTCCGCAATGGCAGAACTCAAGTAGTCTATATTCCTCTTCTTTATATATAATTAAGTGGATCACTGTTTGCATTTACAAAACGTTATATGGATCAAACTACAAAATGATAATCACATGTTTAGAAATGAATTTGCATAAATTAAACTCAATTGCAAACATTTATGCAATGCAGCTCAGTTTGCAATTGAATTGTAAATTACTACTCCGGTTTTGAAAAAATGAGTTGCAAAATGCAACTCAGTATAGCGCATCGTTGGAGTAGGGCATGAGGTTCACTTCATCACCCTCTGCGAACTATGCTGCTTTACGGACATATTTTGAAATATATACCCATGTCAAGCGCATAATTCATTCATATACAGCGTGTCGTTATTTTGCATCTAATTATTTCTTTTACTTTGCTGTAAAGGTACATAAAACATTGCTAGCTAAAATTGTTGATAAAATGTATGCGTTTTATGCATTTAAATGTGCATGCTATTATATAGTATATTTTTTTTATATATGATATGAATCCGATTTTATTTTGATCGTGTAAAATAGATTGAATTGAGATGTGTGGGAAAACGCTAACCGCGTAAAGGAGGTGCTGCCAAAATTTTATGAAATCTAATAGTTTAAAACAATTAATCAAGTTTTATAGAAATTCAACTTAAGTGTTTATCAAAATGAAAGTTTTATAAAAAAATTAACTAAGTTATTATCAAAATAAAAGTTTTATAAAAATTTATGTAAGTTGATTTTTCTATAACAATTAACCAGCTTTTACAAAAAATATCCATGTTAAGCAAGTTTTGTTAAAATTTAATTATGAGAACTAAATAAGCTTTCAATTTTTTGACTAAGTTAACTCAGTTCATAAAGAAATAACCACGTTTATAAAAAATAATTTAAAGTCATACAAATTTAACTAAGTCGACTAAATGTCATGAAAATTGACTATATTTTATAATATTTAACTAAGTTAATTAAGTTTATACAAATTAACAAAGCTAACCAAGTTTCATAAAAATTAAATAATTTTCAAAAAAAAAAAGCTAACCAAATTTTATAAAATTTAAATAATTTCTAAAAATTTACTAAGTTTTATGTTATATAAACGTTTAATTAAGTTAACTAAGTTTATAAAAATTAAAGAAATTTCAAAATATTAACAAAATCTTATGTAAATTAAATAAATTTATAGAAATTACCTAAGTTTTATAAAAATATAACAAGTTTTACGAAAACGATTCGAGTTCTATAACAATTAAATAATTTTAAAAATTAACCATGTTCAATAAAATTTAACTAGATTATCCAAGTTTCTATAGAATTTATTAAGTTTCATAAACTTTTAGCTGAGTTAATTTGGTTTCTAAAAATTAATCAAGTTTTATAAAAATAAACTAAGTTTTATAAAAATTAATAGTATTAGTAATAGTATAAATAATAATAGTCACTACAAGAAAATTGTATTTCTATTGTTAAAACAAAAACAATATTTGAATAATATACATATAAGCAAGTACATAGTTCTTGAACTTATTTTATTCAAAAAAGTTTAGTTTTTAGAAAAATTGTGACGAATCGGAAATTATGAACATTTGAAATTGAGATATTTAATTGATTGTAAATATTTGGGAGTTATTTTAACTTGAAATTTAATTTTAATTATGAATTTGGCAATTTAATTATTGAATTTAATTATAGAAATTTGGGTAAAATCTTGAATCTTCAATTTTAAGCCTATTAAAAATAATTTGATGGCTTAGGAAATTCATATTAATAATACTGAAGATAATGGAAGCTTCAGAATTGGATTTAGAAATCATTGTTCAATTTTAGAATTATATCGTTTAAGTCGATATTTAAAAATATCCTTCCAAGGAACAGTCTCGGATTTCGACGAAACTAGTCCCATTAGATCCGTAATATTGTATTATTATCGGATTTCAATTTTCGTAATGTTTGGAGTGATCGTTTGGTCGTACGGTCAATAAATGCGCTGAAATTAAAATCGAAAATTCGATATTTTAACTGGTCCAAAAAGCTATCTTCTCCATATGATCAAACTTGGACTTAGAACCTTTTCCAATGCGTTTGAAATAGGCATAGAACATTATAAATGCCTAGTGGCACGCCTTGATTGAAGATCAAAATTTTGAATCACTGAAACCAAGACGATTTAAATTTGAATTTTCATTTTGAATATAAATAATATATATATATATATATATATATATATATATATATAAATGCTATAGCAAACAGACATGTTGAGGAAAAATTAGCATGTGTTTTCTTTTCTCTGCACAAATGCAACACGTGTCTTTTGTTAAAAAATAAAAAAAATAGTGGAACGAGTTCAAATCTTCGTTCTTCACTTCTTTCTCGAATTCAAATAGAAGAAAAATGGTTGTAGTAAAAAAAAGAAATTATAATAGAGCCTTCGGTTCAAATTTAAGAAAAGATAAAAAAATGGAATCCTTAAAATCTCGCTTCCCTCTGAAAAAATCAAAATCAAATCCACACAAAAGAAAAAAAGGAAATCGAAGTCGCGAGTCGCCAGTTGAAGTCGAGCGTCGAGCTCGACGACGCAGCTCGGGTTAGCTGCAGATGTCCTAGAAAAATAATTATTGATTCAAAAATAATTATTGATTCAAAATAATTATTGATTCATTTCATAAATTTCTATAGCCAAATAATACTTTAAAATATATTTATAAATCACCAAAATAATTCTTTTTAATTTAAACCGTAATTTATGATTCAAATCCTTTATAATATATATATTCAATTCTCTAATAGCTTGTATAGATATTATTTCAAATTCAATTTTATTATTTTCTATCATAGAATACTATTTCAATATTTACTTATTTATTTATTTACTTCAGAATAAATTATACTTATTTCAAAATATAGATTTCAATCTAAAACTTCACTATATGCTCAAATCATTGATAACCAATATCAAAATCACCTGATAACATTTAAAATCAATTCATAATCTTCCATAATTATGAAATATTTGTAGAAAAATTAATAACTTGCAGAATAAGTTTTACAGGTGATGAAGCCAATTCTTTTTAAATGAGCTAGATCATATCATATGCGTACAGGCGAAAATTGAATAGACCCATTTATAATCTAAGACCCATTTATCAAGGGCAAACTATCCAACCCTACTGAACCCTATCATATTTGTTGAATTTCATTGCTGCGTTGTTACAGCTTTAGTGCGTCCCTACTGAACCTAGGCAATATGATTGAAACATTTGTAATTGTTTATTTTATTTATAATTCATAACTATGACAATCGACCTAACACTACCACTGAGCACGATCATTTTCCTTCAAGTTTATTTTTTATTTGCTTGAAATATTCAATCTATACAGGTTTGTTGTTCTTTATTAAAAAAATTGTTGTTCTCTAAAATTTTTGAATTAAGAAAATGCAGGCCAATCATGTATAGTTGCATGCATCATGTTGGGCTAACAAAAATAATACTAAGACAACAATTAATTATAGAAAGAGGGATAATGTTTCAGTTCAATTAAAGATTACAAATTGAATTTTCATTTTATTTTCCTGTATAAAATCAGACCGTGAATCAGAAAGAACATCTGTATTTGACTCTACTTCATTTAGTAAAATATAAGCAAAAAATTATTTCAAAACTTGAAACAAAACAGAAAAAACTTTCAGATTGGATATAGCTAATTGGGACAGTAAAATTTTTAGATAAATAAAGGGAGTGGACGAACTAAACATGTTACTAATCAACACTGAAGGCCCAGAGAGCCTACAGACATCAACCAAGCCATTTTCTTGTATACATCAACCAAAACTTTCAGACTAGATATAGCTAATTGGGACAGTAAAAAAATTAAATAAATAAAGGGGGTGGATGTACTAAACATGTTACTAATCAACACTGAAGGGCCAGAGAGCCTACAGACATCAACCAAGCCATTTTCTTGTACACATCAACCAAACAAAAATAATAAGTGACCACTTCAACATCAACCAAACAAAAATAATAAGTGACCACTTCAACATATCAACCAAACAAAAATAATAAGTGACCACTTCAACATCAACCAAACAAAAATAATTATAGATAAACTGAGTTTGTGCACGCCTAAGTTCACATGTACATAAATTTCATAGACAAGCATATAACTAGCAAACTAAATAATACAAGTTCACATCCTCATAAATAGTTTTTTATGGTAGAACAACTTAAGTATGCCTTCACGATCTTCCTAACATAGCTAACACTCAACACATCACTACTATTATTAATAGTTTTTTGTGAATCAAACCCATTGGGTCATGTAAACTACTGGTGAAGTACAATGGTGTACTATATGATGTTTATTGGAATTTCACTTGATGAAATGAATAGTTAAGGTACAAAATAACAATGGCCCTGCAATGATTTCATGGTGCCAATATTTGCCAGGATGTAAGTATATGCGACATGTAAAAGGTTTGTTAGGATTTTATATCCATTGGTAAAAGCACATTACACATCTAAGCACCTTAATTAAATATTAGATGTGGAAAGTAATCTTTATGTTTGTTGTACTAATAAATGTAGCATATACAACAATTATGTATATAAAAATCATTGATGATGACAGCCTATTTAAGCTAGCACGCAACACATGATCCTCATCTTTACGCTTTGGTTCTCAGTACTTCCAACCCTTTTGTAAGCTGATATTCACGATTTTCAACCTTTTTTCTAAAGTCCTGCTTATTCAAATCCTAGCAAGTTTGCACTTGTTCGTTTTTCCATAGTCAGAAGTCTTCAATAATTCATAAATTCAACCGAAAAAACCCAAAATCGCAAATCGAAAAAACCCAAAATCGCAAATCGAAAAAACCAAAGTCTTCAATAATTCAATAAGGCATACCTAAAAGATCGAAAATCTTGATCTAGAAGCAGACGAAATCGCAGCGCAAACTCTTCAATCACTCGACCCTAGTTCAAAAGAGAGAGAAGCATAAGGAGACATGAAAAAAGCGATTGTTGTTTTCTCTGTTTTTTTTGCTAGAGAGAACGGTAGAGAGAAGAAGGAATAAAGTTTAATTTTAGCGTTCGCGGGTGGAGACGAAGAAGAAAAGAAGAAGGCGGGTCGGGTACGTGAAGGCTAAATTTTCCCTCTAAAATTTAGCGTTCGCGGGAAAAGATTGGGCGGCTGAAATGGATTGAGGGGGAAAAGTTGTGCGCCTATTGTGTCGGTTTTTGGACAACCGATGTTATTGTAATTAATTGTGTCGGTTGTTCAAACAACCGACACGAATAGATCTATTGCTTCCCTTCAATTGTGTCGGTTTCTTAAGAACAACAGATGCAAATTACATTTTTAACATTTTCTTCTTACCCCATAAGTCAATAGTTTCGGTTGTTAATGAACAACCGACACAAATTAGACTATTTGTGTCGGTTTTATGGACAACCGACACAAAAGAGGCGAAGCAGCTGATCTGTTTTGTACTAGTGTGGCGTTTGGAAATGATTTTTGAAATCAATTTGAAAATCGTATATCAGTAATATTTGAAAATTTTAAATTCACAATGGGAATTTAAAAAGGAAAGGGAAATTTGTTTTAAAAAATAAATATTGATTTATTTTTAAAGTGTGGAAAGAAATTTGCGGATTTAGAATATAAATTGAGATAAATCAAGAAGAATTTATTTATTGATTTAATTGGTCCATTTTGAAATGCAAAGTGTATTTTCCCTAAAAAGTCGAGTATAAGTAGCTTTCAAAATTTAAAGTTTTGAAGTTGGTTTTAAAAAGAATGTTTTGGAGAAATTATTTTCTTAAGTTATTTGAAAATCTTTGGAGTAAATATTTATTTAATTAATTATAGAGGTGATTATTTAAAGATTTAATAGATATTTGATTAGAAAATGGTTATTTAAATAATTACACTCTATCTAATAATTTTATTTTAAAATTATTTTGGAATTAAGTTTATATGAGATATTATTATAATATTTTCCTAAATAATATTTAAGCAGGTGTTTTAAAATAGTTTTATTTTAAATGTTTCCAAGTATATTTTGGATAAGTATTTTAAATTATTTTTAAAGTATTTGAACTCGGCAAATTTTCAGTGGAATTTAATAAATATTTGGAAATTTATTCCACGTGAGGAAGGTGATTTGAATTCTTTTCAAAGGATTGAAGTGTGAAAAGTGATTTGAATTTTTTTTTCAAAAGATTGAAAGGTGAAAAATGATTTGAAATTTGTTTTCAAATGGTTGAAGTGTTAAAATTATATTTTGCGAAGATATTTTGAAAATAATAATTGGGGGAAAATTATTTGAAATCTAGTGATTGTTGTGAATGTTGATTGATAGTTAAATAACCGACTATCAATATTGACCTTTTAACGACGTTTGAATTTCGATGCGACCAGGGGTCGAATTCCAAATGGATATTCGAAAACCACATCGAATCTTTGTTATAGTGATGGATCTTTTGTTTAAATGATTAAAGTGGAAATTTGTTGTGATTTATTTGAAATCTGAATGTAACACTTATTTTTAAAAAATAAGCGCTCGTTATTCGGATTAGCCAAGAGAGGACCTTGTGTCATAAAACCCATTTCGAATAATGATACGACGAAATGGGATTGCATTTGAAGATGGTGTTGAAGACCAGGTATTTTCAAAAACGAAAAGATTACCTGTCGAATGTCTCTGCACCGGGTTGCTCTGGTATAGAGATTACATCACCCTTTGTGATGGGGATTCCGGACGTGATTAATGAATATCCAGATTTGCAAGGGCTTCTTTGAAGCGCCTTCGGTTCCATTCAATCCCGACACGCACTTGCATGGATGTATGTCCGACGTTACATTTTTAGATGTAAAGATGGTTTTTATCAAATACATTTCTGTTGGTGGCGGAGAATTTATTCTCTTAGCTTAACACCCTTCTCTGAGACGTACGAGCTCAGAGGTTATGTAGTTGATGGTTACTAGTGATATATTCCCAAATTGGTAATGTGGCATACGAAGTGCTGCTGATCATTTATTGATCGAAGCATGGCTTTGTGAAAAGTGTAGCTTTGTGGACGAGACTTCATTGGACCTCACAACCTGAAAATGGTCGAAACAGGAAGGACGCGGCAAGGTTAGTTGCGGGTAGCGTCCCCTAAAGGTATGTCATTTCCTTCTGGAAAAGGGCGGTATCATGTTATGGAGCCTAGATACTTAACTTATGTGGTTGCTGCAAATTAATTACTTTGTGGTTGTTGCTTTTTGGTTGAGGATCCTCAGATAAAGGTAGCTAACGACCGGGGGGATGGCATACTCGTGTAGTAGTTACCTAGTTACAAAAGCAACCCAGCCTTGTGTTGGCAGAGATCCAGGTAGGTCCTCGAGGCGTCCCTCCAGAGGCGTACCCATGTGGCTATATGAAGTTCCTTAGCCTGACTATTTGATGGAAATCCAATCTCCAATACACGCCTTGTACGGTTTTAGTTATAGAACCTGCCGTTTACTTATGGTGGTCACCACTGTTTAGATGGTAGCTATAGTAGGCATAGTTCGAAATGTCTGTGCTGGCTAAGATTAATATTATACTTTCGAAATGTTTTTTGCACTATGCACTAATAATAATATTCAAAAAGGATTTTGCGTATCAAGCATGTTTGACTATCATAAGGAGAAATCTTCTCTAATTCTGCGTTTGCATTGTGTGTGTACGGGGAGGCCTTATGGTAGTTTTATTTTCCAAAAGCATTGCAGATTTCTTTTCTTTTCTTTGTGAAAATAATGTTTTTAAGAGCTCACACCAGTCCCATGACTGACCTGGAGTTTATTGTTCTCTTTCTAAACTCTGGGTGCCTATAATTTTCCACACGGGCAGCCTAGAGTCAGGTTATCATTATTCTAGAGCGAAGTCAGAAGAAAAAATATATGCTATGGAGATCTGGAGTTCAAGCTGGATGGCATGACGTATCATTATACTATGTATTATCTGCTGGGTTGGGATTGCTGCAAGTTCAGTTTCATGTGGGCAAGTTATAATGATCGCCACTGTTGTGTTGTATTATATATACTCCGATGATGTATTGTAAAAACTGATATAGTGCTTTTGTTTTAAAGATATTCATTTATCTATTATATTTGTTCCGCTACGAAATGTGGGATTCTGTTATTGTTTCCGTTTTCTTCTTCTTCTTCTTCTTTAACCCTAATGGTTTTTCGGCATTCGATTGTGCGATATTTGATACAGCGGACGTATTGATGTCGACTTTCGAAAGTCGAAAAAATCGGGTCGTTACAAAAATCTTGCATAAAAAACCAAATTTATTGGATATTGGTGCCATATTGATAAGTAATCATGTTCCACCAACAGTAATCTCAATAGCATAACAAATCAAATTTTAGACCAACTAGCTCAGGGTCGGATATGTCATGTAGGAATTTGATAATAACTTTCTATTTGATAGGAACGTATAATGTTTCTAGGATTAGACTACATGTTGAAAGGCATACAAAAGTATTTTTTCCATCTCTTTCTCCATAAAAAATATCAGGCATGCTTACATTATAATGTATTATTTTATAGCGGTGTTCATGTGTCTTTACTTTGGGTTAGCACGTGTATGTATTCTTTTGTATGTTGTTGTATGCGATACTACTTCCAGTCACAAGTATTTGTATATTTAATACTTTATCTATGAAATATTATGGATATATATTTTGGTTTAGCTTATGAATCTGTTTGATTATGTACATTATAATGTGCTAAATGTGGTATTTTGAACTGTTATAATATATATGCTGAACTATGCTTAAAAATTGTAAATGAAAGAGTGAACACACACACATATCTATATCTGTATGTGTATTATAACATAAAAAATTATGAAAAATAATCAATAGTATCTTACAAGAGCTAAAAAAATAGACAAGGCACATGTTTTTCTTGCTAATCCTTTAAAAAAATGCTACAAGAAATGATCTACAGGTTTTAGAAAACGCTATAAAAAAACAAGCATTATTAAGCTTTCACATACTACAACGACCAAAAATGCTATGGAAAAGTTATATAGAAACCAGAGGAACATTATAGAAAGTTAAATATATTAATAATACGGAAAAACGCTGTAATAGGTTACTTTTCTATGCGATTTTAATAGTGCTATGGTATCTTCCAGACATATTATAATATGTCATTTTGTAGGTTTACAAAAACATTATAAAAGCCTTTTACAGATATTTTAAAATGCTATAAAAGAGTTAGATTGTTGCAGTGATTAGCAGACTAATTAAGTACAACCCGGCCCAGTCCAAGCCGGCCTAGTATATCTACGATTGGTCCACCCATGACAACCCCTATCCTGTCCAGCTCTGGAACATTTCGTCCACTCGACAACAACTCCAAGTCTATTTCCGGCTAGCACAACTCAAGATGGCTTCAACAGCCCATTCCTTAGATGAGGCCGGCTCAAGCATGAACTTTTTTAGTCTGGCATCATCACAGCCTGCCTTTGACTGGTCCTAAGTAGCCTATCCCGCCATCTCACAGCCGGCTCGGCATAGTCCTTGCAACTTGGTCCTTAGAGGTATTCTATACCACCTCGCACTTGTAATGACAGCTTTCCTCAAGTGTCGTCAATAATCGGTTGGCCCATATAGCCTGGAGGAAGTCACTCATTCGCCTTGCCACATAGGCATGCAAAAGTAAATGACAAGTCCTACAGCTAGGTGCACTAGATACAATTGCAAAGCGGCTAAAAGCATATCTACTCTTGTAACATGCCGTCAGTAACACCAATAAAATAAACAGTAATTCATTAAAAATAACTAATAAATAATTCATAAGGCCCAAAAGAGGAATTTGAGAAAACATCATAATTTAGCCATGAAACTTGTACCATTATGTACGTGGTGAGTTTTTGAATAGCTTTCATATATAAAGCTTCGCGATCGTAATTTAAAAGAAGAAGTTATCGACATTTGAAATTTCGGATCGAAAATAATTCAAAACGAAATAAAGAAATAAATATTAGTAAACGGCTGGGACCATCCACCTTTTGACCCTAGGGAAAAACTAGTCGTCCTCTTATATCGATTGGTCAACCGGTCGGTTTAGGGCCGGCATGCCATGACCCTTGGCCGAACGGTATGAGTTTAATAAATTTTAAGTGGACGAACAAAATTGATTCGAGCGCCTTTAAAATAGACACAGCCCCACACATTTCTTCTCATATTTTCTAAATTTAGCGGTGGAGCTCTGTCATTTCTCCTTCTGTACTATTGTAATGACCACCTTACACTACCGGCACGCAATATACATAAGATAACGCGCCGTTGATGTGCTCGACTGATATCGAATGATCATCACGGTTTTAAAATGAAATAAACATCACAGAACCCCTCATATATCCCACAAAGTATGGAATAAAATATAATATACATCATAAACATAAAACAGGAGAGATAGTACTAACTAAGTGATCAAATATCAGAGTCCACATTCACAGGGTTATGCAATGAGTAATATAGTTTATATAATGGAAATAAACTCAAAAAACTATCTCATAATAATAAGCAAGCACTGCCAAGGCCCTACAACGTTGCACAGTGGAATAAACATAGAAATTCATATATAATATGAGATACCGCCATCCAGCTCATCTTCTACATAGTTGTTGCGTCGCACCTAGACCTGCTCTCTAGTCTACTCACTTAAGTGTACCCAAGACAATAAGAAGAAAAACATAAAACCTCGAGTCAGACAACAGTCTAGTATGAGCAGTAAATGAATCCCAAAATACCATATAAGTCGATATAGTAAAGAGCAATAGTATACAAACCATACTAGATGCTTCCTTGCTTTTAATACTCCATTCCTAGATGCTTTAGACCCCGAATCATCCATCAAAACAACTCGGTCGTCACTTCAAAGCATTCTACTTCAAGTTTTAGAAATAACTCATCATAGTTTCTAATATTTAGCTAGTCTGCTACATCTTACTATGGACAACCTTCACTAGCCATGCTCTACCCACCCATTAAGTTGACTGATCCATCCAAGCCTTTAAAATAACTCGGTACCGACTCTTTAACTGGGTGCCGAGTTAGTCCTTTATGAATTTTGAGATGTGAATTATATTGCAAGCTCCTCCCTTGCTTTAGAGCCTCTCCTTCAAGTTTCATCCAATTTCGGTCAACTTTGCCTCTGATTTGTAAAATCCTCTACCTATTTTCCTAAACATCCAAAACACTAGCAAACAACATCAAAGCATAACATACAAGCATTAAACAACATGCATATACATTCGTTCATACAAGTAATACATACGAATGTGATAAACAAGCCAATTCTAGTCAATATGTATATATATAGTACATGCATATATAAATATGAATAAGGAGATTTGTAGAATCCTTTCATAGAGCTATAAAGTTCTCATGCGGCTATGCCGGTTGTAACAACCCTGGTATTGGTGATTACGTATGATATTAAATTATAACCTTAGTTATAATTTAATATTGAAAATAAAATGGAAAATAAAATTTGATTTAAATTTTTTATTTCAAATAAACAATGTGATTTGAGTATAAATATTGAGTTTTTATTTACTTTGAGTTAATAAATGGAAAATAATGGGATCTTATTAAATTAGAGCTAATAAGTTAATCAATTGTGTTTCAACATATAATTGTTGAAATAAATATAAAATGACGAAAATAGAGTTTTAAAAACTTTATTTTGAGAATTTAGAGTGAAAATAATTACTTATTGGATTTTAATTGAATCAATGCATTAATATTGGTAATTATTGCCATTATTAACCTTTTATGGAATTTAAAAGAAGAAATATGAAGAAAATATGTATTTTTAAAAAATAAAAGATGAAATATTTGTTTGAAAATAATATTTTGATGTTTTAATAAAGTAAGGATAGTTTATTATAATTTATTTGACAAAGAAAATATTTTTCTGCGAATTATGCTTTAAAAATAGTGTTTTTACACTAAATTGTGTAAATTGTTAAATATTGTGTAAAATATGGTTTTAATTGTGAAAAAAAATAAACTTTTGTTCTAATAATAACTTTAATGCATTACAAATGGGGGTTTGCATATTTTTGACTTTAAAATGTGAAAATACGTGAATTTAATGTAAAATAGGTTAATGCATGTGCATATTGCATTTTTTTACTAAGTATTTTTCTATTGGGCTTTGTGGGTAAGAATCGATCCATTAGCTCTAGCCTAGAAGCTTCTGGTGAGAAACAAGTTGCTGTACGCAGTTTCTTTCCCTCCTCTTTTTGAAAAAAAGGGTTACAATAAATAGAAGAAAGAAAATCATAGCTACTTTCAATTAGAATAAAATTTCACCCAATTTGCTATAAATTAAAGAAGAAATCTACTTATATCAAGAATTGAAAAAGTAATCACAATCAAATACCTAAAGAAATTTCATCTAAATTCTCAGAGCTTGAGATGATCTTGTCTATAACATATTTTCTTTGTTGTGCATGTTTTGTTTCATCTATTTCAGGAGCTTAGGGTTTCAATTCATCACCAAAGATCATAATTGGCAATGAAATTCGCTGCTAAATCTTCAAGGTGAGTGCAAACTTTTGCGTTAACGAAATTCACTGCTAAATCTTTGTTGTGCATGCTAAATCATAATTTGCAACGAATTTTGCCATAATTTTTGCATTTTTTATCCAAATTCAATAATATTAGATGTTCCAGAAAGCTAAGAATTTGTTCTAAAAGTTTCATGCTTTGAGGTTTTAGAAATTTTGAAGTTATAATGATCAAAACTGCATTTTATTGTTGCTATCCCAAGATCAAAATGACAGCAGTGTTGAATTTAGACATGTGAGCTGTTTTAAACATAACTTTTTTTTATCCAAATTCAATAATATTAGATGTTTCGAAAAGCTAAGAATTTGTTCTAAAAGTTTCATGTTTTGAGATTTTAGAAATTTTGAAGTTATATTGATGAAAACTGCATTTTATTGTTGCTATCCCGAGATCAAAATGACAGTAGTGTTGAATTTAGACCTGTGAACTGTTTTAAGCATAACTTATTCAATTTTTATCCAAATTCAATAATCTAAGATGTTCCTGAAATCTAAGAATTTGTTCTAAAAGTTTCATTTTTTGAGGTTTTCGAAATTTTGAAGTAATATTGGTCAAAACTGCATTTTATTGTTGCTGTCCCGAGATCAAAATGACAACAGTGTTGAATTTAGACCTGTGAACTGTTTTAAGCATAATTTTTTCAATTTTTATGCAAACTCAATAACCTTAGATGTTTCGAAAAGCTAAGAATTTATTCTAAAAGTTCTATTGAGGTTTTGAAATTTTGAAGTTATTTTGATCAAAACTACATTTTATTGTTGCTATCCCGAGATCAAAATGACAGCAGTGTTGAATTTAGACATGTGAACTGTTTTAAGCATAACTTATATCCAAATTCAATAATCTTACATGTTCCAGAAAGCTATAAATTTGTTCTAAAAGTTTCATGTTTTGAGGTTTTTGAAATTTTGAAGTTATATTGATCAAAATTGCATTTTATTGTTGCTATCCCGAGATCAAAATGACAGCAGTGTTGAATTTAGACCTGTGAACTATTTTAAGCATAACTCTTTCAATTTTTATCCAAATTCAATAATATTTGATGTTCCCGAAAGCTAAGAATTTGTTCTAAAAGTTTCATTTTTAAGGTTTTTGAAAATTTAAAGTTATATTGATCAAAACAACATTTTATTGTTGCTATCTCGAGATCAAAATGACAGCAGTGTTGAATTTGGACCTGTGAATTGTTTTAAGCATTAAATTTTCAATTTTTATCCAAATTCATTAATCTTAGATGCTGCAGAAAGCTAAGAATTGTTTAAAAAGTTTCATCTTTTGAGGTTTTTGAAATTTTGAAGTTATATTGATCAAAACTACATTTTATTGTTGCTATCCCGAGATCAAAATGACAGTAGTGTTGAATTTAGACCTCTGAACCGTTCTAAGCATAACCTTTTCATTTTTTATCCAAATTCAATAAACTTAGATGTTTCGGAAAGCATATAATTTGTTCTAAAAGTTTCATGTTTTCATGTTTTTGAAAATTTGAAGTTATGCTCATTAAAACCGCATTTGATTGTTGCTGTCCCGAGATCAAAATGACAGCAACAATGATTGTTGATCTTAGAATTTGTTTTAGCCAATATTTGACTAGTTGAGACGTTCGAGATCTCCTATTATAGGATTAATAATCGATGAGAACTGCTTATCAATGTTGTATTACTCGTCGATGAGATGAGACGAGTCTTGAGATGAGATTTTTCCCCCGGCGAGAATTATGGTTTATGAGAAACTACTATAAGATTTATTTGCACTTGCCGATGATATGAGGCAAGATATATATTTTATTTTTGAGGTTTGAGATTTTAGTTTTATGATGTGGAGTTAACTAGCGGTTAGTAGACCGTTTAGTGCGAACGTGTGGTATGAGACACATGCTAACACTTTTCGGGTTCCTTTCCGACAGTTTGTGATACATCCACGAGTATGCTAGTGCTATAGACCTTCGGGTCATTTGAGTTATGTGACTTCGCTCACCATGAGTTATGTGACTTCGATCGCCACGAGTTATGCGACTTCGGTCACCACGTTTTATGTGACATCAGTCACCACGAGTATGACCTTCGGGTCCACGAGTTAGGTACTTAAATTATAAATAGCATTGGAGAAGAGTTTAGCACGTGCAACATTGCTTCAGCTTTGCAATCAGGGATCTGGCCAATCCAGGGTTTTTGAGTTTTCTGAGTTTTATACGATTTCACTATTTTGAGATATTTTTGTTTCATCGATAGCCTAGTGCTATATGAGATGTTATATATAGTGATTTCGTTTTTATGATATTTGAACTTTATCTTGAGTTCCATGAGATTCATATTGGAATTTTGGTGAGTTTTTCTCATGACTTTCATATGATTCCTTGCATTTGAGCTGAATGCCATTAAGTATGAGTTTCTTCTGTTGAATTAAACCTATTCATGCGACAACCCTTGGTGAACATATACCATGCATTGAGATTATACTATACTTGTACCCATCCTTTATAGTTAAAGGATGAATTCCCTTATGCACTTATATTCCTCTTATCTTATACTAATATCAAGTTTTAGCTAGCCTGACCCGTGTATTTATTACTCAGGTCAGACCGAGTTAGAGGTTAGGTAGTTGGACTCTTAGCTTGCTTTACCTTTTGGACTTCACCATCGACTTGGGATATGGCATAGTTTTTGTGTAGTAGTCTTTCTGTTGGGAACTTTTGATGTATATATTCTTTTGTGGGGAATGTATGTATATATTGTGGTTGTATACCACTAGTGGCATGTTGTATTACATTTGATGTATGTATTCATATGTATCATTTCTGTGTTGCTGTTATGTGACTTGTAATTGATAGTTATTATGTTTTTTTGAATCGATCTTGTAGCCACTATCGTAGTGTATTAGATAGGAATTAAGTATGTCGAATACTCGAGACGAAATGGAAAAAAAGGAGTATAAATATCGACGTACTTAGCTCTTATCTAATGCAAGACTATGATGGTCACCCTTAACCAGCCCTATTCTCCGTATTAGCAGACAGAATTACTATGTAATTCTCTTTGTTTATATGGGTCTCAGGGTGGGGCGTCACAGCTTGGTATCAGAGCTGGATTTTGAACAAAAATGTAATAAACACAGAACATTATACATGATTACCATACATCAAGTATATTACAAGTTAAACATCATCCCCAATCGTAAACAAACCCGACTTTGTCCTTACCTTTTAGTTCCTTTAAGGGTAGATAGAAAGGAATATGTCTAGGAATGTTAATTTTAAATTCCGTAGTTTTCCTTATTTAATGCATTTGATTTTCTAATATCTACCCCTATGAATAATTCTATCTTATCTTAACTTTCAGCTATGTCTAGAAGCGGAAGAGGTCGCACTTCGAAGGCAGGACCGTCCAGTGGTTCTCGTCCTGAAGGAGTTTATATGTGGACTGACCAGATTCTTGAGCTTATTAGGAGCACTCAGCCTCCTGCCCTAGCTCACTCTTCTTGTCCATGCAAATCCGCATTTGCACTCATGTGCAGCGACTTCACCCACCTTGGAGGCAAGCCGTTCAAAGGTTTCGAGACAGTTCTTGAGGTTCAGGCTTGGCTCCATACTTGTGAGCACATCTTCACTTGCATGGAGATATCCGATCATCATCTAGTTCTTGTGGCATCTAGTATGCTACAAGAACGGGCTTTAGACTGATACGAGCTCCTTATGGCAGAGATGGATGAGTCCACCCTCACTTGGCAACATTTTAGAGATCGTTTTGAGCTCAAGTTCGTGCCAGAAATTGAGAAGGCATTTCTTGCCCGTCGCTTCCTCGATTTGAAGCAGGGAAAATCATCCATATCTGATTATGTTTCATCCTTCGAGTCTCTATCTAAGTATGGGCTTGAGTTCATCAACACCCCACACAAGAAGAATCTTAAGTTCGTATCTAGACTTAAGAAGTATTTGAAGAAATCTCTCATGCTTCAGCTTAAGCTCTCGTTCGAAGAGCTTGTGGATTCGGCGCTTCACCTCAAAGCCGTCAAAAAGGAAAAGGATAGTAGCGATGAGGCCGATGTTCGAAAGAACCCACACAAGAAGAAATTCCCTTTCCAAAGATCTAAGTCCTTTCCTCCTAAGAAGAAGAAGAAGCAAGGCAATTCTAGTTCTCATCCTCATGGCACACCTAAATCTGCAAAGGTCTTATCCTGCTTCAACTGTGATTCTCGGGACCATTTAGCTCGTTAATGTTCTCATCCTCGCAAGTGTCTCTATTACAAGCAAGAGGGACACATGATTTCTACTTGCTTTAAGAGAAATAAGGATGCTCGTTCTGGTAATCTGAATGTGGCAAAGGCTTCTGGTAGTGCTTCTCAGTCTCGAGGTATATCTTCCACTATTTTGGAGGGTTCTATATTGTTCCATGATCATTATATTAGAATGCTCTTCGATACGAGTGCGTCACATTCATTCTATCGAAGGAACTCTTTGATACTTTACAGTTGGATGTTTCTTACTTGATTCCTTCATTGAGGATTGCGAATCCTATCGGGGGATCCGCAACCCTTAGTATGCTTTGTGAAGATGTTGAGATCCTTATTTGTGGCTTTTCTTTCCATGCGAATCTGCTCGTGGTTCCTTCTCTTGGTTTTGATATGATATTGGGTATGGACTGGCTAGTTCAATACGATGCCAGGATTCTATATTTATAAAGAATCCTATACCTTCGACGTCCCGATTCTCCTGCTCGATTGTCTCTTATACTTCGGGACGTCGATGGTGATTCCGAAGCTTCTCTATTCTCTCTTGAGTCTTGAGACGATGATGATGACGTGTCTCGGATTCCTGTTGTTCGTGACTTTCCAGACTTATTTGAGCCTCTTTTTGGGTTACCACCCAAGCGGGCCATCGAGTTCCGCATCGACCTTATTTCGAGCGCACAGTCTGTTAGTCGTCCTCCCACGAGGATGTCTACCAAAGAGAATGAGGAACTCAAGAAGCACCTAAAGCTTGAATCCAAGCATTTTATTCGATCTAGTTCTTTACCATGGGGAGCTGCGGTGGTATTTGTGAGGAAGTCTGATGGGACTCTTAGGCTATGCGTCGATTATCGCAAGCTTAATGTGTTAAACATCAAGAACCGCTATCCATTACCTAGGATCAATGATATGTTCGATCAGTTAAGTGGCGCTAAGGTCTTCTCATAGCTTGACCTTGCCATAGGATTTCATCAGCTCCGAGTTATGGAAGATAGCATTCCACTTATAGCTTTCCGCACTCGCTATGGTTCATATGAGTGGCTCTTCATGCTGTTCGGTTTAACGAACGCCCCTGCTTATTTCGTCGACCTTATGAATCGAGTATTCAAGGAATACCTCGATAAGTTCGTTCTTGTATTCATCGACGACATTCTTGTATATTCTAAGTCCGAAGCGGAACATGTTCGACATCTTAGAATTATTTTGAGTACTCTTCGACAAATTCAACTCAAAGAAAAACTTTCTAAGTGTCATTTCTGGGAAAAGCAGGTTTAATTCTTGGGCCACGTTGTTTCTTCCAAAGGCATCTCATTCGATCCTTCTAAGATCGAAGCCATCAGAAATTGGAAGAGGCCTGAGAATGTTCATGAGATTCGTAGCTTTCTAGGCTTAGCGGTGTAACGACCTAGAAATTTTCGATCCCGAAAATTCCAGATAGTTATAAAAAGAAGAAGAGATAGAAGAAAAAGAAGAAATAGAAACACCAAAAAAGAGAAACCTCACATTCACAGTGGATCAAAATATAATATCACATAAATAACAATTTTATAAAGAAGAACTGTATCGGTACTCTTATATTTTTATATATCAGAGTTACAACATTTACACAACATTGGACAGTTTAAAACAACATGTTCCAAATAATCAGCAATAATACATGCAGCGGAAAACGCTCCATACGTTCCTGCCATCCATCTCGCATCCTGAACTCCAGAACGTCCTTACCTGAGAATCTGTAATACTCGGTCTAACCCGAGCATTACATCAAAGTAACACCCGGGTCAGGCTGGAAACCAGCGTGAGTAAACTCATCTAACAAGGAATATCAAAACATACAACTTATTTAAAACCCGGGGTAACTCATATAGATTTACAACTTCACAAGTTGTTATAGACATCACTTATTTCAGACATCAATTTCTAAGTACCAAAACTTAGATTAAATGGTCCAATTCACTTAAATCATTCCATTTCAGCCTATTGATTTCACATATAAATTTATAAAGAACCGAAGTGGTTTCGGATATTAAATAATACCCGACTCCAGTCTCTTCGAACCCAATGTCATCTGATCCCAAGTTATTCAAGTGAATACAGTTTACTTTTAAATACCGGATATCATTTTACATAGCATTTCATCATAGATAACCACATTATCACTGTTCAACCCAACATATCGTATTACAGAAACAATTCATATCACATAGCATCACGATCACATACCAAGGATAATAATTAATTCAAAACATTCAATATCGTTCAATCATGCATAAGCAAGATAAATTAGTCATACCATTTCTAATTAATTCAATTATCTACCAATGAATTAGATTACTTACTTATTACTTATAAATCTTGTTTATAAAACATTAATTAATTATATTCAATTAATTAATCATCCCTTAATTATTCATCTTGATTAATCATTCTTAATTAATCATTCTTTAATTGCATTAAGTAATTTGCCCTTAATTAATTACACAAATTAATTATTCTCAAACCCCTCACATTAATTAACCTTTAATTACCATCTTACTTAATTACCAAATTTGATTATCCATCAATCCATTGATTAATTAATTCTTACTCATTAATTTCATAAATTAATCAATCTTTTAACTCATTATACCAAGTAATTAACCCTTAATTTCTCCTGTTAAGTAATTACCATTAAATAAATCACCTTTAGTAATTACCCATTAATTACCTATCTTAATTAATGGTATTAAGTAATTACCTTCATTATTATCATTGATTAATTAAGTGATTAACCTTTAATTAATTAATTTTTTTCTTTTTCAAATTAATTACCTTAAATAAGTTAATTATCCCTTAATTAACTATTCTTTAATCACTTGATTAATCAACCTTTAATCATTGATTAATTACTTTAATCAATTATCATAAGTGATTATCTTAATCACTTATATTAATAAATCACAATTAAATTACATTAAGTAATCATCCTCTTATCCCTTGATTAACTACGTTAATTATTGATCAATTTTTCTTAACTACTTTTATTAAGAAATCCTTCTTTTAATTAATTAATTTTTTTTATTATTAAGGAACTTGTTTAAATAATACAAAATTTATTTCAAAACCTGGTAACATCTTTTTGTTTCATTTTAAAAACAAGTACAAGAATTTGAAAACCCGTTCATTCAAATTACCGAGCCCACCCAAATGAAACCCGGGTCAAACCCCAAGCTCCTTCCTTCTTCTTCCTTTCATTTCCAATGTTATTTTAGTTTAAATTTAAAATACAGTTTAAACACTCGAACTGCTCGATACTTCACTCGAGCTACCAACCAATATTCTCGAGAGTAAACCCGAGCTAATTTCTGAAACACCCGGTCCCAGCTTCGAGTTTTTCCCATTTTCATTTTCCCGAGCTATATCACGAATCCCCTCGAGTTGAACATGATAAAACTGCTTCTTCCATAATTTTGCAAACAAATCACATACCCAAAGTAATCGTGCACGTGCACAGTTTGTCGGAGTCTCTCCGCCCACCATCACTAGTTCCAACAAGTCGACGGTGACTTCGCCGTTCAACTCGACAACCTAGATCGAAGCCATCACCCGTGAATCAAAATTTAACCCGATCAACAATGCCTAAAACCATTCAAATCAGAAAACCACTACGTAGCGGATGCCTCCGACCGCCGGTACCTTCGACGACCACACCATAGCTATGCCACGACATGACGAAACCATTTCCCTATGTGCGATCTTCTCCGATGTGATAAAAATCTCGCATTTGCCTTGACAACCCCGTCGTCTCGAGCAACCCTTAAACCCTAGTTCGTTCATTCCTGACCATCACCTCTCCTAGAAATCCCAGTCACCATTTTTCCCAAAATCCATGAACCGCAAACTTGCTCTGACCAGAGACTCGATCCATAATCCTTCGCCGTTCGCCAGGAATTGAGAATTTTCTCAATTCCGTTCAACTTGAATTTCCCTCCAATTCACAAACCTAAAAATATCGAAATTCAAACCAAAAATCATGGTTTCGAGGCTCAAATTTAATCATGCATTCAAAACTACAAATTTTAATACTTGATTTTTTGGTTCCAAAATGTTCATTACCGATATTTCAATTTTTAAAATATTTATTCACCTAGATACACTTGAAAACCATTTTGAAATTGGTATTATATTCCTGTAATAATTTTTCATTTAGAGATCGAGATCTAAAATCATCTAGATGGGATTACTTGAATTTTTATCAGGTTTTACAGACCTGAAACCACAGTCAGAGGCATTCTTTTTGCCTTCCTCAGACATGCATATCATGATTTACCAAAAAATATATATAAACATATATACAACAAATTTAACTTTCTGCAAAACAACTTTTGCTACTTAATTCGCAGATAACAAGCATACAAAATTAGTTTGCTCACCTGATGGGTTGCATAGAACAGAGAGCAGTCTTGTTATTGAAATCTGGAACCTGATGCATAAGCGTTGAAACTTGATTTGTTATTGATTGAATCTTGCTTGCAAATCTGAGATGATTTTTCTTGAGTTGTTACAGGTTCTAGATTTGAAACTGATCTTTGCTCAGGTTAAAAAAATATATATTGAAACAGCCTTTGAATCTTTTTAAAACCTGGGTTGCCTTTTTCAGAAACTTGAAAGAATTTTGTTTAATTCATTTGTTTATTCCTCTGGTTTGCAAGTTGTTTTCAGGTTACAGCCTGTTTCTTAGAGTTCTTAAATAAAGATGAAGAAAAGGGGATGAAGAGAAGAAATGGATCAATATATAGGCTTAAATTGTGATTACTTAAAATGAAATAAAAGAAATTTTAAAAAGTGACACTTGTTAGAAAATTTAACACTTGTCCTTAACAATTTATAATTCATTTACACTTGTGAAGTGCATGTAGATAATATCTTTATATTATTTAAATTACTTTGTATTAAGTTTAAGTTTAAATTCCATAAAAAATAATATAATTACTATTAAGTAAATATATAATTTATATAAATGATTCTTTTAAAGAAAATACATAAACCAATTATATATAAAATAAATAAAATCATAAATATTTTTAAATCCAAAATATTTTAAGATATTTATCCCTTTGAATTTCCAATTCAAACTCAATTTAAATTAAACATCAAATTTAAAATCAACCTATATATATATTTAACAACACATTATTTGTTCTAAAGGAATAATTTGCCAATGATAAATCATTATTTAGTAGATTATCAAATAAATATTTACCTAGGTATTTATAATTCAGCTTCTATTATAATTTCAGATTCATTTATATATCAGAAATTTTATTATCAGAACTTTATCTGTCCAATCTATAAATCACTATTTTCAATAATTTAATTAGATAATTATCCAATATCTGATATCCAAAATTCAGGTTATCACAGGCGGGTTATTACCGCCTCTTCATCAAAGACTTTTCCCGTATTGTGCTTCCATTGACTAGCCTTATGAAGAAAGACGTTCGCTATACTTGGTCCGACAAGTGTGAGGCTTCCTTTCAAAGATTGAAGGAGCTTTTCACTAATGCTCCTGTTCTTGTGGTTCCGGAAGGGAATCAGTATCTTATTGTCTATACCGATTGTTAGCGCCAAAATTGGTCACTAACACCCTTAGAGAGTTTGTGTAGAGAGATTAATGAAGAAGATAAATTAAAATAGAGAAGATAATATAAATTAAAATGCGGGAGACGAGAACACAGAATTTATAGTGGTTCGGCGTTGTAGCCTACGTCCACTTTGAAGTTGATCCTTTATTTCTTCACTTTAAACTTGATTACAGATACAATCCGCTTTTAAGTATTCGAATACAATTGTGAAATAAAAGTAGAAGTCTTGGATGAGGTTTGGATGAGGCAGAGTCTCCCATGTGTTCTTTGAAATCTGATCCTTTTTTTCTGTGCCCCTGCCCCTCTATTTATAGACGAATGTGGGTTGGACTTCCCTGGTGGGCCAGATGGCTAGACAGCTCGGTCCAGATAGGACGTGCCCTGCATGCCGAGTGAAACAGGCCGAACGGTCGGCATGCCGAGCCTTCCTTTCCAAGTCGATGGATCTCTCTGTTGAATGGAGGAAGCGGGCCGAACAATGTTGGGATGCCGAGTGAAACGTGGATGCCGGGTGAGGAGCATGCCCAGTGAAAGACATGCCATGTGAAGGGTTTGCCGTGCAAAGGACATACCGAGCTAAGGTTATGCCGAGTGAAGAATATGCCGAGTACAGGGTGTGCCGAACAAAGGATATGCCGAATGAAGCCTTGGAAGGCCGAGTGCACTTAAATGCCATGTGAAGAGCTGAATGGCCTTATGCCGAGCATCCTCTTATGCCGAGTACAACTCTGTATGTCGAGAGTCCAGGGATGCTGAGTACAATTCTGAACGGCCGACCGTTTAGTTGCCTGGTCGATTTTCCAGGTAATATTTTGCCCCCCAAAGTACACCGTGTGTTCGAACAGGGTGTGCTTTGAACTACTGGACCACTGCATTGCGACCGAGTGATGAGGATGCCGAACGATCTTGCGGAACGATGCGAGTGCCAAATGACTGGAAGCCGAGTTAAACCGTTTTGACCGGTAGAGCCGGTCAGAGTCCCTTCATCTTCCTCTTCTTCTCTATAAAAGCCGCCTTCTTTCCTTCTCTTTTCTCACTTCTTGCTTTTACAATTCCGAGCTCACAAACCATTCGTGCAATCAGAATTCAAGGGTTTCTCATAACTTTCCTACGTTCGATCCACGTACTAGGTATCTTCTTACCCGAGTTCCTCTTCTGGCAATTCCCCATCGATTCGCTGTTGGTGGGGACTTAAGTTCGATTTGGAATGTTTCCAAGGTCGAGCGTCTAGTTGTAGAGAGAGAGAACCAAATTCGAATGCCTTGTAGGATCATTAGTGAGTGTTCGGCGGAGGAGGAGAAAGTATGGAGGATATGCCGAGCGTTTGGACTCGGCATAATCTTAGTTTGGCACGGCGTAGTTTTGGCCGAACGATACTAGCTCAGTGCGAACTGAAGCTGGGCCGGATGATGGCCGTATGCTGAATTGTAGCCCTGCCGAGCCACTACTTTAGCCGAACAAACTGTTATGCCGAGCGTTCGTAAATGCCGAGCCTACCTCCATGCCGAGCAAACCAACATACCGAACGTACTTGAGTGCCGAACGAACTATCCTGCCGAACAAACTAAGTGCCGAGCAGACCTTAATGCCGAACCCAAGTGAATGCCGAACAAACTATCATGCCGAACATAACTAGGTGCCGAACAGACCTAAATGCCGAACACAAGCAAATGCCAAACAAACTATCATGCCGAACATAACTAGGTGCCGAACAGACCTAAATGCCGAACAGACCCAAATGCCGAACACAAGCAAATGCCGAATATACTTAACATGCCGATCATACATAAATACCGGACCTATCTTCATGTCGAACATAGTTAGCATGCCGAGCATAATTAGGTGCCGAGCACACATAAATGCTGGACATATACAAATGCCGAACATACTCTCCTTGCCCAATTTCATAACTGGTCTTTACTTGGTATAATCGGATAATTACCTCTAGTGTCTTACTGCAGTCGTTATTCAGAAGGCTTTCGGAGACGGTCAGCGATGACGGTTTTCGGAAGCGATGTTTTTAGGCTTGACGTTATATTAAATGCTTATGCACGATAGATTGCACTAGTTCACACACCACACGGGGGGGTTATCCGCGTTGTTAATTCTAACGTCGATCATTTTTCGAGTATAGTTCACACAGGCGCTTGGTTGGGTCTGCTATTTATTCAAGATGTCCAAAAGATCTAGTTCTGCTACACTTTCCGACAAACCTGGCCGGTCTTCTAAGCGAACGGCCCCCGACACAACTGACCCGTCAGTTTCTCCCGCTCATGACTGGGCTCCCGATACTTTGGAATCGTCGATTTTACTGGATGACCCAGTTGACTCACAGGCTTCGAGAGTCACTGAGGCCGCTCTTAAGCGGATATGTTCTACTCATGGCATTCCGTTTGCTGATGTGCTCGTTCCGTCGGGGCATGACCGCCCATATCTGCCCCCAGTGGGATATACGGCGTGTAGCAAGTTCATGTGCTGGGTTGGTAGCGTGCCACCTTTCAATCTATTCCTTCGCGACGTGCTGCAGTATCTGGACGTCGCCCCGTCTCAACTTCATCCAAATGGTCACACTTTCATTTATGGCACGTACATGCTTTTCATGGTCGTCTTCTCCAGGCCTCCAACTCCCGGCGATATAAGGTACATCTATATGACCAAGAAACGGGGAGAGAGCCCCTCTTACATGTTTCTTGAGCCACATCGGAAGTGCCAACTTTTCACTAGCGAGTGGAGTAGCAAATTCGCCCTGTACAAACAGGAGTGGTTTTATGTGCGCTGCCCCCAAGGCTTTGCGAGGCGGTGGGTTGAAGGAAGTAAGTCTTTTCTCTGAGTTGATGTCCGTTCCCGATTGAGGTTGAACTTCTCCTAACTCATTGTTCTATTTTTTCAGATCTCGTCCCCCGTCCCGAGGGTCGAGGGTACTCCGATGCTGTCGACGCCATTAGAGCTCTTCCTGCTGAAGAGCGAGATATCCGAGCCCTCATTTCTAATGAGTCACTATCGAAGTTCGGCTTGCTAGCCCCTGGCCGCCGGGTTAGCCTTCCAGAGGGCGTATCGCTTCCCAAGTCCGTGTCCGGCAGAGGGAAAAAATTGCCTGAATCATTCGTTCGTCCTTCTCTTGAAGCACCGGAAGAAGGGGAAATTCTAGGCGAGCCACCTAAAAAGCGAGGTGAGGATTTAGGTCCTGCAGCTGAAGTTCATGATATCGAAACGTCATCTTCCCCTTCGAAGGGGAGAAAGGAGCTGGCGCGCAAGTTGAGGAAAGAGAAGGTTGGTGGGACTTCCAAAGCTACGCCTGTTCAGCCAGAGAAAGAGGCTTCTTCACAGCGTGTTGGAAGTTCTCTGAAAGGCTTGTCGAACCTCTCCATTCCCGACGACTTGCTCGACTATGATTTCGATGACCCGGAGCTGTTTAAGTTTCGCTCACCCGTCAGGGGTGATGCAGGCGTCCCGGCCCCGATCCAAGGGGAAAAAACTCCCGTTAGCAAAGCCACTGGTTCGTCGGGGGGTAGCACTAGGACACACACAGACACATGCATTTCACTTTGCACCTACTTTTGTTTCACCATTCTGCTCTCTCGCTAATTCGCTATTGTTTGATTGCAGGTGACATGGGGCGCTCTCACGGATACGACCGCCTTCGCGGTTCGTCGACTTTACGCCAGTCTGGTCGGGACTCGGGCCTCGGGCCTCGGGAAGCGCCGAGACAGAGACAGCGACAGCGACCGAGATTATCATGCCCGGGACTCGTCATCCCGGAAGAAAGCTTATTATCAGCCCGAACACCGCCAGGAGACCACTTCTTATCAGGAGCGAAGCAAAGACAAACGTGGCCATAAGAGGTCGCATTATGATGCTCCCCGGGACCAACACTCTGACTCTTCTTCTACCCGACACTCCCGAGATTCTCATAGGAAGGGCGAACTTTCAAAGCCGTCTCCTCCCGCTCCCGTAACAGACCCCACAGTGTCGGAGAGATTGAACGAACTTAAGGCTAAGTTTCCAAAGATTTGTTTTGATGGGTTAAAGTTCCTCCCGGCGATTCATCCTATTCCCGGAGATGTCAAACAAAATGCTATCGCCTGTACCAATGACGTCTATGTGCAACATGACGCGTTCGTCCATCTGGCTGAGAAACTTTCTGAAGTCTCTATGGAGCTCCAGCACGAAATTGACCGCCTAAAGCTTGAAGCTATTCATGACAGGGATATCATTAAGGCCCAGGATGAAGAAATTGCCGCCTATAGGTTCGATCTTGAAGCTACTCGTCAGAGCGCTAAGCACACCGCCGAGGCTGTTTCCCGCCTTGAATTGACTCATAAGAAAGAGCTCGATGAAGCGGTTCAACGGTGTGGGGTATTAGCTTTGGAGAAAGACTCTGTTCAGAAGGAGCGGGACACACTTAGTTATCGGATTAAGGAACTCAAAGAGCAACTTTTCGAGGAGAGGAAAGAGAAAGTGGCTGCCCAGGTTGAGGCACAACATTATTGTGATGAGATTGTCGCCACCCGACTCCTAAAGGGGAAACTTGAAGACGATCTCTCCAAAGTCGAGGCACTGAGGAATGAGGCCCGTGAGGAAGGTAAAAGGGCAGGAACTGTCGACATCGACTCTCGCCTCAAGGCGGCCAGGGAAGAAGGCAGGGAGGAGATAAAGACCGAATTCGACCCGCTCATCGCTGAGTTCAATGCCCAAGTTCTCATGCATCGAGATCTAACTTTTCTGGGCGACGGCTACCTTGAGTTATTGGCTGAGGCATGGGAGACCCTGATTCAGATCAGGAAGGTTGAGAGCGGCGCCGATGAGGTCGACGAAGAAGCATTGATAAAAGAATTCCTGAGGGGGAAGGAGCCTTCAGATTTATCGGCGGCTAAAGCCCTCTACAGCAAAGGTTCTCCCTCCAGGAAAGGGAAAGAGGTGGCTACGGACCCTTCCGGCGTTGTGCCCCCAGTTCACGTGCCTACCCAATCGGTCAGTCGGTCAACACTTGACCCCTTCGAGCAGCACGTTGGTTATGACCCGGAAGCCCCCGGGCTTGGCATTCATGTTTTATCTCCCATCCCGGAGGGCGGGACACCCCTGGCGACTGAGAACCCACGGGCATCTGGTGAGTAACCTCTGGGCTTCACAAAGATCTTTCTCGTTCCCTCAGAAGTTGTTGTGTTCTAACACTTGTTTATTTTCGTGTCTTCTGTGCAGGCTGTTCTGACCCCGAGCCCACTCCGAGGGGCGATGCCGCCAAGGAGGTGGAGATAAAGGCGAGTGAGGCTACTCAAGTCGACGGATATCCTGGTCCAGATGCTCAAGTAATCGGGGCGCTGGATGAAGGCAAATCTGACTCTTCCTCGGAGAGTTTCGAAGTAGAAATCACAGGCGCCTCTGAGCACACATCCGACTTGAGCATGAAGGAACGACTCGAGAAAGAGAAAAGAGATACGCCCTCAGTCAAGGTCGAGCCGCGTGAAGTGGACCTGGACGATCCTCTGAACAAACCATTGAAGGTCATTCTTCCTGGCAAGTCCCAGCCCATGGATGTTCCCCCTACGTCTTCGGTCGTCACCCCTCCGTCAGGGAAGGATTCCAAGAGTAAGCGCTCTGGGAAGGAACCATCCGGGAAGAAGTCAAAGAAACACAAGAAATGACCGTCGTCCCCGTTCAACGAGAACCAGCTTAAGTCATGTACTAATTTTTGTAGGCTGTGTAAATAGGCTGTTGGCTCCGGACTTCGGAGCGTTTTTGTAACGGGAAGCTTTTTGTGAATGAAATTTGATCTTCACTTTTGTCTTCTCAAAAGACTTTTATTATTCAGTTTCTTTTATGGTTGTGATTGAAATCTGAATTGTTATGGGTAACTTAGACTTCTTGGTTCGTCTTTACATGGCTTGGGAGCTTCCCTGGATTTGATCAGTCTCCACTTGGTGCTTCAAGCACTTAAAATATTTCATAGCCCGTATGTTGGGGACTTGACATATCCAAGTCATTTGCGTCGTAGTTCCTATTCAAGGAACTCGGAGGTCTGAACTTCTTGTAATTAAGTCTATACACCAGACTTCGAGTACTCCAGTCCGTGCTCCGGGGACTTGGAGATTTCGAGTCATTTGTATTCGAGTCCACACGCTGGGGACTTGGAGATTTCGGATCGTTTATACTCGAGTCCGCATTCTGGGGACTTAGAGTACTCCAGTCCGCGCTCTGGGGATTTGGAGGTTTCAAATCATTTATACTCGAGTCCGCACTCTGGGGACTTAGAGTACTCCTGTCCGCTCCGGGGACTTGGAGATTTTGAATCGTTTATACTCGAGTCCGCACTCCGAGGACTTAGAGTACTCCAGTCCGCACTCCGGGGACTTGGAGATTTTTTGTCGTTTATACTCGAGTCCGCACTCCGGGGACTTAGAGTACTCCAGCCCGCACTCCGGGGACTTGGAGATTTTTTGTCGTTTATACTCGAGTCCGCACTCCGGGGACTTAGAGTACTCCAGTCCGCACTCCGGGGACTTGGAGATTTTTTGTCGTTTATACTCGAGTCCGCACTCCGGGGACTTAGAGTACTCCAGTCCGCACTCCGGGGACTTGAAGATTTTTTGTCATTTATTATAAGCGTTCGTACGCTAGCTAGGATATCATAATTTTTAATTGCGTGTCATAAGAATATCATACGAAGAGACATTGGTCATTCATGGAAAAGATGGCTTCAAGCCTTTATTGATGAAAACAAGCTAGATTGTCTTATTACATGCCAACAAGAAAGCATACTGGAAATAAATGCAACTACCTCATAAAGGAAATAGACTAAGTGTAATAACGCCGCAAATGCTCGCTGTTCCATGCTCGGGGGAGTGTCGCACCATCGACGGTCGTTAGCTTGAAAGTTCCTTCTCCAAGCCTCCGTTCGATGACGTATGGACCTTCCCATGCGGGATTCATGTGCGAAGGGGTTGGAAAGACTCGTTTCAAAACGAGATCTCCCACACTAAAGGTTCTTGGCTGGACTTTTCCATTATAATATTTAGCGACTCGGTGTCTGTATGAGGCTGCTCTCAAATCAGCTTCTTCGCGTTTCTCATCAATGAAGTCTAATGATTCCAATAGGAGATCCTGGTTTGACGCAGGATCGTAATAGGTTACCCGGTGTGACGGAACTTCAAGTTCTACGGGTATGACGGCTTCCGTGCCGTACGCCAGTGCGAATGGTGTGTGGCCAGTCGCGGTCTTATGGGTAGTTCTATAGGCCCAAAGCGCTATTGGGAGTTCATCCACCCACTTGCCTCTAGCCTTTTCCAAACGCTTCTTCAATATGGACTTGATGATTTTATTGACGGCTTCTACCTGCCCATTCGCCTTCGGGTGAGCAACTGCTGTGAATCTTTTCTCGATGCCATACCTCTGACAGAACTCTTTGAATTCCTTGCTTTCGAATTGAGTTCCGTTGTCCGTTATGATGGTCCGTGGGAGGCCAAAACGACATACGATATTTCGTACAACGAAATTAATGACTTTCTTGGTGGTGATTGTGGCCATTGGCTCTGCTTCCGCCCACTTGGTGAAATAATCGACTGCCACTATTGCATATTTCGTGCCTCCTTTGGCTATGGGCAGAGTTCCAATTAGGTCGATTCCCCACATTGCAAATGGCCAGGGACTAACCATTTGTGTGAGTTCCATTGGCGGAGCTATCGGAATCTTTGCATATATCTGGCATTTGTCACATCTTCTCGCATAGTCTGCAGCATCCCGATTTACAGTCGGCCAATAATATCCATAGCAGAGGATTTTCCTCGCCAAAGTTTGTCCCCCGGTATGATCACCACATTCTCCCTCATGGACTTCTTCCAACACCCGTTTTACCTCGTCATGGGCCACACACCGGAGTAAGGGGGTCGAGAATCCCCTCCGATACATTATCCCGTCTTGCATTACATAACGCGAAGCCTTACGAAGGACTTGACGTCTTTCGCTTCTTTTCTCAGGTAAGTCCCCGTATAACAAGTATTGTTTGATCGGGGTCAGCCATGATCCCCTTTCGAGTTCGGTCTCCAAGACGAGATCTATCTCCATCATGTCTATACTTGGAGCAAGCAGAGTCTCGACAGGGAACAATCCCATCTGCTGTGCATCGCCAGTACTTGCGAATTTAGCCAACGAGTCGGCCTCCTTGTTCTGTTCGCGCGGGACATGCGAAATGTCATAATATTCCAGGTTTACTAGTAGCTCCCGGACCCGAGCAAGGTAAGGAGCCAGTCTCTGTCCTTTCGCTTGGTAGTCTCCCCGTACCTGATATACCACTAGCTGTGAGTCGCAGAAGATTTCGATGGACTTTACCCTCAGTTCATTGGCAAGTCTTAAGCCAGCAATCAGTGCTTCGTATTCGGCTTCGTTATTTGTCACTGTAAATTCGAGCTTCAAAGCGTAGCAAATCGATCGGTTTTCGGGAGTTACCAGAACTATCCCAGCTCCCGACCAACGGTCGTTAGATGCCTCGTCAGTGAACATCTTCCATCGGACAGGAGCGATTACTTTATGATTTTCACTCGGTTCATCCGGAATGGTGAACTCAGCAACGAAGTCAGCTAATGCTTACCCTTGGATGGTCCTTCGCGGCAGGTAGGTGATATCAAACTGGCTTAACTCGATGTTCCACTTTAGCATCCTACCGGAAGTTTCCGGTCATTGGAGTACCTGTCGCAAGGGTTGGTCAGTGTAAACACTGATTGAGTGCGCCTGAAAGTAGGGACGAAGCTTGCGTGATGCAATCACCAGGAAATAGTCAAGTTTCTCGATCTTTGGATAATTCTTTTCTGCCCCCGTCAGTCGTTTACTAACATAATACATCGGCCTTTGAACCTTGTCTTCTTCGCGAACTAGGGCTGTACTGATAGCGTGTTGAGACACAGCCAAATATACGTACAACGTCTCGTGGTCTACTGGTTTTGACAACACTGGAGGACTTTCCAAGTGTCTTACCAGGGCTCGAAATGCTTCCTCGCAGTCAGTCGTCCATTCGAAGTTTCTCTTTCCTTTCTTTATGACATCGAAGAAAGGAACACACTTATCTGTGGCTCTGGATATGAATCGACTGAGCGCAGCTACTTTTCCGTTCAAGCTCTGTACCTGTTTTATGGTTCTAGGTGCCTGTATATCTCGGATGGCCTGGATCTTTTCCGGGTTAGCTTCAATTCCTCGTGCATTCACAATGAAACCCAAGAACTTTCCCGACGCTACGCCGAAAGAACACTTCAGGGGGTTGATTTTCATTTCGAAGAGCCTCAGTATATCGAACATTTCCGCCAAGTCTCGAATGTGGTCGTTTGACTGCCGTGACTTCACAAGCATGTCATCCACATAGACTTCCATTGTTTTCCCAATCTGATCTTTGAACATTCGATTTACCAGACACTAGTAAGTTGCTCCGGCGTTCTTCAGTCCGAAGGGTATCACTACATAGCAGTATAACCCAACATTTGTGACAAAGCTGGTGTGTTCTTGGTCTGGGATGTGCGTCGGAATTTGGTTGTATCCAAAGTATGCATCCATAAATGACAATAGCTCATGCCCTGCAGTTGAATCGACCAGTTGATCAATTCGTGGTAGCGGGAAGCTATCCTTCGGGCATGCTTTGTTTAAATCAGAATAGTCAACGCTGGTTCTCCATTTCCCGTTTTCTTTCTTTACCAACACAGGGTTGGACACCCATTCCGGTAGAGGGCGTCGCGGATAAACCCATTGGCTTTGAGTTCATCCACCTCCTCTTTGAGAGCTGTAGACCTCTCCGGGTCCATGCCTCTCCTTTTTTTGCTTCACAGGTACGTGTTTCGGGTCTATATTCAACATATGGCTCGCAATTGCAGGGGAAATCCCACGCATATCAGAGTGTGTCCAGGCGAAGACATCAAGATTCGCTGGGAGGAAATCAGATAAATTCTCTGCCATTAGGGGATCGAGCTGTGACCCAATTTTAAGAACTCGTGTCGGGTCGCTGTGGCTAACTGGAATATCAATTGTTAGTTCGGCCGATGCCGCGTCTGGTTCCCTGGGTTCCCCTTTGTCATCTCTCGGATCTATGTCTCCAACGATACGAGAATGTCGCCCGAGCCAGGGCTCGGGCGCTAATTGTCAATCATCAGAATTTGGGATGCGGACGATGTTGTCCGCAGTCTTCCCCTTTTCTCTGCGCTGGGCCTCTCTCAGCTCAGCCACGTAACATGCACGTCCGGTTGCTTGGTCGCCATGCACTACGCCAACTCCTTTGTCCGTCGGGAATTTCAGTGTGAGACACCACGGGGCCAAGGCTGCCCTGAAATCTGCGAGGGCTGGTCGTCCCAAAAACACGTTGTATGGTGAATCAACATCCAGCACTATGAATGGTAGGATTCGCACTCTCCCGCGTTCACCTTGTCCCAGTTCAACTAGTAACTCCACATATCCTACTGCGTCTGTGGCTGCGCCGTTAAAGCCATGGATTCGGGCTTTGGATGGCTTCAAATCCTTAGTCTCCAGCTTCATTTGGTCATACACTTTCTTGAAGATGATGTTAACGGAACTTCCGCAATCAATTAGGATTCTCCTTACGAATGCCGGTCCGATGGTTGCGGATATGACCAATGGATCGATGGTGGGAGCTTCCACCTTATCCGCGTCTCTATTCCTGAATACAATATCGTCGTGCATCGTGCGCTGCTGCTTTGCGGGAGTTCCATACTCCACATTTGAACAGCACTCATGCTCTGTATGTCTCAAGGAATTAGCATATCGCTCCATTTCCTGCCAATTTTTATCCGCAGGATGAGGTCCACCAGCAATTGTGTTAATAATCAATCTTCCCACAGTTTGAGTAGGTTGCTCTGATTGGTGTAGAGCTGGGCCACGTCCGGGTCTGAAGTCTCTTTTCTTCCTTCTGGCGTATCTTTGACGAATTCCTGCAGCTTCTTCTGCCTAATCAATTTCTCAATAGCGTTATGGAGATGCCTGCATTCGTCTGTGTTGTGCCCATAAGACTCGTGAAAGCGGCAATACTTTCCAGTCCGCTTTTGCTCCTCTGTTGATTCCTTAGGGCGTGGTTTTCTGTATTGAAAAGTGTTGCAGGTCGATAAGTAAATGTTTTCAAGAGACGCATTCAGTGGAGTGTATTCGTTGTAGGTTGGGATCCTTGACTTCGATCTCCCCGTTTCCTTCTTCTTTCCAGGATTTCCACTTCCAGTTCCCTTAGACTGCCCGGGCTTATTTTGGACGCTGGCCTGAGTCTTTCCAGGGTTATCGTCGGTTGCTTTCATGGCGATGCTGCCCTTTACAGACTCCTGAACGGACCCTGGTGCCTTGTCTTTCCTTATCCACCGAGCTTCTTCCCTCCTTATGAACTGGTGGGCTTTCGAATAGAAGCGTTCCAACGTAGCTGGTGGCTTTCCTGCCAACCAATCCCCAAATTCAGAGTCTGGATCCACTCCACGCATTACTGCCATCAAAATCGCGTGGTCGTTTGGATTGCTCACTTCAGTAGAGGCAACATGAAATCTCTGCAAGTATACTTTCAGTGATTCTCCAGGAGCTTGGGTCACGCTTGATAAGGACATCACATCCTTGGGTCGAGTGGTGTGTATCCTGAATTGTTCTATGAATTTCCTTGCTAATTCGTCGAAGTTTGAGATTGACCATGGAGGAAGTCGGGTGAACCATATGGTGGCAATTCCGGACAGAGTTATTGGAAAGCACATGCACTTAGTTGCGTCGTTGGCCCTTGCTGAATCCATCATCTCCATCATCCATCCATACCTCATTACATGTTGTCTAGGGTCAGTTTTTCCTTCATAGGCGGGTATGGTGGGCATGTTAAATTTCCTCGGGTATTCAGCCTGTAGAATGGTATGTGTGAAGGGAGTATGACTCTTAGACATTCCCCAATCTTCATTAGTCAAACCTTGATTCTCTCTCATCAACTGCCTGACCATAGTTGTCAAATCCGGGGTTTGTATGGTAGGAGGAAGGTTGGGTTCCGCTCCACGGGCTTGATTTCTAGTAGAGCGATCAGTGGCACCTGCTTGGTCATCTTCATCCTTGCGGCGTCTACGCTTGGGAGGTTCATCAACTGAAGTTGAGCTATCATCTTCGGAGTAGGGGATAGGGCTACCTCCAGCATTCTGATGCTGCTGTTGAGCAAGTTGGGCCATGAGGTCAGCATTAACTTGCATTTGCTCAACGAGTTGCCTTCTGCTTTCCGTAAGCTCTTTTATCAAGTCATTCAATTCTGCTCGTGAAACAGCTTCCGCTTGGTTTTGGCTGGAGGGCCCCGTGCCTCGAATTGCTTGTTGATCGTTAGGTCCAAGTTGTTGAACACTAGCGGTTTTGCGGGCATCTACATTTTGGGAGGTTGATCTTGTTCGTGGTCTTCCCATGGTAGAGTCGTTGGTTGTAACTCTGAGTAGAATCAACAGATGCCTTATGAATAATTACGGATCTTCTTCGAGGGATTTATGCAATCCAGTAGCTACAAAGTAGATCCTCACAACCTGAGAATTCGGTTCTCAGTGAAAGCACCAAAATGTTAGCGCCAAAATTGGTCACTAACACCCTTAGAGAGTTTGTGTAGAGAGATTAATGAAGAAGATAAACTAAAATAGAGAAGATAATATAAATTAAAATGCGGGAGACGAGAACACAGAATTTATAGTGGTTCGGCGTTGTAGCCTACGTCCACTTTGAAGTTGATCCTTTATTTCTTCACTTCAAACTTGATTACAGATACAATCCGCTTTTAAGTATTCGAATACAATTGTGAAATAAAAGTAGAAGTCTTGGATGAGGCAGGGTCTCCCTTGTGTTCTCTGAAATCTGATCCCTTTTTCTGTACCCCTGCCTCTCTATTTATAGACGAATGTGGGTTGGACTTCCCTGGTGGGCCAGATGGCTTGACAGCTCGGTCCAGATAGGACGCGCCCTGCATGCCGAGTGAAACAGGCCGAACGGTCGGCATGCCGAGCCTTCCTTTCCAAGTCGATGGATCTCTCTGTTGAATGGAGGAAGCGGGCCGAACGATGTTGGGATGCCGAGTGAAACGTGGATGCCGGGTGAGGAGCATGCCGAGTGAAAGACATGCCGTGTGAAAGGTTTTCCGTGCAAAGGACATGCCGAGCTAAGGTTATGCCGAGTGAAGAATATGCCGAGTACAGGGTGTGCCGAACAAAGGATATGCCGAGTGAAGCCTTGGAAGGCCGAGTGCACTTAAATGCCATGTGAAGAGCTGAATGGCCTTATGCCGAGCATCTTCTTATGCCGAGTACAACTCTGCATGCCGAGAGTCCAGGGATGACGAGTACAATTCTGAACGGCCGACCGTTTAGTTGCCTGGTCGATTTTCCAGGTAACACCGATGCCAGTCATAGTGGCCTCGGTGCTGTTCTTATGCAAAAGGATAGGGCAGGTTCCTATACTTCAAGGTAATTACGTCCGAATGAGGTTCGGTACGCTACCCATGATTTAAAGCTTGTCGCCATTGTCTTTGCTTTAAAGATTTGGCGTCATTATTTATTGGGAGAGCACTTTACTCTCTTTACCGATCATAAGTCTCTCAAATACATGTTCACCCAGAAGGAGCTCAACATGCGACAGCAGTGTTGGATCGAGTTTCTAGCTTCATATGATTTCAATATTCAATGTACCCCTGGCAAGGGGAACCGAGTGGCTGATCCCTTGAGTCGCAAGCATTCAGTTATTTTTTCCATGATGATTGTAGAATGGAAAGTTCTTGGGACTCTTTCCATGTGTGATATTCATGATCGTGCTTCCACATCCAACTCTCCTATTCTATTATATATCATGGAAACTCGTCCTACTCTTTTAGATCAGATTGCCGAGGCTCAGCAGCAAGACTCCGATATATTTTCTCTTATTCAAAAGTGTAAGTATGAATCCTATGATGATACTTAGATGAGGGATTTCAGCATCGATATACGTGGCTGTTTTCAAAGAAGGACCGTCTAGTCGTGCCTCATATTCTAGAACTTAGGCAGGACATTCTAGCTGAATGTCACCGTTCTAAGTATACTATCCATCTAGGCAGCAGCAAGATGTATGCTGATATGCGCCGCTTGTATTACTAGGAAGGCATGAAGCGAGATGTGGCAAGTTATGTGAGTAATTGCATGACTTGTCAGCTTATTAAGGCTGAGCATCAACAACCCAGTGGTCTTCTTCAGCCTTTAGAGGTTCCATTGTGGAAGTGGGACCAAGTTTCTATGGATTTCATTGATGGCTTACCTCGTTCGAGGTCAGGCCATAGTAGTATTTGGGTTGTTGTGGACCGTCTCACCAAGTCTGCACATTTTATTTCTATTAAGTCGAATAGGACGACATCTCTTTTATCGAAGCTATATATTAAGGAGATCGTGTGATTTCATGGTGTCCCTTCATCTATTGTGTGTGATCGTGATCCTCTTTTCATGAGTCACTTCTAGCAGAGTCTCCAACAAGCTTTAGGCACAAAACTTAATCTTAGCACAACTTACCACCCATAGTCTGATGGACAGACTGAACGGGTGAACCGTATTTTGGAAGACTTTCTTCATGCTTGTATCTTGGATTTTGGTGGTAGTTGGGAGGATCATCTTCCTCTAGTTGATTTTGCTTACAATAATAGCAACCAATCTTCTATCGGCATGGCTCCTTTTGAAGCCTTATATGGAAGGCCGTGTTGTTCTCCATCTTGTTGGTTTGAGTCGGGGGAAAAGCTTATTTTAGGCCCCGAATATATTCGAGAATCATCTAAGAAGATCCATCTTATTCATGAGAGAATGAAAGAGGCATAGAGTCGCCAGAAATCCTACGTGGACAACCGTAGGAGGCCTATTGAATTCTCAGCAGGCGATCTTGTTTATATTCGAGCTTCTCCTCTGAAAGGAGTGTTACGCTTTAGCCAGACCGGGAAATTAGCACCACGCTATATTGGGCCATTTCCAATTTTAGAGTGTATCGGTCCTGTTGCTTATCGTGTAGCACTTCCCGATTAGTTTTCTGGAGTTCACAACGTATTCCATGTCTCTCAGTTGAGGAAAGGTTTGCGAGATCCAGATTCTATGTTCGATTCTCGTGCTTTTGAGAAGCTAGAAGTCTCTTCCGATCTATCATATGTGAAGCATCCTGTAAGAGTTCTTGCTTTGGAAACTAGACGTCTTCGAAACAAGAGTGTTCCGCTTGTGAAGATTCAATGGTCCGATAATCCCAATGATTGCACTTAGGAAACCAGAGAATTCATCGAGCGATCGTATCCTGATTTTTTATCTTCCCACTCCACAGGTAAGAATTTTCCACTTCAGTTATCTAATTTCCTTTGTTTGATGAAATAAATTGTGTTGAATATCGACTTCCTCTACAAAATTGCAAGGATGCATTTTTTTTATAAGTGGAAAGTTTGTAACAACCCTGGCATTGGTAATTACCTATGATATTAAATTATAACCTTAGTTATAATTTAATATTGAAAATAAAATGGAAAATTAAATTTGATTTAAATTGTTTATTTCAAATAAACAATGTGATTTGAGTATAAACATTAAGTTTTTATTTACTTTGAGTTAATAAATGGAAAATAATGGGATCTTATTAAATTAGAGTTAATAAATTAACCAATTGACGTGTTTCAACATATAATTGTTGAAATAAATATAAATTGATGAAAATAGAGTTTTAAAACTTTATTTTGAGAATTTGGAGTGAAAATAATTACTTATTGGATTTTAGTTGAATCAATGCATTAATGTTGGTAATTATTGCCATTATTAACCTTTTATTGAATTTAAAAGAAGAAATATAAAGAAAATATGTATTTTATTAAAATAAAAGATGAAATATTGTTTGAAAATAATATTTTGATGTTTTAATAAAGTTAGACTAATTTATTGTAACTTATTTGACAAAGAAAATATTTTCTGCAAGTTATGCTTTAAAAGTAGTGTTTTCACACTAAGTTGTGTAAATTGTTAAATTTTATGTAAAATATGGTTTTAATTGTAAAAAAAATAAACTTTTGTTCTAATAATAATTTTATCACATAAAAATTGGAGTTTGCATATTTTTGACTTTAAAATGTGAAAATATGTGATTTAATGTAAAATTGGTTAATGCATGTGCATAACCTTGCATTTTTTTACTAAATATTTTCCTACTGGGCTTTTTGGGTAAGAATTGATCCATTAGCCTTAGCCTAGAAGCTTCAGGTGAGAAACAAGTTGGTGTGCGTAGTTTCTTTCTCTCCTCTTTTTGAAAAAAAGGGTTACAGCAAACAGAAGAAAGAAAATTATGGCTACTTTCAATTAAACATAATTTCACCCAATTTGCTGCAAATTAAAGAAGAAATCTACTTATATAAAGAATAGAAAAGGTAACCATAACCAAATACCTAAAGAAATTTCATCTAAATTCTTAGTGCTTGAGATGATCTTGTCGATAAAAAAATTTCTTTGTTGTGCATGTTTTGTTTCAGCAAATTCAGGAGCTTACGGCTTCAATTCATCAACAAAGATCATAATTTGCAATCAAATTCGCTGCTAAATCTTTAAGGTGAGTGCAAACTCACAAATTTGCTAGCTGAAACGAATTTTGCCATAACTTTTGCGTTTTTTTAATCCAAATTCAATAATCTTAGATGTTCCGGAAAGCTAAGAATTTGTTCTAAAAGTTTCATGTTTTGAGCTTTTTTAAATTTTGAAGTTATATTGATCAAAACTGCATTTTATTGTTACTATCCCGAGATCAAAATGATAGCAGTGTTGAATTTAGACCTGTGAACTGTTTTAAGCATAATTTTTTCAATTTTATCCGAATTCAATAAACTTAGATGTTTCGGAAAGCTAAGAATTTATTATAAAAGTTTCATGTTTTGAAGTTTTAGAAAATTTGAAGTTATATTGATCAAAATTGTATTTTATTGTTGCTATCCCGAGATCAAAATGGCACCAATGTTGAATTTAGACATGTGAACTGTTATAAGCATAACTTTTTCAATTTTTAACCAAATTCAATAATCTTAGATGTTTTGGAAATCTAATTTTTTTCCTAAAAGTTTCATTTTTTTTGAGATTTTTGAAAATTTGAAGTTATATTGATAAAAATTGCATTTTATTGTTGCTATCCTGAGATCAAAATGACAGCAGTGTTGAATTTAGACCTGTGAACTGTTTTAAGTATAACTTTTGCATTTCTTTTTATCCAAATTCAATCATCTTAGATGTTCTAGAAAGCTAAGAATTTGTTCTACAAGTTTCATGTTTTTAAGTTTTTGAAATTTTGAAGTTATATTGATCAAAACTGCATTTTATTGTTGCTATCCCAAGATTAAAATGACAGAGTGTTGAATTTAGACCTGTGAACTGTTTTAAGCATAACGTTTTCAATTTTTATCCAAATTCAATAATATTAGATGTTCTGGAAAGCTAAGAATTTGTTATAAAAGTTTCCTGTTTTGAGGTTTAGAAATTTTAAAGTTATATTGATCAAAACTGCATTTTATTGTCGCTATCCCGAGATCAAAATGGCAGTAGTGTTGAATTTAGACTTCCAAACCGTTTTAAGCATAACCTTTTCATTTTTTTATCCAAATTCAATGATATTAGGTGTTCCAAAAAGCTTAGAATTTGTTCTAAAATTTTTATATTTTGAGGTTTTTAAAATTTTGAAGTTATGTTGATTGAAAATGCATTTGATTGTTGCTTCCCTGAGATCAAAATGACAACAACAATGATTGTTGATCTTAGAATTTGTTTTAGCCAATATTTGACTAGTTGAGACATTCAAGTTCTCCTATTATAGGAGTAATAAAGATGTTTTATTACTCGCCGATGAGATGAGGCGAGTCTTGAGATAAGATTTTCCCCTTGCGGGAATTATGGTTCATGAGAAACTACTATGAGATTTATTTGCACTTACCGATGATACGAGGCAAGATATATGAGCATTCTGGGATTTTATTTTTGAGGATGGGGATTTTAGTTTCATGACGTGGAGTTAACTAGCGGTTGGTAAGTCGTTTGGTGCGAACGTGTGGTATGGGACGCACGCTAACACTTTTTGGGTTCCTTTTCGAGAGTTTGTGGCACATCGACGAGTATGCCAGTGCTATAGACCTTCGGGTCACCTGAGTTATGTGACTTCGGTCACCATGAATTATGCGACTTCAGTCACCATGAGTTATGTGACATCGGTCACCATGAGTATGACCTTTAGGTCCACGAGTTAGGTAACTTAATTATAAATAGCATTAGACAAGAGTTTTGCATGTGTAACATTGCTTCAGCTTTGCAATTAGGGATCTAGCCAATCCGGCGTTTTTTAGTTTTCTGAGTTTTATACGATTTCACTATATTGAGATATTTTTGTTTCACCGATAGCCTAGTGCTATATGAGATGTTGTACATAGTGATTTCATTTTTATGGTATTTGAACTTTATCTTGAGTTCCATGAGATTCATATTGGAATTTTGATGAGTTTCTCTTATGACTTTCATATGATTCCTTGCATTTGAGTTGAATGCCATTAAGTATGAGTTTCTTATGTTTAATTTAACCTATTCATATACAACCCTTGGTGAACATATACCATGCATTGAGATTATACTATACTCGTACCCATCCTTTATAGTTAAAGGATGAATTCCCTTATGCACTTATATTCCTCTTATCTTATACTAATATCAAGTTCTAACTAGCCTGATCCGTGTATTTATTTCTCGGGTTAGACCGAGTTGCAGGTTAGGTAGTTGGACTCTTAGTTTGCTTTATCTTGTGGACTTCACCATCGACTTGGGATATGGCATAGTTTTTGTGTAGTAATCTTTCTGTTGGGAACTTTTGATGTATATATTCTTTTTCGGGGAATGTACGTATATATTGTGGTTGTATACTACTAGTGGCATGTTGTATTACATTTGATGTATGTATTCATATGTATCGTTTCTGTGTTGCTGTTCTGTGACTTGTAATTGATAGTTATTATGTTTTGTTTTTGAATTGATCTTGTAGCCACCATAGTAGTGTATTAGATAGGAATTAAGTATGTCGAATACTCGAGATGAAATAAAAAAAAGGAGTATAAATATCGACGTACTTAGCTCTTATCTAATGCAAGACTATGATGGTCGCCCTTAACCAGCCCTATTCTCCGCATTAGCAGACATAATTACTATGTAATTCTCTTTGTTAATATGGGTCTCAGGGTGGGGCGTCACATCGGTGCTACCTCTTCAACTATTAAAATTCTTCAAGCATTCAAAGTTCGACCGTTGGTGGTCGTGGTGCAGCTAGGTCCTCTGCCTCATCTTGCCCTATTACTGATTCTTACTACCTGGATATAGTAAGATAACCCTTCAGAATACTTAGACGATATAATCTTAAGAGAAACGGGATACTAATCAAACATAACAAGAACAAACCAATCCAAACTCAAGCACATATGAATAAAAATTTTAAATACGCATTCTTATAGACTAAACTCATTTTAAGGTATTGCTAACCTTATCGCTAATGAGTATACCTAACCAAATCCTAGGTGTTTGCTCAACCTGGCTTTGATACCGCTTGTAATGATCCGCCTTTCTTACACCCTTAGACGACACTTATTGGAGAATGGATTCCAACATAAAAAGGTAAGGGTCTACATTTTTTACAGTACATCACTAGAGAAAATGTACCAAGGCTGCCTTAATTTGCACCTTTGCTACTCAGGACCAGCCTAGCCCATATTGGATAGTACCAAATATAATCACCCTATAATTGTGATCAAAAACCTTACCAGGCCTAAAGCATACACAAATTCATAAATACTGATCTATTTTAGATGGTGATCATACCATAATGGGAGTGACCAACATAGACCTGATGAACGTCCCTGCATTAGTCATTATCAGTTGTGAGGCCTGAGGCCACGTTTTACCTTTTATATAGCAACTCCACTTGGAATGCTAATACTGCCCTCCAAACAACAATGCATTGCTAGCATTCATTTATACAAGTGTTCAAGATATGAACAAGATAAAGGCATTACATCTACCACATCAATTTTGTAACCACCCTTAGGATTAGTATCAAGTAGCCCTTGCAATTTGAAGATCTTCGTCTTCGATTCCATCATCTTTCAGATGTTGCTGATTTGAACGCTTATGTTGGTTCGAAGTGTTTTCGAACAAATCACGCTATCCGATCTCGGTCTCTTCAAACCAGTATTCGATAATTTTAAAAGTATTAAGTTATCAACAGCGGACGAATCCACTATCCGGAGTGTGTATAGATTTGCATATGAAAATAAGACTTCCTATACTCATCCTCACTTTTCGATTTCAAACAGTACCATCACTTGATTAATAATGAAGTCAAACAAGTTAGAAAACTAACATTGATTCGATGTATATTATTACTTCTTTAAATAGAGACGAGTTTCCACACATTGGAATTTGGTGTTAAGTATGCAATGAAATATCTTTCGTACATTTAATTTATCATGGCCCTCTTATCGAAATTGACTCCCTTATAATTATGACATTTTCGACGTTTCGACTTCTCTATCCCTCGCCTAGAAACAAGTTCTAGATCTCACAGATAAAGGAAAGTTTTACTCATCGGCTTTTAGTGCTAAATATAAGACGACTTACTTTCAGTAAAATGTATCAATGTTTTAGTATAACTTATTCATATTTGTTTGGCTACTTAATAGCACAAACAAAGAGAATCCTTTGTTTTTAAACCTATTCACTTATATAAAAGAAAGTTACTTTTTAAACAAATCGAACCTCAAAAATGAAGTAATTAAAATTAAAAGCCTTTGTTTAATTAATTAAAAGTAAGTTAAATCCTTTATTTGATAGTTATTAAATCTTAATTAAATCCTACCAAATTAGCAATTTATTAACAATTAAACCCTACTGCTAAATAATAAATTAATTAACTAAAACTCGCTTAATTAATAATTAACTAAATATTTGAACGTTACTTAAATAAATAATTAACCCTTAATTAATAATTAATTAACCTCTGCTTAATTAATAGTTATAGTTATAGTACATAATTAAAACATAGGTACTAATTACCTTTACCTAATTATTTAATTAAATAATCATTAAATCCTTACTTAGTTAATAAGTAATAATTACCTTTTAACACTTATAGTATGTTTTGAAATATTTTTCAAAAATATTTAAGATGAAACCACTTTTGGTTTATAAAAGTTATTCGTTTTTAGGAATTGCATCCATAGTGACTATCGCTATGGATACCATAACTTCAAAGTTAGTTTTATATACAAAATACCCCTTTCAACCCTTACTTTTTATATTATAAATTACTTAATAACTTTGTATAAAGTATTGGAAGACAAAAATAATTCTTTTGGAAACTTTGCAAAACTTTTCTAGAAAATAATTAAGTAAACAAGTTTTTAATACAAAGGATTCTGTACGTCACAACGTAATCCAAATGCTAATTTTCCTTTAGCTTACTATATCTATAACATAAGCTCAACCATTACACACATGTCATAACATCATACACAAGTAAAAATCATAAAGTGCAAACAATAACTTCACTTTTGACTTCATATCCTACTCTATACAACCATTACATATAAGCACATATATGATCATATAACCAACATCATTTTTCACCCAAACAACCAACAATTTGCAAAGTTAAGCAAAAAATAAAGTTTAAAACTTTAATTAAAAAGGTGAGCTTTACTCACCAAAAATACCAGAATCATGTCAAACTATCACTACAACTTGAATCGACACTAGCTCTTGGTTTTACTTTGCAAAAGATGGATTTTTGGAGGCCTAAAGGAGCGTAAATGGTTCAACCTAGGTCAGATAGGCTCGACCTTGGCTTGAGTGGTGGGTTTTTGGGCTTGTTTTGGAAAGAAAGGAAGTGTAGAAAAAGAAAAGAGGTAAAATTTAGCTTGGTTTAAGGATTTAAAATGGAAAAAAATAAGATTCTTAATTTTGGAAAACTTTGGAAGCCATTAAAAAGTAAAGGTGGAGTTTTTGAAAGTGGAAGCAAAGTTTTAAAATTAAGAAGTGAGAATAAAAATGAAAATGGAAAAATAAGAAATAGTTTTTGTATAAAATGAAGTAAGAGAATTACCCTTCTACCCTTAGGTCACGTACCCCCCACTCTTCTTTTGCCACATCATCACCTCCTCCCTTAGCCTACTCCACATGTAGCAATCATTCCCCTTCCATCACATCATCCCACTTCAATGATGATACCTTATAATGTGACATCTCCTTTTCATTTCCTTTTATTTTATTTTTTGAAAATATTCACATCTTTCTTTCCTTTTGTACTTTAGTAAATAAAATTTCACAATATATACTTTAACCATATATATTGTTACTATATGTATGTATACTGGAGCGTACACAATAACTTTTAGATCATGAAATGTCGAAAATTTAAAAAACGAATTTCAGTCACATTTTCGTTTTTTTTGAACTAATTATTTTTGTAAACCAATTTTGAAAACAATTTTACCGCCATTAATTATAATTTAAAAGAGGTATATTTTAGTTATAAAATCCATTAATTAGTTATTTAAAATTATAAAAAATATCCATGTTTGAAGTGATTGAATTTTGGGTCGTTACAAAAAGTACTTTACGGATTTATGGTCCGCGAACAGCTCGTACCATTCTCCTAATCGGCAGTGCCTCAAAATCTTCAATGCAAACACTATAACTGCCAACTCCAAATCATGAGTTGGATACTTCTTCTCGTGCGGTTTTAGCAGTTGACTAGCGTAGACGATAATTTTTCCCTTCTAAATCAACACTATACTTAGTCCAATACCATAGGCATCTATGTATACTGCTAGCTTCTCATTCCCGCTTGAAATGGTCATTACTAGTGCACTCATTAACCTCTCTTTTAGACTTACAAACACATGCTCATACTTTACATCCCAAACAAAAGTCTGATTCTTCTTCGTCAAATTGATCAATGATGCTGCTACCTTTGAGAAGTCCTTGATAAAACGTCTATTGTATCTCGTCAACCATAGAAAAATTCTCATATCCATTGCATTCTTGTATTGTTTCCAATTCTAAACCACTACTACCTTGGTAGGATCTACTATGATACCCTGCTCCGAGATGACATGACCTAAGAATCTCAGCTCTCTCCTATAAAAGTGACACTTTGAAAAGATTCCATTCAACTTGTGCTTTCTAAACACCTCAAGCATAATCCTCAAGTGCTTCTTGTGTTCCTCCTCTTTCCTAGTATAGATCAGAATATCATCCATGAACATAAGTAAGAACTTGTTTAGCCCTTAAAACATAGTTCATTAGGTCAACAAAGTACATCGAAGCATTGGTTAGCCCGAATAGCATAACCAACCATTCATAAAAACCAGACAGCATACCAAACGCAATGATCGACATGCTCTCCTTCACTACTCTCAACTGGTAAAATCCCATCATGAGGTCCAATTGAGAGAAAACCTTCACATAATGGAACTGATCGAACAAGTCATCAATACTAGGAGTGGATGCTTGTTCTTCTTCGTCACCTTGTACAGCTTACGATAATCTACACACAGTCTCAGACAGCCATCCGCTTTAGTGGAGAATACTATACGTGCACCCCACTCAGATATGCTTCTAGGAAATAACCCCCTCTTTAACCGGTCATTCACTTGCACCTTCAACTCCTTTTGCTCCCTGGGTGCTATACGCCTCAGAGGCATAACTATCGGCTTGCCATCCTTCACTAAGTCTATTTGAAATTCAATCTCCCTAATCAAACACATTTGGATACTCTCTAATAATGGACACAAATTACAACCCATCATGTGGAGTCTTAAGCAAACATAGAAAGCTAACCATAATCCCATCCTCTTTCAAGCAGCCAATCATTACCATCCGCCTATCTCCATAGCCCCAATCGTCACTAATAGCTTCTCACAATCCACTACTACCGCATACTTCCTTAGTCAATCTATTCCCAAGATAATCCCAAACCCAACGAAACTCAAAACAAAGCTATCACAAACACAAGAGAATCCATGAATCGATAAGGTCAAACCATGACGAACCATGCACAAGCTATTGGGGGTTCCAATAAGATTCATCACAATCAACGGTCGGTCGGCTATTTCGATTTCAATCCCAGCCTATCTAACAAACCACTAGATATGAAGGAATGTGAAGCCACAGTATTGAATAAGATACGTATGGGAACATCATAAATAGAAAGCATACCATGAATAGCAATTCTCTTTCTCTTCTCTTTCACCGGGAAGCAATCGACGACGTCGAAATAGTGTCCAAAGCATACGCCTTCACCACCTGTTTCTACTACGGTGGTTCTAGACAGTTCCTCGGTATATGTCTAGGTTTTCCACAGTAATAATACTTCATATTCCCATCAGTTTTGCGGTCTCTAATTAGGTGGCCCTTGTCTCCAAAACCATAATAAATAGGATCTCATTTAGCCTTCTTATAAGCGTTCTTTCCCTGAGACTGCTTCCTCTTTCCATTCCATTTTTTCCTGCGTCCACTGCTTTGTTATGTTTTGGATCTTCCTTTACAACAACAGATGATTTGAACTTGTGGTATAAAATCTCTTGGCGAAGAAATTCTCTAAAAGTCTCTCGAATGGCTCATCGATATGACTCACCTACTTTTTCCTAGGTAATCGTGCAAATCCATTATGAACTTCTCGTTCTCTCTCAATGGAGTGATGATGAAAGACATCCTGTACTTTGACAAGGCATCAAGCTCAATAATGTTTTCAAAGACATACATATCTTCTTGCTTCAAATTAGTAAATTTCCGAATAGTACCGACTTCTGAGCAGCCGGAATGAACTTCTCTTCAAACATATCCTAGAAATGGTCCCAAGTAAACTGATCCTCAGGTGTAGCAATGGTAATGGCATTCCACCAGTTCATGGCCCACCCTTGAAGCCATCTAAAGGTCAGCTTCCTTTTAATGGCATCATCTACTACCATATTACCAAAGATACGCTCTTAGGTGTCCAATCAATCATGCACTTTGATAACCAACTCCATTCCAAGGAATGTTTGCCTCTCAAGGTGGAGTAATCTTTGCATAGCATGGTAAGATTAGCCCTCGTGCCTGTACTTGAGCCTCACCACCAATGACAACATTTCGACCAACTGCTTGGGCATTTTGAAGCATGTTTGCCATCATCGTGTTGATCATAACTTGCAAATTAGGGTTAGTAGCCCTCGATCCTGCTCCTTCCTCAACTCTGGAGATGGAGTTCCTCATAGTGCTTCTTGGTTGCCTGATCATTCTTTATTTGTAACTAGAATGATAATTCTCTCAAAAAAAACTGTATCAATGGTACTGTGTGTGCATATGACTTATTTACTATATATTATTATATAGTTTTGAAAACCAAAACATATAACAAGTACAGACTCTCTCTCTCTCTCACACACACACATATATATTCTCGATCTAGTATATGATGATATCTCCTTCCCTTTCTCTACTAAACCACGGTATCAATTTATGTTAGTTGTATAACCTAAGCTCTGATACCAAATGTGACGACCACCAACACCACCGGCACTCAATATACTTAAGATAATGCACCGTTGACATGCGAGACCAATGTAGAATGATTATCAAGGTTTTAAAATAAAATAAACATCATAGAAGCTATTGTATATCTCATAGAATATGGAACAAAATATAATATACATCATAGATAAAAAATAGGAGAGACAGTAATAACTAAGTGATCCAAATATCTGAGTACAAATTCATGGAGTTACACAATGAGTGATAAAGTTTATACAATGGAAATAAACTCAAAAAACTGTCTCACAATAATAAGTAAGCATTGCCAAGGCTTCATAGTACTGCATAATGGAATATGCATAGAAATTCATACATAATATGAGATAGCTCCATCCAACTCGTCTTCTGCATCATATCTTGATCTGCTCTCTAGTTTACTCATTTAAGAGTACCGAAGATAATAAGAAACGAAGCATAAAACTTCGAGTCAGACAACAGTTTAATGTGAGGGGTAAATGAATTACAAAATACTAATCAAGTCGATATAGTAAGAAACAAGGGTATACGAACCATACCTGACCTATCCTTACAACCAAAGTGTTAGCACATAACAAGCATAATATGCTTCACTACAAATATAGTAAAAGTACATTGCAAACTAAGTGTGATGATGGGTTACCAAATATCCCTATCTCCAATACCAATCTACAGTGACATCCCTAGAGTGATAAACCACGGAAGAATAATCATGGCAACCATAACATCCATCAAACAATCCTCACTATCACTCACTGTACTTTGGATATACGATAACTCATATAACCTTACAATAGCCAAAGAATAATGGAAATTTCGGTTTATGGTGTACTCTCTTTAGCCCAAAGCTGATACTAACCCATTCAATCAGTCCAGGGTACACGGATCCATTCAATCGATCTAGAGTAGCCTTTCAATGTAACCATTAGTGTCCTCACAATACCCTGCTTTGAATACATCAAAAAACACTCCAAGTTACTATGATCCGTTAACACGTGTATTCGAGCACTTTCCTTACTCCATCCAATTTCCATTATCCTTGAGAAACCATTCTATATTCTTACATTCCTCGATAGAACCATTCAACCATCCTATCTGTACGTCACCTGTCTTAGAACCGCCCTTTTTGTGGACGACCATTCTCATGACTCCATTCAACATCGAGTTGCCATCATCGAAACCTAACTTCTTTCATTGTCGAGTTGTCATCAAGTCCCAAACCTATCATCATACCACTATGTCGCCATCGCCCTGGAAGCAAAAAAGAACGCATTTAACACGATCTATAGGACCTGTACTCCATTCCCTAAAAATTTCACATATATTGGAACAATTAAAACAACTCAGGACCAATTTAATCAATTTGGCATCGACCCATATACTTAGCCAATTTTGGCTAAGTCTCCTTTCTTTGTGCTAGTACATTATTCCCAGATGCTTTGGACCCCGACCTATCCATCAAAATAACTCGATCCTCACTCCAAAGCATTCTATTTTAAGTTCTAGAAACATCCTATCACGGTATCCAATACTTAGCTAATCTCATGCATCTTGCTATGAAAAACCTTCACTAGCCGTGCTTTACCCATCCATTAAGGTGACCGATCATCCAAGCCTTTAAAAGAACTCAGTACCAACTTTTCAACCCAGTGCCGAGTTGAATCCTTAATGAAACTTGAGGTGAGAATTATGCTATAAGCTCCTTCCATGCTACAGAGCCTCTCCTCCACGTTTTGTCCAATTTAGACCAACCTTGCCTCCGATTTTCTAAATTCATCAACCTATCTTCCTAAGCATCCAAATCACTTGTAAACAACATCAAAACACAACATACAAGCAAAGAATAACATGCATATACATCCAATCATACAAGCAATACAAAAGAATGTAATAAACAAGCCAATTCTAATCTAAATCTACATATCATATGCACATATGAATATGAATAAGGAGAATTACGAAATCATTTTTGAAACCATTTCAAAGATTCACAAATTTTGGGCATAAACATATACAACATGTAATTAAAGTTAAAAAAGGTTTTAAGGCCATGTCATATTAAAACATTTAACTTTACCATATAAACATGCATAATATAGTGAGAGGTCAAGAATCACTTACAAAATACCCAAAATACCAATCTTTCTCCTTAGGTCTGAAGTGGACAACAAAGGAGAAGGATTCAAGTCACTAAAAATGATAATCTCTAGCTTGCATATGCTGATTACATCTGTAATCAATAACTTGGCTAAGATTAGTAAGGAAAAGATGCGATTTTTGATGAAATTAGCATTATTGGAGGTTTAGAACTATTTTGGGAAAGTGGAAATGACCTAGATCAGTTCCCATAGCCTACCCTTAGCACAAATTTCGAAGTATGTTATTGGGCCTAAGCACGGGCTTAGTTAATAACCCACTAAAATTAGCCAGTGGTTGACAAAACTTGAAACAATTATAACTTTCAAAAGATAAATCCATTTTCTATTATGACCACCCTTTGAAATGGGAAACCATCGTTCTGAAGCAATAGAAGTAGTTTGAGACCCTAATTTGGCTCATATCAAAAGTTATAGTCCAAATAATACTTTTAGGATCAAAATGATCACATAGAAATTTGGTAAACAGCGCAGTTGTGAAAAGTGTCCCTAAGTGTCACTTCTTAAACTTTTAGAGTCATATAACCTTATATGAATAAGATAAAAATATTTTACGATCCTCCGGTACGTAAAACACGGATTGTTGCAGCTACAACTATAAATTTTAATACTATATAAATATCATGGAAGGGAAAAAATAAAAAAGAAGAGAAGAGGTGAATTAATTCTGCAAAAGAGGTATGTTTAAAAATTATGAATTTAGATTTTACTTAAACTCAAATCTCCTCTCAAATCTTAAATTCTAATCAGTATGATACACTTTTTGTTAGCACCAAAATTGGTCACTAACATCCTTGAGTAGAGTTATGTAGAGAGATTAATGAAGAGAGTAAATTAAAATAGAAGAATAGTGTAATTCAATGCAAAAAGAACAACAAAAATGAGAACACCCAATTTATAGTGGTTCAGTGTAATTGCCTGCATCCACTTTGAATAAAATATTTATTACTTTCTCAATCACTTGAATACAGATACAATCCGTAAACAAATCACTTGAATATAGTTTGAATTAAAAAGAGGGGAGTATAAAAAATGGCAGAGTCTCCTTAGTGTTCTCGAAAAAAGTCCCTCTATACTGCGCCCCTACCCCTCTATTTATTGACGAAGATAGGCTGGACTCCCTGCGCAGGCCTAAGGATAAGTACCTTGGCCCACAATAGACAACTCCTATATACGAACCAGGTATACCGAACGAAGGTAGCCGAGCGATGCTTCGCCGAGCGGCGCTTAGCAAACGATCCCTCCTAGGGCATCTTGACCGAACGATGCTTTCTGGACCATCCTGGAAAACGACCTGTTCTCTGATCAAAGGATATTCGAACAGAACTTCCCGAGATCGAACGAGATAATATCTCCCTCAGCCGAGCGACGAATGTTCTCCTCTAAGCTGAGCGATGAGTGTGCCTTCTAGGCCGAACAACGAGTTAACCTTACACGTCGAACGACGAGCTTACCTTCTAGGTCGAACGATGAGTTTACCTTCCCCGCCGAACGATGAGTTAACCTTCCAGGCCGAACGACGAGTTTACCTTCTAGGTCGAACGATGAGTTTACCTTCCAGACTGAATGACGTTTAATAGAACTTCTCGAGACCGAACGGAATTTGCCAAACCATAATGACCGAACGAGGCATTATGAACAATTCAAACCAAAGGAGGCGTTCCCTCCTTTAAACCGAGCCATACGGAAACACCGCAGTACAACGATTGCACCAAACCCTTTACACCTCCAGCCTTTCCTTGACCAGAATCTTATATGGTGCCAGCTGTCACATCTGCAACTATGATTTTTTAGCCAGGCCAAGATACCGAGTAACACTTTTAAATACACAATTTTCTTTAAAAAGAAAAGGAGGCAAGTAAGAAGCATGAGTTTGGATATGGATATTTGAAATCATAAGGTGAGTGGAAAATTATGTAATTTACATAATACTAAATTTATGTCATTAGAACTCTATTTTTGTTATTATGCCTATATGAAAACCATTGAATTGTAAGCTTAATTGAACAAACTTGAATTGAAACCCTCGGCTACATATTCAAAAGAAAATTATTTAACTTTAAAGAAATGTCATATACACCCTAGATTTGGAATTTACGGAGAATAATCCCTAAAATTTATGAAATACGATATTTATAGAATTGTGTACTTATTTCCATATTTTCGTTATTTGGGTTATAAACCGTTAAATTTGTTAATAATTCAATTGAAATTTTTTAATTTGATTTGGGATTAATTTTTTTTATTTTTAATTCATTGGAATTGTAAAGTGCAAAATCTAGTAGCATTGACTCCATATGAATTTCTATACACTGTCCGACCTCATTGGTGTGTGTGTGTATAAAGTGCATTATTAGAAATAACAATAAATATTCATAGGAAGAGATAATTTCTTGTGATTACAAATATATCACAACCCCACTATTTGGTTGTTTATGGAAAGTTGCAATGGTAACATTTCCTTTTTGTAAAAGATATAATTACGATGCACTGAAATGTAGAAAGAAATATTTTTGTGGAATTTAGACAAAAATATATATTCATAAATCCATAAATGTAGAAACTAAAATTTACAAATAAAAAATAAAAATAACCTGTATAATAACATTAATCAAATGCTTTTTGAAAAGAACATTAATCAAATATATATATATATATATATATATATATATATATATATATAAGTAAAGCATAAGTTTAGGAGATAAATAAATAAACATTAATTATCATATTATGTATATAATGTTAAAATATGAAAAATGTAATAATCAAGGAGTTTTGGGGTCATAATGTCAATAGGCATCAATTACACAGTCAATAAGAAGCTACAGTAAGAAAATATGGATATGAATTCATTTAATGGATTTAATTGTAGAATTAAATATGACATTTATTAAGGAAATTAAATGGGAATGATAAATTATTTTTGAAATGGATAGATAAATTTCGTTAATAATTGTCCAATTTGAATATAAAAGATCAATTATGAAGGACATTCATTATAGGTAAAGGAAGTAGTAAATGACATTTAATAACATTAATGAGGATATAAGTTAGAGATAGTAAACGTATAAAATAAAAAGATGTTTATAGAAAGTAAATAAATGAATACTATAAATGAATTTAGGAGGCATAATAATTTCCATAATTGAAATTATACGGCCACAATAATACATTTGCGACATATGTGGATTAGTGGGTCTAGCCTAATATTTAGGTTAATTATAAATGACTTGTTTCATATGGGTTGGGATGCGATGTCAATTGAGTTACACAATGGATGTCTACCATCTGCAAGGGGTTACCGACAGTTGTGTATAAGCACAACTGATGTGAGACATCTCCAACTATAGGACATGTGGGGGATGTACATGCGTGTATATATTTAGGGAAAATATGCTAGGGGTTTACCTTGGAGTTGAAGTATTAAACAGCTATGTACCTTTAGGGCAATCAAAGGGTTGAGGTATTAAATGGCCATTGGGTCCGTCTTTTCCCTGTTTAAGAAGTCTTATGTAACGTATGACAATGCCTAATTAGGAATGTGGGTCTACTTCAACTCTAAACAAGAGGTATTAAATAACCAGGAGAGCTGGCACTTTCTTTGAGTTGTATTAGGCAAGTCTAAATGGGATTTGGTTCAAAAGTCGACACTATGTATTTCAGCATTGTTGTTAAACTAGTATTTGTGGAGTAGGGCTAGGCTTAGTTCTGACAACTAGCTGTCCTGAGTGATCATTAGCAAAAACTTGGGCCACATCATAACGAATTAAACTTCATACTAGTGTAGATTCCATACGGGGTACACATAGAACGCAACTTTTGGTCGCTTCTTGTTTGGTTGGAGGTAGGCTAGTTAACCCTTAAATAAGTCTTTGAGATGGATTAATAATATGGCTCATTAAAGTGTAAAGTCATATCCAAAAGTCATCGGCCTTTATTGTTAGGGTCATTGACCATTAATCACACTACGAAGGAGCCTGCTTTAGCGTTTTAAATGGTTATGGGTTGGCCTTCCCCCTATTTATGTAGTATTAAATGTCCAATACAAATGTTTAGCTTCGGGATTAAGGTTTTAAATGGCCGTTGGGTCTGCCTATTTCCTATTTAAGAAGTATTAAGTGGCTATGGTTTCTTTTTGAGGAGTACAGTGATGCTTATATGTATATGTATGTATATATGTATGTATATATGTAAGCGTACGTGTAATGACCCGGGTTTTTGAACGTTTTATATTTAACTGTCGGAATTATTTAAATAATTGGATCTTGAATTTAATGTTAATAAAAATGGTTTCAAAAGCTTATTAATATTCTATTTGAATAATATCAGTAATAGTAAACTTTGAATTTAGAATAAATGGTGATTAAACTGGTTTTAATAATAATTCTTTTTGATCAACTTATGATTATCGTTCCGAGGCACTGTCTTGGATTTTGGCAAAACTAGTGCCATTGGATATGGAATATTGAGTTGTCATACGTTGATGAGTTTCGTGGCAATCGAATGGCTCGTGTGATTGTGCGAGCTTGGAATGTAGGATGATAAATATTTTCCTTTAAATAATCCTTATCTCCTCTTCCCCCACACACCTTAATTCGTTCATCAATTTTCAACAGCCGCCACCCATTTTTAATTTTCAACCAATTAAATCGAGTGCTATAGTTAACGGATTCGTGCGATTTTGGATTCAATGGTTTCATGTGCTTGAGAGGTTCATTTCCGTATGCTTATTTTTGCATGCATCTTTGGTCCATAGTGTTTGACTTGCTACGACGAAGTTAGGGCTGAGTACAAAAGGGATTATAGGCAGCGATAGGTGATGGCGTCGATATCGTTGGGTTGCTCTAGCAAAGTTGAGGAGATTTATGTAGGCTAGAGGTGGTGTAACCATCGGTGGTGAAAAGCGACATATGGTTTATTTTTTATGGGGAAACGGTTGCCATTTGATTTAAGGGTCCAGAGTTGAATTCATCAGCATAGTCGAGTTCATGGTAACCAGAGAAGCATTTTGGAGATAGTCGGTAATATGGTAGTTGAAATTGAAATGTGACCTCGATAAGGTGATTTGGGGAAACTATAACGATCGACAAGGAGGTTCCGGGGCAGTCGAGGTTGATGTCATTAATGCGAGCGTTCGATGAGAATTTTTTTCGCGTGATCAACATATGGTTTCGCCAAGCGATGGAAGAGGGAGGAACTATCACTATGTGATTATTTATATTTCACACCTTATACAATATTATATTATCTCCGTTTTTATAATAGAAATGGTTTGGTTATTGTAAGGTAAAAGCCTGCCATGTTCATTGGTGGCGCGGCCTTACGAGATATCTTATTTCGAAGGGTCTTACAAATATAACAATCCATATGATTTGAGTTTCTCACTTAGTTTACCAGATTGATCCATATGTATTATAATGCTCGGGTTAGGTTAATTTTCTTTCCCGATTTAGTCATGGTTCATTGGAGCTCTTGGAGAGGAGCTGGATGACTTCCTGTCGTATTTTATTTCCACAACATTACTTATTTTGTATCTATCAGCATTTGTGAGGACATGTTGTTATAGCTTTCTAGGATGATGATAGGTATGTTTACTCTGACTGATATATGTATATCAAAGTTTTCTTTTTGGTAAAGACCTTTTGAAATATTATATATTATCATTCCGCATGTGAGATTCCGATATTATCTTCTTTTTTATTTTGTTTCTTTCACCTTTTCTTTTACCTTAACATTCTGTCTTTTTGGCATTTAGATGTTTAGCATATGAATATCATGGATATATTAGTGTCGACATTCAAGAGTAAAAAAGGCGAACCATTACAGTACGCATATATGGTTATACCTCGGAGTGGGTTGGATATATCGTACTCACATATGGAATTAAATGAATAATCTCTGAATAATTGACATAAAACTTAGATGTATATCCATCAGCATAAAATAGTAATATGTATATAGTATGTAATTAATCATTCACTAGAACATTGTTCTAAACCCTTTCTCATTACAATCCACAAGGTGGATTTAGGGGAATGTGATACTGGTGCAAGACTGGAACATTTGGTGGACTAGTTTTCTCACTCATGCACAGCATTGATAAGGCGACTAGATATCCAAGGTAGTAGCCTTAGTGATATATATTTATCATATTTACTATTATGCTATAAGTTCGTATGTATAGCACCCTAATATACTTATGTTTATTACAGGTTACCAACATCAACGATTCGTACCCGAATGGACTTAGGTTTTCGATTTAGTCGAAAATCAGACCCAGTAAGTTGCAGATTGTTTCATTTGGTTTAGAGGATTGGATAGTCGATCGTAAGAATTAGAATATGTTGAGTGAACTTACTTGTATTTTTACCTTAATCAAATATATTGCTTGCCAAACTCTATAAATCCTGACTTTAGAAGTAGTTGCAACCATATTATAGAAAGATGGATAAGGAAACTATGAGTTGGAACAATGAATTGGGTTAAATTTAAACACCTAACCCGATTACCCTAAGGGATGTATGCCGTACTATAAGGCGTTGACTTAAGAAGAGCACGAGTATGACATAGAGAAGGGTCCTTGAAGCTGGATGGTAGTTGACTCTTTTGTTAGGCCTAAACCTCCCCACGATTGTGAATTTCCCTGAACTAGCAATTAAAGACGTACATTTCATCCAGATAGATCGAAAATAAGACCCTATGTGTTGCAAGTATCTAGAAGTAAGGTATAGAAAGAATTGAGCAGCATCCTACTAGAAGGTGTATGATAATCACCTTAATTCGAATTCTTATATATATATTCTTAATGAAGATAAGTCAAGAACGAATGGAAAAGAATAAAAGTCCAAAAGAAAGGACAATTAAAATCCATTTTTGATTCCGACCTCGTATGAAAGAATTTAATATAAGATTTTAATTCTTTTTAGATATGCATAAAGTAGTTTTAAAAGATCTAATTAAAAATAAATGGGACTCTATCATTAAAAAGTAGTTATTTTTGAAAAGAAGTAAATATTAAAATTTTCACTATATAAAATAACCTTTAAAAAATAAATTCATGAAAAATTAGTAAATTTAGGAAATTTATAATTAAATGATCTATTGACAAAATTTCTAGGTGAAAATAAAATTGACCAAAACTAAAATTCCAATTAAAGGGTTTTTGGTAAATGTTCCCTTTCTTTTTTGAAATGAATGAAAAATAAAGCATACATTTGGCTCAATGATTTTTCTATTTCTGCAAACTAAAAAGTTATAATTTTTTTTAAGGGGTAGATACATGGAAATTGTACTTAATTTAATCGAGGCAAAGAGAATGAAATGGTAAGAACATCCAATAGTAAAAATAGGAAGAATACTCCCATATTAGGAAAATACGAAGAAAAAAATTGAAATAGAATTTTACACAAAAGGTAAATAGATTCATGTTAATTGAGAAAAAGAGCTATATAAGGAGAAACCATTTTTAATTACAACAAGTTAAGTAGAAGATTTTAATAGTAGCAAAATTAGATAATTTAAATAGAAATAACGATAGAAATTTATATTAAAATAATTTTATTAATCTAGTTAGAAACATTATAGGAAAAACAAGGAAAATGGATAATTTCCATAAATATGTGCATTAATTACATATATCTTTTAAATTTTCCTCTCATATGTTATTAGAGTCTCAGTTAAAATTGAAAATGGAAATAGCATGAGTAATCAAAAAATAATAGAATGAAAGTGGTCCTTGTCCACTCTAGTTGTTATTGTTTAAAGTTATAAAAGATGCTGTAGAATACTGTAGCTGTGCATTTTTGAAAAATGGCTTGATATAACAATTGAGTTTTGTATGCAAAACATAGTAATTTGAGTTAAAAATACTACCGTTTAAGAAGTAAATCTCTGTTGTAAAATGACCTCAAATAGAGAATTGATTTCATGACTATACATTTAATAAAAACTTGACTCTTACTATTTGAAAAGAAAGAAATAATGTTGATTATAGGAAAATGATCATTTTAAATTAAATTTCTAACATTGACTTTTGAACTTAATAAATAAACTTAATTCATAAATCCTAAATTATAGTATTAAAAATATGACATCTATAGTTAAAGTTGGTTAAAATGAGAAGTTTTTCATGGTCCCATTTCAAAAACAAAGCAAATTTTGAATTTAGTAAAAGATTTCTAAGTTTATGTTTTCAAAGATAAAATTTGGGTTAAGTACTCCATGACTATGAAGTTTAATAATTTTATGAAGAGTGGCGAAACCCAAACCAACTTTTCAAACTAGATAGGGACGACTGTCTAAGTAAGACGGGATAAAAGTTTAAGCTATAAATTATATATCTACGAATTTTCATAGAGTAGCAATAAGGAACCCCCATTGAGTACAAGGAATATTGGTATGGAGCAAAGAATGTTTTATTAGATGTGTGAAAGCCATACGAGCAGTCCAAAAAGGAATATGGAGTTATATCGAAGTGAACATCTACAATTTCTAGAGTATATTCACATGAAAGATCAAAGATAAAGAAAATAAATGCTAAAATTTGAGAGTACTATCAAGTGATTTTGATTAAATGAAGGTAGTAGTATAATTGGAGAGGAGAGTAACGAGATGGTAAACACACTTAAAGGATGTTGGTTGACTCAGGATTAAAGAAGGTAAGCCAAGTGATAGGAAAGTTATTCCATCAAGCAAATATCCTCATGAGTTATTCTGAATGTGCATAGTTTATACTTCTTACCCACTACAGTATGGAAATACATAGTTTATCCTATTATTGGCTTTAATGATTGAAGTGATGGATGGACCTTATTTATAAAAAATCAGAAAGGTAAGTAAGACATGTTAAGCTATGGCTATATTAGTTTTAAAGACGTAAAGGCGGATGCTTCTAAAAATTGTGTTAAAAAGTGTTTAAAAATTTCAAACTAAGTTACAAATATAATTGAAAGGGCAAAAAGTTTTTGAATGGAAAATTTTCTGATTTTCAAATGCCATATGCTTAGCGTAGGAAGTGCCGATGTGTTAGTGAATATGAATTTTACCGTTCAATAAGGATGACAGTATACAAAAAGGTAATAATGAGGGAGAAAGTTGTTAATACTTTGGAATTCCTATTTCCATACCTCATTGATACTGAACAAAACTCATTTTTAAAATAATTATGTTTTAGAATTTAACATTAAATCTCCTTAAGAAAGTTAACCTAGAAAAGTTGGAATTGATTTGGGGGCAAAAGCGAATGCTCCAAGGTATAATAGAATTGATATACACAGGAAGGATGAATATATAAAATTTTCCATATAAATTCCTTTTCCGGCTAAGAGTACAGATTTAGGAAAACTAGATTTTGAAATTTTGGATGTTATAAATTGTGTGTTAGGTATTAGATGGTAGGAATTGGATGCAAAATAGGTTGAACCATACTCCTATTCATATGGGTGTGAAATTTGTTAAGTGAAAATAGAGATTTTGGTTTTTGAAAATTTGCATACATATAGTCATACCGGTATATATAGGATATTTGCATTATATTTTCTAAATCATTTTAAAAAATGCGTTAATATAGGAGTCGTCGAATTAGTATTATTCAATATACATATCATACGTATTGTGTTGCACCATGCACTTGTATAGGATTGGCTATAAAATTAGTTATACACTAGTTAATTGGATAGTTTAGAATAATTACATGCTATGTTACATGATTCAGTCCTTGAGAAATTTTGAGGATGAAATTCGTTTAAAGGGATAGAGTGTAATCCTCATAAAATAAAGAGTAATTAATTAGTAGAATTAATAAATAATCATAAGACCCAAAAGTGGAATTGAGAAAACATCAGAATTTAGCAATGAAACTTGCACCATTGTATTTATAGCGATATTAGGTGCATCTTTCATATATTAAGCTTCACGATCAGAATTCAAATGAAGAAGTTATCGACGTTTGAAGATTTTGGATCGAAAACAATTCACAACGAAATATGGAAACAAGTATTAATAAACGGCTAGGACCACTTACTGATCGATCCTGGGGAAGGGCTAGTAGACCGCTAGCAATCGACCACTCATATCTATCGGTGAATGAATCAGTTTAGGGCCTGCGTGCACTATACCTTGGTCGAACGGCCAGATTTAATAAATTTTAGTCAGACGAACATAATCAATTCGAGCGCCTATAAGTACAAGCCTGGCCCCTCATCTTTTTATCATATCTTTTAAACTGAATAGCAGAGCTCTACCATTTCTCCTTCTTCACTACTTATAGAAATTTTAAAAATACTATATATATATATATTGGATAAGGGAAAAAATATAATAGAGAAGAAGAGAAGGGATGAATAAATTTTTCTAAAGAGGTAACTAAATGTCGATTTCCACTTAAATTCAAATGTCCTCTCACATCTTAAATTCTAATAATATGTATACACTTTTAAAAACATATTTTTATTTGGAAAGAAAAGGAGTCAAGTAAGAATACTGGTTTGGATATGGAGATTTGAAATCCATAAGGTGAGTGGAAAATTGCATAATACAAATTTATATCATTCGATTCTATTTTTGTTATTACGCCTATGTGAAAATAGGGGTGTAAATGGGTCGGATCGGACCGGACGGAGGTGTGTCCTAGTCCTGTCCTATAAGAGATTCGAACGGGCACGGACCGAACAAACTTTAACTTCGAACATTGTTCGTATGAGTCGGACAACGGACGGACAATGTTCGCACAATAGAAAAACATCGAACATTTTCGAACGGACAATTTTTCATGCATTTTTTCTTGTCCTAATTCATGTCCTAAATGAGAATCGAACGAACACCGATCGGACGTCTTACAGCTTCGGACCGAGTCGGACAACGGACTGTCCTGTCCTATATACAGCCCTATGTGAAAACCATTGAATTATAGGCTTAATTGAATAAGTCTAAACTGAAGCCTACATACTCAGAAAAAAATTATATAACTTTAAAGAAATGACACATACACTCCAGATCTGGAATTTCATAAGAATAGTTCATAAAATTTATGGAATTTCATACTTATAAAATTGTGAAGGTATGTTCATATTTTCATTATTTGGGTTGTAATCTGTTAAATTTGTTAATCATTTAATTGGAATGTCTTAATTTGATTTAGGATTGTAGAAAACAAAAATAAATCTAGTTGTATTAACCTCCATGTGTATTTCGATAAACTGCCCAACTTCATGGTTATATATGAAAAGTGCGTCATTTGAAATAACAAGGAGTATTCATAAAAAGAGATAATTTTTTGTAAGTATAAACATATCACAACTCCACTTTTTTTAGTTTATGGAATGTTATAACCATACCATTTCCTTTTTGTAATAGATACAGTTCCAATGCACTAAAATATAAAAATAAATGTTTTTGTGAAATATATATATATATATATATATATATCCCTAACTATAGGAACTAAAAAATTATAAATAAAAAAAATATATAACCCGTTATAATAACATTAATCAGATATACATAGTAAAGTACAAGTTTAAGAAATAAAGAAATGAACATCAGCTATCATATTACTTACATATAAAAGATGAAATACAAATAATGCAATAATCAAGGAGTTTAAGGGTCATAATGTTAATATATATTAATTAAACAGTCGATGGGAAGTTACAGTAAGCAAATATGGATGTAAATTCATTTATTGAATTTAACTACAGAAATAAATATGACATTTACGAAGGAGATTAAATAGGCATGGCATATTAATTCTAAAATGGATAGATAAATGTAATTAATAATTGTCCAATTTGAATATAAAAGGTAGTTTATGAGGGACATTCATTAGGGGTATAAGAAGTTGTAGGTGGCATTTAATAACATTAATGAGGATAGAAGTTGAAAATAGTAAATGTATAAATTAAAAAGATGTTCATAATAAGTAAATAAATGAATACTAATAAATGAACTTAGGAGATGTAATAATTTCCACCTTTGAAACTATATGGCCTCAATAATACATTTGTAACGAGTGTGGATTAGTGCGCCTACCCTAATATTTTGGTCGGTTATAAATGACTTTGTTTTGTATGGGTCAGGATGCGAGGTCGGTAGAGTTACACAATGGAAGTCTGCCCTCTATAATGGGCTACCAAAAGTTGTGTATATATACTACTGATGTGGGACATCTTCAACTATAGGACCTATGGGGGATATACGTGCATGTATAGGTTCAGGGAAAATATTCGAGGGGTTTGCCTCGAAGTTGAAGTATTAAATAGCTAAGTACACTTAGGTTGGTCAAGGGATTTTCTTTAGAGTTGAAGTACTAAATGGACATATGGTCTGCTTCTTCCCTATTTAAGGAGTCTTAAATAACCTATGATAGTGCCTAATTGGGAAAGTGGGTTTGCTTTAATTCCAAACCAGAGGTATTAAGTAATCGGGAGAGCGGGCATTTTCCTTGACTTGTGTTAGGCAAGACTAAATGGGATTTGGTTTGGAAGTTGATGCTATGTCAGCATTGTATGTAAATCAGTATTTATAGAATATGGCTGGGCATAGGTCTGACCACCGATGGTCCCGAGCGGCCATTAGCAAAGATTTGGGTTACGCCCTGACGGATTACGCTTCCTACTAGCGTAAATCCATATCGAATACGCATAGACCTCAAATTTTGGTTTCTTTTTTGTTCAGTTGGAGGTGGGCTAATTAACCCTTATTTAAAACTTTGAGAAGCATTAGTAATATAGCTCTTTAAATTGTAAAGTTAAACCTAGGAGTCATCGGTCTTCATAGGTTGGGGATTGACCATTAATTACGTTATGAAGGGACCTGCTTCTGGGTTGAGGTATTAAATGATCTTTGAGTCTACCTCCTCCCCATTGAAGAATTATTAAATGGTCATTAAAGAGGGCCTGCTTCAAGATTGAGGTAGTTAATGGTTGATGGATATACGTCTTCTCTATTTAAGAAGTATTAAGTGGTCGGGGTTTCTTTTTAGGGAGTACAATGATGTTTATATATATATATATGCATATATACTTACACCTCGGAGTGGGTTGGATATATCATACATGCATATGGAATTAAATGAATAATCCATGAATAACAGACATTACACTTAAATATAAATCGGTTGACACAAACTAGCGTTATGAATAAAGTATGTAATTTACCAATAACTCGAACATTGTTCTGACCCCTTCCTTATTACAACCGATGTGATAGATTTAGAAAGACATGATACTAGTACAAGACGGAAATAATTGGTGGGCAGGTATTATCATTCATGCTTTGCACTAACAAGGCGACTAGATATCCAAGGTAGTAACCTTAGTTGATATATATTTTATTATATTTTACTATTATGCTACGGGTTCATATAGATAGCTAATATACTTATGTGTATTATATGTTACCATCATCAACGATCCAACCATAATGGACTTGGGTTTTCGATTTAGTCAAAAATTAGGCCTATTAAGTTGCGGGTTGTTACATCAACATCATGCAATGTGCATTAGATGCAATGCATGCACCAAGTATAAAGGGATAATCGACATATCTCTAAGCCACATATTCCCTTTCCCCTTTTACAACTATCTTCCATCCATCTGCCTATGCAACTAGATCCATGGTCGAGCAAACTTTGTGCCTATTTCACTTTGCAATATCGACCATCTATCATCCACTATAGCCACTATAAATACCTCATGCAATGCTACTTCAAAACGGTTGGAAATTATTTGAAATATACAACTTAATCACTCTCCCATAGCAAATAAAAACCTGAAGGCCCTTAAGATTAGCTATGTTTCAGTCTTAAGAGATCTTCATAATGGACATAGGGAAGCTTGCCGAACCACTCTACATTCTTGTGTAATTTACTTTATCTTGCTTGTTTACTTCCTTATTTTAAATTTTAAACCCTATTGATTATCAAGTAACCTTTGCTTTCACAATGCATTAGTTTAATTCTAAAGTTATCTAATTTATTAGTCAACATTTTGATGCTAAGAGGAGCTCCCCTAAAAGCACTCACCTTTCTTCACTTTTTTACACGCTCTTTTCACGTTCCACCATGTCGAATCCTATTGGTGAGAACGAGCTCATTAACTCTAATGAACATGGAAATAATGGCAATACCATTACCAGTTCTGCTTGCCCAATTCCTAGGCTAAACAATTATGTTGCAACAATTAAGGAATGTGGGAACTCCGGCCTACGAAGTGAATGAATTAAGGATGAGGTTGGATGCCTAGAGTACTATGAACTTTATTCCACCACCCCTTCAGACGGTCGAATCGACTCCTCTCCAACCTAATGCCTATGACCTCCGCTTATGCCCAACATATTGTTTTGTTTGATATCCCAGCCATGGATGATCATGGCCATCCAAGGGGACATGATCCTCATGTGCTAAGTATAGTTTTCGATATTTACCCTGAGATGGCCACACACAGGGAACCGAGGCAACGCCACTCCCATTCATCAAAACGATGATCAGTTTTTAAGCACTTCTAGGCAGCAAAAAAGATCAAGGCATAAGGTATTGATGTCTCAATAGCGGTGCCCATGCTGTTGATAGAGGGAAAAGGGCCCCATCAGTGCATTCCAGATCCCATAGAGGTGCAGCCATGTCTTGATCACGAAAGAGATGGGCCGATCATTCACAGTTGTCACGTTCCAAATTTCAACGTTCGAAAATCGACACCCGTACTCCATACTTGAATGCCGCCAATCCAAACATCGAAATATGACTCATGCCGGAGCTTATAACACATTAAGTACAACAACAAGCGGAAGAAAATGAATAATATCATATACAACATTTGATAAAATATACAGATACAACGATGATAAGACAGAATGATACAATAGATATCAATATTATCAGAGATACAAGAAACAACAGCGGAAAAGAATATCTTCAATGCCAAACTCCAAAGACTCCATCTTCAATCCAAAGCTAGCTCGAAAAACCATCAAGTTGCACCAAGATAAGCAAGGTCAGCCGTGAAAGCTGAAGTGTAGTAAATGTGATCCACATTCCTACTATTCGACTATCTGAAAAACCCAACTCTAGACTGCCCGCGTGGAAAATTGTGGGTACCCAGAGTTTAGGAAAGGAATAATAAACTCCGGGTCAGTCATGGGACTGGTATGAGCAAAAAAAAAACAGTTTATCTTTTAAAAAAAACAAAAGGATTTAAAACATCGAAAACCACAATCCTTTTTGGGAAATGAAACTACCATAAGGCCTCTCGCCACACACACAATGCAAGCGCAAACTTAGAGGAGATTTCTCCTTATGACAGTCAAACATGCTTACTACGGGAAAACTCTTTGATATAATTATTATTAGTGCATAGTGTGGAAAACATTTCGAAAGTATAATATTAATCTTAACCAGCATAGGTACCATTATATTATGCCAGCTATAGCTACCACCTGAGGTGGCAGGTTATACAATTGCAATCGTAAAGGCCTCGTATTGTTTGATTGGATTTCCAACAAATGGTCAGGCAAAGGAACTTCCCACATAAAATGGAACGCCTCTAGAGGGACGTCCCCGAGAACCTAACCGGATCTCTGCTACATAAGGCTGGGTTACCTCTGTAACTAGGTAACAACTGTCACGAGTATGTCATCCTTCGGTCATTACCGACCTTTATCCGACGGCCCTCAATCCAACAACCACACAGTAAAGTATCTGGGCTCCATACCATGATACCACTTTCAAAAATCAACATAAGTAAATATCTGGGCTCCATACCATGATATCACTTTTTATCCAGAAGGAAATAGTCATACCCTCAGGGGGAGCTACCCCTAAATAACCTTGCTGCTACGATTCCTGTTTCGACCATTACCGGGTTGTGAGGCCCGACGAAGTCACGTCCACAAAGCTACACTTTTTCACATAGTCATGCTTTGATCAACAAATGATAAACAAATGATCATCAACACACAGCAGCACTTAGCATGCCGCATTACCAAATTGGGAATGTATCGCTAGTAACCATCAACTACATAACCTCTGAGCTTGTACGTCTCAGAGAAGGGTGTTAAGCTAAGAGAATAAATCTCCGCCACCAATAGAAATGTAATGTCAGACACACATCCATACAAGTCTGTTCCGGGTTCGAACAGAACCAAATGCACTTCCAAAGAAGCCCTGGCGAATCTGGGTATTCGCAATCCCAATCGGACTTCCCATCACCTAAGAAATCTCTATACCGACGCGACTCAATGCAGAGACAATCGACGGGTTATCCTTTCATTCTCGAAAATACCCGATCTTCACCGCCGGTCTTCAAATGCTATCCATATCGACGTATCATTATTCAGAATGGGTTATATGACACAAAGGTCCTCTTCCGGCTAAATTGAATAATGAGCGTAATATTTAAAATATATGGATAATGGGATTTCAGTTAAGTAACAACTTATAATCCAAAATTTTCTCTCAAATGGTTTAAACAAATTACCATTTTAAATCTTTTAAATAAAAGATTCATTTCACAAAGTTCACCCAGTTTCACAAAGATCCATTCACGGATTTCAAAACAATTTCCATTTCAAATTGGATTAACTCATCTAATCTTTAAATCAAAGATTTAATTCATAACTTTCAAACCCTTTTCAATTCAAATCTTTTATATAAAAGATACACCATTTAAAATTCTATTCGGTTTCAAAACAAGATTTAGTCATCTTCACAAAGGTTAATTCATAGTTTTTCCAAATTATTTATAATTTCATTTCAAACTTGAAATCTTTCGATACAAATTGGAAATCCTTTCTTTTTATGAAAGCTATTATTATTTGAAAAAAATAGTTCTTGTTTTGGGAAAAACTGATTACAATTTACATAAGTTAAAGCCGTTCAAGTATAAAACTTGGATTTAAATTTAAATTTCCAAAACCATACTTCTTAAATGGTAAAAAACCCATATAAACACCTTTATAACTTGTATAATCTTCTTAGATCAAAATTTCCAAATCAATGAATTCAATTTCAAATATTGAATTCAAATCTAAGTCAAATGATTTAAATTTCAAGTTTTATTAAGTTATTTAAATTAACTTTTATTTTCGAAACTCATTTTCAAAAGCTTTCAATTCCAATTCCAAAACTATTTTGGATTCAAGAATTCAATCTTTAAAATTGTTGAAGATCTGTGACTTAGCCGATTTCCTCGTGCAATCCATATTTGTGTGTGTATGGTGTAGTCTAGGGGTTTCACACAATAGTGCAACATCATCAATCATCGCAGATTCAATCATATCAATCTCGATAAGCAGTATAATCCATAACGCTTATCTTCGTTCACAGATAAAGTAAATTCATCAATCACAAAGACTTACCATTACGGTTCGATGTGGGTTTCGGATAACCAACTGGAGTCCGACTCCCTGTCGCATTGAAATTCAAATGTCGTTTTACGGGTCAAGGGGTTTTCATGTTCATACTACAGTATATTTATCATAGATATAATAACTCAGCACAGAGCATTTCATATTACATAGCATCACAAGCACATAACAGAGATATTAATCCAATACACAACATTTAATAGAATATAATCATCCATAAATAAGGTTAATTAATCATCTGATAAATCAAAATCAGATTAATCACAAATTCTGGTTAATTAATATTAATTAATTACAATAATTAATTAATCAATTCTCAATTTATAATCATCCCTTAATTACTTTCATTAATTTAAAGGATAAGCCATTTATCTTTATTACTTAATCCTTATTTAATAACCTTTGGAAATAAATCATCATCAATACATTAATTAATTATCCTTAAATTAATTAACCTTTAACACTTGATGAATAATCCTTAATCATATAGATTAAGTTAATTTTAATTAATTACAATAAGTGATTATCCTAATCACTAATATTACTAAACCATAAATTAATTACTTTGAGTACATATTCTTTAAGTACTTGATTAATAAATTTAGATCATTAACCAATTACTTTTAATTAAGTAATAAATATTAAGTAATTAATTACCTTTAAATTACTTCATCACATAAGTCAATCACCCTTTAATATATTTACACAAAGTAACTGCCCCTTAACTACATTAAGTAATTAATTTCATTAAGTAATCATTCATTAATTTCTTACAGAAATTAAATCACCCTTATTCAATTACGTTCAATAATTATCCCAATATAATCCTTCAAAACTTGTTCAGATTTATTTACATCTTGTTTTGGATTTTGCTTTACTTTACAAACCAAATCCTTTACTTAACAAAATTTAAAGACATAAACGACCCAACCTTATTTAATAACCCAACCCAGAGCAATGGGCCGAAGCCCAAATCCATCAGCCAGGAATAAAGCTGAATCATATCTCTTTCCCTTTGAGTCATACACGATACAAAATAGAACTACACCTGGGCCAAGCATCGATTCACCAAGCCTATCCAGAAAAGCTCAAACAATTTACAAGCATCATGCGACCTTCTTCGATTCAACATCGAATCAGCTCGAAATCAAACCCGAGCCTTCCTCCTCTGCTTCATTCCAAAACTTGCAAACAGACCCAGATACAGCAATGGGCACGATGCATGTGCACCTCTGCCGCGATCACCTCCGGCCATCGTTGCCATCACAGACAAGTCACTGACCATCTCCACTCACGATCTTAACCACCCAAAACCCAATGCAAGTTCGAAATCAAAATCAAGCTCCTTGGTTCCCACCAGGAACCCAATCATCACCAGTAAATCGCCTCGCATCCCCACATCAATTCACTGCCAATCCCGAGACTCCATCCACGGCTGCTTCGATGACCCACGAAGCCTTTCCCTCTGGTCCGATTCCACTCGATGCCACGATGACTTCGCGACGACCTTATCTTTTCCCTCGACCAAAATGGACCTTTAAACCCTAAAATGCTCTCGTCCTATCGATTCTTGCAATAGATAATTCTTTTATCATTTTTCCTGAAATCATCGATGGCTATACTTGCTTCATGCAAAGTTTTACCATCCAAAAATTCTTCGGCCACCAGAAATTGATCGAAATGCATTTTCTGATCAACTACGAACTGCTCGTAAGATACTTAACTAAAAAATCCCATTTTTGTTTTAAAAATCTCATTTTTGAATGTAGATTCAGATTATGTAATTGAATCAACAATTTATCACATTTGAATTTTAACATAATAATGCATGCTGCCTGTAGAACAAGATTCCCAGTGGTGATACTTCGCCAACATGTTTAAAACAAATTTTTACAACTTGATCTATGTTTGAACAACTTATTTTATTTTAAACTGTAAGCCTATAAATGATTTGATGAAGAAGTTTTGAATTTTGAATAACTATCTAACTCTGTAAATACAAACAGAGAAGAACAAGCAGATAAGATTTTCATAGAACAATTCTTATAAATAAACAGAGCTATATATAAAAATTACATATGTAACATAATATTATTTATGAATATCCTACACAGATTCAAATATACTTAAGTCTTTTTAAAATTATGTTTACTGACCTTGATTTTAAAATGAACAGTGTACTTCTTTTGAACAGGCTTTGAATTCCTAGCTAAATCCTTTCTCTTGATCTCTGGCTTATATAAATTTGTATTGTTGTTTAAGGTCGAATTTTGTTTAAATTTGAGATGATGCTTCCTTCAGATGCTACTCGGTTTTGATGGATGAATAGAAATGAGGAGTTGATATAAAAAAAGAGGTGTACAGGTGATTATATTTTTGTTTGTACAACATAAGATCAGAGATATTTTCTTTGTTCTTTGTTCGACTAGCAGATTTTCTCACTTTGGTGGCTGAAATGACATTTCTTTTGTGTGCTAGATTAATGATATTTGTCTTGTTTTATAAGCTTATGCTTATCATTTTTTTCCTAGTCTACACTTATCTCTTTTTTTCGTTCAGACTTGAATATATATCTTCTTTTGCAAGCTTCATAGATATTTACATTTTCTTTTGTTCATACTTATCTATATATTTTTGTTGCCTTGTTTCACTTTATCATTCACCTCAAATTTGATTTGTTTACATACTTGAATATATATTTCTTTCTTTTGTCATATTACTTTGCATCCTAAATGAAGTTCTGTATTCAATATGTTGTTAGACTTTAGCAAAAGTGTTGACTTTATATTTTTCATACATGAGTGTATTTCTAACTTAAATATTTTTATATCTATTTCTAGTATAAATACTTATTTTATTTCTTCATCTTAAAGTTTAACTATCAAACATTTAATTCATATTAATATATCTTTATGCTTTTAAAACTAACTACCCATAAATTAATTTACATAAATAATATTTTTAAACCCAAATCATTTTTTCTAAGTCATTTATTTAAATTTTAAATTCAAATACAAATTCAATATTCAAATTCAAATTCTAAAGTAAAATTCGAATTTACTCATATATACATATACATATATATTTCAAATTCAAATTCATTCCAAAATTTATGCCAAAAATTTACATTAACTATTAATTCAAAATTGGGATCGTTACAACAGTCGCCCTTTATGCATTGGGATAGGAGGTATCCTACTCCAGCTCATCATCGTCATCACCACTCTTCTTCCTGCCATCAATCTGCACGTCACCAAGACGCCGGTTAAACCCACAACGGTCTTTGTCCAGGTTATCCCACAGTAAACATATACTAGCCTCATGGAAGAAATGGACGTCCATCATTGAAAACTCAATAGAATACAAGTCTGGAACACCCTGGGCAAAACTTTTTCTAATGACAAGAACAGTGAGCTATTTTCTAAGGAAATCTAGAACACTTACATCCATATGCGGTATGCTTTGCCACCCATTGACACGTATGGTAGGAGTGCTGATCCATTTAATTACATCACCGCATTTAACTCAAGCACCCATGCAAGTCATCTTTCCGACCCAACAAAATGCTTACTCTTTCCCTCTATTCTCATATGACCGACCTGCTGCTGGTTCTTGCATATGTAGCCAAGCAACATGGTTCTTGGGCCTAGCTATGCATAGATTTCAAGACTAGGTTCTTCACATCAAAGACCCATGTTATGATTGTTAGTGAGCTAGGCAGCATCAAATAGAAGCCAACCAATAGTCTTTGATCGTATGTCAATCACTTCAATAAAGAATCCACCTAGGTTAGGGGTGTTGACATAAACTACTTGGTTATGGTTCTCTGTCCAGGGGTCAGTATAAATTGAGAAGATGGAGAGACTTTAGAAACATGTGACAACATCCCTAACTGACCTCTCTTAGTGGATAAACAACATTATGATAATTGAGGATATATATCAACTGGAAAATGACAATAAAGCCAGGTGTACAACTTAAGTTGGCCCTCGTGAAAATACCGATATCGACCCAACAGTTAGCAGAACAACAAAACGAGGTGTGAAAAGGCCAACACCTAATATAAGTCCTGATTTGCTAAGTATGCTATTTTGAAAAGGTATTTGAGGATAATATATCTTGTATGGCATGATTGGGTGTAATTTAATAGACCAAGCTCCTCCAGTGGTAGAAGAAGGGAGGAACCTTGCGATAATGGAAAATAATGTGAGTTCCATTAAATCAATGGCCACTCCACCAATGAGTGCTGGTGCTCAAGGATGAGATTGAAAGACTTATATACGAAGGAATATTTTTAGAGTTTGTTTGAGATCAAGTAGAATAAATGAATGACCACAATAACTAGCAAGCTCCATTCCAACAACTCAATAATAACGTGGTGACAATAACTGATGTCTTGACCACATGCAAAGGCTGCTCAATACACCCAGGCTAGAATCAGACCATCCATCACTTTTACTACCAAGGACAAGGAAGCAGTCAATTACCCCAATCATGATGCTATGGTCATCACTTTAGAAATGAACAACTCAAATGTACATCGTGCCTTCATGGATGCGAACCGCTTAGTAAATGTCACGTTCTAACATGTCTTTGAGTCTTTTCAGCTTCTTACCTCCAATCTCAACACCAAGCACTGCCTATTTTTTACTTGGGGTGTGGGCATTGTTCCAATTGGTACCACCTCACTTATAACAATATTCGACTAAGAAACCCTTTCTAGAATGGTTCAAGTAAATTTTTTAGTGGTTGATTATCCTTCTGCTTATAATCTTTTGATAGGATGACCATTGCTTGTTGAACTGGAAACCATCGTTTCCTATAGTTGGCCCGTCATGAAGTTTTCCATCCAAGGTGGGATCGACAAGAGGGGAAATTAGTTGTAGGCCTTGGAATATCATGAGACATCCCTCAACCAAACAAAAAAGGGCGTTCTCATGCTTTAGCAAGAACTAGCAACACTCAGCGATGAGTCACTTGAGAGGACTATCGAGCAAGTCAATGCATGGGTTCGTGCCAAGACCTCCCTTTATTATAAAACATCAACATCAACTCCTCCCACTAATAGCGTTCGACCTAAGCTAGTTACGACAAGCAACGTTGTGTCGCCCAGGAGTACCCTCAAGCCAGACATCACTCAGGGTCGTACCGGGATCATCCTTGCGATTGAAGGTACAATTATCGATGGTGTGTCACCCGAGAGTACCCTCAAGCCTAGCAATGCTTATGTTCGTATCAGGACCACCCTTGGCCATAAAGCTAAACTGGATGAGTGCAACCCAAGAGTACCCTTGAGCCATATAGTGCTCAAGGTCACGCCGGGACTGCTCGCTACAATGAAAACTGGGTGGTTAAAATCCATTCTTCTTGGCCATTCCCCAAAAACCAAAGAGCTCACCACTGCATGAAATGAGCAAATTTCTCATTGTTGGCAAGAGGGGGCATCCAACATGGAAACTCCTAACCTCTCAATGTTGGTAGATTCATTTATGAGAGATGGAGACAACATTAATACCTCGACTAGAGCGAGAACGTCTATCCTGGCCGAGGATGTCATAAAGTGTATGATTTATGCACCAGGTCAAAGCAAATTTAAACCAAACCCATATCTTGATAGTGACCCTCTCGACCATTGCATGGGGATTCAAACATTGAAAACATACTAGCCACTCCACTAGAATCCATATCCTTAGATTGCACCGACCCTAAAAAAGTTGTTCAAATCGACATAGAACTCAATCCAGAAGTTAGAGATGAGTTAATCAAGTTCCTACAGCATAACAAAGACGTCTTTAGGCATGCTGCCATGACCAGCATTGATCCCAAGATCATTTTTCATGCATTCAACATCGATCCTAAAGTAACTCTAACCGTTCAAAGCATCGACCACATAACCTAGAAAGGTATCGAGCTCTCAAAAAGGTAGTAGAGAAGCTATTAGCTAATGACTTCATTTGGGAGCCAGAATATGCGATCTGGTTAGCTAACCCATTGCTAGCCAAAAAACCAAATGAGTCTTCCGGAACTTGCATTGACTTCTCTGACCTTAACAAAGCTTAATCTAAAGATAGTTTTCCATTGCCTCATGTTGGTCAGCATATATACGTTACTAGTGGACACAAGCTCCTCACCTTCATGGATGCTTATTCTAGGATAATCATATTGCCATGCATGGCCTGAACCAAGATCGTACCTCCTTCATCACAAATGATGGCCTATACTGCTATCACACTATGCCATTTAGTCTGCCAAATGTGGGCACAATCTATCATCATCCTGTCAATCTTATGCTCATTGAACATATCGACCATTCTATGGAAGTTTATGTGGATGACATGCTGGTGATGTTTGAAAGGACTGGGGGCGCATATAGAACCCGACTAAGACTTTCAACATACTATGCCAATATAACGTGAAGTTGAACATGAATAAAGTTCTCCTTAGTTGTCTGATTTGGTAAATTCCTTAGTTATGTTGTGAGAACCAAGGGTATTTAATCTAATCCCGACAAGATCCAAGCCATCCAAGATATGCAAGTCCCTAGTACTGTGAAACTAGTACAGAGCTTGAAAGGGATAGTTGCAGCATTAAGCCGATTCATGTCAAAGGAAATCGATTAGTATCTCCCTTTATTTGACCTTATAAATAAGGGAAGTTCATTTACTTGGAATGATGAATGCACGAAGGCATTAAGGAGATGAAGCAGTGTTTGGCTACTCCTCCGGTACTATCCAAGCCCTTTGATGGGGAGGATTTGTCTCTATACCTGAAAGTGACTGACCATGCAATTAGCATTGCACTGATTAAGGCAGATAAGAAGATCCAACGATTCGTTTAGTATGTCAACAAGAGGTTGTCTGGTCCAAAAATGAGATACACAAAGCTTGAGAAGCTTACTTTATGCATGCCAATGGCAGCTCAGAAACTCCGGTCGTACTTACAGGCTCATCCTATTAAAGTCCCGACCAACATCCCTTTGAAGCAAGTCCTTAACCTGCCAGATACAACCGATTGGCTATTGAAGTGGTCTGTCGGGCTTGGGTAGCATCGCATATATCATTCCAACCTCGCACTACAGGGACCAGGTCATCATATATTTAATTGCCAAGTGCAAAAGCTTGGACAACGAGGAAGAAGAGGCAGTCACTAGCTAGAATTATTGGTGCATGATGTAGATGAAGCATCAAATAAGAGGGGCCGACATGGTTCTTGTCACTTATGAAGGAAGAGAGTCGTATTTTATGGTCTGCCTTTCTTTCAAGGCAACCAGTAATGAAGTTGAGTATGTGGATGTCCTTACCCGCCTTATGATGGCAAAGGAGTTACCCATGGAGTCCATATTCAATGACTCATCACTAGTCGTTAACCAAATCGACATGCACTTTCAAGTGAAGAGTAGAACGTTGGCCTTGTATGTTGCCGATGCTAAGAAGATAATAAGCATATCCACCGAGCTCAAGTTGGAGCAGATACCCATAGGGAAGAATGCTAAGGTCGATTTGTTGACCAAGGCAGCAAGCAACCTAAGAGAAGTCACTCCTTCGGTCCACTTAGAGGTTTGAGGCACCTTCACTATGATCTAGGAGCAATAACAATGGAAATAGGTGTGTCATCCGTGGACAACTAGATGGTGCCCTTTGTCAAATACTTAAAAAATGATGAATTCTTACCGACCGTAAGGAAGCCAGGAAGATTCTTTACCTGGCTCCCCTTACATGATTGTAGATAGGAAAGTCTATAAGTGGGGAAACTCCATACCACTTTAGTAGTTTGCTTCTATAGATGAAGTTGGCCAGATCTTGGAAGAGCTTCATGAAGAATTTTGTAGGGATCAAACCGAGGGGCAGAGCCTGGAAAAAAAGTCCACTCGGTATGGATATTACTGGCCAACTATGATCAAAGATTCCATGAACTTTGTAAAGAAGTGCAACTGATTTCAATAGTTTTCCAAGGTCCTAATTTGGTATCAGAGCTTAGGTTGCGTAAATGACCTAAGTTGAAACTTAGTTCCATTAGAGATAAGAAAGGAGATATTACCTTAGAATGGATCGAGCGATATATGAGAGAGGTACTTGTTAAATTTTGGTTTTCAAAACTATGTAGTAGTACATATATAATATAAGTCACATTGCATTCATGGACACCACTTATTCCTTTTAGAGAGACCAATCATTCTTATTATAGCTTGTACGAATGAGCTGGCTAACGAGGAATGCTACTAGGAACTCTGTTTCTAGAGTCGAGAAAGGGGGTGGGATCGGGGGCTGCTAACCTTGACTTGTAGAACATGTTCACTGAGATGGTGCAAAGCATGTTTCAAAATGCCCAAGTTGTTTCCGCTATGGCTGTTGGTGGTGGTGCTCTAATGCAAGCACCGAGGGTAGATTTTACCAAAGTAAAGAAGGATTATTCCACTATGGGAGGCAAATCATTCCTCGAAATGAAATCAACCATCGCAATGTAGGATTGGTGTAACGACTCTAATTTTGATTAACATTATTTAGGACATTTAATTAGGTAAGTTAAATGAAATAATGCAAATGGTTAAAGAATTGAGATTTGTATAATTAGAGGTTGTTGTGCCTAATTAACCAATGAACATAAGGGAATTAAAATGAAATAGTTGAGGGCAATAAATAAGGGAAAAATAGGAATAAGTTATATTCTATACCCTAAACCCTTATGCCACTTTAATTTCCACGTTCACAAACAAAAGTAAATCCAAGAGAGGCTGACCACATTAGGAGAATGCAAGAGGAAGACAAGCTAAAATCAAGATGAAGAAGCTTAATCAATTTAATTCAAGAGAAACTCTCAACTCCTCAACAACAAGCTAAGATGAATAATTGGTTACATCTCATATTTTCTTATTTTTTGTTCTATCGATCCGAGTATGTTTTGCAAAGTATTATGCCAAGTTTTGAATGTAATATATATATATATATATATATATATATATATATAAGTATATATATACTTGTTAATGAATTTTGTTTGTTCATATAGATTTTATGATAAGTTTTGATTTGAAAAACCTATCAAATGACATCAAATGCCATTCATTTTTGATATATAGTCAGAAATAATATTTTTGAGATAGGTTTCAATTTTCATAATTTTCTAACTTAATGTGGTTTATTATGAATTTTCTAGTAAAGAAAATTGTTAAATTAATTTCGGCAAATATATATATTAACTTTGGGTCAAAAATTTAAATATGTTAGAAAACATATTAAAAGTGATTAAATTTAAGAGAATTTTCCTAAGTGTTTTATTAAATTATTTAAGGTATGGGACTTAAATGTTTTATATGTTTAAAAAGAAGAAGGGGAAATTTGTAAATGTTTTAGATGTTAATATTTGAAATTCGGCAACACTTTTAGAAAAGATTGTAGATAAGAAAATGGGCAACCAATTATATGATGAAAAATAAAAAAGCTAGTTGAAATTGCTTTATAAAGTAAAAAATTAGTTTTATAAGGTTTTATTGCTTCGCCACTTATAGCAGCACCTTTCGATCTCATATTGCCGCCTCCATCTAAGTCGAAACCAATACATATGGTATCAGCTTTGGTACGTAGTGGATTGGAGTTAGGCGAAAGTTATGGAGTCGGAACAGTGCTTTCGAAGGGGTCGAAGTAGCTTCGGTAAACTTAGAACCAGTTTGGTATTAATGAGGCTTTCAAAGGAACTAGCTTTCGACTTTATTAAATGTTTTAGAAAAAGGGCTTTCGAAAGAGGTTGCTGCCCTTGTTTTAAAAGAAGCTTTTGAAGGGATCGAAACCCCTGCTCCCGTATTCAAACTTTTGAAGCAATGCCTTCCAAAGGGTCATTTTGTTTTAAAACCTGAAGCTGCTTCTCCAATGCTTTCGAAAGGGATGGTTTTGAAACCATCTACTTTCTTTTACTTAGGAATGATGCTTTGGAAAGAAATGCTTTTGACCCAGTTCTTTTAAGACCGTTTATTCTATTGAAAGATAAACCCGAAGGTTTTGAAAGAAATGTTTTAAATAGTTTCTAAACTATGTTCCATAAGCTTTTGCTTGAACCTTATACTTTCGAAAGGTTTTTTTATTTAACGAAAATTTTTCTATTGAGTTAGAAAATTGTCAATAAATTTCAAATTAAAATTACCGCAAGCGCACGACATACAAAAGTTAGTACGTGGTGAGTACGGGTCGACCCGCAGGGAATTTTTAGATTTTAAATTTCTATTCAATCAAATTAAACCAAGAATTTAGAGATAATTTCTACTCTCTAGATTACATAAATCAATAAAATGAAGTTATGATCTCTCTTTTGGTCATTAGCTAGTTTAGTTGATGTGCTTCTTATAAGTATGACATATTTGTGCTATTAATTAGCCCAACATAAGCCATCAAACTATAACACACCGCTTAAACTACTTACTAATTCTCATGAAAAACGACAACAAATTAAAAATGAAATCTATATTAAGTATGGCCTATTAACTATTTTTTAGAAATATAGGCCATCAAATTTTAATTTCAACATTCACTTCATTACCATCATCATATGTAGATGAAGATGTAATTATTGTTTGTAATTGTTTAAGGATAGCCTCTTTGGTGTCAACAATATAGATTATCAAATTCAAAGTAAAAACAACAAGTTAACCACTTCATGCATTCTCATTAAAGCAAAAAAAAGCATAAACATCAAAATATTGCATCTACATACTAGACATCTTCGTTACCCCTAAAATGTAGGGATTAGCCTCTTATATTTGTTATCAAATCAACAAATGTGGCGTGCAACATGACATAAAAAGAAGAAGAAAATGAAAGCTAATGGAAAAGAGAACTAATCTAATTGCATAAAATAAAATCTACACCATTAGTGTGAAAGAAAGAGAGCATGTAAGTAAAATAAAACACTAATTAATATTGCATAAAAAAGGAAAATTACATGAAATAAAAATGGCTAAGTAGCCATGAAAAGAGAATGAGAAGAGCTTTGTTTATTTTTGTTCCTAAACTAAAACTAACTAAAAGGAAGGAAGATTACATGAAGCATAAGGGGTATTTATAAAAGTTAGAAACCCTAATCCATTTTTTCGGGGAATGCCCAAAATACCCTCTTATGAAGTGTGCTGGCCAAGTTATCATTAGCTTTAAATAATCTTCATTTATATGAGCATAAAGCTTTAAAATCTATTAGCATGTGTAATAGCCTCTAATTTGTACATGAAGGTATGTGGGTAGGTAGGGTCCTCCATGATCATGGCTTTGAATTATTATCATTTTCATTTGTTCTCTCCACTCTTGCGTATGCATATATATTCGTGAAACCACTTGAAAAATTTACAAAATTTCCTATAAAACAAGTAGAAAATTCCAAGTAAATTTTCACAATTTAATAAATGCACAAAAATGACCATTTTGCTCCTAAATTAAGATGAATATGTGACAATTTTAAATTACTACAATTTTTGTTTAAACAAGTTAAAATACCCAATATGATCATTTATTTAATTTAAGTATATTAGATATGGTGGTAAAAATATGCATATTCACGTGCACATTAGTTTTAAATAGGAGATTTTAATGCTTGCGAAAGGTTTAATACGAAGGTTTCGAAGAGGGGGTTCCTCAACGATTTCGAAAGGTGTATTTCAAAGGTTTTGAAGGGGTGATTCCCTTATGTTTTCAAAAGGTAATTTAAGTAATTGAATAGAAGATTTCCAATGTTTTCAAAAGGCCAGTTTGAAATGTTTTGAAAAGAGGATGTCTAAGGATTTATAAAGCTTTCGTGTAACATTCCAGAATTTTAACCAAGTTTAATTTGGCAATTAATTTAATTTTGGAATTTATTTGTGAAATTTATTGTGAATTAATTAGGAAATTTCTAGAATAAATTATAAATAGAATTTAGTTTTAAATTTAAGGGTAAGTAATTTTATAAATAGAATTGGATTTAAAAATAAATGTGTTGAAAATAAATAGAATAATAAAGCTTTAAGTTAATAAAAGTTTGGTTTGTAAAATTTTAATACATTAATATTTAGAAGATGTAGTTTGAGAATTAAAGTAATAATTTTCAAAAGGGATTATTTTTAAGTCAAATTCTCTTATATAAATAAATGTGATTTTTTGTTAATATGTAATCAAGATTTTCAAATCATTCTTTCCCTTTAAAAGTTATGCAAATAGAAATGATAAGAAAAATATGAATGTAAAATGTATAAATGTATATATGTAAATATATTGAACTAAATTAAAATTGTAATGTGAAAAGTGATTGAAATAAAATTTATTTGTGCAAATAAAAAAAATATTAAAAACATAAACATTTAAAAAAAACATATGTTGTATATGAAATTTTATTTACATAAAGGGTTAAAACAAATTTACAAAAATAATTTAAACTAAGGAGTTAAACATAAAATACACATTTGTGACATTTGTGAAATAAGGGTTTAAATTAAAATTTACAATTAAAATATGAGACAATGTTTTAAACATAAAAATGCAAGCAAAAGACAAGTGTGGACCATGCAATAGGAAATTTAACAAGTGTAAATAAATCATCATGCAAATTTTACAAGTGACAACATCACCTTTTCTTTTGAAATTGAATTACCTAAACGTGCATGAGAAAATAACCAGGCTATTCTCAAATCTGAATACAAATTCTAAAACTCAAATCCAAAGCAAACAAGTTCAGTTTTAATCAGACCAGGGAGAAATTCAAAATAACAAAGCAGTTCAAAATCTCTTTTCAACTTTTCCAATCTGGTAGCCAAGATTCAAAAACATCTCCAACTTGATTCAAAGCAGTAGATCCGATTCAACTCTGAGTTCAAAAGCAACAGATGATTTTTTGGAATCAAATCTAAAAAACAAACCAGAGAATCACATTTATCAGCAGTTTTCAAATCTGCAATCTGATGTTTGAGCAAATTCAAACAACAAGTCTTAAAAGCCTGAGTGAATTCAGAGAACATCTCAACAAAACAAGTTCCAGTTGCAAAACAATTTAAAGATTTCAGCTTTCAAAATGCTCAATTTTAGTTTCGAATCCCAGACCATTTCCAGGCGCAGGTTCCTCCCTGTTCTTTCCCACCCAAAGAGAGCAAACCTTCAACCCTGAATCTGTTTATTGTTGTTTGTGAGCAAATTTTGAACCCATATCTGTATATACATGTGACCAAATATTGAATGTATGTTATGACATATGTTTGCATGTGAGTAAATCTGGAAACAGAAGAGTAACACTTCTGTTTTAGCTTACAGGTTTTAAATATATAGTTCAAAAATATAAATCATCCTTCCCACACAGTTTTAGACCTTGATCTCTGAATACAAAATGTTTGTAGGTATATAACATCACTTTTTAAAATAGATTTAAATGAAAATATTAAGAAAATATTCTGTAAACAAAAACATACAATGAAGAATACATTCAAGTCAAAATTTCAATTGACGAAATTCCTAGTTTTGATTTTTGATTTGAATTCTTACTTAGAAATCACAAATTTTAATAAAAAATCCAGATTTTTAGATTGGCATCAAGTTATTATTTTGTGGATGACCAGAAAATAGTTTTCAAGCTATGTCTGGTGATCGGAGTGATGAAGTTCGTCAGGATTAACGCTGGAGGTAGCATGAAGCCAGGTGGCTGTCGGAAAAATAGTAAAGGATTTTATTAATGGCCAGAGTGGTTAGACTAGGGCGAACTAGGGTTATAACGTGTTATTTAGTCGTCGACGTTTTTAAGGTAATTGTAGAGTTGTAGGTGGATCGAGTTCAACCGCGTAGAGATGGGACTATGCGTTGCGATGTGGCGAAGGCCTGGGTGAAATGGCATGGTTGATAGTGGTCTAGATCATCCGCACATGGTGGTTTTCTGATGGGGGGTGGTTCCAGTTTCTGGTTTGAGTGACTCGATTTCGTTCTCGAGTTTGATTCATGTTTCTTAGTGGTTGTATGGATCGGGGTTGTCGACGTTGACTTGCGAGTGGCCTCGGCGACGATCAGCAATGATCGGAGTGGCCGTACAAGTGCACGGTGCACTCTCGAGTTTCACACAATTATTGAAGATTGGGGAAGAAGGTGGTGACTCGAAGTTGGACTCGTGAAATTTTGACGATGGCTCAAAGGAGAACTGGGTCAGGCTCGAGTATGCATGAGTGTTTCCTGTTGCAACTGTTTCAAAGTTTAAATTAAAAAAAGATTAAAAGGAAGTTTGGCCTCAGGAAAAACTGAAGTATGGCTCGGGTAGAAACAAATTTGGCTCAGGTTCTAAATAATAACAGGTTGAATCAAAGTTTTAAATGATACAAGTTTTTAAATTTAAACTTATCTTTTGAAAATAAATATTGATTTGAGTTTGGAAATAAATCGAAAGTTTAAGATAAGTATTTTTGAAGTAATTAAGTTAAAGTTTTGTTTCATATAACCATTGTTTTAAAAGTTTATTTTAAATAAACTTAGTAATGGAATTAAAAGGTTAATGAGGTTATATGAAGACAAAAGGTTTATCTTAAATAAATGTTTTGATGGTTAATTAACTTTTAAGTTATGTTAAGTTTATTTATTTATTAAAGGAAATTAATTACTTGAAATACTTAATAAAAGTAATTAAGATAAATTAATTAATAATTCAAGTTTAATTAATTAAGTAATTGAAGAATGATTAATTAGAGTATGACCAATTGCTTAAAAATAATTGCTCGATTTGAAGTAATTAAGAATGAATAATTAATGATTTAAAACTCGATTAATCAAGGGTTTAAAGGTTAATTAATTTAAAGAATAATCAATTAATGTGATTAATTAATTAAGGTGACCTAGTTAAGAATAATAATTAATTTAAATCGTAATTAATTAATGAAAGTGATCAATGGATGATAATTAATTAAGGATTAATTAATTTTGTAATTAACTTAAGGTTAATTAATTTTTGTAATTAATTAAGGATAATTTAATTTAATTAATTAATTGAGGGTTAATTAATCAATTAAAGATAATTAATTAAATGGTGAATTAAATAATTAAAGGTTAATTATTTAATGATTAAAGGTTGATGAATTATAATTAAAGGTTAAATAAATTATTATAAATGGTTAATTAATAAATGATTAAAGAGTAATTAATAAAAATGATTTGTAGTTTATTAATGTTAATTAACTAGGATTAGTAATTCATAAGTAATTAATCTGACTTGAATTGATCAGATAATTAACTGAACTTACTTCTATTCGATGATTGAATTGTTTGATATCCCTGATTGTGATGCTCTGTTTTGATTTGAGCTGTGTTTAATGTAATTTATTATCTGTGATATATATCTGTGATCTGTGAATAAAGATAAGCGTTGTAGTTTATACCGTTTATCAAAATATATTGCTGTATTTGAATATGTGCTAATTGATGATGTTGCACTTTTATTGTGTAAAACCCCTGGACCACACTTATACACACACAAATATGGATTGCACGTGGAAATTGGTTAAGTCACAGATTTTTGAAATAGTTCTAAATTTGAATTTCAAATTCAGATGGTTTTGGAAATGGATTGGGTTTAAAATAAAAAGCTTTTGAAAAGGAACTTCAAAGATAAAAGTTATTTTTGAATAACTTGATTTAGTTTTGAATTTTGATTTAATTTTGAATTCAAAAATTTGAAATTAAATCCTATTTATGATTTAAAAAGGGTATACGAGTTTATATGGGTTTTAAACCATTTTTAAGTGTTGTTTTGGGAATTTAAAATTAACCCAAGTTTGAAAGATTTTAACTTGTATAAATGTAATTGGATTTTTCTGAAACGAAAACTATTTGTTTTTAAATAATAAAAGCTTTCATATAAGAAATGAATTTCCAATTTGTGTTAAAGGGATTTCGACTTGAAATGAAAATGGTTTTTCCAAGTGATGAATAAATCTTTGGAAACGGGTTTGAAAGCTATAAGTTAAATCTTTGATTTAAAGATTTAATGATTTAATCCAACTGAAATGGAAATTGTTTTGAAATCTGTGAATAAATCTTTATGAAACTAGGTGAACTTTGTGAAACGAATCTTTTTGTTAAAAGTTTTGAAATGGTAATTTGTTTAACCATTTGAAGAAAGATTTTGGGTTTTTAAAAGTTGTGACTTAACTGAAATCCCATATCCATATGTTTTTAAATATTGCGTCCACTATTCGGTTTAGCCGGGAGAGGACCTTGTGTCATATAACCCATTCCGAATAGTGATACGACGATATCATTTGAAGACCGGTGGTGAAGACCGGGTATTTGCGAGAACGATAGGATAACCTATCGATTGTCTCTACACGAAGTAGCTATGGTATAGAGATTCCCTAAGTGATGGGAAGTCCGATCGGGATTGTGGATGCCTGGATTGCAAGGGCTTCTTCCTTTATTGGACGAAGTGCCTTCGGTTCTGTTCGAACCCTGAATAGACTATTATGGTTGTATGTCTAACATTACACTTTGAGATATAAAACTGATCTCCATCAAATACATTTCTGTTTGGTGGCAGAGAATTTATTCTCTTAGCTTAACACCCTTCTTAGAGACGTATGAGCTGAGAGGTTATGTAGTTGATAGTTATCAGTGATATACTCCCAATTTGGTAGTGTGGCGTGCCGAGTACTGCTATGTATCATTTGTTGATCAAAGCATGGCTTTTGTATAAAGCGTAGCTTTGTGGACGAGACTGCGTCAGGACCTTACACCCCGGAAATGGTCGAAACAAGAAAGATATGCGGCAAGGTTATGATGGTCGCTCCCTTTAGGGTGTGTCATTTCCTTCTGGAAAAGGGTGGTATCATGGTATGGAGCCCAGATACTTAACCCGTGTGGTCACTACAAATCTATTACTTTGTGATTGCTTTGTGGTTGAGAGCCGCCTCAGATGAGGATCGCAAACGATCGGGGGATGGCATGCTCGAGTAGTAGTTACCTAGTTACAGAGGTAACCCGGCCTTGTGTTGGCATAGAGCCGGGTAGGTTCTCGGGACGTCCCTCCAGAGGCGTACCCATGTGGCAATGGGAAGTTCCTTAGCCTGGCCATTTGTTGGAAATCCAATTATCCAATACGTGCCTTGTACGGTTTTAGTTGTAGAACCTGCCATTTAACATGGCAGCTATAGTAGGCATAGTATAATGGTACCTATGCTGGCTAAGATTAATATTATATTTTCGAAATGTTTTCACACTATGCACTAGTAATAATATCAAAGAATTTTTCTCGTATTAAGCATATTTGACTATCATAAGGGGAAATCTCCCTAAAGTGTTCGATTGCATTGTGTGTGTGCCGGGAGGCCTTATGGTAGTTCCATTTTCCAAAAGCATGAACGGATTTCTTTTATAAATCTTGTTTTACTTAAAAGCGACTGTTTTGTTTGCTCATACCAGTCCCACGACTGACCTGGAGATTATTGTTCCCTTCCTAAACTCTGGGTGCCCACATTTTTCCCACACGGGCAGTCTAGAATTTGGTTTATTAGATAATCAATAATAGGTGTAGATTCGATAGCTTTCGGAGTCTTTGGTTTGGTAGCTTTCAGTCCTTGGGAATCTTCTTCAGTCTTTGGACGACTGACCTTGCTTAGCTTTGTGCATCGTTATTAGGAGTTCGAGCTATTTCTGGATTGGTGCCTTGGAGATGGAGGTTACCGACTGGAGTTCTCTCTTGAAGACCATATTGGAGATATTGTTCCGCTACTGGTGTTATCTTTTCTTTCCACTGCCATTGTCTTGTATCATATCTTTGATGTATATTGATATTCATTGTATCATCATTGTATCTGGATATTGTATCAAATGTTGTATATTGGTATACTCCTTTTCTTCCGCCGTGTTGAACTTAATGTGTTATAAGCTCCGACAAACCAGATTCGACGTTTGGATCTACGGCATTTGAATACAGGTGTCATATTCGATGCCGATTTTCGAAGGTCGAGTGAGGGTCGTTTCATTTGGTATCAGAGCTGAAGGTTGAAACTTTAGCTCAGGAGTATAACACATTAAGTAACTCTTTAGAGATAGGGTGAAGTATACCCTAGAATGAGTATCCCTAAGATATCCGTTCGAATGCCTTAGTAAATTCTCTTACTATCCACTGATAGTAAGTATGAGTGCAAGAAGAGGGCGAGATAGGGGACAGGGGAGTACCACTATACATGGTCAATACCCTACAATAGCGGAAACAATTTTCTCTATCAATCTTCTTTGGTTCGATTCCAAATTCTTTTGATGGCTTCATGACAGCTCCAGAAAGAAGTTTCGGTGTGATGGTGGCCCTACGAATTGTTGTAGAAAATCCTTACTTCATATCTTCATCGGTTTCTTACCAGCTTTTTGTATTAAACTCTAATGAATTTGAAAATTTATTTGAAAAAAATTGGTTAACAAATATAAGGATAAATTTGAATTGTATGAATAAAACGATGTCGGTTAAAACCAAATTTGAAGTTCTATTGTAATTTCTTGTGGAGATTGAAGTCCGGAGAGGGACAAGTTGGTATATACTTTGGGGTGTTCCGACCTAAGTTGGAATCCATATCTAGTGTTTAAGAAATTGTAGAAGATTGAATCTATCTATCTATTCTCTGGGGTTCGATATATTCTACGAATGGTTAGTTGCCCTTCGAACTAACCAGTGCCCCTACATATTCGTAGATCAGGTGACCCAAGTATCTTGTGAAATATTGATTGAGTTTATTCCCATATTATCGATATTCTGATTTGGTAAGCCAAATGCAGAATAGATTTTCAGTTTGAGCTAGAAAATTATTTCTCTATCTTTGTGCTTCCATCTATTCTTTGTTATCTCCCTAGCAAATTTCGAGGATGAAATTTTCTTAAGGGGGGAATCTGTAACATTCCCGAATTTTAACCAAGTTTAATTTGGCAATTAATTTAATTTTGGAATTTATTTGTGAAATTTATTGTGCATTAATTAGGAAATTTCTAGAATAAATAATTTTTTTTGGATTATAAATAGAATTTGGTTTAATATTTAAGGGTAAGTAATTTTATAAATAGAATTGGATTTAAAAACAAATGTGTTGAAAATATATAGAATAATAATAAAGCTTTAAGTTAATAAAAGTTTGTTTTCTAAAATATTAATACATTAATATTTAGAAGATGTAGTTTGAGAATTAAAGTAATAATTTTCAAAAGGGATTATTTTTACGTTAAATTCTCTTATATAAATAAATGTGATTTTTTGTTAATATGCAATCAAGATTTTCAAATCATTCTTTTCCTTTAAAAGTTGTGCAAATAGAAATGATAAGAAAAATATGAATGTAAAATATATAAATGTATATATGTAAATATATTGAACTAAATTAAAATTGTAATGTGAAAAGTGATTGAAATAAAATTTATTTGTGCAAATGTAAAAAATATTAAAAACATAAACAATTTAAAAATAAAAAACATATGTTGTATATGAATTTTTATTTACATAAAGGGTTAAAACAAATTTACAAAAACAATTTAAACTAAGGAGTTAAGCATAAAATACACATTTGTGACATTTGTGAAATAAGGGTTTAAATTAAAATTTATAAATTAAAATATGAGACAAGGTTTTAGAAATAAAAATGCAAGCAAATGACAAGTGTAGACCATGCAATAGGAAATTTAACAAGTGTAAATAAATCATCATGCAAAATTTACAAATGGCAACATCACTTTTTCTTTTGAAATTGAATTACCTAAACATGCATGAGAAAATAACCAGGATATTCTCAAATCTGAAAACAAATCTAAAACTCAGATCCAAAGCAAACAAGTTTAGTTTTAATCAGACCAGGGAGAAATTCAAAATAACAAAGCAGTTCAAAATCTGTTTTCAACTTTTCTAATCTGGTAGCCAAGATTCAAAAACATCTCCAACTCGATTCAAAGTAGTAGATCAGATTCAACTCTGAGTTCAAAAGCAACAAATGATTTTCTGGAATCAAATCTAAAAAAAACCCAGAGAATCACGTTTATTAGCAGTTTTCAAATTTGCAACCTGATGTTTGAGCAAATTCAAACAACAAGTCTTAGAAGCCTGAGTGAATTCAGAAATCATCTCAAAAAAACAAGTTCCAGTTGCAAAATAATTTAAAGATTTCAGCTTTCAAAATGCTCAATTTCAGTTTCGAATCCTAGACCATTTCTAGGCTCAGGTTCCTCTCTGTTCTTTCCCACCCAATGTGAGCAAACCTTCAACCTTGAATCTGTTTATTGTTGTTTGTGAGCAAACTTTGAACCCATATCTGTATATGTTTGCATGTGATCAAATATTGAATGTATGTTGTGTCATATGTTTGCATGTGAGTAAATCTGGAAACAGAAGAGTAACACTTCTGTTTTAGCTTACAAGTTTTAAAAATTTAGTTCAAAAATTCAAATCATCCTTCCCACACAGTTTTAGACCTTGATCTCTGAATACAAAATGTTTATAGGTATTTAACATCACTTTTTAAAATAGATTTAAATGAAAATATTAAGAAAATATTCTGTAAACAAAAACATACAGTGAAGAATACATTCAAGTCAAAATTTCAATTGATGAAATTCCTAGTTTTGATTTTTGATTTGAATTCGTACTTAGAAATCATAAATTTTAATACAAAAATCCATATTTTTAGATTAGGATCGAGTTAGTATTTTGATGATGACCAGAAAATAGTTTTCAAGCTACGTCTGGTGATCGGAGTGATGAAGTTCGTCACGATTACCGCTGGAGGTAGCATGAAACCAGGTGGTTGTCGGAAAAATAGTAAAGGATTTTATTAATGGCCAGAGTGGTCAGACTAGGGCGAACTAGGGTTATAACGTGTTATTTGGTCATCGATGTTTTTAAGATAATTGTAGAGTCGTAGGTGGATCGAGTTCACCGCGAGGAGATGGGACTATGCGTTGCAATGTGGCGAAGGCCTAGGTGAAATGGCATGGTTGATAGTGGCCTAGATCGTCGGCACGTGGTAGTTTTCCGATTGGGAGGTGGTTTCAGTTTCTGGTTTGAGTGACTCGATTTCGTTCTCGAGTTTGATTCATGTTTCTGGGTGGTCGTATGGGTCGAGGTTGTCGACGTTGACTTGCGAGTGGCTTCGGCGACGATCAGTAGTGATCGGAGTGGCCGTGCACGTGCATGGTGCACTTTCGAGTTTTAGGAAATTATTGAAGATTGGGGAAGAAGATGGTGGCTCGAAGTTGGACTCGTGAAATTTGATGATGGCTCGATGGAGAACCGGGTCAGGCTCGAGTATGCATGAGTGATCCTGCTGCAACTGTTTTAAAGTTTAAATTAAACAAAGATTAAAAGGAAGTTTCGCCTTGGGAAAAACTGAAGTATGGCTCGGGTAGAAACAAATTTGGCCCGGGTTTTAAATAATTGCAGGTTGAATCAAAGGTTTAAATGAAACAAGTTTTTAAATTCAAACTTATTTTTGAAAATAAATATTGATTTGAGTTTGGAAATAAATCAAAAGTTTAAGATAAGTATTTTTGAAGTAATTAAGTTAAAGTTTTGTTTCATATAACCTTTGTTTTAAAAGTTTATTTTAAATAAACTTAGTAATGGAATTAAGAGGTTAATGAGGTTTTATGAAGACAAAAGGTTTATCCTAAATAAATGTTTTGATGGTTAATTAACTTTTAAAGTTATGTTAAGTTTATTTATCTATTAAAGGAAATTAATTACTTGAAATTAATTACTTAATAAAGGTAATTAAGATAAATTAATTAATAATTCAAGTTTAATTAATCAAGTAATTGAAGAATGATTAATTAGAGTATGACTAATTACTTAAAAATAATTGCTTGATTTGAAGTCATTAAGGATGAATAATTAATGATTTAAAACTTGATTAATCAGGTGTTTAAAGGTTAATTAATTTAAAGAATGATTAATTAATGTCATTAAATAGTTAAGGTGACCAGGTTAAGAACAATTAATTAACTTAAAGAATAATTAATTAATAAAAGTGATTAAGGGATGATAATTAATTAAGGATTAATTAATCTAGTAATTAACTTAAGGTTAATTAATTTTGTAATTAATTAAGGATAATTAATTTAATTAATTAATTGAGGGTTAATTAACTAATTAAAGATAATTAATTAAATGGTGAATTAAATAATTAAAGGTTAATTATTTAATGATTAAAGGTTGATGAATTATAATTAAAGGTTAAATAATTTATTATAAATGGTTAATTAATAAATGATTAAAGTGTAATTAATCAAAATGATTTGCAATTCATTAATGTTAATTAACCAGGATTAGTAATTCATAAGTAATTAATCTGATTTGAATTGATTAAACAATTAACTGATCTTACTTATAAATATTTGGATTCTATTGGATGATTGAATTGTTTGATATCCCTGATTATGATGCTCTGTTTTGATTTGAGCTGTGTTTAAGGTAATTTATTATCTGTGATATATATCTGTGATCTGTGAATAAAGATAAACATTATAGTTTATACCGCTTATCAAATGTATTGTTGTATTTGAATCTATGCTAATTGATGATGTTGCACTTTTATTGTGTAAAACCCCTGGACCACACTTATACACAACAAATATGGATTGCACGTGGAAATTGGTTAAGTCACAGATTTTTGAAATATTTTTAAAATTGAATTTCGAATTCAAATGGTTTTTGAAATGGATTAGGTTTAAAATAAAAAGCTTTTGAAAAGGAATTTCAAAGATAAAAGTTATTTTTGATTAACTTGATTTTGTTTTGAATTTTGATTTAAATTTGAATTTGAAAATTTGAAATTAAATCATATTTATGATTCAAAAAGGGTATACAAGTTTATATGGGTTTTAATCCATTTTTAAGTGTTGTTTTGGGAATTTGAATTTAACCCAAGTTTGAAAGTTTTTAACTTGTATAAATGAAATTGAATTTTCTGAAACTAAAACTATTTGTTTTTAAATAATAAAAGCTTTCATATAAGAAATGAATTTCCAATTTGTGTTAAAGGGATTTCGAGTTGAAATGAAAATGGTTTTTTTCCAAGTTATGAATAAATCTTTGGAAACGGGTTTGAAAGCTATAAGTTAAATCTTTGATTTAAGGATTTAATGAGTTAATCCAATTGAAATGGAAATTGTTTTGAAATCTGTGAATAAATCTTTGTGAAACTAGGTAAAATTTGTGAAACGAATCTTTTTGTTAAAAGATTTGAAATAGTAATTTGTTTAACCATTTGAAGAAAGATTTTGGGTTTTTAAAAGTTGTGACTTAACTGAAATCCCATATCCATATGTTTTTAAATATTGCGCTCACTATTCGGTTTAGTCGGGAGAGGACCTTGTGTCATATAACCCATTCCGAATAGTGATACGACGATAGCATTTGAAGACCGGTGGTGAAGACCGGGTATTTGCGAGAACGATGGGATAGCCTATCGATGGTCTCTACACCGAGTAGCAACGGTATAGAGATTCCCTAAGTGATGGGAAGTCCGATCGAGATTGTGAATACCCGGATTGCAAGGGCTTCTTCCTTTATTGGATGAAGTACCTTCGGTTCTGTTCGAACCCGGAACAGACTTGCATGGTTATATGTCTGACATTACACATTGAGATATAAAACTGATCTCTATCAAATACATTTCTGTTTGGCGGTGGAGAATTTATTCTCTTAGCTTAACACCCTACTCTGAGACGTACGAGCTCAGAGGTTATGTAATTGATAGTTATCAGTGATATACTCCCAATTTGGTAGTGTGGCATGCTGAGTGCTGCTGTGTATCATTTGTTGATCAAAGCATGGCTTTTGTATAAAGCGTAGCTTTGTGGACGAGATTGCATCAGGACCTCACACCCCGAAAATGGCCGAAACAAGAAAGATGTGGCAAGGTTATGAGGGTCGCTCCCTTTGAGGTGTGTCATTCCCTTCTTGAAAAGGGTGGTATCATGGTATGTAGCCCAGATACTTAACCTATGTGGTAACTGCAAATCTATTACTTTGTGATTGCTTTGTGGTTGAAAGGCGCCTCGGATAAAGGTCGCAAACGACCGGGGGATGGCATGCTCGTGTAGTAGTTACCTAGTTACAGGGTTAACCCGGCCTTGTGTTGGCAGAGAGCCGGGTAAGTTCTCGGGACGTCCCTCCAGAGGCGTACCCATGTGGCAATGGGAAGTTCCTTAGCCTGACCATTTGTTAGAAATCCAATCATCCAATACGTGCCTTGTACGGTTTTAGTTTTAGAACCTGCCATTTTACATGGCAACGATAGTAGGCATAGAATAATGGTACCTATGCTGCCTAAGATTAATATTATATTTTCGAAATGTTTTCACACTATGCACTAGTAGTAATATCAAAGATTTTTTCTCGTATTAAGCATATTTGACTATCATAAGGGGAAATCTCCCCCAAGTGTGCGATTGCATTGTGTGTGTGTTGGGAGGCCTTATGGTAGTTTCATTTTCCAAAAGCATGAATGGTTTTCTTTTATAAATCTTGTTTTACTTAAAAACGACTGTTTTGTTTGCTCATACCAGTCCCACGACTGACCTGGAGTTTATTGTTCCATTCCTAAACTCTGGGTGCTCGCAATTTTCCCACACAGGCAGTCTAGAATTTGGTTTTTCAGATAATCAATAATAGGTGTAGATTCGATAGCTTTCGAAGTCTTTTATTTGGTAGCTTTTGGTCCTTGGGAATCTTCTTCAGTCTTTGGACGACTGTCCTTGCTTAGCTTTGTGCATCGTTATTAGGAGTTCGGGATATTTCTAGATTGGTGCTTTGGAGATAGAGGTTACCGATACTGGAGTTCTCTCTTGAAGACCATATTGCATATATTGTTCCGCCGCTGGTGTTATCTTTTCTTTCCGCTGCCATTGTCTTGTATCATATCTCTGATGTATATTGATATTCATTGCATCATCATTGTATCTGGATATTGTATCAAATGTTGTATATTGATATATTCTTTTTCTTCAGCTGTGTTGTACTTAATGTGTTATAAGCTCCGATGAACCAGATTCGACGTTTGGATCTGCGGCATTTGAATACGAGTGTCGTATTCGGTGCCGATTTTCGAAGGTCGATCAGGGTCGTTATATTTCTAAAGGACACTTTCAATGGTTTCGAAAGGTCTACTATTAATGGTTTCGAAAGCTATGTTTTGGCTTTTCAGCCTAGTATTACAAGGTAAAGTAATTAAATGAGTTCGAAAGGAGCACTTTCGAATGTTTTGAAAGAGATTGTTTAAAGTTTTAAAGAATGTTTTTGAAGGTTTTTATCAACAATATTTTGTGTAAAGCATATATCATGGCAAAGAGATTTGAGAAAGTGAAAGGTTTATTTTCCTTGTCTAAGTATGATTTAAAGGGATTTAATCAATTTGAAAGTTGTTTTGGAGGAAAATTTGATGGGTAGTTAACCCTAAGTAAATGACTCAAATATTCGAATACTAGATAGGACTGGTATATGGTCGTGCCATATACATTGGCTGTAGCCCCCAGCTAATTTTTGTCAAAAATTCCATTGTGTAGGGCTTAGTCACAGGTAGGACTTAAATGATGTTTACACACAGAGAGGAATATATACAGAGAAAAAGGATAGGATATTGGTGAGCCCAAAAAACCATTAAAGTGAGTTGACCCTGGAAGAAGTAAGTTAAGGACAGACTGTCCAGAAGAGTGTCTAATAGATGTTAGATTACTTATTGATTTAATCTGGTAGACCAGAGTCAGCCAATGATTAGTAGTTAGCTAAACAAAACTATATTGTTTGGACAAATAGTCCATTGATTACCTGATTTATATGCATATATGAAATTGTTATTCTTTCTCTAATCAGTTTGATTGCAGGATATTGGTTTACAAAAAGATACGTTTAAAAGGAATATTAGTTAGGGGAAACCCGTTTCGCTAAGCGGCGTAGTCTTACTTAATATCAGTAACCGAGATGTGATAGTATTATTCACACCAGGCTTTATACCCGACTCGAAGTTTATGTTTCCCCGTTGTTTGCGCCAAAATTGGACACAAACACCAGAAGTAGTGAAAGAACCAATGTTCACACACAAATCCTCAATATCCAAAAATAGATCACAGATCCAAATAATGTAGAGAATAAAAGTGATGAAATAACCAAATTAAAATGAGTAAGAAATCAAAGAACACAAGGTTTATAGTGGTTCGGCTTGCCTACGTCCACTTTGAATTAGTCCTTTTATTCCTTTTATATTGAGAATACAGTTACAAGCCTTTGAAATCAGTAAACAAAATGATAGAGTTTTGCCTAGAAAAGCAGAAGAAGATCCTTTTTAATTGCCATAAAATTGTTATTTATAGTTCAGATCTAGAAAATATCTTCCTCAAACCTTGGGATACTTCTTCTCATGCAAAAATGGGCCCACTACATCGATTCAGGGTCGTTTGGGATAGATCCCGATCGATCTAAGTACAACTCATATCGATCCAAATATGGTCCAACCAAGCTGAGATCGATCAAGAACATTCTTGAGTGCATAAGAAAGCGTCTGTGAAAATTTCATAACATTTTGAATCCATGGTTTGAGAGTTATGATCGATCCAAGTTTGTTTATGTGAGTAGGCTGAAGGCTTCGTATCCATGGACTTCGTATCCATTAATTTGCTTCCATCACTTCGTATCCATTAATCCTAATATCGATCCGAGTCTCACGCATAAATCCATGTTTTATGCCCTATCCTGACCACTTCATTCGTATACAAGCACGATCGATATGAAAATGGCTCCTGGATCCTTCGTATCCATCCAACACATTTATCCTGAGTATGTCCTTTGTATCCATCCAGTGCTGCCGCCTTTCATATCCATCCTCTTCATCCCTTCTTTATATCCATCCTTTAGTGCATCCTTCGCATCGATCAATAATTGATCGATATGAAATGCTCGCCAGTGATTACTGCTTCATTCTTCATAGATATGAAATGTGTCGCTACGTCTCAGTCGTGTCCACCCAATTGATGCACGTTGCAACGATACGAAAGCAACCAATCCAAAGTATGTTACCATGCCCATCTTGATCGATACGAAACTATTGATACGAACCAGTTTTCCATGAACCTTCATCCATCCATAGCTCGAGCATATGAAATATGTTTGACCTAAAATTTGAAACATACCTTCTCCAAGCCTTGTTCATTATTCCCAATCGATCCTACCTTGATTGGAGCCTGGTCCGATTTTAACAATATCAACCATAGCCTTGTTTTCAATCGATCTTGAATCTTAATATCCATCATTTTTTAGCCAGTTTGTTGACATCACGACTTTGTCCAAAAGGCGCGCTAACGTTTGCCCCCTAAAACATGCCTTGCGGTAGGAGGGTGTGTTTTGAATAGCTTTAAATCCGACATCCAAAGTCAATATTCCGTCCAAAGCCATATCTTTTGATCCATAATCCAGTCCACTACAAAGCCATTCTATCCAAGTGCCACAGCCATATCCTTATCCGAATCCACGACTGCCCCGAGTCGATATATGATTCCGAATCCAGTGACCTAAGCCTTAGCTAATTCCATATGCATTTGATCCTGTCAACCGAGTTTTAATCCATCCATATCTAATAACCAATAACCAAATTCATTACATCTTTGGGTCGATATCCAAATCTAGGACTGCTCCGGGCCCTTATGTAAATCAAAGACCACTCTGGGTCCACAGCCAATCCTTGGCCATTCAAAGCCAAAATCCATATCCATGACCTTTCTGTGTCTAAATTCAAATTCGTAGACCTTGCCGGGTCGTTTTATCCTACTCCGACCTTGACTCTCCAGTCAAGTACTTATATTCCCCAGCCTCGATTCTCTAGTCGAGGACTTTTATTTTCTCCGACCTCGACTCTCCGTTTGAGGACTTTTATATTCTCCGGCCTCGACTCTCCGGTCGAGGACTTTTATATTCACCGGCCTCGACCTCTGGTCGAGGGCTTTTATATTGTGTTCGAGTCTATTCCATCGCTATCCGACAATGGAACTTATACCTTGCGATTACTTCCCCGTCTCTTCGGTCGGGACCGTAATCGCAAGACTTGTGTTATTTATTACATTAATCCAAATCCGATCGTCACATAGCCCAATTGACAAAATAAAGTCCGTATAACCTAGAAAACTAAATAACCATAGAAACAAAAACCAAAGTTTGCAGAAAATAGAAAAAACAAGATTTCATAAACTCGAGCATTGTGGTTTATCGTCATCTCAGAGCATGCCTAGGGACCATCCTCGATCCCGTACAAGTGTAAGTGACTTAGCGCATTACTTTGGGGTTTACTACTTATTCCATGCCATAAATCCAATCAGCTAATAATAAGCTAATAACGATGCCTAGACCCAGAGCCATCTTCGTTTGGGGTGGATGATGACCGCTTCTATTCCACTGCCACAGCTTGATTCCTTATGTATTGCTGTAAATAACCACTCCTCACATGCTCCTCAACGATATCCTTCAAATGCCTGCTGTCGTTCATACCGTGCCAATCCAGCTTATGGAATAGGAAATGCTTTCCCGATGCCCGCTCGTATTCAGAGGTTTCCCTTTTTGCCAGCCTTGATACTGGAGGCGCCTTCGAGTATGCAAGTAAATCCTTTCCAGAGTTTTAGTTAAATCCATATAAGAAGAATATTTTGATTCCCTCCATTTCTTTTTCGAACTGTTGCCGTTATCTTTCATTTTTCTTTTGTCTCTATCATCCTTGTTTGAATCCTCCCTAGGTGGACCTCCACATTTTACCGCTAAGATTCATCCTCTCTCCCTCTTTCTCAGCCTTTTCATCTTCCTGTTTTAAAAACCTTTCCGCTTCATGGTAAAACTTCCTGAGTCCATTGGTGGATCTCGTTCCAATGATATCTTAAAATCTGAGTCATCTGCAATTCCTGAGACTGCTACCATCAACACCATCGACGGATCGGGTCGATCGACCGAGGCAACCGCCGCATTGATCCTTGTTAAGAAATCCTTAAGTGGCTTTCCCTTCCACCGTTTCATCGACGTTAAAGTCATTATATTATTGGGTTTGATGATACGGACCTAGAATATCCTCATAACCTCTCAATCAACTCTGTCATGTGCCAATAGAACAGCTTTCCAATTGTCTGAACCATAGTGCTACTATATCCGTCAAATACAAAGGGAAGCACCACACCATGATTTCCTCCGATGTCCCCCGCACTTTCATCTGCCTCATGTACCTCGTCATGTAAACATTGGGATCCATTCTCCAATCATACATCTTCGGTGTTGGTAGTCTGAAATCTGGTGTATTCTTAGTTTTCCTGATTGTAGGAGCGAAGGGGCTCCTATTCACATCCTCCAAATCTCTATTCACTAATCCTCCCCTCACAGCCCGTTTGATCATGTCTACTAACATGTTGTTGTCATCAAGTGGTAGCATTTGCATGTTATCTCCAACCCGCCCCTCGAGTCCATGAGGGAATCCTAAAGCCTGTCCTTCTGGATGAGCATCCATATCCCAATCAACTCCAAACTGCACACTACAGGCCTGATATTTTTTCTGGAATCGAGCCAACATGATTCGAGGGTATGCCCACGAGTACAAGAGCTTCTCCCGATGGTCCTACTCTATCCTGCATCTTGTTTGCTGTGTTTTCTCAGTCCAGATTCTGAACTGCCTCTACTACTGCTGCTCCAGCTTCGTGATCTTCATTTCTAGCATTTCCTGCAATACCATTCCATTGGCTTTGCATTCCAGCTCGTCCAACTTATACGAATAGGTTCTTTATCATTTCCTCTTGCCTTTTCAGCATCGTTTCCATCTCGTCTCTAGTGATGAAGATTGAGGCCTGGTTAGCTCTTGAGAAAGCCTCCTGACTTCCTTCATGCTAACTCCTTTCCATTCTCTACCTCCTTGTTGATTGTTCGGCCATGGTTCCTTCTAGATCTGACCCTTTAGCTTTCCAAATCTGAACTCCAAATCCAGTATAGCGGGTGCTAGTCCCTCTCGGTGAAAGCACCAAAGTGTTTGTGCCAAAATTGGTCACAAACTCTAAAAGTAGTGAAAGCACTAGTATTCACACACAATTCCTCAATATTCAAACACAGATACAAATCCAGGTAATGTAGAGAATAAAAGTGAAGAAAAAACCAAATTAAAACGAGTAAGAAAGCAAAGGACACAAGGTTTATAGTGGTTTGGCTACCTCCGGCCTATGTCCACCTTGAATTAATCCTTTTATTCCTTTTATATTGAGAATATATTTACAAGCCTTTGAAATCAGTAAATAAAATGATAGAGTTTCGCCTAGAAAAGCAGAAGAAGATCCCTTTTTGGTTGCCATAGAGCTACTATTTATAGGTGCAGATTTGAAAAATGTCTCCCTCAAACCTTGGAATACTTCTTCTCATGCGTAGGTGGGCCCACCAAATCGATTCGGGGTCATTTCTGATCGATCCTGATCGATCCAATATAATTCATATGGTCCTAAAGATGTTCCAACTAAACAGAGATCGATCATGAACATTCTTGAGTGCATTAGAAAGCCTCTGTGAAAATTTCATAACATTTGGATCCATGGTTTAAGAGTTATGATCGACCCAAGTTTGTTTTTTTGAGTAGGCTGAAGGCTTCATATCCATGGACTTCGTATCCATCAATCTGCCTCCATCACTTCATATCCCTCCATCCCCATATCGATCCAAGTCTCATGCATAGATCCATGTTTTGTTCCCATTCTTAACTGTTTCCTTCATATCGATCAATACGAACATGATCGATACGAAAACGGCTCCCAGATCCTTCGTATCCATCCAACACATCTATCCTAAGAATGTCCTTCGTATCCATCCAACACATCTATCCTAAGAATGTCCTTCGTATCCATCCAGTGCCGCCGCCTTCCGTATCCATCCTCTACATTCCTTCTTCGTATCAATCCTTTAGTGCGTCCTTTGTATCGATCAACAATTGATTGGTATGAAATGCTTGCCCCGTGATCACTACTTCATTCTTCGTATCTATCCCCGCCTTGATCGATACGAAGTGTGTCGTTGTGTCTAAGCTGTGTCCACTCAATCGATGCGCATTTCATCGATACGAAAGCCACCGATCCGAAGTATGTTACCATGCCCATCTTGATCGATGCGAAACTATCAATACAAACCAGTTTTCCATGAACCTTGATCAATCCATAACTCGAGCATATGAACTACATTTGACCTGAAATTTGAAATATACCTTCTGCAAGCCTTGTTCATCATTCCCAATCGATCCCACCTTGATTGGAGCATGTTTCAATTTTGACGATGTCGATCATAGCCTTGTTTTCAGTCGATCTCCAATCCTAATATCCATCCTTTTTTAGTCAGTTTGTTGATATCCTTGCTTTTTCCAAAAGGCGAGGTAACACCAATAAACTCTCGGGTGCTTAAAATTAATTTTAGTAGATTAAGAGTTAAGTTTTTCAGGTTTTAGTAGGTGGACGAATAAAGCTTCCGAAGATGAGCATGTGGAAAAATTTAGTTGTCTAGGAGTTTTAATTTTATTTCCATTGTGATGTATTAAGATAGTTATGTCCATTGAGTAATCTAATCATTCAAGAGGCATATTCTTATGTTTCTCTTGGCATATTTTATAATAATTATATTTGATAAAAATCTGGGATGATGTTTGGGATTATGTAATGGAGTATGAAACATGGTTTTGACATTTAATCAGTAAAACTGTTTTTGCAATTTAAGATTTTATTTCATATTCACGAGCTTCTGATATTATTGATACCATTAACATTACTGTATTTTGTCACTGGAAATTAATACTATATATGACTGCAGCATCTGTAGCACTTAGCTTCGGGCCTCAAGATAGAGGATGTTACAACTTGGCACCGGAGCATAATTTTATGAAAAACTTAAAAGAACGTAAAATGATTTTGAAAACATGATCCTAAGGATTTAGAGAAAAGACTGGCGTATGTGATAACTCTATAGTAACACACTTGTATTTGTTGTATATAAGTGTACGCTTTATCTCTATTCTTCCATCTCTCTTAGGCTATTCCTCCATATCTTAAAAATACTCAATGCAGATTTTACGGACATAAGATATGGATGCTCGAAGATTTAACATTGGAGGGGGGAGCACCATAACTAATGGAATGCTAAACCAAATACTAGAAAGAATCTCGGTCAGGCATCAGCTGCAAATGTGGGTGCTGGAATGCCACATGCTGATATAGAAGCAATGTACTAGTTTTTCTTCAACATGATGCAAGCAGGAGTTGCTGCGGGGTTAGTTGGAGGTAATACCGAAGGAGGAAATTAGGGAACTCCAGTGGTTAATAACTATGCTGTGTTGAGAAAAGATTATGTTAGGCTGGGAGGAAAGCCGTTCATTGGAACTGAAAAAAAATCGAGGTGGAGAATTGGTTACTTCATTGCGAAAGGATTTTCGTAAACATGGGGATCAGCAATGAGCAGAAAAGGAGACTTACTTCTAGGCAGTTATAGGGAGCAGCAGTGTTACAGTTGGAGTTAATGAGGAGATTATGACTTGGGATGAGTTCAAGAGGATGTTCGAAGAAAGATTTATGTCGAAAATTGCTAAGTCTACTTTGTTTTAGAAGTTTGCTGAATTAGAGCAAGGAGATATGAAAGTGCTTGAGTATGCAACAATATTTGAGGATACGGGTACGCTACAGTTGATACTATCATTAAGAGGAACGAGAAGTTCATTCACAGGCTGAAACCTGAGCTTGCTAAAGCCACATTACCGCATGTTAGAGACCCATGTGATGTAGTTGTCGAAATGGCTTTAAGACATAAGGAGATGATTGCTTTTCTTGAGAATAACAATGCTAGGGGAGTTCAGGGAGGGCAAAGCCAGAAGAGGAAGTTTTCTCAAGAAAGGAGCTCAGAAGAGTGAAGCTGCCAAGACGGGAAAGACAAAAGTTGTCTTTTATAAGTGTGATAAGAAAGGATACTATGCCCTAGAGTGCCGGACGGGCAAAGGAAATAAAGCTGTTGAAAAGAAGAATATTATATGCTTTAACTATGATTAGATTGGTCATTATGAGAACCAGTGCAAGGAGCTAGCTAAGGAAGGGAAAGGCAAGGTGTTTGCATTGGAATCAGCTACCCCGAGACCAACAACAAAGGAGAAGGGAAAAGCTGTGTTGGGAGGCATGCTTTTGATTCATCGTGTATTAGCTAGAGTTTTATTTGATACCGATGCATCACATTCTTTTATATCTCATTGTTTGGTCGATAGGCTTAACCTAGATCCCTCATACCTAGTTACTTCCTTAAGGGTTTCAAATCCGATAGGTGGGTGTGCGACACTTGGGATGATGCGTGACCAGTTAGAGTTTGAGTTGTTAGGTCATACATTTGTTTGCAGTTTGCATGTGTTTGATTTCATAGAGTTCGCAATTTATTTTGGGCCTGGTTTGGTCAAGTAAATATGATGCTAGGATATTTTTCAATGATAGGAAATATCACTTAGACATCCTAACTGTAGTGATCAAATTATATACTCCATAGAAAACCCTAGTTTTGAGGTTAATGCTTTGATGGGTGTTATGGAGGCAGAAGATGACTTTAATCGAGTTTTTGTTGTTAGAGAATTCGCAGATGTCTTTAAACTTGTAATAAGACAGCCACTGAAACAAGCTATTGATTTTTAGATAGATTTAGTTCCAAGAGTAGAATCGGTGAGTAGTCTACTAAGCAGAATGACACCTACCGAGATGAGAGAGCTAAAGGTGCAGTTGGTGGATTTGGAAAGTAAGAATTTTATTAGACCAAGCAGTTTGCCTTGGGGAGCAGCTGTAGTGTTTGCAAAGAAACCAGATGGATCATTGAGGTTATGTATCAATTATTTTAAGTTGAATGAGAAGACGATAAAGAATTGATATCTGTTACATAGAATTGACGATTTGTTCGACTAGTTGAGTGGAGCCAAAGTATTTTCCCAGTTGGATTTGGCAATATGACTCCATCAGCTTAGAGTAGCTGTGGATAGCATTCCTTTGACAGTGTTTAGAACCAGATATGGATGATATAAATGGTTAGTAATGCCATTCGGACTAACCAATGCGTTGATATTCTTCTTCGACTTGATGAACCTAATTTTTTGAGAGCACGTGGAAAGATTTTTATTGGTGTTTATAAATGATATTTTGATATACTCTAAGGATGAACGAGAGTATGAAGTTCATCTTAGAGTAGTACTTGAGACGTTGAGGCAGCATTAACTTAAAGCAAAGTTTTTGAAGTGTCATTTCTGGAAGGAGGAAGTGAAGATTCTTAGTCATGTAGTCTCAGCGAAAGGGTTGTCTATAGATCCGACTAAGATCGAGGTAGTAAATAATTAGAAGAGACCCGAGACAGTGATCGAGATAAAAAGTTTTCTTGGATTAGCTAGGTACCATCGTAGATTCATTAAGGTTTTTTAATGTAGCGGCACAAAAAACTAAGCTAACGAGGAAAGACGTAAAGTTCGTTTTGACCGATAACTGTGAGGTCCAAAGATTGAAACACTTATTGACTAATACTCCTATGTTAGTTGGTCCAGAAGGGAACTAGTATTTAGTAGTATATATTGATGCATGAGGAATAGGATTAGGAGCCGTGTTAATGCAAAGAGGCATAGTGATTGCCTATGCTTCTCGACAACTTAGACCGCATGAGGTTAGATATCCAACTCACCATGAGTTAGCTGTGATAATTTTTGCGTTGAAGGAGTCGAGACATTACTTTTTGTAAGAAAGATTCGAGTTATATACACATCACAAATCATTGAAGTATTTATTCTCTCAAAAGGAGTTGTATATGAAACAATAGAGGTGGTTAGATTTTTTAACCGCTTATGACTTTGGTATTGAATCCACACCAGGAAAAGGCAATAAGCTTAATAATGCACTTAGCACAAGACACCAGAATACAGTATTGGCATTGGTAGCCGAGTGGAAAGATTTATAAGCATTGACTACATGCAGAATGCAGTGGAGATCCAAGGCTAGAGCTAGTAAGGAAACACAATCTGTTGTGTTGTCATGCTTAGAGGTTCAATCGCTGATGATCGAACAGATTGTTTCTAAGTAAGAGGAGGATCCACTATTATCTAAATAGATCAGAAAATTAAAGGATGGAATGGAAAGCGATTACTTGAAAGGTTTCAACCTTGACCAAAATTGGTGGTTAAGGAAGAAAGGAAGACGGTGTGTTCCGAATGTGGGAAACATTAGGAAAGAAGTTCTTCGAGAATGCCATCGTTCGAAGTCCACCATTCATCCAGGAGGAACTAAGATGTATCACGATATGAAATGGAGTTATTTCTGGGAAGGTATGAGAAGTGATTTAGGCTTATGGGTGAAGCAGTGTTTGAACTATCAGTAGGTAAAAGCCAAACATCAAATTGAGTGGGTTACTTTAGCCTTTGATGTCACAGAATGGAAATGGGATTCTATCTCAATAAATTTTATCGACGGGTTGCCTTGGTCAAATCGAGGAATTGAAAGTATATGGGTCATAATGGATGGATTGAAAAAGTGTTCCCATTTCATTCCAACTAAGCCAACCAGGACAACACCTGGTTTAGCTAAGTTGTTTATGAAGAAAATAGTTTGACCGCATGGAATTGCTAGTAGTATAGTTAGTGATAGAGATTCCTTATTCACTAGCGAGTTCTGAAAGAGTCTATAGGAGACTTTAGGTACCAAGCTCAAGATGAGTACCGCTTACCATCCATCGACAGACGGATAAATAGAAAGAGTTAACAAAATCTTAGAAGATTTGTTAGGAGCTTGTGTGCTAGATTTTAGAGGATGATGGGAAGACCATCTATACTTAGTCGAGTTTTCGTATAACAACAGTTATTAGGCTTGTATAGGGAAGGAACCATTCGAAGCTTTGTATGGAAGGCCATGAAAATCTCCCATTTATTGGTTAGAGATTAAGGATAGGTTAGTTCTTGGTCCATATTTTAAAGAAGCTGCAGGAAAGGTTGAACTCATTTGAGCCAGAATGAAGGAAGCCCTGTCTAAGCAAAAGAGTTATGCTGATAGAAGATGGAAAGATTTAAAGTTCTTAGTTGGAGACCATTCTTTCGTTAATATATCACCAATGTATGGTGTAATTTAGTTTGGAAAGTCAGGAAAGTTGACACCGAGATTCATTGGACAATTTCCTATTTTAGAAATGATTGGAAAACTCGCGTATAAAGTGGAGTTACCAAATAGTTTGGCAGAAGTACATAACTTTTTTCATATTTCTCATCTAAGGAAGTGTATTCGAGATCCAGAGAATACTATAGCACCGACTGCATTAGATGACTTAGTAGTGAACCGAATTTAACTATAGTTAGAAAACCAGTACGTATAGTCGTAAGAGATGAGAAGAGCCTAAGGAACAAGACAGTCATATTATCCAAAGTCTAGTGGAGTGACGATGAAAGAGACTGTACTTAGGAAACTAAGAGCAAGATTCGAGATACTTATCCCAACTTGTTTCATGGTATGTTTTACCTTTATGATTGATTGTTATGTTTTACCTTTATGATTGATTGTTATGAGTACCTTATCATAATCAAGGATGAAATTATGTAAGGAGGGGAGTTTGCAATGATCTTAATTTTGATTAACATTATTTAGGACATTTGATTAGGTAAATTAAATGAAATAATGTAAATGGTTAAGGGATTGATATTTGTATAATTAGAGGTAGCCATGCCTAATTAACCAATGAACATAAGAGAAGTAAAATGAAATAGATAAGGGTAATAAGATAAGGGAAAAATAGGAATAATTTGTATTCTTATACCCTAAAACCCTCATGCCACTTTCATTTACTCATTAACACACAAAATTAAATCCAAGAGAGGCCGGCCTCCATTAGGAGAAAGCATGAGGAAGATAAGCTAAAATCAAGAGAAAGAAGCTTAACCAATTTAATACAAGAGCAAAACTCAACTCCTTAACAACAAGCTAAGATGAATAATAGGTTACATCTCATGTTTTCTTATTTTGGATTCTAGATCAGATCCGAGTATGCTTTGCAAAGTACCTTGCCATGTTTTAAAAGTTAAATAGATATATATATATATATATATATGCTTGTTGATGAATTTTTTTTGATCGTGTCGATTTTAAGACAAGTTTTGATTCTAAAAACCAATCAAATAACATCTAAATACCTTGCGTTTTTTATATACGGTCAGAAATAATATTTTAGAATTAGATTGCAAGTTTCATAATTTTTTGGGTTAATGTGGATTTATTACTAAATTTCTAGTGAAGAAAATGGTTAAATTGGGTCTAAATTAATTTCGGCAAATATATATTATCTTTGGGTCATGCACGACCAATTTTTCCATACCAATTTAAACTGACTTGAAACCACACTTATCAGCCAAATTGCATGGGAATACGAATAGTGAAAGAAAGAAAGAAAGTAGAAATAGAAAGAAGAAAGAAGAAAGAGAACAATCAGAATCTTACAATGGAACGAATAAACTATAATATAAACAAATCTTTACATGAAACCAAAATTGTTACCTTATTAACATATACAGACTTTAAATCAGAGCTACAACTATTCAATTTGGATAGTATATAACAATCCTGTCCTTACAACTAGTTGGCCACATAATCAAATACAGACCGAATATAAGCATCTACGTGAATACGTCTCCTGATTCCAGCTCCTCTCCTGAAGCTTCCACTCTTCCAGCTACACCTGGAAATATGCTCGGTCTGACCCAACCGTAAAGGAAAAACTCCAAGCCTAGGTCAGTCTGGTAAACTAGCGTGAGAACCACACACAACTTGATTTATTGAGGATTAAAAATCCAATGAAACAAAGGTACCTCGCAAGACCACGCCATAAATAAACATGTCAGGTTTTTACCTTACGGTAACCAAAACATTTCTTATAAAATCCTCTGATATTATAATAGTGTCCATATACAAATACTTATTCGAATAGCTGAAACTGTTACATTATTAAATTCCATCATACTAGCTACAAAGTGGGTTCTACAATCAAAACCGTAAAGGGCACGTAGGGAGAATAGATTTCCAACGAATGACTAGGCACTGGGGTACCACCTATCACAGTACCTGGTCTAGATTAGCGTATCGAGGACCCCTTCGTTCCCCTGCAACACAAGACCGGACTACCTCTTACTGGATAGCCCGAGTAAGATCGCCCCGCGGTTGGGATCAGCAACCGCACACACAGTCGAAATAAAAAGGGACATCTAGACAGGGATGACCTTACCCTACTTGGGTGCTACCAACTTAGCCTTGCTGCATATCCCCTGATTTTTATTCATTCCCAGTTGATGAGGTTCAAGGCTCAGCGTTGCCTTTTTAGAACATATCACTTAGAATGCACACCGTCCTCTGACGATGTTCTGAAAGCGTTCATCCATACAACTCCGTTCCGGGTTCGAACGGAACCGAAGGCACTATTCTTACTACATCCATTTTAGAATCACCCTCAGGATTAGTAGCGACTATGCGACGACCCGACTTTTTTTCCATAGAAAGTCATATCATCTTGAAGAAAGAAAGGGATAGAAAAAAGAAAAGAAAGAAGAGAAAGAAGAAACAACAACATAATCTCAACAGCGGAATGAATAAATTATATTAATAACGTAAGCATTACATAGTGTACAATAGTTATCAGAGTTACACGGACAATACAACACATACTAGACAGTTATAAACACCTGTCTAGTTATTACAACTCAATACAATACAGATCAACCACCCAGAGATACCAACACAGTGAAACACTATATTTATATCAACACGCAGAAGCCTCCTGCTCCACTGCTCCTCTACAATTCATCAAAGCTAAACTGAATCCCTTGGCTACTCGTAAAAATTTGAGTACCCAAGAGTTTAAGAAAAATAGAAATAAACTCCGGGTCAGACATGGGTCTAGTGTGAGTAATAGGTTAAAGTTGCGTAACTTTTGAAAAACCTTTGAAAAGAAAGGTATCACGTAAGACTTCCCACACATAAACATGGAAAAGTTTTTACCTTATGCTAACCAAAACATTTGATAGGAAATCTAGTGATATTATAATAGGTCTAGGGTTTTCAATTAAATATGAAATAGCCGAAATTGTTACATTCATTAAATTCCAGCCACTAGCTACAAAAATGGGCAATACAATCAAAACCATGGGCACTTATTGGATTTAGGATTCCATATAATGGTAGGGCTACCAGGGTACCGCCCGTCACAGTACGTGGCCTAGATCACCGTACCGAGGATCACTCCCAATCCCCTGCAACACAAAGCCGGAACCATTCCTTACTGAACAGTTCCGAACAAGACCACTCCACAGTTGTGATCAGCAACCGCACCACAAAGCCGAAATAAAAGGGAGATCTAGACAGGGTTAAATCTCGTCCTACTTGGACATGACCCACTTAGCCTTGCTGCACCTCCCCTGTTTTAGCCATTCCCGGTTAATGAGGCTTGAGGCTACAATTACCTTTATAGGACATATCACTTAGAATGCTCATCGTCCACCCGACGATGTTCTGGAAGCATTCAATCCATACAAGTTCGTTTCGGGTTCGAACGAAACCGAAGGCATTATCTCGTTACACTCATTTTGGAATCACCCTCAGAGTTAACGACGATAACTCTTGCACTTTGAATCTTCATCTTCACTTTAGATTCAAGCCTACCGTTAATTTGGATCGAAGTGGTTTTCGGATATCCAAATATGGAAACCCGTTTCCGGTTTCGTCAAAATCCAAAACGTGTCTTTTAAGGTCAAGTTGTTTTATAGTTTAAAATAATTTCAATTCATTATCTATTTACACACAGATAGATAACTCAAAGATTCATAATAGATAATCAACACTATCATCACCAACAGATAATCCATATCAGCATCACAATGCAACCAATGCATCCATATCATATAACATTACTCATCTCATGGCTGAGATTACAAACCATACATGGCAACCAATATCAATCATTCATACATAAGCAATGATCGAATGATCACACCATCTATAATTAATTTAAAATGAATTAAATTAATTACATCATCTCTAATTAATTTAAAGAAACTTAAATTTATTGCTTCATCATTATAATCCTGCTTAACTTAACCGTTAATTGATTACAAATCAATTAAATAATCACCATCTCATTAGTTATTCCAATTAATCATTCCTGATTAACAATTTTCTAATTACAATAAGTAATTAGCCTTTAAATTAATTACACAAGTTAATTATACTTAACTCTTACAATAATTAACTTTTAATTACTTAATCAATTAATTAACTAAAGTTAATTATATTAATCATTTATTAATTAATTACTTAATTATTAATTATTCCTTTCCATCATTAATTTTATTAATTAATGATTTCTAATTGCTCTTTAATTAATTCTCTTATTACAAATTAATTACATTAATAATTAATTTCAATCAAACCACATTAATCATCCTTGATTAATAACAATCCAGTAATTAACTACCCTTAATCACTCATTCCATAAATTAATTACTTTTAATTAATTATCTCAATTAATCCCTTGATTAATTACAAAGTAATTAAATCCAAATTACTTTCACTATCAAACATCTTTAATTACATTTAGTAATTATCAATCAATTACTTCCTAAGTAATTACATTCCCATTAATTACATTAAGTAATTATTCATCAAATCATTAAGTGTTTAAATTAATTAAACTTAATTAATTAACCTAAACAAATCACATTAACCTAATTAATTCAATTAAGTAATTAATTTATTAATTACTTTCATTAAGTAATTAAACTTAAACAATTACATAAATGATTATTATTAATTAATTAATCTAATTATTTATCAAAATTAATCATATTAATTAACTGTTAAATAATCTTAATTAATGACCTTCATTAACAATCTTTAATTACATTATTAAGAAATTAACTCAGATTAACCATCATTAATTAATATTTAATTATCAATTGATTAATCAATAATTCTTAAATTAATTAAGTGTTAATTACAATCTTAATTAATCCTTAATTACTTGATTAATTAATTCTTTAATCATTAATTAAAATCTAATTAACAATTCTTTATTACAGATTAACTAACCTTGATTAATTAATCTCAAGTTAATTAATCCAATTAAAAATTCTTAATTATTTAATTAATCATCCATATCATAAATTAATTAAATAATTAATTATTCATTTTAATTAACTTAATTATTTAATGAATCCAAATTCTTAAATTCTAACTTAATTTAAGAAAACATTTCTTACTTATATAAAGTATTTAAAAACACTTTGATTCAAATTTACTTTAAATTTCACTTTAAATTTCACTTTAAATTTCATTTTAAATTTCATTTTAAACTTAAGATACAAATTTAGCTTAAAAAAGGTTTTAAAAATAATTCAAAACCTTTTTATCTCATATGTTAAAAGAAACATCCACTTTATAAAATAAGTTTAAAAGAATTTAAATCCTAATTCAATTTAAATTCAAATCAATTTAAAAACATACTTAAACATTCCAAGTTATTAAAACAATTTCAATTCAAAAATTTCTTTAATTTAAAAATTGAAATACATGTTATCCCGCTTTTTGAAAAAGTCGTGATACCAAAAGATCGATCGAAAACAAAGGACAGTTCGTCTCGGAGATTGGTCATACTTTTCTTCACTATGGATATTGCTGAATTTTGTCCGAATCCAGATTGAGCTACAATTGATAGGACATGGCAAGAAAGATCATAGAAGTCAGCATCTCAAATTTCAAGTCAATCCGAGTCCATACGCTCAAGTTAGGATCGATTCGATTTGAAGGGAAAATCCCAGATTTCGTATCCATCACCGAACCCTAGTTCGTATCGATCACTTTCATATCGATCAGGTTCCAGTGACTTCGAATCCATCATAGTACCACAGTTCGTATCCATGAAGTTCGAATCCATCGAAGTGCCTCGGTTCGACTTGGTCTCATTCGAACCCATCGGCAGAAAGCCCACTTCGTATCCATCAGCCGAGGCAACGGCCACTGCTTCGCATCCATCACAGAAGCCTCTCTTCGTATCTATCTGGGCAGAGAAATTCGTATCCATCAGATCACCATCCTTCGTATCCATCGAAGGGCTCCAGTTCGCATCGATTGGCTTCGTATCCATGGAGAAGCTACAAGGCTCATATCCATCAGAAAAAGGCTTGTTCGTATCCATCGAACATCAGTTGTTCGACTCCATCAGCAACACTTGTTCGGATCCACGAGTGAAGCCTTCATTCATATCCATAAAGCCAGCAAGCTTAGATGATGTGTTATCCATCGATACGAATGCGTCGAGATATATGGAGTCGACGCAGTCAACTCGGAGCAAAGACCGGATCGAGGCGAAGTGTGCACTCCACGTCATCATGAAGGCGCGTGCCACCAATCAGTTCGAAGCGATCGATTCGAACGAATCGATTCGAACCAAACAGCCACACGAAAAACATCATTTCGTATCCACGATAACTCGAGATCTACTGATCCAAATTCCATGAAATTTTCACTGGAGCTTGCATACATGATGAGGAACGTCTCCACCAAATTTCAGCCCAATAGGACATCATCTTGATCGATATGAAATGACTTCGTATCGATCACAGATCGACTTAAAACTTTCTGAGGTTGGTCACGTGGGCCCACTCACGTGCCAGAAAAAGTCTTATGAGATTTGAGCGCGATCTCAGCCTCCTACGCCTATAAATAGAGCCCCAGAGCCAACAAAAAAAGGATATTTTGAGGCTCAAACGCGCAGACTCTGCCGAATCGAGATCTCCATCATCCTACATCATATTCTTGCTGTTGATTTCAAATTTCCAGTTGTAACTCGCTGTTGATTGCTGTAACAACTTGTAGTCATTGAAAGAGAATCAATAAAACTGCAAAAAACTTCACAGTGGTCGTAGGCAACATGCCGAACCACTATAAATCGCTTGTCTACGCATTTGCATTACTGTTATTTGGAGTTTTTGTTAGATAATACTCGTTTTCAATTTATATTCTTCATTATTATCTCTTCAACGACTCCCGAAGAGTGTTGTGACCAATTTTGGTGCAAACACTTTGGTGCTTTCACTGAGAAAACCCAGATTTTCTCCTGCTCTTTGGATCTGTCATCGATACCGGATTGAATAAATCTAAGAGAGAGATCCAGATCATCAAATCCAAAGTTCCTTCCCTTCTATTCAGATTTGCATAAAGTCTAGGATAGGAATTCAACCTTCAAGATGGTTAGCACAAGGACCACCTCTAACGCTGTCAATCAAGAAGAACAAGATAGACAGAATCCTGTGCCACTACCTCCATCTAATCAAGATGCTACTGGACACTCGGAACCATCAGGTCCGGTTACCCGACAGGAGTTACAGTTGCTACTCCAAGATCTTACCCAGAGTCGGCAACAATTAACAGAACAGCTACGCGCTAACGCCGAGCTGATCAACCAACTGGATCGCCAGAAGCGAAAGAGATCCAAGAGAGACCATGCTTCTCGCTCCTCCAACGAAAGTTCCTCCACTTCTGATTATCATAATCAATCTCCACGACCCTGGCCAGATTGGGGTCACATACAAACTGTTGGAAATCAACCGGCAATGACTGTTGGACAACTGAGAGTTGGTCCATCAGCCAGTTTCCAAACCAGGCCCTCCTCACGAGGAGGTGCCAATCCTCACTGCACCACAGAATACCACGCCACGAATGCCACGGATGAACCAAGGGTCGATGCCCCAAGTCAGTCAAACCCGGATAGTCGCCAGCATGGGCGTACCCCTGAACCGTACGTCGCAGAGGACTACGAGCCAAGAAGGCAAGATTCGGACCGCCAACAACATCCGGTCCAACTCCAAGATGTGGGATTCAATCACATTCCGGCACAAGCCACACAAAACATACAAATGCCGGATCTTCCGACCATGATCCGTCAGATGATTCGTTAGAGCCAGGGTCTCACCAATGACGATTGGGGAATTTCCAAAAGTCACACTCCTTTTACGGACAATATTCTTACTGCTAAACCCCCACGGCGATTCAGGATGCCAACTCTACCCATTTACGAGGGAAACTCCGACCCCAACCAACATATTCTGAAATATGAATGGTCGATGAGCGCTGCCAGAGCCGACGATGCAGTGAAGTGTCGTAGTTTCCCCATATCCTTAGGGGGCATCGCTACCATGTGGTTCACTCGACTGCCACCTCGATCCATCTCTTCATTCGATCAGTTGGCCACAAAATTTGTTGAACAATTCTGCATGCACATCGCAAGGCCGAAAGATATCAACACTCTGTCTAGCATCACCCAAGCTCCTGGAGAGACACTCAGACACTACTTAGAGAGATTCCATACTGCACGTGCGGAGATCAGCAATCTGAACGATAACTCCATCCTTATAGCGTTAACTAAGGGGATCGACCCCGATTCTGAGTTTGGCAATTGGTTAGCTGGAAAACCACCTGCATCATTGGACCGTTTCCACGCCAAGGCGGCTCAAATCCTGAGAAGGGAAGATGCGAAACAGTCTAGGAAAGCAAACTGATGTAGGACCAAGCACAGAAGGGATCCAAAGCAACATCGCAATCAAACAGTCCGGTGAGAGCTCCGGAAAAGTTCGGTTGAACGTCAAAAACAAACAAGCTCGGCAGAGAGAGAGCGTGAATCAAAATAGAAAACGAGATCAAAATCGTGGACCACAGCGCAAAAATCCTATGTTTGACAGTTATAATCCTTTGAATACATCACCGAAGAACTTGTATTTACAAACCTGTAATACAATTCAGTACCAAAAACCTGCACCAAAACCGTCGTCGGAGAGGCAAATCCAAATGGGTAAATTCTGCAGGTTCCATGAAAGCTACAGGCACAATACGAACGAGTGTCGCCACTTACAAGATCTCGTTGAAAAATTGATCAGAGAAAGAAGCTGGAACAGTTTGTGCCGGCATCGCATCCCGAAGAAGCGGGCCCATCAAATCAAAATATTGAACCCAATCGACCGAGACATGAGGACTCTACCCGTCCCGGCGGGAGATTGGTGATAAGCGCCGTCAGTGGCGGACCCGCTTTGTCAGGAGCCTGGTACGACGAGGATCTTCGTCGCTGTCACACATGACATGCTCTGTTCAATCTATGAATACTTTGCAATTTCCTTTACATTCTGAAGTTTGAATTTGTAATAAGGCACTGACTTTGCCATGTTTTTCCGTTCCAGTAATAAACTACTATCACTTCAAGCTTGAGCTGTGATTCATCGAATGCAACATTCAACAATCACGACACACGAAGAACTAAGTTCCATCAAACAATGGTATTTATTCAAATAGCGAGTGACTGTGATACGACCGACCACTCACTAAGTGAAACCTCAGCTCGGGGGCAAGCCATCACACCAAAGGCTGAATTGGACCAAACACACGACAGTCCTACAACAAACTCCAAATTCCCAGAGTGTGAATTGGAGTATAAACATCTAATAAATCGTTCCCAGACAGCGAACGGACTCCAAATTCCCATAGTGCGAATTGGAGTATAAACATCAAATAAATCGTTCCCAGAGTGCGAACGGACTCCGAATTCCCAGAGTGAGAATTGGAGTATAAACATCAAATAAATCGTTCACAGAGTGCAAACGAACTCCAAATTCCCAAAGTGTCCCAAAGTGCGAATTGGAGTATAAACATCAAATAAATCGTTTCCAGAGTGCGAACGGACTCCAAATTCCCAGAGTGCGAATTGGAGTATAAACATCAAATAAATCGTTCCCAGAGTGCGAACGGACTCCAAATTCCCAAAGTGTGAATTGGAGTATAAACACCAAATAAATCGTTCCCGGAGTGTGAACGGACTCCAACTTCTCAGGGTGTGAATTGGAGTATAAACATCTATTCCAGGTTCCCGGAGTGCGAACCAACCCATTAATGCAAACTCCAACTTCCCAGAGTGTGAAATGGAGTATAAACATCAATTCCAGTTCCCGGAGTGCGAACCCAACATACATGCTATCTTCAAATTCCTAGAGTGTGAATTGGAGCACAAATACCAAGTCAAAGTTCCCGGAGTGCGAACCGAAATATCAATACTAACTCCAAGTTGCTAGAGCGTGAAGTGGAGTATAAACATCAATTCCAGGTTCCCGGAGCGCGAACTGTATTACAAACATCGATAACTCTCAAATTCCCAAAGTGCAAACCAGATTATCGATCTCAAATTATCCTATGTCCCCAGAGTGTGGACATGTACTTAAGATTTGCAATAACTGCGATCAACCACTGTAATGCAATTGTTGTTCCCCGAGACTGGGGGGCAAAAAACTTAAGTGTTAATCACTAACCGAAGCAGTACAATTCCCGAAGTTCAACGCATTCATCAATCACGACATGTGATCAAGATTTTCAGACTTGGCAAATAAAACAAACTCTACTTGACGGTAAAAACACCACAAGCACACCGGACTGAAAGCCAAATGCTGCAAATACTTAAGCACAAAAGAAATGAGAATTAAAACAAAGAAATAGAATTTTATTTCAACTAACTGTATGTGAAGATTCATGTACAAAAAATTCCTACTAGTAGGGGGCCAAGCCTGCATCTATACATAGCCTATGAAAGGAAAATAAAAGTGACTTCCTAGCTGCCAAAAATGCACTAGAGGGGATCGTCTACTTCTTCTTCTTCGGTTTGCTCTTCAACGCGGAACCACTGGAACCACTAGCAGTCTTCCGCTTCGATCCCGTACCCTTTGGCGGATATTCTTCTGGCGAAGGCATGATATCGATATGCTCCTCCGAACTTGAACTTAAAGGAATATTCTCTTCTGGAGGAGTCGGAGGAGTCGGGTCTACCACCGGGGGAGGAATGGGCGCGATGGTTCCGACTAGCGTGTCCCCAGAAGATGTCATCACAAGAGGAGTGGGACCAACCGTCGTCGTAACACTTTCAGAATTACCGCCGTGTGCTGCCGCTTCCATCTCTGCATCGATTTGAGCGAGTATCTCAGCCTCATGAGTAGCACGAGACTCACGATAGGTAGCGGTGGACTGTGACGATCCGATAGAAACGGGCGGGAACGAGTCGAGAACAAATGGCATGTCAGCAAAAGGGTCACTGTGTTGGCCCAAGAGCTCATTCATCATCTGTTCGTCGAAAGTAAACGAACCCCCCTGTGGCCGTCTCTGTCGACGCGACCGTAGTCGTGATAACCGCCTCAGTGGTGATGACCTTTTGCACTTAATGCAACTCTTGACTTGCAAGAGGCGTTGTCGGCGCAACTTTGTTCACTGGACAAGAAAGAAAAGAAGTTGTCAGAACACGCTTCAATACAAATACTTCAGTTCAGACACATAGTAGATTTGTGCAGAGTACCTTCCTCAACTTGACTCGTGGATGACTGAACAGCTTCAGAAGAATGCTCCCTTATGGGAGATAAGCGTGGCTGCTCAGGGTTATAGCCTGGGACCAGTTGCGGCTCAGTCGCTGGCGTCGGCTCTGATCCAGATGAAGTAATCATCTCTGAACTTGTAGCTAGATGCACAACGCCAGACCCCTCACCAACTTCCAGGTGTTGGGTACCTAGTCTCTCTTTAGCATGAGAGATCGTGAAATCGTGGAGAACCTTCTTCTCATCATCAGTCAGTATACGGTTCTCCACCTCGAACTCATCAAAAACTTCGCCTGGATGTGATGCTTTCTCTTCTTCGACTAATAAATTCCAGGCATTGAACAAATGTGTCGGATAATCGTCAAGCCATGTCAAATTTCTGTGCCTCAGCACATTAGCATTACAAGTAATGAGAAGTTCTTCTATCTATGTCTCTAGCTTAGTTTCTGCTTGACGAACTTTATCATCAACTTCGGCTTCCGTTTCGCGGACCTTCTCCAAGGCCGCATCTCTTTCTCTCCCAAAATCCACCGCCTGATCACACGCCTCCTATGTGGAGACGTTAGCGGTGTCCCTCTCTTTCATAATCTCTGCAACTTTGGCCTTGAGCTCGTTTAGCTCTTTCAAGGCCGTATCCCGCTCAGCTGTTACGATGGTATTTCGGTGGAACATGTCCTCCACCGTAGCGTAATGCTCACGCTTCATCCCATCCATCGCTGCCTGAGCTTCATCCGCTTTTTTGAGAGCTTCAATCTCTGACTTTCGTGAAGACTCGGCCTCACTGCCGAGCGCTTGAATAATTCGGTCCTTTTGACCAAGTTCTTTCTCCAATTTCTCAATTGTAGCCGCTCGATCAAAGTCCACCTTTGACGCTTTCTTTGCGGTTTTCGACCATTCTTGATACTAGAAGAATACGTCTGAGAGATAGTTATGCATCGTAGGTGCAATTGTCGACGGTATCCTTTTTAGATGCGGGGGAAAAACGAACCCGTTAAAGCAAATTTCAGGAAATTCTTTCCTCAGCTGAGCAAGCCTAACCGCCCCTTCTCCCGAAGGCTCCATCAATGTCTTCTCTATTGACGAGGAGGCCGCGATCTTCGTTCTGCGATGAGTATCAGACCTCGATGGTTGGGAAGACGGCTTGGGCCGTGATGTTTCTGGGGCCTCGAAACATGAACCGGAGGCGGTGCAGGAGCTTTAGGAGGTGGCGTGCAAAATCGAGACCGACGCCTATAATCTTTGTCTCTGTCAGAGCGCTCATGACTCGAGCGCCCATAGTCATAGTCTCTATCTCCTTCCCTCCTATGTGATTCATAATATGAAGAAGACTGGCGTTTCTTGCGAAGGCTACCGAGCATCGAACCTCTACCAGACATAGTATCTGTGAAGCAAAAACATAAAACGAAATTAGTAATCTCTCACAGTAAACGTATCACACTTAGAAATCGTGTAGTGTCATGAAGTGTGAATGTGGGTGCAACCCCCCGACTAACCAGATGTGTCAACCGCACTAGTGGGCAAAGACTCGCTAAAAACTAAGGCTTCCGAAAGTTCGTTCAATTCGGCATCATGCTGCAAGGACACATCGTCCTTAATTGGAATATCGACAAGCCCTTCATAAAGATTCTCAATTCTCGGAGGAGACATCTACGAAATCTAATTTCGAGAGCGGGTCGGGCCGTGACAACCGATTTCCATCTTCCTTTTTTAGGTGGCTTAACAACGGCTGCCTTGCCTTTACTTTGTTCTTGGGTATCTTGGGCTACATTCGCAGATTCGCCCAGTGTTTCTTCATCGGTATGAATTCTCTCCGAGTCAGCCTCCTCAATTATGACAACTTTAGGCTTTCTTCGTTTGACTCGTTCTTTCGAGGCGGTTCTTAAGACATCGTCATGCATTATGCTTTGCCTCCGCTCAGTCAACCCAAGAATTTTGAGATTCCTGTCTGTCAATAGCAACTCGATATTCCTCTCTTCACTTGGGATTTCTTGAAAAACCCGCACTATCTCCTTGAAACGCTCACCTTTGGGTCGCTGAATTACGGCTGAAAAGGAAAAGAGATGCGAGTTCGACTTCAAATACATTGGTTTTATCAACTACCCGAAAAAATAGCAATACTCACGTCTAAATAGCCATCGCCGAGAAAACCCTAGGGGCCATCTGACGTAAAACCATTCCGTCCTGAAGTAGCTCAATCTAGTCCAAGCCCCTGTGATTACTTGGCAATTTCTCACTACCTCCAGGAACGTGAAAGATGGACTATCGGTCCGACTCTTGAAGTTAAACAAGAATCAGATCTCAATCGGGAGTGGCGGTCGATGGAGATACTCCATAAATGCAATGAACAAGCTATTGAGTGAAGCATATCCGTTCGGATGCAACTAAGATGGGGCAATCCTCAAAAACGACAATACTTCTCTTATATACTGGTTAAACGGAGGGAGTGTCCCAGCTGCACACGCGTGGCAATTGAATGCGGTATATCCCTCCGGTGGATTGTGCGGTCTATCATTTGGCCCCGGCAGTAACACGTCATCCATCGACAAACCATGCCTTAGGCATATTCTTCCTAGCATGTCTTCCGAAATGTTAGATGGAACAGAGTCCGATGGGTTACTAATGAAGGATGCGTCAGGTAACTCGTCCGGAGCTCGACCAATAACTTCAATCTCAATCTCCGCAACTTCAAGCACGGGAGGGACTGAACTCTGAGTTTCTTGCGGCTGCAAACTTGAAGTTTCCATAACTAGCTAACTCACGAGAAATCATCATTAGATGCTAAAAAGCCCGTGCATTCCCCGGTGTAAAGTGCATGAATGTGTCGTGCAGTGCATTACTTAAGAAATTTCTATAGAATAAACTGAAATGTATGAACGTCAAAACTCTGAAAATCAAATCGAAAATGACCGTCATCGCTGACCGTCACAACCTTACCATCCAGACGTAAGCGGTCGATCCAAGTTAAAGTTTATTATATTTTTGTTAAGTTACAGTTCCATCGGCGAGCTTCGAAAGGTAGTCCAATATGCAGTTCTATGGTCAAGTTCAGTCATGCAAGGCAGAAGCTCGTCAGAGTCAAATATTTTTATGTGCAAAAAATTCTCTGAATTCATCTAATTTCAACTTGGAATCGTTCGCTGCAGTCCAAATTCGTATCGAGTCTAAGATATATCATCAACCATGTTCGAACCGATACGTTTCATATCGATCATGTTCGAATCGATACGTTTCGTATCGATCACGTTCGAATCGATGCCTTTCGTATCGATCAGTTCGACTCAATACGTTTCGTATCCATCAGGCCCGACTCGATACGTTTCGTATCGATCCAGTTCGAAACGATTCATTTCGTATCGATCAAGGGCACGCCATTTCACATCGATCTGAGAACCTTGGCTTCACATCGATCACCGCTTTCATATTCGTACAGATATGAAATCGCATAATCTCCTTCGATTCGAAAACTCCACAACTCCTTCTTCTCCAAAAAGGCCTTAACTCCATGGCCATGCTCCATCCCCACTCTTGCTCTCACTCGCCCAGATCTTAAATTCATCGAAACCGATCATAAAAGCAAGAAGGATGGACTAAGATTTCGAGTTTCATCGTTCTAAACATAATTCTATCCATTAAATACCTGATTTTAATGTCTAAGTTTGAAGGATTAAAGGAATGAATCGATTCGAAGGCTAACAGTTCTTTCTCTCTATCGATACGAAAGTGAAAGGCGGTAGTAAAAGTAAAAAAGGTGAAAAATGGCTAAGTCCATACTATTTATACGAAGCCATGGAAGAACCGAGTCGATTCGCCTCCCAGTCAACTTGACCGGTTGCAACCAGTCAAAACACAGATCGGTTCGAAAGCTCCGTTCGAATCCATATGCATGAGGCCTTATTGATGCGAAATTACCCTCATACTTCATCGATACGAAGTACACAACTAAGGCAGTGTTGAAGACATTGAATCCCATCGATGCGAAACGGACAGTGAGCACATCGACTCAAAGCCCTCGTTCACATCAACAAGTTTGCAACTCCATCCACTGCATATCGATACGAACAACGATTTCGTATCCATCAAAACCTATCGATACGAACAGATATTTCATATCCATCATTTCTCATCGATACGAACAGATGTTTCGTATCCATCCAAACTCATCGATACAAACGGATGTTTCGTATCCATCCTAGCTCACTAATACGAACTATCATTTCGTACCCATAATTTCCTATCGATACGAGCAGATGTTTCGTATCCATCCAGGCTCATCGATACGAACTATCATTTCGTATCCATCATTTCGACTCGCATCGATATGAAAAACTACTTTTCAGCCTTTTACATCGATTCAGGAGAGGATCGATACAGGAGGATAGTCAAAAACAACCATCAAGCGTTGCTTCAACTCGAATTCCAAATCGGTTCAGGAGAGAATCGATACAAAATTCAATAACAAACAAAACTGACAACGAATCGTGGACACACAACGTTAACAAGACTCAAATTAACATATGTGCATATATGTCAGACTAATATTCAATTTTAAACATTCACAGGGATCGAATACTCATCTTGTTACGATTACAACAACCAACAGCCAAGCACTATTCTACAGCAATCAATCATACCAAAGCAAGGTTACAACCTTCGACAAAAGAGCAATGATTGTTCAGAGAGAAATCGCAGCTTTTCAAAGCACGTCATGTTTCCATAAGACGTACTTTGGGGGCCAAATGTTATCTCGCTTTTTGGCAAAGCCGTGATACCAAAAGATCGTTCGAAAACAAAGGACAGATTGTCTCAGAGATTGGTCATACTTTGCTTCACTATGGATATCGCTGAATTTTGTTCGAGTCCAGATTGAGCTAGAATTGATAGGACATGACAAGAAAGATCATAGAAGTCAGTATCTCAAATTTCAAGTCAATCCGAGTTCATACGCTCAAGTTATGATCGATTCGATTTGAAGGGAAAAGCCCAGATTTCGTATCCATCACCGAACCCTAGTTCGTATCGATCACTTTCGTATCGATCGGGTTCCAGTGACTTCGAATCCATCATAGTACCACAGTTCGTATCCATGAAGTTCGAATCCATCGAAGTGCCTCAGTTCGACTCGGTCTCCTTCGAACCCATCAGCAGAAATCCCACTTCGTATCCATCAGCCGAGGCAACGGCCACTGCTTCCCATCCATCACAGAAGCCTCTCTTCGTATCCATCTGGGCAGAGCAATTCGTATCCATCAGATCACCATCCTTCATATCCATCGAAGGGCTCCAGTTCGCATCGATTGGCTTCGTATCCATGGAGAAGCTACAAGGCTCATATCCATCAGTAAAGGCTTGTTCGTATCCATCGACCATCAGTTGTTCGACTCCATCAGCAACACTTGTTCGAATCCACGAGTGAAGCCTTCATTCGAATCCATCAAGCCAACAAGCTTAGATGACGTGTCATCCATCGATGCGAACGCCCCGAGATATACGGAGTCGATGCCGTCAACTCGGAGAAAAGACCAGATCGAGGCGAAGTGTGCGCTCCTCGTCATCATGAAGGCACGTGCCACCAATCGGTTCGAAGCGATCGATTCGAATGAATCGATTCGAACCAAACAACCACACGAAGAACATCATTTCATATCCACGATAACTCGAGATCTACTGATCCAAATGCCATGAAATTTTCACTGGAGCTTGCATACATGATGAGGAACGTCTCCACCAAATTTCAGCCCAATTGGACATCATCTTGATCGATACGAAATAACTTCGTATCGATCACAGATCAACTTGAAACTTTCTGAGGTTGGTCACGTGGGCCCACTCACGTGCCAGGAAAAGTCTCCCGAGATTTGAGCGCGATCTCAGCCTCCTACGCCTATAAATAGAGCCCCAGAGCCAACAGAAAAAGGATCTTTTGAGGCTCAAGCGCCAGACTCTGCCGGATCGAGATCTCCATCATCCTACAACATATTCTTGCTGTTGATTTCGAATTTCCAGTTGTAACTCGCTGTTGATTGCTGTAACAACTTGTAGTCGTTGAAAGAGAATAATAAAACTGCAAAAAACTTCACTGTGGACGTAGGAAACACGCCGAACCACTATAAATCGCTTGTCTACGCAGTTACATTACCGTTATTTGGAGTTTTTGTTAGATAATACTCGTTTTCAATTTACATTCTTCATTATTATCTCTTCAACGACTCTCGAAGAGTGTTGTGACCAATTTTGGTGCAAACAATACAGATTTAAACCTCATTCCAGTTTTTAAATTAAATTTTAAAAACTTTACTTACATTCTACATCTTCATTTTAAAAATTAAAATCATTTAACCTTTTCAATGTAATTAAACAATTTAAATTTAAACTTATTTTATTTTAGAAACTGAAGTTTAAACCCAATCCAGATTTCAAAAACTCAGATTTAAACTGATTTTAAAATTTCAATTTACAATTTCAAACTTCTAGTTCAAATGCAAAACCACATATGCTTTTAAACTTAAAGTTGGTTAAAACCTCATTTAAATTTTAAAACTTAAATTATTTCAAATTTCAGATTTAAACTAGTTTGAATTCATATTCAATTTCAGATTTTAAAAACTCGTTTTAAATTTCAATTTGCATTTTATACTATTCTTTAATTTTAAAAACAGAAACAGGTTTTCTCTTTTTATTTTAAACCAAACTAAAATTTAAAAATTCAAATTATTACAAAGACCAAGATTTAAGCTATTTGGATTCATATTTAAATTCAAGTTTTAAACTTAGTTCAGATTTTAGTTTACATTTAAACTTTACTTCTAATTTTTAAAAACTATAACAGGTTTTCTGTTTTGTTTTGTAAAACCTGAAACAAATCATATACCCGAGCCACCTTACATTACTTGGAGTCAAAAACTTATCTGCTTCGAGCAGAAACTCAAATCCCCCGAGACTATCTCGAGGTAACTGAAATCCTGAAACCACCTCAACATTCACCACATCCCTCTATGCACATGTACAGCGACACCGGCCTCCTCCGATCAACTCCGATGACTGGAACAAGTCATCGATCACCCAGGCATCCCATATACATCACCATTACCCAGTTTCCCCCTCAAAATTAAAAATTGATGTCAAATTCCAACCTGAAACAAACTGGAACTGGAAGCAACAATTCAACCAAAACCTGTCAACGACCTTCGCCCTAACACCTTCGACCACCGTTGACTCAGCAACTCCGGCGAAAACTTCGTCAACTCACCATTTACCAAAACCCAAGACCCCAAGCAACTCGATCCATTACATTTGCCGAAAAGTTCAATTCTTCCTAGCCACAGAAAAACTAGGGTTCTAATCTTCAATCACAAATCCAGCATCACCAAATTTCAGTGCAACCAAATGAATAATTTTCCCAACATCTCCGATAACTTCTCCTCCTCCAGGAACAATCTCGTCACCTCAAACCACTTGTGGCAACAGAGATGCCCAAAAACTCATATCGCAGTCAAAAGAAAACTGCTCTCTGAATATAGTATTAAAAATTGTAATTCTTGGTTTATAATTCATAATTTTGTATGAAGTTTTAATTCATAATCCTGAAACATTGATTTGTAATGTTTAAAATTTTCACTTTTACAAATTTTAGCTCTGTTATTTATGTTTCCAGGCAAAACAAAAATCTATTCAACTTATATAAATTTTTAAAACTTTCTCTATGACCTAGCAATCAATTTTAGTTTACATTCTAAATGATAACAGAGATTACAATAGGAGGAAATGGATTTTAAAATCGAACAGAAGTTTGAAATTGAGAAACAAAAAATATAACAAAGAATAAGCATGCACGTAGAAATATTTTCACATATATGTATTCACAGCAAATTCATATTATAAATTCATTTCTTATTAAAAGAATGAAAACAACTTTTACCTATTAAATTAATTTTTAAAAATTGAGTTACTCACCTGATTTTAAGCATGCAGACAGAGCACAATTTTTGAAAAGTTTCTGAATCCTTTGCAAACTTGCTTGAAAATAGCTTTAAGACTTGAGTTGTTTGAATGTTGTTAACATGCATGCAGATTTGCTTTTAAAAGTTTTAAACGTGAATGCTTGCTTACTGAAAGATTGTTGTATGTAGAGGCCACTTCCCAGATTTTTGAAGAGATGCAATTTTTTTTCTTGATTTCCAGATTTAAAAGAAGGGAATGCAGATTTGCTTTTTGGGGAGAGTGAATGCAAATTGGTTTACATGAATTTGATATGCATTTGAATAGGTTGCATCAGATTTGCATGTTGAAGAAACTGGAAATACTTTTGGTGCTTGGTTTGAAAATGCTTTGAACTTGAAAATGAAGTTGTATGCAGGTTACAGATTTGTTTTTAGAGTGAGTTGTTTTCTCATTTTTATCTGAAAATTTCTTGGTTATGGAATGAAAATGAGAAACAAGGGAATGGGAAAAATGTAAGTTTACATAACTTTATTTATGATTTAATTAAAATCAAAGAAAAATAAAAATTAAAACAATGACACTTGTCTTTAGTTACTAACACTTGTTAACTTTTTTATGTGTTTAAATTACACATGGTAATTATGTTCTAAGATACTTACACTTGTCCATTTAAATAATCAGTATTTTTAATTAAGTGTTAATGAAAGTTTTAAACTTAATTAATTAGTTCTTTAATACTTAGTTATATATAAAAATAATAATTAAAGAATAAACCAATTATAATTATAAATAAAAACAATATACAAATCAATTATTTGAAACTAATAATTTTAATCATTTAAAATAAATTTATAAAAGAGATTGTAACTTATTTGTTATTTGAATAAATGTTTCATTTATAAGTTGTATTTAAATTCTCATATTTAATTTACAAATCACAATTATTAATCAATATTTTAAAAAGAAAATAAGACAAACATTTTTATAACTTTATTAATATTCAAGTTTAAGTCAAAATATATTTCAAACAAATAAAACATTTGTCTTATGTGTTTAAAATCATGTAGTTATTTTATTAAATAGCTTTTGAAAAGCTTAAATAAAAAATAAATCATAATTTCCCAATTTCAAAATATAATAATTAGAAAATATGCCTTATTAATTTAAATTAAAACCAACTCATCTATTTAAAATATACAAATATATATACAGATTATAAATAGAAAATAGTTTATTAACTTATTAAAAAATAAATTCACTAACTACATATTTAATAAAAGAAGATTGTTAAATCAATTCAAATTTATTTATAATAAATTATTAAATCAATTTAATTTTAAACACAGATTATTAAATTTATATTGTCAAAAATTCCGGGATATCACAATCCACCCCCCTTAAAAGAATTTCGTCCCTGAAATTTAAAACAAAGGTAATTTAATAATCTTATTTAAGATTTAATTTTAAAATACAGCATATAATAATCATATGCCAACAACCAAAGCAATCAATTCACACAATCAAAACAAATATAACTTTCCAGAAAAATTCTGAATAGAACTTCCACGTTTAAATCTAATTAGTATAGCAAATTTTCTAATATTTTGAAATTGGAAAATTGTGATTTTATTTTTGATTTAATCTTTCCAAAGCTATTTAATAAAATAAATGTGACGACCCGACTTTCTACTCCCAGAAAATCGCATCATCTTGAAGAAAGAAAGGGATACAAAAGAGAAAAGAAAGAAGAGAAAGAAGAAACAACAACAGAATCTCAACAGCGGAACTAATAAATTATATTAATAACATAAGTATTACATACTATATAACACCAATGAGAATTACACAGACAATACAACACATACTAGACTGTTATAGATATCTGCCTAGTTATTACAACTCAATACATTACAAAGAACACTCAGAGATACTAACACAGCGAAAAACTATATATCTACATGCAGAAGCCTCCTTCTCCATTGCTCCTCCATAATTCGTTAAAGCTAACCTGAATCCCTTACAAACTTGTTTGAATGCTTTAAGACTTGAGTTGTTTGAATGTTGTTAACATGCATGCAGATTTGCTTTTAAAAGTTTTAAACTTGAATACTTGCTTTTGTATTATGATTTGATTTATAATTTTGAAACTTTGAATTGTAATGTTTGAGTTTGCATCTTATACAAATTATTACTCTGTTATATTTTCCTTCAGATAAAACAAAATTTTATTTAACTTATATAAATTTTAAAAACTTACTTTATCTCGAAATAAACAAGTTTCATTCAAAGATTAAAACATAACAGCAAACAAATCAAAGAAAAAGGATTTTTTATCAACTAGAACTTATATTGTAAATAGTCAGAACATAAGTGCAACAGACATACACCTCTTTCCAACATATACATATACACAGCAAATTCAAAATGTTTAGTCATTTCTAAATAAAAGCATGAAACAACTTTTACCTACTTAATTTTTTAAAGGTTGAGTTACTCACCTGATTTTAAACATGCAGACGGAGCACAGTTTTTGAAAAGCTTCATTTTAAAGTTAAGATTTTTTAGAATGAAAACCAATTTATCTAAACAAGGTTTTAAAACAATTTAAAACCTTTTTATCTTATATGTTAAAGAAACATTCATTATATAAGATAAGTTTAAAAGAATTTGAACCAAATTCATCTTTAAATTTAAATTAGTTCAAAATACACCTCAAACATTTCCAAGTTATTTTAAAACAAATTCAATTTAAAATTCCTTTAATTTAAAAAAACTGAAATACAGATTTAAACCTTTATTCCAGATTTAAACTTAAATCTTTAAAAGCTTACTTACATTTTAAACTCCATTTTAAATTCAAATCATTTAATCATTTAAAGTAATTGAACAATTTAAATTTATACTCATTTTATAAAAAAACTGAAGTTTAAATTTAATTCTAGATTTAATTACCCAGATTTAAACTTATTTTAAATTTCTAATTTGTAATTTGTAATTAATTGTGTTAATACTGTGACGACCCGACTTTTTCTCCGTCGAAAGTCGTATCATCTTGGAGAAAGAAAGGGATAGAAAAGAGAAAAGAAAGAAGAGAAAGAAGAAACAACAACAGAATCTCAACAGCGGAACGAATAAATTATATTAATAACGTAAGTATTACATAGTATACAACAGTTATCAGAGTTACACAGATAATACAACACATACTAGACAGTTATAACCACCTTTCTAGTTATTACAACTCAATACAATACAGATAAACCACCCAGAGATACCAACACAGCGGAACACTATATTTATATCTACACGCAGAAGCCTCCTGCTTCATTGCTCCTCCACAATTCGTCAAAGCTAACCTGAATCCCTTGGCTACTCATAAAAATTTGAGTACCCAAGAGTTTAAGAAAAACAGAAATAAACTCCAGGTCAGACATGGGTCTGGTGTGAGTAACAGGTTAAAGTTGCTTAACTTTTGAAAAACCTTTGAAAAGAAAGGTATCACGCAAGACTTCCCACACATAAACATGGAAAAAAAATTTACCTTGCGCTAACCAAAACATTTGATAGGAAATCCAGTGATATTATAATAGGTCTAGGGTTTTCAAGTAAATATGAAATAGCCGAAATTGTTACATTCATTAAATTCCAGCCACTAGCCACAAAAGTGGGTAATACAATCAAAACCGTGGGCACTTATTGGATTTTGGATTCTATACAATGGCAGGGCTACCGGGGTATCGTCCGCCACAGTACGTGGCCTAGATCATCGTATCGAGGATCACTCCCAATCCCCTGCAACACAAAGCTGGAACCATTCCTTACTGAACAGTTTCGATCAAGACCACCCCGCAGTTGTGATCAGCAATCGCACCACAAAGACGAAATAAAAGGGACATCTAGACAGGGGTAAATCTCATCCTACTTGGGCATGACCCACTTAGCCTTGCTGCACCTCCCCTGTTTTAGCCATTCTCGGGTTGATGATGCTTGAGGCTACGATTACCTTTATAGGACATATCACTTAGAATGCTCATCGTCCACCTGACGATGTTCTGGAAGCATTCAATCCATACAAGTTCGTTCCGGGTTCGAACGAAACCGAAGGCATTATCTCGTTACACTCATTTTAAAATCACCCACAGAGTTAACGACGACAACGCTTGCACTCTGAATCTTCACCTTCACTTGATATTCACGACCTACCGTTAATTTGGATCAATGTAGTTTTTTGGATATCCAAGTATGGAAACCCGATCCCGTTCTCATCGAAATCCAAAAAGTGTCTTTTACGGTCAAGTTGTTTTAGAGTTTAAAACAATTTCAATTCATTATATATATACACACAGATAGATAATTCACAAATTCATAATAGATAATCAACATTATCATCACCAACATAGAATCCATATCAGCATCACAATGCAACTAATGCATCCATATCATATAACATTACTCATCTCATAGCTGAGATTACAAACCATACATGGCAACCAATATCAATCATTCATACATAAGCAATGATCTAATGATCACACCATCTATAATTAATTTAAAATGAATTAAATTATTTACATCATCTCTAATTAATTTAAAGTGAATTAAATTAATTACTTCATCATTATAATCCTGCTTAACTTAACCATTAATTGATAACAAATCAATTAAATAATCACCATCTCATTAGTTATTCCAATTAATCATTCCTGATTAACAATTTTCTAACAACAATAAGTAATTAGCCTTTAAATTAATTACACAAGTTAATTATACTTAACTCTTACAATAATTAACTTTTAATTACTTAATTAATTAATTAACTAAAGTTAATTAAATTAATCATTTATTAATTAATTACTTCATTATTAATTATTCGTTTCCATCATTAATTTTATTAATTAATGGTTTCTAATTGCTCTTTAATTAATTCTCTTATTAAAAATTAATTACAATAAGTAATTAATTTCAATCAAACCACATTAATCATCCTTGATTAATAACAATCCAGTAATTAACTACCCTTAATTACTCATTCCATAAATTAATTACTCTTAATTAATTATCTCAATTAATCCCTTGATTAATTACAAAGTAATTAAATCCAAATTACTTTCACTATCAAACATCTTTAATTACATTTAGTAATTATCAATCAATTACTTCCTAAGTAATTACATTCCCATTAATTACATTAAGTAATTATTCATCAAATCATTAAGTGTTTAAATTAATTAAACTTAATTAATTAACCTAAACAAATCACATTAACCTAATTAATTCAATTAAGTAATTAATTTATTAATTACTTTCATTAAGTAATTAAACTTAAACAATTACATAAATGATTATTATTAATTAATTAATCTAATTATTTATCAAAATTAATCATATTAATTAACTGTTAAATAATCTTAATTGATGACCTTCATTAACAATCTTTAATTACATTATTAAGAAATTAACTTAGATTAACCATCATTAATTAATATTTAATTATCAATTGATTAATCAATAATTCTTAAATTAATTAAGTGTTAATTACAATCTTAATTAATCCTTAATTACTTGATTAATTAATTCTTTAATCATTAATTAAAATCTAATTAACAATTCTTTATTACAGATTAACTAACCTTGATTAATTAATCTCAAGTTAATTAATCCAATTAAAAATTCTTAATTATTTAATTAATCATCCATATCATAAATTAATTAAATAATTAATTATTCATTTTAATTAACTTAATTATTTAATGAATCCAAATTCTTAAATTCTAACTTAATTTAAGAAAACATTTCTTACTTATATAAAGTATTTAAAAACACTTTGATTCAAATTTACTTTAAATTTCACTTTAAATTTCATTTTAAATTTCATTTTAAACTTAAGATACAAATTTAGCTTAAACAAGGTTTTAAAAATAATTCAAAACCTTTTTATCTCATATGTTAAAAGAAACACCCACTTTATAAAATAAGTTTAAAAGAATTTAAATCCCAATTCAATTTAAATTCAAATCAATTTAAAAACACACTTAAACATTCCAAGTTATTAAAACAATTTCAATTCAAAAATTTCTTTAATTTAAAAACTGAAATACAGATTTAAACCTCATTCCAGTTTTTAACTTAAATTTTAAAAAACTTACTTACATTCTACATCTTCATTTTAAAAATTCAAATCATTTAACTTTTTCAATGTAATTAAACAATTTAAATTTAAACTTATTTTATTTTATAAACTGAAGTTTAAACCCAATCCAGATTTCAAAAATTCAGATTTAAACTGATTTTTAATTTTTAATTTACAATTTTAAACTTCCAGTTCAAATGCAAACCACATATACTTTTACACTTAAAGTTGTTTAAAATCTCATTTAAATTTTAAAACTTAAATTATTTCAAATTTCAGATTTGAACTAGTTTGAATTCATATTCAATTCCAGATTTCAAAAAATCAGTTTAAATTTCAATTTGCATTTTGTACTATTCTTTAATTTTTAAAACAGAAACAGGTTTTCTGTTTTTACTTAAAACCAAACTAAATTTTAAAAATTAAAATTATTACAAAGACGAAGATTTAAGCTATTTGGATTCATATTTAAATTCAGTTTTTAAACTTAGTTCGGATTTTAGTTTACATTTAAATTTTACTTCTAATTTTTAAAAACTATAACGGGTTTTCTATTTTGTTTTGTAAAACCTGAAACAAATCATATACCCGAGCCACCTTACATTACTTCGAGTCAAACTTATCTGCTTCGAGCAGAAACTCAAATCCCCCGAGACCATCTCGAGGCAACTAAAATCCTGAAACCACCTCAACATTCACCACATCCCTCTGTGCACATGTACAGCGACGCCGGCCTCCTCCGATCAACTCCGATGACTGGAACAAGTCATCGATCACCCGGGCAACCCATATACATCACCATTACCCAGTTTCCCCCTCAAAATTAAAAATTGAGGTCAAATTCCAACCTGAAACAAATTTGAACTGGAAGCAACAATTCAACCAAAACCTGTCAACGACCCTCGCCCTAACACCTTCGACCACCGTTGACTCTGCAACTCCGGCGAAGACTTCGTTAACTCACCATTTACCAAAACCCAAGACCCCAAGCAACTCGATCCATTACATTTGCCGAAAATTTCAATTATTCCTAGCCATAAAAAAACTAGTGTTCTAATCTTCAATCACAAATCTAGCATCACCAAATTGTAGTGCAACCAAATGAATAATTTTCCCAACATCTTCGATAACTTCTCCTCCTCCAGGAACAATCTCGTCACCTCAAACCACTTGTGGCAACAGAGATGCCCAAAAACTCATATCACAGTCAAAAGAAAACTGCTCTCTGAATATAGTATTAAAAATTGTAATTCTTGGTTTAAAATTCATAATTTTGTATGAAGTTTTGATTCATAATCCTGAAACATTGATTTGTAATGTTTAAATTTTTCACTTTTACAAATTTTAGCTATGTTATTTATGTTTCCAGGCAAAAAAAAATTTATTCAACTTATATAAATTTTGAAAACTTTCTCTATGACCTAACAATCAATTTTAGTTTACATTCTAAATAATAACAGAGATTACAATAGGAGGAAATGGATTTTAAAATCAAATAGAAGTTTGAAATTGAGAAACAAAAAATATGACGGAGAATAAGCATGCACACAAAAATATATTCACATATATGTATTCACAGCAAATTCATATTATAAATTCATTTCTTATTAAAAGCATGAAAACAACTTTTACCTATTAAATTAATTTCTAAAAATTGAGTTACTCACTTGATTTTAAACATGCAGGCAGAGTACAGTTTTTGAAAAGCTTCTGAATCCTTTGCAAACTTGCTTGAAAATAGCTTTAAGACTTGAGTTGTTTGAGTGTTGTTAACATGCATGCATATTTGCTTTTGAAGTTTTAAACTTGAATGCTTGCTTGCTGAAAGATTGTTGTATGCAGAGGCCACTTCCCAGATTTTTGAAGAGATGCAGTTTTTTTTCTTGATTTCCAGATTTAAAAGAAGGGAATGCAGATTTGCTTTTTGGGGATAGTGAATGCAAATTGGTTTACAGGAATTTGATATGCATTTGAACAGGTTGCATCAGATTTGCATGTTAAAGAAACTGGAAATACTTTTGGTGCTTGGTTTGAAAATGCTTTGAACTTGAAAATGAATTTGTATGCAGGTTACAGATTTTTTTTAGAGTGGGATGTTTTCTCATTTTTATCTGAAAATTTCTTGGTTATGGAATGAAAATGAGAAAGATGGGAATGGGAAAAATGTAAATTTATATAACTTTATTTATGATTTAATTAAAGTCAAAGAAAAATAAAAATTAAAACAATGACACTTGTCTTTACTTACTAACACTTGTTAACTTTCTTATGTGTTTAAATTACACATGTTAATTATGTTCTAAGATACTTACACTTGTCCATTTAAATAATTAGTATTTTTAATTAAGTGTTAATGAAAGTTTTAAACTTAATTAATTAGTTCTTTAATACTTAGTTATATATAAAAATAATAATTAAAGAATAAACCAATTATAATTATAAATAAAAACAATATACAAATTAATTATTTGAAAATAATAATTTTAATCATTTGAAATAAATTTATAAAAGAGATTGTAACTTATTTGTTATTTAAATGAATAAATGTTTCATTTATAAGTTATATTTAAATTCTCATATTTAATTTACGAATCACAATTAATAATCAATATTTTAAAAAGAAAATAAAACAAACATTTTTATAACTTTATTTAATATTGAAGCTTAAGTCAAAATATATTTTAAACAAATAAAACATTTGTCTTATGTATTTAAAATCATATAGTTATTTAATTAAATAGCTTTTGAAAAGCTTAAATAAAAAATAAATCATAATTTCCCAATTTCAAAATATTATAATTAGAAAAATGTTTTATTAATTTAAATTAAAACCAACTCATCTATTTAAAATATACAAATATATATACATATTATAAATAGAAAACAGTTATTAACTTATTAAAAAATAAATTCACTAATTACATATTTAATAAAAGAAGATTGTTAAATCAATTCAAATTTATTTACAATAAATTATTAAATAAATTTAATTTTAAACACAGATTGTTAAATTTATATTTTTAAAAATTCCGGGATATCACAGACTAGCCCTTGCACTTCACTGCTCCATCTTCGACTCCAATCTCTAGTCTTCATTACGAAAACGTACTCTTTGGATCAAAGTGGTTTTTGGATTTCAAATCCGATCCCGGTCTCTTCGAACCAACGTTCGCTATTTTTCGGCAATCTCAACCATGGTTCTTTAGGAAATAAACCGACGAAATACAAGATCGGAGTTCACCTCCTAACCGTTGGTGGACAGGTCTCCTTATAATTTGTCCTAGAGGATAAACGAGTTTATACGTACGATATAGCACCTCGAACGTTAACCGTGCCATATAATTCTCGAGTTTCCTCTAAATATTTCCAAAGTTAAGTTTTGTCCAGAATTGATAGTTGGTTATTTAACTATCAACACAATCAATCAATTCAACCAATTTATTTCCATTGCAACTATTAAGCCTTGTTCTCATTTTAAGTCTAAACAGATTAAAATAAACAATTTAATTAGGTAAATACATATATTTAAAACAACTTCTTTCAAATCATACTTATAAAATTTCCAAATACATTTCTCAAGTCTATTAAATAAAAATACTGTTTTTATAAAAAAATTCTATAATATATTATTTTCAAACAACACTTATATTTAATAGATTATATTGAAGAAAATATACATAAATACTAATTTAATAAAAAAATTACTTTTTAAATAAATATTACAAAAATTGTTTTTATACTTGAAATAGTTTAAATAATACGTACTTATAAAAATTATACCTTTATAACGATTTCCAAAAATAATAATAAACTAATTTTGATATTTCCAAAATACTTATCAATTCTTTTAAAAACATTATTAAAAATAATATTTATTTTTAAAACAAAACTAGGTTCAAATCCAATCCAAACAGAGTAAGGCTTATCAGTCTCAATGGTACTTATCAATCTACAATTCATAGTCAATACTGATATTCAAAATCAGTCAGCTTCCATAGATCGATTCACATTATATTCTCAAATATAACTAACGGCAAATAACAGATATATGCATGAATAACAGATCAGAAATTATCATGGCTAGTAAACAATTACACAGATAATATTAGATCGATGGCTTATACTACCACAGAAGGTAAATTAACTATTTAGCGGAATGGTGTCTGATTCCGTTGACCAGATGTCAACCAGTTTGAATAATGTAAAATAAACACATCTATTCTGTTCGGGAACGTACTAACAGACTAGCTGTATAAAATTATACAATGGCATTCATTTCCAATTGGTAATTAAATTCAATTTGAACAAGCTTATAAAATTTACTTGTTTAACTTCACAATGGATCGTACGATGACATAATATCCGTCGATATGAACCATCTTCATAATAACACTTTATAATATGTGAAATTAAATAATTATTATAAAATCATTTAAAAAATTTGTATTAATTCAAAAGTATAAAGAATTTGTTTTCCCTTATTTATCTTAATTACACCTTACTTTATTCAAATAAAATCAAGGGTAAATAAATTAATTATTAATTTAAAAAGCTTGACTAGTTTATAACAAAATAACTTATGTACATGGGTTAAATTAAATGGACTTAAAGTAGAAATATTTTCATATATTTTAAAATTCCTTTGTCTATATAAAACTTTAAATAAACATTTAATATTAAAGAAAATTGGTTTAAAAGTTTTACTTTAAATCGTGTTTATTATAAACTTTGGAAGGTCAATTGGTTATGTATTTTGTTTTAATTTTATAACCAGATCCTTTTATTAACAATCTTGTTTTTAAATAACAAAACCCAGCGGGCCAAAACCCGAAACCCATGACTAAACAACCCTGAACCTATAAATTTACGCAAACCTAAATCGGGTCGTAGCCCAACCCAACAACTACCACTTCTTCTTCTTCTACCACACTAACCGAAATCCAGTTCCAACAACAGGAATACTACCAACCACGATTGACTCTGGCAAATAAACCCAGTTTTGAGAATCGTGCAATCTCTTCGATAAAACTCGAGACTATGCCGATCTAACATCGCACTCGAACAACCTCGAATAAAAACTCTTGCATGATCACATGTGCATGGTGACGAATGTGCACATGCACACCCATTTCCCTGGCCATCTCACCACCGCGCCACAGCCGACAAGTCACACCTTGTCCCTAGACCCCGTTCGCCCTATCGCCGATGCCGACATCACCTTTAATCGTAAATCGATCTCCAGTCCCATCTAAATCCCAAAACCAGAAAGAAAACAACCACCACACATCGACCTACCGCACCCACGTCCGACCACTACTCCATACGCTACCTACCTCGATCGAAAGCCTACTCCAGCAGCTACCTTCGAGCCAAACTACACGAACTCCTGTTGCTCCAACATCCCCCAGTTCTCTTGCGTTCGCCGACCACCAAAACCATTCCCAAAAACCTAAAGCCCACTCGATCAATCCATACAAACCCAAATTCAACATTCCGCCATTGTCAACCCCAACCAAAGTCCAACAGCTCCTTCTAGGACAAGCCGCAACTCCTCTCGTCGACGAAGTTGATGGAAATATATTTTTGAATGAAAACCATTCATCTAACAATATCTCGAGATATAAAATAATAAAAATTATAATTCTACCACTAAAATTCACATTTTCTCACAAGAATCAAGTCTGCATGATTGAATCCTAGAATTAAAAACATATATTTTTCACTAAAATTGGATTGTTCATTGTAAAATGGAACCCTATCGAACTACACATCATAATTTTCTCATAATCTATTTTTAACTAATACTATACTAGAAAATGAACATATTCCTAGTTTACATCAACATGCAAAATGATCTAGGTGAAGGATATGGATTTTCGAATTACTGGGATGAACAAAAATTTCATAGTTTAACAGAGTAACAGATCAATTTCATTTCCATGTTAAAAAGATTAAGGTTTCTCACCTTCCACATTGATTCCAGATGTTTTAAATTTTGAAGTTGAAGTTGTTGATTTGAAAACTTGAACTTGACTTTAATCCTTGCCCAAATTCTTGCTTGATTGTAAAGATTGGGTTTGAATCTGAAAAATTGAGAATGCTTCCTGTCTTCTTAATTCACAGACTTGATTTTATAGGATGCTTACTTCTTCTTTTAAATCTTCATTTCCTGTTGCTTATAATTTAAATAGAGGATTTTGTTTTTAAGTCACAGGTTTTAGTTTCCAAAATAACTCACATCTAAATGCTCATCTTTATATACACATGTTTGCAGCAAACAGATAATAGTCTGAAAAGATTTTTGGTGGCTGAGAAAGATATTTTCTCTGCTGAGTAAAATTTGAAAAGAAAATTAAAATGATTATGTTTAATTTGATCAGGTAGCTTATGCCAGATGTTCAACATGTTTACTGACTCAAAATATCTCACTAACTTACCCATAGTTTACATAATTAAAAACTGTTTTGCTTCTTGTTTATGTTTTTTTAGTTAACTTGTTTCTCACTTAACAGTAAATGATTTGCAACCTTTTCTATTATTATATTTATATAAACCATATAATGTTTATAGTATATGTAAGTATGAATTTAGATAACTTATAGTTATCTTTGACAAAGCTAGTTACCCATAGTTTTAACTAGATTAACCTAGTTCTGTTACATGTTTCTTTTGTTAACCTGCATTTTCTCCTAACAATAAATAACTTAAAGTCTTTTATTATTATACTATAAATTCTTTAAAGTATATGGATATATACTTCAGAAAATAGACAGTCCCAATCTTATATTAACAAAGTAGAAATGTATTTGTCACCAATACATTTTAAAATAAACATAAGAAACTAGATTAAAGATAATACTTAAGGTATGTACTCTTATACATTTTTAAAATAAAGGTGATAGACTAATACATTAAAATGACACTTTTAGTTAATACACCTTTACATACATATGTTACTTAAATAAAATAAATAACATTCAATATTAACACCCTATATTCATATGTATTATAAGGACTTTAAGATGTTAAAAACGATTACCAACAATTCACTTATATATGTATCCATTTTTTCATCTTTTCATTTTAAATATAGAAATACATATTATTTTCCAAATAGACTAAATATATTAGCTATCTATACATATATAGTTTCCTCTTATTTATATTTCTGTGATTATTATACACATCTCTTATAACATTTCTATCTATTTAAATATTATAAACTTTCCTTTTAACTTAACATAACATATATATATATATATAATTTCCTTATTCAATGTGTATATATATATATATAACATTTAAAAAAACTTAGAACTCTTTTTTATTTAATATAAAAAACATTGTTTATATACCCAAAATCAAAAATATTCTTTTCTACTTCATTATCAATTTCTATCTAAAATTTGTATACATATAAATTTATTATTCCTGTATGTAAAATATATGCATTTGACTATTCCAATTAATTTAATTCTCTATTATATTTTATCTTTAGCATAAAATATACATATTTTATCTCTAAACAAAATACACATATTTTTATCTAAAACAAAATATGCATATTTTACTTTTAAACCAAAATATACATATATAAGAAATCCCATTTAAATCGATCTGTATTTTAATATAGATTTGAAAACAAATTACACTGGTTTTGAAAAATTGTATACAATTATTAATCATTAATAAATAGGAATATTGTATATAAAAATATAATATTATTGAATATTATAAATTAATATCCTAACTCGGGATGTCAAAAACCCCGAGTCGTTACATTCCTCCTCCCTTAAAAGAATTTTGTCCCCGAAATTCCATAGGTAATTTAGTAAAATTATCCACACAAATAAGAATTGATCAATAACAATCCAAACTACGCCAATAAATACATAGATTCATATTGTATGTCAAAATATACATTATATCTAGTATCAGCCAAAATATTCCTACAAATGTTATCATCATCCATACAAACATGCATACACACACACACACACACACACACACACAGATATATATCACCCTACCAAACATTTAACATCTAACAATTATGACGTCTAAGGGTCATAAATACATACAAAAAGCACACACTACCAAGAGAAAACAACCCAACTAACTTTGGACTCTTACTACCAGAGTCCTCCCCTTCGGGTCCTGACAATTGCTTGGACTCCACATCACTGTTCGGGACCCAAACAATCTCTGGACTAGGCTCTCTTGGAAGGAAATCTACCCCGGCAACTGGCTCCTTAACAACTCCCCAATTTCCTAAATGATAGCATCGTCATATTCTATTTCGGGATCCTCCTCTACCTCGAACTATTCCTCGTCGTCAAACTACTCATCTTCGCCTTCGACTTCAAACTCCTATTCACTGTTGAATTCCACCATGGGGTCATCTTCTTAAGGATGAGGCTGAGGTTGCTCAACAGGCTCTATCGGTTCTTATGGTTCTTCTTCTTATAAGGATGGTTTGTTAAGATCCGCCCGAATTCTCCTGACCCGGTCAAAATCACCATCTTTCCTAGCCCTAGCCAGTGCTCCACCATGACTGATGCTACGGGTTCTCTACAATCAATACCAAAACCCAAAGGCGAGATCCTAAGGTTTAGACTTCTGTTGGTTAAAGAGTACATCACAGTTTACATTTCAAAAATTAATTACTCCTTAAAATTTCTATTGCCCAAGATTTTATAAAATCAGCTTTCTCAAAAATAGTTTAAGTATATATTTGAAAAGTGATTATATATAGAGAAAAATATACATATAGTATGTTTATAAACAATTTATTCCTCAATATATAAATATATATATATAAAATAAATTGTTGTAAGGTTTTAAATTCTCAAATATCATTTTCTAGAAATCCATAATTATGCAAATTATTATCAATGGTGGAAAATTTTCCAAAATATTAGTTTAAAAGTTTTCCAAATTCCTTAAGTAAAAGAATTTAGTAAAAATCCTTTTTACCAATAAAACTTAATAAAATCCATTTTCAAAGATTCAAATTCGAAAGGGTTCAGATTTCTGAGGTATACTCAAGGTTGACGGCTAAGACCACTCAATCCTAGGTGATAAATTATTTTCATCACAACTAATCATTTTAAATACCATATATATTTAAAAATCATACTTTTTATATAGAAAATATATCTGGGTAAAATTATTTCATCTACCCCTTAAAACAATATTGTGTCTGTTGGCTTGGTTCAAGTGTTTAAAGATCCCTATCAATAATGTTAGCTGCTCGTATTGACCAGAATCCACGTGCCACTTAACCGATCATTAACACAGTATAAAATCATTTTTATATAACTAACAAATACGTGCTCTTGCATATAAATATATACACTCAGACTCAAATAGTTTGCTAAAGACTCTATCCCTAATGAGCAACCCACCCGAACCTAGGTATTCACTCAACCTAGGCTTTGATACCACAATGTCACGACCCATTTTTCCTTACCAATTTAAACTGACTTGAAACCACACTTGTCAGCCAAATTACACAGGAAGAAGGATAGTTAAAGAAATAAGGTAAAAATAGAAAGAAGAAAGAAGAGAGAGAACAATCAAAATGTCACCGCGGAACGCATAAACTATAATATAAACAAATCTTTACATGAAACTAAAACTGTTACTTTATTAACATATACACGCTTTAAATTAGAGCTACAACCATTCAACTTGGATAGTTTATAGCAATCTTGTCCTTACAACTAGTTCACCACACAATCAAATGCAGACTGAATATAAACATCTACGTGAATACGTCTCTTGATTCCAGTTCCTTTCGTGGAGCTTTGTAACAACCCATAATTTTGTTAATATTTTTAATTAAATTTTATTTGAAAACTTTGGTTTTAAATCATTTAAAATTGAATTTTTTGAATTTTCCAATGTAAGTTTAGAATTTATTTATAATTTATTTTCCAAATACAATAAATTAAAAAAATTGAAAATTTTATATTTTGGTCAACTCTGGTCAAATTGTGAATTTCAGTTTAATTTCCTTTTGTTTTTAATATTTTTCTTTGAAGCAGAATGTATTTATGATATTCGTTGTGCTTTTCGTTACATCAAATTCTGTTTTATACTTTGTAAATTTGATAAAGTACATCATTTAACACGCATTTATTTTCTATTTTTCCTATGTTTATTTCTCTAATTTTTATTTTCTATTTTTTATTTGTATAAACTTTGATTAAATTTATTTGATTTTTGATTGGTTTTATTTTCAATAGTAGTATTGGAAATTTCAAAAGACTTCGGTTTCTCTTCCTTTATTTGTGCCTTTTCCCTTTCCCTCGCCTTCCACCTTCTTTAGCCGTACATTTACACTTTCTAGCCGTGTATCCTATGATAAAATCACGTACAAACCACATCTCATTTCATCCTCCTTTTCATTTGCTCTCAAGAGAAAAAAAATCACAAGGTCCATGGCTTCCTTTCTTCCTCTTCTTTCCCTTTTTCATTTTACTTTTCTCTTTTCTTTCTCTTATGTTTACTCGACCTCCACCCCATTAAGCTCCTAGCCGACCACATCATCATCACATCACCACCATGACCACCTCCTTAACCATCACTATCACCCAAACCAAAGCCGTGACCACCAAGTTGCAACACGTCACAAAACTCCATTACAAATTTGTTTCAAAGCCTAGCCGACCACAAATTTCACCACTTCCTTCTATTCGCTTGCCTCGGCCATTCTTGTTCCTCCACCACCAAGCCATGCCATGACCATACAACATCCCTAGCCATGCATATTTGACCAAGACCAAAAATGGCCGAGCCATGAAGCCTATGGCCGAACCTATGTGGACCCAAACCCCTTGCCACTTTGCCTTCCTTGCTTAGTAACTTCCATCCCTTCACATTCCTAACCTCTAGCCGTGTGTACACACTTCATGGCTGAGCCTATGTTGCCTCAAACATGATGAGGCCGAGCACAACATGATGTGGTCTAGCCGATTGAGACATGGCCGAGCCACTTGCACAAGTTAAGGCCAAGTTATGTCATCTTATTCATATTTCTTCCATTTCTTAATTCATATTTTTTTGTATCGAATCTTATTCTTATGTTTGTTGTATTTGTTTGTGTACAAGGTCTAGATCGTGACTCTTCATTCACTCAAGTTTGATTCGTGCCTTGTCGTGCTTTTTGGAGTATGTTGTGTATCTCTAGTTTGTCAAATTCTAGCTTTAAAAAGGTGAGTTTATCACTCTCGACATCTGTACTTTTATAATTATGAAATGAAGATAAGTGAATATGTAAAACTGATATGTTTTGTTCATACATGCCTGTGATATATTTATATGATGTTGAAAGATGTTTATATACCTGTTACATCATCTAATATGAAATTATATGCTATACTGTTTATTTTATTTACTATATCTCACACTGCAAGTTCCCTATCACTATGGGTTGAAATGATACATACCCGAACAGACATTAGAATAAGGAAAAATCATTATAGGCTGAAATGATAGGCTTGAGTGATTTTTATTGCATTTGATTTACTTGGGATTGCGGGTTTGAAATGATTGAACCCGGATTTTCTTTTTAAATTATGGATTGAAATGATACTTATCCGTATCACTTGACCTAGGTTAGAAAATATTTTACAGGACCATGGTTAATATTTTTGAAATCATATTTTTCAGAAAAATAATTTATTAAGTATTTTGAATATTTAAAAAATGTGAAATTCTAACTTAAAAATTTGATTTAATGATTTAAAATATAAAGAGATATTAGCTTTCAACAAGTTAAAATTTGATAAGTTGATAATTGGTTTTAAACTATGATTTAAAAATATTTATTTGGTTTTAAATGGTAAGTTAAAGATATTTATTTGTGATAAATAACTTAATAATTAAAGTTGATTAATATGGAATTTAAAACCTAACCTAGTAATTGTAATCAATTTTTAGTTTTGAAATGAATATGGTTTGTATAATAAATAATGTATTTTGAATTGATAAAATGAAATGCAGTTTTGATTGACTTTTGTAATAAAATTTATTTAATTTGAAATCATAGTTATTTGAAGTCTAAATGAATGGATTGATAAAAAAAATTGATTTTATATTAACTATGATAAAATATTTTATTTCTGAAGTGGATATGTTTGGGAAATGAATTATTATGTTTAAATAGAAATGTATTTTTTGAAATATGACTTAACTTAAAAATTGGAAATTTGGTTTTTAAATCGAAAATTTTAAGTTAAGTAAATAAATGGAAATTTAGTTTTATTTATGGAATGGGTATTTTAAAATAAAGTATTAAGTTAATTGTAAAATAAAAGGTTAAGAAAATAGTGTACTTTTGACTTAATAAGTGAATTATTTTTTAAATTGGATATTAATTCATAAAATTTATTTTATTAAATCATAAGTTAAATGATATCCAAATTAATATTTTTTGAAGCGGAAATATTATTTTTATAAGTTAAAATGGCTAAAATTGAAGTTTTATTGTTTCTGAAATGTTACAATAAAAATGGGAATTTTATTGGTAGCATTTCAGAAATGCGGTGGTTTTAAGATAGCAGTTGCTTAGTGCTATCAATTCTGAAACTTAACTACATTCTGAAATAACTAAATACGTATTATAACACTTTATAAGTGCTTCTACTTCTGAATTTGAACTATTTCTAAGAATAACTAAATAACTACTACAACACTTTGTAAATGCTATTGTTTCTGAACTGAACTATTTTGAACAACTAAACACCTAGTACAGCACTTTATAAGTGCTTCTGTTTCTGAAATTGAGCTGTTTTAAAATAACTAAATACCTACCATATAACTTTATAAGTGCTGCTGTTTTTGAATTTGATAATATTTTGAAATATCACTATATATCTACCTTAACACTTTATAAATGTTGTTGCTGCTGAAAATACAATGCTTTGGGAAATTTTATAATTAAATGAATGAACTTGGAGTTACAACTTTGGAAGGAATATTAGGTGACATTGAATTTAAATGGTTTAAATGAATATTGTTTTGAAAGATATTAATTTTGATATTTAAATGGTTTAAATGAATATTGTTTTGAAAGATATTAATATTTATATTTAAATGGTTTAAATGAATATTGTTTTGGAAGATATTAACATTGGTTTTCAATGGCTTAAATAAATATGTTTCAAAGTGTTATGATTTTCTCAATATTATGATTTACAAATGATAACATTTTCAAGTTTTATGATTTCAAAGTATTATGGCTTCAAAGTGTTGATCTCAGAAGTGTTATAACTTTGGAAGGACTATGGTTTTGAAAATGAATTTATTTGAAATTGAATTTATTTAAGAATTATCTTTAAATATATTGATTTGAAACTCATTGAAATTGATGATTTAAGAATATGACTTTATGACCTGGTTTTGCTTTGAGGTGATTTTAAAAGGAATGTTTCAAGTTTAAATAAATTGAAAGAAATATTCAGTGATTTGAAATTTGGTTGTATTTAAATGATAACATTGGACTTGGTTTTGAAATGGAAATAATATATTATTGAATTTGTTTTGAAATGATATATTATTGAATTTGGTTTTGAAATGGAAATGATACCATTGTGATATGGTTTTGAAACGGGTATGATATTTTGGTTTTGAAAGTTGAAATAAATGATATGATTTTGAAATGGATATGTTATTTTGGTTAAAAGTATATACTATTCTGAAATAAATATCCGTTGGTTATAATAACGGTTGGTTATTAAAGAGACCAGGATCAGATATGGGCATACTCTCTGTCGATACCGAAAACCACTTTAACAACCGTGTATACGGTGGAGATTTCAGAATGAAGTAGGATGGTGGCGATGTTCTATTGAGGTATGTACATGGACCCGACTCCCGTGAGTTGGCATAAGGTGGCAAAAACATGAGCAATCAATGGGAAAATGAGATCGCTCCTCTTATCGGACCCACTTCTTCGTATATCATTCTATTACTTTGTGATCGATCGGTGCGCACCTTTGATTTTTGGGAATGTAGTTTGAGGTGGGCAGTAGTAGCTGCTACGCATTACCACCAGTCCGGAAGTGCAATTGGTATATCTAACCTGGTATCTCCACCTTTTGCCATGTCACCTACCCTAGCATGCCTTGTATGATTTTGGTTTTGTGTCGTACCTATAGAGTATCCTCTGGTAGCCTCCCGATCAGGAGGTATTAGGATGCTGTATAGACTATTGGCACTATGTATGTGTTAAGGGGGATATTGGGTAACTCCTTAATGCTATTTTTAAGTAAGTTTACTTTACTTCTAGAAACTATTATAATAGCGTATATTACTACATAGTAAATAGTATAGCGGATCCTTAAAGGGTGGGCGGTCCCAAGCATCCTTTAAGTTACTTGTGCATTTATATTACAGTTCACTTGAGTTGGTTCACATTGTATAAGTATGTATGTCCTGACTCGAATGTTTTGTGTTTTGCTTTACGCTCGGGTCAGACTGAGTGATATAGCATTTGAGACTCGCCTTCGGAGTTGGAGTTTTTCTTGAAGATCCAGCTATCTATTTCGCTTCCAATTATTCAGTTGATTCCAGGGATGTATTCAGCTTTGTGCTTGTTTATCATATTGAAACTTCTGTTGTATCTTGTATAACTTCGATGTATTTATACAGTAGCTTCATGAACTACTATCTCTTTACTTCCGCTGCATTATATTACTCTGTGTCTGTGATCTGTGATTTATTTACTGTATATTCTGAGTATTGCCAAATTTAAATTACAATCTGGTATTTTGAATCATTCAAGTTCGACATGTGCGGATGCGAAAGGTTGAAAATAGCGGGTCGATGCAGTTGGTATAAGAGCTTTGGCATTAGGCAAAACTTAACATATATGGTAAATTTATTTATGGAATCGCTTTCGTTCAAGCTTGAATCTCTTCCTCTTTGACTCAGTTTCCTTTGAATTTTGAATGTTCCCTACGGTTCCGAAATTCATTCTTGTTCCCCACTGTGCATCTCTTTTGATTTTGGAGTATCTCATAACTCCGCTTCGAATGATCTTTACAATGAATCGACAGTCTCACCAATCCTCAAATGACTTGTAAAAGGGGTGAAGCTCCTTTACAATAAGCATTGGTTCACCGAAGATTTCTATATATCCTCGGTTAGATGCGAGTATCTCTTGTTATCCGGAATTCTATCTCTTGAAATCAGATGTAAATTTGCCTTAGAATTCCACATCGATCTAATTCTTGAAGTCGCGGTTGACCCGGTTAAGGTTACCCGCGATTCATAGGAGCTTATCCATTACCTTAGTTGGTTAGTTAATCATCTTATATTTTGTTCCAACTTATCCTCAAATAAAAATTTTAGATTTGAGTTAATCAAATTTGAATCCTTATCCTTGCTTTGAAAATCTATTCCTGTATAGTGTATTTGTAAATCTATATTTTAAATGTTTTATATATTGTATTGTTTGAGTTGTTGATGTTGATTTGGGTTTTCGATCGATTTGTCTCATCAACGCTATCGATAGGATCTCCAAAACACTTGAATAGAGCAAACCGACACAATATAGTTTTCAAATTTAGGAAATGAAATAAATTTTGTATAATTATATTGTATATGCATATAAGTATAATTTTCTAAATTTTGTTAGTTAAATAATTGGATGTTGAGAAATAATATTTAACTTTGTATATATGGCTTGTAATCAATAGTTATTGTTTCATATATAAATAATTGAACTATAAAACATGGCTATAAATTAATTTGGAAATTTAAATGAATTTAAAACAAGAAATAAAGAATTTAATTTTCGATGGTTTCAAACTTTGTGTTTAGAGTTTTAAAGGGTGTATTATTTAAAGTATTTCAAGTAGAAATTGTTTCAAAGAATTTTTAAATTGGTAAATCAGTGCCCTTTTCTTTGTCGCTGGAAAATAATTTCGGTGATGACTGCAGCATCATCGACATTCATTTTCGAACTTTGAAGTGAAGAGACCATTCTGTAGTTTTGCTACAGTCTTGCTTTCAAGAATTAAATTGATTTGGATTTCTAAAATATGACTTGATTTATCATATATGTGATAAATGATTTAAGATTTGATTTGATTTATATTTATTTATTTATTTATCTCCAATTGTTTGAATTTAATCGGAAATTTGATTCTTAAATTTTATCTTGGAGGATAATTTCAATTATGAAAAGAAAATCAAATTTTGAATAAATATTTAAGCTTGAAATAATTGGATTAGAAAATTTTAACTTGTATAATACTCAATTGCATTCCAATATAACTTACCTAAATCATTCAGAAGATAAATATGTAATTAGATAATATACAATATAAAATGATTTTATAAATAAAATTTGAGTGGCCATAATAAATGTTATACAATTAAGTTTTAGTTATAAAAAGATTAATAGAGGTAAATAGAATGAAAAGTTAATTAAATAAAATACTATATAAATGGTGTTAAAGGATTTTATAAATAAATTAGAATAGTTATAATAAATGCAACTATACTTAATATATGTGATTAGATATATATATTAAGTGGAATAAAGTTAATAATGATTTTGAATAAAGAAGAATTAAATTTATTGAATAAATTATGAGTATAATAAATAATTTTTCCAAATTCATGATTTTATAAATTAATAATTAGATGATAAGATAATGAAATTAAAAATAGTTAAGAATTATTTAACTTAGATGAAATCAAATGGATGAAATCAATTATTATTGTAAGTTGAAATTTTCATGATTTTAAATTTATTATCTTATTTTGTTTTCCAATCTCTTTTCTTTCAAATTGTACTTATTCTCCCACATTCTAAGCAAGAAATCGAATTCTGAATTGATCTTATTCCGAAAGTTCAACCTGTCAGTTTAGAAAACTTTTCAAGAATCTTTGGTACTCATTTAAATTTGAGCAGCTGCTTTCCATCCACAGACCGACGGTCAAACGGAAAGAGTGAACCAGATTCTAAAGGAACTTCTTTGTACTTGTATTCTTGATTATGGAGGATCTTTGAAGATCAACTCCCTCGGGTTGAATTTACCTATAATGATAGTTATCAGGTGTAATTTCAATCTACTTTTCATCTTATTTTAATCCTACCTCATTCTATCTTGGTTTTTCTGTTTTCCGTGCCTCGTTCCTTTTTGAGGACGATAAGTTTTAAGTGGGGGAGATTGTAACAACCCATAATTTTGTAAATATTTTTAATTAAATTTTTATTTGAAAACTTTGGTTTTTAAATCATTTAAAATTGGATTTTTAAAATTTTCCAATGTAAGTTTGGAATTTAATTGTAATTTATTTTCCAAATACAATAAATTAAACATTTTCTGAAATTTTATATTTTGGTCAACTCTGGCTAAATTTTGAATTTTAGTTTAAATTTAAAAAATTTATTTTTAATATTTTTTTTGAAGCGGAATATAATTATGATATTCGCTATGCTTTTCGTTTCGTCAAATTCTGTTTTATACTTTGTAAATTTGATAAAGTACAGCGTTTTACACGCAATGATTTTCTAATTTTCTAATTTTCCTATGTTTATTTCTCTAATTTTTATTCTCCCTTTTTTTGTATAAACTTTGATTATATTTATTTGATTTTTGATTGGTTTTATTTTCAATAATAGCTTCGGAAATTTCAAAAGACTTCGGTTTCTCTTCCTTTATTTGTGCCTTTTCCCTTTCCCTAGCCTTCCACCTTCTTTAGCGTACATTTACACTTTCTAGCCGTGTACCTATGATCAAATCATGTAAAAACCACATCTCATTTCATCCTCATTTTCATTTGCTCTCAAGAGAAAAAAAATCACATGATCCATGGCTTCCTTTCTTCCTCTTCCTTCGCTTTTTCATTTTACTTTTCTCTTTTCTTTCTCTTATGTTTGCTCGGCCTCCACCCCATTAAGATCCTAGCCGACCTCATCATCATCACACCACCACCATGACCACCTCCTCAAGCATCACCATCACCATCACCCAAACCAAAGCCGTGACCACCAAGTTCCAACACATAACAAAACTCCATCACAAATTTGTTTCAAAGCCTAGCCGACCACATATTTCACCACTTCCTTCTATTTGCTTTCCTCGGCCACTCTTGTTCCTCCACCACCAAGCCATGCCATGACCATACAACATCCCTAGCAGTGCATACTTGACCAAGACCAAACATGGCCGAGCCATGAAGCCTATGGCCAAACCTATGTGGACCCAAACCCTTTGCCTTTTTGCCTTCCTTGCTTAGTAACTTCCATCCCTTCACATTCCTAACCTCTAGCCGTGTGTACACACATCATGACCGAGCCTATGTTGCCTCAAACATGATGAGGTCGAGCACAACATGATGTGGTCTAGCCATTTGAGACATGGCCGAGCCACTTGCATAAGTCAAGGCCAAGTTATATCATCTTATTCATATTTCTTCCATTGCTTAATTCATATTTTTTGTATTGAATATTATTCTTATGTTTGTTGTATTTGTTTGTGTACAAGATTTAGATCATGACTCTTCATTCACTTATGTTTGATTCGTGCCTTGTCGTGCTTTTCGGAGTTTGTTGTGTATCTCTAGTTTGTCAAATTCTAGCTTTAAAAAGGTTAGTTTATCACTCCCGACATCCGTACTTTTTAATTATGAAATGATGACAAGTGAATATGTAAAACTGATATGTTATGTTCATACATGCCTGTGATATATTTATATGATGTTGAAAGCTGTTTATATACCTGTTACATCATCTGATTTGATATATATGCTATACTTTTTATTTCATTTACTGTATCTCACACTGCAAGTTCTCTATCACTATGAGTTGAAGTGATACATATCCGAACGGACATTAGAATAAGGAAAAATAATTATGTGCGGAAATGATAGGCTCGAATGATTTTTATTGCATTTTATTTACTCGAGATTGTAGGTTTGAAATGATAAAATTTGGATTTTATTTTTAAATTATAGATTGAAATGATACATATTCGTATCACTTGACCTAGGTTAGAAAATATTATACAGGCACTTGGTTAATATTTTAAAATAATATTTTTCAAAATAAAATATTAAGTATTTTGTATATTTATAAAATATGAAATTTTAACTTAAACATTTGATTTAATGATTTAAAATATAAAGAGATATTGGCTTTCAACAAGTTAAAGTTTTATAATTTGATAATTGGTTTTAAATTGTAATTTAAAAATCTTTATTTGGTTTTAAATGGTAATTTAAAGATCTTTATTTGTGATAAATAACATAATAAGTTAGTATGGAATTTTAAAATTTAACCTGGTAATTGCAATAAATTTTTAGTTACGAAATGAATATGGTTTGTATAATAAATAATGTATTTTGAAATGATAAAATGAAATGCAGTTTTGATTGGACTTTTGTAATAAAATTAATTTAATTTGAAATCATAGTTATTTGATGTCTAAATGAATAGATTTATAAAAAAAATTGATTTTTTATTTTCTATGATAAAATATTTTATTTATAAAGTGGCTATGTTTAGAAAATGAATAATTATGTTTAAATGGAAATGTATCTTTTGAAATATGACTTAACTTAAAAATTGGAAATTCGGTTTTTAAATGGAAATTTTTAAGTTAAGCAAAATAAATGGAAATTTAGTTTTATTTATGGAATGGATATTTTAGAATAAAGTATTAAGTTAATTGTAAAATAAAAAGTTAAGAAAATAGTGTACTTTTGACTTAATAAGTGAATTATTGTTTAAATTGGACATTTGTTCACAAAATTTTATTTTATTAAATCATAAGTTAAATGATATCCAAATGAATATTTTATGAAGCGGAAAATATGATTTTTATAAGTTAAAATGGATAAAATTGAAGTTTTATTGTTTTTGAAATGTTATAATAAAATCTGGAATTTTATTGGTAGCACTTCAGAAATGCTATGGTTTTAAGATAGCAGTTGCTAAGTGCTATCAATTTTGAAACTTAACTAGGTTCTGAAATAACTAAATACCTATTACAGCACTTTATAAGTGATGCTGTTTCTCAATTTGAACTATTTCTGAAAATAACTAAATAACTACTACAACACTTTATAAATGCTATTGTTGCTGAACTGAACTGTTTTGAATAACAAAACACCTATCACAGCACTTTATAAGTGATGTTGTTTATGAAATTGAGCTGTTTTGAAATAACTAAATACCTACCGTAGCACTTTATAAATGCCCCTGTTTTTAAATTTGACAATGTTTTGAAATATCACTATATATCTACCGTAACACTTTATTAATGCTGTTGTTGCTAAAAATACAATGCTTTGGGAAATTTTATAATTAAATGAATGAACTTGGAAATGTTACAACTTTGGATGGAATATTAGGTAACATTGAATTTAAATTGTTTAAAGGAATATTGTTTTGAAAGATATTAATATTGATATTTAAATTGTTTAAATGAATATTGTTTTGAAAGATATTAATATTGATTTTTAAATGGTTTAAATGAATATTGTTTTGAAAGATATTAATATTGATATTTAAATGGTTTAAATGAATATTGTTTTGAAACACATTGATATTGATATTTAAATGGTTTAAATGAATATTGTTTTAGAAGATATTAACATTGGTTTTTAATGGTTTAAATAAATATGTTTCAAAGTGTTATGATTTTTTAAATATTGTGATTTACAAATGATAACATTTCCAAGTGTTATGATTTAAAAGTATTATTGTTTCAAAGTGTTTGGTCTCAGAAGTGTTATAACTTTGGAAGTACCATGGATTTGGAAATGAATTTATTTGAAATTGAATTTATTTAAGAATTGTCTTTAAACATAGTGATTTGAAACTCATTGAAATTGGTGATTTAAGAATATGGCTTTATGACTTGGTTTTGATTTAAGGTGATTTTAAAAGGAATATTTCAAGTTTAAATAAATTGAAAGAAATATTCAGTGATTTGAAATTTGGTTGTATTTAAATGATAACATTGGACTTGGTTTTGAAATGGAAATAATATATTATTGAATTTGTTTAGAAATAGAAATGATATATTATTGAATTGGGTTTTGGAATGGAAACGATACTATTGTGATATGGTTCTAAATGGGTATGATATTTTAGTTTTGAAAGTATATACTATTTTGAAATAAATGATATGATTTTGAAATGGATATGCTATTTTGGTTGAAAGTATATACTATTTTGAAAAAAATATCCATGGGTTATGATAACGGTTGGTTGTTAAAGAGACCGAGATCGGAGATGAGCATACTCTCTGTCGATACCGAAAACCACTTTAACAACCGTGAACGCGGTGGAGATTCCAAAATGAAGTAGGATGGTGGCGACGTTCTATTGAGGTATGTACGTAGACCGACTCCCGTGAGTTGGCATAAGGTGGCTAAAATAGGAGCAATCGACGGGCTAATGAGGTCGCTCCTCTTATTGGACCCACTTCTTCGTATGCCATTCTATTACTTTGTGATTGATTGGTGCGCACCTTTGATTTTTGGGAATGTGGTTCGAAGTGGGCGGTAGTAGCAGCTACGCGTTACCACCGGTCCGAAAGTGTAATTGGTATATCTACCCTGGCATCGCCTCGTTGTGCCGTGTCACCTACCCCAGTGCACCTTGTACGATTTTGGTTTTGGGTCGTACCTATGGAGTATCCTCTGGTAGCCTCCCGATCATAAGGTATCACGGTACTATATAGACTATTGGCACTATGTATGTGTTAAGGGTGATATTGGGTAACTACTTAATGTTATTTTTAAGTAAGTTTACTTTACTTCTAGACACTATTATAATAGTGTATATTACTACATAGTAAATAGTTTAACGGATCCTTAAAGGATGGGCAGTCCCAAGCATCCTTTAAGTTACTTGTGCACTTGAGTTGGTTTACATTGTACAAGTATGTATGTCCTGACTCGAATGTTCTGTGCTTTGCTATACTCTCGGGTCAGACAGAGTGATACATCATTTGAGGCTCACCTTCGGAGTTGGAGTTTTTCTTGAAGATCCAGCTATCTATTTCGCTTCCAGTTATTCAGTTGATTCTAGGGATGTATTCAGCTTTGTGCTTGTTTATCATATTCAAACTTCTATTGTATCTTGTATAACTCCGATGTATTTATATAATAGCTTCATGAACTACTATCTCTTTACTTCCGCTGCATTATATTACTCTATGTCTGTGGTCTGTGATTTATTTACTGTATATTCTGAGTATTGCCAAATTTAAATTACAATCTGGTACTTTGAATCATTCAAGTCCGACATGTGCGGATGCGAAAGGTTGAAAATAGCGGGTCATTACAAGCTTCCACTCTTCTAGCTAAACGTGGAAATATGCTCGGTCTGACCCGAGCATATAGGAAAAACACTAAGTCCGGGTCAGCTTGGTAAGCCAGCGTGAGAACCACACATAACTTGATTTATTAAGGTTTAAAAATTCTTTGAAATCACAGGTATCTCGTAAGACCACGCCACAAATAAACATGTCGGGTTTTTACCTTATGATAGCCAAAATATTTCTTATAAAATCCTCTGATATTATAATAGTGTCTATATAAAAATACTTATTCAAATGGCTGAAATTGTTACATTATTATATTCCAGCATACTGGCCACAAAGTGGGTTCTACAATCAAAATCGTAAAGGGCACATAGGGAGAATAGATTTCCAACGAATGACTAGGTACTAGGGCACCACCTACCACAATACCTGGTCTAGATCTGCGTACCGAGGACCCCTCCGTTCCCCTGCAACACAAGACCGGACTACCCCTTACTGGATTGCCTGACTAAGATCACACCGCGGTTGGGATCAGCAACCACCCACACAGCCGAAATAAAAAGGGACATTTAGACATGAATGGCATTACCCTACTTGGGTGCTACCCACTTAGCCTTGCTGCATATCCCCTGATTTGCATTCATTCCCAGTTGATGAGGTTCGAGGCTCAGCGTTACCTTTTTAGAATATATCACCTAGAATTCTCACCGTCCTCCTGACGATGTTTTGAAAGCATTCATCCATACAAGTCTGTTCCGGATTCGAACGGAACCGAAAGCACTATTCCTACTACGTCCATTTTGGAATCACCCTTAGGATTAGTAGCGACTAGCCCTTGCACTTCACTATTCCATCTTTGACTCCAAGCTCTAGTCTTCATTATGAAAACGTACTCGTTGGATCGAAATGGTTTTCGGATTTCAAATTCGATCCTGGTCTCTTCGAAAAAACATTCGCTATTTCCCGGTAAACTCTACCCCGGTTCTTTAGGAAATAAACCGACGAAATACAAGATCGGAGTTCACCTCCTAACGTTGGTGGACGGGTCTCCTTATAATTCGTCCTAGAGAATAAATGAGTTTATACGTACGATATAGCACCTCGAACGGTAACCATACCATATGATTCCCAAGTTTCCTCTAAATATTTCCAAATTTAAGTTTTGTCCAGATTTGATAATTGGTTATTTAACTATCAAAGCACTCAATCAATTCAACCAAGTTATTTCCCATTGCAACTATTAAGCCTTATTCTCATTTGAATCTAAACATATTAAAATAAACAATAAAGCTTATTTAATTGGGCAAATACATATATTTTAAAATAACTTCTTTTAAATCATACTTATAAAATTTCCAAATACATTTCTCAAGTCTATTAAATAAAAATACTCTTTCTATAAAAAAATTCTATAATATATTATTTTCAAACAACACTTATTTTTTAATAGATTATATTGAAGAAAATATACTTAAATACTAATTTAATAAAAAAATTGCTTTTTAAATAATTATTACAAAATAGTTTATATACTTGAAATAGTTTAAATAATACATACTTATAAAAATTATACCTTTATAAAGATTTCCAAAAATAATAATAAACTACTTTTGATATTTCCAAAATACTTATCAATTCTTTTAGAAACATTATTAAAAATAATATTTATTTTTAAAACAAAACTAGGTTCAAAATCAATCCAAACAGAATAAGGCTTATCAGTCCCAATGGTATTTATCAATCTTCAATTCACAGTCAATACTGATATTCAAAATCAATCAGCTTCCGTAGATCGATTCACATTATATTCTCAAATATAATTAACAGACAAATAATAGATACATGCATGATTAACAGATCAGAGATCAAGGCTAGTAAACAATTATACAGATAATATCAAATCGATGGCTTATACTACCACAGAAGGTAAATTAACTATTTAGCGAAATGGTGTCTGATTCCACTGACCAGATGTCAACCAGTTTGAATAATCTAAAATAAACACATCTATTCATTTTTGGAACATCTTAATAGACAAGCCGTATAAAATTATACAACGGCATTCATTTCCAATTGGTAATTAAATTCAATCTGAACAAGCTTATAAATTTTTACTTGTTTAACTTCACAATGGATCGTATGACGGCATAACATCCATCGATATAATATGTGAAATTAAATAAATATTATAAAATCATTTAAGAATTTGTATTAATTCAAAAGTATAAACAATTTGTTTTCCCTTAATTATCTTAATTACACCTTACTTTATTCAAATAAACTCAAGGGCGAATAAATAAATTATTAATTTAAAAAGCTTTACTAGTTTATAACAAAATAACTTATTTAAATAACCTAAATTAAATAGACTTAAAATAAAAACAATTTCATATATTTTAAAATTCCTTTTTCTATATAAAACTTTAAATAAACATTCAACATTAAAGAAAATTGGTTAAAAGTTCTACTTTAAATCAAGTTTGTTATAAACTTTGGAAGGTCGATTGGTTATGGATTTTGTTTCAATTTTATAACCAAATCCTTTTATTAACAATCTTCTTTTTAAGTAACAAAACCTAGTGGGCCGAAACCCGAAACCCATGACTAAACAACCCTGAACCTATACATTTACGCAAACCTAAAACGGGCCGTAGCCCAACCCAACCACTACCACTTCTTCTCTTCTTCCTCTTCTTCTACCAGACCAACCGAAATCCAGTTCCAACATCAGGAACACTACCAACCACGATCGACTCAGGCAAATAAACCCAATTCCGATTGAATTGAGCAATCTCTTCGATAAAACTCGAGACTATGCCTATCTAACATCGTATTCGAACAACCTTGAACAAAATCTCTTGCCAGATCACCTGTGCACAATGACGAATGTGCATATGCACACCCATTTCCTTGGCCATCTTACCACCGCGCCATAGCCGACAAGTCACATATTGTCCCCAGCCCGGTTCACACTATCGCTGACGCCGACATCACCTCCGATAATAAATCGATCTCCAGCCCCATCTAAATCCCAAAACCAGAAAGAAAACAACCACCACAAATCTACCGCACCCACGTCCGACCATTACTCCACACGCAACCTACCTTGACCGAAAGCCTACGCCAGCAGCTACCTCCGAGCCAGACCACACGAACTTTGGTTGCTCCACCATTCCCCAGTTCTCTTGCGTTCGCCGACCATCGAAACTATTCCCAAAACCCTAAAGCCCACTCGATCTATCCATCCAAATCCAAATACAACATTCTGCCATGGGCAACCCCAACCCAAATTCCACCAGCTCCTTCTAGAACAGGCCGCACCTCTTGTCGACGAAGTCGGAAATATATTTTTGAATGAAAACCACTCATCTAACAGTAACTCAAGATATACAACAATGAAAATTATAATTATACCACTAAAATTCACATTTTCACAGAAGAATCAAGTCCTCGTGATTGAATCCTAGAATTAAAAACATTTATTTTTCACTAAAATTGGATTGTTCATTGTAAAATGGAATCCTATGGAACTACACAGCATAATTTGCTCACAATTTATCTTTAACTAATACTATACTAGGAAATGAAAATATTCCTTGTTTACATGAACATGCTAATGATCTAGGTGAAGAGATATGGATTTTTGAATTACTGGGATGAACAAAAATTTCACATTTTAACAGAGTAACAGCTCAATTTCATTTCAAGGTTAAAAAGATTAAGGTTTCTCACCTTCCACATTGATTCCAAATGTTTTAAAATTTGAAGTTGAAGTCTTTGATGTGAAAACTTGAACTTGATTTTAATCCTTGCCCAAATTCTTGCTTGATTATTGAGATTGGGTTTGAATCTTAAAAACAGAGAATGCTTCCTGTCTTTTTAATTCACAGACTTGATTTTACAATGTGCTTACTTCTTCTTTTATATTTTGATTTCCTGTTGCTTACAATTTGAACAGAGGCTTTTGTTTTTAAGTTATAGGTTCTAATTTCGAAAACAACTCAGATCTAAATGCTCATTTTTATATACACATGTTTACAACCAACAGATAATAGATTGAAAAGATTTTTGGTGGCTGAGATAGATATTGTCTCTACTGAGTAGAATTTGAAAAGAAAATTAAAATAATTATGTTTAATTTGATCAGGTAGCTTATGCCAGATGTTTAACATGTTTACTGACTCAAAATATCTCACTAACTTACCCATAATTTACATAATTAACAACTGTTTTTCTTCTTGTTTATGTTATCTTTCTTTTAGTTAACCTGTTTCTCACTTAACAGTAAATGATTTGCAACCTTTTCTGTTGTTATATTTATATGAACCATATAATGTTTATAGTATATGTAAGTATGAAGTTAGATAACCTATAGTTATCTTTGACAAAGCTAGTTACCCATAGTTTTAACTAGATTAAATTAGTTCGGTTACTTATTTCTTTGTTAACCTGCATTTGCTCCTAACAGTAAATAACTTAAAGTCTTTTATTATTATATATAAACTATAAATTCTTTGAAGTATATGGATGTATACTTCAGAAAATAGACAGTCCCAAACTTATATTGACAAAGTAGAAATGTATTTGTCACTAATACATTTTAAAACAAAAATAAGAAACTAGACTAAAGTAATACTTAAGGTATGTACTCTTATACATTTTTAAAATAAAGGTGAGAGACTAATACATTAAAATGACACTTTTAGTTAATACACCTTTATATACATATGTTACTTAAATAAAATAAATAACATTCAATATTAACACCCTATATTCATATGTATTATAAGGACTTTAAGATGTTAAAAACTATTTTCAAGCATTTACGTATATATGTATCCATATACACATCTTTTCATTTAAAATATAGAAATATATATTATTTTCCAAATAGACTAAATTCATTAGCTATTTATACATATATATTTTCCACTTATTTATATTTATGTGATTATTATACACATCTCTTAATTTATAACATTTCTATCTATTTAAATATTATAAACTTTCCTTTTAACTTAACATATATATATATATATATATATATATATATATATAATTTCCTTATTCAATGTGTGTGTGTGTATCATTTAAAAAACTTAGAACACCTTTTTATTTAATATAAACAACATTGTTAATATACCCAAAATCAAAAATATTCTTCTCTACTTCATTATCAATTTCTATCCAAAATTTATGTACATATAAATTTATTATTCCTATATGTAAAATATATGCATTTGACTATTCCAATTAATTTAATTCTCTATTATATTTTATCTTTAGCATAAAATATACATATTTTATCTCTAAACAAAACATACATATTTTTGTCTAAAACAAAATATACATATTTTACTTTTAAATCAGAATATACATATATAAGAAATCCCATTTAAATCAATTTGTATTTTAATATAGATCTAAAAATTCATACTACACTTGTTTTGAAAAATTGTATACAATTATTAATCATTGATTAATAGGAATATTGTATATAAAAATACAATATTATTGAATATTATAAATTAATATCCCAACTCGGGATGTCAAAAATCCCGGGTCGTTACAGGTCAGTAATTTAAATATGTTAGAAAACATACTAAAAGTGATTTTGTGAATTTTTAGAGATTTTTCCTAAGTATTTTATTAAATATATAAAATTATTTAAGGTATGAGACTTAAATGTTTTATATGTTTGAAAGGAGAAGGGGCAATTTGTAAATGTTTCAAATATTAATTTCTAAAATTTGGCAGCACTTTTAGAAAATATTTTATTATAGAAAATGGGTAACTAATTATATGATGAAAAATAAGGAAGTTAGTTGGAAAGAAATTTCTTTATAAAGTTAAAAATTAGTTTTATAGGTTTGACTGTTTTGCCATTTATAACGGCAACTTTCAACCTCATACTGCTGCCTCCGTCTAAGTCGAAATCAATACACATGATATCAGCTTCGATATGTAGTGAATTGGGGTTAGGAGAAAGGTATGGAGTCGAAACAGGGCTTCCGAAGGGGTTGAAGTAGCTTTGGTAAACTTAGAACCATTATGGTGTATATGAGGCTTTCAAAGGAATTAGCTTTCAACTTGGTCAAATGTTTTAGAAAAAGGGCTTTCGAAAGTGGTTGCAGCTTTTGTTTTAAAAAGAAGCTTTCGAATGGGTCGAAAACCATACTATCGCCTTCAACCTTTCGAAGCAATGTCTTCGAAATGGTCCTTTTGTTCTAAACCCTGAAGCCGCTTCTCCAATGTTTTCGAAAGGGATGGTTTCGAAACCATCTACTTTTTTTTACTTAGAAATGATGCGTTCGAAAGAGATGCTGTAACATCTTCAATCTTGATGCCCGAAGCTAAGCTCTATAGATGCTGCAGTCATCCATTGTATTAACTTTCAGTGACAAAATATGGTAATGTTAATGTTATTCATAATACCTGAAGCACTTGAATATGAAATAAAATCAACTGAGATTAAAACAACTTTTCCGATTACATTTCAAAACCGTATTTCATATTCAACTACATAATCCCAAACGTTTCTCAGCCATTAATTAAATATAATTATTGCAGATACACCAAGAATGACATATGAAGATGCCCCTTGGATGATTAGAGTGCTAAATAGAGAAAACTATCTTAATACATCACAGCGGAAATAAAATATATACTCCTAAATAGTTATCCATGCCTCCTACACGTCTTCGAAAGCTTTATTCATCCACCTATTAAACCTAAAAAGCCTTAACTCTCAAACTACTCATCCAGGTTAAAAAGATTAATGTTTCTCACCTTCCACATTGATTACAGATGTTTTAAAATTTGAAGTTGAAGTCTTTGATTTGAAAACTTGAACTTGATTTTACTCCTTGCCCGAATTCTTGCTTGATTGTTGAGATTGGGTTTGAACCTTAAAAACAGAGAATGCTTCCTGTCTTCTTAATTAATAGACTTGATTTTATAGAGTGCTTACTTCTTCTTTTAAATTTTGATTTCCTATTGCTTATAATTTGAATAGAGGCTTTTGTTTTTAAGTTACAGGTTCTAATTTCCAAAACAACTCAGATCTGAATGCTAATCTTTATATACACATGTTTGTAGTCAGTAGATAATAGCCTGAAAAGATTTTTGGTGGCTGAGATAGATATTGTCTCTACTGAGTAGAATTTGAAAAGAAAATTAAAATGATTATGTTTAATTTGATCAGGTAGCTTATGCCAGATGTTTAACATGTTTACTTACTCAAAATATCTCACTAACTTACCCATAGTTTACATAATTAAAAACTATTTTGCGTCTTTTTTATGTTTTCTTTTTTTTAGTTAACCTAGTTCTCACTTAACAGTAAATGATTTGCAACCTTTTCTATTATTATATTTATATAAACCATATAATGTTTATAGTATATGTAAGTATGATGTTAGATAACTTATAATTATCTTTTGACAAAGCTAGTTACCCATAGTTTTAACTAGATTAAATTAGTTCTGTTACTTGTTTCTTTTGTTAACCTGCATTTGCTTCTAACAGTAAATAACTTAAAGTCTTTTATTATTATATATAAACTATAAATTGTTTAAAGTACTTGGATGTATACTATAGAAAATAGACAGTCCTAAACTTATATTGACAAAGTAGAAATGTGTTTGTCACTAATACATTTTAAAACAAAAATAAGAAACTATATTAAAGTAATACTTAAGGTACGTACTCTAATACATTTTTAAAATAAAGGTGAGAGACTAATACTTTAAAATGACACTTTTTGTTAATACACCTTTATATACATATGTTACTTAAATAAAATATATAACATTCAATATTAACAACCTATATTCATATGTATTATAAGGACTATAAGATGTTAAAACTATTTTCAAGCATTCACGTATATATAAATCCATATATACATCTTTTAATTTAAAATGTAGAAATATATATTATTTTCCAAATAGACTAAATTCATTAGCTATCTATACATATATAGTTTCCTCTTATTTATATTTATGTGATTATTATACATATCTCTTAATTTATAACATTTTTATCTATTTAAATATTATAAACTTTCCTTTTAACTTTTTTTTTTGAAAATGGGTAAACCGCCTCATTAAAAACCTTACTAGTTATCAACGTGATATCTGGTAAAGAAAAAAGAGTGCGGTGCTTTATTAATATCTGAATATAATATTTTAGAGATTAGCAACTGAGTCACAACAATTAAAAGTATCAAACCCAAACATGAAATGATTAAGAAAACAATACAATGACTGAACTGCATTTCGCAACTCCAAGATTAGCCAAAACGAAATTAATCGTTATCCACTAAATCAATACCCCATCTCTCTAAAATTTCCTAATTTTCTTTAGATCTTTTAGTCTTCTTCTTGCATTTCAACATCTGATATTTAATATCAATCTTCACGTAGTTCCATCGTTGAATCTTATCAGTCTCTCTACCTTCATGAATTCTGGCGTTTCTTTCTCTCCAAATGTAGAAAATAATCGTGACAAAACTACAAAAGGCGAGTTCTTTGATTTGGTTATCTGTTTTGAACAAGTCATACAAATCAATCGCTTCCTCTTCTACCAGCATCGAACTAGTTCGATTCATCCCAAGCTTCAATTTACTGCGAGTCCAGAGATATGCCGAGTATGGACATTGGAAAAACAGGTGGTTTCTATTTTCTGGTTCGCAATTGCATAGCATACATATAGGATCTACTGAGTAACCCCATTTTATCTGCTTGTCCTTGGTAGGAATTCTGTTAAGAATAACTTTATATGTGCATAAACTCATTTTAGGGCTGTTACAATGGTTCCATATAATTTTAGACCAATTAATAGGTTGATAATGTATTCTGGAACTGTCCCAAGCTGAGTAGAAATTCAAACCATTTGGTTTGTTGTTCCAACTCCAGTAATCAGATTCTTGTATATTAGACAATTTTACTTCCCTGATTTGGTTAATTTGTCTGGTAAAGTGTAAGATTTGTGGTCTTAAGGTGTTGTTCTGTATTATGCTGCTGACCTTCATATTATCCCCACCATTTAAACCAAGTACATCCCACCCAAGGATATTGACTAATATTTCATTGTTGATCCATGGGTCGTGCCATAATAGTGTGTCTTGACCATCTACTATACTCCTTTGAATATGTTGTAGCCCCATCTGCCTATGTTTAAGAATAGATTTCCAGGTGCATGAACTATTGTTGTCAATTTCCATAGTCCAGAAGTGTTTTTTCTTTGCAATATCTATTTCTCATCCATTTAGCCCATAAGTTGTTGTTGTTAACATAATGCCATAGTATTTTAAGAGCAGTAGCGGTTCTGATATCCTTAAAATTTCTCAAGCCCACCCCTCCTTCTCTTTTCGGTCTGGAGAGGATGTCCCATGCAATTTTATGTGTTTTGCCACTCCATATAAAATTTGCACATATCTTATTAATTTTATCTATAGTGGCAATAGGCAGTTGGTAAGTCATCATCCAGTATAACACCATAGGTGTGATAACTGAGTGAATAAGTTCAATCTTACCTGCCATAGATAAAAGTTTGCAGTCCCATCCATTCATTCTGGTTTGTATCCTGTCTAAAAGATTTCCACAATCATTGTAGTGAACCTTGTTATATGTTAAGGGAACTCCTAAATATTTGATAGGCAGGATTCCTTCTTTCATGTCCAAAATGTTGAGTAGAAAATTTCTATTGGTCGCCCCTCTGCTAAAAATAAGCTTTTGATTTCAAATTGTTTATATTAAGTCCTGTCAAATCTTTAAGCTTCCTCATAATGTCTTTGATGACTTTAGCATGTTCAAGTTTAGCTTTAGAAAATATCATTAGGTCATCAGCATATAAGAGGTGAGTGACACAAGGGTCTTGATTAAAGATTGGTTGAAAATTGCCTGCCTTGTGTTCTTTATACATCATCAAAGAAAAAAATTCCATAGCTATGCAGAAAAGATAAGGGGATAGGGGATCCCCTTGTCTCAACCCTCTGTTACTGTGAATAAATCCTTTTGGCCTTCCATTAATTATAATAGAGTAGGTAGCAGTTGAGATACATTTTCTTATCAGTTTAATCAAGGTGTGAGGAAAACCCATCATGTTCAGCATGTGACAAATAAATTCCCTGCTAATCATGTCATAAGCCTTTTGAAGGTCAATCTTGATACACATGCTATCACTTCCTCTTCTATTGAATTGTCTTATTTGTTCATGTGCGAGCAGGACATTTTCAGCAATGTATCTTCGTGGAATGAAGGCAGATTGATTCTCTGATATAAGAAGAGGTAAGAAAGGCTTTATTCTATTACAGATAATTTTGGAAATGGTTTTGTATAAGACATTGCAACATGCAATAGGTCTATAATCAGACATACTGGTTGGCTGTTTGATTTTAGGAACTAGAGTAATAAATGTATGGTTTAGCCCTTTTTCAATTCTACCAAGACTTCTTGTATTAAATCCAGCATGTCATATTTCAACTCATTCCAGTGGATTTTATAAAATTTTGATGTGAAACCATCAGGACCAGGGCTCTTATCATCAGCAATTGAGAAAACAGCTTTTTGGACTTCCTCGATTGTGATATTAGAGGTAAGTTTATTTCTGCTCCTATCATTTATTTTACTTATGCATTGAATATCCAGGAAATTACTAGGAAGTGATTGTGTAGAGTGAAAAATGGAAGTATAAAAACTGATTGCCTCAAATTCAATTTTTTCAGCATCTTGTAGGATTTCCCCATTACTCATAATTATCTGGTTCCAGCTGTTGATATATTTTCTTTGTGACATCTTAGCATGAAAGAATTTTGTGCACGAGTCCCCTTCTGTCAACCAATCAATTTTTGCTTTCTGTTTTAATTTTAAAAATTCTGCCTCACTTTGGAATTTCCAGTTATTATAAGCATTTCTAAGTTTATCGAATAAAAATGTGTCTGTAGGGTTTGCATCGCAATCTTTGAGGCATTTCTGATATTCTTCTTCATGAAATTTTAGAAGGTTACCCTTTATGCAATTCTTGAGATTCCAATCTTTCAGCTTGGATTTACATTCTTTGATGAATTCCATGAATTTGTGCATTTTTGAAGCGAGGGAATTATTTGACTGGTAGTTATCTAAAGCATTTTGAAAGCAGTTCATATATCCTTCTCTCAAATGCCATGAGTTCACGTATCTAAATGGAGTGTTTTTGTGATTTATGACCTCTTTATTGAAACTTATAAAAATTGGGATGTGGTCACTGATAGCATTTGAGATCCCAAATGATGTGATCCCTGGGTTAGACCCCATTAATAAGTGATTGCATAACACTTTATCAATTTTTGAGGCAACCCCTTTCTTCCTCCAAGTGTATTTAAAACCTATGATAGGTAGTTCCAGCAGTCCCACTCTAGTAATGCAATTGTTAAAACCAGCCATCTGATTGTAAGGAACAGTTGAACCACCCTTTTTGTCAGATGGAGATAAAATATTGTTGAAATACCCTAGGATGATCCACGGGGAATTCACAGCTCCTGATTCATCAATTAAGTCTTGCCATAGTTTGTTTCTGTCTTTAATAAAATTGCTAGCATAGACAAATGATATTCTACATATAAAGCCACCCGTATTTTCTGCTAGAAGAGAGATATGTTGACATGATTTTTTCTCAATTTGAAACTTCCAAATGTTTGAATCCCAGACAATTAAAATACGACCTTTGCTGCCACAGTCATTGTTATCTATCATTTTCCAGTTTCTTTGCAAATTATGCCCCAGTTTCTCAATATGTGAACTACTTAATTTATTTTCTAATAAGCCAGCCATATATGGCTTATATTTTGTTAGGAATTTAAACACTTCAAATTGTTTATTTTTAGCATTTAAACCCCTAACATTCCAAGAAACAATGTTCATTATTTGGACTTACTTTGGCTCCTTGTGTTTGCTTTAGGAGGAGCAATGGTTGTTTTTGCTTTTCTACTTTTAACCTTTTGCATTTCAGCAATTTCAATTTCTTCATAAAAAATTTTGTTTTTGTCCACACAGTTCGAGACATCTTTCAATTTTTCTGGTTGGCAGACCTCATTTTCTTCTCTTGTAAGATTTCTTATGAATTCCTCACCTTCAGATTCGCTCAAGTCTTCTACCAGACCTTCTGTGGTTCGATCATCTATTTGCACCTTTTCTGCAGGTGTAATGTCTTTTCTATCATGGTTCATGGCGTTGGAATCCTTTAACACTGGTGAAACTGTACTCTTCTCTCTCGAGTTTAAAGAAATTTCCTTCACTAAATTCTTTTCAATTGTTATTTCAACTGCAGGCATCTCACAGAGGGAAGAGGCAGGCAATTCCTTGTTACAATTATTTTCTATATTTTCAACATGCTCTATAAAGTTATGATTTTGTAATGTGGGGTTTGCTAACCCATCAATTGTAATTTCCTCGTCTACATTTATTATTTCATCATTAGACTCATGATTAGTACTTCTTACTGTTTGTACTGCATTTACATTTCCTAATGTCTGTTCTGAGTTGTTGCATAGTTCAGTCTGTCCAGATAAAGAAATGTTAGTGACATTATCTTTATCTTTTGGTATCCACTGTTCTTTATATTTAATCTTGCACTGTTGGTTGGTATGACCGAACACTTTACATTCTTTGCAACTGTGGGGTTTGTATAGATATTCTATTTTAATTTTAAGTTCCTCCCCAGTATACAAATCTGCTGTTACTTCATTGGGAAACTCGTCGCTTGCTTGCATTTCAACCAATATTTTTGCAAAAGCAATTCTAGATTCATCTGCAGTAATTTTGTCCATTTTAATTGGTTTTCCCAGCACACTTGCAATGGCACTCAGTGCTTCTTTGTCCCAGAGTTCAAGTTCGAGATTAGAAAGTTTTATCCATATATGTAAAGTTGTTAAAAGTTCTTTTCTAAATCTAGTTCCCTTCACCCATTTTTTCAGAATAATAACTTTATTATCAAACAAGTAGGGTCCTCCTTTCAGCACATTGTCGCAATCCAGTTTGTTATCAAATCGTATTATGAAAAATCCGTTCTCTCTTGATAGCAGTTGAAACTTCCCAGTTGGTTTCCATACTCGTTCTATATATCCTTTTAGATGCATATGATAAGGTCTAACTCCGTATACATAGAAGATAATTGAGTGTTCCCATTTATTTTCCTATCTCTTCACTGCAGATTCTGTAATCATGGCTTTCCTTCTATCATTAACCAAGACTGGTTGAATATAATGAAGATCCAAATATTCGTCATGTTTCTCCCCTACTCCTCCACTCGCCACTTCCTTCCAAGATTTAGCGTTTCCTGCTTTTATTTCATTCTGGATCGATTTCCATGTATACGCATCAGTACTACTATTGAAACGATCGCCTTGAACCTGTGTGAATCCAGATCTAGATCGGGTTTTATCCCCCCCAAATTTGGATCTCTGGATGGACGAATCACTTTGGTGATATTTTTATTGTTATGGAACAATCCGTCGCGTCCCAGGTCAAGACGATTTGCCATCGATGTTTCCTCCGTAAGTATTTCCCTTTGCAACGATACATGTTGAGATCGGCGTCTTTGCAAAGAGCACCTTTATCAGGTGGACGTCCTCTATCCTTTGAAAAATCGCCATTAGATTGCTCACCCGCCATTATATATTAAAAAATGAGGAAGTTCATCCTCCGAACTATTTTAATACTTTCCTTTTAACTTAACATAACATATATATATAATTTCCTTATTCAATGTATATATATCATTTAAAAGAACTTAGAACTCCTTTTTATTTAATATAAACAACATTGTTTATATACCCAAAATCAAAAATATTCTTTTCTATTTCATTATCAATTTTTATCCAAAATTTATATACATATAATTTTTTTATTCCTATAAGTAAAATATATGCATTTGACTATTCCAATTAATATAATCCTATATTATATTTTATCTTTAGCGTAAAATATACATATTTTATCTCTAAAAAAATACATATATTTTTATCTAAAAAAAATATACATATTTTACTTTTAAACCAAAATATACATATATAAGAAATCCCATTTAAATCAATCTGTATTTTAATATAGATCTGAAAATTCAAATTACACTGGTTTTGAAAAATTGTATACAATTATTAGTCAATGATTAATAGAAATATTGTACATAAAAATAAAATAATATTGAATATTATAAATTAATATCCCAACTCGGGATGTCAAAAATCCCGGGTCGTTATATTGCTCCCCCCTTAAAAGAATTTCGTCTCCGAAATTCCATAGCTAATTTAGTAAAATTATCCACGTAAACAAGACATGGTCAATAATAATCCAAACTACACCAGTAAATACATAGATTCATACTGTATATCGAAATATACACTATATCTAGTACCAGCCAAAATATTCCTACAAATGTAATCATCATCCATAAAAACATACATATATAGACAAATATATATCACCCTACCAAACATTTAACATCTAACAATCATGACGTCTAAGGGTCATAAACACATGCAAAAAGCACACACTACCAAGAGAAAGCAACCCAACTAACTATGGACTCTTACTACCAGAGTCCTCCCCATCGGGTCCTGACAATTCCTTGGACTCCACATCACTATCTGAAACCCAAACAATCTATGGACTAGGCTCTCTTGGAAGGAAATGTACACCAGTAACTGGCTCCTTTACAACCTCCCCAATTTCCCAAATGATAGCACCGTCATTTTCTGATTTGGGATCCTCCTCTACCTCGAACTCTTCCTCATCATCAAACTTTTCATCTTCGCCTTCGACTTCAAAATCCTCTTCACTGTTGAATTCCACCACGTGGTCTTCTTTTTGAGGCAGAGGCTGAGGTTGCTCAACAAGCTCTATCGGTTCCTTTGACACTTCTTCATATAAGGACGGTTCATTAAGATATGCTCGAATTCTCCTGACCCGGTCAAAATCACCATCTCTCCTAGCCCTAGCCAGTGCTCCACCATGACTGATGCTACGGGTTCTCTACAACCAATACCAAAACCCCAAGGTGAGATCCTAAGGTTAAGACATCCGTAGTTTAAAGAATACATCACAGTTTACATTTCAAAAATTAATTACTCCTTAAAATTTCTATTACCCAATAATTTATAAAATCATCTTTCCTAAAAATAGTTTAAGTATATATTTGAAAAGTGATTATAGGTAGAGAAAAATATACATATAGTATGTTTATAAACAATTTATTTCCTCAATTTATAAATCCATATATATATATATATATATAACAAATAAATTATTATAAGATTTTAAATTCTAAAATATCCTTTTCTAGAAATCCATAATTATGAAAATTATTATCAATGGTGTAAATTTTTCCGAAATATTAGTTTAAAAGTTTTCCAAATTCCTTAAGTAAAAAAATTTAGTAAAAATCCTTTTTACAAATAAAACTTAATAAAATCCATTTTCAAAGATTCAAATTCTAAAGGGTTCAGATTTCTAAGATATACTCAAGGTTGACGGCTAAGACCACTCAATCATAGATGATAAATTATCATCATCACAACCAATCATTTCGAATACCATATATATTTAAAAATCATACTTTTTGTATAGAAAATATATTTGGGTAAAATTATTTCATCTACCCCTTAAAACAATATTGTGTCCATTGGCCTGGTTCAAGTGTTTAAAGATCCCTATCAATAACATTAGCTACTCGTATTGACCAGAATCCATATACCACTTAACCGATCTATTAACACAATATAAATTCATTTTTATATAACTAACAAATACGCGTTCTCGTATATAAATATATACACCCAGACTCAAACAGGTTGCTACAGACTGTAACAACCCGCATATTTATCGATTTTATATTTAAATATTTTATTTAAATATTTTATCGTTAGTCGGATTTTAGTCCGAAAAGCTACTTTTTGCATACGGTCGAATTAGGACTCGAGACCACCTCCATTGAGTTCAAAATGCTGTTTGCGACCTTTTTGAGTATAAACTTTGACATATTTGGAGTTAGTCAAAAATTTGACCTTTTTCACTTTGGGTTTGAGTTTGGGTTCAGCCCACTAGCCAACTTATACTCAAAACTGAACCACTCTTCCCCATTCACCCTCACTTCTTCCTCTTTTCAGTTCTAAGGCAATAATGGTGGGAGAGATTGGAAATTAAAACTCCAAAACCCTAGTTCCTCTTGCAACCTCAAATTCCTAGCTCCAAATTCAAGAGAACCCATTGGTAAGCATTCTCTTCTTCTTCTCCAACTTATTCTCTTACCAATTTCAGAAATTCCTAAACCTAATTTTGGGAATGTTCTTTTTTTGAGCATAGATTCATGCTCATTTGGCTTGTGTTGAAGAGAGGTTGATTCTCCATTTGCTCTCAAGCTTCTTCTTGTTTAATTTTGTAAAAAGGTGAGATTTTTATCTCACGTCTTAGTCTATAATTATCTTCGATTGTTAGGTATGAATTCCTAACACTTACTCTTGTGCAATTGATTTTGGTTTGGATTGATTTCGTGTAAATTCCAATTTTTGGTGTTTTGGTCTAATTTATGAAAATCCTATTATGGATATTTGGACATTGATATTTGAGGCGTATCGAAGAGCCGTTTAGGCTGGGTTGTCGTTCGACGTAATTCCTTAGTCATCGCCATTTGCTCGTTCGATCGTTTCCGATATTCGTTTGGCCATTTTTGGCCTAGGTTCAGGGAATGCCCTGAACACCAGATTCAGACGTCTGAAACGGAATACTCAGACGTCTGAATATTGTCTGGGAAGATTTCTATTCCCAGATTCAGACGTCTGAATATAGGGTTTCAGACGTCTGAATTAGTTTTATTTCAACCAGAAAGGAAATAGGCTAAAATATGCCTATTTCTGATGTCTGAAACACTTGGTTCAGACGTCTGAATTGTGTTCTGGAAATCTTTATATTTCCAGATTCAGACGTCTGAACCACTTGTTTCAGACGTCTGAAACTGCTGTGTTTTGCCTATTTTGCCTATTTTCCTATTCGCTTGACAATTCCAATTTAAATCGATTCGTGATGATCCTATTTGTTGTTATCATTTATTATGCCTTTGATGACTCCTATTTAGGGATTTTTGAATATCCATTTCGATGGATTCTTTATCGGTTTCTTTGGATTTTATTCATGTCTTCGAATGTGAATTTTAGTGACTGATTGTTCTTACAATCTTCTTTGTGGTTTGTCACTTTAAAAATATAAAGTTTTTCTATACTGGTAGTAAATGTCAAAAAACCATTTTCCAATCTATTAGTATATACAAACCTTTACCTCACTCGTATGAGAAATCTAATTAAACGACTTAGTAAAACAAGTGGTATGAAACGCTTGCGTTCACTTTGTTGGTTAATTCTTAGACTTGTTCGATTGAAACTCTTGTGACAATTTTCTAGTGAAGATCTACAATTTGTTCGTAAATATTTAAGTTAAGCTAGTGGTTATGGGACATGAAGCTAAGCTCATATATTTACTAGCTTACTGTAATTGACACTTCTTGATGATCATGACGATCATTTTTGTGATTTAGACTAGCAATGTGCGATGTCTCTTTGTCTACGAGGGAGACTAAACCCCGTTTGTGTGAGTTTCAACTCACATATGTGGGGTAGCGCCCCATGGTCTTCGGGCCGTTCGTGTGTCAAAAAAATTAATGGCTAGCTACCATGAGATAACGTCTCGTTCGTGTGATACATATGTTGGTGAGTTTTCATGCTCCCGTTCGTGTGATAGGCCTTCCTTCGATTTTGTGTAATTCTGGATTTCGTGTGTCGAATCCTGGATTTCGTGTGTCGAATTCTGGAATTTTCTTCTTCACCTATTTTTGTGATTTCTATTGATATGATTTATCAATTTTTGTGCATAGGTGAATTCGTGTGTCATTGACTGGATTTCTTGAGATGATTTCTAGAATTTATGCTTCACTAATTTTCGTGATTTCCATTGATAAGTTTTATCAATATTTGTGTATTAGTGAATTTGTGGGTCATGGACTTTTTGTGATTGACATTGATAAAATCGTCAATATTTATGGTTTGGTGAACGAAATAAGGAGTATGACATTTCCTTTGATTCTTGTGTAGATTTGGTGATATTGATTAATCTCTTTTTTTGATTCTCAATTACTTATATATATCACAGCTTGGCATTGTGATTATTATGTGTTTAGTCATATCTCTTATTCTATATCGTTTCATTTGATATTTATAGTTAGACTGATCCGTTTATTATTTTCTTATTAAATAATACTCGGGTCAGACCGAGATGTTGCAGGTGCTTCTGCTTGACTTCTCTCCAGGGATTCATTACTCTGACTTTTGGCAAACTACTTAGATTAGTAGTTTATTTTGTTGTATACACTTGAGATATTGACTCATTGATGTATTATTTTGTATAGCACATGTTGCTATTATTTTGTGTTATTGTGGATCTTTTTGACCACTACTCTGATGTACACTTCCATATGTTAATTATATATTCATATCTTCTTCCGCCTTTGTGATATGAATTATCTGTGACTGATTTATGTTATGTTTATTTCTGTATTTGTTTTCGAAGATATTATAGCCACTGTGTAGTAGCTTTGAGTTTGTGTCGGTATGTCAGATTTCCTCTTGATAAAGTATTGCATGTTATACCATCTGACATATCGATGCTCGCACAAAGCAATTACACAGATGGTCGCTCCTCAACAGCCTTATTCTCCGTGCTAGTTGACGGCATCCACCGTAATGTTCTTGGCTAGCGTGGGTATAGAGGTGGGGCGTCACAGCTTGGTATCAGAGCCAAACTTCGGAACAATATGGAATATTATAACAAGGATCATCGTCCTAAGTCTTTCTTAGGAGTCGTGCTTTAGGATTTTATTCGAGTCTTCGTACCGATTCATCCTATTTTCTTTTATGATTCCTTGTTTTATCTATCAAGATTGCTTGATATTCATTAGTGAATAATCTTCTTCTTGTTCTTCTTTCTTTCTAAGGAAGAGAAATGTCTAGACCAGGCAGTCCCAGAGCTGGACCATCTAGTGTTCCACCCCAAGATGGAGTTTTTATGACTGCTCAACAGCTTCTTGATTTGGTAACTAATGCTCAAGCGGCTGGAGCTAACCCGGAACCTACTCACCCAAAGTCGGGATTTGCACGCTTGTGCAGCGATTACATTAATTTGGGTGGGGAGCCATTCAAAGGTTCCGAAACTGTTATTGAAGTACAGGCTTGGCTAAGGTCATGCGATCGAATCTTTTCTCGCATGAATCTTATTGACCTTCACCGAGTTCAGGTGGCCTCTAGTATGCTCCGAGAAAGAGCATTGGACTGGTACGAGCTTCTTATTTCTGAGATTAATGAAGCGGATCTCACCTGGGAGCAATTACGGGAACACTTCGAGTTGAAATTTGTGCCAGAAGCAGAGAAAGTGACATTGGCTCGACGATTTATAGACCTTGTTCAAGGTGAGTCCTCCGTGACTGATTACGTCGCCTCCTTCGAGTCGCTTTCCAAATATGGGGTTGAATACATCAACACCCCTTTAAAGAAGAACTAGAGGTTCGTCTATGGCTTAAACAAAAATCTCAAGAAGCTATTACTTCTAAAATTAGAAGTTTCTTTCGACCAACTCGTTGATATCGCTCTACGTCTTGAAGAGGCGGATAGGGAGAATGATGTTGAAGTGGTGGGTTCCAAACCAAACTTCAACAACAAGAAGAGGCCAAACAAATCCAAAGGCCCTTATCCCAATAAGAAAGGGAGGCAAGCAACTCCTGTTGAAAAGACCTTTTCCTCTACTCGTGGGAAATGCTATAATTGCGGTTCGAAAGACCATTTTGCGAACAAGTGTTCAAAGCCTCGTACTTGTCGCTATTGCAAAAGCCCGGACCATTTTATGCATGTGTGTCCCAAACTTCAAAATAGGAAGGAGGGAAAGCTTAATGTTGCTCAAGCCCCTGGCAACACATCTCGTGGCCAAGGTATTTCTCATTCTATTCTGGATGGAATTATTTTATTTCGTGATCATCCTATTCGAGTTCTTTTTGATACGGGTGCGTCCCATTCTTTTATATCAAAAGAACTTGTTGATACTTTTTATTTGGATGTTTTGTGTTTAATGACTTCTTTGAGAATTGCGAATCCGGTTGGTGGATCCGCGACCATCAGTTTATTGTGTAAAGATGTCGAGATTATTTTGTGTGATTTTTCTTTCCGAGCCGATTTGCATGTCATGCGCTATTTAGGCTTTGGAATGATTTTGGGAATGGATTGGCTTAACCGTTATGAAGCTCATATCCTATGTCCTGAGCGGACTATTCATCTTCGACATCCTCAATCTGTTAAGCAGATTTCTATTAATCTTAAAAATTCAGATTCCAGGTTGGTCGCATCTTTATATTCTTTAAATCCTCGTGATGACGATGATGATGATGAGGGTGATATTATTTCTCTTATTCACGTCGTTCGTGAATTTTCCGACATATTCGAGCCCGTTTTAGGATTACCACCTAAGTGAGCAATTGAGTTTAGAATTAATCTTATTCCTGGAGCTCAACCTATCACTCGTCCGCCGTATCGTATGTCCAATAAAGAAAACGAGGAGATGCGTAAACAATTATCCAAATTGGAGACGAAGCAATTTATTCGCTCTAGTTCCTCACCTTGGGGAGCTTCAGCTATTTTTGTGAAGAAATCCGATGGAACACTTAGGCTTTGCGTTGACTACCGCAAGCTTAATGATCTTACTATCAAAAATAAATATCCTTTACCTCGGATTGATGATCTATTCGATCAACTTAGTGGTGCTAGAGTCTTTTCACAATTAGACTTAGCTACTGGATTTCATCAGCTTCGTATTGCAGAGGATAGTATTCCTTTGACATCGTTCCGTACTCGTTATGGATCTTATGAATGGCTTGTTATGCCATTTGGTCTAACGAATGCTCCGGCTTATTTCGTTGACCTTATGAATGGAGATTTCAAAGACTTCCTCGACCGGTTTGTTCTCATCTTTATCGATGATATTCTTGTGTATTCTAAAACCGAGGAGGAGCATGAGAAGCATCTTCGGATTGTGTTGGAAACACTTAGGAGTAATCGTTTAAAGGCAAAATTTTCTAAATGCCATTTTTGGCAATCTCGTGTGAAGTTTCTCGGTCATATTATTTCCAAATCCAGAATTTCCGTGGATCCTTCAAAGATTGAAGCGATTCAAGATTGGAAGAGACCGGAGAGTGTGACAGAGATTCGTAGTTTTCTCGGATTGGCGGGCTATTACCGTCGTTTTATCAAAGACTTTTCTAAGATTGCTGTGCCTCTCACTAGTTTGACAAAGAAAGGTGTTAAATACATTTGGTCGGACAAATGTGAAGCTTCTTTTCAGAAATTAAAAGAGCTTCTTTCTGATGCTCCTATTCTTGTTATTCCCGAGGGGAATCAGGATTTCGTTGTTTATACTGATGCGAGTCGCGTTGGTTTGGGTGCCGTTCTTATGCAAAGAGAATGTGTTATTGCTTATGCTTCTAGGCAATTGAAGCCTGTTGAGACTAGATATGCCACTCATGATTTAGAACTCGCGGCTATTGTTTTCGCCCTTCGTATTTGGCGTCATTATCTTTTAGGAGAGAAATTTGTTCTTTATACCGATCATAAGTCCTTGAAGTATTTATTCTCTCAAAAGGAACTTAATTTGCGTCAACAGCGTTGGCTCGAATTTCTTGCACCATATGATCTTGATATCCTTTATACTCTCGGAAAGGGAAATCGTGTTGCCGATGCACTTAGTCGCAAGCAACAAGCGGTTGTTTCTTTGATGATATCCGAATGGAATGATCTCGAGATATTATCCTCTTGTGAGATTCGAGACTGTGTCTCCGATTTATGTTCATCTCTTGTTTTATGTAGCCTTGAGGCTCATCCTTCTCTTTTAGACCACATTCTTGAAGCTCAAAGGCTAGATCCCGAAATGGCTCTTCTTGGCCAAAATATTAAGGATAAAATTGATATTGAAGGTTTGAAAGACTTTAATATCGATTCTCGGGGCGGCATTCAGAGATTTGGTAGACTTATCGTGCCAAATATTAGTGATCTTCGAAAAGATATTTTAGAAGATTCTCATCGTTCCAAATTCACCATTCATCCCGGTAGTAGTAAAATGTACGCGGATATGAAGCGACTTTATTATTGGGAGGGAATGAAACTTGACGTCGCTAACTTCGTTAAGCGTTGCATGACTTGCCAACTCGTTAAGGCTGAACATCAAAGGCCCGATGGGTTATTGCAACCTTTAGAAATTCCAATTTGGGAGTGGGACCAAATTTCCATGGATTTTATAGATGGCCTTCCCCGTTCTCGTTCGGGTCATGATAGCTTATGGGTGATCGTTGATAGACTTACTAAATCCGCCTATTTTATTCCCGTTCGGTCTAACCGAACCGTTCCTCTATTGGCCAAACTCTTTGTTAAAGAGATTGTTAAATTGCATGGAGTTCCTACTTCTATTGTTAATGATCGTGATCCATTGTTTACTAGTGGATTTTGGAAGAGTCTTCAAAAAGCTTTGGGAACGAAGCTTAATTTTAGCACCGCTTATCATCCTCAGTCCGATGGACAAACTGAGCGTGTGAATCAAACTCTTGAAGATCTTCTTCGTGCATGTGTTCTTGATTTTGGTGGAAGTTGGGAAGATCATATTTCACTTGTTGAATTTTCCTATAATAATAGCTTCCAATCTAGTATTGGTATGGCACCTTTTGAGGCACTCTACGGAAGGCCATGCCGATCTCCTTCTTGTTGGCTTGAGACCGGTGAGAGGCTGGTTTTGGGTCCCGATTTTATTCGTGATTCCACAGAAAAGATTGATCTTATTCGTCATAGGATGAAAGAAGCCATGAGTATACAAAAATCCTATGCCGATAACCGAAGAAGGAAATTAGAATTTTCTGTTGGAGATTCTGTTTTTATTCGTGTTTCACCAATGAAGGGTGTTGTACGTTTCAGTCGATCGGGAAAATTGGCGCCTCGATATATTGGGCCATTTCTTATCATTGAACGTATTGGTTCCATGGCTTATCGCCTTTTATTACTGGCTCAATTTTCTACTATTCATGACGTGTTTCACGTTTCTCAACTTCGGAAATGTCTTCGAGATTCCGATTCTATTCTTGAGCCTGGTGTTGTGGAAGAGATTGAAGTTTCGCCTAATTTAACTTATGAGCAACATCCTATTTTTATCATTGCTTCAGAGGTCAAACGACTTCGAAATAAAGATGTTCCGCTTGTTAAAGTTCAATGGTCTTCAAATCCTAAGGATTGTTCTTGGGAATCTAGAGAGTACATCGAGCGAACACATCCAGACTTGTTTTCTCGTGCTCTTTGAGGTGAACCTTTTATTTCAAATCTCTTTTGTGTTGAATATGCTTTTATGGTTGTTACTATATATCTTCTTTTTAAATATTGCGAGGACGCAATTTCTTTAAGGAGGGGAGTCTTTAACAACCCGCATATTTATCGATTTTATATTTAAATATTTTATTTAAATATTTTATCGTCAGTCGGATTTTAGTCCAAAAAGCTACTTTTTGCATACGGTCGAATTAGGACTCGAGACCACCTCCATTGAGTTCAAAATGCCGTTTGCAACCTTTTTGAGTATAAACTTTGATATATTTCGAGTTAGTAAAAAATTTGACCTTTTTCACTTTGGGTTTGAGTTTGGGTTCAGCCCACTAGCCAACTTATACTCAAAAATGAACCACTCTTCCCCATTCACCCTCACTTCTTCCTCTTTTCAGTTCTAAGGCAATAATGGTGGGAGAGATTGGAAATTAAATCTCCAAAACCCTAGTTCCTCTTGCAACCTCAAATTCCTAGCTCCAAATTCAAGAGAACCCATTGGTAAGCATTCTCTTCTTCTTCTCCAACTTATTCTCTTACCAATTTCAGAAATTCCTAAACCTAATTTTGGGAATGTTCTTGTTTTGAGCATAGATTCAAGCTCATTTGGGTTGTGTTGAAGAGAGGTTGATTCTCCATTTTCTCTCAAGCTTCTTCTTGTTTGATTTTGTAAAAAGGTGAGATTTTTATCTCACGTCTTAGTCTATAATTATCTTCGATTGTTAGGTATGAATTCCTAACACTTACTCTTGTGCAATTGATTTTGGTTTGGATTGATTTCGTGTAAATTCCAATTTTTGGTGTTTTGGTCTAATTTATGAAAATCCTATTATGGATATTTGGACATTGATATTTGAGGCGTATCGAAGAGCCGTTTAGGCTGGGTTGTCGTTCGACGTAATTCCTTAGTCATCGCCATTTGCTCGTTCGATCGTTTCCGATATTCGTTTGGCCATTTTTGGCCTAGGTTCAGGGAATGCCCTGAACCCCAGATTCAGACGTCTGAAACGGCATACTCAGACGTCTGAATATTGTCTGGGAAGATTTCTATTTCCAGATTCAGACGTCTGAATATAGGGTTTCAGACGTCTGAATTGGTTCTATTTCAACCAGAAAGGAAATATGCTAAAATATGCCTATTTCAGACGTCTGAAACACTTGGTTCAGACGTCTGAATTGTGTTCTGGAAATCTTTATATTTCCAGATTCAGACGTCTGAACCACTTGTTTCAGACGTCTGAAACTGCTGTGTTTTGCCTATTTGCCTATTCGCTTGAGAATTCCAATTTAAATCGATTCGTGATGATCCTATTTGTTGTTATCATTTATTATGCCTTTGATGACTCCTATTTAGGGATTTTTGAATATCCATTTCGATGGATTCTTTATCGGTTTCTTTGGATTTTATTCACGTCTTCAAATGTGAATTTTAGTGATTGATTGTTCTTACAATCTTCTTTGTGGTTTGTCACTTTAAAAATATAAAGGTTTTCTATACTAGTAGTAAATATCAAAAAACCGTTTTCCAATCTATTAGTATATACAAACCTTTACCTCACTCGTATGAGAAATCTAATTAAACGACTTAGTAAAACAAGTGGTATGAAACGCTTGCGCTCACTTTGTTGGTTAATTCTTGGACTTGTTCGATTGAAACTCTTGTGACAATTTTCTAGTGGAGATCTACAATTTGTTTGTAAATATTTAAGTTAAGCTAGCAGTTATGGGACATGAAGCTAAGCTCATATATTTACTAGCTTACTGTAATTGACACTTCTTGATGATCATGACGATCATTTTTGTGATTTAGATTAGCAATGTGCGATGTCTCTTTGTCTACGAGGGAGACTAAACCCCGTTTGTGTGAGTTTCAACTCACATATGTGGGGTAGCGCCCCATGGTATTCGGGCCATTCGTGTGTCAAAAAAATTAATGGCTAGCTACCATGAGATAGCGTCTCGTTCGTGTGATACATATGTTGGTGAGTTTTCATGCTCCCGTTCGTGTGATAGGCCTCCCCCCTATTTTGTGTGATTTCTGGATTTCGTGTGTCGAATCCTGGATTTCGTGTGTCGAATTTTGGAATTTTCTTCTTCACCTATTTTTGTGATTTCTATTGATATGATTTATCAATTTTTGTGCATAGGTGAATTCGTGTGTCATTGACTGGATTTCTTGAGATGATTTCTAGAATTTATGCTTCACCAATTTTCGTGATTTCCATTGATAAGTTTTATCAATATTTGTGTATTGGTGAATTTGTGGGTCATGGACTTTTTGTGATTGACATTGATAAAATCGTCAATATTTATGGTTTGGTGAATGAAATAAGGAGTATGACATTTCCTTTGATTCTTGTGTAGATTTGATGATATTGATTAATCTCTTTTTTTGATTCTCAATTACTTATATATATCACAGCTTGGCATTGTGATTATTATGTGTTTAGTCATATCTCTTATTCTATATCGTTTCATCTGATATTTATAGTTAGACTGATCCATTTATTATTTTCTTATTAAATAATACTCGGGTCAGACCGAGATGTTGCAGGTGCTTCTGCTTGACTTCTCTCCAGGGATTCATTACTCTGACTTTTGGCAAACTACTTAGATTAGTAGTTTATTTTGTTGTATACACTTGAGATATTGACTCATTGATGTATTCTTTTGTATAGCACATGTTGCTATTATTTTGTGTTATTGTGGATCTTTTTGACCACTACTCTGATGTACACTTCCATGTGTTAATTATATATTCATATCTTCTTCCGCCTTTGTGATATGAATTATCTGTGACTGATTTATGTTATGTTTATTTCTGTATTTGTTTCCGAAGATATTATAGCCACTGTGTAGTAGCTTTGAGTTTGTGTTGGTATGTCGGATTTCCTCTTGATAAAGTATTGCATGTTATACCATCTGACATATCGATGCTCGCACAAAGCAATTACACGGATGGTCGCTTCTCAACAGCCTTATTCTCCGTGCTAGTTGACAACATCCACCGTAATGTTCTTGGCTAGCGTGGGTATAGAGGTGGGGCGTCACACAGACTCTATCCCTAATAAGCAACCCATCCGAACCTAAGTATTCACTCAACCTCGTCTCTAATACCACAATGTCATCCGTACCAATTTAAACTGACTTGAAGCCACACTTGTCAGCCAAATTGCACTGGAAGACGGATACTGAAAGAAAGAAAGAAGGTAGAAATAGAAAGAAGAAAGAAGAAAGAGAACAATCAGAATCTTACAGCGGAATGAATAAACTATTATGTAAACAAATCTTTACATGAAACCAAATTTTTTTACTTTATTAACATATACAGACTTTAAATTAGAGCTACAAACATTCAACTTGGATAGTTTATAACAATCCTGTCCTTACAACTAGTTGACCAAACAATCAAATACAGACTGAATATAAGCATCTACGTGAATACATCTCCTGATTCCAGCTCCTCTCCTGAAGCTTCCACTCTTCCAACTAAACCTGGAAATATGCTCGGTCTGACCCGATCATATAGGAAAAACACCAAGCCCGGGTCAATCTGGTAAACCAGCGTGAGAACTACACACAACTTGATTTATTAAGGTTAAAAAATACTTTGAAATCAAAGGTATCTCATAAGACCACGCCACAAACAAACATGTCGTGTTTTTACCTTACGATAACCAAAACATTTCTTATAAAATCCTATGATATTATAATAGTGTCTATATACAAATGCTTATTCAAATAGCTGAAATTGTTACATTATTAAGTTCCAGCATACTAGCCACAAAGTGGGTTCTACAATCAAAACCGTAAAGGGCACGTAGGGAGAATAGATTTCCAATGAACGACTAGGCATTAGGGTACCACCTATCACAGTACCTGGTCTAGATCAGTGTATCGAAGACCCCTCCGTTCCTCTGTAATACAAGACTGGACTACCCCTTACTAGATAGCCCGAGTAAGATCACCCTACGGTTGGGATTAGCAACCGCCCACACAGCCGAAATAAAAAGAGACATCTAGACAGGTATGACCTTACCCTACTTGGGTCCCACCCACTTAAATGTTGCTGCATATCCCCTGATTTTCAGTCATTCCCGGTTGATGAGGTTCGAGGCTCAGCGTTACCTTTTTAGAACATATCAGTTAGAATGCTCACCGTCCTCCTGATAATGTCCTTAAAGCATTCATCCATATAAGTCCGTTCTAGGTTCGAACGGAACCGAATGCACTATTCCAACTACATCCATTTTGGAATCAGCCTCAGGATTAGTAGCGATTAGCCCTTGCACTTCACTGCACCATCTTCGACTCCAGGCTCTAGTCTTCATTACAAAAACGTACTCATTAGATCGAAGTGGTTTCCGGATTTCAAATCCGATCCCGGTCTCTTCGAAACAACGTTCGCTATTTCCTGCTAAACTCAACCCCGGTTCTTTATGAAATACAATGACGAAATACAAGATCGGGGTTCACCATCTAACTGTTGGTGGACGGGTCTTCTTATAATTCATCCTAGAGAATAAACAGTTTATACGTACATTATAGCATCTCGGACGTTAACCGTACCATATAATTCCCGAGTTTCCTCTAGATATTTCCCAAGTTAAGTTTTGTCCAGATTCGATAGCTGGTTATTTGACTATCAAAACAATCAATCAATTCAAACAAGTTATTTTCCATTGTAACTATTAAGCATTGTTCTCATTTTAAATCTAAACAAATTAAAATAAACATGAAAGCTTGTTTAATTGGGTAAATACATATATTTTAAAACAACTTCTTTCAAATCATACTTATAAAATTTCCTAATACATTTCTTAAGTCTATTAAATAAAAATACTCCTTTTATAAAGGTTTTCCATAATATATTATTTTCAAACAACACTTATATTTAGTAGATTATATTGAAGAAAATATACTTAAAAACTAATTTAATAAAAAAATTACTTTTTAAATAATTATTACAGAAATATTTTTTATACTTGAAATAGTTTAAATAATACACACTTGTAAAAATTATACCTTTGTAAATATTTCCAAAAATAATAATAAACTGCTTTTGATATTTCCAAAATACTTATCAATTCTTTTAAAAACCTTATTAAAAATAATATTTATTTTTTAAAACAAAACTAGGTTCAAAATTAAGCCAAACAGAATAAGGCTTATCAGTCTCAATGGTACTTATTAATCTACAATTCATAGTCAATACTGATATTCAGCTCACATAGATCGATTCACATTATATTCTCAAATATAATTAACAGACAAGTAACAGATATATGCATAAACAACAGATCATAGATTATTGTGGCTAGAGATAATATCAGATCGATGGCTTATACTACCACAGAAGGTAAATTAACTATTTAGCGGAATGGTATCAGATTCCGCTGACCAAATGTCAACCGGTTTGAATAATCTAAAATAAACACATCTATTCAGTTTGGGAACGTCTTAACAGACAAGCCGTATAAACTTATACAATGGCATTCATTTCCATTTGGTAATTAAATTCAATCTGAACAAGCTTATAAAATTTTACTTGTCTAATTTCACAGTGGATCGTATGATGGCATAACATTGTCGATACGAACCATCTTCATAATAACACTTTATAATATGTGAATTTAAAATATTATTATAAAATAATTTAAGAATTTGTATTAATTCAAAAGTATAAACAATTTGTCTTCCCTTAATTATCTTAATTACACCTTACTATATTCAAATAAACTCAAGGGTTAATAAATAAATTATTAATTAGAAAAGCTTGAATAGTTTATAACAAAATAACTTATTTAAATGGCCTAATTTAAATAGATTTAAAGTATAAACAATTTCATATATTTTAAAATTCCTTTGTCTATATAAAACTTTAAATAAAAATTTAACATTAAAGAAAATTGGTTCAAAAGTTTTACTTTAAACCATGTTTGTTATAAACTTTGGAAGGTCAATTGGTTGTGGATTTTATTTTAATTTTATAACCAAATCCTTTTATTAACAATCTTGTTTTTAAATAACAAAACCCAGCGGGCCGAAACCTGAAACCCATGACTAAACAACGTTGAACCTATATATTTACACAAACCTAAATCGGGCTGTAGCCCAACCCAACAACTACCACTTCTTCTCTTCTTCCTCTTCTTCTACCAGACCAACCGAAATCCAGTTCCAACATTAGAAACACTACCAAACCCGATCGAACCAGGCAAATTAACCCAGTTTCGATTGAATCGAGCAATCTCTTCGATAAAACTCATGACTATGCCAATCTAACATCGCACTCGAACAACCTCGAACAAAAACTCTTGCCAGATCACCAGTGCACGGTGACGAATGTGCACATGCACACCCGTTTCGATGGTCATCTCACCACCGCGCCATAGCCGACAAGTCACACCTTGTTCCTAGACCCGGTTCGCCCTATCGCCAACGCCGACATCACCTCCGATTGTAAATCGATCTCCAGCCCCGCCTAAATCCTAAAACCAGAAAGAAAACAACCACCATACATCGACCTACCGCACCGACGTCTGATCACTACTCCACATGCTACCTACATCGACCGAAAGCCTACTCCAGCAGCTACCTCCGAGCCAGACCACACGAACTCCGGTTGCTCTAACATCCTCCAGTTCTCTTACCTTCGCCGACCACCGAAACCATTCCTAAAACCCTAAAGCCCACTCGATCTATCCATCCAAACCCAAATTCAACATTCCGCCACGGTCAACCCCAACCCAAAGTCCACCAGCTCCTTCTAGAACAGGCCGCAACTCCTCTCGTCGACGAAGTCGACGGAAATATATTTTTGAATGAAAACCGTTCATCTAACAATATCTCGAGATATAAAACACTAAAAATTATAATTATACCACTAAAATTCACATTTTCACACAAGAATCAAGTCTACATGATTGAATCCTAGAATTAAAAACATTTATTTTTCACCAAAATTGGATTGTTCACTGTAAAATGGAACGCTATCGAACCACACAGCATAATTTGCTTACAGTCTATTTTTAGCTAATACTATACTAGAAAATGAACATATTCCTTGTTTACATCAACATGCTAAATGATCCACGTGATGAGATATGGATTTTTGAATTACTGGGATGAACAAAAATTTCGCAGAGTAACAAATCAATTTCATTTCCAGGTTAAAAAGATTAAGCTTTCTCACCTTCCACATTGATTTCAGATGTTTTAAAATTTGAAGTTGAAGATTTTGATTTGAAAACTTGAACTTGATTTTAATCCTTGCCCAAATTCTTGCTTGATTGTTGAGATTGGGTTTGAATCTTAAAAATAGAGAATGCTTCTCGTCTTCTTAATTCACAGACATGATTTTACAGAGTGCTTACTTCTTCTTTTAAATTTGATTTCCTGTTGCTTATTATTTGAACAGAGGCTTTTGTTTTTAAGTTACAGGTTTTAATTTCCAAAACAACTCAGATCTAAATGCTCATCTTTATATAGACATGTTTGCAGCCAACAGATAATAGCCTGAAAAGATTTTTGGTGGTTGAGATAGACATTGTCTCTACTGAGTAGAATTTGAAAAGAAAATTAAAATAATTATGTTTAATTTGATTAATTAGCTTATGCCGGATGTTTAACATGTTTATTGACTCAAAATATCTCACTAACTTACCCATAGTTTACATAATCAAAAATTGTTTTGCTTTTTGTTTATGTTTTCTTTTTTTAGTTAACCTATTTCTCACTTAACAGGAAATGATTTGCAACCTTTTTTTATTATATCTATATAAACCATATAATTTTTATTATATATGTAAGTATGAAGTTAGATAACTTATAGTTATCTTTGACAAAGCTAGTTACCCATAGTTTTAACTAGATTAAATTAGTTCTGTTACATGTTTCTTTTGTTAACCTGCATTTGCCCCTTACAGTAAATAACTTAAAGTCTTTTATTATTATATATAAACTATAAAATTTTAAAGTACATGGATTTTCAGAAAATAGACAGTCCCAAACTTATATTGACAAAGTAGAAATGTATTTGTAACCAATACATTTTAAAACAAAAATAAGAAACTAGATTAAAGTAATACTTAAGGTATGTACTCTTACACATTTTTAAAATAAAGGTGGGAGACTAATACATTTAAATGACACTTTTAGTTCATACACCTTTATATACATATGTTACTTAAATAAAATAAATAACATTCGATATTAACACCCTATATTCATATGTATTATAAGGACTTTAAGATGTTAAAAACTATCTTCAAGCATTCATGTATATATGTATCCATATATACATCTTTTCATTTAAAATATAGAAATATATATTATTTTCCAAATAGACTAAATTCATTAGCTATCTATACATATATAGTTTCCTCTTATTTATATTTATGTGATTATTATACACATCTCTTAATTTATAACATTTCTATTTATTTAAATAATATAAACTTTCCTTTTAACTTAACATAACATATATATATATATATATATAATTTCCTTATTTAATGTATATATATCATTTTAAAAAAACTTAGAACTCCTTTTATTTAATATAAACAACATTGTTTATATACCCAAAATCAAAAATATTCTTTTCTACTTCATTATCAATTTCCATCCAAAATTTATATACATATAAATTTATTATTCTTTATGTAAAATATATGCATTTGACTATTCCAATTAATTTAATCCTCTATTATATTTTGTATTTAGCATACAATATGCATATTTTATCTCTAAACAAAATACACATATTTTTATCTAAAACAAAATATACATATTTTACTTTTAATCCAAAATATACATATATAAGAAATCCCATTTAAATCAACCTGTATTTTAATATACATCTGAAAATTCAAATTACACTGGTTTTGAAAAATTGTATGCAATTACTATTCATTGATTAATAGGAATATGGCATATAAAAATACAATATTATTGAATATTATAAATTAATATCCCAACTCAGGATGTCAAAAATCCTGGGTCGTTACATTCCTCCACCCTTAAAAGAATTTCGTCCCTGAAATTCCATAGCTAATTTAGTAAAATTATCCACACAAATAAGAACTGATCAATAATAATCCAAACTACACCAGTAAATACATAGATTCATACTGTATATCGAAATATACATTATATCTAGTACCAGCCAAAATATTCCTACAAATGTTATCATCATCCATACAAACATACATATACGTACATATATATCACCCTACCAAACATTTAACATCTAACAATCATGACGTCTAAGGGTCATAAACATATACAAAAAGTACACACTACCAAGAGAAAACAACCCAACTAACTATGGACTCTTACTACCAGAGTCCTCCCCTTCGAGTCCTGACAATTCCTTGGGATCCACATCACTGTCTGAAACCCAAACAATCTGTGGACTAGGCTCTCTTGGAAGGAAATCTACACCAGCAACTGGCTCCTCAACAACCTCCCCAATTTCCCAAATGACAACATCGTCATTTTCTGATTCGGCATCCTCCTCTACCTTGAACTCTTCCTTATCATCAAACTCTCCATCTTCACCTTCGACTTCAAACTCCTCTTCACTGTTGAATTCCACCATGGGTTCTTCTTCTTGTGGTTGAGGCTGAGGTTGCTCAACAGGCTCTATCGGTTCCTCTAGCGTTTCTTCATATAAGGACGGTTCTTAAGATCCGCCTGAATTCTCCTGACCCGGTCAAAATCACCATCCCTCCCAGCCTTAGCCAGTGCTCCACCACGACTGATGCTACGGGTTCTCTATAATCAATACCAGAACCCAAAGGTGAGATCCTAAGGTTTAGACTTCTATAGGTTAAAAAGTACATCGTAGTTTACATTTCAAAAATCAATCCCTCCTTAAAATTTCTATTACCCAAGATTTTATAAAATCATCTTTCCCAAAAATAGTTTAAGTATATACTTGAAAAGTGATTATAGGTAGAGAAAATATACATATAGTAAGTTTATAAACAATTTATTTCCTTAATTTATAAACCTATATATATATAACAAATAAATTGTTATAAGATTTTAAATTCTAAAATATCCTTTTCTAGAAATCCATAATTATGAAAATTATTATCAATGTTGGAAATTTTTCCAAAATATTAGTTTAAAAGTTTTCCAAATTCCTTAAGTAAAATAATTTAGTAAAAATCCTTTTTACAAATAAAACTTAATTAAATCCAATTTCAAAGATTCAAATTCTAAAGGGTTCAAATTGCTAGGGTATACTCAAGGTTGACGGCTAAGACCACTCAATCCTAGATGATAAATCATCACAACCAATCATTTTACATACCTTATATATTTAAAAATCATACTTTTTATATAGAAAATATATGTGGGTAAAATTATTTCATCTACCCCTTAAAACAATATTGTGTCCGTTGGCCTGGCTTAAGTGTTTAGATATCCCTATCAATAATGCTAGCTACTCGTGTTGACCAGAATCCATATGCCACTTAACCGTTCTATTAACACAATACAATATCATTTGTAAATAACTAACAAATATGCGCTCTCGTATATAAATATATACATTCAGACTCAAACAGGTTGCTACAGACTCTATCCCTAATGAGCAACCCACCCGAACCTAGGTATTCACTCAACCTAGGCTCGGATACCATAATGTCATGACCCATTTTTCCGTACCAATTTAAACTGACTTGAAACCACACTTGTCATCCAAATTGCACAGGAAGATGAATAGTGAAAGAAAGAAAGAAGGTAGAACTAGAAAGAAGAAAGAAGAAAGAGAACAATCAAAATCTCACAGCAAAACTAATAAACTATAATATAAACAAATCTTTACATGAAACCAAATTGTTACTTTATTAACATATACAGACTTTAAATTAGAGCTACATCCATTCAGCTTGGACAGTTTATAATAATCCTATCCATATAACTAGTTGACCACACAATCAAATACAGACTGAATATAAGCATCTACGTTAACCGTCTCCTGTTTCCAACTCCTCTTCTGAAGCTTCCACTCTTCCATCTAAACCTGAAAATATGCTCGGTCTGATCCGAGCATATAGGAAAAACACCAAGTCCAGGCTAGTCTGGTAAACCAGCATGAGAACCACACACAACTTGATTTATTAACGTCTAAAAATCCTTTGAAATCAAAGGTATCTCGTAAGACCACGCCGCAAATAAACATGTCGGGTTTTTACCTTACGATAACCAAAACAATTCTTATAAAATCTTTGATATTATAATAGTGTCTGTAACGACCCAACTCCCTAACTCCAGGAAGTCGCATCGTTAAGAGAAAGAAAGGGATAGAGAATAGAAAGAAAGAGAAGAAAGAAGAAACAACACATCAGAATCTAAACAGCGGAACGAATAAATTATATTAATAATCAAAAGTATTTACACAATATACAATATCTGTCAGAGATACACAGCATACACATCACATATACTAGACAGTTATAAACACCTGTCTAGTATTTACAACTCAATACAACATCACAAATAACTCAGAGATACTAAACACAGCGGACTATTATATCTACAACGCGGAAGCCTCCTGCTCCATTGCTCCTCCACAATTCGTCAAAGCTAATCCTGAATCCTAACCTGAATCCCTTGGCTACTCGTAAAAATTTGAGTACCCAAGAGTTTATGAAAAACAAAAATAAACTCCGGGTCAGACATGGGTCTGGTGTGAGTAACAGGTTAAAGTTGCTTAACTTTCAAAAACCTTTTAAAAGAAAAGGTATCACGTAAGACTTCCCACACATAAACATGGAAAAGTTTTTACCTTACGCTAACCAAAACATTTGATAGGAAATCCGATGATATTATAATAGTGTCTAGGGTTTTCAAATAAATATGAAATAGCCGAAATTGTTACATCTATTAAATTCCAGCTACTAGCCACAAAAGTGGGTAATACAATCAAAACCGTTGGCACTTATTGGATTTTGGATTCCATACAATGGCAGGGCTACTGGGGTACCGCCCGTCACAGTACGTGGCCTAGATCACCGTACCGAGGAGCCACCCTAACTCCCCTGCAACACAAGGCCGGACCCGTTCCTTACTGAACAGTTCCGAACAAGACAACCCCGGTAGTTGTCGCGAACCAACCACCCCACACAGCCGAATATAAAGGGACTTCTAGACAGGAGTCAATCTTGCTCTCAAGTGGGGGCTACCCACGAAGCCTTGGCGCACCTCCCCTGTTTTAGCCATTCCCGGTTGATGAGGCTTGAGGCTACGATTACCTTTATAGGACATATCACTTAGAATGCTCATCGTCCGCCTGACGATGTGCTGAAAGCATTCAATCCATACAAGTTCGTTCCGGGTTCGAACGAAACCGAAGGCATTATCTCGTTACACTCGTTTTGGAATCACCCTCAGAGTTAACGACAATAACCCTTGCACTCTAATCACCATCTCGAACCTATAAGTACTATTCCGTCAAACTCATTACGGAATCACCCACAGAGTTATACTGACTTATAGTTCTTACACCTCGAGTCTTCACTCGCTCCACTTAGATTCACGACCTAACGTTAATTGGAAACGATGTGGTTTTCGGATCCCAAATATGGAAACCCGATCCCGGTCTCATCGAAATCCAAAGCGTGTCTTTTAGGTCCAAGTTGTTTTAAGTTTAAAACAATTCAATTTAAACTATCAATATACACACAGATAGATACTTCACATCATCATAACAGATAATCAACAATATTATCATAAACAGGTAATCATCACAAATTGATAATCTATATTATCATCATCAATAGATAACTCATACAATCACAATGCAACCAATGCATCCATATTACACAATACAAATCTCATATCTGAGATTCAAACCATTCAAGTCAAACCAAATCATCCATTCATAAGCAAAGGTCCATAATCACATCATCCATAATTAATTTAATTAATTACTTCTATCTCTAATTAACTTAAAATGAATTAAATTAATTACCTATCTTTAATTAATTTAAAATGAATTAAATTAATTACTTCACCATTTAAAACTTGCTTACTTAACCCTTAATTGATTATCAATCAATTAAATAATTATCCTCAAATTAATCACCTTAATTAATCATCCTTGATTAATTATCCCTTAATTACATTCAAGTAATTATCTTTAAATAATTTTACAAATTAATTATCCCTAACCACAATCAGTAATTAACCTTTAATTACTTCATTTATTAATTAATTACATTAATTAATTACTTCCTTAATCACTTGTCATTAGATTAATTAATCCCCATTAATTAATCCTTAATTACATCATTAATTATATTAATTAATGATCCTTAATTAAATTTAAATTAATTACTTATTTAAATTAATTACATTAAGTAATTAATCTTAATTAAGCCACAATTATTAATCATTCTTGATTAATTACATTTAGTAATTAACTAACCTTAATTACTTTCTTAATCTCTCCTAAATTAATTATATTTATTAATCATCCTTGATTAATTTCACCTGTAATTAATTACTCTTAATTAATTACATCACTTAATTATTTTTAAATAACTTAATCAATCAATACTTAAATTAATTACACCAAGTAATTAATTGTTAATCATTTCACAAAGTAATTAGTCCCAAAATACCATACTTTAGTTAATTACTTCCAGTAATTTATTTATTTTAATTACTTATCTAAGTAATTATTCCTCATTGATTACTTATCATTCCATACAATGATTATTTCAAATTAATTAAACTTAATTAATTAATTTGAATTAATCCAATAAATTAATTACAAAGAGTAATTAATATTTTTAATTATTTACATAAAGTAATCATACTTAATTAAGTTTCATAATTGATCATTTAAGTTAATTAATCCAATTAATTATCAAAATTAATTACATTAATTAAATAAATAAATAATCACAAGTTAATGACCTTCATTAACTTATCATTAAATTCTTAATTACCTTCCTTAAGTAATTAACTTAAATTAATTAATATTAATTACAAATTTAATTAACCTTAATTAATTTCAAATCCTTAATTAATTAAACAAATTAATTAATTACATTATTTAAATTACCTTACCAATTTAATGAAACAACGATCATTAAATCTTAAATTTACTTTTTAAAATAAAACATTACTTATTAATGATTACTTTATCATTAATAAAGTAACTTAAACAATTTAACTCAAAATTGTTTTTAGATTACATTTTAAATTCAAAATTTAAAAAGAAATCACTTAACTTAAACAAAGTTTTAAAAACATTTTTTTTAAATCCTTTAAAGCTTTATTCTTATTTTATAAAAGAAGTTATAAGAAATTTAAACCCCAAATTCATTCAAAAATACAAACCATATTTAAATATGTTTGAACAACCAATTTGTTTAAACATTTAAATTTCTTTTAAAACTTTCTTTATTTTCAAAACATTGTTTCAAAATTGAAGTTTGATTCCAAATTTAAACTTATGTTTAAATCTTTACTAAAATTCAAAACTTTATCATAAATTCAAATATTTAAACTCTTTATAGTTGTTAAACATTTTAATTTATAAAGTTTAAATTAAATTTCAAACTGAAATCCCCATCTAGTTTAAATTCAGTTTTTATTTTCTGTTTCAAACTTTGTTTCAAACTTTTAAAACTTTATTTCTTTAGATCTGAAAATATGCAGGATTTCCCTGAAATCCTATAAACAATTTAAATTTGAATAAGTTTGAATATATTTAAATTTAGAATTCAAACTTGATTTAAGTCCATACTTTAAATTTATTTATTATTATTTTTTTTTTTAAAACCTGCATTCAGTTTTAAAACAATTTGAATTGAAATTATACAGGTTTTCTAAAAACTGTAACCTTCAGAAAATTAAACCCGAGCTTCATTTGATTTTACTTCGGGTAAATCCCTTCTAAACTTCGGGCAATACTTGAATTATCCCGAGTATAACCCGAGTCAAAACACACAACAATCCCCAATCAAACACCAGACACCCTTCTTCCTCACCGTGCATATGCACGGTGGCTGTAGCCCACTCCGGCCACCACCCAGTCAACAATCATGTCGACTTTCAACCCAGAATCACATCTCCACCATCAAATTCCCTCAATTTACTCGAAATTAAATTCGAGTTACCCCCACTATCTTGCCTGGCAGCAACAGGCATCTTCACTCCAAAACCTGAAAATACCTCATCCTCTTCCCTCCGACCATCGGAGACGATGGAACCCCGTCCACCTCTTCTTCTACACCCGAGCTACCCTTCCTCCAAAAATGGTTACACTCGAATCACTGAATCTTCCCACTGATTGAATTATACAGTCACTAAACTAGGTTAAGCACTTCCCCTTTCACTACCCAGAGAAAGAAAAAAAAACAATGCACACAAATCCTAATTCTAAGTATTTTAAAATTTGGTTTTACAAATCTCAACTTAGTTTTAGTTTCAATCTATACACCTGAACTAGGAAGAATCAACTGAATTTCGACAGATTTTAATTTACTTTTGTTATAACTTGTATTCCAGTAAACTACAGGTATATTTCTCTCTCTTTTTTTTTTTACAGGAACAAGCATGCATCTCATATCTACTTAAATAATTTAAAATTTAAGAGGTTACACTCAATATAAGCATCAACATTCAACCAGATATACACAAGTCATAAATCAAGCAAAAACTAAATATTTAAGTTTTAACAGCAAGTGTTACTCATAAACATTCCATACAATATGCTACCAGGTAATAAACACAAGCATATTCATTCAGTCATAACAGAAGCAACAGATATACCTAAGTTTTAAATTTTAAGAAAAAGAAGTTACTCACCTGTCATTTTGAAAGACAGAGCACACACATTTTTTTGCCTGGAAAGCTTAAAAACTTGCATGCAGGCCATTTGAACTTTGAATTAGCTGTTAGAAACTTGCATGTAGGCATACTCTTTATTTTGGATTACCAAAAGGTTGAAATGCAGAGCCTTTGCTTCCAGAAAACAAATGCAGGTTTGGTTTTACTTCCAGATTAATAGTTGCATGCAGGTTCTTTTGATTTTGAATGGAATTACAGTTTTCAGGTGCAGGCTTTTTTTTTTTTAAAAAAAAAATGAATTTGGTTGCTGAGGAAAATTTGTACAGAGGATTGCAGCTTTGATTTTGGTTTGTATTAAATTTTTGTTTGAGGAGCAATTTCCAGATTTTAAAGAAAATGCAGAGGCTTTATATGCTTGATTTCCAGATCATAAAAGAATGCAGAAACTTTCCATTTGCTTTTGAATGAATTTTCAATGCAGGCTTTGCTTTACACTTGAAAAAGGTTGCATAGAGGATTGCAGGCAGATGCTTTTGCATTGAAATGATTTTACAATTACATTTTGAACTTGAGATTTTAACAGAGGCTTGCTTGATTCCCAGATTCAAGAAAAATGCAAAGCCCATTTTATTTTCTTTTAAATGGAATTGCAGGCAAGCTTGATTTCCAGTTTCAAGCCTGATCTTGCTTTTGATTGGAAATGCAGGCATGCATGTTTTAAAAATTCAGGTGAAAGGATGCATGCAGGTTTACATACAGGAATTGTATTGCTGTGAAAATGTGTAGATTTGGGGAAGAGTTTGTAATGATATGCTGTGATGGTTTGAGAGGGAGTAGAGTTGCAGATATGTTCGAATAAGTTTTCAACTGAGATTCATCTTTTAAAAATGAAGATTAGAAAAAATGAGAGTAAAGAAAAACATGTTGTATATAAGGTAAAAATGATTTATTTAAAAAAAAATAGAAGAGAAATAAAAATAGAAGACACTTGTTACACTAGCTTTTTAATTCAATTACACTTGTCTTATTAATCACTTAAGATGCTAACACATGTTTTAATACATATATTACCTTAAATTTTCAATTTAAAGATAAATAAAAATCCTCTTTTCTATATTAAATACATGTATAGTAGTTTCATAAATAAATGTATATGTATTTCTTTTTAAATGAAGTAAAACAATTTATAAACATGAAAGCTTACTTACAAAATTTAAATATAGTTATTCATATATGTTTATTCATTTGAATTTCAAAATGAATTCAAATTCAAATGCTATTTATACATTAAAAATCCAATTTTAAAATTAATTTATATTAACATATTTATTTTGACAATAATAATTTTTGTCTTTTTAAAACATATCTATAATTACACATTTATTATTATTATTATTTAAAAATAACATATTTATTCAATTTAAATCATTTATAAAAGAAATTATATATCACTTATCTTATTTAACTTATTTAAATGAAACAATGTTTATATATAAAAGTGTATTTTAAATTTACTTAAACAATTCAAATTATCAAAATGAATTATTAGGATTTAAAACAAGATTTTATTTGTTAATTAATTTCAATTCAAAACTTATCCATTTACAATATATATATAAATATATATACATACATTATAAATAGGAAATCATTTTATTAGCTTTTAAAAGATAAAATTTATCAATTAAACATTTATTTAATTGAATTATTCAATCAAGTTAATTTTATAAACAAAATTTTATCAAATCAATTTAATTTTAATCACAGATTATTAAATTGATATTGCTAAAATTTCCGGGATATCACATTCCTCCCCCCTTAAAAGAATTTCGTCCCCGAAATTTAAAAGCAAAAGTAATTTAATAACCCATTTAAAATTTTAAATTTTAAATCAAAAGCATACATCAATCATATGCTAACAACCATAGCAACCAATTTATCTAATCAAACAAATTTAATTATCCAGATAAAATTCTGGATAAATTTTTCTCGAGTTTCCCCAAGTATATATATATACCGGGATACTCGCCCTACAGAATCTAAACAATCAAAACTACGAAGCTATAGAGCTTCTACTCATCTAGATCTACAGATCTAAACACATATCAGACTACAGACGAGTCTGACTCAACTACCAAACCTTCCTGAACAGCTGGTTCCACAACCAGGGCTAACTCATACACGTACTCCCTCAGAGATACGTGAAACTCACTGAATCCCAATTATCCAACTGTCAATTCAATTCTTGAAAACTAAACACCAAAACACAGAAGATATCCATAACATCACGGAAATTGAAAACTAAACACCAAAACACAGAAGATATCCATAACATCACGGAGCTAGCTTCTCAGACTTACTCAAAACTTATAGCTCCCTCGATCGGAGAAAACTTATCCAAATCAAATCTCCGTCTCGAGAATCCAAATTCCTTTATCTCTTATCCATAAAATTCTTCTTGTTGATCCTGGGCTGTCTACATCCAAATTGATCAGCTTAACTCTTGCTGATACCCTAAAAACAATCTAAACCAAAAACATCCCAACACAACGATCTCCTCAAGATCAACCAAGACTAAGATCACCAACTCTACTCTTCAAACATCAGAAGAACAAACTCACTTCTTCTAGGAAAAGACAAACAGAAACATTCTCAAACTGCTTCCGCCGCACAACTCTGATCTATCCTGAGTTGATTCACCAAACACTATCACAAGAAATCCTTCAATGCCTCAAAAGAACACTCAACCTATCGCAAGTCACTTTTGCGATCAATCTAGACCAATTCCAAAGAAAACTGTTCTCTCTTTACCAAACAGAACAGCTCACTCTTAACTAGTCAATCCATCGCAGAAACAGATCCACTCTACTGCCTCTGAACTCCAGCTTCAGAAACTACTCAGCCAGTCAACTTCCTGATCCAAAGTTCTTCAAGAAACTCAGGCCTCAAAGCCAAACACAAACAACTAGCTGAACTCAGCCACAACACCAAGCAAACTCACTTCCCAAAACTTGTTTCCAAAGAAAACATCTTCGGATACAATCCAATGTCACTGCATCTCATCACGCAGCTACCACTTCCTGAGTTATCAAAATACCATCACACACTTCTGCCAACCAATCGATCCAAACTCTACTCATCCATCTTCAAAGATGAACTCTGAACCTTAAGAGGTTACCTTCAGGGATCGATGAAATCTCTACACACTGCATAACTCACTTGAGACGGTATTAGGTCTACAGTCTCAACAAATACACTTCCAACCTCAAACATTCAAACTCCAACCAATGGTAGTAATCGTGTTACACACACAACTACCTTATCTACCTTTATAACTTATATTGGAATACCTGAACAGGTAACCCAACAGATAGGTAGAAATAATAAATATATATAGATATATATCAAAACTACAAATACGCTCTCTCTCAAGAAAGACACCACTACAGAGCCTAGGTATTAACTCAACCTAACGCTCTGATACCACTGTAACGTCCTAGGCTTTTCAACCATCAGCAACGGCTCACGACCGGTAGGCTTTTCAACCATCCCAGCCCCGCTGTGGCTCACAGTGATACCTCGAATTTGCTTTTACGGCCACCCTCTCGAGTCGCAACCAACCCCGCAAGACCTTATACTATCCCCGGGGGCATGTAGGGGTAAGAGTCTCCCGTTCGCCACCTAACGCAAAGCGAGAACCCCCTATCACGCTGTAGTGTAGCAAATCCGATCCCGGTCTCATCGAAATCCAAAGCGTGTCTTTTAGGTCCAAGTTGTTTTAAGTTTAAAACAATTCAATTTAAACTATCAATATACACACAGATAGATACTTCACATCATCATAACAGATAATCAACAATATTATCATAAACAGGTAATCATCACAAATTGATAATCTATATTATCATCATCAATAGATAACTCATACAATCACAATGCAACCAATGCATCCATATTACACAATACAAATCTCATATCTGAGATTCAAACCATTCAAGTCAAACCAAATCATCCATTCATAAGCAAAGGTCCATAATCACATCATCCATAATTAATTTAATTAATTACTTCTATCTCTAATTAACTTAAAATGAATTAAATTAATTACCTATCTTTAATTAATTTAAAATGAATTAAATTAATTACTTCACCATTTAAAACTTGCTTACTTAACCCTTAATTGATTATCAATCAATTAAATAATTATCCTCAAATTAATCACCTTAATTAATCATCCTTGATTAATTATCCCTTAATTACATTCAAGTAATTATCTTTAAATAATTTTACAAATTAATTATCCCTAACCACAATCAGTAATTAACCTTTAATTACTTCATTTATTAATTAATTACATTAATTAATTACTTCCTTAATCACTTGTCATTAGATTAATTAATCCCCATTAATTAATCCTTAATTACATCATTAATTATATTAATTAATGATCCTTAATTAAATTTAAATTAATTACTTATTTAAATTAATTACATTAAGTAATTAATCTTAATTAAGCCACAATTATTAATCATTCTTGATTAATTACATTTAGTAATTAACTAACCTTAATTACTTTCTTAATCTCTCCTAAATTAATTATATTTATTAATCATCCTTGATTAATTTCACCTGTAATTAATTACTCTTAATTAATTACATCACTTAATTATTTTTAAATAACTTAATCAATCAATACTTAAATTAATTACACCAAGTAATTAATTGTTAATCATTTCACAAAGTAATTAGTCCCAAAATACCATACTTTAGTTAATTACTTCCAGTAATTTATTTATTTTAATTACTTATCTAAGTAATTATTCCTCATTGATTACTTATCATTCCATACAATGATTATTTCAAATTAATTAAACTTAATTAATTAATTTGAATTAATCCAATAAATTAATTACAAAGAGTAATTAATATTTTTAATTATTTACATAAAGTAATCATACTTAATTAAGTTTCATAATTGATCATTTAAGTTAATTAATCCAATTAATTATCAAAATTAATTACATTAATTAAATAAATAAATAATCACAAGTTAATGACCTTCATTAACTTATCATTAAATTCTTAATTACCTTCCTTAAGTAATTAACTTAAATTAATTAATATTAATTACAAATTTAATTAACCTTAATTAATTTCAAATCCTTAATTAATTAAACAAATTAATTAATTACATTATTTAAATTACCTTACCAATTTAATGAAACAACGATCATTAAATCTTAAATTTACTTTTTAAAATAAAACATTACTTATTAATGATTACTTTATCATTAATAAAGTAACTTAAACAATTTAACTCAAAATTGTTTTTAGATTACATTTTAAATTCAAAATTTAAAAAGAAATCACTTAACTTAAACAAAGTTTTAAAAACATTTTTTTTAAATCCTTTAAAGCTTTATTCTTATTTTATAAAAGAAGTTATAAGAAATTTAAACCCCAAATTCATTCAAAAATACAAACCATATTTAAATATGTTTGAACAACCAATTTGTTTAAACATTTAAATTTCTTTTAAAACTTTCTTTATTTTCAAAACATTGTTTCAAAATTGAAGTTTGATTCCAAATTTAAACTTATGTTTAAATCTTTACTAAAATTCAAAACTTTATCATAAATTCAAATATTTAAACTCTTTATAGTTGTTAAACATTTTAATTTATAAAGTTTAAATTAAATTTCAAACTGAAATCCCCATCTAGTTTAAATTCAGTTTTTATTTTCTGTTTCAAACTTTGTTTCAAACTTTTAAAACTTTATTTCTTTAGATCTGAAAATATGCAGGATTTCCCTGAAATCCTATAAACAATTTAAATTTGAATAAGTTTGAATATATTTAAATTTAGAATTCAAACTTGATTTAAGTCCATACTTTAAATTTATTTATTATTATTTTTTTTTTTAAAACCTGCATTCAGTTTTAAAACAATTTGAATTGAAATTATACAGGTTTTCTAAAAACTGTAACCTTCAGAAAATTAAACCCGAGCTTCATTTGATTTTACTTCGGGTAAATCCCTTCTAAACTTCGGGCAATACTTGAATTATCCCGAGTATAACCCGAGTCAAAACACACAACAATCCCCAATCAAACACCAGACACCCTTCTTCCTCACCGTGCATATGCACGGTGGCTGTAGCCCACTCCGGCCACCACCCAGTCAACAATCATGTCGACTTTCAACCCAGAATCACATCTCCACCATCAAATTCCCTCAATTTACTCGAAATTAAATTCGAGTTACCCCCACTATCTTGCCTGGCAGCAACAGGCATCTTCACTCCAAAACCTGAAAATACCTCATCCTCTTCCCTCCGACCATCGGAGACGATGGAACCCCGTCCACCTCTTCTTCTACACCCGAGCTACCCTTCCTCCAAAAATGGTTACACTCGAATCACTGAATCTTCCCACTGATTGAATTATACAGTCACTAAACTAGGTTAAGCACTTCCCCTTTCACTACCCAGAGAAAGAAAAAAAAACAATGCACACAAATCCTAATTCTAAGTATTTTAAAATTTGGTTTTACAAATCTCAACTTAGTTTTAGTTTCAATCTATACACCTGAACTAGGAAGAATCAACTGAATTTCGACAGATTTTAATTTACTTTTGTTATAACTTGTATTCCAGTAAACTACAGGTATATTTCTCTCTCTTTTTTTTTTTACAGGAACAAGCATGCATCTCATATCTACTTAAATAATTTAAAATTTAAGAGGTTACACTCAATATAAGCATCAACATTCAACCAGATATACACAAGTCATAAATCAAGCAAAAACTAAATATTTAAGTTTTAACAGCAAGTGTTACTCATAAACATTCCATACAATATGCTACCAGGTAATAAACACAAGCATATTCATTCAGTCATAACAGAAGCAACAGATATACCTAAGTTTTAAATTTTAAGAAAAAGAAGTTACTCACCTGTCATTTTGAAAGACAGAGCACACACATTTTTTTGCCTGGAAAGCTTAAAAACTTGCATGCAGGCCATTTGAACTTTGAATTAGCTGTTAGAAACTTGCATGTAGGCATACTCTTTATTTTGGATTACCAAAAGGTTGAAATGCAGAGCCTTTGCTTCCAGAAAACAAATGCAGGTTTGGTTTTACTTCCAGATTAATAGTTGCATGCAGGTTCTTTTGATTTTGAATGGAATTACAGTTTTCAGGTGCAGGCTTTTTTTTTTTTAAAAAAAAAAAATGAATTTGGTTGCTGAGGAAAATTTGTACAGAGGATTGCAGCTTTGATTTTGGTTTGTATTAAATTTTTGTTTGAGGAGCAATTTCCAGATTTTAAAGAAAATGCAGAGGCTTTATATGCTTGATTTCCAGATCATAAAAGAATGCAGAAACTTTCCATTTGCTTTTGAATGAATTTTCAATGCAGGCTTTGCTTTACACTTGAAAAAGGTTGCATAGAGGATTGCAGGCAGATGCTTTTGCATTGAAATGATTTTACAATTACATTTTGAACTTGAGATTTTAACAGAGGCTTGCTTGATTCCCAGATTCAAGAAAAATGCAAAGCCCATTTTATTTTCTTTTAAATGGAATTGCAGGCAAGCTTGATTTCCAGTTTCAAGCCTGATCTTGCTTTTGATTGGAAATGCAGGCATGCATGTTTTAAAAATTCAGGTGAAAGGATGCATGCAGGTTTACATACAGGAATTGTATTGCTGTGAAAATGTGTAGATTTGGGGAAGAGTTTGTAATGATATGCTGTGATGGTTTGAGAGGGAGTAGAGTTGCAGATATGTTCGAATAAGTTTTCAACTGAGATTCATCTTTTAAAAATGAAGATTAGAAAAAATGAGAGTAAAGAAAAACATGTTGTATATAAGGTAAAAATGATTTATTTAAAAAAAAATAGAAGAGAAATAAAAATAGAAGACACTTGTCACACTAGCTTTTTAATTCAATTACACTTGTCTTATTAATCACTTAAGATGCTAACACATGTTTTAATACATATATTACCTTAAATTTTCAATTTAAAGATAAATAAAAATCCTCTTTTCTATATTAAATACATGTATAGTAGTTTCATAAATAAATGTATATGTATTTCTTTTTAAATGAAGTAAAACAATTTATAAACATGAAAGCTTACTTACAAAATTTAAATATAGTTATTCATATATGTTTATTCATTTGAATTTCAAAATGAATTCAAATTCAAATGCTATTTATACATTAAAAATCCAATTTTAAAATTAATTTATATTAACATATTTATTTTGACAATAATAATTTTTGTCTTTTTAAAACATATCTATAATTACACATTTATTATTATTATTATTTAAAAATAACATATTTATTCAATTTAAATCATTTATAAAAGAAATTATATATCACTTATCTTATTTAACTTATTTAAATGAAACAATGTTTATATATAAAAGTGTATTTTAAATTTACTTAAACAATTCAAATTATCAAAATGAATTATTAGGATTTAAAACAAGATTTTATTTGTTAATTAATTTCAATTCAAAACTTATCCATTTACAATATATATATAAATATATATACATACATTATAAATAGGAAATCATTTTATTAGCTTTTAAAAGATAAAATTTATCAATTAAACATTTATTTAATTGAATTATTCAATCAAGTTAATTTTATAAACAAAATTTTATCAAATCAATTTAATTTTAATCACAGATTATTAAATTGATATTGCTAAAATTTCCGGGATATCACAGTGTCTGTATACAAATACTTATTCAAATAGCTGAAATTGTTACATTATTAAATTCTAGCATACTAGCTACAAAGTGGGTTCTACAATCAAAACCGTAAAGGGCACGTAGGGAGAATGGATTTCCAATGAATTACTAGGCACTGGGGTACCAACTATCACAGTACCTGGTCTATATTAGCGTACCGAGGACCCCCTCCGTTCCCCTGCAACACAAGACCGGACTACCCCTTACTGGATAGGCCGAGTAAGATCACTTCGCGGTTGGGATCATCAATCGCCTACACAGCCAAAATAAAAAGGGACATCTAGACAGGGATGACCTTACCTTACTTGGGTGCTACCCACTTTTCCTTGCTACATATCCCTTGATTTTCATTCATTCCCAGTTGATGAGGTTCGAGGTTCGGCGTTACCTTTTAGAACATATCACTTAGAATGCTCATTGTCCTCCTGACGATGTTTTGAAAGCATTCATCCATACAAGTCTGTTCCAGGTTCGAACGGAACTGAAGGCACGATTCATACTACATCCATTTTGGAATCACCCTCAGGATTAGTAGCGACTAGCCCTTGCACTTCACTGCTCCATCTTCGACTCCAAGCTCTAGTATTCATTACGAAAATGTACTCGTCGGATCGAAGTGGTTTTCAGATTTCAAATCTGATCCCGGTCTCTTCGAAACAACGTTCGCTATTTCCTGGTAAACCCAATCTTGGTTCTTTAGGAAATACACCGATGAAATACAAGATCAGAGTTCACCTCCTAACCGTTAGTGGACGGTCTCCTTAGAATTTATCCTAGAGAATAAACGAGTTTATACATACAGTATAGCACCTTGAATGGTAATCGTACAATATAATTCCTGAGTTTCCTCTAGATATTTCCAAAGTTAAGTTTTGTCTAGATTTGATAGCTGGTTATTTAACTATCAAAACAATCAACCAATTCAACCAAGTTATTTCCCATTACAACTATTAAGCCTTGTTCTCATTTTATATCTAAACAGATTAAAATAAACAAGAAAGCTTATTTAATTGGGTAAATATGTATATTTTAAAACAACTTCTTTCAAATTATACTTATAAATTTCCAAATACATTCTCAAGTTTATTAAATATAAGTACTCTTTTTATTAACTTTTTCTATAACATATTATTTTCAAACAACACTTATATTTAATAGATTATATTAAATAAAATATATTTCAATGCTAATTTAATTAAAAATCTACTTTTTAAATAATTATTACAAAAATAGTTTTTATACTTGAAATAGTTTAAATAATACATACTTAAAAAAATATACCTTTATAAAGATTTCCAAAAATAATAGTAAACTACTTTTGATATTTCCAAAATACTTATCAATACATTTAAAAAAATTATTAAAAATAATATTTATTTTTAAAACAAAACTAGGTTCAAAATCTATCCAAACAGAATAAGGCTTATCAGTCTCAACAGTACTTATCAATGTACAATTCACAGTCAATACTGATATTCAAAATCAATCAGCTTCTATAGGTCAATTCACATTATATTCTCAAATATAATTAATGGACAAACAGCAGATATATGCATGAATAACAAATCAGAGATTATCACGGCTAGTAAACAATTACACAGATAATATCAGATCGATGGCTTATACTACCACAGAAGGTAAATTAACTATTTAGCGGAATGGTGTCTCATTCCGCTGACCAGATGTCAACCAGTTTGAATAATCTAAAATAAACACATCTATTCAGTTTGGAAACGTCTTAACAGACAAGCCGTATAAAATTATACGACGGCATTCATTTCCAATTGGTAATTAAATTCAATCTAAAGAAGCTTATAAAATTTTACTTGTTTAACTTCACAATGGATCTTACGACGCATAACATCCGTCGATACGTACCATCTTCATAATAACATTTTATAATATGTGAAATTAAATAATTATTATAAAATCATTTAAGAATTTGTATTAATTCAAAGATATAGAAAATTTGTTTTCCCTTAATTAAAGTTACGGGTTAATAAATAAATTATTAATTTAAAAAGCTAGACTAGTTTATGACAAAATAACTTATTTAAATGGACTAAATTAAATAGAGTTAAAGTAAAAATAATTTCATATATTTTAAAATTCCTTTGTCTATATAAAATTTTAAATAAACATTTAACATTAAAGAAAATTGGTTTAAAAGTTTTACTTCAAATCATGTTTGTTATAAACTTTGGAAGGTCAATTTATAACGATTCTGACACGACCTTCAAAAATCGATACAGAATACGACACTCGTATTCCAGTGCCACAGATCCAAACGTCGAATCTGGTTCACCGGAGCTTATAACACATTGAGTATCACAACATAACGGAAGAAAAAGAATATCAATATATATAACATTGATACAATATTCAGATACAATGATGATACAATAGAATGATACAACAAATATCAATACTATCAAAGATATGATACAATATAATAGGAGCGGAAAGAATATGTTCAATAGAATACATCTCGAAAATGCAACTGCAATACCATCTCTAAACTAAGGATAGCTCGAACAATCATCAAGTTGCACCAAGCTAAGCAAGGTCAGTCGTGAAAGCTGAAGTGTAGCAAATGCGATCCACATCCAAAAGGCTCGAAGGTTATCGAATCAATTTCTACTATTCGACCGTCTGGAAAAAACCCAATTCTCGGCTGCCCGTGTGGAAATTATGGACAACCAGAGTTTAGTAAAGGAACAATAAACTCCAGGTCATTCATGAGACTGGTATGAGTAAACAAAAACAGTTTATCTTTTAAATAAACAAGATTCATAAAAGAAAATCCGATATGCTTTTGGGAAATGAAACTACCATAAGACCTCCCGCCACACACACAATGCAATCGCAGAATTGGAGGAGATTTCTTCTTATGATAGTCAAATATGCTTGATACGCAAATTCTTTTCAATATTATTACTAGTGCATAGTGCAGAAAACATTTCGAAAGTATAATATTGATCTTAGCCAGCATACAACCATTATTGTATGCCTACTATAGCTACCATGTTCAAGAGCAGGTTACCGCCACATTCCATGGCAGGTTATACAACTAAAACCGTACATGACGCGTATTGTTTTATTTGGATTTCCCAACAAATGGTCAGGCTAAGGAACTTCCCACTGTCCATGGGTACGCCTCTGGCGGGACGTCCCGAGAACTTAACTAGCTCTCTACCAACACAAGGCCGGGTTACCTCTATAACTAGGTAACTACTACACGAGCATGCCATCCCCCGGTCCTTTGGGACCTTTATCCGAGGCGCCTCTAAACAAACAACCATAAAGCAATCACAAAGTAACAGATCTGCAGTATCCACATGAGTGAGTATCTGGGCTCCATACCATGATACCACCCTTTTCCAAAAGGGAATGACACACCCTAAATGGAGCGACCCTCATAACCTTGCTGCATCTTTCCTGTTTTGACCATTTTCGGGGTGTGAGGTCCTGATGCAGTCTCATCTACAAAGCTACGCTTTACACGAAAGCCATGCTTGATCACAAATGATCAACAAATGATCATCAATACACAGCAGTACTCAGCATGCTACACTACCAAATGGAGAGTATGTCACTGATAACCTTCAACTACATAACCTTTGAGCTCGTACGTCTTAGAGAAGGGTGTTAAGCTAAGAGAATTAATTCTCCGCCACCAACAGATATGTACTTGAAAGAAATCTGCTTTATATCTCAAGGTGTAGTGTCAGACATACAACCATACAAGTCTGTTTCGGGTTCGAAGGGAACCGAAGGCACTTCCGAAGAAGCCCTTGCAAATCCGAGTATTCACAATCCCGATCGGACTTCCTATCACTTAGGAAATCTCTATACTGGCGCGACTCAGTGCAGAGACAATCGACGGGTTAACCTTTCATTTTTGAAAATACCCGGTCTTCACCATCGGTCTTCAAATGTTATCCATATCGACGTATCATTATTCGGAATAGGTTATATGACACAAAGTATTCTCCCGGCTAAGCCGAATATGAGCGTAATATTTAAAAAAAATATGGATATAGGATTTCAGTTAAGTCACAACTTATTACCCAAAACCTTTTTTTCAATTGGTTTAAACAAATTACAATTTCAAATCTTTAAACAAAAGATTTATTTCACAAAGTTCGCCTAGTTTCACAAAGATCCATTTACGGATTTCAAAACAATTCCCACTTCGATTGGGATTAACTCATCCGGTTTTCAAAGATTTGTTCATTACTTGGAAAACCATTTCCATTTCAAACTTGAAATTCCTTTAACACAGATTTGAAATTAATTTCTTATATGAAAGCTTTTATTATTTGAAAACAAACAGTTCTTATTTCAGAAAAATCCAATTATGCTTGCCCGAGTTAAAGCCCTTGAATTAAGTTCAAATTCCCAAATCAATATCTTTAAAATAGTTTAACCCATATATTACTTGTATAACATCTTTAATCCCTAGTTTTAAATCATAGAATTCAGTTTCAAATTTTGAATTTAAATTTAAATCAAATTATTTAAATTTCTAGTTTTATTAAGTTAATTAAAACAACTTCTATTTTTGAAAACTCATTTTCAAAAGCTTTCAATTCTAATTCCAAAACTATTTTGGATTCAAAAATTCAATCTTTAAAATTATTAAAAAATCTTTGACTTAACCAATTTCTCGTGCAATCCATACTTGTATGTGCAAGATATAGTCCAGGGGTTTCACACAATAGTGCAACATCATAAATCATCACATCACATATTTAAGCACATCAATATTGATAAGCGGTATAATTTGTAACGCTTATCGTTCATTCACAGATTCACAGATAATATACAAATGTATCACAAATAAATAAATAAATTATACACGGCTTAATCCACAAAACAAAATATCACACATCAGATAGGACAATCAATTCAAGGCATCTCATACAATACAATCATTCATAAGTAAGGTCAAGCATTGAATAATCATTTATAAGCAGGATTAATTAATTGTTTAATCCTAATTAATTCAATTTATTTCCAATTAAATTAATTACTTATGAATTAATTATCCAATCCTGATTTATTAATTACAAATTATTTGATATAAATTAATTTATCATACACTTTAATTAATTATTCTTAATTAATAAGTTATTCTTAATTAATCATATTAAATTAACCTCTAAATCAATTACATAATTAATTAACCCCTTAATTAATTATTTTAAGAAATTAACCCTTTAATTACTTACCATAAAGTAATTACACTTACACAATCTCATAAATGATTATCATTAATTAATTAATCTAATTAATTATTTAAATAATCTTAGTTAATGACCTTCATTAACTATTTACAATTCTTTTTAATTACTATTCTTAAGAAATTAATCTTAGATAAATTATTATTAATTACAAATTAATTTATCTTTAACAATCCATTTATTAATCTCTAATTATAAATTAATCTAAATCATTAATTTATAAATTAAATCAATTAATCATTCTTTATTTACCTTATTAATTAAATCAATTTAAAACCTTAATTATCTTTAAGATAATTCCTTTTCTTTATTTTTGACTCAATTAACATTAACATATGTATTTAAAACATTTTACTTTTAAACTTACATTTAAGTTCCATTTTGAATTTAAGATTCAAAATGATTAACCATTTAAACTTTAAATCAAATTTAAAATTACTTTATAAATCTTAAAATAATTGCAAAGAACATTATTTCTTATATAAAAAAAACTCATATAAGAAAAAGGTTTTAAACTACATTACCTCATTATTTAAAATCAAGCTTTAAAAATAAATTGATCATTTAACTTACAAATTTTTAAGTTAAACAATTTTTTATTAACTTTTCATTCTATATTAAAGAAATCCTTTTATAAAAGAATCTATATAAAGCAAGTTTAAACCTTTATTTGAAACCAAATCATTTTTAAACATACTTTATTTAAACTTGTCTTAACATTTAAATTTGTAAAACTTATTTAAATTCAACATTCAAGGTAAAACTTGAATCCATAATTTTTAAACTTTCATTTAAAACTTAGTTTAAATCTTGCTTTAAATTTTAAATTTCATTTTAAAATTTAAACAGTTACAGATTTTCAAAACCAGCAAACAACATATAACAGTTAACAAGCTGGCAGCAGACAATTTGCCCGAGCCCATCTCTAAAAACTCCGAGTCAAATTCCCCTCTACTTCGAGTAAAATACTTGAACTACTCGAGTAAACTCAAGTTCAACCTCTGCTCAAACCCAAAAGTTCACCAGAAAAATAAAAGTGCACGGTGCACTTGCACCGTGACTCTGACCAACTCCCGCCATCACCCACACCTTCATCACATCGACGATCATCTCCAAACTCGATCCCGATCATCAGAACTTCAAGATCAACTCAAAAATCAAAATCGAGCTCACAAAACAAAACCTGGTACCCAAAACTTCAACCAGTCCCAAACCTGTCAATGCTTCGTCCACGCCCTTCGACCACTAGCATGACTAAAATTCTGGCTACGACCTCGCCTATACTCCAGCTTCCCTTCCTCAGAAACTGGTAGCACTCGATTCACCAGAGTTTCCATGGTGAATCATTTCCTTATCGTCACTCAAACTAGGTTTAGAAACCTTCCTGGCCAACCACTGCCGCTACAACCACCTGATCACCTTTCTGATATTTTTTCCTAACTACCCTATCAGCCCTCTATCATCAGAGGGAAACCCGACCCTCCAGCACACAAAGATCATCAGAGGTCATCAAAAACCCATATTTTGATGAACCCAGAACCGCACCTTCAAAACTTAACTAAAAATTTTGATGTTTGGTTTAAAAATCATGTTATAAGTTAAGGATTCAACTTATGATCCTGAATTAATAAATTAAAATGTTTGAGTTTTACCCCTATTCAAGTTCACTCTGTTGTTTTGATTTTCCAGAGCAATATACAATTTTATTTCCACTTAAATAAAATTTAAAGTTTAAGCTATGATGAAACAAGCAATTTTTGTTTGTATTCTAAATCCCTAAAGTTATTAGATCAAGGGGTAATAATTTTGAACCAAAATTCAAGCTTGGAAACTACAACGGTTTTGTTACAAAGACTACAACATGTACACAAACATCATCCATATACACAGAAAAATACATATATGCCAGCATACTTATTTCAGATCTTAACCATGCAATCGGATTCATATGCTTAAGTTTTTTAAAAAGAGGATGTTACTCACCTTTTTTTTTAAATGAACAGAGCTTCTTCTTTTAAACCTGGCTTGAAATTGCAAGCTGAAACCCTTTCTTGATTCTCTGGTTTGTATTGATTGTATTGTTGTTTAAAGTTGAATTTTTGTTTAAGTTTTAGATGGCACTTACTTCAGATTTACTCAGTTTTGGATGGACGAACTGAAATGAGAGAAGTTGATATAAAGAAGAGAAGTTTACAGGTGATATAAATTTTCTTGTGCAACAGGGTGACATTATATGGTTTTGTACAATACATTAGAGATATTTTTTTCCTTCATTTGGCTAAGCGAGATTTCGGCTGATAAGATAAAATATGTGTTAGCATTAATGATATTTGCCTTGTTTTATAAGCTTATGCTTATCTTCTTTTTATTTGTTTGTACATAGATACTTAGAGTTTTTTTGTTTTGCAATACTTTCATATATATATTTACCTGTTTTATATTTGAGTATATATTTCTTTGCTTGCCTTTATCTTCTTGCATTGCTTACACAACTCACATACAAATATTCATGTACTTCATATGTTTACTTAAATATTTATATTTTATTTTTACTAAAATAATCTTAGGTATCCATATGAGTTATTAACATAATTTCTTAACTTTTATTTCTATTTATAGTTTGATTTTCAAACATTTAATTTATAACATATATTTTACTTTATACTTATATTTAATATTGATAAGATAAATTTTATTTTATACTTTTTTATAATTTCATAATGAATTAAAACACAATTTACAATCATACGTATTATTCTTTTCCAATGTAATTTTTTTAAATCCAATTCATTTTGAATTTCCAAATCAAAATTTTTATTTATAATCCAATTCAATTGAATTATTTATTTTGAATTTTAAATCCAAATTTTAAAACAAATTAGTATATATATCTTATTTAATTTGAAAAATTCAAGTAGATCCACAATTTAACCCAAAAATTTAATTTAATTACAAATTTAAATTCGTCTTTAAACCGGGATCGTTAAAGATTCCCCCCTTAAGAAATTTCTTCCTCGAAATTTGCCAGGGAGATAACAACGATAGATGAAAGATAGAGAAATATCTTTTCAGATCAAATTGAATATTTATTCTACATTTGGCTTACCAAATCAGAATATCGATAATATGAGAACAAACACATACAATTTTTCACAAGATACTCGATTCATCTGGATCTACGAATATGCAGGGACACTGGTTAGTTCGAAGGGATAACTAACCATTCGTAGAATATATCGGACCCTAGAGAATAGATAGATAGATGCAATCTCCTATAATTTCCTAAAACTAGATGTGGATTCCAAATTCAAGTCAGAATATCTCAAAGTATATATAACTTGTCCCTCTTCGAACTTCGATCTACCCAAGAAATTATAATAGAATTTCAAATATGGTTTTAAACGTAATCGTTTTATCGATTCAATTCAAATTTAGCTTCATATTCTATTAACCAATTTAACTGAATTTAAAATTTCCAATTTATTTATTTAAGATTTTAAATTTCAAATTTCAATTCATATTCATCAAAGTTTAAATCGAAAAGCTGATAAGAAACCAATGAAGATACGAAGTAAGGATTTCCTACAACGATTCGTAGGGCCACCACCACACCGAAACTTCTTTTTGTAGCTGGTACGAAGCAATCAAAGAATTTGGAAACGAATCAAAGGAAATTGATAGAGAAAGTTGTTTCTGCTATTGCAGGGTATTGACCATTTATAGTGGTACTTCCCTGTCCCCTATCTCATTCTCTTCTTGTACTCATACTTACTATCGGTGGATAGTAAGAGAATTTACTGAGGCATTCGAATGGATATCTTAGGGATATACTCATTCTAGGGTATACTTCACCCTATCTCTAATGAGTTACTTAATGTGTTATACTCCTGAGCTAAAGTTTCAACCTTCAGCTCTGATACCAACTATAACGATCCTGACTCGACCTTCGAAAATCGGTACCGAATACGGCACTCGTATTCCAATGCCGCAGATCCAAACGTCGAATCTGTTTCGCCGGAGCTTATAACACATTGAGTATCACAATACAGAGAAAGAAAAAGAATATCAATATATATATATATATATATAACATCGATACAATATTCAGATACAATGATGATACAATAGAATGATACAATAGATATCAATACTATCAGAGATATGATACAATACAATAGCAGCGGAAAGAATATCTTCAATAGAATACATCTCCAAAATGCGACTGCAAGACCATCTCTAAACTAAGGATAGCTCAAACAACCATCAAGTTGCACCAAGCTAAGAAAGGTCAGCTGTGAAAGCTGAAGTGTAGCAAATGCAATCCACATTCAAAAGGCTCAAAGATTATCGAATCAATTTCTACTATTCGACTGTCTGAAAAAAAACCCAATTCTAGGCTACCCGTGTGGAAAATTATGGGAATGCAGAGTTTAGAAAAGGAACAATAAACTAAAGGTCAGTCATGGGACTGGTATGAGTAAACAAAAACAGTTTATCTTTTAAATAAACAAGATTCATAAAAGAAAATCCGATATGCTTTTGGAAATGAAACTATCGTAAGACCTCCCGCCACACACACAATGCAATCACAGAATTGGAAGAGATTTCTTCTTATGATAGTCAAATATGCTTGATACGCAAATTCTTTTCAATATTATTACTAGTGCATAGTGCAGAAAACATTTCGAAAGTATAATATTGATCTTAGCCAGCATACAACCATTATTGTATGCCTACTATAGCTACCATGTTCAATAGCAGGTTACCGCCACATTCCATGGCAGGTTATACAACTAAAACCGTACAGGGCACGTATTGTTTTTTTGGATTTCCCAACAAATGGTCGGGTGAAGGAACTTCCCACTGTCCATGGATACGCCTCTGGTGGGACGTCCCGAGAACTTAACCAGCTCTCTACCAACACAAGGTCGGATTACCTCTGTAACTAGCTAACTACTACACGAGCATGCCATCCCTCGGTCCTTCGGGGACCTTTATCCGAGGCTCCTCTAAACAAACAACCACAAAGCAATCACAAAGTAATAGGTCTGCAGTATCCACATGAGTAAGAATCTGGGCTCCATACCGTGATACACCCTTTTCCAGAAGGGAATGACACACCCTAAAGGGCGCGACCCTCATAACCTTGCCGCATCTTTCCTGTTTCGACCATTTTCTTGGTGTGAGGTCCTAATGAAGTCTCGTCCACAAATCTACGCTTTACACGAAAGCCTTGTTTTGATCACAAATAATCAACAAATGATCATCAACACACAGCAGCACTCAGCATGCCACACTACCAAATTGGGAGTATATCACTGATAACCTTCAACTACATAACCTCTGAGCTCGTACGTCTCAGAGAAGGGTGTTAAGCTAAGAGAATAAATTCTCCGCCACCAACAGATATGTGCTTGAAAGAAATCTTCTTTATATCTCAAGGTGTAGTGTTAGACATACAACCATACAAGTCTGTTCCGGGTTCGAACGGAACCGAAGGCATTTCCCAAGAAGCCCTTGCAAATTCGGGTATTCACAATGCCGATCGGACTTCCCATCACTTAGGAAATCTCTATACCGTCGCGACTCAGTGCAGAGGCAATCGACAGGTTATCCTTTCATTTTCGAAAATACCCGGTCTTCACCACCGGTCTTCAAATGCTATCCATATCGACGTATCATTATTCGGAATGGGTTATATGACACAAAGTCCTCTCTCGGCTAAACCGAATAATGAGCGTAATATTTAATAAACATATGGATATAGGATTTCAGTTAAGTCACAACTTATTACCCAAAACCTTTCTTTCAAATGGTTTAAAAAAATTGCCATTTCAAATCTTTAAAAAAAAGATTTATTTCACAAAGTTCACTAGTTTCACAAAGATCCATTTACGGATTTCAAAACAATTCCCACTTCGATTAGGATTAACTCATCTGGTTTTCAAAGATTTGTTCAATACTTGGAAAATCATTTCCATTTCAAACTTGAAATTCCTTTAACACAGATTTGAAATTCATTTCTTATATGAAAGCTTTTATTATTTGAAAACAAACAGTTCTCATTTCAGAAAAATCCAATTACGTTTGCTCGAGTTAAAGCCCGTGAATTAAATTCAAATTCCCAAATCAACATCTTTAAAATGGTTTAACCATATATAACTTGTATAACATCTTTAATCCTTAGTTTTAAATCATAGAATTCAGTTTCAAATTTTGAATTTAAATTTAAATCAAATTATTTAAATTTCAAGTTTTATTAAGTTATTTAAAATAACTTTTATTTTTGAAAACTCATTTTCGAAAGCTTTCAATTCCAATTCCAAAACTATTTTGGATTCAAAAATTCAATCTTTAAAATTATTAAAAAATGTGTGACTTAACCAATTTCTTGTGCAATCCATACTTGTGCGTGTAAGATATAGTCCAGGGGTTTCATACAATAGTGCAACATCATAAATCACCACATCGCATATTTAAGCACATCAATATTGATAAGCGGTATAATTTATAACGCTTATCGTTCATTCATAGATTCACATATAATATTCAACTGTATCACAAAAAATGAATAAATTATACACAGCTCAATCCACACAAAAATATCAGATGGGACAATCAATTCAAGGCATCTCATACAATACAATCATTCATAAGTAAGGTTAAGCATTCAATAATCATTTATAAGAAGGATTAATTAATTGTTTAATCCTAATTAATTCAATTTATTTCCAACTAAATTAATTACTTATGAATTAATTATCCAATCTTGATTTATTAATTACAAATTATTTGATATAAATTAATTTATCAAACACTTTAATTAATTATTCTTAATTAATAAATTTTTCTTAATTAATCATATTAATTAAATTAACCTCTAAATCAATTACATAATTAATTAACCCCTTAATTAATTATTTTAAGAAATTAACCCTTGAATTACTTACCATAAAGTAATTACACTTACACAATCTCATAAATGATTATCATTAATTAATTAATCTAATTAATTGTTAAAATTAATCACATTAATTAATTATTTAAATAATCTTAGTAAATGACCTTCATTAACTATCTACAATTCTTTTTAATTACTATTCTTAAGAAATTAATCTTAGACAAATTATTATTAATTACAAATTAATTTATCTTTAACAATCCATTTATTAATCTCTAATTATAAATTAATCCAAATCGTTAATTTATAAATTAAATCAATTAATCATTCTTTATTTACCTTATTAATTAAATCAATTTAAAACCTTAATTATCTCTAAGATAGTTTCTTTCCTTTATTTATGACTCAATTAACATTAACATATGTATTTAAAAAATTTTACTTTTAAACTTACATTTAAGTTCCATTTTGAATTTAAGATTCAAAATGCTTAACCATATAAACTTTAAATCAAATTTAAAATTACTTTATAGATCTTAAAATAAATGCAAAGAACATTCATTTCTTATATAAAAAAAACATATATAAGAAAAAGGTTTTAAACTAAATTACCTAATTATTTAAAATTAAGCTTTAAAAATAAATTGATTATCTAACTTACAAATTGTTACATTAAACAAATTTTTATTAACTTTTCATTCAATATTAAAGAAATCCTTTTATAAAAAGTCTATATAAAGCAAGTTTAAACCTTTGTTTGAAACCAAATCATTTTTAAACATACTTTATCTGAACTTGTCTTAACATTTAAATTTATAAAACTTATTTAAATTCAACATTCAAGGTAAAACTTGAATCCATAATTTTTAAACATTGATTTAAAACTTAGTTTAAATCTTGCTTTAAATTTTAAATTTCATTTAAAAATTTTAAACAGTTACAGGTTTTCAAAACCTGTAAACAACATATGACAGTTAAAAAACTGGCAGCAAACAAATTGCCCGAGCCCATCTCTAAAAACTCTGAGTCAAATTCCCCTCTACTTCGAGTAAAATACTTGAACTACTCGAGTAAACTCGAGTTCAACCTCTGCTCAAACCCAAAAATTCACTAGAAAAATAAAAGTGCACGGTGCACTTGCACCGTGACTCTGACCAACTCACGCCATCACCCACACCTTCATCACATCGGCGATCATCTCCAAACTCAATCTCGATCATCAGAACTTCAAGATCAACTCGAAAATCAAAATCGAGCTCACAAAACAAAACCTGGAACCCAAAAATAAAATAGTCACAGACCTGTCAATGCTTCATCCACGACCCTCTGACCACTGGCATGATTGAAATTTCAGCTACGACCTCGCCTATACTCCAGCTTCCCTTCCTCAGAAACTGGTAGCACTATATTCACCAGAGTTGCCATGGTGAATCATTTCCTGATCGTCACTCAAACTAGGTTTAGAAACCTTCCTGGCCAACCACCGCCGCTACAACCACTTGATCACCTTTCTGATATTTTTGCCTCACTACCCTACCACTCCTCTATCATCAGAGAGAAACCCGACCCTCCAACACACAAAGATCATCAAAGATCATCAAAAATCCATATTTTGATGAACCCAAAACTGCACCTTTAAGACTTAACTAAAAATTTTGATGTTTTGTTTAAAAATCATGTTATAAGTTAAGGATTCAACTTATGGTCATGAATTAATAAATTAAAATATTTGAGTTTTACCCCTATTCAAGTGCACTCTGTTGTTTTGATTTTCCAAAGAAATATACAAATTTATTTCCACTTAAATAAAATTTAAACTTTAAGCTATGACAAAAAAAGCAATTTTTGTTTGTATTCTAAGTCCCTAAAGTTATCCGATCAAGGGCTAATAATTTTGAACCAAAATTCAAGCTTGGAAACTACAACAGTTTCGTAACAAAGACTACAACATGTACACAAACATCATCCATATACACAGAAAAATACATATATGCCAGCATACTTATTTCAGATCTTAACCATGCAATAAGATTCATATGCATAAGTTTTTTAAAAAAAAAGGATGTTACTCACCTTGTTTTTTAAAATGAACAGAGCTTATTCTTTTGAACCAGGCTTGAAATTGCAAGCTGAAACCCTTTCTTGATTCTCTGGTTTGTATTAATTGTATTGTTGTTTAAAGTTGAATCTTTGTTTAATTTTAAGATGGCACTTAATTCAGATTTACTCAATTTTGGATGGACGAATTGAAATGGGAGAAGTTGATATAAAGTAGAGAAGTTTACAGGTGATATAATTTTTCTTGTACGGTTATGGATTTTGTTTTAATTTTATAATCAAATCCTTTTATTAACAATCTTGTTTTTAAATAACAAAACCCAGCGGGCCGAAACCCAAAACCCATGACTAAACAACCCTGAACCTATTCATTTACGCAGATCTAAACTGGGCCGTAGCCCAACCCAACAACTACCACTTCTTCTCTTCTTCCTCTTCTTCTACCAGACCAACCAAAATCCAGTTCCAACATCAGGAATACTACCAACCACGATCGACTTAGGTAAATAAAACCAGTTTCGATTGAATCGAGCAATCTCTTCGATGAAACTCGAGACTATGCCGATCTAACATCGTACTCGAACAACCTCGAACAAAAAATCTTGCCTGATCACCTATGCACGGTGATGAACATGCACATGCACACCCATTTCCCTGGCCATCTAACCACCGCGCCATTGCCGACAAGTCACACCTTATCCCCAGACCCGGTTCGCCCTATCGCCGACGCCGACATCACCTCCGATCGTAGATCGATCTCTAACCCCACCAAAATCCCAAAACCAGAAAGAAAACAACCACCACACATCGACCTACAGCACCCACTCCAACCACTACTCCACATGCTACCTACCTAGATTGAACGCCTACTCCAACAGCTACCTTCGAGCCAAACCACAGGAACTCCGGTTGCTCCAACATCCCCTAGTTCTCTCGCGTTTTTCGACCACCGAAACCATTCCCAAAACCATAAATCCCACTTGACTAATCCATCCAAACCCAAATTCAACATTCCGCCACGGTCAACCCCAACCCAAAGTCAACCAGCTCCTTCTAGAACAGGCCGCAACTCCTCTCGTCGACGAAGTCGACGGAAATATATTTTTGAAAGAAAACCGTTTATCTAACAATATCTCGAGATATACAACACTAAATATTATAATTATACCACTAAAATTCACATTTTCACAAAAGAATCAAGTCTGCATGATTAAATCCTAGAATTAAAAACATTTATTTTTCACTAAAATTGGATTGCTCACTGTAAAATGGAACCATATCGAACTAGACAACATAATTTAGTCACAATCTATTTTTAACTAATACTATACTAGAAAATGAACATATTCCTGGTTTACGTCAACATGCTAAATGATCCAGGTGAAGAGATATGGATTTTTGAATTACTGGGATGAACAAAAATTTCACATTTTAACAGAGTAACAGATCAATTTCATTTCTAGGTTAAAAAGATCAAGGTTTCTCACCTTCCACATTGATTCCAAATGTTTTAAAATTTGAAGTTGAAGTCTTTGATGAGAAAACTTGAACTTGTTTTAATCCTTGCCCAAATTCTTGCTTGATTGTTGAGATTGGGTTTGAATCTTAAAAACTGAGAACGCTTCCTGTCTTTTTAATTCACAGACTTGATTTTACAATGTGCTTACTTCTTCTTTTATATTTTGATTTCCTGGTGCATACAATTTGAACAGAGGCTTTTGTTTTTAAGTTATAGGTTTTAATTTTGAAAACAACTCAGATCTAAATGCTCATCTTTATATACACATGTTTACAACCAACAGATAATAGATTGAAAAGATTTTTGGTGGCTGAGATAGATATTGTCTCTGCTGAGTAGAATTTGAAAAGAAAATTAAAGTAATTATGTTTAATTTGATCAGGTAGCTTATGCCAGATGTTTAACATGTTTACAGACTCAAAATATCTCACTAACTTACCCATAGTTTACATAATTAACAAATGTTTTTCTTCTTGTTTATGTTTTCTTTCTTTTAGTTAACCTGTTTCTCACTTAACAGTAAATGATTTGCAACCTTTTCTGTTATTATATTTATATGAACCATATAATGTTTATAGTATATGTAAGTATGAAGTTAGATAACCTATAGTTATCTTTGACAAAGCTAGTTACCCATAGTTTTAACTAGATTAAATTAGTTCTGTTACTTATTTCTTTGTTAACCTGCATTTGCTGCTAACAGTAAATAACTTAAAGTCTTTTATTATTATATATAAACTATAAATTCTTTGAAGTATATGGATGTATACTTCAGAAAATAGACAGTCCCAAACTTATATTGACAAAGTAAAAATGTATTTGTCACTAATACATTTTAAAACAAAAATAAGAAACTAGACTAAAGTAATACTTAAGGTATGAACTCTTATACATTTTCAAAATAAAGGTGAGAGACTAATACATTAAAATGACACTTTTAGTTAATACACCTTTATATACATATGTTACTTAAATAAAATAAATAACATTCCATATTAACACCCTATATTCATATGTATTATAAGGACTTTAAGGTGTTAAAAACTATTTTCAAGCATTTACGTATATATGTATCCATATATACATCTTTTCATTTAAAATATAGAAATATATATTATTTTCCAAATAGACTAAATTCATTAGCTATTTATACATATATATTTTCCACTTATTTATATTTATGTGATTATTATACACATCTCTTAATTTATAACATTTCTATCTATTTAAATATTATAAACTTTTCTTTTAACTTAACATAACATATATATATATATATATATATATATATAATTTCCTTATTCAATGTGTGTGTGTGTATATCATTTAAAAAAACTTAGAACACCTTTTTATTTAATATAAACAACATTGTTAATATACCCAAAATCAAAAATATTCTTCTCTACTTCATTATCAATTTCTATCCAAAATTTATGTACATATAAATTTATTATTCCTATGTGTAAAATATATGCATTTGACTATTCCAATTAATTTAATTCTCTATTGTATTTTATCTTTATCATAAAATATACATATTTTATCTCTAAACAAAACATACATATTTTTGTCTAAAACAAAATATACATATTTTACTTTTAAACCAAAATATACATATATAAGAAATCCCATTTAAATCAATTTGTATTTTAATATAGATCTGAAAATTCATACTACACTGGTTTTGAAAAATTGTATACAATTATTAATCATTGATTAATAGGAATATTGTATATAAAAATACAATATTATTGAATATTATAAATTAATATCCCAACTCGGGATGTCAAAAATCCCGGGTCGTTATAGGTCAGTAATTTAAATATGTTAGAAAACATACTAAAAGTGATTTTGTGAATTTTTAGAGAATTTTCCTAAGTATTTTATTAAATATATAAAATTATTTAAGGTATGAGACTTAAATGTTTTATATATTTGAAAGGAGAAGGGGCAATTTGTAAATGTTTCAAATATTAATTTCTAAAATTTGGCAGCACTTTTAGAAAATATTTTATTATAGAAAATGGGCAACTAATTGTATGATGACAAATAAGGAAGTTAGTTGGAAAGAAATTGCTTTATAAAGGTTAAAATTAGTTTTATAAGTTTTACTGTTTTGCCACTTATAACGGCAACTTTCAACCTCATACTGCTGCCTCCGTCCAAGTCGAAATCAATACACATGATACCAGCTTCGATATGTAGTGGATTAGGGTTAGGAGAAAGGTATGGAGTCGAAACAGGGCTTCCGAAGGGGTTGAAGTAGCTTTGGTAAACTTAGAACCATTATGGTGTATATGAGGCTTTCAAAGGAATTAGCTTTCAACTTGGTCAAATGTTTTAGAAAAAGGGCTTTCGAAAGTGGTTGAAGCTTTTGTTTTAAAAAGAAGCTTTCGAATGGGTCGAAAACCATACTGTCGCCTTCAACCTTTCGAAGCAATGTCTTCGAAGTGGTCCTTTTGTTCTAAACCCTGAAGCCGCTTCTCCAATGTTTTCGAAAGGGATGGTTTCGAAACCATCTACTTTTTTTTTACTTAGAGATGATGCGTTCGAAAGAGATGCTGTAACATCTTCAATCTTGATGCCCGAAGCTAAGCTCTATAGATGCTGCAGTCATCCATTGTATTAACTTTCGGTGACAAAAATATGGTAATGTTAATGTTATTCATAATACCAGAAGCACTTGAATATGAAATAAAATCAACTGAGATTAAAACAACTTTTCTGATTACATTTCAAAACCGTATTTCATATTCAACTACATAATCCCAAACGTTTCCCAGCCATTAATTAAATATAATTATTGCAGATACACCAAGAATGACAAATGAAGATGCCCCTTGGATGATTAGAGTGCTAAATAGAGAAAACTGTCTTAATACATCATAGGGGAAATAAAATATATACTCCTAAATAGTTATCCATGCCTCCTACACGTCTTCGAAAGCTTTATTCATCCACCTATTAAACCTAAAAAGCCTTAACTCTCAAACTACTCAAATTAATTTTGAGAACCCGAGAGTTTAAGGAAAAACATAATTTTTGAGTCAGACATAAAGCCTGGTTTGAATAATACTATTACATCTCGGTTTATTGATATTAAGTGAAACCACACCACTTAGCGAAACGGGTTTCTCCTTCTTAATATCCCTTTAAAACATATCTTTTTGCAAATATGAACCATGCAATCAAATTGATTGCAACAATAATAGCAATATTATATATCCTCAAAAATGGTAACAAATGGACGATATGTCCGAATAATATAGTTTTGTTTGGTTGACTACAACCATTGGCTGACTTAGGCCTACCAGATAAAATAAACGAATAATATAACACTTGTTAGACAAACTTCTAGACGGTCTATCCATAACTTACTTCTCCAAGGTTCTGCTGATCCTAATGGTTTTTCGAGCTCACCAATAAAATATCCTTCTTCTCTTTATATATTCCATTCTTTGTGTATCAATCATTTAGGTCTTACCTGTGATTATGCCCTACATACTGGAATTTTGGACTAAAATTATCTTGGGGCTAAAGCTAATGTACAGGGAGCGACCCTATACCAATCCCATCTAGTATTCAAATATCCGGGTCATTTTACTTAGGGTTAACTACCCTTCAAATTTTCCTTGAAAACCTTTTAAATTGATTTAAACCTTTAAATCATAATTAAACAAGGAAAATATTCTTTTGCTTTACTCAAAGTTATTTTCTATGTTATATATATATATATATATACACACACACACACACACTCTACTCAAAACAATGTTAATGAAATGTATTGAGGGTTACCTATCCCTCCAAAGTAAGTTAAAACCCTTTTTAACTTAAAAGCTCTTAGATCATAAAGCCAAGGTAAACCTATCAAAACCTTTGTTTAAAAACTTTAAACAACCCTTTCGAAACCATTGAAGTACCCCTTTCGAAACATATTGACTACTATACCTTGAAACACTAGGCCGAAAGGCCAAAACATACCTTTCGATACCATTATAGCAACCTTTCGAGATCATTGAAGGTATCCCTTTGAAACCTTTTTAAACATTAGACATCCTTTTTCCAAAACACTATAAAACCTGCCTTTCAAAAGAAATTGGAAGCCTTCCATTTAAACTTTAAGTACCTTTCGAAACCATTGGGGAACCTCCCTCCAAAAACTTTGTTTAAACCTTTCGAAAGGATTAAAGTCCTTTACTTAAAATAAACCTTTCGAAAGCATTGGGTTCAAGTAAAAGCTTGTGGAACATAGTTTCGAAACCTTTAAAACCATTCTATTCAAAATTTATTGGTTTATCGTTCCATAGAACAAAGGTCTTAAATTAACTAAGTCGAAAGCACTCTTTCGAAAGCGATTTCCTAAGTAAAAGAAAGTGGAAGGTTCGACACCAACCCTTTCGAATACATTGGAGAAGTGGCTCTTGTTTTAAAAGCGAAAGCACCCATTCGAAACCATGTTTAATGGCAATGGCCTCAACTGGGTCGAAAGGTAGAATAAGGCAGTAGGGGTTTCGGCCCTGTCGAAAGCTTGCCATAAAATAAGAGGCGACAAACTCCTTCGAAAGCTATTTTTAAACCCTTCAAAACCTTTCTATTAAAGCAACGCAGTGGCGTTCTTTTTGAAAACAAGGCTAAGTTTTTGACCCTTTCAAAAGCATGCCTTTCAACTCTATACCTAGCTCATTTCTCCAATCCACTACGTACTAAATCTCAATACATGGGTTTTGGTTTCGACTTGGTTGGAGCCGAAGTATGATGTCAAAAGGTGACCTTTAGAAGTGGCGAAACACTAAACTTAGGCAAAAACTATTTTGTTGCCTTTTTAAGTAAAACTTTTCAACTAATCTTCCTATTTGTTAAAATATGATTAGTTGCCAATTTCTTTTTCCAAAGTGCCGCCAAATTTCAGAGATTATAATTCAAAATATTTTGCAAAGTGCCCCCTTCTCCTTTTATAAATATATAAAACATTTAAGTCTCATACCTTAAATAATGTTATATATCTAATAAAACACTTAGGAAAATTCTCCAAAAATTCATGTAGATCACTTTTAATATGTATTCTAATATATTTAAATTTTTGACCCAAGGCTAATATAAAATAGCCATAATTAATTTTAAACCCAAATTAACCATTTTCTTCACTAGAAAATTCATAATAAATCCACATTAATACAGAAAGTTATGAAACTTGAAACCCATCTCCAAAATATCATTTCTAACCATGTATCAAAATAGCAAGGAATTTGGATGCATTTGATAGGTATTTCAAATTAATTCTCATTATAAAATCTACATGAAAAAGCCTAAATCACCAACAAGCATATATATTCATTTAAACAATCAAAACATGGCAAACATTTGCAAAATAAATTCGAATCTCAATCTTGAAACAAAAAATCTTAAAAATATGAGATGTGATATATTATTCACCTTTGTCTTGCATTAAAGAGATTGAGATTTACTCTTGATTAAATTTGATTAAGCTTCCTTCTTGAAATCTTGTTTATCTTCACCTTTTTATCCTTTAATGGTAGCCGGCCTTGCTTATTACTTAGTTTTAATTTATGACTGTTGTAAATGAAAGTGGCTTAAGGGTTTAGGGCATAAGAATATAATCTATTCCTATTTTGCCCTTACCTTATTACTTCTTTATTTTCATTTGTTCATTCATAGTTTAATTAGGCACGACTACTCTCTAATTATACAAATCTCAATCTCTTAACCACTTAAATATTTTCATCATTCTATTTAATTATCTAATTAAATCTTGAACAATATTACTTAAAATTAGGGGTGTTAGAGACTTTCCTCCTTAAAGAAATTCTTCCTCGAAATTACAATAAGGTACTCATCAAAATCAATCATAAAGGTAAAACATACCATGAAATAAGTCAGGATAAGTATCTCTAATCCCACTTTCAGTTTCTTATGTACAGTCTCTCTTGTCATCGCTCCACTGGACTTTGACTAATCTGACTCTCTTTCTCCTTAGTTTCTTCTCATCTCTCATGACTATCCGAACTGGCTTTCTTACTATAGTTAAATTCAGTTCCACCACTAAGTCATCTAACATAGTCGGTGCTATAGAAGTCTCTGGATCTGAAATACTCTTCCTTAAATGAGAAATATGAAAAACGTTATGGACTTCTGCCAATCTACTTGGTAACTCCACCATATACGCGAGTTTCCCAATCCTTTCTAAAATAAGAAATGGCCCAACGAATCTCAATGTCAACTTTCCTGACTTCCTAAACTAGATTACACCATTCATTGGTGATATCTTGATGAAAAAGTGGTCTCCAACTGAGAAATCTAAATCTTTCCATCTCTTATCCGCATAACTCTTCTACCTCTACTTAGCTTCCTTCAGTCTTGCTCGAATAACTCAAACTTTTTTGTAGTTTCTCTATTTAAATCTAGGCCAAGAACCAACCTATCCCTGGTCTCTAACCAATATGCGTGTGATTTGCATAGCCTTCCATACAAAGCTTCAAACGGTGCCATCTCTATACTAGTCTGATAACTGTTGTTACAAAAAACTTGACTAAGTGTAATGGTCTTCCCATGATCCTCCTAAATCTAGCACACAAGCTCTTAAAAAATCTTCTTAGATTTTGTTAACACTTTTCGTTTGCCCATCTGTCTGCGGATGTTAGGCGGCACTCATCTTGAACTTGGTACCTAAAGTTTCATGTAGTCTCTTTCAGAACTCACTAGTGAATAAGGAATCTCTATCACTTAGTATATTACTGGGAATCTAATGCAGTCTAACTATATTCTTCATAAAAAAATTAGCAAAAATAAATGCCGTTCTGCTTGACTTAACTGGAATGAAATGTGCGCTCTTGGTCAATCTGTCCACTATGACCCATATATTTTCATTTCTTCTATTTGATCTTGACAATCTGTCTATGAAATCCATTAAGACATAATCCCATTTCCATAGTGGAACGTCTAAAGGATGAAGTAACCCATTTGGTTTTTGATGTTCGGCTTTCACATGCTGATAGTTCAAACACTACGTCACCCATAAGCCAAACCCCTCTTTATACCTTCTCAGAAGAAACTTCTTTTAATATCTCGATACATCTTAGTTCCTCTAGATGAATAGTGAACTTCGAACGATGACATTCTCTAAGAACTTCTTTCCTAATTTTTCCCACATTTGGAACACAGTCTTCCTTTCTTCCTTAACCATCTATTCTGCTCAAGACCGAAATCTTTCAAGTCATCGCTCTCCATTCCATCCTTTAACTTTCTAATCCATCCAGCTAATATTTGATCTTCTTACTTAGAAGCAACCCTTCAATCATCTTTGGTCGAAATTTAAACATGACAACATAGCAGTTTCTATATTAAAACTTCTCTTGGGCCTTTACTGTACTCTGCATGTAGTCAATGCTTCTAAATCTTTCCACTTAGCTATCATTACCAATACTGCATTCTGATGTTTCTGCTAAGTGCATATGCAACCTTATTGCCCCTTCCTAGTGTGTACTCAACATGAAAGTCATAAGTGGCCAAAAACTCTGACCACCTCTGCTGTCTCATATTCAACTCCTTTTGAAAAAATAAATACGTCAATGAGTTATGACCCGTATACAACTTGAATCTTTCTCCCAAAAGGTAGTGTCGCCACACCTTCAATGTAAAAATTACTATAGCTGATTCCAAACTGTGAGTTGGATATCTAACCTCATGCGATCTGAGCTGTCGAGAGGTGTAGGTAATCACTTTATCTCTATGCATTAACACAACTCCTAATCCTATTCCGCATGCATCCGTGTACACCACTAAGTTATGATTCCCCTCTAGAACAATTGATATAGGTGCATTTTTCAATAGGTGTTTCAGCCTCTAGAATGCTTCCTCCAACTTGTTGGTCTAAATGAACTTCCCACCATTCCACATTAGCTTGGTCATCGGTGCCGATGTCTACTAAAAATCCTTAACGAATCTCCGATAATACCCAGCTAATCCAAGAAAACTCTTTATCTCAATCACTGTCTTGAGTCTCTTCCAATTATTGACCACCTTGATCTTAATCGGATCTACAGATAACCCTTTCTTTGAGACTACATGACCAGGAAACTTTACTTCCTTCTTTTAGAAATGACACTTTGAAAATTTTGCCTTCAGCTGATGTTGCCTCAATGTCTCAAGCACCATCCTAAGATGAACTTCATGTTCTCTTTCATCCTTAGAGTATATCGAAATATCATCTATGAAACCACTAGAACCTATCCAAGTGCTCTCGGAAAACTCGGATCATCAAATCTACAAAGAATGCTGCCATATTAGTTAGTCCGAATGACATTACTAACCATTCTTACAATCCATATCTGGTTGTAAACGCCGTCAAAGGAATAATATCCTTTCCCACTCTAAGCTGATGGAATCTTGTCTCAAAATCCAACTGGGAAAATACTTTGGCTCCACTCAACAGATCGAACAAATAATCAATTCTAGATAATGGATATCTATTCTTTATCGTCTTCTCATTTACTTACGATAATCGATGCATAACCTTAACGATCCGTATGGTTTCTTAGCAAACACTGCAGCTGCTCCCTAAGGAGAACTTCTTGGGTTGATAAAATTCTTACCTTCCAAATCCAACAACCGCACCTTTAGCTCTCTCATCTTGGTAGGTGTCATTCTGCTTAGCGGTCTACTCACCGGTTCTGCTCCTGGTACCAAGCCTATTCGAAATTCAATGGTTCATTTCGACGGTAATCCCACTGCAGATTCAAAGACATGTGCGAATTCTCTAACTATGAAAATTCGATTCAACTCGTCTTCTTCCTCGAGAACATCCATCAAAGCATTAACCTCCAAAATAGATTTTTCTACGTAATATATAATCTGATTACTACAGTTAGGGTGTCAAAATGATATTTTTCTATCATGACAAATATCCTAATAACATACTTACTTAACCAACCCATACCCAAAATAATTGTGGTCCCTATAAAATCAAACACATGCAAACTTCAAAGAAATGTATGACCTAACAACTCAAACTCTAACCGGTCATATTTCATCCCAAATGTCGCATACCCACTTATCGGATTTGCAACCCCGAAGGAAGTAACTAGATATGAGGGTTCTAGGTTAAGTTACCTACTGAACTATGAGATATAAAAGAATGCAATGCACCAGTATCAAATAGAACTCTGGTTGATACACCATGAATCAAAAGCATACCTCCCAATACAGCTTTTCTTCTCCACTTCTATTGGTCTCGAGGTAGCTGGTTCCAATGCAAACATCTTCCCTTTTCCATCTTTGGTTGGCTCCTTGCGCTGGTTCTTATAATGTCCAATTTGATCGCAGTTGAAGCACCTTATTCCCTTCTTCTCAGTATCTTTCTTTCCTTTGTATGTCCGACATTCATGTGCATAGTGTCCTTTTTTATTACACTTATAACAGACAACCTCTGCCTTTTCTTTCTTAGTTGCTCCACCCTTCTGAGCCCCTTTCCTATGGAAAAAACTTCATCTTCTGGCTCTGTCCTTACTAAACTTCCTTGGCCTTATTTCTTTTAAGAAAAGCAAGCATCTCCTCATGGCTTAAAGCCATTTCCGCAACAACATCACATGGATCTCTAATATGCAGTAATGTGTCTTTAGCAAGCTCAGACTTCAGCCCGTGAACGAACTTCTCATTCCTCTTAATAATAGTATCAACTATAGCATAGGCATATCTCGCTAGCTCCTCAAACTTGGTCGCATACCCAAGCACAGTCATATATGCCTGCTCCAACTCAGCAAACTTCCTGAGCAGAGTAATTGTCGACATAAACCTATCCTCAAGCCTCCTTTTGAACTCAACTCACGTCATAGTCTCCTTATTGAATCCAACCGTAACACTGTTCCACCAATACAGAGCTACTCTCTGTAAATGTCTGGAAGCCAATCTCATTTTCTTTTCATCTTTGAGCCCTAAATCAGCAAAAATCCTTTTGTAGTGAAGTAACCAATTCTCCACTTTAATTGCATCTTCAGTACTAATAAACGGCTTTCCTCCCAACCGAGCATAATCTCTACTCTAAATAGCATAGTTATTGACCACTGGAGCTTCCTGATTTCCTCCTCCAGCATTTCCTCCAACTACTCTAGCTCCAACTCCGCTTGCATCATGTTTATGAAGAACTGATACATTGCTCCCATGTCAACTTGCAGGACTCCCACACCCATATTTGCAGCTTGCGCCTGACCTGGATTCCTCCTACTATTTGGTTTGGCATTTCCGTTGGTGTTGGTGCTTCCTCAACCAATGTTAGCTCTTCGAGCATCCTTATCTTATGGCCTTGAAATATGCATTCGGTTCTTTGTAAGATACAGAAGAATATAAGAAAATGAGAGACTAGAGATATTGAGTATACTTATATATAAAAAAGTATAAGTACGTTAGTATAGCATTATCGCATACCCTAGTCTTTTCTTTAATTCCTTAGGATTATGTTTTCAAAATTGTTTAAATTCTTTTAACTTTTTCATAAACATATGCTCTAATACTAAGTTGTAATATCCCCCATCTTAAGGCCCAAAGCTAAGCGCTACAGATGCTGATGTCATCCATAGTATTAACTTTTGATGACAAAATACGGTAATGTTAATGGTATTCATAATATCAGAAGTATTTGAATATGAAATAAAATCAACACAGATTAAAACAACTTTTCTGATTACATTTCAAAACCATATTTCATATTCAACTACATAATCTTAAACATTTTCCAGGCATTGATCAAATATAATTATTACAAAATACGCTAAGAGAGACATATAAAGATGGCCCCCTGGATGATCAGAGTAATAAATAGACAAAACTGTCTTAATACAATACAGCAGAAATAAAATATAAACTCCTAAATAGCTATCCATGCCTCCAGCACGTCTTTGGAAGCTTTATTTGTTCACCAACTAACTTGTAAAGCCTTAACTCTCAATCTACTAAAATTAATTTTGAGCACCCGAGAGTTTAAGGGAAAAACATAAACTTCGTGTCAAACATAAAGCATGGTGTCAATAATACTATTACATCTCAGTTTATTGATATTAAGTGAGACCACGCCGCTTAGCGGAAAAGGTTCCCCTCACAAACATCCCTTTAAAACATCTCTTTTTGAAAATCTGAATCCAGCAATCAAATTGATTGTAACACTATTATATATGCTCAAAATAGGAAAAAATGCACTATCGCTATGAATAATATAGTTTTGTTTGGCTAACTACTAACCGTTGGCTGACTCGGGCCTACCAGACAAAATAAACAAATAATCTAAAACCTATTAGACAAACTTCAGGATGGTCTGTCCTTAACTTACTTCTCCAAGAGTCACCTGATCCTAAGGGTTTTTTGGGCTCACTAATAACGTATCTCAATGGTTGACCTTGTAGTTTTGGGTCTCAATCCTCGAATAAACCTCTCATCCCTCCTTATGATGGTGCACATAATAGCATATCTATATTAGGACAACTCATCAAACTTGTTAGCATACTCAATTACTGAAATCTCTCCCTGCACTAAATCTATAAACTTTCTCAGCAATGCCGACTTGGCAGCTTCAAACAAAAACCTTAGCTCGAATCTCCTTCTAAATTCTTCCCAAGTCAACTCTTCCTTCGAAACTACGGTAATAACACTATTCCACCAATGAAGTGCTGCCCCTTGCAACTGCCTAGAGGCTAATCTCCTCTTCTGCTCATCATCTAAACCCAAATTAGTGAAAATTCTATCATAATGCAACAGCTAATTGTCCACTTCTATTCCTCCATTCCCATAAAGCATAATTATTCCCAACTAGAGCCACAGGATTAGCTCCTCCTACATTTCTAGCAACTCTAGCAGTAGCTCTTGCTTGCATCATATTGATGAGAACTGATACATCGTCTCCATATCTACTGGTGGATTTCCAACACCCACATTGGCATCTGCACTTTGGTTAGCATTAGCACATTAACCTTGGTTCCTTTGGGTATTAGGTCGAACATTTCCATTGGTTGTGGTGCTTCCTCCATCGATATTTCCTCTTCCGTTTCTTACTTCCATATCTTTCATTCTCACATGTCTGCATACGAGCCTTAGTAAGATATAGAAGAACGGTTTAAGAGAGAAGGGAATACGTAAACACACACACACACACACACACACACACCAAATACAAGTATTTTACTATAGCATTATCCCAAACCCAGATCTTATTTTCTGATTCATTGGATGATGTTTTGAAAAATCTTTTAGGTTTAAATTTCTTTTAAGTTTATATAAACATATGCTCTGATACTAACTTATAACATCCCTTATCTTGAGGCCAAAAGCTAAGCACTACAGATGATGCAGTCGTCTATAGTATTAACTTCTGGTGACAAAATACGGTAATGCTAGAAACACTAATATAACAGAAACACATGGATATGAGTTTTTTTAAATTCATCAAACAAACTATCAAAATATTCCAAATAACATTTCAAATTCATTACATAACCCCAAATACATTAACCACGTTCCGAGAAAATATAATTATTACAATATACGCCAAGAGCGACATATAAAGATGTCCCATTGGATGATTAGAATACTATATAGTCATAATTGACTTAAACAACACAACGACATAAAACAAAACAACAACTCCTAAATAGCTATTTGTCAGCCACATGCTCGTCTCCAGAAGCTTTATTCGTCAATCTACTAAAACCAGTAAAGCCTAAACTCTCAAACTACTCAAAATCAATTGAGCACCGAGAGTTTAAGAGGAAAACATAAAGTTTGAGCCAGACTAAAGCCTGATATGAATAATAATCTACCATCTCAAACCATTTAGATATCTAGTGAGACCACGCCGCTTAGCAGAACGGTGCTTTCCCATCACCAGTGTCCTAATATTTTTTATTAAAAACCATATACTTTGCTCCTGCATCCACAATGGTTAAAACATAACAATTTAAAATATTATGATTATATGCAAACAAAGAAATCAATTCTGGATTTCCCATCCCCATTCATTTTTAACCAACGGTCTCATTTATAGTTTATAGGGTCACTATTAACCTATTAGTTTTGTGGGCTGACTAATAACCTGTTTAATATTTGCTAACTCCCTGTCCTATTTCATTGTTTTCATAGGATCGCTAGAAACCAATTGGTCCCTGCCAATATCTTTTTTGTTTCATGTGTTCTCCCCGAATCTATTGGTATCTCCTATATCTTCTCTCATATCATAGTTTTCATGGGTTGACTAGGAACCTATTGGTATCTCCAGTATCTTCTCTCATTTCCTATTTTTCATCAGTTGACTAGGAACCTATTGATATCTCCAATATCTTCTCTCATATCCTAGTTTCCATGGATTGACAAGGAAACATATTCAAAACTTCAATATCTTAATCCAAATATCGTTTTCATGGGTTCACTACAAACCATTCGGCCCCTACCAACCTTTCTTTCCAATCATAGTTTTCATGGGTTTACTATGAAACTATTGTCCCCTGCCAATATGTCTATCTATATATAGTTTTCATGGGTTTACTATGAACCTGTCTCTTTGACATCTTCAATATTTAGGCACCCTAGATTCTGGTCTATCTGACCTCTTGGATGCAATTTTACTCATTCAAGAATTAACATAGTTTATATTCACTGCTGGGTCAAACTTGCTGGTTATTCTGCCCTTTCTCCCTAAACTACAGTTATAGGCCCATTTTAAAGTGAATACGTATATGAAGAGCAAACATAATAGCATAATAGTACCAACACCTGTGGTTTAATGTCCTTGAAATTATTTTCATGTAAAACATGGTTAATCCCTTCAACCTTTTAATTTTTATCAAGCAAAGCTTCTTCAAAAACTTTACACTTAAAAGTTATTTTAAAACTCCTTTATCTATGCCATGGTTTTCCTTCAAAAATTTAGATTGGGTTCTTTGTTTTGAAAACTAAATCTTTCGAAACCATTGGATAGCCTACTTCGAAAGAAGTAAAATCCTCTTTTCAAAATGCCTTAAACAAACCTTTTGAAAACACTGGGATAACTCCCCTTCGAAAACTTCATTAAAGACCTTCCAAAAACATTGGGGTATCTCCCCTTAGAAACCATTTGAAAGCACCTCTTCCAAAACCATTGGGCTTAATTTAAAACATATCTTACTGGATTTTAGTGAACACATGTGAAAGTACCCTTTTTGAAACCATTAAAAAGAGTTTGGGGGAAAAACAGATGTCATCGGCACCATGTATTCGAAAGCTTAAAACATTAAGTAATATAGTTGAAATACAACATCAAAACCCCCTTTCGACACCACTGCTTTCGAAACCTTTGAACCCATTTGAAATTATTTAGTAATTGGCTTTCTATAAGTTTAAAACAATAACTACCCTTCAAAAGCATTACCGACTTCAATACAGTCGAAAGGTAAAAGAATGGCAGCACGGTTTCGACGAGGTCAAAACCATAACTTTCGAAAGAATTATTTTTATAAATAAAGGAACTTAGTCAAAAGCTTATACCTTCAAACATAAGATGGAAACCTTCTTCGAAAGCTAGTTAAAAATCCCTATTGGTAGCAAATATTTCGAATCCTACGAAAACACTTAGTAAAACAAAGAAGGCGCTTAATATTTGAAAATAAAGCAAAGGTTTCAAACCATCGAAAGCGATGCTTTCGAAACAATACTTTCCATCTTTCTCTAATGCACTTCGTACCAATCTCATTGATACCATGTGTATTGGTTTCGACCGAGTCAAAGTGGAAGCATAGGGTCGAAAGGTACTTCTAAAGGAGGCGAGACAAACTTTTTGAAATAAAGGCCGTTTTAATGCCAATCAAAGCATTTACTCTCATAACTAACATGCCATTTTGTAAACATTTAATTGATTGCCTTATCCTTTGCAAACTCTATACCAAAATAACTACCGTGTAATTACAGGTATAAATCAAGGAAATTTTTACAATTAAGTCCTTCCATTAAGCAAAACCGATTATACAATTAAATCCTTCTTTCTAAATTCCTATAGTAAATTACTTAGGAAAAATCCCCAAAAATTACGGAAATTCACTTTCATTAGGATATCTAACATATAAAAATTCCAGACCCAAATTCTTTCTGAAATAATCAAAATAAAATTTTAAACCCAATTATACATTTTTTTTGAAAATTCTTATTGATGAAAAATTATAGAAATTGACACCCATCTCCAAAATCACATTTTACATAATATACAATTTTTCCATGGCATTCAAATATCATTTACAATTGGTTTTTACCCTAAAACCGTGTAAATCCATAATTAAACAATTTGATTTAAATCAAATATATTATAAATCCATGCATATCATCATCCAAATCATCATAAAAGTGTATTTAATCTTAAACCTGAAAAACATATGATCATAAATCAAAATAGAGCTGATGTAAATTATTACTCACCTTGATTAGGATAAGGAGATTGGATTGATTAATTTCCCCTAGCTTGAATCCTTAGCTTTAGATTGAATTTCTCTTCTTTTCTTCTTAGAAATGGTTGGCTCCTCTCTATTTTAATTTGCATTTTTTTTGTAAAATGAATGTGAAAATAGAGATGAAACATGAATATAAGGGTAATGGAAATGTAGGCGGCAGTTACCCTAATACCCTTACATTGATTATTTAACAAATAAGCCATTTTAAGCCATTTAATAAATTTAAGCATGCCTCTATATTTTGAGTTTCAAATCTCAATCCCTATATCACTCTTAGTATTTACATTATTCTATATAATTTATCTAATTAAATCTTTTGAATAATGTTATTAAAAGTAAGGGGTGTTACAGGCTCCTCTCCTTAAGGAATTTCATCCTCAAAATTCAGTAAGGACTAAATACTAAACATAACACTCATCTGTAATGACTCCTAACAACCATACTAACCTACATGACTAGCAACTGTCTATATAAACCTAATATAGACATATCCTCAAAGTAGATCAGGATAAGTATCTCTAATCATGTCTTCTATCTCTCAAGTATAGTCTTTCTCGTTGTCGCTCCACTAAACTTTCACCAACCTAACTATCTTGTTCCTCGGTCTTTTCTCATCTCTCGCTATAACCCAAACTGGGTTTCTAACAAAAGTCATATTAGCTCTACTATCAGATTAGTAGTCTGTGGATCATGAATGAACTTGTGAAGATGAGACACATGAACTACATTATGGACACCTGCCATATTGCTTAGCAACTCTACTCTGTATGCGAGCTTTCCAATCCCCTCTATAATCTGGAGTGGGCCAACATATCTTTGTGCTATTTTCCCTGTGTAACACCTTATATTTTTGATAGCATTATTTAGGACATTTAATTAGTTAAATTGAATTAGATAATGTGTTGGTTAGGGGATTGAGATTTGATTTTAAATTAAGGGTAGTCATGCCATTTAAACATGAAGTAAAATAAGAGCTAAATTGAATTAGAGGAGGGTAAAATAGGAAAGAGGCCATTCTTATATCCTTAAAACTTGGTCGTGTATTCCAATACACATTCACTTTTCTTTTTCAATTTTTTTTTTAAAAGAAACTGGCCATCATTAACAAAGAAAAATGGAAGAAGATTAAGAAAAGCTAAGGAAGAAGCCAATTCAAATCAAATCCATTCACATCTCAATCTTTTTAATCGCTAAAGCTAAGGTCAATAATTTTTACATCTCATTTTTGATTTTTTTTTTCTTCAGTTTTAAGATGAATTTCGAACATTTTGCATTGATTTGCCATGTTTTTGAATGATAGAATGATTATATGTGCTTGTTGATGAATTATGGTTGTTCATTTTGAACTTATGTTATGTTTTAAGATAAAAACCCTATTAAATGTCATCCAAACGCCTTGCAAATTTTTATGAAGGTCATAAAAATTATTTTGGAAATGTATTTCAATTTTCAGAATTTTATGAATACATATGGAATTTATATGAATTCTCCAGCAAAGAAAATGTTAATTTGGGTCAATAATTATTTACGGTTAAATAATAAAATATTTAGGACTGGAATTTTTATATGTTGGAAAACATATTAAAAGAGGTTTTTTGGAATTTTTGTATAATTTTCCTAAGTGTTTTAATAGGTATATAAAATTATTTAATAGATGGACTTAAATGTTTTATATATTTATAAAAGGAGAAGTGGCTTTTTGCAAATAATTCAAAAAATTAGTTCTAAAAATGGAAGTACTTTTTATTGGTAAAGAAAGAGGCAACCAATCAAAATTTGCCACGTAAAACAGGTTAGATGAAAATAACTATTACTATTTTGATGCTTTGAGCACCCGCTTCCGCCTTGGTTAGCTTTCGACCGACTCCCTCCTCCTAAAACACCATCGAAACCAATGCGCAAGGTATCAATCTATTGGTACTTAGAAAATTGGATGGAAGACGAAAGCATTGAGGTCGAAACATGGAGTTCTGAAGGGGTTGTGGCATCATTTTGTTTTTAAATTAAAAATGTGCATGCTTGCTTTCAAACTAGATGGCTTTCGATCGACTCAGTAGCTTTCGGTAGCATTTTAATGGATTTTAAGGAAATGGTTTGGCTGGGTTGTCTCATATTTTAAGTGATTGGTTTCAACTAAGTCGAAACCTTTTTGCTGTCGCTTTTACCTTTCGATTGATATGGTTTCGAATGGGTACTTTGTTTTCTAAAATTTGGCCACTTCTCCAATGCTTTCGAAGGGATGGATTTGACACCATCACTTCTTTACTTAGGAAATAGTTTTGAAATAGATGCTTTCGACTTAAATGACTTAAAGACCCATTTTCCTATGATTGAAGTAAACCCAAATGGTCTCAAAAGAGACAGTTTTAAATGGTTTTGAAACACATTCTTTCGACTTTAATGGTTTTATGAACCTTTTTCTCTACTTTAAGGCATAATCCAAATGGTTTCAACTGAGATGATTTTCAAATGTTTCGAAGTAGTAAATTTTTGAATGGTTTCGAAAGGTTTTCACATGTTTTAATTTGAACTGAAAGAGCTTTCGAAAGGATTGAGTTTTAACTATTTCGAAAGGTTTTAATGAATGGTTTCAAAAGGGGTGGTTCCCTAGAGTTTCGAAAGGGGTGGTTCCCTAGAGTTTCGAAAGGGTTGAAAGGAAAGGTTTTAAAGAGGGATGTCTAATGTTTTGAAGCTTTTGAAGGAAACACTTTTTAACGGATTCAAAAGGATCACTTTCAATGGTTTCAAAGGGTTTACCTTCTGGGGTTTCGAAAAGGTTGTTTAAATGTTTTAAACAAAGATTTCGAATGTATTAAATAGGAAATATAGCCTAAGTATTTTCAAGTTAAATGGGTTTTTAACTTGTTTTGGAAGGATAGCTAATCGACATTAAAATTCATCAACATTATTTGAGTAAAGTATATATAACATGGAAGAATAACTTAGAGTAATGCCAAGAATATATTTTCCCTGTATAAGTATGATTTAAAAGGTTAAATCGTTTTGAAAAGGTTTTCAAGGAAAAAGATGAAGGGTTGTTAACCCTATGAAAATAATTCGGATAGATAGTCCATTTTGATTCGAACAGTTAGTCCAATTTGTGGACAATTAGTCTAGTTTGGGGCCAGTCAGCTAAGTTTTCGGACAGATAGTCCATTTATTACTTGTGGACATATAGTTCTCTAGTTACCTGATTATAGCTTAATGGAATTAGCTATTATCATCAGTATTATATCAGTTTGATTAACTAGATTGGTTGTAGAAAAGGATTTGCAAAATATATGTTTTAAAGAGGATATTAGTAGGGGAAACCCGTTCTGCTAAGCGGCATGGTCTCACTTAATATCAGTAAACCGAGATGTAACATTATTATTCACACCAGGCTTTATGTCTAACTCGAAGTTATTAGTTCTCCTTAAACTCTCGGGTGCTCTATGCTGAGGGTTATGGTTTTCAGGTTTTAGTCATTTTGGCGAATAATGCTTCCGTAGACGAGTAGGTGACTGACAGATAGCTAATTAGGAGTTATTTCTTTATCTTTTTTTGATTCTGCTGTGTATATTAAGTCAGATATGACTATACTGACTCTGGTGAACCAATGAGGAATTGTCATATTTTGCTCTTGGCGTATTTTGTAATGATTATATTTAATCTTTCCCTGAGAAATAGTTAAGGGATTATGTAACATGGATATGAATTATTGTTTTGAAATGTACTCAGAAAAATGTTGTTTTGAAATATGTGATTTGTTCATATTCATGTGCCTCTAATATTATGGATACCATTAGCATTACCGTATTTTCTCCTAGAAGCTAATACTATGGATGACTACAGCATCTGTAACGCTTTGCTTTTGGCCTCCAGATATAGGATGTTACAACTTGGTATTAAAGCATGGTTTATGAAAAACTTTAACTAAAACTAGTTTTTAAAACATAATCCTAAGGAAATAGAGTAAGATTAGGATATGGGATAACGCAATAGTAACGTACTTGTATTTGCTATATATAAGTATACATTTTATCTCTAATCTCTTACTTTGTTAGGTTATTCTTTTGTATCTTATAAGGTTCGAATACGGATATGGATGGTAGAAGAGGAAGGATAAACCCTCGAGGGGAGGGCAGTGATGGAAATGCCAGACCAAGTGTAAGATGGACCTAAGGTCAGGCACAAGCAGAGAATGCAGGTGCTGGAGTCCCGCAAGCGGACATGGGATCTATGTATCAGTTTTTTTGTCAATATGATGCAAGCTGCTGTTGTGGCTGGAATTGTAGGAGGAGATACCGCAGGAGCAGAGTTCCTAAGATTCTGATACTTAACCATTATGCTAAGCTGAGCGAAGATTACACTAAACTTGGAGGGAAGCCATTTCTGGCAACAGAAGATGCTACAGAGGTGGAAAATTGGATGCTGCATGGTGTGAGAATCATTGTAGACTTAGGGATTAATGATGAGCAAAAGAGGAGGTTGGCATCCAAATAGCTTTAGGAAGCGGTTTTGTTTTGGTGGAATAGTGTGACGACTGGTATGGACGAGGAAACCTTGACACAGGAAGATTTCAAAGGGAGGTTCCAAGAGAGGTTTATGTCTGCAATGGCATAGTCGGCTCTGATCAAAAAGTTTACTGAGTTGAAGCAGAGGGAGATGTCTGTTTTGGAGTATGCTAGAAAGTTTGAGGAGTTAGTCAGATATGGGTATGCTTTAGTGGATACATTGATGAATAGGAATGCGAAGTTTATCATGGGGTCGAAGCCTCAGTTTGCATGGGCTACTTTACCTCATATTAGAGATCCTTCTGATTTTGAAGTGGAGATGGCTTTAAGGCATGAGGAGATTCTTGATTCTCTAAAGAAGAGTAAGGTTTAAAAAGTCCAGGTTGGGCAGAAGCAGAAGAGGAAGTTCATTCCTAAGAAGGTGCTTAGAAGGGTGGAGCAGCTAAGAAAGGAAAGTCTGAGATTGTTTACTTTAAGTGCAACAAGAAGGGACATTTTTCTAATGAGTGTCGTGTTGGAACGGCAAAGGAGGTAGCTAGGAATAAGAGTGTTAGGTGATTTAATTGTGACTAGATTGGCCATTATAGCAACCAGTGTAAGGAGTCCGCTCAGGATGGAAAGGGTAAGGTGTATGCATTGGAGCCTACTACTTCTAAGCCAACAGCTCAGGAGAAAGGAAAGATAGTTTTAGGAGGTACACTTCAAATTCATGGTATGTCTGTTAGTGTTCTATTTGATATTGATGCATCACATTCTTTTATATCTAGATGTTTGATAGATAGGCTTAACCTAGAATCCACATATTTAGTTACTTCCTTATGGGTTGCGAATTCAATAGGAGGGTATGCAACTCTAGGGTTGAGATGTGACCAGTTAGGGTTTGACCTGTTAGGTCATACTTTTGTCTTTGGTTTGCATGTGCTTGATTTTATGGGATTCAGGATCTTGGGATGGATTAGTAGAGTGAGCACGATGCTAGGATATTTTGCCAAGATAGGAAAATATCACATAGACACCCTGATTGTAGTGATTAGATAGTTTATGTCGTATATGGGTCTAGCGGTGAGGTGAATGCTTTGTTGGGTGTTATGAAGTTGGAAGATGATTTAAGTCTAGTTTTCCTGGTTAGGGAATTCATAGATGTTTTAGAGCTTGTAGTATGATTGCCGCAGAAACGAGTCATTGAGTTTTGGAAAGATTTGGTTTCGGGAGCAGAACCAGTGAGTTGTCTGCCAAGTAGGATGACCCCTGTAGAGATAAGGGAGTTAAAGGTGTAGTTGGTGGAATTGGAAGGCCAGAGTTTTATCACGCCGAGTATTTCGCCTTGGGGAGCAACCATAGTGTTTGCTAGGAATCCGGATGGATCGCTAAGGCTATGTATCGATTATCGTAAGTTGAATGAGAGAGAGAGATATAGAATCGATATCCATTGCCAAGGATTGACAATTTGTTCGATCAATTGAGTGGAGCCAAGGTATTCTCGCAGTTGGATTTGGAGACATGTTTCCATCAGCTCAGAGTAGCAGAGGATAGTATACATTTGACGATGTTCAGGACTAGATATGGATCATATGAATGGTTAGTTATGCTGTTCAGACTGACAAATGTGCCAGTATTCGTTATGTATTTGATGAACCGGGTATTTCGAGAGCTCTTGGATATGTTTATATTGGTTTTTACAGATGATATCTTGATAACTTTAAGGATGAAAGAGAGCATGAAGTTCATCTTAGAGTGGTGCTTGAGATGTTGAGGCAGCATCGGTTGAAGGCGAAGTTTTCGAAGTGTCATTTCTAAAAGAAGGAAGTGAGGTTTTTTGGTCATGAAGTCCTAGAAAAAGCGTTGTCGCTGGATCTGATTAAGATTGAAGTGGTAAATAGTTTGAAGAGACCCGAGATAGTTATCGGGATAAAAAGTTTTCTTGGGTTAGCTGCTTATCATCGGAGATTCATTAAGGATTTTTCACAGATAACAACACTGGTGGCCAAGTTAACGAGGAAGGATGTGAAGTTTGTGTGGACCTATAAGTGTGAGGAAACATTCTAGAGTTTGAAACACTTATTGACCCATGCACTTGTGTTGGTTGTTCCAAAAAGGAATTAGAATTTGGCGGTTTATACAGATGCTTGTGGAATAGGATTAGGAGATGTGCTGATGTAGAGAGTTAAAGTGATTGCCTTCTAAACAGTTTAGACCACGTGAGGTCGGATATCTGACACATGATTTGGAATTGGCTGTAGTGATTTTCGCATTGAAGGTGTGGAGACATTACCTTTTGGGAGAGAGCTTTGAGTTATATACAGATCAAAAGTCGCTGAAGTATTTGTTCTCTCAGAAGGAGATGAACCTAAGACAGCAGAGGTGGTTAAAATTTATTGCCATGATTTTAGGATTGAGTACACATAGGGGAAGCGCAACAAGGTTGCGGATGCACTTAGTAATGCAGTATTGGCAATGATTATCGAGTGGAAAGATTTGGAAGCATTAGCAATTGCAGGGTGCAGTGAAGACTAGAGGCTGGATCTATGGAGAAACCATAATGTTGTCTTGTTTAGAAGTTCGATCAGTGATAATCGAAAAGATTGCTTCTAAACAGGTAGATGATCCAGTATTAGCTGAATGGATCAAGAAGCCAAGAAATAGACCCGAGAGCGATGACTTGAAAGATTTCAGTCTTGACATGAATGGAAGTTTGAGAAAGAAAGGAAGCATATGTGTTCGGAGTGTAAGAAACATAAGGAAAGAAGTCTTAGAGGAATACCATCGTTCGAGGTTCTCTATTCATCCGGGAGGCAAAAGATGTATCCGGATATGAAGAGATGTTTCTTTTAGGAAGGTATGAAGCGGAATATTGGCTTGTGTGTAAAGCAGTGCTTGAATTTCCAACAGGCAAAGGCCAAACACTAGAAGCCAAGTGGGTTACTTCAGCCATTAGATATTCGAGTATGGAAATGAGATTTTATTTCTTTGGATTTTATTGACAGGTTGCCAAGGTTGAATAGAGGAAATGATAGTATATGGGTCATAGTGGAAAGATTGACTAAGAGTGCCCTTTTCATTCCAGTTAAGTCAACTAGAATGACACCTGTTTTGGCAAAGTTATTTGTGAAGAATGTGGTTAGACTGCATGGAATTCCTAGTAGCATAGTAAGTGATAGAGATTCCTTATTCACTAGCGAGTTCTGGAAGAGTCTATAGGATGTTTTAGGAACCAAGCTCAAAATTAGTACCACCTACCATCCACAGACAGATGGGCAAATGGAGAGAGTTAACAAAATCTTGGAAGATTTGTTAAGAGCTTGTGCATTAGATTTTAGGGGATCATGGGAAGACCATCTACATTTAGTCAAGTTCTAGAACAACCGCTGTCAGTCTAGTATTAGGATGACACCGTTTGAAGCTTTGTATGAAAGGCCTTTCAAATCTCTCATATGTTGGTTAGAGACCAGGGATATGTTGGTTTTTGGGAACAGATTTGGTTAGGGAAGCTGTAGAAAAGATTGAGGTCATTCGGGCTAGAATGTAGGAGGCTCAATCTAGGCAGAATAGTTATGCTGATAGAAGACAGAGAGACTTAGAGTTCTCAGTTGAAGATCAGGTTTTCGTTAATGTGTCACCGATGAAGGGTGTGATGAGATTCGGTAAATCAGGAAAGTTAGCTCCGAGATTTGTTGGACCTTTTCCTGATATTGAGAGGATTGGTGAACTCACATATAGAGTTGAGTTACCAAGCAGTTTGGCAGGTATCCACAATGTTTTTTATGTTTCTCATCTCATAAAGTGTGTTAGAGACCCGAAGACTACTATTGCACCGACTGTGCTGGATGACTTAGTGGTAGAACAAGATTTGACTATAGTGAGAAAACCTATTCGTATTGTTGCGAAAGATGAGAAGTGGTTTAGAACCAAGACGGTCAGATTAGTCAAATTCCAATAGAGTGACGATGATACAGACTGTACTTGGGAGGTTGAGAAGGATTAGAGATACTTATCCTGACTTGTTTGATGGTATGTTTTACCTCTTTGTTTGATGTGTTGTGTACCTTATCCTAATTTTAAGGATGAGATTCTTTATGAGGGGAGTTTTTAAAACCCCATATTTTTGTTAACATTATTTAGGATATTTAATTAGTTAAATTAAATAAAATAATATGTTCATTAGGGGATTGAGATTTGATTAAATTAAGGGTAGCCATGCCATTTAAAATAAAGTAAAATAAGTGTCAAAACTGAAATAGAGGAGGGTTAAAATAGGAAAGAGACCATTTCTATATCCCTAAAACTTGATCGTGTATTCCTATACACGTTCACTTTTCATTATCATTTTTTTTAAATGAAGTCGGCCACTATTAACAAGGAAATGAGGAAGAGGGATAAAAAAAGCTAAGGAAGAAGCTAGTTCAAATCAAATCCATTCACATCTCAATCTCTTTAATCCCTAAACCTAAGGTGAATAATGTTTACATCTTATTTTTTGTTTTTTTGGGTTTTAAAGTGAATACTAAACATTTTGCATTGATTTGCCATCTTTTTTAATGATGGATTGCTTATATATACTTGTTGATGAATTATGGTTATTTATATTGAATTTATGATATGTTTTAAGGTAACAATCCTATTAAATGAAATTCAAATTGCTTACGAATTTGAACGAAGGTCATAAATATTATTTTGGAGATGGGTTTAAATTTTCAGAATTTTTTGAATATTTGTGGAATTTATATGAATTTTCTAATAAAAAATGTTAATTTGGATCAATAATTATTTACGGTTAAATAATCAAAGATTTAGGTCTAAATTTTTTATATGTTGGAAAACATATTAAAAACGATTTTCTGGAATTTTATAAAAATTTTCTAAATGTTTTAATAGGTATATAAAATTATTTAAGGTAAGAGACTTAAATGTTTTATATATTTATAAAAGGGGAAATGGCTTTTTGCAAATAATTAAAAAAATTAATTCTAAAAATGGTAGTACTTTTTATTGGTAAAGAAAGAAGCAATCAATAAAAACTTGATATGTAAAGCAGGTTAGGTGAAAAGAACTATTTTTTACATACTAATTACTGTTTTGATGCTTTCAGCACCTACTTCCACCTTGATTAGCTTTCGACTGAATCCCACCGCCTACAACATCATCAAAATTAATGTGCATGGTGTCAATCTATTAGTATGTAGCAAATTGGATGGAAGGTAAAAGGCATGAGGTCGAAACCAGGGCTTGAGGCATCATTTTGTTTTTAAAATAAAAATGCACTTCTTGCTTTCGAACTAGATGGCTTTCGACTCAGTAGCTTTCGACAGGGTTTAAATAGTTTTAAAGGAAATGCTTTCGATTGGGTTGTACTCATCTAAAAGATTTCGACTAAGTCGAAACTTTTTTACTGCCACTTTTACCTTTCGACCCAAATGGTTCTGAAGAGGTACTTTATTTTCTAATTTTTTGCCACTTCTTCATTGCTTTCAAAGGGGTGGTTTCGACACCATCACTTCTTTACTTAGGAAATGGTTTCGAAATAGATGCTTTTGACTTAAATGTTTTAAAGACCCTTTTTCCTATGATTGAAGTAAAACCCAAATGGTTTCGAAAGAGACAGTTTTAAATGGTTTTGAAATAGATGCTTTCGGCGTTAATGGTTTATGATCTTTTTGCTCTACTTGAAGGCATAATCCAAATGGTTTGACCAAGATGATTTTCAAAGGTTTTGAAGGAGTAAATTTTCGAATAGTTTCAAAAGGTTTCCAAATGTTTTAAATTGAACCAAAAGTGCTTTCAAAAGGATTGAGTTTTAATTGTTTCGAAAGGTTTTAATGAATGGTTTTGAAAGGGGTGGTTCCCCAGGGTTTCGAAAAGGTTGAAAGGAAAGATTTTTCTATGTTTTTGAAAGACGACATTTAAAGGTTTTAAAGAGGAATGTCTAATTTTTTAAAGCTTTCAAAGGAAAGACTTCTTAACGGTTTCGAAAGGGTCACTTTTAATGGTTCGATGGGGTAACTTTCAAGGGTTTCGAAAGGCTTGTTTAAAGGTTTTAAACAAAGGTTTTGAATGTATTAAATAGGCAATATAGCCTAAGTATTTTCAACTTAAAAGGGGTTTTAAATTGTTTTGGAAGGATAGCTAATCCATTTTAAAATTCATCAAAATTATTTTGAGTAAAGTATATATAACATGGAAAAATAATTTAGAGTAAAGCTAAGAATATGTTTTCCTTTTATATGTATGATTTAAAAGGTTAAATCGTTTTGAAAAAAGGTTTTCAAGGAAAAAGATGATTTTGAAAAAAGGTTTTCAAGGAAAAAGATAAAGGGTAGTTAACCCTAGGAAAATGATTCAGACAGATAGTCCATTTTGATTTGGACAGTTAGTCAAGTTTGTAGACAGTTCGTCCAGTTTGGGGGCAGTCAGTCCAGTTTTCGAACATATAGTTCATTTATTACTTGTGGACAGATAGTTCTCTATTACCTGATTATAGCTCAATGGACTTAGCTATTATCATCATTATTACAACTGTTTGATTAACCAGTTTGGTTGTCGGAAATGATTTGCAAAATATATGTTTTAAAGAGGATATTAGTAGGGGAAACCCGTTCCGCCAAGCGGCATGGTCTAACTTAATATCAGTAAACCGAGATGTAACAATATTATTCACACCTGGCTTTATGTCTGACTCGAAGTTATTATTTCCCTTTAAACTTTCAGGTGCTCAAAAATTGATTTGAGTAGGCTGAGGGTTAAGGTTTTCAGGTTTTAGTCATTTTGGTGAATAAAGTTTTTGTAGACAAGCAGGTGGCTGACGAATAGCTAAATAGGAGTTATAGCTTTACCTTATTTTGATTCTGTTGTGTGTACTAAGTCAGATATGACCATATTGACTCTGGACAACCAAGGAAGCATCGTCATACGTCGCTCTTGGCATATTCTGTAATGATTATATTTAATATTTACCTGAGAAACGGTTAAGGGATATGTAACATGGATATGAATTATTATTTTGAAACGTAATAAACAAAATGTTGTTTTGAAATCTGTGATTTTTTCATATTCATATGCCTCTGATATTTTGGATACCATTAACATTATTGTATTTCTTCACTAGAAGTTAATACTATGGATGACTGCAACATCTTTAGCGCTTAACTTTTGGCCTCTAGATATGGGATGTTGCACCCTAACTTTTCAGATCATACCAAACCCTTCATCGGTGATACTCTAATGAAAACCTTACCTCCAACTGAGAATTTTAGGTCTTTATGCCTCTTATTTGTGTAACACTTCTACATGGACCGAGCTTCCTTCATTCTTTCTCGGATCAACTCAATCTTCTTGGTCACCACTCTAACCAAATCTAGACCTAAGATTAATCTGTCTGCAGTCTCCAACCAACATGTTGGTGGTTTGCATGGCCTTCCATACAAAACTTCAGAAAAGTTCGAGGATAAGAACTTATGGGTAGGATGATCAGGATAGTTTCGACTATGGGAATAAATGGAGAACGATGATGTTCTTAGCTATAAAGGTACACACAAAGGGGTTATTGATACTCGAAGGTTTTGAAGTGTTCTCATAGAGAGGAGTTATATGGGGATGCCCTTTTAGATATGGAAATATGGTATCTGGGATCAAGGACATGGATCCATATACCCTGGACCCTAAGGATATGTGGGTTTAGTTTCCTAGCCTTTGTTTGCAGCATGGATTTGAGCATTGAGAAATAAAGATTTTTTCCATTAGTCTCTAGTAAAGGATTGAACATACAAGTTATCATATATCTGAAAAGCTCCTGAGTGATGTGAGGATTATTTAATGGATGTTATGTCTGCTATGCTTTTTATGTGTTAGGTTTGTTTTTATCACTTGAATGTTGTATTACGTAGGTATTGTGAACTCGGATACCAAGACAAGTGATATTGTACTTAGATGTGTAGTACATTTATATGAAGATGGTGATTGTAGTTTAGCATATGATATTATGGGCTAGCTCTTTGAAAGAAAGGACGGCTCAGGTATGACTCTTCATACTTAATGTCTCTATTTTACTATATTGACTTTTATAGTATTTTGAGGTTGCTTATCGCTTACGCCAGTATGTTTTCTGACTTGAGATATTACGGTTTGCATTTTATTATCTTGGGTAATCTTAAATCAGTAGACTAGATGGTAGGTATATACAAGTGCATGAAGTTGTTTAAGGGGCAAGTAAGAGGTTATATATTTATCCAATTATGTTTACTTGCTTATTCTATTGTGTAACACTATAGAGATTTATCAGTGCTTGGTTTATTTAAAGACTCACATTTGATTTTATATATCAGTGGTACAAACATTATTACCATTTTGAATAACAATATTAAACCTATGTTTTGATTTCTGATGGTTCATATGGTTATATTTTTGTCTTGCACTTTTCATATTTTTGATTACTATTATATTTTATCCTTAGATTGTGAGATATATGATGGGTTCTATGATTTTTTTAGATATTTGATCATTTGACATTCATCGGACATCGGTCTGGCACTCTTACAATGCATTATACAGGAATATTGGTAACCGTTAGTGTTGGGTTGTAACAGCCCGAACCTTAATGGGCCCGAATTGACTAAATCGAAACCCAAGTCCATTAGGCCATGGATTGTTGGTTTTAATAACCTGTAATAAACAAGATATATATCAGAGTGTGATAAATATATTCTCATAGCAAAATTGAAAAACATGATATAACGTACGTAGTGACTAAAGCCGCTACCTTGAATATTACTCCTTGGATATTTAATTTCCTTGTCAGTGCCTAGTATGAACAAGAAGATTTCATCATCTATCATTCCCATCTTGCTCCAGTATTCAGTCTTTCAAAATCTAATATGTGGGTTGGTATAGGAGGGGGATTTCATACAAATTCTAGTGATCGGAAAAGCACATACTTTACCTATTCCATTAATTATGCTGATTGATGTCCATTTAAATGATATGTCTATTGTTTATAGCTAATCCACTTAATATTATGTCTGCATATGATATGCTTAAACTAACCTTCTCTAAGGTATCATTATATTTATATAAGCCTGTTACATATATATCTAACCCTATTTTCCAAAAACCCTAGCTACTTAATATTTCTGCAATAAGAAAGGGACAAACCCATCGGTCATTTACTACCGTAAGTTCCTAAAGAAGTCCCTTAACAATTCAACGTTTGTCAATTTGTTCTAGCTATAGAGAGTGATGAATCCTATATATGGCTTTATAATATAATATATAATTTAATTGTCATACAACTAACGTAACTCAAAGACCATCTAAGGGTTTAGCTAACCCTCCTCTGCCAAACAAACAGTAAACAAAAAATTAAATAAAATTTCATGGTCGTCGTGTATCCCATGCAGATTCTACACTAGTATGATGCAATATTCATTAGGGCATAACCCGAGTCTTTTCTAAGACTGTGTAGGACTGCTGAAGGTCAAAGCCTATATGCCAACACTACTACTAAATATTGGTTCAACAACAATATTGACATAGCCCACCGATCTTCCATAGCTGAAATCCCATTTGTACTAATCTAAGTAAGTCAATTAAAAAGCTCATTTTAGTTACTTTCTACCTCTTATTAGAATTGAGGCGTGCTACATTTCCTTAAAAGTATTTGAGTCATTTAATATATAAATCCAAGGCGAACTCTCAATTTATTTTCCCCTAACTACCTACAACGCGTATCCCTTCCTCGTGGGTCCTATGGTTGGAGATGTCCCACATTAGTAGTAAGTGTACGTAATTATTGGTAGCCTTTATGTGAAGAGCATATTTCAGTTGTGTAACTCTACTGACCTCTCATCCCAACCCACTAAACCAAACCTATCACTTAAAGCCTAAGTGTTGGGCTAAGCCCACTAATTCACGTTTGTCATAAATGTATAATTGAAACTATATAATTTCCTACTATGAAAATTATATTGCTTTCTATGTATAATTAATGGTAACTATAGGTACTTATTTGCTACGTTATTATTTCTAATTCATATATTTAAGCATTTGTTTCCTTTTTAATGTCTAATAAATTTCTGTTACACGTATTAATTATCACTATTGTCAATATTAGACAATCTCTAGTCAATCCTTATTTAATTTCTTTAATGTATTTACCAATTACAAAATCCTTCTATTATATCTATTCAATTCCCCCATAAATTCCATATTGATCTCTTTAATCGGTCCCCAATTTATTTACTTTTTAACTCTCGTTAATTAAAAATTTATCACCCGCTAAATTTGCAAGTAATGTCCACAAATCCTTATTCATTAATTAATATGCTTTTAATAACTAATACATATATAGTCGTAAATTATGCTATTTATATTTCTTATTTTTGAATGTTAAGTGCGGCTATATATGTATACATTTTTTTTATTTCCAATTACATATTTCTAAACTAGAATATTACTTTCCACATTTAATTTATTAGAGCTAAGCTTCTAAAAAGGATTCCTATTATAAGTTTCCACAAATCAGTCAAAATTGAGATATTTGCTTCGTTTGAAATTACAAGAAATTATTTCTTTTCTTTTATTGAAATAGACAGTATAAACTACAAAGAATAATATCCATTCTATACACATCTCTTTCCCTTTTTGGTATATTCCTTGTTAATTCAAGCACACACTTTTACACATATTTTGGGATTAGATAATTTATTAAAATTACACGGAAACCATTATCTAAATAAATCAAAACATAGAAATTCACATTCTAAGGGCAACCTAATTTACAATCTAATTATAGATCTGGAATAATTGTATAACTTTACTAACATTCAACAAATAAATATTTTGGAGAGATTTCAAATATCCAGATTAGGTTGTACATACTATTCCTATTCATATTACCTATTTTATTGAATATGTAGGCGGTAATCATATTAGTTTCTTTTAAGCATACAATTCATCAGATCTTACTTAGGCATAATAATTAAATATGAATGCAATAAGAGAAATTTCAATGTTATAAATAAATTATATAATTTTCCACTCACCTTTTAAGCTTTTCAAATCTCCAAATCTGAAATCTAATCCTTTACTTGGACTCCTTTTCTTCTCTAATCCAAAAGAGCATGTATAACAAGGTGTATACATATGATTAGAATTATAGATATAGGAAGAGATTTGGGGTTTAAGGGGAAAATAAATTTATAATAATAAAACTTGCATTTTTTCCAAGTATTGATTTGATCCCTCTCTTCTTCTCTTTTATTTTCTACCCTTCTACGATTATATATTTATGTATAATATTTTATAATTTTTAGAAGTAGCGGAGAAAAGAAAATAACAGAGCTTCGCTGCTTGGATAAGAAAATATGAGAAGTGAGGGGTTAGACCTTTATTTATAGGCACATGAATCAATCATAACCATTAGTTTAGAATAATTAAATCCAGACAGTTAGTCAAGGTTCAAACCCTAGCCCTCACTATAACAGCCCGTACTTCCGGATACAACGATCTAAAGTCCATTATGACTTCCGGACTCACATCATTCCAAGAAACACAAGTTGTTGGGTCTTTAAAACATTATAGAGCATAATCGTAAAGGCAAATTCTAAAACATTCTATACTATCAGATCTCATGGTGGAAGGAACTAAATATAAACACTGAAAAATAGACATTTTAGGAAAACAATCTCTAAAATACTTTATTTACCATATACATTGTTTTAAAAGTACAACATACATTCTATAGAGTTTTAATATAGTAAGCAATTATATAATAGAAAATAAAGAATTTGTGAACTCCAACGTAAACTCCTTTCTCCACATACCATACCCAATAAACTACTAATCATTCATCCCATGGTGGGAAAAAATGGAAAGGAGGTAGTGGGTCATACAAAAATCTGGTGAATGAGTACAAGTTTATTATGTGATGATCATGCAGTTACTTCAATACTACTCCAGATGATATAGGGTGTGATACAAGTGTTCAGCAATTCTTAAGGTCTGTTACCTAAAAATTTTATCTAATACATTCATGCACTATAATTTTTATAGGCTAATATAATGGATCAAAATAAGGATTGAATCACATGTCTAACAATTGATCAATGCCCCTAGAGCTACTCAATGTAAATAATGCGGCTAGGCTACTAAAACATTTATCCACCGTCATAACGCTACTTAACATGGAAACACCGTTTCCTTGGCTACTAATCATGAAAATACCGCCACTAGGCAACTGTGGGCTAAATTCCCACTACTATCACCGCCATTAGGCTACTATGGCCAAGCTCCTACTAGTATCACTACCACCACTGGACTACCGGGAACAATTCCTCCTCACTAACCTGGAGAGGAAGAACCCTAAATGTTGAGTTATTGCAAGTTCTCATTGTATGCATTTACTTCCACCTCTCGAACATAGCGTTGACCTTGTTTTGCATGCTACCGGTCCTCTTCTCTAATTGTATCACGTGCGTCAGGAATTTGTGAATACTAGGACCTCGTGTTGTGTTGGACCCACTCCATTAGGTACCACGACAACTGCATGCTCAATGTTGGAACCTCCTACGAGTGCCATTTGTAAAATACATTGCCTCGAACCGAACACTATTCTAAATTAGATAAATAATATTTACATAACACCGCCACGACCTAGCATCCGCTCCTAGGACCCAGCTTCCCTACAAGTCCAAACATACATCCAATTGTCCTTAAATAGGCCCATAATAATTCTCTTTTATATAAATTATTTATATATTTTGTCCTTAGGGCCATAGTTCGGTTTGCCACTTTTCATTACGAATGGTCGACCATTGTTCCTCTATGGCCGATTGCAATCGATCGACCGCTGGAGGTCCAGGGTTGACCATTAACGAACAAAAATTAGGATTTCATTTGGTTCTAATTGTCGATTTTTTATCTCCCTGATTTGGATTGTTAATAGTATTTAATTTACCCTAATTGCAGTCTAAGCAACAGTTTGCAATTCAATTTAGGATTTCCATATCTAATTCTAAAATAGATGTTAGTGTCAATAGACCATTGTTCAATCAGTAGACTGTTTGCATATTCCAATTTATGGTTTATACAATTCAAATTAGATTTATAGCACCCTATACCAATTAAAATGAATTAAATTAACTATAACAACCATCTTACTAAAATTTTCCCACTTACCTAAAGGTTAAGCTCTTCCTATTTGTTTTGCCTCAGAACCGTCCCTCCGTATGCTAGCTCCGCTTGCTTCTTCCAGATCTAAGTGATTGTTTTCTTCTAGGTTAATTTTTATTTTGATTATTAAGAAGATTTGGGGTTAGAGGTGATATTGGATTTGGTAGCATTCCATTATAGTAATTATTATATTGATTTTAGGATTAAATTAGGCTTGCTTATATAGGGGTTGGGAAAGTGCATAGGCCACTGGATTTGGGTGGGAGAATATCTAAAACCATCAGGTATGGTTATCAAAATGTAGCGATGAAGCGACAATCCAAGCCGCCCACCGCAACACTCTAGATTACGATTATTTAGGTGGAACGGTCGACCCAAGGAAGCCTATGGTCGACCGATATAGGTCGATAATTCAAGGATAGGATTCGACCCCTAAACATTCTTTATCTTCTTATTTTATTTCAAATTTTTTATGCCTATACCTCCTCCAAACTAACCATGATTTTGAAGTATTTTATATGAAAATTTCCAAGAAAATTGCTATGAACGCAATGGTGCAAGTTTTCTTGTCAAATTCAAATGTCTGTGAAATTTTTCATTTTAGTCATTGATCAAATTAATTTTACCTTTCTTATTAAATTTCCAGGGTGACACATTTTTTCCCTTTTAAAAGAATTTCATCCTTGAAATCTTAAAGATGGAAAAATGTAACTCATATACATAGCAAGAGATCACTGCAAATATGTACTTATCTATCATTCACGAGCAATCATGATCCTTAGAAGTTTTCTAATGCAATGTGAGATGCACATGAATCTGTACTAACATAAAGGAGCAGTTGGTCTATCAAGCCAGTTGAACTTCTGTCCTGCAAATGCTCATGTCATGCATCCAAATGTCTGCAATATTATAAACAAGTAAATTTGCAATTCTATATGTATGCACAACCATTTCATCCATATGCAACACATACATGCATAATATTCAATAAGATAAACAGTGATCAAGCATCCATATATGTTATATAAAACAAGCTAGACAATACTAAGGGATAATGTAAATGTGTGTGTACTACCTAAATGATATACTGTCCTAAATATGCATAACAAGCAACCTAAACAATACATCTAAATACATCCACTAGCATCCATCATCGATAACACATCCTATTAACATGTTTACCGGTACTCCTGCCATCCAATGGTCTCTACCTAAGCTAGAACCTATTTAAAAATAGTCTCTTTTAACTAAAATGGAAACGTGCCAGAAAAGAGTTTGAGATGGGTAGCTCGGACTTTCTCTTCAAGCTCCCATGCACTCTAAACCGAAGTCTCCCTACTAGGCTTTAACCGGCTTAATTATGTCATTACAAAGTCAATTGTCTTATGCCAGAAAATATAAGTAGGCGCATGGCAAAGAAGGGACGCACATAGGCACATCCCCAAGTACCTAAAGATGGCTCCTCAAAAATTTAATCATGTTCTATCTTATCTTACGGATTTTTCACTTATCTACTTCCCAGTTGTCGACTCGATTCTATGGACCACCCCATATATCTCCTATGAGTACTTGCTTTACTATCTACCTTGTGCAGTCCATGTCCCTTTATGAAATAAATCTATCCATAATTTCCAACTGCACTTCTCTTCCTTTACCACTACCACAAACTTTTAATCCAAATGTGCGTGCATGGGTAATTCTCTGCAATCCTAGCTACTACCTTCAATTGTGTTGGCATGCACTACGCTAAAGAACTTTATCACCTGTACGCTCCCACGAAATCGTAATTCTATGAAATCCTCAATGCACGACATACTGTCTTAACTCATCTAGTGGTATGCCTAATCACCCCAACTTCTAGAGATTAAGTGAGATAACTCAAATATGGATAGTGTCTCCTCCTACTTAGCTCTTGGCAATATTTTAGTTTTCCTAATGACTATCCAAACTAGTCATTTCCCATATATCAAAAAGAACATAACTTATTTTCCTATTTGGCCCAACTTAAGTCATTTCTCCTTACTTTTAGACTATTCCTCAATCTTCCAAAAATCATGGTACCTAGGTAGCATGCTTATGGTCTACAAAGATCTATCTTAAGTTCTAAAAGTGAAATTTTTGTCTATCCTCCCATTCAACTTTTATAATAAAAATACTCAAATCAATTAGAGTTATAATCTAAAACCATTCTAACTAAAATAATAACCACTTAAAGGATACATCATTCGCATGCAATTGCTATGCTTATGATTGTGTATCCTAAGTTAGTCTTTCATAAATTTCCTTATGAAAATAATCTTCCTTAAATCCGAGTGATGCTTGAGAATGATCTTTTTATTCCTTTCTTCTAATCTTACCAAAAATTTCTCTATTTCCTTCTTCTATGAAAATTGCCTCCTCATTCTCAAGGCGTGCAAATAATCATATCATTTTCTTGATGGGGACCCAAATTCTTGAGTTAACCACCCTTTGCATGCTCTTGACTAAAACCATATATATGGTACTTATTATGGTTTGGACATCCAAACTTTTACCATTTCTTATTGCCTTCCATAGATAGGACCATTTTACCAAAAATAATTTCTTATTTCTTTATTCTAAGTATTTCATGGTTAAGATAACTCAATATGGGATGATGCTCTACTATTATAATCCAACAAACATGACGACCAACGCTTTGGTCTATACTTAGGGATTTTCACATTCTAATGCACTAGAATCATGTCTCTCCTAAAGGAAAGGTTGATTGTGTAAATTTCTATATCTTATATGAAAGGAGAATTAGTGTTACATTTTGAATTACAAGGAAATATCTTTTGCTTAATTATTGAAATAGATGGTACAAAGATCTTCCCTATTTTGTACATCTCTTCCATTAGGGAATATTCCCTGTCACTTCAAACGATACACTTTTATTTATAAATATGAACTTGCTAATCCATAGGAATTTACATTTCAACCCTCTATATTCCAATGGATTAAAATACTACTTAAATCACATTTCCAGTTTATCACTACTTCCGATTATGTCTACAAACCTATATCAATAGTCTAACCAAAGTCTGGGATCACCTAAAATCGATGAATTAACCATGATAACTTAATTCATATTTTTACTTGCACACGTCCTTCAAATCTACATATCTAGAAATATCACATGATCTATAAGTTCAGGGACTACTACTACCCCATATTTTACTCGGAACAAATATACAATGATATATTTTACACGGAACAAATATACAATGATAGAAAGCTATAGGCTAACCCTACCAATAGACTATAATGGAAACCAATTTCCACCAATACCAACTTAAAATGCTACCATATGTATTGCTCCCCAATAATATGACTTTTCACCCATGTTAACCTGGTCCGCTTATAACCTCAATTGAAACAACATAAACAACATAATACCTAGACTACCCATAGCCTAAAGGTATCCTATCTTTATCTACATGGTACCGACCAATACTCGCCCTTTGTCACTTAAGTTTAAGAGTTGAAGTAGACCCTACTTGGCCTTTTTTACATTTCAAATCGAGTAAACTCCTTGCATATATAGCATCCTTTGGTAGAACCAAACATCTTAGCTTCCACTTTTTTTATTCGAAAATATGTCTTATCAGAATTGTACTTTCCAAACTTCCTCACACAAAGATTCTATGAGTCAAATCATGCTTTGGTAAAAAATACATGGTGGTGTTTACTCTTCACTATCTTGAGAAGTTCGACTAGCTGTTGTATCTTTTCAATTTTAACCATTGATTGAAAAGATCATTAAATTCGCATGTTACTTCTTATATCTGTCCCAACCATTTCAATACTTTCCAAATTCCATAGTCAAATTTTTTCATAGTGGGCTGTTTGATTATCTAACTTCGATCTATTTCTTTCCTTTTTAAGTTTAGGCGGTAGTCATAATATTTTCACTTTACCATTTTAAATCAAAAAAAATTTATTTTAACTTTATCTCCATAAAAGAAGTATGTTTTAAAACTATAAAATCCTCCCTTTTATTTTTAAATCCCGTTTCCCTCTTACCAAGATCATGACACTTTCTTTAATCAAGTTATCAAAATAGTTTAAGCTTAGTTTAACAAAACATACTTAAAACACACCATTTTAACATTTTCTTCCATAAATAAGAATTTTCATAAAAGCATATTTTCAAAGATAATGTGCTATTTTTAACTTATTATTATTGTTTTAAAGTTTGACAAAACATTGGTAAAAGACACTTTCAAGTACTAACCATTTCTTATTTATAAAAAGAGTTCAAAGGTTGAATCTCACACACTTCTAAATTATTATTTTTATTTTCCAAAATTTCTATTATCAATAGCAAAGTGCACATTGAGGATAGGCCTAACAATGTGCCTAGAAGGCAAAAAAAAAAGCTTTCAAAATAGTTATTGATAAATCACTTTCTATCAAATTCTCAAATTTTACTTTTTACACAAATTCCATAAAGGTTGTCTGATTATTCTATAAGGAATCATAAATTAACTTCTTTTCTATTTAGAAGATCAGATATCTACAGTTTTCAACTTTTAGAAAAAATTTCATTGATTTATCACTTCAATTGGAGTCGACAATAGCAATCCTAATTATCTAAGCCCACTTATATCTAACAATGCTTTAAGTACATAAGGTTTCCGCTCTTCTTCAAAAAGATGGTCAACCCCTATTCCGAACACAATGGAAAAAATATTGAGAGTCAATTCCATCATATTCAGAAGATAGCTTTTTAAAAGAAAAATTATTTTAAATTCAATTCCTTAAATTAATTCCAACATGTTTCAAACCGCACGACTAAACGATACGTCTGATAGCTATGAAATTCGACAGTATACAATATTTCACTATTACGGATCCGATGAAATTGGTTTCGTTGAATTCGAGATAGTGCCCCAAAATTTTACACGTTAATTAAAACGAGTAACTTTAAAAATTAGTTAAATTACTTTTAAATCCAGATTAAAAGTATATTATCTTCCTTCTTATTCAAATAGAATTTAAGTCAACTTTCTAAATCATTTTCATTTACATTAAATTCAAGATGCAATTATTTAAACAATTTCATATATTAAATTTAATAATTTAATTATCAAATAAATCATTATTTTTTAAATATAAGTTGTTTAACTTATAAAAATAATTTTTCAAAATTTAAAATCAATTAAATATTATAAGTTCGAATGATTGAAATTCTAGGTTGTTACAGAAATTTTTATGGTATCAGTCCAAGAGGAATATTATGTATAAGATCGTATAGATCAATTGAAAGAACTCTTCCTTTAGCAACTATTACATCCATCCCAGTCCTGTTTGATCAATTACATTTTTTTGTGTTTTCTCATACTTGTACTACAATAAGTAAAAAAATGTATGTCCTATACTAAATTAGAACTCAAAATTCAACATATATAATAATAATAATAATAATAATAATAATAATAATAATAATAATAATAATAATATAAGCAATTTATCACTTAAGATTCACTCTCAACTTTACAACTTTGTTACCATGATAAAGTTATCATGACAAAGAAAATTCCAATAGAAAATGATTGCAAACAAGAAAAAGAGGAATAATAACCCATTATCTTTAATTACATTTTTGTTTGAACGTGGTCCGTGTTTAAGCACACAATCCTATGTTTAAATTTATTTGTAACAACTGTGTTTAAAAATGGTAGCTAAACACAACGAATGCCGTGTTTAAACTTAGTCCGTTTAAATGTAGTGTGCTTAAACAAGGTTTGTCCAAACACAGGTTAGTGTGTCCTAGCATATGTTTAAAACATAGGCTGACATGTTCGAACATAGAGCATGACACAACTTTGCAGCAGGTTGAAATATTTAAACATGATGCACTACCTGGCGATACCTACCCATTTGACAATTGCACCTAAAGACATTATTATAAAGCAAACAGAGATCCCAATAAAGCCATACTTGGCTATTTCATGGAATTGTGCTGTTATATTGCATTAGGAAGAAATAATTCCAACTGGGTAATAATTTAGTAATTCCATGTAACTTGAGTATCATACAAATAGATGACCAAGATTCCAGAAATATTTCATTTTTTGGTTGTTTTCATTTTAGTTTCATCTAATGTATATAGTTTATCTTTCTAAAATTGTTTCAGTTAGGATTTGGGAAACATCATTTCTTGAAAAAGTTTGCCTTACCTTAACTATACTTTATATTAATGACTATAATACATATACCATCATTGGCTTCTTGAGAAGTAATCTAATTATGTATTCTCAAAAACTATTTGGAATTGGAACATAAAACTTTGCATGTCCAGGTATACTTCGGTTTATTGTTTTACTAAAGTTTCATAAGAAAGCTCTTTGCTTTTTTTACTACCTAACCTTTACTACATACGAATGTCTCGAAAGTTCAAATTTTTTTTTGCATGCTACATTCTAATGTTTAAATATAATCATCCTTGTTTTAACTTATAAAGAAATTTTATGTAAATTTTGAAACAAATATTTATCTTACAAAATGTATGTTCAAAGTCATATAAGCTAAATGCTGTAGAAATTATACGAAATGTAACGTCAAGTCTTAGACCATAATGTTCTCGTTCTCCTCTCATCGCATACAAATATAAAAATGGAAATCCTTGCTCAATTAGTAAATTAAAGAAAATATTGAAAATAAATTCATTATGCTTGTGATGCTCCAAGCTCCTTGCTCATACTCACTCTTTGTTCTATAAAGAAAAATAAAATAACTTTAACCTTTAACATCAAAAATTATAACTTGGTTCTCAGAATATTTTTGACTATTATATAGTTACCTATGCAGGTGTACCCAATCTTCATCCATAACTAAATAATATGTAAGCAAGAAAATTATTAAAGTTCAAATAATAATTAATTATCAAATAAACATGAAATAACTACTTGAATAAAATATTGATATTGTAACGACCCGAATTTTCCATCGTTTGATTTTGAATATTTAAATGATTTTAAATATTGGATTTGGAATATAAATTGATTTTTGAATATGTAGATTTTGGTTGAAATTATAGAATGAATTTAAATTTCAAATATAGTGATTAATCGTAATACGGAAATGGTGAGTAATTGAAATTTGAGTTGAATATGAATCAAAACAATTTCTAATGTGAGTATAAATTCTATTTGAATTAGATTTGAGTTGATAAGTTTTTAAAACTGAAATTTCAAGTGATTTCGTCAATTTTTGGAATCGTCTATTTAATCGATGTGTAAAAATAGCGATCCAAGGAATAGTCTTGGAATTTGAAGGAATCAATTCCACTAGATCGGTAATAATATATTATTATAGGATTTTAAATTTCATAGCGATTCGATGCACTGTTTGGTCGTACGGGATAGAAACGCGCTGAAATCAATATCGAAATTTAATATAAAATTGGGTTCAAAAAGCGGTTTTTTGCATACGATCGAATTAGGTCTCGAAACTTTTTCCATGGCATTTGGAATAGGGGTACAACATTAGAAATTCCAGGAGGCATGTCTTGATTGGAGTTGAAATAAAATATCTAGATATTTTGAATTCTAAATTATATATTATCTTCGATTTAACCACTTAGCCGTTATTATATCTCCATCAGCCCACAGTCCATACATACTCCTATGCCTTGTTTCCCTTATTTCACCAAAGAAAAAGGAAAGGATCGTGATTTTTTTTCTTCTTTTCAATTATCATGACCCGAAATCCAGCGTTCAAAAGTCAACATCAAATACCTCACTTGTATTCGACTTTCGAAGATTCAAACGTTGAACTCCAGTTCGGATGGAGCTTATAAAAACATTAGATGAATGCAGAGCAGCGGAAACAAAAGATGATTTCATTGATCACAACACAAATACAACATTGATACAATATTCATTACAACATTGGCCACCTACATCAGAGTGCTACACATATGATACAATAACAAAATGGTAACGCCACAGTGGAACAACAGAGTCTTCAAAAGGAAAGAGTGAGAATCCAAACTAAGCCCCGCCTTCTTCCAAATTTCAAAGCTTCCAAAACTTCAGACAAAAAGCTTTCAAAATGCGATAGCTCCAAAAGACTTATAAATCCAAGCTAGTTCCAAAACACGGATAACCTGCTTCTAGGTTGCTCGTGCGGATATTATGGGCATCCAGAGTTTAGAAAAGGAACAATAAACTTCGGATAAGTCATGGGACTGGTATGAGCAAACAAAACAGTTGTTTGTACAAACACAATTTATAAAAGAAAACCGTTCATGCTTTTGGAGAATAAAACTACCATAAGGCCTCCCCACACACATGCAATGCAATCGTACAATTAAAGGAGATTTCCCCTTATGATAGTCAAATATGCTTGATACGAGAAAATCCTTTGATATTATTATTTGTGCATAGTGTGAAAACATTTCGAAAGTATAATATTAATCTTAGCCAGCATAGGTACCATTATACTATGCCTACTATAGCTACCATTTAAGAATGGTAGGTTATACAACTAAAACAGTACTGAGCATGTATTGGTGATTGGATTTCCAATAAATGGTTAGGCTAAGGAACTTCCTATGACACATGGGTACGCCTCTAGAGGGACGCCCTCAGAACTTAACCAGTTCTCTGCTAACACAAGGCCGGGTTACCTCTGTAACTAGCTAACTACTACACGAATATGCCATTCCCCGATCATTACCGACCTTTATTCGAGGGCCCTCAACCACATAGGTTAAATATCTGGGCACCATACCATGATACCACCTTTTTCCTAAAGGAAATGGACATACCCTAAAGGGCGCGACCCTCATAACCTTCCCGCATCTTTCCTATTTCGTCCATTTTCGGGGTGTGAGGTCCGATGAGGTCTCGTCCACAAAGCTATGCTTTACACAAAAGCCATGCTTCGATCAACAAATGATAAGAAACACTTAGCAGCACTCAGCATGCCACACTACCAAATTGGGAGTATATCACTGATAGTCATTAACTACATAACCTCTGAGCTCGTACGTCTCAGAGAAGGGTGTTAAGCTAAGAGAATAAATTCTCCGCCACCAAACAGAAATGTATTTGATAGAGATCAGCTTTATATCTCAAAGTGTAATGTCAGATATACAACCATACAAGTCCGTTCCGGATTCGAACGGAACCGAAGGCACTTCATCCAATAAAGGGATAATCCCTTGCAATCCAGGTATCCATAATCTTGAATGGACTCCCCATCACATATGGAGATCTCTATACTGGAGCAACTCAGTGCAGAGTCATTCGACAGGTTATCCTATCATTCTCGAAGATACCCGGTCTTCACCACCATCTTCAATTGCTATCCATTTTGTTGTATCACTATTCCGAATGGGTTATATGACACAAAGTCCTCTCCTAGCTAAACCGAATAGTGAGCGCTTAATTTAAAAACACGTAGATATATCATTCACAAAGATTCACCATTAAGGTTCGATGTGGGTTTCAGATATCCAACTGGAATCCAACTCCCTGTCGCATCAAAATTCAAATGCCGTTTTATGGGCTTAGGGGTTTTCACATTCACACAATAATATATATACAGATATCACAGTTCAGCACAAAGCAGCTCATATCACATCGTGTCACAACCACAAATCAAGGATATCAATTTAAAAAAGCATTCAACAACAATCAATCATCTGTAATTAAGATGAACTAATCATGTGAATATAATTAATTAATCACATAATTATTTCCACTAATTATCCTTAATTAATGATTTATTATTCTTAATTATAAATTAATTAGTCTTTAATGATTAATTAATTATTCTTAATTAACCTAATTATCATTTAATTAACCTTAATTATCATTTAATTAACCTTTAATTATCATTTTATTAACCTTTAATTGTCATTTAATTAACCTTTAATTATTAACTAATAAATAAACTAATTATTGTTAATTAATGCTTAATCATTAATTAATAAATCTTAATTACTTTCATTAATTTTTTATTCTTAAATTAATTACTTAATTAAGTTTATTCTTAATTATAAATTAATTACCCTTCTAATAAATTAAGAATTAATTTACAATTAATGATCACATATTTAAAATAAACTTGATTACTTTGAACATAACTTTCTTGAAATCTTTATTAATCCCAATTTAACTTGAAAATAATTATTTGAAAAACATGGATTAAGAATGTTTTTAAAATTTGAATTTATTTTAAAAAATTTGAAAATTATTTTCAATCAATCTCGAGAGTTACCCGAGTGCTCCCCGAGACAAATGCCTGAATGCTTTGAGCCTTCCTCGAGTACTTTCCAAATTTTTTCTTTTAAAATTTGAAATTTTGTTTAAGTCTTTGCAACCTAGAATGTACTCACAAATGCCCGACACCTCCCTCGAGCCATTACCCTGAGTTCCCGAAAATAACTTCGGGTTTTAACCTTCTTCCAAAACCACATAATACTGACACCACCTAGATACATGGTGCACATGCCCAAAGACTCTAGAGAACTCCGATCAATGCCGCGATGACCGATGAGTTGGCGACAACCTCCCCTAGCCATCAAACCACCCAGGAACCCCCCAACGACGACGAAATTGAAAGTTAGCTTCCCAACCCAAAACTGGAAGAAACTCGATTGCCAAAAACTCGATTGCCTCACCATTTCAGGCCACCAAAGGCTATGAAATTATTATCAGATCATCGCCAAACTTTAGTACTTCGATTCCAACAACTCTGGTCGATTCTGATTCGACCTAGACGATTCCATTACCTCAAGAATACGATCGACAAAATAATGGGCTAAAACCCTAAAATGTTGTCGCGCCATCGGTACCTTAGTTTATAAATTCATCGGACATTTTTCTGATGATTCCCAACCTTCAAGCTAGCCACGACCTCGATCACAAGATTCATAAACCTACTGATCACCGGAATTTCATCAAAACCCATTTTACGTTCATCCTACAAATTCTCAGTGGATACTTTATTAAAAATTATGATTTCGCTTGTAAAAATCATCAATTTCAAAAACATTTCGATTTATATACTTGAAATTAGAAATCAATATAATTAAACTTTCAACAGGTTTTAAGTTTGCCCGTGTTTTCAGTTTTCCAAAGGAAGCTTTGATCTGATTTACTTAAATTTATTTTTAAAACTTGAATCATGGTTAAACAAACAATTTTTGTTTAAATCTTATAGTTTAATAAGGATCAAGGGAAGAGAAATCAAAAGTTTGAACAGGTTTTATTCCTGTAACCTAGAACAGAGGGTGATCGTGCATGTAACTAGCATGCACATATCATATTCATCTGTATCTGTAAAATTATATACATGCAATATATTTTCATGCATTCAACATTCTCACAGCTTCATTTCACAACATCAAGCATGAATCAGGTTAAAAGTGTTTACTCACATGTTGTTTGAGAACAGAGAAGAAATTCTGGAAATTGAGTTTGCTTTTAAAACTGGAAATGATCTTTGAAATTTGATCTTAGATTTGAAAATTTGATGTTGAATTGTTTGATTGTTGAGTCAAAACTTTGAATTTGCTAAAATCCTTGCTTTGATTTGAACTGGAAACCCTTAATTAAATTTTGAAATGTAATCAAGCTTCAAGTTTTAGATTATAGCAGATGTTTGAACTTTCTGGATTTGATCATTTCCTTTTGGTGATTTTCTGGTTTGAGTTTAGAATGTACAGGCCTTTTGTTTTTTTCTTTGGAAATGAATAAAAGAGATGAGGAAGAAAAGGACGTTGTGTTTATAAACTTGTTTTCTAATTTTAATTAATTTTCAAAAATAAAAACAACAAAATGATCCTTGTTAATAAATTTGATAAGATCATTACACTTGTAAATCTATTTGTTAAAAATTAAACACTTGTTAAATTGGATGTCTTGTTAATTAATACTAGTAATTTTTCATAATTACATGTTTTTAAATAATTTTTTTTGTATTACATTTTTTTTTATTTGTATAAATACATTTCTTTTAAAAAGAATAAAGTTCTAAAACAAAATTATGCAATAATAAAAATCATACATATATAATTTTCAATTCAAATCATGTACTAAGTCATTCTTTTTAAATTTTAAATTCCAAATCAAATTCAAATTAAAATTCCAAATCAAACTCAAATTTACTTATATATATATATACTCATATTAAATTCCAATAAATTTTTTGAAACATTTATTATTTTAAATTTTAATCTCAAATGCAAATTATACACAAATCTATGATTATCTTATTTGCCTTCAAAATTTCAAATCAAATTCAAATTAAACTCCAGAAATTCATATTAATTTCAAATTTTAAATTGATAAATTTTTATAGCTGTCATATTTTAGGAAGCTTTTGGTCTTGGAAACCTTTTGAAGTGTTAGAGTTTTGGAAGACCTCATCAAAGTCGAAGTATGTTGGAACTTTTGAAGACTCTATTATCATTAATTATAAATTAATTCTTAATTTATTAAAAGGATAATTAATTTATAATTAAGAATAAACTTACTTAAGTAATTAATTTAAGAATAATTAATTAATGAAATTAATTAAGGTTTATTAATTAATGATTAATCATTAATTCGCAATAATTAATTAATTTATTAGTTAATAATTAAAGGTTAATTAAATGACAATTAAAGGTTAATTAAATGATAATTAAAGGTCAATTAAATGATAATTAAGGTTAATTAATTATTAATTAAGATTGATTAATTAATCATTAAAGACTAATTAATTTATAATTAAGAATAATTAATCATTAATTAAGGATAATTAGTGGAAATAATTATGTGATTAATTAATTATAATAACATGATTAGTTCATCTTAATTATAGATGATTGATTGTTGTTGAGTGCTTTGTATTGATTGATATCCTTGATATATGGTTGTGATACGATGTGATATGAACTTCTTTGTGATGAACTGCGATATCTGTATATATATATATATATATTACTGTGTGAATGTGAAAACCCCTTAGCCCGTAAAACGACATTTGAATTTCGATGCAATAGGGAGTCGGATTCCATTTGGATATCCGAAACCCACATCGAACCTTAATGGTGAATCTTTATGAATGATATATCCACGTGTTTTTAAATTAAGCGCTCACTATTCAGTTTAGCTGGGAGAGGACTTTGTGTCATATAACCCATTCCGAATAGTGATACGACGAAATGGATAGCAATTGAAGACGGTGGTGAAGACCAGGTATCTTTGAGAACGATAGGATAACCTGTCGAATGACTCTGCATTGAGTTGCTCCGGTATAGAGATCTCCATATGTGATGGGGATTTTGATCGGGATTGTGGATACCCGGATTGCAAGGGATTCTCGCTTTATTGGACGAAGTGCCTTCGGTTCCGTTCGAACCCGAAACGGACTTGTATGGTTGCATGTCTGACATTACACTTTGAGATATAAAGCTGATCTCTATCAAATACATTTCTGTTTGGTGGCCGAGAATTTATTCTCTTAGCTTAACACCCTTCTCTGAACGTACGAGCTCATAGGTTATGTAGTTGATGGCTATCACTGATATACTACCAATTTGGTAGTGTGGCATGCTGAGTGCTGCTGAGTGTTGCTGATCATTTGTTGATCGAAGCAAGGCTTTTGTGTAAATCATAGCTTCGTGGACGAGACCTCGTCCGACCTCACACCCTGGAAATGGTCGAAACAAAAAAGATGCGGCATGGTTATGAGGGTCGCGCCCTTTAGGGTATGTCCATTTCCTTTTGGAAAAAGGTGGTATCATGGTATGGAGCCCAGATATTTAACCTATGTGGTTGCTGCAAATTTATTTCTTTGTGGTTGTTGCTTTATGGTTGAGGGCCCTCGGATAAAGGTCGGTAACGATCGGGGAATGACATATTCGTGTAGTAGTTACCTAGTTACAGAGGTAACTCGGCCTTGTGATGGTAGAGAGCTGGTTAAGTTCTCGGGGCGTCCCTCCAGAGGCGTACCCATGTGGCATAGGAAGTTCCTTGGCCTGACCATTTATTGGAAATCCAATCATCAATACGCGTCCAGTACGGTTTAGTTGTATAACCTGCCATTCTTAAATGGTAGCTATAGTAGGCATAGTATAATGGTGCCTATGCGGGCTAAGATTAATATTATACTTTCGAAATGTTTTCACACTATGCCCTAATAATAATATCAAAGGATTTTCTCGTATCAAGCATATTTTACTATCATAAGGGGAAATCTCCTCCAATTGTGCGATTGCATTGTGTGTGTGGGGAGGCCTTATGGTAGTTTCATTTTCCAAAAGCATGAACGGTTTTCTTTTATAAATTATTTTTGTACAAACAACTATTTTGTTTGCTCATACCAGTCCCATGAATTACCCGGATTTTATTGTTCCCTTCCTAAACTCTGGGTGCCCATAATTTCCGCACGGGCAGCCTAGAAGCAGGTTATTCGTGTTTTGGAACTAGCTTGCATTTAGAAGTCTTTTTGGAGCTATCAGAATTTGAAAGCTTTTTGTCTAAAGTTTTGGAAGCTTTGAAGTTTGGAAGAAGGTGGTGCTTAGTTTGGATTCTCACTCTTTCCTTTGTGAAGACTCTATTGTTCCGTTGTGGCGTTACCATTTTGTTGTTGTATCATATGTGTAGCACTCTAATGTTGGTGGCCGATGTTGTAATGAATGTTGTATATGTGTTGTGATAAATGAAATCATCTTTTGTTTTCCGCTGCTCTGTATTCATCTAATATTGTTATAACCTCCATCCGAACTAGAGTTCAACGTTTGCATCTCTGGCAGTCAAATACAAGTGAGGTATTTGATGTCGATTTTCAATCACTGGATTTCAGGTCGTGACATGTGGTATCAGATCTAAAGGTTGAGCACGAACTTTAGCTACGAAGTATAACACATTAGGTGGCTCATTAGAGATAGGGTGTAGAATGAGTATAAACCGAGAGACCGTTACCCTAAAATTTCTTGGTCTGTTTCTTTAAATTGTTGATATTCTCTTAGATATCTCGTTTGTATACCTAAATCAAGTTTTCTTACTATTTACAAATAGTAAGAATAAGCGGGCAAAGAGGAAGAACTAGGGGACAAGGAAATACCACTACAACTGGTCAAGTCCCCGCAACAGCGGAAGCAGCAATTCCCACTCAACCTCAGCCGAATCTGGCAGATCTATATAAAAGCTTCTCGAGACTTGGTGGTAAGACGTTCACTGGCAAGGAGTCTATTATTGAAGCACAAGCCTGGATCAAATCGTGTGAAAGAATTTTTAGAGGATTTAAGTTACAAGATGATCAAATGTGATTGATAGCTTCTTGGCAACTCCAAGAGGAAGCTCTTGCTTGGTGGGAGACAGTTACAGTGGATGAGCCAAAAGATGAATTCACTTAGGAACGATTTAAGGAAGTGTTTGAGAAACGCTATATAGTCTTGAAGCATGGAAGCTTATCGTTCGAAGAATATTTGAATAAGTTCAACGAATTATCTCATTTTGGTCCGAAGCTGGTATACACACCTCTAAAGAAAAATGAAAGATTTATTGGGGAATGAACAATAAATTCCATGAAAGAATGACTGCCCACATTAAAGAATCTTTTTTTGATCTGATCGATATGGGGTATAGATATGCTACCCTGGATATGTAGGAAGTCGCAGAAGAAAAAGGAAATACAAGCAATCCGAATTGGAAGAAAAGGAAGTTCGGAGGGAAGAAACCGTGGCAGGGAAAGGAGAAGAAGAATAATCAGGAGGATAAGGCAAAAGGCGTTACTTGTTTCAATTGTCTAGAAAAAGGCCATTATTTAAACAGTTGCAAGAAGCCAAAGAGGGATCAATCTATACAAACAAGACCCAGAAAATGCTATTACTATCAGAAACAGGGACACGAAGTTAAAGATTGCCCAACAATGAAGCAAGCTAAGGTAGCAAAGGTATACATAGTCAAAGATAAACCTTCAACCTCTAAAGCAGATAAAGGGAAAGGAGTTTTAGAAGGTAACCTTACTATTTATGATAGAATTGTTAGAGTTTTGTTTGACATAGGAGCCACACATAGCTTTACTTCCCAACAAATTGTAAATGAATTAAAACTTGAACCTGAATTTGGCAACGAGCCCATTTGCATAAAGAATCCAGTTGGTGGCCCTGCGAACCTTTGTCTACGATGTAGAGGCGTTCATATCTCGTATTCTTTTCACCAATTTCCTATCAGTCTCTTTATCCTTGATTTTAATGAGTTTGAAATTTTACTCGAAATGGATTGGCTATCGAAATACGAAGCTAAATTAGATTGTAACAATCGAACAATTTCGATCAGAACCGGATTTGGAAACTTTACTGAAATCTCTTGTGATGATCCAAGTCCTAAGAAAGATAAGTTGATGTATACTTTGGGATATTCCGAACCTAGTCTACATTCCATCCCTATTGTCTGAGAATTTCCAAACGTGTTCGAAGAAGTTAAAACCTTACCTCCACATAGAGAAACCGAATTTAGAATTGACATAGTACCCAATGCTCGTCCTATCGTTCATGCAAGTCGCTGAATGGCACCTAGGGAAAGAATAAGATTTAGTCAAGCAAACTCGAGATTTGCTAGAAAAAGGATTAATACGACCTAGTATTTCCGATTGGGGTTCAGTTGTGGTATTCGTAGCCAAGTCTAATGGATCCTTGAGATTTTGCGTGGACTACCGTGATCTCAATAAATTAACTATGAAGAGCAAGTTTCCGTGCCTAGGATCGACAATCTTTCGATCAACTTCACAGCGCTCGATTCTTTTCAAAGATGGATCTGGCTTAGGTATTCTGTCAGCTACGAATTGCCCAAGACTGTATTCACTTGACTGCTTTCAGGGGTCTAGACACATTCTACAAATGGTTAATCATGCCTTTTGGACTACCCAATGCTCCCGCATATTCCGTAGACTCAATGACTCGTGTATTTCGAGAAGTGTTGAACAAATTCGTTCTTGTATTCATTGACAATATTTTCACCTATTCCATGACCAAAGAGGAGCATGTTGAGCACTTGATAATTGTTTTGAAAATTTTGAGGAGAAACATTCTGTTGGCCAAATTTTCCAAGTGTCATTTTTGGGTAAAAGAAGTTAGATTTCTCGGACACATTGTTAACAAAGAAGGAATCTCTGTTGACACGGCAAGGTTTCTGCTATTCTTGACTGGAAGAAACCCACTACCCCAAAAGAATTCGAAGTCTTCTGGGTTTAGCGAGTTATTACCGGAAGTTGTTCAGGATTTTTCTAAGATAGCTAGTCCACTGACTAAGCTAACTATGAAGAATGCTAAGTTTGATTGGACTCCGAAATGTGATGAAGTGTTCTAGGAGTTAAAGAGGAGATTAACTACTACTCCTGTTCTCGCTATTATTAACAGGACTCAAGGCTTATCTGTTTATACAGATGCCTGTGGTGATGGTGTGGGTACTGTGCTAATGCAAAATGGTAGAGTAATTGCCTACTCGAGTAGACAATTGCGTCCATACGAGAGAAATTACCCAACCCACGATCTCAAGCTTCAAGCTATTATTTTCACTTTGAAAATCTGGCATCACTATCTTCTGGGTAAGAATCTCTTTCAGCTTTCCTAACGATTTAAGAGTTTAACTTAACTTAATATTTATACTTAATAAACCCTCTTTGTTTTAGGTGAAAAATTCAAATTATTCACCGACCATAAATCTCTAAAGTATCTCTTTACCCAGAAGGATTTAAATATGAGACAACAATGTTGGTTAGAATTTCTAGCGTTTTATGACCTGGATATTTTGTATACGCATGGAAAAGCCAATGTAGTTGCCGATGCTTTGAATAGGAAACATGCTATTCTTGGTCATCTTGTTGTCGCTCCCATTCTTCTTAAGAAGATCGCCAGTAAACATAAAGAAGACAAGTTTCTTCTAGAAATTTATAGGAAAATTCGTCGTGGTGAAAATTCCAGTTTTGAGTTCGGTAAGAATAGAATTGTAAGACTGAAAGGCAGGATGTGTGTTCCAGACATCCATGTCCTTAAGCGGGAAGTTTTGGACGAGTGTCACAAGTCTAAACTTAGCATCCATCTAGGAGTTAATAAGATGTACAGAGATATCAAAAGAACTTTCTGGTGGTAAACAATGTAGAGGGATATATCTATTTATGCGAGTCATTGTGCAACTTGTCAACAAATTAAAAGTGATCAAAAGAAAATGGAGGGTTCATTTTAGCCGTTGGAAGTACCAAAATGGAAGTGGGATCAAGTGTCTATGGATTTCATAGACGGTTTGCCAAGAAATCAGAAAGGTAATGAGGCAATTTGGATTATAGTGGATCATCTAACCAAGACTGCCCACTTCATCCCGACGAAGTCTACCCGAACAGCGGCAAGTTTGGCCAAGTTGTATATAAAAGAGATTGTTCATATCCACGGTATATGTGACGACCGCCCATGACTCCCGCACCAAATGAAGGAAATAATGCGCTGAAAGGCGTGCCAGGCAGCCATGGACGATAGTCAGGGTAAAACAAAACAAAAGAATCTCTATCGCATAACTCACAGCGCATGGATAAAATATAATAGAGAAATATAATATAGTGAAGCTCCATAGAACAGAACATCATCATATAAGCATCACAGTAGTTTTGTACAATCATCTACTCAAATCCATACATGAAAGCCTCACTACAAATCACTCAACCAAATACAGCAGCGGATACCCAGTACATATAGTAAGAAAACTAATATGCAAAGCCTCCTGCTCGTCTTCGTCATCTTCAGCGTAGAACTCCTAGCACAGCACCTGTCACCTGCTACCTAGTCTGCCCATCCCAAACATGGATGAACAACCCAAGGTAATAAGAGGAGACATAAAACCTTGAGTCAGACAAAGTCTTAGTGAGCAGTAAATTAACTATCAAACATACCAAAAGAGCATAAAGGATAAAAGGAATAGGAACCAGACCATCCCACTCCACCTCTTTCTACAGTGATAGCCCCAGACATACACTAAGGAGAAGCAAGCATAACAACATAGACAATTAAGGTAAAGCGAATACCACTCGAGTCAAGGACGATGTTTTCCAAATACAAACCCCCAAGGCCTAAACCAAGATCAGATAAGCACCCAGAAAACACCGCTCTTGAAGCCGAATGATAATACAACCAAACATCCATGACTCTGGCTATCACTGTTATCCTTGCCTCGATTTCACCGTTAGTTGAATGACCATCTGTCAAGGGCTAATGGTAACCCCGGTTCTAACCATAACTCCGCACACTGCCTTGTACCTAGGACTTATCTACTTTGCCCAGAGTACTCAACTACCTACCTGTAGTCTTTTGGGTGTCCCGACTACCTACCTGTAGTCGTTATGGGCGCCCCATGTACTCTTGCTTTTGAGCATGCTAGAACCTTCAACAACGACGAGATCCAAGCCTCCTAGCCATCCTTCTTGACGACTATCCTCATACAAGCTCAAGCTACCTCTTGAACAATCCATTATCAACCAACTTGAACTACTCTTCAAGTTATCAACATGCTTGGAATGATCCCTGCTTGGATTAAGCCAAGACTCACATCATACTTCGCTTCATCGCATCAAAGCAAAGTCTCAACTCAACAACATGGTTTGCCTCATCAAATCATGGCAAAGTCCCATCTCAACATCATCCAATCTATACATATGAGCTTCAACATCCGCTACATATGCCTTAAGCAGCTTTCACCATTCAAGAGCCTTCTTCCATAGCTTTTGAATCCTCTTTCATCATCTTGTTCCAAATCAACTACTAGCTAACTTGGAAACAATCAAATCAATCATACATTCAAATAATCAATCATTCAAACAAGATCTATTAAGCAATTTAAGCAATATCAACTATAATGGGAATTTCGTAAATAAACGAGCAAAAGTCCAACATATGTGAAATCATGGTTTTTAGCATAGATCTATCAAATATAAAACATGGGTTTTGTCTCTAACACTTATTAAATAAACTTGCATAAGTAAACATCTTCAAAAACCATGGATCTACACTTGGATCTAAGAAATATGCATGAAATCACTAACTACAACACTCCAACAAGTCACCAATCCAATATACTCCTTTGGATCCGCGTGAGAGATAACTACCACTCACCAAATCACCCAAACACCTCAAAAACTAAACACTTCAGATCTGGACAGCGAAGATCAAGGCTTGATCCGGCGAAATCTCGCTTAAAACGATGAAATCTAGCTTCGTTGGATGAAGATCTTCAACTTTGGCTCTTGGATCTTCAATTTCGATCTTCGATCTTGGATGGATGTTAGAACTAGATTGGAATGGAGAAAAGAAGATGAAGAAATGTTGTAGTCGAGTTCCCAAAATGGCAGCACTTCGTCGCTTCAAAAACCGGTGCCAAAAAGTGAGCCAAACCCCTCTATTTATAGGCTGAATTTCCCTTAGGTCGTCCGCCCCTTAGGTCGTCACCGACCTAACCATAAGTCGTTTCACGACTTAACGACCTAAGCCTTAGGTCGTTTGCAACTTAGCGTCTCAACCAACCCGACCTACGACCTAACCAACACAACACAGCCGACCTAAAGACATGGCCAACCCAAGACTCATGCGACCTAACCACTAAGTCGCAAACTTCTTCCTGCCGACCTAACAATAACACGGGCCACACGACCTAACAACTATACACGATATAAAAGCCTCCGACCTAACTTAGGTCGCTGCCGACCTATCCCCTGCCGACCTATCGACTCAACAGTATGGCCGACCCACGACTTATACCATAACCCGTCCCAATCCTTAGACCGCTAACATCTTAACCCGGTCAATCACTTAGGTCGGTCACCTTCCTTGAGTCGTTACCTATGAGTCGCTTACTACCCTGACTCGGTTCAAACCTATAGGTCGTAACCCGACAACTTTCTTAAGTCGTTGCCTTCTAACTCGTCTACTTCTTAGGTCGTCCAAACCACTAGGTCGTAACATGCTAACACCTTAACTCGTCCAACCACCTTAAGTCGTCCACTACATAACTATAGGTCGGTCAGAAACCCATAACTTGCTCACACGACCTAAGCTAACTCGCTCACGACCTAAGCTAACTCCCTAAGGTCGTAAACCTCTTAAGTCGGTCCAAACTATCCACGAGTTAACTCCCCACACGACTTAGGTTATGAACGACATAAACAACACTAACGACCTGTAAATTCTACAATATATCAACACGTAAAATACGGGTCGTTACATTCTCTCCCCCTTAGGAATTTCGCCCCCGAAATTCCAAGCAAACAACAGCAATCAAAGATAATCCGCATGCCTACCATCCATAGCAATCAACAAACCATGCATCCAATTCTAGCCTAGCATGCAGAATTCTAAGGCTTAGAACAAGCTACAAATTCATGAGATGTCACGACACTTTAGGGCCAAACCTCGAAGAGTCCGGGATGAGCTGCCTTCATCCTCTCTTCCTCTTCCCACGTACAGTCGTTAACATCATCACTCCATTGTACTTTGAGCAACGTAATCGTCTTCCTCCTAAGCTGTTTTGTATCGGTTTCAACAATACGAAGCGGCTTACGAGGTCTCGAAACCACTGGATCAACCTCTAAATCTTCACAGCTATCAGCAGAAACCACCGTACTTGGGTCATGCACATACTTCCGTAGATAAGATACATGAAAAACATTGTGCACACCCGCCATCTTTTCCGGTAACTCCAACCTATAAGCAAGCTTTCCAATTCGCTCGATAATCGGGAATGGTCCAACAAATCTCGGAGTTAACTTTCCTTTCTTCCCGAATCTAATGACACTCTTCAGAGGAGAAATCTTCATAAATACCATATCACCCACGTCGAATTTCAAATCCTTACGACGGTTATCGGCATAACTTTTCTGACGATCTTGGGCTGCCTTCATTCTTTGCCGAATGATCTCTATACAATCCGAAGTCTGTCGAATCATCTCTGGCCCAAGTATCAGCTTTTCTCCAGTTTCCAACCAACATGTCGGAGAGTTACACGGTCTTCCATATAATGCCTCATATGGTGCCATACCAATACTCGACTGATAACTGTTATTATAAGCAAACTCCACCAAATGAAGGTGATCTTCCCATGATCCTCCGAAGTCCAAAACACATGCTCTAAGAAGATCTTCCAAAACTCGGTTGACTCTCTCAGTCTGACCATCTGTTTGAGGGTGATAAGCTGTACTCAAACACAACTCAGTTCCCAAAACTTCCTGGAAGCTCTTCCAAAATCTACTAGTGAACAATGGATCTCGATCGCTCACTATACTCTTCGGAACACCATGGAATCGAACTATCCACTTAACATAAAGCTCAGCCAGCTTCGATGCAGTCCTAGTCGATCGAACAGGAATGAATCTTGCACTCTTAGTCAAACGATCTACTATGACCCAAATTCCTTCATTTCCTGCTCTCGTCCTAGGTAGACCATCGATAAAGTCCATCGACACTTGCTCCCACTTCCATGTAGGAACTTCTAATGGCTGAAGTAATCCACTGGGCTTCTTCTGCTCAGCTTTCACCAACTGGCAATTCATACACTTGGAAATAAAATTTCCAACATCCTTCTTCATACCTTTCCAGTAGTAGGTTCTCTTCATGTCCCGATACATCTTATTTCCACCTGGATGAATTGTCAACTTCGAGTGATGACTCTCCCTCAGAACTTCATCTCTCAATCCATCTACATCGGGAACAACTAGTCGCCCTTGCTTTCGAAGCCAACCCTCTCGATCGACCTCGAATCCCTTATCCTTCTCCGGGTCCAATCCAGATTCCAAATCACAGATAATCTTGACAAGCTTATCATTTCCCCTTTGCCTCTCACCAATTCTTTCCACAAGAGTAGGCCTTATCGATAAGTTTGTCAACATCTCAGGTTCCAATTCACATCTAGGCCTGAAATCAAATCCAGCCAAATACTCAAGACTCTTCCATTCCGAAAACATGGCTCCCAATCCTGCATGTCTTCGACTTAACGCATCAGCCACTGCGTTACCTTTCCCTGGAGTATAGGCTATACCAAAATCATACGATGCTAAGAACTCTAGCCACCGTTGCTGTCGAAGATTCAAATCCTTTTGGGAAAACAGATACTTCAACGACTTATGATCTGTAAACAGCTCGAATCTAACTCCCAATAGATAGTGTCTCCACATCTTCAAAGCAAACACAATCGCCGCTAACTCCAAATCATGAGTCGGATAATTCCTTTCATGCGGCTTTAGTTGTCGACTAGCATACGCAACAACTTTATCCTTCTGCATTAGCACCGCTCCTAGTCCAGTGCCACATGCATCGGTGTAAACCACCATCTCATCATTCCCACTCGGAATAGTCAAAACAGGAGCACTTGTCAGTCGTTCTTTCAGGATTACGAAAGCTTGCTCACACTTATCATCCCATCTGAACACTTGGTTCTTCTTCGTCAATCCTGTCAACGGTGCAGCTATCTTGGAAAAGTCTTTGATAAACCGACGATAATATCCTGCTAATCCAAGAAAACTTCTCACATCAAATGCATTCTTAGGTCTAACCCAATCCTGGATCGCTGCCACCTTAGCGGGGTCAACCGCTATTCCATTTCCAGAGATAACATGGCCTAAGAACCTCACTTCACTCTTCCAGAAGTGACACTTCGAAAACTTAGCCTTCAGCTGATGTTTCCACAAAATTCCCAAAACAATCCTCAAGTGCGTCTTGTGCTCTTCCTCGGTTCTGGAGTAAACCAAAATATCATCCACGAACACAAGCACGAACTTATTCAACTGATCTCTGAATACCCTATTCATAAGATCCACAAAATATGCTGGCGCGTTAGTCAATCCAAACGGCATTACCAGCCACTCATAAAACCCGGATGGTGTCCTGAAAGCAGTCTTCGGCACACTATCCTTTGCCACTCTCAACTGGTGAAATCCCGTTGCCAAATCCATCTGAGAAAACACCTTAGCCTCGTGAAGCTGATCAAACAAGTCATCTATTCTCGGCAATGGATACTTGTTCTTCTTAGTCACCTTATTCAGCTCACGATAATCAACACACAACCTCAACGATCCATCCGTTTTGGTTGCGAACACAACTGGCGCACCCCATTCGGACACACTTCTCCGAATGAATCCTTTCTGCAAAAGGTCATCAACTTGCACCTTCAGCTCTTGCTGCTCCCTCGGTGCCATCCGCCTAAGAGGCATCACAACAGGTCTGGCTCCCTCAACTAGATCGATACGAAACTCGATCTCCCTATGCGGCGGTAACCCTTTGACTTCCTCAAAGACATCACCAAACTCATTCACAATAGGCACTGATGACAGTCCATCCCGTGGAACAACTAGCGAATACATGAAGCTCATGAAGACGCCTTCTTCATGCTTACATCGTATCACAACCTTTCGCCCTTCCACATTCCCGACTGTCACCTCAAGCCTCTCACAATCAATCCTAGCCGCATACTTCCTAAGCCAGTCCATACCCAAAATAATTCCGAACCCCGCAAAGTTCAGAACAAAGCAATCACAAACAAACGAGCAATCATGACTCGACACAACTAGACCACGACATAACATACACAAACATGACGAACCCCCTACCGGATTAGTCACAACCAATGGCCTATCAACAATATCCGGTTTCATACCTAACCGGCTTACCAAATCATCACAAACAAAAGAATGCGACGCTCCAGTATCAAACAACACTCTAACTGGAACACCACAAATAGAAAGAGTACCTTGAACAACCACACTCTTCCCCTTCTCTTCAGCAGTAGGAGCTTTCGAAGACGATGGAACAGCCCCCAAAGCATAGGCTTGCACAACCTGCCTATCTTTCCTCGGTTCTGGACAATCCTTCTTGATATGTCCCAGCTTATCACAGTTGTAACACTTTCCCGGCACTTTGGGATTCTTACAATCTTTGTAAAGATGGCCCTTCTGCTGGCAGTTATAGCAAGTCATTTCGCTCTTAGGCTTCTTCTGACCATCCTTACCCCTCTGTTGCTGCTGCTTCCTCTTCCTATTGCCACTCTGCTGTGGTTTAGATCCTTCCCTAGTTACGGCAACAACAGAACTTTCCCTAGGAAACAAACTCTCATGCCTAAGAGCTTTTTCCACAAGCTTCTCAAATGGATCGTCCAGATGATCCACTAACTGCCTCCCAAGATAAGCATCCAGACCAGTCACAAACTTTTCATTCTTCTGGTAGGGAGAATCAATGTACGATCTGGCATACTTAGACAAAGCTTCAAACTCAGAAATATACTCAAGAACAGGCCTTCCCCCTTGCTTGAGCTCCACAAACCTCTTAAACAAGACAGATTTCTGGGAAGTAGAGATGAACTTAGCTTCAAATCTAACTTGGAATTGCTCCCAAGTAATCCCTTCTTCTGGTGTATCTATGGTGATAGAATTCCACCAATCAGCAGCTCTTCCCTGAAGCTGTCTCGATGCAAGCTTTCTCTTAGTTGCATCCTCAATCCCTAAGTCACCAAAGATCCTTCGACATGCATCAATCCATCTCTGCACCTCAATAGTCGACTCCGTCCCCAAGAAAGCTTTTCCTCCAAGAGAAGTATAATCCTTGCAAAGCTTAGCAAAATCCACCGGTCTTGGAGCTTGAACTTGAACTCCCACATCCACTGATGATCCTGAAGCTGGTATCCTTCTCATGATCGAAGTCATCATCGCTTCGAACATAGTTCCATAATCAACAGCTCCTTCATCAGCACGGCTTTCCCTTGCAGCTGGTCTCCCTCTTCGACTCATCCTTAATATCTGTAATAAGAATGATTAGAACACCTTAAGAAACAACTGCATAAGGAGTTCAAATCCTTCTAGGCTACTATATTATATATAGTAATCATCCATCAAAATACAATTACGTCTCTCATACGTAGTTACGTCAGCGAGCGTTGGCTGAAATCGATTAACCAAAGCTCTGATACCAAATGTGACGACCGCCCATGACTCCCGCACCAAATGAAGGAAATAATGCGCTGAAAGGCGTGCCAGGCAGCCATGGACGATAGTCAGGGTAAAACAAAACAAAAGAATCTCTATCGCATAACTCACAGCGCATGGATAAAATATAATAGAGAAATATAATATAGTGAAGCTCCATAGAACAGAACATCATCATATAAGCATCACAGTAGTTTTGTACAATCATCTACTCAAATCCATACATGAAAGCCTCACTACAAATCACTCAACCAAATACAGCAGCGGATACCCAGTACATATAGTAAGAAAACTAATATGCAAAGCCTCCTGCTCGTCTTCGTCATCTTCAGCGTAGAACTCCTAGCACAGCACCTGTCACCTGCTACCTAGTCTGCCCATCCCAAACATGGATGAACAGCCCAAGGTAATAAGAGGAGACATAAAACCTTGAGTCAGACAAAGTCTTAGTGAGCAGTAAATTAACTATCAAACATACCAAAAGAGCATAAAGGATAAAAGGAATAGGAACCAGACCATCCCACTCCACCTCTTTCTACAGTGATAGCCCCAGACATACACTAAGGAGAAGCAAGCATAACAACATAGACAATTAAGGTAAAGCGAATACCACTCGAGTCAAGGACGATGTTTTCCAAATACAAACCCCCAAGGCCTAAACCAAGATCAGATAAGCACCCAGAAAACACCGCTCTTGAAGCCGAATGATAATACAACCAAACATCCATGACTCTGGCTATCACTGTTATCCTTGCCTCGATTTCACCGTTAGTTGAATGACCATCTGTCAAGGGCTAATGGTAACCCCGGTTCTAACCATAACTCCGCACACTGCCTTGTACCTAGGACTTATCTACTTTGCCCAGAGTACTCAACTACCTACCTGTAGTCTTTTGGGTGTCCCGACTACCTACCTGTAGTCGTTATGGGCGCCCCATGTACTCTTGCTTTTGAGCATGCTAGAACCTTCAACAACGACGAGATCCAAGCCTCCTAGCCATCCTTCTTGACGACTATCCTCATACAAGCTCAAGCTACCTCTTGAACAATCCATTATCAACCAACTTGAACTACTCTTCAAGTTATCAACATGCTTGGAATGATCCCTGCTTGGATTAAGCCAAGACTCACATCATACTTCGCTTCATCGCATCAAAGCAAAGTCTCAACTCAACAACATGGTTTGCCTCATCAAATCATGGCAAAGTCCCATCTCAACATCATCCAATCTATACATATGAGCTTCAACATCCGCTACATATGCCTTAAGCAGCTTTCACCATTCAAGAGCCTTCTTCCATAGCTTTTGAATCCTCTTTCATCATCTTGTTCCAAATCAACTACTAGCTAACTTGGAAACAATCAAATCAATCATACATTCAAATAATCAATCATTCAAACAAGATCTATTAAGCAATTTAAGCAATATCAACTATAATGGGAATTTCGTAAATAAACGAGCAAAAGTCCAACATATGTGAAATCATGGTTTTTAGCATAGATCTATCAAATATAAAACATGGGTTTTGTCTCTAACACTTATTAAATAAACTTGCATAAGTAAACATCTTCAAAAACCATGGATCTACACTTGGATCTAAGAAATATGCATGAAATCACTAACTACAACACTCCAACAAGTCACCAATCCAATATACTCCTTTGGATCCGCGTGAGAGATAACTACCACTCACCAAATCACCCAAACACCTCAAAAACTAAACACTTCAGATCTGGACAGCGAAGATCAAGGCTTGATCCGGCGAAATCTCGCTTAAAACGATGAAATCTAGCTTCGTTGGATGAAGATCTTCAACTTTGGCTCTTGGATCTTCAATTTCGATCTTCGATCTTGGATGGATGTTAGAACTAGATTGGAATGGAGAAAAGAAGATGAAGAAATGTTGTAGTCGAGTTCCCAAAATGGCAGCACTTCGTCGCTTCAAAAACCGGTGCCAAAAAGTGAGCCAAACCCCTCTATTTATAGGCTGAATTTCCCTTAGGTCGTCCGCCCCTTAGGTCGTCACCGACCTAACCATAAGTCGTTTCACGACTTAACGACCTAAGCCTTAGGTCGTTTGCAACTTAGCGTCTCAACCAACCCGACCTACGACCTAACCAACACAACACAGCCGACCTAAAGACATGGCCAACCCAAGACTCATGCGACCTAACCACTAAGTCGCAAACTTCTTCCTGCCGACCTAACAATAACACGGGCCACACGACCTAACAACTATACACGATATAAAAGCCTCCGACCTAACTTAGGTCGCTGCCGACCTATCCCCTGCCGACCTATCGACTCAACAGTATGGCCGACCCACGACTTATACCATAACCCGTCCCAATCCTTAGACCGCTAACATCTTAACCCGGTCAATCACTTAGGTCGGTCACCTTCCTTGAGTCGTTACCTATGAGTCGCTTACTACCCTGACTCGGTTCAAACCTATAGGTCGTAACCCGACAACTTTCTTAAGTCGTTGCCTTCTAACTCGTCTACTTCTTAGGTCGTCCAAACCACTAGGTCGTAACATGCTAACACCTTAACTCGTCCAACCACCTTAAGTCGTCCACTACATAACTATAGGTCGGTCAGAAACCCATAACTTGCTCACACGACCTAAGCTAACTCGCTCACGACCTAAGCTAACTCCCTAAGGTCGTAAACCTCTTAAGTCGGTCCAAACTATCCACGAGTTAACTCCCCACACGACTTAGGTTATGAACGACATAAACAACACTAACGACCTGTAAATTCTACAATATATCAACACGTAAAATACGGGTCGTTACAGTATACCCAGCAGTATAGTGAGTGATCGTGACCCGATCTTCACTAGTAGATTTTGGGAGGCTTTTCAAGCCGCGTTAGGAACCAAACTAAACTTCAGCACTGCTTATCACCCGTAGTCTAATGGGCAGACTGAAAGGATAAATCAAATCTTAGAAGATCTTTTGCATGCTTGTATACTTGACTTTGGTGGTTCATGGGAGGACCATTTGCATCTGGTTGAATTCTCATATAATAATAGCTATCATGCCAGTATCGAGATGGCTCCTTTCGAAGCTTTCTATGGTCGTCTGTGTCGATCACCTGCATGTTGGATCGAGTTAGGTGATAGACTCGTCCTTGGACCAGATATGACTAAGGAAGCTATGGAGAAAGTTGATTTTATTCGAAAGAAGTTGAAAAATGCTCAAAGTCGTCAAAAGAGTCATGCTGATCTCAGAAGAAAGGATTTAGAATTCCAGGTTGGAGACTCTATTTTCCTCAAAGTTTCTCCAATGCGTGCTGTGTTTCGGTTTGGAAAAACTAGTAAGCTGGCACCGCGTTATATTGGTACTTTTCCTATACTGGAGAGGATTGGTCCATTAGCTTATCGAGTGCAGCTGCCCAATTGGTTATCTGGCATACACAATGTGTTTCACGTTTCTCACCTTCAGAAATATGTGCATGATCCTGATAGTATCATTGAAGAGGCCGCTCAGCAAAATTTGGAGATCACACCAAATCTAGCCGTAAAGAGAGATCCGTTGAAGATAATTGATCATGATGAAAAGCAATTGAGAAATAAAATTGTGAAACTAGTTAAAGTGCAATGGAGTGGTGAACCAAACGACTGTACTTGGGAAACAAAGGATAACATGCAGAAGTCCTATTCCAATTGAGTGGATATTCCGGCTTAATTGGTAAGCCATTTCTCTGTCTTTTTCTGTATTCGTATATTCTTTATTTGTTTTTCTTTCTCCTTCAAATTTCGAGGATGAAATTTTCTTAATGGGGGGAATCTGTTGCATCCCAATTTTATCAATTTAAAATTTGAAATAAATATGAATTTTTGGAGTACGATTTGAATTTGATTTGAAATTTTTAAGGCAAATCAGATAAGCATAGATTTGTGTATAATTTGCATTTGAGATTAAAATTTAAAATATTAAACGGTTTAAAAAAATTATTTGAATTTAATATGTATGTGTATATGTATAAGTAGATTTGAGTTTGACTTTGAATTTTAATTTGAATTTGATTTGGAGTTTAAAATTTAAAAAGAATGTCTTAGTAAATAATTTGAATTGAAAATTATATATGTATGATTTTTATTAATGCATAAATTAGTTTTAAAACCTTATTCTTTTTAAAAGAAATGTATTTATACAAATAAGAAAATGTAATTAAAAAAATTATTTAAAAACATGTAATTATGTAAAATTACAAGTGTTAATTAATAAGACACCAATTTAACAAGTGTTTAATTTTTAACAAATAGATTTACTAGTGTAACGATCTTATCAAATTTATTAACAAGTGTCATTTTGTTGTTTTTATTTTTGAAAATTAATTAAAATATGGAAACAAGTTTATAAACACAACATCATCTTCATCCTCATCTCTTTTATTCATTTCCAAAGAAAAAAACAAAAGGCTTGTACATTCTAAACTCAAAACAGAAAATCACCAAAAGCAAATGATCAAAACCAGAAAGTTTAAACATCTGCTATAATCTAAAACCTGAAGCTTGAATACATTTTAAAATTTAATCAAGGTTTTCCAGTTCAAATAAAAGCCAAGATTTCAGCAAATTCAAAGTTTTGACTCAGCAATCAAGCAAATCAACATCAAGTTTTCAAATCCAAGATCAAATTTCAAAAATCATTTCCCGTTTAAAAATCAAACTCAATTTCCAAAATTTCTTCTCTATTCTCAGACATCAGGTGAGTAAACACTTTTTAACCTAATTCATGCTTGATGTTGTGAAATGAATCTATGAGAATCTTGAATGCATGAAAATATATTGCATGTATATAATTTTATATATACAAATGAATATGATATGTGCATGTCAGTTACAGGCATGATCACCCTCTCTTCCAGGTTACAGGAATACAAACCTGTTCATAATTTTGATTTCTCTTCCCCTGATCCTTATTAAACTATAAGACTTAAACAAAAATTGTTTGTTTAACCATGATTCAAGTTTTAAAAATAAATTTAAGTAAATCAGATCAAAGCTTCCTTTGGAAAACTAAAAATACATGCAAACTTAAAACCTGTTGAAAATTTAATTATCTTGATTTCTAATTTCAAGTATATAAATCGAAATATTTTTGAAATTGATGATTTTTACAAGCGAAATCATAATTTTTTAATAAAGTATCCACCGAGAATTTGTAGGATGAACGTAAAATGGGTTTTGATGAAATTACGATGATTGGTGGGTTTATGAATCTCGAGATCAAGGTAGTGGCTAGCTTGAAGGTTGGGAATCATCAAAAAAATGTCTAATGAATTTATAAACTACGTTGGCGATGGAACGACAACATTTTAGGGTTTTTGCCCAGTATTTTGTCGATCATATTTTTGAGGTAAAGGCATCGTCTTGATCGGATCGGAATCGACCGGAGTTGTTGGTATCGAAGCATTAAAGGTTGGCGGTGCTGTGACAATAATTTCATGGCCTTTGGTGGCCTGAAATGGCGAGGCGGTCGAGTTTTTGGCAACCGAGTTTCTTCCAGTTTTGGGTTGGGAAGCTAGCTTTCAAATTCGTCATCATTGGGGGTTCCTGGGTGGTCTGGTGGCTAGGAGAGGTCGTCGCCAACTCGTCGATCATCGCGACATCGATCGGAGTTCGCTAGAGTCTTTGCGCATGTGCACCATGTATCTGGGTGGTGTCAGTATTATGTGGTTTGGGAAGAAGGTTAAAAACCGAAGTTGTTTTGGGGAATTCACGGTAATGGCTTGAGGGAGGTGTCGGGTGTTTGTGAGTACATTCCGGGTTGCTAAGACTTAAAGAAAATTTCAAGTTTTAAAAGGAAAATTTTGGAAAGTACTCGTGGAAGACTCGAAGCATTCAGGCATTTGTCTCGGGGAGCACTCGGGTAACTCTCGGGGTTGATTGGAAACAATTTTCAATTTTTTTAAAATAAATTCAAAATTAAAAACATTCTTAATTCATGTTTTTCAAATAATTGTTTTCAAGTTAAATTGGGATTGATAAAGATTTCAGAAAAGTTATGTTTAAAGTAATTAAGTTTATTTTAATTATGTGATCATTAATTATAAATTAATTCTTAATTTATTAAAAGGATAATTAATTTATAATTAAAAATAAACTTACTTAAGTAACTAATTTAAGAATAATTAATTAATTAAAGTAATTAAGATTTAATAATTAATGATTAAGCATTAACTAACAATAATTAATTAATTAATTAGTTAATAATTAAAGGTTAATTATTTGATAATTAAAGGTTAATTAAATGATAATTAAAGGTTAATTAAATGATAATTAAGGTTAATTAATTATTAATTAAGATTAATTAATTAACCATTAAAGACTAATTAATTTATAATTAAGAATAATTAATCATTAATTAAGGATAATTAGCGGAAATAATTATGTGATTAATTAATTATAATCACATGAAGAGTTCATCTTAATTACAGATGATTGATTATTGTTGAATGCTTTGTATTGATTGATATCCTTAATATGTGGTTGTAATACGATGTGATATGAACTTCTTTGTGCTGAACTGTGATATTTATGTATATATTACTGTGTGAATATGAAAACCCCTTAGCCCGTAAAACGACATTTGAATTTCGATGCGACAGGGAGTCGGATTCCAGTTGGATATTCGAAACCCACATCGAACCTTAATGGTGAATCTTTGTGAATGATATATCCATGTGTTTTTAAATTAAGCACTCACTATTCGGTTTAGCATGGGGAGGACTTTGTGTCATATAACCCATTCCGAATAGTGATACGACAAAATGGATAGCAATTGAAGATGGTGGTGAAGACCAAGTATCTTCGAGAACGATAGGATAACCGGTTGAATGACTCTGCATTGAGTTGCTCCGGTATAGAGATCTCCATATGTGATGGGGAGTCCAATCGGGATTGTGAATAACCGGATTGCAAGGGCTTCTTCCTTTATTGGATGAAGTGCCTTCGGTTCCGTTCGAACCCGCAACGGACTTGTATGGTTGTATGTCTGACATTACACTTTGGGATATAAAGATGATCTCTATCAAATATATTTCTATTTACTGACGGAGAATTTATTCTCTTAGCTTAACACCCTTCTCTGAGACGTACGAGCTCAGAGGTTATGTAGTTGATGGCTATCAGTGTTATACTCACAATTTGGTAGTGTGGCATGCTGAGTGCTTCTGAGTGTTGCTGATCATTTGTTGATCGAAGCATGGTTTTTGTGTAAAGCGTAGCTTTGTGGACAAGACCTCGTCGGACCTCACATCCCGAAAATGGTCGAAACAAGAAAGATGCGGCAAAGTTATGAGGGTCGTGCCCTTTAGGGTATGTCCATTTCCTTCTAGAAAAAGGTGGTATCATGGTACGGATCCCGGATATTTAACCTATGTGGTTGCTGCAAATTTATTACTTTGTTCTTGTTGCTTTGTGGTTGAGGGCCCTTGAATGAAGGTCGGTCGGTAACGATCGAGGAATGGCATATTCGTGTAGTAGTTACCTAGTTACAGAGGTTACCCGGCCTTGTGTTGGCAGAGAGCTGGTTAAGTTCTCAGGGCGTCCCTCCACTGGCGTACCCATGTGGCATAGGAAGTTCCTTAGCATGACCATTTATTGGAAATCCAAACACCAATACCCGCCCAGTACGGTTTAGTTGTATAACCTGCTATTCCTAAATGGTAGCTATAATAGGCAGAGTATAATGGTGCCTATGCGGGCTAAGACTAATATTATACTTTTGAAATGTTTTCACACTATGCCCTAATAATAATATCAAAGGATTTTTTCATATCAAGCATATTTTACTATCATAAGGGGAAATCTCCTCCAATTGTGCGATTGCATTATGTGTGTGGGGAGGTCTTATGGTAATTTCATTTTCCAAAAGCATGACGGTTTTATTTTATAAATTATTTTTGTACAAATAATTGTTTTGTTTACTCATACCAGTCCCATGACTGACCCGGATTTTATTGTTCCCTTCCTAAACTATGGGTGCCCATAATATCCGCACAGGCAGCCTAGAAGCAGGTTATCCATGTTTTGGAACTAGCTTGGTATTAGAAGTCTTTTGGAGCTATCGGATTTTGAAAGCTTTTTGTCTGAAGTTTTGGAAGATTTGAAGTTTGGAAGAAGGTGGTTCTTAGTTTGGATTCTCACTCTTTCCTTTTTGAAGACTCTGTTGTTCCGTTGTGGCATTACCATTTTGTTGTTGTATCATTTGTGTAGCACTCTAATGTTGGTGGTCGATGTTGTAATGAATTTTGTATCTATGTTGTATCTGTGTTGTGATAAATGAAATCCTCTTTTGTTTTCCGCTACTCTATATTCATCTAATGTTGTTATAATTTGACGACCCGCCATTCATCTCCATAGAATGACACATCATTTATAAGAAGGAAAGGGATAGAGAATAGAAAGAAAGAGAAGAAGAAGAAAACAACACATCAGAATCTAAACAGCGGAACGAATAAATTATATTAATAACATAAGTGTTACATAGATATACAACAACTATCAGAGTTACATAGACATACAACACATACTAGAAGTTATAAACACCTGTCTAGTTATTAGAACACAGTACAAAACAACTCAAACAACGACTCAGAGATACCAACACAGCGGATACTAGATAACTACAACGCAGAAGCCTCCTGCTCCATTTGCTCCTTCATAACTTGTCAAAGCTCACCTGAATCCCTTGGCTACTCGTAAAAATTTGAGTACCCAAGAGTTTATGAAAAATAAACTCCGGGTCAGACATGAGTCTGGTGCGAGTAACAGGTTAAAGTTGCTTAACTTTCAAAAAAATTTTAAAAAGAAAGGTATCACGTAAGACTTCCCACACATAAACATAGAAAAGTTTTTACCTTACGCTAACCAAAACATTTGATAGAAAATCCAATGATATTATAATAGTGTTAGGGTTTTCAAATAAATATGAAATAGCCGAAGTTGTTACATTCATTAAATTCCAGCTACTAGCCATAAAAGTGGGTAATACAATCAAAACCGTTGGCACTTATTGGATTTTGGATTCCATACAATGCCAGGGCTACTGGGGTACCGCCCGTCACAGTACGTGGCCTAGATCACCATACCGAGGAGTACGCCTGCTCCCCTACAACACATGGCCGGAACCATCCCTTACTGGACAGTCCCGAACAAGACAACCCCGGTAGTTGTCGCGAACCAACCGCCCACACAGCCGAATAAAAAGGGACTTCTAGACAGGGGTAAACCTTGCCCTCCAGTGGGAGCTACCCACGAAGCCTTGCTGCACCTCCCCTGTTTTAGCCATTCCCGGTTGATGAGGCTTGAGGCTGCGACTACCTTTATAGGACACATCACTTAGAATGCTCATCGTCCGCCTGACGATGTTCTGAAAGCATTCAATCCATACAAGTTCGTTCTGGGTTCGAACGAAACCAAAGGCATTATCTCGTTACACTCATTTTGGAATCACCCTCAGAGTTAACGACGATAACCCTTGCACTCTGAATCTTCATCTCGAACCTATAAGTACTATTCCGTCAAACTCATTACGGAATCACCCACAGAGTTATACTGACGTATAGTTCTTACACCTCGAGTCTTCACTTGCTCCACTTGGATTCACGACCTAACGTTTAATTTGGATCGATGTGGTTTTCGGATATCCAAATATGGAAACTCGGTCTCGGTCTCATCGAAATCCAAAGTGTGTCTTTTAGGTCCAAGTTGTTTTAAAGTTTAAAATAATTCAATTACATTATCTATATACACACAGATAGATAATTCATATCATCACAATAGATAGTCAACATTATCATCACAAACAGGTAATCCATATTATCATCACAAATAGATAATCTACATTATCATCACCATAGATAATTCATATCTTAATGCAACCAATGCATCCATATCACACAATACTAATCTCATTTCTGAGATTCAAACCATTTAAGTCAAACCATATCATCCATTCATAAGCAAAGATTTACTTTATTATACTTTAATTAATTTTAAAACAAATTAAATTAATTACTCCCAACTCTAATTAATTTAAAATGAATTAAATTAATTACTTATCTTTAATTAATTTAAAATGAATTAAATTAATTACTTCATCATACAAATCTTGCTTACCTAACTATTAATTAATTACAAATCAATTAATTAATCCTCAAATTAATCACCTTAATTAATCACCCTTGATTAATTATCCTTTAATTACATTCAAGTAATTATCTTTAATTAATTTCACAAATTAATTTATCCTTAACCAAATACAGTAATTAACCTTTAATTACTTCATTAATTAATTAATTATAATTAATTACTTTAATCCTTAATTAATTACATTAATTATTTACTTCATTAATCACTTATCATTGATTAATTAATCTTAATTAACTAATCCTTAATTACATCATTAATTATAGTAATTAATGATCCTTAATTACATTTTAATTAATTACTATACTAAGTAATTAACCTTAATTAAACCAAAATTATTAATCACTTTTGATTAATCACATTCAGTTAATTAACTAACCTTAATTACTTTATTTTAACTACTCCTAAATTAATTAAATTTAATAATTAATTATATTTATTAATCAACCCTGATTAATCTCATTAGTAATTAATTACCCTTAATTAATTACATCACTTAATAATTTTCAAATGACTTAATCAATTAATGCTTAAATTAATTACATTAAGTAATTAATTATTAATTACTTTCACAAAGTAATTATCCTCATTATTAATTACACAAAGTAATTAATCCCAAAATACCATACTTCAATTAATTACCTCCAGTAATTTACTTAACTTAATTACTTCTCTATGTAATTATTCCTCATTGATTACTAATCAACCCATACATGATTATCCTAAATTAATTAAACTTAATTAATTAATTTAATTAATTAATTACAATGAGTAATTAATAACCTTAATCAACTTCACAAAGTAATCATACTTAACCAAATTCCATAATTGATTATCTAAATTAATTAATCCAATTAATTATCAAAATTAATTAATCCAATTAATTATCAAAATTAATTAATCCAATTAATTATCAAAATTAATTACATTAATTAATTAATAAATAATCACGAATTAATGACCTTTATTAACTCATCATCAATTCTTTAATTACCTTTTTCTAAGTAATTAAATTAATTAATACTAATTACAAAATTAATTAACCTTAATTAATTATTTTAAATATATTAAATAAATTAATTAATTAAATTATTTAAATTAACTTACTAATTTAATGAATTAAAATTCATTAAATCTTTAATTTACTTTAAAATAAAAAAATTCTTATTAATGATTTATTATCATTAACAAAGTAATTTTAAACAATTTACTTTAAAATTTGTTTTCAAATTTCATTTTTAAATTTTAAATTTAAATTGAAAACCGAACTTAACTTTATCAAAGTTTTAAAAACATTCTAAAAACTTTTTAAACTTATGCTAAATAATTTCTCATTTTATAAAAGGAATCTAAACCCATATTTATTAAAGATACAAATCATATTTAAATTATGATTCAATATCAGAAGCTGTTTAAACATTTCAAAATTTTAAAAACTTCTTATATTTTCAAAACATGATTCAAATTTGAATCTTGTTTCCAGATTTAAACTTATGTTTAAATCTTCTACTCAAATTTTAAAACCTTATCTTTAAATTCAATTTAATTAAACACCTTTAAAGTTGTTAAACATTTTACTTTTTAAAAAAAGTTTGAATTAAATTTAAAAACTGGAATTCAAATCTCAGTATGAAATTCATACTTTGAATTTAAAATTTAAATTCCTGTTTTAAAAACCCTGTTCTAGATTTTTAAAAGGTTAATTTTCTTTTGATCTGAAAATATGCAGGATTTTCCTGAAACCCTGTAAGCATTTTAAATTTGAATAAGTTTGAATTAAATTTAAAAATTGTAATTCAACTTGGATTAAAAACCATACTTTAAATTTGGTTTTAAAAGTCTTGTTTAAATCTGCATTCATTTTTTAAAACAATTCTTTGAATTGAAAATACAGGTTTTCAAAAACTTGTAAACTCAAAAAATAAACCCGAGCTTCCTCTTATATTACTTCGGGTAAACCCCTTCAAAACTTCGAGCAATTACTTGAATTACTCTAGTAAAACTCGAGTCAAAGCACAGCAACCCCCAAATCTTCCACTTGATACACCATTCTTCACCGTGCATATGCACGGTGGCTCTGGCCATCTTCGGCCTCCACCAATACATCGAACAAGTCGATGTTCAACCCTGAAACCCATCACGACCATTAAAACCCCACTAACATCACGAAATCAAAATTCGAACATCACGAACAGAATCTGGAAGCAACATGCAACCTTGACCAAACCGAAAAACTTCCTCGTCCTAGCTTCTCCGGTCACCGGAGGCGTTGGAACTCCGTCCACCTCTTCTTCAACACCCAAGCCTCCATTACTCCAAGAATTGTTGCACTCGATCGTTCCTTGACTGCGTGATGATCGAAATTCCCAGTCCAGTTAAAAATTAGGTTTACAGACTTCGTCAACCTCCCATCGCCTCCACCGAGCCCTGTTCGCTCTCCTGGCATTTTTTCCACACCCCCTAATCACCCCACTACCACCACCAAGAACCCCAAACACTTCAATCAACTTGATCATCATAGATTGACCAAAACCCAATTCCTGTTCAAATGAGTACTGCAATCCCAATTCCTAACTAAACAATATGATTTTAGTTTTAAAAATCATCTTTTTGTTTAAGTTTTCAGTTTACAATACTGAATTTATATTTTATAATGTTTGAGTTTTCAAATTTATTTAACATACTCTGATGTTTCAAATTTTACAGAGTAAATCACCAATTTTGTTTTTACTTAACAATTTTTTTTTAAACTAAACTATGGTATCTTTAACATAGTTATTTCAGGACCTTAACAAAATATTTAACTAGTGCAAGAGGATTTTTTTTTAGAAACAGAACCTGGAACTAGAATCAGAGGAAGCACAGTCACATACATGCATGTATTAAACATCCAAATACACAGAAATCCATCAATATTCATTAACACAAACATATTTAACTTAGAAGAAAAAAACATGCAACAGATTCACACTTAATCTTTTTAAGTTAGTAATGTTACTCACCTGAACAAATGATGACAGAGCCTTAAATTTGAAAACTGTTTTGAAAGCTCTTTCTTCTATGCTTTAAAACTGAGTTGAAGATTGATTATACCACGGCGAAAATCCGATTGTTGTGAGTAACGTATCAAAGCCACCTCGTCTTCTTCATCACTGGTATTACTAGTAGTAATATTTGTGGCACTCGAATTAGTACTCTGATCGTTATCAATATAAATTATTATGCGTTTCCCTTTTCTTGACCGAATTTCAGGATCTTCCATCGATTCTTCTTCATCTTCTTCTTCCAAATCATCTGTTAATTTGTATGACCATCTATAGCCAATAGAATTTTTTTCTAATTTTTATTAGATCATTTGGATCAGTTGTAATTATATCGAATAAAAATTTCAAAGATTTTATTTGACTTTCTGAATCTATTCCTTGCGCACGTTCAAAATAAAATTTTTCAATTGAGGTTAAGGAATTGTCAATAGGATTCGATAAAAATTTCTCATCAGAATAAAACCTATTCTTTTTATGTTCAAATGTTTGAGAATTTTTAGGAAATAGACCATGAATTTTATTTATCCACAATATTTCTAAGGAATCCACTCTTGAAGTTATTAAATCAGTCATGATTTCATTTGAATCTACATTTTTTATTGTTCCACGATAAGGTCCATTCAAAAAAGGATCATACATTTTGGGTAAATATTCTTGTTCATGCTCATCATCACATAATCTGGTTCTTTTTTCTAGTATATTTAAAGCAAAAGATCCTTTCTCTTTTTCTAAATTTTGTATTCTACTTACAAATTCGTTCCTTAAGTTGTATTTTTTTTGTTCATTATTATAAATCCAATAATTATATAGTTCTTCGTGGTATAGTTTTTCTGTCGTGTAGGAGTTGCTTTTGAAATCTTTAATCTGAAATGCCATACTTAATTTCTCTTGATAAAACTTGGGTGCTTACTATTAAAAACTTGCATGCAGGCCTCTAGTTTAAAAAATGCAGGCAAGCTTGCTTTTGATTTCCAGAATGTTGAAATGCAGAGGCTACTTATTTTGATTTTGAAATGAATTTCAGGTGCAGGCTTTTGATTTTTTTTTATACTTTGAGGAAGATAGTACATGCTCTTGATTTACATAGTGGATTGCAGGATTAAACATGCAAGTTTTCGATTAAGGAAGGGTTTTAAGATTTTGATAATACTTGCATGCTTTAGCTTTTTGAAAAGAAAAATGTACAGGCTTAAGAACAGGTTGAAGAAAAATGATATTGCAGAGGATGTTGATTATAAATTTAAACATGATTTTATTCTGGGTTTTGAATAGATTATCAGCCTGAAACTTCTCTTTTTCTTAACTTTGGAAAAAATTTTTTTAGAAAAGGTAGAGCTTGAAGAAAACATGTTTTAAATGAGTGTAAATGATTTTTTTTCAAAATAAAAGAAAATTTTAAAATGGAAGGACACATGTAAAAAGAACTAACACTTGTCAAATTAAGTAGATTAATTGTTTACAATTGTCTCATTAGTTACTTAAGATGCTAACACTTGTTTTATACATATGTTACTTATTTTTATTTAATTTAAAGATAAATGAAATCCTCTTTTCTTTATTAAATACATATAAAGTAGTTTCATAATAAATGTATATGTATTTATTTTATTTTTTAATGAAATGAAACAATTTATAAAAAGATGAAAGCTTATTTATAAAATTTAACTATGTTAATTCATTTGAATTTCAAAAAGAATTCAAATCCAAATGCCATTTATACCTTTAAAATTTCCAATTCAAAACTAATTTATATTAATCATATTTTAATTTTAAAATAATAACATTGTCTTTTTAAACATTTCTATATTTATACATTTATTATTATTTGTAAATAACATATTTATTAATTTAAATAATTTATAAAAGAAATCATAAATTACTTATCTTATTTAAATTATTTAAATGCATTAATGTTTTTAATATATAAATGGTATTTTAAATTTACTTATATAATTCAAACTATCAAAATGAATATTAGAATTTTAAAACAAGATTTTATTTGTTTATTATACTTCAAATCAAAACTTATCTATCTATAATATATATAAATATATATACATTATAAGAAGGAAAACATTTTATTAGCTTTTAAAAGATAAGATTTACCAATTAAACATCTATTTAATTGGATTATTAAATCAAGTTAATTTTTATTAACAAAATTTTATCAAATCAATTTAATTTTAAATACAGATTATTAAATTGATATTGCTAAAATTTCCGGGATATCACATTCCTCCCCCCTTAAAAGAATTTCGTCCCCGAAATATAAAGCAAAGATAATTTAATAATCCCATTAAAGATTTTAAATTTAAACACAAGCATATATCAATCATATGCTAACAACCAAAGCAACCAATTTACCTAATCAAACAAATTTAATTATCCAGATAAAATTCTGGATAAAATCTTCTTGAGTTTTCTCCAAGTATATATATATATATACCGGGATACTCGCCCTACAGAATCCTAACAATCTAAACTACGAAGCTACAGAGCTTCTACTCATCTAGATCTACAGAACTAGATAAGATATCAGACTACAAATGAGTCTGACTCAACCACTAAACATTCCTGAACAGCTGGTCGCACAACCATAATAGCATATACACGTACTCTCTCAGAGATACGTGAAACTCATTGAATCCAATTATTCAAACTGGCAATTCAACTCTTGAAAATCAAACACCAATCCAACCAAAACACAGAAGAGAGCCAAAAAAAATTCCCGACTTCGGAATCCAAATCCCTTTGTCCCTTATCCATAAAACTCTTCTGACTATCCTGAAGATAAACAGAAAAACTCAGATAACCCAAGAGAATACTCACACAATCGCAAGTCACTTTTGCGATTCACCAAACCAAATCCAAGGAAACTGTTGTCCCTTTACCAAACAGAACAGCTTACACTCAACTAGCGACTCCACCAAAGAAACAGGTCCATTCTGTGGAATATGCGACTATATGATTTTTGTTTGATGATAATAAACATATATATATTCATTTAAATGTATTTGTTAATGTACTATTCTATTTTTCATAGATTAAATAAATATTTGTTGAATAAAATAAATTATACAGAATTTGAATGAAATTTGAATTCAAACAAAAATTTTATTCAAACAAATATTTATTACAATTTTGAATAGTACAAATTCAAGCTCTCACTATACATATACAATTTTGATTCTAATTACATCACAATTCAGTTTACATAATTTCCTCACTACATATCACTCACACTCGTAGTTTATCTTCAACTTCATTCCAGTCAGAATCCAGCATCTGAGCAATCTGAAAAAATATTCACTAACGCAGTAAAATTGAAAAAGAAATATTTTTGCAATATAAAATAAAATATGGATTTTTGAAAATATTATTTGCCTCAGTTATTTGGGTTGTTCGTCATCATTCACATTTGAATTCATCATACACGAATGATGTGACATGCACAGTGTATCACTGTACATGCCACAAGGCCGTGCACATCGATATACACTTGATAATGCTACAGGAACAGGTGAGCACAGGTCAAACCCAAATGAAAAGCCGGGTTCAACTCACGTGCAATATATTTAAAATCACGACACGAGCACAAGGTCAAACCCGAGTCTTTGAAACTGGATTCAACTCAAGTGAAATTTCAAAAATCAACATGAATGGATGCAAAGATCAGCTGCAACATGAATGTCACAAGCATGAACACAGAAACACTAAAGGATCAGTGACCAAGTTCATATGTACTATATGGCAATGCACCAACCAGAAAATCAAGTTCAGTAAGGCAATGCACAAATGCATGTGACTCAAGCAACATGTCCAGTTACAACTACAGAGACCAAGTTCATATGCACAGTGCAGACCACAAAGAAATGCCACGAAGCAAACAAAGACCAGAAAATAGAAAGCTGAATCAACACAGCAACTCAAAGACCACAAGTGTACAACAACTAAAAGCAGCGACAAAAGTGCAGACAGATTTGGAGAAATGACACAACAAAAATGGAAAAAAAACAACAAGCAGAAGTGAACAAGTGTCACAGCAACCAATGTGCACCAGTGATGCAAGCTACAGATATAGTGGCAACTACACAAAGCAACCAGACAACAACTCACATGTTTGAAACCACAATGCGGTATGTACATGAGCAAGTACACAAGTACACATGAATGCAACGACACAAATCAAGCTACGACCACCAAGTACAACAATGCACAACTAAACCAATATTGCAAATGAACAAGAGGCAACAAGAATGGCCAAAAACAGTGAAACAGATCAAGTGACATGTAGAAGCAAATGCTATCAAGACTCAGTACAACAGTACAAACTGACTCAAAGGATAGCAATGACCGGACAATAGACATAACAGATAAGCAACAAAAGATCAGAGACAAAGTATGTACACAAGTATACAACTACAGGTCTCAATGTCAAAGAAACAACTCAGCATTGAATTGAATACATGGAGACAAGACTAACTACACAAAAGAAAGCTGTTGTATTCAAGTAACCAGAAATGCAGACCAACTGCACAATACAGCAATGAACTCGAGGCCGAGACTTAAAGGCATCAGAACTTCAACCAACACGAAATAGTATATACAAGCCTCAAATTCATAAACTAGATGATACAATCAAGTTCAAGACAGCCCAAGCATACAACAAGTAAACAAACTCAGGCAAATGTACACAGTTCAACATGACGGAAAAAAGTCATAATACATAGTGAAGTTGAAATCACATGGAAGTATGACATGAAGCATGTACATGTGAGATCAGTGAAAACAGTGAAGCCGAAGACAGGGATGAACATAAAGATGGCCGAAGCCGTGTCAAAGCAGATATTAACCAAGTCGAAAATCAAAAATGCAATTTTTGAAAAAGTCAAACAAAATAAAAGAGGAAAGTTCTGTGCCGTTCGAAACAAGGAAAATCGAACGATTGAAAATAAAAATCGTGTGTATCAAGTTGCCACAGAAATCAGGAAAGCGAAAATTAGGAAAGTAACGAATTGATACGAACTAATTCAAGGAATTCAACTCCTATAAATATCAATCATCATCGGCAAATTAGATTATCGAGTTCAAGCAAGCAATTAAAACCAGCAACGAAAAAGATTACATACCGCAACAGTGAACTCGATCGTCTCGAAGCAACCAAGTCCAAATTTCATAAAATAAGAAAAGGAGCAGCTGCGAACGGGGCAAGCAACGCAAACCATCGATCATCAGAGAAGCCGCAAGCAAGAGCAACACCGGAGAATCATATTTGAAGAAAGCCCCAATTTGGATCTAAGAACGAAGCCCTGATTTAGTGGCAAAGGGGATCGACTGACATTTTCAATCAGAAGCCAGAAAAGAGAACGGGCTAAAGGAATAATAAAAGGGTCGGCCTTGTTAAAAGGGGAATTGGTTTCTTAAGAATTTATTCTTTATTTTAAGGGTGTTTAATTGTTTTTTATTTGTTGTTTTTACCTTTCGAGTCAAAGTATTGGTAAATCACCACCTAGGTTGTAGGTAGTGTCAGATTGTCTAGTTAGAATTAGTTCAGTGAGCAGGGTGTGCGAGTTTGCAAAACTCTATACGCGGGAGCAGGGTTTGCGAGTTTGCAAAACTCTATAGGCGGGAGCAGGGGGTGCGAGTCTATTAGAGTGATTGTAAGCGGGAGCAAGGGTTTGCGAGTCTGTTAGAGTGTTTGTAAGCGTAAGACTGTTTAATTCTAATAGAAATCTGGGAATGCAGCAGTAGGCGGGGGTTGCCGAAGCTGGGTAAATTTTGTATGTGATTTATTTTCAGCATATTTATTTCTGCAGTTTGTTTTTACGTTTAATTCGAGAAAATTTTCTATAACCCTATTCACCCCCCTCCTCTAGGGTTAATCTAGATCCTACAAGTGGTATCAAAGCCAGGTTTTTTCTTTAACTCTAGAGTCATGAATCCACCAAATAATACTTTTGTTGAGGGTCGTTCCAATATTATTCCTTCTATTTTCGATGGAATAGATTTTTTGAACTGAAAATTGAAAATGGAATTTTATTTAAAATCTGTTAATATTAAATGTTGCGATATTATTGAAAATGGGTGTGATATAACAAATAAGGAAATTATCTTTATTAATGCTCGTGCTATGCATATATTATATTCTCATATTAATCGTGATAATTTTTATTTCGTCTCTCATTGTGAAAATGCACAGAAAATCTGGAATACTTGATGCAATATATGGAGCAAAAGTCAACAGCAATGAGATGTCCTCCACAACCAACTCAGTTAAAGAAATGTGCTTAACAGGAGTGGTAAATAGCAGTTGTGATGAGGATGATGATGATGGAGCAGCCGAGCTGGCATTACTAATAAAGAAATTCAAAAGGAGGAACCGCAAATACAGAAATATAGCTCTAAATCAAAAATTAAAAAATAGAGAGCACAATATGAAGACAAGCGAGGTATCAAAACTCACTCACTCTGAATTACTTATTTATTTCCACGAAGTGAATGGCTGTTTTGAACGACTTAGGGAGAAGTATGCCAAACTTGAATCACAAAAGGACACTTTGATAGAATTAAATGAACAACTTGACCAATTAGTTAAAACCTATCAAAGTAGGATCCCTAAGTGTGATAAGTGTCCAACATTCGAAGAAGAAATTAAAAAATCAGAAATTAATATAAAATCACTTGAAAATGAAATTCTGATTTTGAAAGAGAACGAAAATATTAGGAGAGAGAATTCTATCAAAAAGTGCACACAATTATTGAACGAAAATGAATCTCTCAAAATACAAGTTCAACAATGGTCAATAACTTTAGATAAATTTTCAAAAAGTGAGATGGTCCGCACCATAGTCTGAATTAAAATCAGCCAATATTGAGATGGTGAAGAGATGATTATTTTAATTCTGACTTGTTCAGCATGGTTGGCCGATTATATTTATGCCAAAAACACTATAAAATTCTCTAATTTTTTTGATTATATTAGGTTGGATCAAAAATAGTGTTTTGTTGGATATTAATACATTTGGTTATAATTTGGCTAACTCTATTTACACGGCTTCATTTCAAATTCAAGAGAATGTCATTTGAAAAGCTGTTAAATTTGATTTTGAGATATTTTGTTGCATACTTCATGGTCTGGTCAATCAAATTCAATTAATGATAATTTTAAGTGAAAAAGAAATTCAGATGCAGATTACACTGGTAATCTAGTTGATAGAAAAATTACTAGTTGAACGTGATTTTTGAGATATTTATTTACTGCATCGTTTTTCAAAGAAAATATCTGCATATTTTTCATTACAAATAATTTTCAAATAGCAGAATTTTTTTTCTCATATAACCCCTTCAAGAAAATCATTGTTGACCATATTTTCAGATTAGTCATTTTTATTTGATTTTAAATGACAAATTTTTGACTAATCCGACTCCCTACTAATTATCAAAAAGATAAGTAGTGATTGAAAAGGTGATAAGTGTTGATATTTAACATACATTACTCAAGAGAGTATATTTGAAAATTTTCTTTAGGAATTCAAACAAGAGTTATAAAACTTTTTTGTTGGGTAAAGATTTCATGACCATTTCTATATCTATCATATTTCTATCGACCATTGTTTATCAAATCTTAAATATAGTTTGTCGATATGTGGTACTATAATCAAGAACCATTTGTTTTTCATGTCACATTTTTTTGTAAAAATAAATAAATATCCAAAGTATTCACTCTCATTTAAAAGTCCTCACGGTTATGCATGGGTGAATTACTTGGATTTTTGATTATGTGATTCCATGCTCATTTAAAAGTCCTTACGGTTATGCATGTATGGAACGCATATCAAAATTAATTGATTAAATAGACAAGTTGATTCTAATCCCATTTAAAAGTCCTTACAGTCATGCGTGGTTAGAAGATATTTGATTTCATTTTAAAAAAAATTAAATTGGAATACTACTAATCTCATTTAAAAGTCGTAACGGTTATGCATGATTAGAAGATATTCAAATTCCTGATATAAATGTACCACAAGTTGATACAATTATATGATTTTATATTAGAACATCATTTCCATTCTTTCTAAAAGTGGAATGTGCGCCTAACAAGGGTAGTTATGATTTTTGTTTGATTTTTATTGAAGTCTAATATTTATATTCAATTTGAGTTTAATGTTGGATTAATATTGATCACTTTATCTCTATTTTTCTCTAACACTATTATTCTTTTGCTGATAACAAAAGGGGGAGAGAAAAGTTAAGATTTTGTCAAATAGAATCAAGCAAAAGTCAAATAATTTTTCCATTTGCATCTAGGCTCATTTATATATTTCTATTTGTATGCATATATGTAGGGGGAGCATCATGTAGAGAGGAAGCATTTAAATAGGGGGAGCAATTAAAGTATATCATTGATCAAAAACATTCAACACAGTCAAAATCTTAAATATATGTTTGTTATCATCAAAAGGAGGAGATTGTGGAATATGCGAGTATATGATTTTTGTTTGATGATAATAAACATATATATATTCATTTAAATGTATTTGTTAATGTACTATTCTATTTTTCATAGATTAAATAAATATTTGTTGAATAAAATAAATTACACAGAATTTGAATGAAATTTGAATTCAAACAAAAATTTTATTCAAACTCTGTGTAATTTATTTTATTCAACAAATATTTATTTAATCTATGAAAAATAGAATAGTACATTAACAAATACATTTAAATGAATATATATGTGTTTTTTTTATTATCAAACAAAAATCATATACTCGCATATTCCACAATCTTCCCCTTTTGATGATAACAAACATATATTTAAGATTTTGAATGTGTTAAATGTATTTGATCAATGATATACTTTAATTTCTCCCCCATTTAAATGCTTCCTCTCTACATGATGCTCCCCCTACATATATGCATACAAATAGAAATATATAAACAAATATTTATTACAATTTTGAATAGTACAAATTCAAGCTCTCGCTATACATATACAATTTTGATTCTAATTACATCAAAATTCAGTTTACATAATTTCTTTACTACATTTCACTCACACTCGTAGTTTATCTTCAACTTCATTCCAGTTAGAATCCAGCATCTGAGCAATCTGCAAAAATATTCACTAACGCAGTAAAATTGAAAAAGAAATATTTTTGCAATATAAAATAAAATATGGATTTTTGAAAATATTATTTGCCTCAGTTATTTGGGTTGTTCGTCACCATTCACATTTGAATTCATCATACACGAACAATGTGACATGCACAGTGTATCACTGTACATGCCACAAGGTCGTGCACATCGATATACACTTGATAATGCTACAGGAACAGGTGAGCACAGGTCAAACCCAAATGAAAAGCCGGGTTCAACTCACGTGCAATATAATTAAAATCACGACACGAGCACAAGGTCAAACCCGAGTCTTTGAAACTGGATTCAACTCAAGTGAAATTTCAAAAATCAACATGAATGGATGCAAAGACCAGCTGCAACATGAATGTCACAAGCATGAACACTGAAACACAAAAGGATCAGAGAACAAGTTCATATGTACTATATGGCAATGCACCAACCAGAAAATCAAGTTCAGTAAGGCAATGCACAAATGCAAGTGACTCAAGCAACATGTCCAGTTACAACTACAGAGACCAAGTTCATATGTACAGTGCAGACCACAAAGAAATGCCACCAAGCAAACAAAGACCAGAAAGTAGCAAGCTGAATCAACATAGCAACTCAAAGACCACAAGTGTACAACAACTACAAGCAGTGACAAAAGTGCAGACAGATTTGGAGAAATGACACAGAAAAAATGAAAAAAAAACAACAAGCAGCAGTGAACAAGTGTCACAGCAACCAATGTGCACCAGTGATGCAAGCTACAGATATAGTGGCAACTACACAAAACAACCAGACAACAACTCACATGTTTGAAACCACAATGCAGTATGTACATGAGCAAATACACAAGTACACATGAATGCAACGACACAAATCAAGCTATGACCACCAAGTACAACAATGTACAACTAAACCAATATTGCAAATGAACAAGAGGCAACAAGAATGGCCAGAAACAGTGAAACAGATCAAGCGACATGTAGAAGCAAATGTTGTCAAGACTCAGTACAACAATACAAACTGACTCGAAGAACTCCACTAACAAACTAACTCAAAGGACAGCAATGACCGGACAGTAGACATAACAGATGAGCAACAAAAGATCAGAGACAAAGTATGTACTCAAGTATACAACTACAGTCTCAATGTCAAAGAAACAACTCAGCATTGAATTGAATACATGGAGACAAGACCAACTACACAAAAGAAAGCTGTTGTATTCAAGTAACCAGAAATGCAGACCAACTGCACAATACAGCAATGAACTCGAGGCCGAGACTTAAAGGCATCAGAACTTCAACCAACACGAAATAGTATATACAAGCCTCAAATTCATAAACTAGATGATACAATCAAGTAAACAAACTCAGGAAAATGTACACAGTTCAACATGACTGAAAAAAGTTATAATACACAGTGAAGTCGAAATCACATGGAAGTATGACATGAAGCATGTACATGTGAGAACAGTGAAAACAGTGAAGCCGAAGATAGGGATAAACATAAAGATGGCCGAAGCCGTGTCAAAGCAGATATTAACCAAGTCGAAAATAAAAAACGTAATTTTTGAAAAAGTCAAACCAAATAAAAGAGGAAAGTTCTGTGCCGTTTGAAACAAGGAAAATCGAACGATTGAAAATCAAAACCGTGTGTATCAAGTTGTCACAGAAATCAGGAAAGCGGAAATTAGGAAAGTAACGAATTGATACGAACTAATTCAAGGAATTCAACTCCTATAAATATCAATCATCATCGGCAAATTAGATTATCGAGTTCAAGCAAGCAATTAAAACCAGTAACGAAAAAGATTACATACCGCAACAGTGAACTCGATCATCTCGAAGCAACCAAGTCCAAATTTCATAAAACGATCAAAGGAGCAGCTGCGAACGAGGCAAGCAACGCAAACCATCGATCATCAGAGAAGCTGCGAGCAAGAGCAACACCGGAGAATCATATTTGAAGAAAGCCCCAATTTGGATCGAAGAACGAGGCCCTGATTTAGTGGCAAAGGGGATCGACCGACATTTTCAATCACAAGCCAGAAAAGAGAACGGGATAAAGGAATAATAGAAGGGTCGGCCTTGTTAAAAGGGGTATTGGTTTTTTAAGAATTTATTCTTTATTTTTAAGGGTGTTTAATTGTTTTTTATTTGTTATTTTTACTTTTCGAGTCAAAGTATTGTTAAATCACCACCTAGGTTGCAGGTAGTGTCAGATTGTCTAGTTAGAATTAGTTCAGTGAGCAGAGTGTGCGAGTTTGCAAAACTCTATAGGCGGGAGCAGGGTTTGCGAGTTTGCAAAACTCTATAGGCGGGAGTAGCGGGTGCGAGTCTATTAGAGTGTTTGTAAGCGGGAGCAAGGATTTGCGAGTCTGTTAGAGTGTTTGTAAGCGGGAGACTGTTTAATTCTAATAGAAATCTGGGAATGCAGCAGTAGGTAGGGGTTGCCGAAGCTGGTTAAATTTTGTGTGTGATTTACTTTTCAGCATATTTATTTCTGCAGTTTGTTTTTACGTTTAATTCGAGAAAATTTGCTATTACCCTATTCACCCACCCTCTAGGGTTAATCTAGATCCTACACATTTTGCTGCTTCTGAATTCCACCTCAGAAAAACTGCTAACCAGAAAACTTCCTGCCAACACAGAATACTTCGAGCTGAACTGTTGACACCGATGCCAAAAACTTCCTAACCCAAAGTTCTTCGAGAAATTCGGACCTCAAGGCCAAACACAAATAACCAGCTGGACTCAGCCACATCACCGAAGCACACACGCTTCCTAACTCGTTCCAAAGGAAACATCTTCGGAGACATCCATATTCACTGCATCTCATCACGCAGCTACTACTTCCTGGGGTATCAAAATACCATCACACACATCTGTCAAATCGACAGATCCAAACTCAACTCATCCATCTTCAAAAATGAACTCTAAACCTTAACAGGCTACCTTCGGAGATTGATGAAATCTCTACACCATTGCACAACTCACTCGAGACAATATTAGGTCTACAGTCTCAACAAATACACTTCCAACCTCAACATTCAAACTCCAACCAATAGTAGTAGTCGCGTTACACACACCACTACCTTATCTACCTTTATAACTTATGTTGGAAAACCTGAACAGGTAATCCAACAGATAGGTAGAAATAATATATATATATATATATATATATATATATATATATCAAAACTACAAATACGCTCTCTCAAGATAGACACCACTCCAGAGCCTAGGTATTCACTCAACCTAATGCTCTGATACCACTTTTGACGACCCGCCATTCATCTCCACAGAATGACGCATCATTAATAAGAAAGAAAGGGATAGAGAATAGAAAGAAAGAGAAGAAGAAGAAGAAAACAACACATCAGAATCTAAACAGCGGAACGAATAAATTATATTAATAACATAAGTGTTACATAGATATACAACAACTATCAGAGTTACATAGATAATACAACACATACTAGACAGTTATAAACACCTGTCTAGTTATTAGAACATGGTACAAAACAACTCAAACAACGACTCAGAGATACCAACACAGCGGATACTAGATAACTACAACGCAGAAGCCTCCTGCTCCATTTACTCCTCCATAACTTGTCAAAGCTAACCTGAATCCCTTGGCTACTCGTAAAAATTTGAGTACCCAAGAGTTTATGAAAAACAAAAATAAACACCGGGTCAGACATGGGTCTGGTGTGAGTAACAGGTTAAAGTTGTTTAACTTTCAAAAATCTTTTAAAAAGAAAGGTATCACGTAAGAATTCCCACACATAAACATGGAAAAGTTTTTACCTTACGCTAACCAAAACATTTGATAGGAAATCCGATGATATTATAATAGTGCTAGGGTTTTCAAATAAATATGAAATAGCCGAAATTGTTACATTCATTAAATTCCAGCTACTAGTCATAAAAGTGGGTAATACAATCAAAACCGTTGGCACTTATTGGATTTTGGATTCCATACAATGCCAGGGCTACTGGGGTATCGTCCGTCACAGTACGTGGCCTAGATCACCGTACCGAGGAGTACGCCCGCTCCCCTGCAACACAAGGCCGGAACCATCCCTTACTGGACAGTCCCGAACAAGACAACCTCGGCAGTTGTCGCGAACCAACCGCCCACACAGCCGAATAAAAAGGGACTTTTAGACAGGGGTAAACCTTGCCCTCCAGTGGGAGCTACCCACGAAGCCTTGCTGCTCCTCCCCTGTTTTAGCCATTCCCGGTTGATGAGGCTTGAGGCTGCGATTACCATTATAGGACACATCACTTAGAATGCCCATCGTCCGCCTGACGATGTTCTGAAAGCATTCAATCCATACAAGTTCGTTCCGGGTTCGAATGAAACCAAAGGCATTATCTCGTTACACTCATTTTGGAATCACCCTCAGAGTTAACGACGATAACCCTTGCACTCTGAATCTTCATCTCGAACCTATAAGTACTATTCCGTCAAACTCATTACGGAATCACCCATAGAGTTATACTGACGTATAGTTCTTACATGTCGAGTCTTCACTTGCTCCACTTGAATTCACGACCTAACGTTTAATTTGGATCGATGTGGTTTTCGAATATCCAAATATGGAAACCCGGTCCCGGTCTCATCGAAATCCAAAGCGTGTCTTTTAGGTCCAAGTTGTTTTAAAGTTTAAAATAATTCAATTACATTATCTATATACACACAGATAGATAATTCATATCATCACAATAGATAGTCAACATTATCATCACAAAAAGGTAATCCATATTATCATCACAAATAGATAATCTACATTATCATCACCATAGATAATTCATATCTTAGTGCAACAAATGCGTCCATATCACACAATACTAATCTCATTTCTGAGATTCAGACCATTTAAGTCAAACCATATCATCCATTCATAAGCAAAGATTTACTTTATTATACTTCAATTAATTTTAAAATAAATTAAATTAATTACTCCCAACTCTAATTAATTTAAAATGAATTAAATTAATTACTTATCTTTAATTAATTTAAAATGAATTAAATTAATTACTTCATCATATAAATCTTGCTTAGCTAACTATTAATTAATTACAAATCAATTAATTAATCCTCAAATTAATCACCTTAATTAATTATCCTTTAATTACATTCAAGTAATTATCTTTAATTAATTTCCACAAATTAATTTATCCTTAACCAAACACAGTAATTAACCTTTAATTACTTCATTAATTAATTAATTATAATTAATTACATTAATCCTTAATTAATTACATTAATTAATTACTTCATTAATCACTTATCATTAATTAATTAATCTTAATTAATTAATCCTTAATTACATCATTAATTATATTAATTAATGATCCTTAGTTACATTTTAATTAATTACTATATTAAGTAATTAACCTTAATTAAAACAAAATTATTAATCACTTTTGATTAATCACATTCAGTTAATTAACTAACCTTAATTACTTTATTTTAACTACTCCTAAATTAATTACATTTAATAATAAATTATATCTATTAATCAACCCTGATTAATCTCATTAGTAATTAATTACCCTTAATTAATTACATCACTTAATAATTTTCAAATGACTTAATCAATTAATGCTTAAATTAATTACATTAAGTAATTAATTATTAATTACTTTCACAAAGTAATTATCCTCATTATTAATTACACAAAGTAATTAATCCCAAAATACCATACTTCAATTAATTACCTCCAATAATTTACTTAACTTAATTACTTCTCTAAGTAATTATTCATCATTGATTACTTATCAACCCATACAATGATTATTTTAAATTAATTAAACTTAATTAATTAATTTAATCTAAGCAAATTAATTAATTAATTACAATGAGTAATTAATAACCTTAATCAACTTCACAAAGTAATCATACTTAACCAAATTCCGTAATTGATTATCTAAATTAATTAATCCAATTAATTATCCAAATTAATTAATCCAATTAATTATCAAAATTAATTACATTAATTAATTAATAAATAATCACAAGTTAATGACCTTTATTAACTCATCATCAATTATTTAATTACCTTTTTCTAAGTAATTAAATTAATTAATACTAATTACAAAATTAATTAACCTTAATTAATTTATTTCAAATAAATTAAATTAATTAATTAATTAAATTATTTAAATTACCTTACTAATTTAATGAATTAAAATTCATTAAATCTTTAATTTACTTTAAAATAAAAAAATTCTTATTAATGATTTATTATCATTAACAAAGTAATTTTAAACAATTTACTTTAAAATTTCTTTTCAAATTTCATTTTAAAATTTTAAATTTAAATTGAAAACCAAACTTAACTTTATCAAAATTTTAAAAACATTCTAAAACCTTTTTAAACTTATGCTAAATAATTTCTCGTTTTATAAAAGGAATCTAAACCCATATTTATTTAAGATACAAATCATATTTAAATTATGATTCAATATCAAAAGCTGTTTAAACATTTCAAAATTTTAAAAACTTCTTATATTTTCAAAACATGATTCAAATTTGAATCTTGTTTCCAGATTTAAACTAACGTTTAAATCTTCTACTCAAATTTTAAAACCTTATCTTAAAATTCAATTTAATTAAACACCTTTAAAGTTGTTAAACATTTTACTTTTAAGAAAAAGTTTGAATTAAATTTAAAAACTGGAATTCAAATCTCAGTTTGAAATTCATACTTCGAATTTTAAATTTAAATTCCTGTTTTAAAAACCCTGTTCTAGATTTTTAAAAGGTTAATTTTCTTTTGATCTGAAAATATGCAGGATTTCCGTGAAACCCTGTAAACATTTTAAATTTGAATAAGTTTGAATTAAATTTAAAAATTGGAATTCAATTGGATTGAAAACCATACTTTAAATTTGGTTTTAAAAGTCTTGTTTAAATCTGCATTCAGTTTTTAAAACAATTCTTTGAATTGAAAATACAGGTTTTCAAAAACCTGTAAACTCAGAAAATAAACCCGAGCTTCCTTTTATATTACTTCGGGTAAACCCCTTCAAAACTTCGAGCAATTACTTGAATTACTCGAGTAAAACTCGAGTCAAAGCATAGCAACCCCCAAATCTTCCACCTGATACACCATTCTTCACCGTGCATATGCACGGTGGCTCTGGCCATCTCCGGCCTCCACCAATACATCGAACAAGTCGACGTTCAACCCTGAAACCCATCACGACCATTAAAACCCCACTAGCATCACGAAATCAAAATTCGAACACCACGAACAGAATCTGGAAGCAACAGGCAACCTTCACCAAACCGAAAAACTTCCTCGTCCTAGCTCCTCCGGTCACCGGAGGCGTTGGAACTCCGTCCACCTCTTCTTCAACACCCAAGCCTCCATTACTCCAAGAATTGTTGAACTCGATCGTTCCTTGACTGCGTGATGATCGAAATTCCCAGACCAGTTAAAAATTAGGTTTATAGACTTCGTCAACCTCCCATCGCCTCCACCGAGCCCTGTTCACTCTCCTGGCATTTTTGCGACACCCCCTGATCACCCCACTACCACCACCAAGAACCCCAAACACTTCAATCAACTTGATCATCATAGATTGACCAAAACCCAATTCCTGTTCAAATGAGTACTGCAATCCCAATTCCTAACTAAACAATATGATTTTAGTTTTAAAAATCATCTTTTTGTTTAAGTTTTCAGTTTACAATACTGAATTTATATTTTATAACGTTTGAGTTTTCAAGTTTATTTAACATACTCTGATGTTTCAAATTTTACAGAGTAAATCACCAATTTTGTTTTTACTTAACAATTTTTTTTTAAACTATACCATGGTATCTTTAACATAGTTATTTCAGGACCTTAACAAAATATTTAACTAGAGCAAGAGGATTTTTTTTTAGAAACAGGACCTGGAACTAGAATCAGAGGAAGCACAGTCACATACATGCATGTATTAAACATCCAAATACACAGAAATCCATCAATATTCATCAACACAAACATATTTAACTTAGAAGAAAAAAACATGCAACAGATTCAAACTTAATCTTTTTAAGTTAGTAATGTTACTCACCTGAACAAATGATGACAGAGCCTTAAATTTGAAAACTGTTTTGAAAGCTCTTTCTTCTATGCTTTAAAACTGAGTTGAAGATTTTAAAACTTGAGTTGCTTTTGAAATCTTTAATCTGAAATGCCATACTTCATTGCTCTTGATAAAACTTGAGTGCTTACTGTTAAAAACTTGCATGCAGGCCTCTAGTTTAAAGAATGTAGGCAAGCTTGCTTTTGATTTCCAGAATGTTGAAATGCAGAGGCTACTTATTTTGATTTTGAAATGAATTTCAGGTGCAGGCTTTTGATTTTCTTTATACTTTGAGGAAGATAGTACATGCTCTTGATTTACATAGTGGATTGCAGGATTAAACATGCAAGTTTTCGATTAAGGAAGGGTTTTAAGATTTTGATAATACTTGCATGCTTTATCTTTTTGAAAAGAAAAATGTACAGGCTTAAGAACAGGTTGAAGAAAAATGATATTGCAGAGGATGTTGATTATAAATTTGAACATTATTTTATTCTGGATTTTGAATAGATTATCAGCCTGAAACTTTTCTTTTTCTTAACTTTGGAAAAAAAAATTAGAAAAGGTAGAGCTTAAAGAAAACATGTTTTAAATGAGTGTAATTGATTTTTTTCAAAATAAAAAAAAAATTAAAATAGAAGGACACATGTAAAAAGAACTAACACTTGTCAGATTAAGTAGATTAATTGTGTACAATTGTCTCATTAGTTACTTAAGATGCTAACACTTGTTTTATACATATGTTACTTATTTTTATTTAATTTAAAGATAAATGAAATCCTCTTTTCTTTATTAAATACATATAAAGTAGTTTCATAATAAATGTATATGTATTTTTTTTATTTTTTTAATGAAATAAAACAATTTATAAAATGATGAAAGCTTATTTATAAAATTTAACTATGTTAATTCATTTGAATTTCAAAAAGAATTCAAATCCAAATGCCATTTATACCTTTAAAAGTTCCAATTCAAAACTAATTTATATTAATCATATTTTAATTTTAAAATAATAATATTTTCTTTTTAAACATATCTATATTTATACATTTATTATTATTTGAAAATAACATATTCATTAATTTAAATAATTTATAAAAGAAATCATAAATTACGTATCTTATTTAACTTATTTAAATGCATTAATGTTTTTAATATATAAATGGTATTTTAAATTTACTTATATAATTCAAATTATCAAAATGAATATTAGAATTTTAAAACAAGATTTTATTTGTTTATTATACTTCAAATCAAAACTTATCTATCTATAATATATATAAATATATATATATATATATACACACACACATTATAAGTAGGAAAACATTTTATTAGTTTTTAAAAGATAAGATTTACCAATTAAACATCTATTTAATTGGATTATTAAATCAAGTTAATTTTTATTAACAAAATTTTATCAAATCAATTTGATTTTAAATACAGATTATTAAATTGATATTGCTAAAATTTCCGGGATATCACATATAAGCTCCATCCGAACTGGTGTTCAACGTTTGAATCTCCAGCAGTCGAATACAAGAGAGGTATTTGATGTCGATTTTCAATCGCTGGACTTTGGGTCGTGACATTAATTTTCAAAAGGACCGATCCAACGATCACCATGTTATCGCCCCACCACAGGCCGATCTGGCCTTCGACACTTGAAGGGAAATTGTGCATGGCAATGAGATAGAGGCATCCAATGGTGGAATTTGGGTTCAGCGAGGTGTGGTGATGGCTACGGCCATGTGAACCTCGAGTTGAACTTTAAATTCAACGACGAGCTACGGTGGGTTTGAGAAGGTGGGTCCTGAAGGAAAAATATGGGGAAGGTGGAGGGCTAGCTTCGACGTGAGTATGGTGGGCTCCGATGGCCCGTGGCAGAAAGAAGGAGAGGATGAACGGAAATAAGGTTTTAGGCTCATTATCAAGCTATAGGACGAGTGGAAGGGCAAGGTTAAGTTCGTTGGGACCGTAGTGGTCGAGGCAATCATTTGGCAGAGTTTGGCGGCGTCCGATGCCCTGTGGAAGTGACGACGATGAGTGGAAGTGCATCATTGGTGGGTACAAACGCCTGAGAAGAAGGGGAATGTGATTTGCTTTATTAAGGTTAATTTTAAAAGTTAATGATAGGGCTAAGGAATTTATATATATTAAATTCTATAAGCTTGTAAATTAATATCTTGTTCATTTTAGGTCGAAATCAGACGCGATCATTCGCGTTGCACTTATATCATCGAGATGTATGATATGAAACTAGCTTGGATAGATTTGGAGCTTGTTCCGGTTAAATTTGAATCCTATTTCAATATTAATTCAAAAATGAAATGTTTTGGCGATTATTAAAAATCAACGTGAGTAAATCTCACTCACTTTGGATAACTGGTTTTACTTTAAAGTGTTAAAGTTATTTATTGTTTGATTGGATGGATTGGTAAATTATTAACAGTCGGATGCCATATTATTATATATACAGCAGTATATATTAGTAGTTGGGTATATTCCTACTGTTGGAGTGGATAAATGCAAAAACCACTCCGATTTGATTTGATTATCCCAAAACACTTCGATCTGATTTATGTGTTATGAATTGTGAGGTCATGAAGATAACAGAGATGGTGATCTTAAAGGAGATTCGTTTTGTTCAGACACAAACAACTTGTATGGATGAATGCTATCATTGCATCATTTCCTGGAAGGCAGTGTTAGCATTCCAAGAATGAACGATATTCTTAAGGTAATATGTAGCCTCAAGCCTCATCAACTGCGAATGACTAAAAACAAAGAGATGCAACATGGCTATATGGTTCGCTCCCATTAGGGTATGATCATCACTCATCTAGAGTGGACATTTATCATCACTTTCATTTGTATGTGTTTCGAGGCTCATTGGTGGTTACCACATCAGTACTATCCAGTAAGGGTTGGGCTAGTCTTATGTTGGCAGGGATCGATAGGTTCGATCTCGGTACATTTTTCTAGAGGTTTACTCTGGTGGCGGTACCCCAATAGCTATGTAATTGTATGGAATCCAATATCCTCTACGAGCCTGTTCGTTTTTAGATGTGCCCAACTATGCTGAAACATGAGATGCAAGCATTTTAGCTATTTTATAATTTATTTTCTATAGACATTATTATAATATCAGATGATTTGACATAAAATATTTTAATTATCATAAGGCAAACACATGTCGTATTTATGTGTGGCATGGTCCTTTGTTTTCGAAGGATTTTGATAATAGTAATAGATTAAATTGAGTGTGTTTTCTCACGCTGTTTTTCCAGACTAACTCGGGTGTTATTTTATTATAATGCTCGGGTGAGACCGAGTATTACAGATTCGGATTAGGATGCTATGGAGCTCAGGAGATGAGCTAGAGGATTTCATTCATATTACACGTACTTGGTTATTTCCGCCGTTTGTGTTATGTTGCATATTCATTACCTGTGAGGACAAGTTATTATAACTGTCCTGATTTATAGTTGACTGTTGTACTCTAATGATTGTATGTATATTAAAGTTATAGTTTCTTTGTATAAAGATCTTTTATTATATATTATATTTAGTTCCGCTGCGATTGTGAGATTCTGTATTGTTGTTTTCTGTTTCTTCTCCTATCTCTTCTTCTTCTTCACCCCTAGCAACCCGTATTTCCAGCACTTGAATATTCGGCATGCTATGCAGTGAATGTATTGATGTCGATTTTTGAGGATCGAAAATCTCTGGTTCGTTTCAGTGGTATCAAAGCTTAGGTTAAGCGAACACCTAGGCTTTGGTAGGGATTACTCATTAGAGATAGAGTCAGTAGTACCCTAGAATGAGTTGAGTGTATTATAGATACAAGCGCGTATTTGTTAGTGAATATAAAAATGTTTTATATCATGTTAATTTATTTGTTGAGTGGCTTATGAATCCTGGTTGATATGTGGGATGCCATGATGTTGGAACGGGTTTCTAAACACTTGAACCAGGCAAACCGACAGAGTATTGTTTTGAAGTAGGTAAATGAAATAATTTTACCCAAACTATATTTTGATATGAAAGGAATAGCTTTCATATATTTTTATAGTATATTGGTGTGTTTGGTTGTTATTATTATAGTCCAAACAAGATTATAAAATTGAAATGGATATATATAACCAAATAGAGATTGTATAAGAACGATTTATGCGAATGAATGAAAATAAAAATGAATTCAAGCCAGAATTAGAAATTTAAATCCCGAAAGGTTTGGAAAATATTTTTTTGTAGTGTTGTGAAAATAAAAATAGTATTATTTTGAAAATATTTTGGAATAAAAATTGTTTTAAATGAATTTTGGAAGTGATAAAGCACTAAACTCACTGCAATTGCTGGAAAATAATTCCAATTATGATCATGACATCATCGGTGTTCATTTTTGAGTTTCTAAGTGAAAGATTGCTACCATAATAATTTGATATGAATATGTTGTTTAGAAACAAGTGTTGTTTTGAAAATTCTAAAGGGAATTTGTTTTGGATAAAACCAAATTGATTTTGAAAATTCTAAAGGAATGATTTGTTAAAATAAAAGAGCTATATATATTAATTGAAATAAAACCGGGTATTTAAATTCTAGAATTCTAATATAGATGTGGAAAGAAACATCAGGAAATAAGTTTTGAACTGATAATTTGAAAATTGATGAAGATAAAAAGAAAGATATGAAATTTTAATTTGAAATTGAGTTTTAACTTAACTTAAAATGAATGGCATGAATGGAGATATAACTTAAGATAGGTTAAATAAAAATCGATTTAGATTTGAAATGATATCAAATTGAAGTTAATACAAAATTTGAGTTGTAAAAGATTTTATAACGATAAGTTATATATTTTAAATGGGATTAACTCAATTCAAGTTAAATAAAGAGATTTCTTGAGTGGAAATTAGAATTTGAATCGCATAATGGAATTGGATTTGACACGTGATAAAGTGAATGTGAACCCAAGTACAAAAAAAAGAGAAGAATTAGACTTAGTTTAAATTAAATGGATTGGAATTTGATTGCAATAAAAATGAACTTAAGTATATGGTCGAAGAGTTTATATAATAACAAATTAAGTTAAGTTAATATAGATATTTGAATGGAAATTTGACTTAAGTAAATTCATGGGAGGGGCCATTAAATGGAATTGAATTTAAGTCAAGATAAATAAAGTGATTTTTGGAAATGAAACTTAACTTAGTTAAGTAAATTGGAAGTAAAATAATTGGAATTAATTAGTGAATTGAATGTTTAAAATAAGAATTGAGTTATAAATGAAATTTGACTTAAATATATTTTAAAATGTTGTCGAATAGAATAGAATGGATTGAAATGGTGAGAGCATAAGTTATACATGAATTCAATTTAAGTGTAAATTGAATTTGGTCGGGAACAGAATGGAATTCATTTTAAGTAAATAATTTATGAAATGGTTCATAAATAAATTGGCATGGATTGGATTGTTGTTGAATATAAAATAAAGTGAATAAGATTTTGTGAATTAATTGGTTGAGAATCCATTTGAAATGGATATGGGCATATTGTGTGTGAATTGAATGCCAGTAAATTATTTTGTGAATCATTCTAATTGAATGAAATGGTATATAAACCGATTGAAAGTAAATAGCAGAATGGAAGATTATGACTTGAATTCAAGTGAGTTGTGTATGAATCAATTAAAATTTTAATGTATATGGATCAAATTGGAAGTCAATAATTATGACGCCCTACCTCTATACTCACACTAGCCAAGAACACTACGGGTAATGCCGTCGGCTAGCATGAAGAATAAGGCTGTTGTGGAGCGACGATCTGTGTAATTGCTTTGTGCGAATACCGATATGTCAGATAGTATTATATGCAAGGAAATCTGACAAATCAATTACAAACTCAAAACTACTACACAGTAGTTGTATGATCTTCGAAAACAAATATAAAATAAGCATAACATAAATCTGTCACATATATACATATCACTAAGGCGAAAACAAATATGAATATAATACATAAAACTGTATATCAAAGTAATGGTCATAAAAGATCCACTACACCACAAAAGAATAGGTTCAAGTCCTAGACAAAAGAATAAGTATACATGAAGGAGTCTCTGTCTCGAATGTATAAAAGCAAAAACCACTACGCTAAGTAGTTAGCCAAAAGTCAGATGACAGGCCCAGATAAGAAGTCAAGTAGAAGCACCTGAAATACCTCGGTTTGACCCGAGTATTATTTAAGAGAAAAATAATAAACGGATCGGTCTAGCTATAAATATCATATAAAATGAGATAGGATAAGAGATACGACAAAAATGTATGATAACATTAATGCCATACTGTGACAAGTATACATTAAATAACAACAAAAATCATACTATATTTCAAATTTTCTCAAACACCAAAAAGAATGTCATATTCTTTATTTTACTCACCCAGCCACAAATATTGATACAGCTTATCAATATAAATCACAAAAATTGGTGAAACACAAATTCTAGAAATCATCTATAAGAAATCCAGAAATCAAAAAGGGGGGCCTATCAAAAATGGGAGCATGAAAACTCACCAACACGTATATCACAAACGGGATGCTATCCGATGGTTGCTAACCATAGAGCCGGTGGAACGACATAGTATAATAACGGTACGCTTGAGGAACCTGGAACTCGAATAATTCAGAACAATGATAGTACAACAGCGGTGCGCCTGATGAACTTAAAACTCAAATAATTCGAATCAATGATGTAGTACAATAACGGTACGCCCAATGAACTTGAAACTTAAATAATTCGAAAACGACGTAGTACAATAACGGTATGCTTAATGAACCCAAACTCCATAAAAGAACATGGGTCTCTATCCCATAAAAGTGAGTCGAAACTCTAAAGAGCCCATAGGCCACTAGCCTGTAAAAGAAATGAGACGAAGCTCAATAAAATGAGGCACAGTCCCCCACATGGACAAAGAGACATCACATATCGCTAGTATAAACTATAAAATGATCGTCATTGATCAATAAAATGTGTGAATTACACTAAACTAGTAAATAAATGAGTTTAGCTTCATGTCCCATAACCACTAGCTTAACTTAAATATTTACGAACAAATTGTAGATTTCCACTCGAGAATTGTCACAAAGTTCAATAGAACAATTCCAAGAATTAACAGACAAAGTAAACGTAAGCATTTCATACCATTTGTTTTGCTATGTCATTTAGTTAGATTTCTCATACGAATGAGATAGTGGTTTATATATACTAATAGACTAGAAAACGGGTTTAAAAACGAGCTTTGTATTAAAAGCACCGTTGAAATCATTTTTGTGAAAGAGTTTGAATATTTACTACTAGTATAGAAACCTTTCTATTTTAAAGTGACAAATCACAGAAATGATTGTAAAAACAAATCAATCACCAAAAATCCACATTTGACAACATGAATTAAAACCGTAAAAACCGATATCAAATCCATAAATGGACATTCCCAAAAATCCATAAAAGAAGTCATCAAAGTCGACAATAAATGACAACAACTATCCGGAACAAAAAAAACCGATAAAAATTGTAAATCCACTCAAAAACAGCAAAAATAGGCAAAATTGAACAGTTCCAGATGTCTAGTAGATATAGCCAGAAGTCTGGCCCTACATTCTAGAAATATATATGTTTTTTTCTCCTTTCCTTTTTTAATTCCAGAACCCTTCCAGACTTCTGGTTGGTTTGGACCGGGCTTCTGGTCCTAGTCTCTGCTGTTTTTCTTTTTCTATCATATTTTTTTTCATCTACTACTCATTGTCTTGAAAATTTTTACTCGTCAAAATTTCCAATAAAAATCAAGTTGTTATAACAGATAGACCATAGTTTATCTAGTTGTTTTGGTTGATAACATAATGTAACTATGAAATGAATCCTTAGTTGATTATCAAAGTTTGTTAAAGTGGTATTTTCATTTCTTTTCAATAACAAGTTAAATCGAACAAGTTAAATCAAACAAGTTAAACTAGTGCTTGGATTTCAATTGCTTGCTCTCTCATTATTTGCAAGAAAAATTACACACCTAGCTCAGGTAAACTGAGGCCAGATATACCACCCATGCACTGCCTTTCGGGCTTATGTGAGGGGAGTACAGAGCATAGCGAGTGCACACACTTTCGTGCATACACTTATCGAACGTAGGTGATTTTTATTAAATCTGTTCTTTTTTTTACATGTGTTCCATACATGCATAACCGTGAGGACTTTTAAATGAGTATGAAAGCACATAATCAAAAATTCCAAGTAATTCACCCATGCATAACCATGAGGACTTTTAAATGAAAGTGAATACTTTGGATGTTATTATATATATATATATATAATATATATATATACATATACATATATCTTTTTTTTAAAGGAGAGAGTTTTGCAAAATCATCTTAGCACCATTTAACTTAGAAGACAAAAATGTTATATTCTTTACTTTAAATTTACCACTTTTTAAACAAAGATTTTCAATTAGAACATACTTTATAATTAGCATAGATGAACCTTCCTATATACTAGTTAAACCATTGTTATTTGTAATCAAACTTCATTTTTATTTTTATTTTAAGACAAATAAATTTTCAAAAATTTCAATTTATTAACCAAAACTTATACTTATCCCATAGTGTTTCTTCAAAAATAAATCAAAATGGTTAAAAGAAAATGTTTTTGAGATTTAGGAGTTTTGAGATTTTTTTTTTTGATGAAAATGAAAATTCAAAAAAATGCCATGAAAAACTAAAAAAAATGAAAATGAGACTCCCCCCACACTTAATTTTGACTGTGTCCTCACAGTCGATGCATGATATAATAGTGTAACGGGGAAAAATATGTACACATTTACAAAAGAGGGTTAACATTCTTACTAGACGTAGCTTGGCTCATGAAGGATCATGAGCTCCTCCTCTTGGTTACCGGGCAATTCCAAGAAGGGTTTTAAACGATGACCATTGACTTTGAAAATTGATCCATCCTTTGGGTTTTCTATTTCTATGGCACCATGTGGAAAAATAGTTCGTACCACAAATGGTCCAGTCCACCTTGATTTAAGTTTCCCAGGGAATAAATGAAGTCTCGAGTCATATAAAAGAACTTTCTAGTTAGGAAAAAATGTTTTCCTTAGGATTGACTTGTCATGAAAAACTTTGGTTCTTTCTTTTGTAAATTTTCTCGTTTTCATACGCGTCGTTCCTAAGTTCTTCGAGTTCGTTGAGTTGTAGTTTTCGATTTTCGCCAACTTTTTCAAGATCAAAGTTTAAGTTTTTTATTGCCCACAACGCTTTGTGTTCAATTTCAACGGGTAAATGACAAGCTTTACCGTAAACTAAACGAAATGGGGACATCCCAAGGTTAGTTTTAAAAGTAGTACGGTAAGCCCAAAGCGCGTCGATCAATTTCTGAGACCAATCTTTTCGATTTTTATTGACAGTTTTCTCCAAGATTTGTTTTATTTGTCGATTTGAAACTTCAACTTGGCCACAAGTCTGAGGATGATATGAAGTGGATAACTTGTGGGTTATCGAGTATTTTTTCATTAAAGTTTCAAAAGAACGGTTGCAAAAATGGGTTCCGTTATCAGTGATTATTGTGCGAGGTGTGCCGAACCTCGAAAAGATATTTTCTTTGAGAAATTTCACAACAATTCTATGGTCATTGGTTTTGCAAGGAACGGCTTCGACCCATTTTGAAACGTAATCGACAGCGAGAAGGATATACAAGTTTCCGAAAGAATTGGGAAAAGGTCCCATAAAGTCAATACCCCATACATCAAAGATTTCGATCGTAATAATGGGGTTTAAAGGCATCATATCTCGTCGAGAAATTCGTCCAAGCATTTGACATCGATCACAAGTTTTACAAAATTCAAACGAGTCTTTGAAAAGAGAAGGCCAATAGAAACCACACTGAAGCACTTTTTCCGCAGTTTTTCGAGGACCGAAATGTCCACCGCACGCTTGATCATGGAAAAACGAAAGAACACTCCTTATTTCATTATCCGGAATGCAACGTCGGATGATTTGGTCAGGACAATATTTGAACAAGTATGGATCGTCCCAATAGAAGTATTTCACCTGGGACATAAATTGGCATTTGTCCTGTTTGGACCAAGATGAGGGAGTTTGTTTAGTGACTAAGTAGTTCACTATATCAGCGTACCATGGATCGATCGAAATTGAAAGAAGTTGTTCATCGGGGAAGTTTTCATTGATTGGCAAAGGAGATGGTGCATTCGAAAGACGAGATAAGTGATCGGCTATGACATTATCAAATCCTTTTTTGTCTTTGATTGTAAGGTCAAATTCTTGAAGTAAAAGGATCCAAGGAATCAAACGGGATTTAGCATCCTTTTTAGCGAAGAGATATCGAAGCGCAGAATGGTCAGTGTAGACCGTAATGTGTGAACCTATCAAGTAAGGTCGAAACTTTTCAAGCGCAAAAACGACAGCTAGAAGCTCTTTTTCAGTTGTTGTGTAGTTGAGTTGAGCATCGTTCAAGGTCATACTCGCGTAGTAAATGACATGAAGGATCTTGTTGATGCGTTGTCCCAAGACAGCACCAACGGCAAAGTTTGAAGCGTCGCACATTATTTCGAAAGGAAGATCCCAATTGGGTGCGCAAATGATTGGGGCAGAAATGAGTTCGCTCTTAAGTCGTTCAAAAGAAGAGATACAATCAGAGTTAAAGTCGAAAAAACGTATTTTCCAAGAAGGGTCGTCAAAGGACGGGCGATTTTGCTAAAGTCTTTCACAAAGCGATGGTAAAAGCCAGCATGTCCTAGAAATGATCGAATGTCCTTAATGGATTTGGGAATAGGTAGATTTGCAATGACATCGATTTTTGCTTTGTCTACTTCAATGCCTTTATTTGAGATGATATGTCCAAGGACTATGCCTTGTTTGACCATAAAGTGGCATTTTTCCCAATTCAAAGTCAAATGTTTTTCTCTACATCGATTTAGAACCAACTCGAGATGATGTAAACATTGGGAAAAAGAATCGCCAAAGATTGAGAAATCGTCCATGAAAACTTCTAGAAAGCGTTCTATCATGTCGGAAAAGATTCCAACCATGCATCGTTGGAAAGTCGCAGGAGCGTTACATAGTCCGAATGGCATACGTCGATAAGCGAAGGTACCGAATGGACATGTGAAAGTTGTTTTCTCTTGATCTTCGTGAGCGATTGGAATTTGGTTATAGCCAGAATAACCATCCAGGAAACAGTAAAATTCATGGCCGGCTAAACGTTCGAGCATTTAGTCAATGAAAGGAAGAGGAAAGTGATCTTTACGTGTTGCGGCATTTAGTTTTCGGTAGTCAATGCAAACACGCCAACCCGTTTGAGTACGAGTTGGAATAAACTCGTTTGAATCGTTCTTGACTACGGTTAGCCCGGAATTTTTTGGTACAACGTGAATTGGGCTAACCCATGAAGTATCGGAGATTGGGTAAATGATTCCGTTGTCGAGAAGTTTAAGAATTTCATCACGTACCACATCTTTCATTTTTGGATTAAGCCTTCGCTGCGCGTCACGAGTAGGCTTGGCATCGTCGATTAAATGGATGCGATGTTGAACAAGAGTGGGACTAATTCCCTTTATATCGGAAATCGACCATCCAATTGCTTCTCTGTTTTTCGAAAGAATAGAGAGTAACGAGGTTTCTTGATCAAGAGAGAGAGTTGCGGAAATTATGACGGGTAACGTTTCATCTTCACCTAAGTATGCATAATTAAGGTGATCGGGAAGTGGTTTGAGGTCCAACTTCGGGAGTTTTTTAATCAAAGAGTTGGATAGAGATTCGGACTCATCTTGAAGCGATTCAAAGGGAAGAGTTTATTCAATCTCGTTGGGAATTTCGGGAAACAACTTTTCGTACTCGGCTTCGCGTTCGTTGTTAAGGTCAAGTGTCTCGTTTTCAAAGTTTTAATGAATGGCACTAACTTCCAACGTTTCGTCATGCGGTTCATTCGATTGGCTTTCAAGATTGAAAATGTTAAGATCCAAAGTCATGTTTCCAAAAGATATTTTCATTGACCCGTTACGACAATTGATTAAGGCATTTGAGGTGGCTAAGAATGGTCGGCCTAAAATCAACGGAATTTGAATCGAGGGATTCGTCACGGGTTTCGTTTGGAGAACGATAAAGTCAACGGGGAATATAAATTGCCCTACTCGAATGAGCACGTCTTCGATTTCTCCCACAGGCTTCTTAATGGAACGATCGGCAAATTGAAGCGTAACTTTCGTGGGTTGAGCTCACCTAAGCCTAATTGTTCATACACGGAGTATGGAATCAAGTTACACTCGCGCCTAAGTCTATCAAACATTTGTTAATGTCTTGTCTCCAATTGTACACGAAATCGTAGGGCAGCCAGGATCTTTGTATTTAACGGGCATGGATTGGGACAAGACTTCACTCAAACTAGCGGCTAAGAAGACTTTTTTGGGCACTTGAGTGTGTCGCTTTTGGGTGCACAAGTCCTTAAGAAATTTCGCGTAAGTGGGGACTTGCTGAACGATGTCAAGAAGAGGGATGTTCAATTTTACTTGTTTAAAAATTTCCAACATCTTTTCCATTTGGTCCGAGTGTTTCTTTGATCGAAGACAATGTGGAAATGAAACACGATACTCGGTAGGTGGGTCTACTCGAGCAGAAGAAGAAGAATTTTGATTGTCGTTCGATTCGACATTTGGCTCCACGTTCTGTTCTGAGTCGTTCGTTGTTTTAGAAGTGTCGAGAAAAGTTTCCGGTGAATCATTTGGATTAACGACTTGATTATCGATTTGTTTACCAGAACGGAGAGTTGTGATAGCATTCAACTGGGTGACATTGCTATCTTGAAAAACATGGGCTTGATTTGAATTTGCGTTTTGATTCTGGGATTTGGAAGGGGCTGGCTTGGGAATGTTCCTCGTTCACGTTCACTTATAGACGTGGCTAATTGACTCATTTGCATTTCGAGTTTTGCAATCGATTGGTTTGTGTTTTGCATATATGAAGTCAATAAAATTTGCAAATTGCTGTTTGATTGAAGGCTTTGAGTAGTTGCCTTAGCCAACGTTTCAAGAGTCTTCTCAAGCGAAGTTAAACGTTTATCGTCTTGTGGAAGATGAGCAGAATTTGGTGGAAAATTTGGTTGTTGCGGTTGATTATGAGACGGGCCCGCAAAGTTTGGTTGAAAATTATTAGGCTGAAAGGGAGGATTCGAAGCATTATTCGAAAATGCTTGAAAATTGGGACGAATCGTATTCGTGTTGGGATTGTTTTGGCTCCACGCAAAATTCGGATGAGTCCTCCAACCAGGGTTGTACGTTGGAGAAAATGGGTTGTTTTTGGTTTTATTGAAAGCATTGATTGGTTCGACGGAATTAGGACACTGATCGGCTATATGATTAGGATCGTTGCATTTATAACACATTGGTTGGGAAGCTTGGTTCGTTTGATTCGATGAGAAAACGTTATCAAATTTTTTAATCATTGCACCGATCTTAGCTTCCAAAGCAACTGAAGATCCTATCGAGTGTGCACTCGATCGTGAGTATATTGATTTTTCGTTCGAGCGTTCCCATTGGGACGATTTTTCAGCGAGGTTTTCAAGAAATTGCCAAGCATCGTCATGATGTTGGGCAAGAAAATTGCCTTGGCACATTGATTCGAGCATGGTTCGTGAGCTGATTTCGAGTCCATCGTATAAGATTTGGCAAATCGTCCATTTTTCAAAGTTATGGTGTGGACATTTTATCAAAAGCTCTTTGAATCTTTCAAAATATTTTCCAAATGGTTCACCCTTGAATTGATGAAAATTTACAATTTCATTTCGAATTCCACTTGTTTTTTCCAAGGGGTAGAACTTTTTTAAGAAAGCTTTTACAAATTCTTCCCACGTTTTAATTGAGTTCGAAGGTAAGTTGTACAACCATTTTTCAGCGTAATCTGTAAGAGCAAATGGGATTAATCGAAGTTTGATTCCGTCATCAGAAAGTTGTTGGAGTTTAATGGTTGCACAAACTTGTTCGAATTTAGTCAAAAAGATGTATGGATCAACGTGCTCGAAATTGCCAAATTTTGGAAGCGTGGCAATATGTTCGAATGAATTTCGAAATGGTTACCCGTAGGGGCAGGTAACGTGATGCAAGATGGAATAGAAACTCTATCGGAAAAGATTCTACCCATAAGAGTTCGAGGGGCGTTTTCGTTCGCCATTTCAGGAGGATCGTCTGTTCGAGTTAAACGGTTTGTAGAAGGGCCGCGAGTCCAACGATTCATTGTTGTGTCACGAGTCCAAGTACTCATGCACAAGTGAAAGTCGAGAAGAGAAAGGAGTTAGATTTGAGTTTAGAGAGTGAAAGAAGATTTGAAAATTTGTTTTTTGTTTTGCATTTTTTTTACAAGGGAGAAAACTATTTAACGAGTGAGATTTAATTTCAAAAGAAAAGTTTGATTTTTGTTTTGTTTTTGGTTTTTCAAGTTTTTTTTTTATGTTTTTGGTTTTGTATTTTTTTTTTGAATTTTTTAAATATTTACCAAAAGGATTTTTTTTAAACAAAATGGAAATTGATTTTTGTTTTTTTGAATTTTAAATTTTTTTTTCTTTTTGAAAAGATTTTATATTTTTTTTTGGATTTTGGATTTTTTTTTTAAATATGCATGAACTAATGCAACTAAATGAATGCAAAGGACTTAATTACAGTTTTCTGTCCTTAGCAGCTCCTAACCCAAAATTGTATAATCACACTTTGTCTTAAATCAACAAAAATATTTCTCAGCCAGGTAACAGACAGGAGTTATCGATGCACCACGAATCACCGTAGCAATGCAGCCGAAGGTTTAAGTACCTTCAGAGGAACAACCAGTATAATATTATCACCGTAATTTTTATGACTGGTTATTACTCTGCCGTAACCTAGACACCAAGAAATAAAATCGTTCAAATAAAACAATTGTGAAGATTCAATTAAGCCCTAAGTGAGCTCGTGACAACCTTAGGTCCAACGTCTAACCTTTATTATTAGTCAAATTCTACGCTGAAATGCTTTTGTGCGCCGATGAAATCCCTGACCTTATGTGAATTGGGGTATTGCCCTTAGAAAAGAAAATAAGATGAGATGAATGCAAAACAAGAAATTAAACGTGTATTAACAATGCAACTAAAATGAAGTTTGTTTTTGTTTTTTTTTTTTGGATTTTGAAATTTTTTGTTTATATGTAAATGCAAATGCAAGCAACCAACAATGCACTAGAGATGAAAGCACAATACCAGAGCGTGTAGATTATTAGCAAAAATATTTTTAGCGGCAATTTTTCTTAGCAAAGCCAAGTAGTTTATTTGTTGGCAAGCACTTTTCCCTTTTGAATTTCTGCTTTTAGCAACCTGAAATGAAGAACAAGATATATTTACAATTTTTTTTTATATATCGAACGAAATAAAACAAAGGAAAATAAAACAACTGTTGAAATCAAAGGAAACAAATCAAAAGATTTTCAAACAAAGCAAAAAGAAACTTATTTGTTTTTTTTGTATATCAAAGGAGAAACTAAACACAGTAAAATCAAAACTATTGAAACAAAAGAACCAAAACAAAACAAGTTTTTCTATGTCAATTGTTTTTTTTTGGTAGAAATTAAACAAAACAATAAAAAACAAAAGAAGACACAATAAAATCAAATACTCACAAGCCCCAAAAAAATTCAAAATCTTCACCAAACAATTTTTTTTTGTTTTTTTTTTTGAAATGAAACTTAAAAGTAGGGTTTTACTTAAAAAAACAAATTGGTTTTTTTTTTGAACAAAGAATTACTCAGCCTAAACAATATTACTCAGCCTAAAAAAGAAAGCAAACTGAAAAACAATAAAATAAAAGAAAATATTGAACACGGCCCACACAAATTAAAAGGACCGTAATCCCCTTTCCATCAAAATAAAATGTCCAGTTCGTTTTCTTCTGTACAAAACAAAATGCTGGAATCGATAAAAAAAATTCAGAAATCACGGCGATTTTGGACGATGGAAGGTCGCTATGTTCTGGAGGACGATAGGGCGATTGTCGAAGCTTGTTCGAGGCGGGATTGGGAATGAGTAGGTGATGGAGGCGATTTCGATTTGTAGTTGAGGGAGGCGGTCGACTGGAGTTTGGGTTTTGAGGAGATGGAATTGGTTGCGATTGAAGATGTGGTGATGGAATTGCTGTGGTTGTTGTGTGCTATGGGAAGTTGGATTGAAGGCAGTAGCATGATGATTGTATGAATGGAAGTGATAGGAGTTGATGAGGAGGAGGTTGCGGGAAATTGGTGGTAGCAGTGCAATGGAAACTGTTGTATGAAGAAGGGGGAGCAGTTTGTTGATGAATATTGGTAAATGTCAGGTGGAGGAAGTTTGTGATTGAGAGGAGGGTGGTCTGAGTGATGGTATCAAGCAAGTATGAAGAGGCAAGGCAGTGGAGGTGATATTGGTTGTGATTGAATGAAGTTGAGTGTGTGGCGGGGGAGTCTGCTGTTGTAAGTGTGATGAATGGCAGTCGGTTTATTTTGGAGTATGCAGCAGTTTGTTAGGTAGAAGGATGAAGTGTATGTGACAGTTTGTAAATGAAAATGCACAAAACAGCAGTTTGAAAGGTGGTCAATGAGGTGTGTATGCACAGATGAAAGTGAAGGCAGTAGTCAGAAGGTGGAAGTGTTGAAATGGCTGCGGGTGGATTATGCAGTGGAGTAAATTGAAGTGGAAGGGGAATTGAGTTGAATTGAAACGGCAGTGAATTGTTTGTGTTGTAATGTGGATGTGAATGGTTTATTATGGAAGTAGATTTGTGGTGGTTGAAGGCAAAAGGCAGTTGGATGGGAAACGCTTACTACAGTGGTGGATGGTTGAGTGATGTCTAGGGAAGAGGGGAGATGGGCAGAAGAGGTATGTTTCGTTGTTGTTGAAGTTTGAAATTTGCTGTTGTCGAAAATGAAGTGGCAGGAGAGTGTGGAATAGGATTGCAGTTAGCAACAGTGGATGACAGTGATTTTGGTCAGATTGTGGGTAGTGATCAGTGGAACAAGGAAGTTGAAATGGGCTGGGGATGTTGTAGCACTGGTGATGGAAGAAGTCGAGTGGTTGCTACTTGACAGTGGTAGTTAGGGGTGGCATCAAACTATGATGATATTACTCTGTGCAGTTGCAGTAGGGGATGGCTGTGGGCAGAAGAGAAGTAGTGGATAGCAGTGGTTTGTATATGGTTTGACGTGGTGAAGTGAATAACAGTGAGAAGATTGTGCAGTAACAGTAACAGAGAAAGGGGAGAACAGCACAGTTTTTAGGCAATCAAGTTTGTAAAAGAAATTGAGTTGTAAACCGTAACTGAAATTGTAAAGAAAATGAATGGGAAATAAAATGTTTTTGTTTTGAAATTTTGTATGCCCTTTTTTTTAGGGAAATGCAAATGCAAAATGAAAAACTACAAACACACAAACAAATGCATGCACAAATCAAACACACAATTTTTTTTTTCAATGCAAAAACACAAAACAAACACACAATAAAATCAAACAAAAATAATTCGAAAAATAGAAAATCAAAATCAAAACAATTCCCCGGCAACGACACCAAAAATTTGTTCGTCGATGGAAATTCTATCGGATTAGAAAACCGTCGAACAAATTTAGAAATAAAATTTATACCGCAAGCGCACGGTGTACGAATGTAGCACGCGGCGAATACTGGTCGATCCGCAGGGAATTGATGATTTTTAAAATTCTATTCAATCAAATTATACCAAAGTCGAAGAGGATTTGTTAACTAGAAATTATGAGGCTAACACTAGAAAATGTGATTCAAAAATTATTAGACTAAAGAACAATTTAGAGGCAAATCCACTCTCAAATTTTTGTAAATCAACAAACACATAATTTATGATCTCTAACTTTGATAATAAGTGAAATAATCATTGCATTTATCATAAGTATGGTTTGTTTATGTTATTAGTTAACATAACTCAAACCATCAAACTATAATACAACAATTATACCACTTACAATTCTCATGAAAAAGAAGCCAAAGCAAAAACTATTTTAAGTATGATCTATTTACTATTGTAACTAGTAATATAGATCATCAAATTTCATTTTTTCTTTCATTTTATACTCAAAAATTAATTAGAAAATGTTGATGTAAATTGTGTTTATGTTGAGTAAGAATAGCTCATTTGCATAAGCAATATAAGCTATCAAACCCACTTGTATAGACTTACATCAAAATTCACATTCATGAAGCATAAAAAAAGAGATCATCATCATAAAAATGTTGAAATTACATAAAGTTAGAGAGCTTCATCACCCCTAAATTGAAGGGGTTTAGCTACTCATTTGTGGCATTGAAGCAACACAAACAAATTTCAACATTAAAAAGAAAAGAGAATAGAAAATAAGCAAAGAAAGCAAAAGAGATTAGCTACTTACTACTTGCATAAATGTAAATCTAAGCTATGAACATAAAGGAAAAGAGAGCATAGAAATAAAACATTAACAATAAAACAAAGAAAAGCATGTAGAAAAGAGAAAAGAGAGAGGCTTGGAAGCCATTTTTATTTCATAGAACATTGAGCTTACACTTTGATTTCGTAATTTCCTAAGTAAAATGAAAGAGTAGATGATGGTTTCATTTACATAAGAGGGCTATATATACATGCATAAAACCCTAATTCTATTTTTAGGGGGCTACCTAAAATGCCCTTTAGAAAGTGTGGCCAACAAGTAACCATGAACCACTAATTAATCCATCATTTTTTTTGCATGAAGCTTTAACCTCCACTTAGTTGTCCATTAGCTCCAAATTGTACTTTTAGGTAAGTGGGTGGGGTCCTCCATGTTCATGGCTTGAATTATTTCCCTCTTCTTTCCTTTGTATTTATTTGTGCATGCATATATCTTCATATAAGCCTCTTCCATATGCATCCAAATTCCTATAAAAAATGTCAAAAAAATGTCCAGGTAAAAAATTCTTATATTGACACATGCACAAAATGACCGTTTTGCCCCTGAATGAAGATGAAAATATGATGGTTGGAAATAATTGAATTTTGGTTTTAAACATGTTAAAATGCCCAAATATGATGATTATTTAAATAAAAAGAGATAAAATATGGATGTAAATATATGCAGAATTACGTGCATATCAACAACCCTAACCAGACGTCTGGACCTTCCAACAAGACGTCTGGTTGCCTATTCTGGGCAATAGTTTGCCCAGGTCAACGATAGACAAATTGATTCGGAATCGGTCGGACGAGCGAAGGAGGCTAGGGATTTATGCCAAGTGACAACCCAACCCTGTAGGTTCTTCGATACACCCCAAATAACATGTCCAAATATCTAAGATAGGATCTTTAAAGATTTTGACTTCAAAACACCAAAATTGGAAAATTCACCAAATCAAATCAAATCAAAGCAACTGAACATGAAATAGATGTTAGGAGTTCATGCATAACAACAATGAAATCTATAGAAATAGATATGATTTCAAGAGCTCTACTTTAAACTCAAAACAAGGAATGAGGAGCTCTAAAACAAGGCAAGATCAATTAATCCTCCACTTAATTTCAAAAACCCTCAATCTATGATCAAATGCAAACATTACCTAAATTAGGTTATAGGATTTTCTGGAAATTGGAGAGAGATTGAGGTGGAGAAGAAGATGATGCTTACCTAAGCTTCTCTTCGATTTTGGAGCTAGAATCTTGAATTTCCTAGTAATCTAGGGTTTAGTTGCAACGACCCGATTTTTCGACGTCCAAAAATCGACATTAATACGTCCACTATATCAAATGCTAAAAAATCGAATGCCGAAAAACCGAACCATTAGGGTTAAAGAAGGAGGAGGTAGAAGAATAAATAGAAACAATATCAGAATCTCACAATCGCAGCGGAACAATATATAATAGATGAATGACTAATCTTTGAAACAAAACGAATTATATCTGTTTATACATTACATCATCCGGGCACAACAAAATTCATAACACACAACTGGACAGTTATCATAACCTGTCCTCACAAAACTTACTATACAACTTACAGTGCACATCGGAAATATAAATCTGCGGAAATACGCCTCGTCATCCAGCTCGTCTCTTGAGCCCCACAGCAGTCCATCCAGAATCTGTTCTCTATAATACTCGGTCTGACCTGAGCATTATAGTTAAATAACACCCGAGTCAGTCTGTAAAAGTAGAGTGAGAAAACACACTTAATTGGATTATTAAAGTTTCCAAAATCCTTTGAAATCAAAGGTATCTCGTAAGACTGCGCCACAAATAAACATGTCGGGTTTTTACCTTACGATAACCAAAACATTTTTATCAAATCCGTCTGATATTATAATAGTGTCTATAGAAAGTAAAATAGAATCTAGCTGAAATGCTTGCATCTCACGTTTCATCATAGTTGGGAACAATCAAAGTCGTACAGGCGCTTATTGGAGTTTGGATTCCATACAACGGTAGGACTACTAGGGTACCGTCCATCACAGTACGTGGTCTAGATCATCGTACCGATGATCCACCCTCATCCCCTGCATCACAAGACCGGAGCTACCCCTTACTGGATAGTTTGAATAAGATCACCCCGAGGTTGGGATCAGCAACCGCTCACACAGCCGAAAAAAGGAACCTCTAGACAGAGATGACTTTACCCTAATTGGTTTCTAGCCACTTAGACGTGTGTACCTCCCCTGTTTTAGCCATTCCCGTTTGATGAGGCTCGAGGCTATGCATTACCTTTTCAGGACACATTCACTTAGAATGCTCATCGTCCTCCTGACGATGTTTTGATAGCATTCGTCTATACAAGTCCCTTTTCGGATTGGAATAGAACCAAAGGCACTATTCCTACTACATCCATTTTGGAATATCGCTCAGGATTAGTAGCGACTGGCCCTTGCACTTCACTGCTCCATCTTCGACTCCAAGGTCTTGTCCTCCTCATGAAAACATTCAAACCAGATTGAAGTGGTTTTTGGAAATTAATCCCGATCCCGGTCTCTTCAAAATGATCAGTGCATATTGGCCAATATCGATAGTCGGTTATTTAACTATTATATAACATCCACAAACAACCATCAGTCTAAATAATTTTCAAAATTATTTATTATTCAAAATATCTTCGCAAGATATCTCTACATTTCAATCCTTTGAAAACAGTTTTCAAATCACTTTCCTATTGCAGAATAAATTACTAAATATTGTTTATTTCCATTGAAAATTACCAACTCTAAATACTTTAGATCTAAAATAATTTAAAATTGCTTTACCCAAAAATATATACATATATACATTAAAACATTTAAAAATAAAAACCATTTAAAAGACTTTATTTAAATTACTAGATATGAAATTTTGTAATAACTTCTCATGTAAAACTTAAGCCAAAACAAATTTTAAACTAAAAGTTATGAAATTCTATACAAGTTTTCAAATAAGAACTTTAGCCAAACTATCTTTAAAATAGAACTACTTTATAAAACATAAATATTAATAATTATCTCTTTTAAATCACAGTACCAATTAACCCTTTTTAGATAAAACCTACTATAACTAATTTAATAAATATTTATCTTTAAAAATCTAAACAGTTTAAATAATAATTTCTCAAAAACATTCCTTTTAAAACAACTTTAAAACTCTTAACTTATACATAAAAATCTGCTTTGAAATGTGCTTGGCTTTTCAAAGGAATACACTTTTCTTTCACACCTTTAAAAATAAACCACTACTTATTTTTAAAGCAAATTACCCATTCCTTTATAAATTCCCACCGTGAGTTTATACTTCCAAATATCCACTTGTATCTAATTTCACTTTATAAACCAGTTTATAAATTCCATAGTCTCATCCTAATTTTTTTTTAAACACAGTTTCAAAAAAATAAATCGATTTCCAAATCGATTTCCAAAATTTACTCCATTTAAAAAATAAATTTCTTTACTTACCCAATTTTATTTTAAAATCCAATAATTTTATATTTAACTTCTTTATTATGATTCAAAATCTTATTTAAACGGAAAATACCATTCATGTTTATTTCAAAATTCTTCATTTATTTCTTTCTAAACCTTTTAAATTATGAATTTAAAAAAATAAATATTTTATTCCTTTAATTAATATCACTTAAGTTTAAAAATCCAATTATTCTTATTTATTCAAAAATCTCCTTTCCCATACTTTGAATTGAAAATCAAATTTTATCTTTTCCATTTCATTCTTTAATTTATCCAAACTCTCTATAATTATTTAACTTAAAAATTCTCTCTTTTATTTTCCCTTCAAAAATCCAATCTGTATATTTTTGATAACACATTATACACAAACATATTCAATCAAACCATAACATCCAATATTTTCAGTTACCAATATAATCTATCACAGATCATCAAGCAAATCATATCATAGAATATTAAAACAATCTAAATAATTTTGAGGAATCTAGGTGGATCCCTCCAACCTATTTCCCCACATCCATAAATGTTAGCACAATATAAAAATACCAATCCCACTTCGAGGTGGGATATCGCGGTATATGGGGTCATCCGCTATTATGCGGGGCTCATAGGGTCTCATCCGCTATATAATGCGGGAAATCAATCACTCCAATATATATAACATATCCCATCCAAGCTGATAATAAGTTATCAACTTAAGCAAACAATTAATAATTTAAATTTTTAACTATTTAAATTTAATGGTATTTCGAAAGAGTGAGATTAACTCACCTTTTCTTTTTGATTTGTAGTCCGATCCAAACTCAACTTGTTTCTTTCAAATTTTTGGACCTTATATAACATTTCACAGTTTATTAACATTTGAATTGATTGAACAATAAATGACTATTTATCAATTTAAACTAATAATTTAGTTTTTAAATTATTAATTTAATTTAAACAAATAATTAAATTTTTAAGCTAACTTCCCTTTAAAATCTTTTGGTGATTAAAATAAATCAAATAAGTTTACTGAACAAATTTAATCACCAATCCACTATTTAAAAATACTACCAAATTTAAAATATGTGAATATATATTTCCTTTATTTTTTGAAACTTATATATATATATATAATTATAAGAAACAATCTATATAGATTAAAATCAAATCTTTATACAATTTCCTATGTTTTCCAAAGTCTTATATATGTATATATAAATACGTATGAATAAAAATTTGTTTTCTTTTCTATAAATGTCAACAATACTTTACTTTATTGCATATATATACACATATATATAGATATGTAAATTGAAGAAATAAAATTGTTTTATATACTTACTGTATTATATATACACACATTTTTTCTCTGACCTTTGTGCACGTAGATAAAATTAAAAACGTTAGAAATTAAATTACCTTAACCTGCTCAAACCAAAAATCAAAGAGCCCGAGCACAAAAATCGAAGCCAGATGCTTCCTAATTGACCATGATCCCAAGCCCTGTCCTCCCCTAATCCACCCGCCGTCGTCGCTACGACAACCAAAATCGACCCTGACTTCTAGCTCTCGGCAAACTCCATGCGCCATTTCAAGGTCGGACCCCTCCCTCCATCGTGACATCATCTCGCGCGTTGCCTACCCCTCCAGCCTTAATCTGCAATTCGCGATTGATGATGAACTCGCGATAAACAACTCGCGAATCATCGCTTGCCCTAAGTGCTATCGCGACCCACAACAACCTTAAATCGACGAGCATCTCCCTTTGAATGAGATTTCGAATCGCGTTTCTGTTGATGCGATGCCCTCACTTTTTAGTGAATTGGTTTCGAAAAATCATGAGAATGAAGGGAGGAAGCGAAAAAAACAAAGGAGAGAATTCAATTTTTTTCTGGTTCAATAATGAAAATGAATTGGAGAGGGAAGAGTTTCATTTGTTAATATTTTTATTTTTATTTTTTGAATGAGACGTTTGTTTAACCATGGTGAACACGTGTCTAACATTTTCTCTACCTGTCTCTGCTTGCAATAGTATTTCAATTATATTATTTATATTCAAATTTAAATTTAAATTTAAATTGTTTAGAATTTGCAACTCAAAATCTCAACCTCCTATCAAGACGTGCCGCTAGGCATTTATAATGTTAAAACCCTATTCTAAACGCAATGGAAAATGTTTCGAGTCCAAATTCAATCGTATGGAGAAGATAGCTTTTGAACCCAGTCATAATATTGAATTTTCGATAAAAATTTCAGCATATATACCTACCGTACGATCACAATCAACTCCAAACACTATGAAATTTGAAATCCGATAATAAAACACTGTAATGTATCCAATGGCATCGGTTTCGTTAAAATCCAAGATTGTGCATCGGAAGGCTATTTTTAAATATCGATTTAAATGATATATTCTTAAAAATGAACAAAACACTTTTAAATTAAATTCTGAAGGTTCTATCATCTTTAGTATTATTAGTATAGATTTTACAAGCCTTCAAACTATTTTTAACAAGCTTAAAAAAATCAAGATTCAATATTTTACCTAATTTCCAATTATTTAGTTAAACAATTAAATCACTCAATAAATAGTGGCATTTGAAATTCAAGTTAGAAATTAACTTTTAAATATTTAAAATCAATTAAATATTTCAATTTCAAATATCAATATTCCGGGTCATCACATTAGGAATTTTAAGTTCTTCTTCTTTCCCTCATTTTCCTTTAGCTTGAGAGTGTTAGGAAAATAGAATGAATGAAGAGGAGTGGATGAGGAGTTAGGGTATTAGATGAGTTGGGTTCTCTTGTTAGGTTTTTGGGCTGAAATCCAAAACCAAAGCCCTAAATAAAAATATGAAAATTCTACTCAACTCCAAATATATTGAAGTTTATACTCAAAAAGTCGCAAACGCCATTTTGGACTCAATGGAAGTGGTCTTGAGTCTTGATTCGTCTGTTTACAAAAAGTAGCATTTTGGACCTTAATTCGACTAATGATGTTAAATATAACATTTAAATATATAATCGTAAAATATGCGGGGTTGTTACAGACTCCCCTCCTTAAAGTAATTGCGTCCTCGTAATTCTTAAGAAGAAAACAAAGAGTAACAACCATAAAAGCATATCAACACAAAAGAAAATTTGAAATAAGAATTCACCTCAAGGGGCTCAAGAGAGTAAGTCTGGATGTGTTCCCTCGATGAATTCTCTGGATTTCCAAGAACATTTCTTAGGATTCGAGGACCATTGAACATTCACAAGTGGGACATCTTTATTACGAAGATGTTTAACCTCCGTAGCAATGATACGAATATGATGTTGCTCATAAGTCAAATTAGGTGAAACTTCAATTTCTTCAATGACACTGGGCTCAAGAATAGAATCGGAATCCTTAAGGCATTTCCATAGTTGAGAGACGTGGAAAACGTCATGAATAGTAGAAAATTAAGCCTGTAATAAAAGGCAATAAGCCATGGAACCAATGCGTTCGGTGATGGGAAATGGACCAATAATCGAGGTGCTAATTTTCCCGATCGACTAAAACACACAACACCCTTCATAGGTGAAACATGGATAAACACCAAGTCTCCCACATAAAATTCTAATTTCCTTCTTCGGTTATCGGCATAGGATTTTTGCTTACTTTGAGCATCTTTTATTCAATGATGAATAAGGTCAATCTTGTGATGACCCAGAATTTTGGCAATAGCAATTTGATAATCTCCAAAAATAATTATTTAAAATCTGGCAACTTTATCTTTTCTAAAGCTAATAAAAATATGTTGTCTAATTATAATATATATAATGCATGTATATATATATTATGATTGAAAGCTTTGTTTTGAATTCAATTTAATAATTTTCAAAGCTACTTTGAGTTTAATTGTGCATTTTTTCAAAACATTTAAGATAATTATTTAATAAGTTAAAAAGTATAATTGCTTAAATATGAAATAGAATTTCATAAAGAGGTTTGATATTCTTTCTTTTTAAATTTAACATGAACAAATGTAATTTGTATATATATTTAAACACTTAAAAACATAATAGATAAAAATATAAAAAAATAGGAAAACCATTAAATAAAGGGTTTTAGCATTTGTAAAATAATAAAAACATGCATTAAAATTTGTAACTTATTTATACCATGCAATAACAAGTGGAAATGTTGTTTTCTTAAAAATTTAAATATATAATAACATGTTTTAGAAGAAACCAGGCTAATGCATACTTTCCTCAATTCTTTCTTCTTCATCTTTCAAAAATAAACCAAAACTAAAGACAAAGAAAATCAAAACTAAACCCTTCATCTGTTTCAAGTTTAACCATAGCTAAAGTAGAAGATCAAGAAATAGATCAACCCAACATAGATTCAGATCAAAACCAAGATCAGTTCAAATCAACAAAACAAGTTCCAGATCAAAATGTTCCTCTGTTTTCAAATTTTTTGGTGAGTAAACAATTTTTGAAAAGCTCAAACTGGTAGTATCTTTGATGCTTGTGATAAATTTTTATACTAATGTAGTAGATAATGTTTGCATAAGTGCATGGGTGTGAATGCATGTATATATATATATATATATGATATGTATGTGAAATGTCTGTGTATGTGTGTGTGTGTGTATGTTCTGTTGAATCTCAGGATCAAATACCTTAAAATAAATTCCATTTCTCTTTATATATTCAATTTTAGGCTTTGATTTCTAAATAAAAGATGATTATAAGAGTATAACATTATTCTTAAAAATAATTTCAAGAATATATATTAAGAAATTATTTTGAAAATAAAGAATTATAGTGAAAAATAAATTAAGGTCATAAATCAATCATCTAAATTCCATGCTTTGATTATCTAAACAAATTCTTATTAGTAATTGGTGATTTTTGAAAGTAAAATCATGATTTTTAGTATGGTGAGTGTTGAGATATTCCGTGTTGAACGGAAATGAGTTTTCCATCGTTTTCTGACGATCTAGAGATGGAAGAATGTCGGGCTTTGGTCTAGAGGTGGCCGAAGTGTTGAGGATCATGGGAAAAATAATCGGTGTATTTATAGGTGGTCGGAGTGGCTTGGGGACGGCGATGTAGGGTTTTGTGAGCTGTTTTTATTAAGGTGGTTATCAAGGTGATCTCGACGTCGATGTTGCACCGTAGTGGATCGCAAGTGGGGGAATCGTTGTGTGGAGACGTGACGCAGCCTCGGGTAGGTCGGTGCGCTCACCAGTGGTTGAAGGTGATGACACGTGGAGGTTTTATTGACTGGATTGGGTTCCAGTGGGAATCGAATTGTTCGATTTTGTTTTCTAGACAAATCGATGAAGCTAGGTGGACGGAACGACTGTGGAGGTGGTCGTCGACTTGAGGGTGGTCGCGGCGTTGATCGATGGTGGTTGGAACGGAGGTGCACGTGCACGTGTGCACGTTTGTGTGTCTGTGTGTTGTGTGGTGATCGGAGAAGAAGGAAGTAGCTCGGGTTGATCTCGAAGACATTTGCATGTTGACTCGAGGTTAGTGAGAAGGCATATGCTGCTCGGAGTGGCTCGGGGTTTCGTTTGCCTTGGCCTGGGTGGTTTTGTTAGTTAATAGGTTTTAAATGTGTAAGTAAATTTTGTAACCGGGTTTTAAAAAGTAAAGTAAATAAAAACATGAACAACTTTATAAAAAGCAAAATGTTTTAAACAAGTTTAATGTTTTAAAAGTTATTAAAATGATTTAGTTTTCAAAAGAATGTTTAGCCAAGTTTTAAAAGTATATTTAAAATGAGTATGTTTTCAAAGCAAATAAACCAAGTTCCAAAGTAAATTTATTAAATAAGTTTTAAAAAGTTTTCAAAGATTTAAAATGTTTAAGATTGTTTTGTTTAAAGTAATTATATATTAGGTCAAATTCCTAAGTGTTTTCAAAAGTAATAAGATGATGTTTGAATTAAGATGTAATTAAGTCAAGAGTAACTAAACTTTAATTAAAAAAATATTCTCAAATGTTTTGTACAAATTGTTTTCAAGCATCTAATTTAAGTAAATATAAATGATAAGTAAGTGTTTAATTAAGGTAAATGGTCTATCTTAATTAAGGTCTTACTACTAAAAGTGATTAAAGTATAATTAATTAAAGATAATTAATTAATCAAATTAATTTAAGATAATTATTTTGTTTAATTATGGTTAATTATTTAATGTAATTAATTAAGGTATAATTACTTAATGTAATTAAAGAATAATCGATTAATGAAAGTAATTAAGGAAAATTACTTAAGATTACTTAATTAAAGTAATTAAAGGATAATTACTTAATGAAAGTAATTAGGGATAATTACTTAATGGTTGTAATTAAAAGGGTAATTAATTAATGAAATTAAGTTAAAGGATAGTAAATTACTCAATGTTATTAATTAAAGGGTTAATTAGTTAATGTAAGTAATTTTAAGGATAATTAATGAATGTGATTAATTAATGTAAGTAATTATAGGTGAATTAATTAATGTAATTAATTAAGGATCAATGTAATTAATTATAGTATAATTAATTAACGTGAGTAGTTAAAGGTTAATTAATTTATGTGAATGGTTAAAGGATGATTAATTAGTTTCATTAATTAATTAAAGTAATAATAAATAAATTTGAAATTAATTAAGGTTAATTAAGCAGGATTTAAAAGTAATTAATTTAATTTACTTAGTGATTAAATTAAATTAATTAGGAATTGAACAACTAATTAATCTTGCTTGTGGATGATTGAATTATATCTAATACTTTGGATTATTTGATATCTTTGATATGTGATATGTGCAGTTCTATGATATTAAGTGAATTGATTTTACTGTGATAATTTGAGTTACCTATCTGTGATAGATGTGATGTGTGAATATGATATCCTGAATATTAAATAAATTGAATTGTTTAAACCTTAAAACAACTTGGACTTTAAGAAACGTTCGAATTTCGATGAGACCGGGATAAGATTCCAAATTGGATATCCGAAAACACATCGATCCAAATTAAACGATATGTCATGAAATCTCAAGTGAAGGTCAAGATGAAGAATTCAGAATGCAAGGGCTATTTATCGTTTACTCTGAGGGTGATTCCAAAATGTGTATAACAGAGATAGTGCCTTCGGTCGAGATGAAGATTCAGAGTGCAAGGGCTATTGTCGTTAACTCTGAGGGTGATTCCAAAATGAGTGTAGCGAGAGTGTGCCCTCGGTTTTGTTCGAACCCGGAACGGACTTGTATGGATGAATGCTTTTAGACAATCGTCATTGGAGGATGGTGAGCATTCCAACATATGTGTGCTAAAAATTAATTGTAGCCTCAAGCCTCATCAACTGAGCAGGGGAGGTGTAGCAAGGCTAAGTGGGTAGCGCCTAAGTAGGTTAAGATTTCCCCTGTCTAAAGGTCCCTTTTTCGGCTTAGTGGGCGGTTGGTCATGCCAACTGTGGATTTGTCGTATTCGGGATTATCCTGTAAGGGATAGTTTTGGTCTTGTGTTGCATGGGATCAGGATGGATCCTCGATACTCTGATCTAGACCAAGTACTGTGACGGGCGGTACCCCAGTAGCCCTGCCATTATATAGAATCCAATCTCCAATAGGTGTCGTACTTTTGATTGTGCCCAACTATGTTGGAACGTGAGATGTAAGCATTCCAGCTATTTTCTATTTTATTTGAAAACCCTAGACACTATTATGATATCACTAGATTTCCTATCAAATGTTTTGGTTATCGTAAGGTAAAAACCCGACATGTTTATTTGTGGTGTGGTCTTACGAGATAACTTTGTTTTCAAATGATTTTAAAAGTTAAACAACTTTAACCCGTTTACTCACACCAGACCTATGTATGACCCAGAGTTTATTTTCTCTTTTTCATAAACTCTTGGGTACTCGAATTTTTATGAGTAGTCAAGGGATTCAGGTTAGCTTTGACGAATTTGGAGAAGACTTGGAGCAGGAGACTTCAGCGTATATAGATATTGAGTTTCCGCTGTCTTGATGTTCTTGTTTGGATTTTGAGTTGTAATGATTGAAAAGTCTTCACGACTGTCTAATATGTGTTGTATAGTCTGTGTAACTCTGATGTATATGTGTATTCTGAAATAAATTATGTGAGGTAATATAATTTTTCGTTCTGCTGTGAGATTATGATATTGTTTAGCTCTTTCTTTTCTATCTACTCTCTTTTCTACCCCTTTCTTTCTTAATGATGATGCGTCTTTCTGTGGAATGAAAGGGGGGTCGTCACAATTGGTATCAAAGCTCTAGGTCGAGGGAATACCTAGGCTTTGGAGTGTTATCTATCTTGAGAGAGTGTGCTTGTATTTATATATATATATATATATATATATATATATATATATATATATATATATATATACACATATACATATGTACATATATATACCTGATTTTTGGGTTACCTGTTCGGGTTTTCCAACATGAGTTCTAGAGGTAGAAGGGGCAGAGGTGTGGGTAACACTACTACCACAAATGAAAGAGGTCCGAATGTTGAAGGAGGAAGGGCATCCGCCGAGACTGTAAATCCAATACCGCCTCGAGTAAGATTGCAACATTGTGTATGGATTTCACCATTCTCGAAGGGAAACCTTTTTAAAGGTTCAGAGTCCATCATTGAAGTGCAAGCTTGGTTGCGCTCGTGTGAGCAGTTTTTCAAGTGCTTGGATCTGTTGGATGAACAGAAGCGAGTGATGGCAACTTGGAAACTTCAGGAAGAAGCAGCCGCATGGTGGGACGCGGTAACCATGGATGTTCTCAAAAATGACTTCTCTTGGAGCCAGTTTAAGGAAGTTTTGAGGAATAGTTTATACCCACCGCAAGGAAGTCTCGGCTGTATAGGAATTTTCTACATCTCAAGAAAATGAGTTTTGTCTGTACCGGAGTATGAGACTAAGATCTACAAGTTGTCTCTCTACGGACCTGGTCTTCTTGACCCCCTTAAGAAGAACGAGATATTTGTGCTGGGTTTGAGGCCCGAGTTTCATGAGAAGATGACTGCCCATCTCAAAGGTTCGTTTATGGAATTGGTTGATATGGCTTTGTGGTACGAGGAGCTTATGGATAAGAAGTCTTTGGCATCTGTGGCAGCACCGAGTGGGAATTCTTCCAATCAGGACAAAAGGAAATTCAATCCTAATTGGAAGAAGCAGGGAGAAAGGGAAACCGTGAGGCAGTAATGCAGCTCAAAAATGTTATGTGTGCTAACAGGAAGGTCATCTGGCTAAGCAGTGTCCTAGAGGTGGAGTTCAGAAGCAGTGGAGTGGTCCTATTTCTTCGATGTTTTAGAAGTCTTTTGTGTTTCAACTATCAGTAGCCCAGGCATATGGTAAAAGCTTGCCCACTTCTTCAGAAGGCTCAGCAAAATAAGGAGTTTGCTATTGAAGGTGGACCGTTAACTTCTTCTAATAAGAAAAGGCGTTCTTGAAGGATTTGACCTTATTTTGGGATTGGATTGGTTAGACAAGCATTAGCTGTTCTGATTTGTGAAGAGAGAACAGTATTTTTGGAACTATCAAAGTGGTCAGAGATTTTTTGGATGTCTTCGTAGAAGACTAAATTTGCTCGCATCGGGAGATTGAGTTCTGTATCGAGTTGGTTCCAGGAGCGATACCAATGGTTCAACCTAGTAGAAGGATGACTCCTAGAGAGAGAAGAACTGGTGAAGCAGAATAAGGATTTCTTGGAGAAAGGATTATCAGACCTAGTTTTCCTAATTGGAGCTTCTGTGTTTTCTCTTTTAGATCTAGCTTCGGGTTTTCACCAACTAAGGGTAGCTGAAAACAGTACCCTTGATTGGATTTAGAGAACCCATCTGTTTCTTTGAGTGGTTGGTTATGTCTTTTGGGTTAACCAATGCTCCAGGTTATTTTGTGGATCTGATGGATCTGGTGAACCGTGTTTTTCAGAATGTGCTGACCAAGTTTGTGCTCGTATTCATCGACGACATTCTCATCTACTCCAATCAGAGTTGCGTAGCGGAAGCAAGGTAGCAGCTATTCTTTGAAGGGAGCGAAGTTCAAATGTCCCCTAAGTGTGAAGAAGCTTTTCAGGATCTGAAGGCACGATTGGCAAGTGAACCTGTTCTGGTTATTTCGAATTGGAGAAGTAAATTCAAAGCCTACTGACTCTTGTGCAATAGAGCTTGTGTTTTGGATTTCGGTGGATCTTGGAAGGACCATTTTCTTGGGTAGAATCCGGAGATTGTCTTATTCTTGGTCCAGATTTATTTTGAGAGGCATCTGCGAAGGTTGAGCTGATTAAGAAAAGGATAAAGGAAGCCCAGGATCGTCAGAAGAGTCATGTGGGTAAGAGACGGAGGAATTTGGAATTCGAAGATTGGAGATTTGGTTTTTGTCAAGGTTTCACCAACCAAAGGAGCAATCAGATTTGGTAAGACTGGGAAGCTAGCTCCAAGGTATATTGGATCTTTCAGTATTCTCGAAAGGATAGGTACTATGGCCTATAGGATAAGATTGCCAGTCCGGATGGCTGCAATTCACAGTGTATTTCACATATCTCTTTGAGGAAGTACGTTGTTGATCTATCACTGGTTATAGAACTAGTAGTTCAGAAGGATTTGGAAGTTGAGCCAGATTTGACTATGGTCAAACATCTTGTTCAGATTGTAGATCAAGATGAGAAGAAGCGCAGGATTAGAATGTTGAAGCTAGTTAAGGTTCTGTGGGGCGAGGATCCCAATGACTGTACCTGGGAAAGTCTAGATAGTATAAGAAAGGCCTATCCTGAATTATGTCAAAATAGTCAGATTTGTTTGTTTGAATGAATTGATTGTTTCAGTTTTTAGTATAAGGATGATGTATGCTTTGTTGGTTAAATAAATAAAACCATTGCTGGATTATTAAATTATCTTTGCTTTTAAATTTTGGGGGCGAAATTCTTTTAAGGGGGGAGGAATGTGATGACCCAGAATTTTGGCACTAGCAATTTGATAATCTGCTAAAATAAATATTTAAAATTTGGAAAATTAATTTTTTTAAAGCTAATAAAAATATGTTGTCTAATTGTAATATATATATGTGTGTGTGTGTGTGTGTGTGTGTGTGTGTGTGTGTATTGTGATTGGAAGCTTTGTTTTGAATTTAGTATAATAATTTTCAAAGTTAGTTTGAGTTTGATTGTGCATTTTTTCAAAACATTTAAGATAATTATTTAATAAGTTAAAAAGTATAATAGCTTAAATTTGAAATAGAATTTGATAAAGAGGTTTAATATTCTTTCTTTTTAAATTTAACATGAATAAATGTAATTTGTATATATATAAACACTTAAAAACATAATAGATAAAATTATAAAAAAAAAGTTAAATAATGGGTTTTGACATTTGTAAAATAATAAAAACATGCATTAACATTTGTAACTTATTTGTGCCATGCAATAACAAGTGGCAATGTTGTTTTCTTAATAATTTAAATATTTAATAACATGTTTTAGAAGAAACCAGGCTAACGCATACTTTCCTCAATTCTTTCTTCTTCATCTTTCAAAAATAAACCAAAACTAAAGAAAAAGAAAATCAAAACTAAACCACATCATCTGTTTCAAGTTTAACCTGAGCTAAAGTAGAAGATCAAGCAGTAGATCAACTCAACATAGATTCAGATCAAAACCAAGATCAGTTCAAATCAACAAAATAAATTCTAGATCAAACTGTTCCTCTGTTTTCATATTTTTTGGTGAGTAAACAATTTTTGAAAAGCTTAAACTAGTTGTACCTTTGATGCCTATGATAAATTTTTATAGTAATGTAGTAGATAATGTTTGCATAAGTGTATGGATGTGAATGCATGTATATATGTATATATGATATGTCTGTGAAATATCTATGTATGTGTGTGTGTGTATATATGCTTTGTTGAATCTCAGGATCTAATCCCCTAAAAAAATTCAATTTCTCTATATACATTCAATTTTAGGCTTTGATTTATAATTAAAAGATGATTATAAGAGTATAGTATTATTTTTAAAAATAATTTCAAAAATATATGTTAAGCAATTATTTTGAAAATAAGAAATTACAGTGAAAAATAAATTAAGGTCAGAAATCAACCATCTAAATTCCGTGCTTTGATTATCTAAACAAATTCGTATTAGCAACTGGTGATTTTTAAAAGTAAAATCATGATTTTTAGTATGGTGAGTGTTGAGATTTCTGTGTTGAAAGGATATGAGTTTTCTATCATTTTCTGGCGATCTGGAGATGGAGGGACGTCGGGATTTGGTCTGGAGGTGGCCAAAGTGTTAAGGATCATGGGAAAAATGATCGGAGTATTTATAGGTGGTCAGAGCGGCTTAGGGACGGCAATGTAGGGTTTTGTGAGCTGTTTCTGTCGAGGTGGTTGTCGAGGTGATCTCAACTTCGATGGTGCACCGGAGTGGATCGCATGTGGGGGATTCATTGCGTGGAGATGTGACACAGCTTCGGGTTGGTGGACGAGCTCACCAGTGGTCGGAGGCGATGACATGTGGAGGTTTTATTGATCTGGTTAGGTTCCACTGTGAATGGAATTGTTTGATTTCATTTTCCAGACAAATCGACGAAGATGCGTGGATGGAACGACTGTGGAGGTGGTCGTCGACTTAAGGGTGGTCACGGCGTTGATCGTTGGTGATCAGAACAGAGGTGATCGTGCACATGTGCACGTTTGTGTGTCTGTGTGGTGATCAGAGAAGAAGGAAGTAGCTCGGGTCGATCTCGAAGACTTTGGCATGTTGACTTGAGGTTAGTGAGAACGCGTGTGTTGCTTGGTGGTGGCTCGGGGTTTTGTTTGCCTTGGCTCGGGTGGTTTTGTTAGTTAACAGGTTTTAAATGTGTAAGTAAATTTTGTAACCAGGTTTTAAAACTTAAAGTAAATAAAAACGTGAACAGTTGTATAAAAAGCAAAATGTTTTAAACAAGTTTAAAGTTTTAAAAGTTATTAAAATGATTTAGTTTTCAAAAGAATGTTTAGCAAAGTCTTAAAAGTATATTTAAAATTAATATGTTTTCAAAGCAATATAAACCAAGTTCCAAAGTAAATTTATTAAACAAGTTTTAAACAAATTTTCAAAGATTTAAAATGTTTCAGATTGTTTTGTTTAAAATAATTATATATTAGGTTAATTTTGTAAATAAATTCCTAAGTGTTTTCAAAAGTGATAAGATGATGTTTGAATTGAGATGTAATTAAGTTAAGAGTAATTAAACTTTAATTAATAAAAATATTCTCAAATTTTTTGTATAAATTGTTTTCAAGCATCTAATTTAAATAAATATAAATGATAAGTAAGTGTTTAATTAAGGTAAATGTTTATGTTAATTAATTAAGGTCTTATTAATGAAAGTGATTAAAGTAATATACTTAATTAATTAAAGATAATTAATTAATTTAAGATAATTATTTGGTTTAATTAAGGTTAATTACTTAATGTAATTAATTAAAGCATAATTACTTAATGTAATTAAAGAATAATTAATTACTGAAAGTAATTAAGGAAAATTACTTAAGATTACTTAGTAAAAGTAATTAAAGGATAGTTACTTAATGAAAGTAATTAGGGATAATTACTTAATGGAAGTAATTAAAAGGGTAATTAATTAATGAAATTAGTTAAAGGATAGTAAATTACTCAATGTAATTAGTTAAAGGGTTGATTAATTAATGTAATTAATTTTAAGGATAATTAATGAATGTGATTAATTAAAAGATAATTAATTAATGTAAGTAATTATAGGTGAATTAATTAATGTAATTAATTAAGGATCAATGTAATTAATTATAGTATAATTAATTAATGTGAGTAATTAAAGGTTAATTAATTTATGTGAATGGTTAAAGGATGATTAATTAGTTTCATTAATTAATTAAAGTAATAACAAATGGATTTGAAATTAATTAAGGTTAATTAAGTAGGATTTAAAAGTAATCAATTTAATTTACTTGGTGATTAAATTAAATTAATTAGGAATTGAACAACTAATTAATCTTGCTTGTGGATGATTGAATTATATCTAGTACTTTGGATTATTTGATATCATTGATATGTGATATGTGCAGTTCTATGATATTAAGTGAATTGATTTTACTGTGATAATTTGAGTTGCCTATCTGTGATAGATGTGATGTGTGAATATGATATCCTAAATATAAATTAAATTGAATTGTTTAAACCTTAAAACAACTTGGACTTTAAGAAATGTTCGGATTTCGATGAGACCTGGATCGGATTCCAAATTGGATATCCGAAAACCACATTGATCAAAATTAAATGATAGGTCGTGAAATCCCAAGTGAAGATCAAGATGAAGAATTCAGAATGCAAGGGCTATTTATCGTTTACTCTGAGGGTGATTCCAAAATGAGTGTTGCGAGATAGTGTCTTCGGTTTCATTCGATCCCGGAACGGACTTGTATGGATGAATGCTTTCAGACCATCGTCATTGGAGGATGTTGAGCATTCCAACATATGTGTGCTAAAAGTTAATCGTACTTCAAGCCTCATCAACCGAGAATGGCTAAAACAAGGGAGGTGCAGCAAGGATAAGTGGGTAGCACCTTAGTAGGATAAGATTTTCCTTGTCTAGAGGTCCCTTTTTCAGCTTAGTGGGCGGTTGGTCGCGCCAACTGCGGGGTTGTCTTATTCGGGATTATCCAGTAAGGGATAGTTTCGTTCTTGTGTTGCAGGGGATTAGGGCTGATCCTCGATACTCAGATATAGACCAGGTACTGTGACGGGTGGTACCTTAGTAGCCCTGCCATTGTATGGAATCCAATCTCCAATAAGTGCCGTAGGTTTTGATTGTGTCCAACTATTTTGGAACGTGAGATGTAAGCATTCCCTCTATTTTCTAATTTACTTGAAAACCATAGAAACAATTATGATATCACTGGATTTCCTATCAAATGTTGTGGTTATCGTAAGGTAAAAACCCGACAGGTTAATTGATGGTGTGGTCTTACGAGATACCTTTGTTTTCAAATGATTTTCAAAGTTGAACAACTTTAACTCGTTTACTCACACCAGACCCATGTCTGACCCAGAGTTTATTTTTTATTTTTCTTAAACTCTTGGGTACTCAATTTTTTATAAATAGTCAAGGGATTCAGATTAGCTTTGACAAATTTGGAGAAGACTTGGAGCAGAAGGCTGTAGCGTATGTAGATATTGAGTTTCCGCTGTGTCGATGTTCTTGTTTGGATTTTGAGTTTTAATGATAGACAAGTCTTCACGACTGTCTAATATGTGTTGTATAATCTATGTAACTCTGATGTATATGTCTATTATGAAATAACTTATGTGATGTAATATAATTTTTCATTCCGCTATGAGATTCTAATATTGTTTCGTTCTTTCTTTTCTACCCATTTCTTTCTTACAATGATGCGTCTTTCTGTGGAATGAAAGGCAGGTTGTCACAGATCTTTTCTATAGAATCGCGAATAAAATCTGGGAATAAAACCTGCTTTTTATCGGCCATAAGCCAACAAGAAGGAGATCGGTATGGCCTTCCGTAGAGTGCCTCGAAAGGTGCCTATATCAATACTAGATTGGAAGATATTATTATAAGAAAACTCAACAAGAGAAATATGATTTTCTCAACTTCCATCAAAATCAAGAACACATGCGCGAAAAAGATATTCAAGAGTTTGATTCACAAGCTCGGTTTGTCCATCAGACCGAGGATGGTAAGCGGTGCTAAAATTAAGCTTCGTCCCAAAGCTTTTTGAAGACTCTTCCAAAATCCACTAGTAAATAATTGATCATGATCACTAACAATAGAAGTAGGAACTCCATGCAATTTAATAATTTCTCTAACATAGTGTTTGGCCAAAAGAGGTACGGTCCGATTAGACCGAACGCGAATAAAATGGATGGATTTTGTAGGTCTATCCACAATTACTCACAAATTGTCACGGCCCAAACGAGAACAGGGAAGACCTACAATAAAGTCCATGGAAATTTGATCCCACTTCCACACTGGAATGTCCAAAGGCTGCAATAACCCACCGGGCTTTTGATGCTCGGCCTTTATGAGTTGGCAAGTCATGCAACGCTTAATGAAGTTAGCAATATCAGATTTCATTCCATCCCAATAATAAAGTCGTTTCATATACGCGTACATTTTACTACTACTATGATGAATCATAAATTTAGAACGATGAGAATCTTCTAAAATTTCTTTATGAAGATCACTAATATTTGGCACGATAAGTCTACAAATTTTTGAATACGGCCATGAGCATCGTTGTTAAAGTCTTTCAAACCATCAATATTTTCATCCCTACAACTTTGGAAAAGATGAGCCAATTTGGGATCATTCTTTTGAGCATCAAAAATGCGGTCAAAAAGAGATGGATAAGCCTCAAGGCTGCATAAAACAAGAGATGAACATGGATTGGATTCACGATCTCGAATCTCACAAGTGGATAAAGTCTCGAGGTCATTCCATTTGGATATCATCATGGAAACAACCGCTTGTTGCTTGCGACTAAGGGCATCGACAACACGATTTCTCTTTCCGAGAGTATAAAGAATATCAAGATCATAAGATGCAAGAAACTCGAGCCAACGTTGTTGATGTAAATTAAGTTCCTTTTGAGAAAATAAATACTTCAAAGATTTATGATCGGTTTAGGGAACAAATTTCTCTCGCAAAAGATAATAACGCCAAATTCTAAGGGCAAAAATAATGGTCGCGAGCTCTAAATCATGAGTGGCATATCTAGTCTTGGCAAGCTTTAATTGCCTAGGAGCATAAGCAATTACACGTTCCCTTTGCATGAGAACAGCTCCCAAACCAACACGACTAGCATCGGTATAAACAATAAAGTCTCGGTTCCCTTCGGGAGTCACAAGGATAGGAGCATCAAAAAGGAGTTCTTGTAATTTCTGAAAGGAAGCTTCACATTTATCTGACCAAATGTACTTAACTCCCTTCTTTGTCAAACTAGCAAGAGGCACAGAAATTTTAGAAAAGTATTTTATGAACCAACGGTACTAGTCCGCCAATCCAAGAAAGCTACGAATTTTCATCACACACTCTGGTCTCTTCTAATTTTAAGTCGGTTCAATCTTTGAAGGATCCATGGAAATTCTGGATTCAGAAATGATATGTCCTAAAAATTTCACACGGGATTGCCAAAAGTGGCACATAGAAAATTTTACTTTCATTTGATTGCTCCTAAGAGTTTCCAACACAATCCGAAGATGTTTTTCATGCTCTTCCTTGATTTTAGAATAAACAAGAATATAATCTATCAAGATGAGAAAGAATCGATCGAGGATATCTTTGAAACTTGATTCACGAGGTCAACGAAATAAGCTGGAGCATTTGTTAAAACAAATGGCATAACAAGCTATCCATAAGATCCATAACGAGTACGGAACGATGTCAAAGGAATGCTATCCTCTACAATACGAAGCTGATAAAAACCAATTTGTTCTTAATGGTGAGATCATTAAGCATGTGGTAGTCAACGCAAAGCCTAAGTGTACCATCGGATTTCTTTACAAAATTAGCTGAAGCTTCCCATGTAGAGGAACTAGAACGAATAAATTGTTTTGTTTCTAATTCGGATAAATGTTTACGCATCTCCTCATTTTCCTTATTGGACATACGATATGGAAGACGAGTGATAGGTCAAGCTCTAGGGATTATATTAATTCTGAACTCAATTGATCGCTTAGGTGGTAATCCTAAAATGGGCTCAAATATGTCGAAAAATTCACGAACAACATGAATGAGGGAAATAACATCTTCCTCGCCATCATTATCGTCATCATGAGGATTTAGAGAATATAAGGATGCCGCCGAATTGGAATCTGAATCTTTAAGAATAATAGAAATTTGCTTAACAAATTAAGGATATCGAAGATATATAGTCATCTCAGGACAATGGATGTGGGCTTCATAACGGTTAAGCCAATCCATTCCTAGTATCATCCCGAAGCCTAAGTAACGCATAACATGCAAATCGGCTCGGAAAGTATAATCACATAAAATAATCTTGAACTCTTTACAAAATAAATTGAGTGTTGTGGATCCACTAACAGGATTCGCAATTTTCAGTGAAGTCATCAAAGCCATAACATTTAAAGAAAAAGTATCAGCAAGTTCTTTTGATATAAAAGAGTGAAATGCACCCATGTCAAAAAGAACTCGAATAGGATGATCACGGAACATAATAATGCCATCAAGGATAGAATTAGAAATACCTTGACCAAGAGAAGTGTTACTAGGCGCTTGCACAACATTTAGTTTTCCCTCTTTCTTGCTTGGAAGTTTGGGACATGAAAATAAAAGATGACCCGAACTTTTGCAATGACGAAAAAAAGGGTTTCGGACACGTATTTGCATAATGGTCCTCATAACCACAATCATAGCATTTCCCACGACTAGAGGTAGGAGTCTTTTCTACTGAAATTGCTTACTTCCCTTTCTTGTTGGGATTAGGGCCTTTGAACTTAATAGGCCTCTTCTTATTAATGGTGAAGTTCTATTTGGCATCTACAACTTCAACATCACTTTCTTTATCGGCCTCTTCAAGTCGAAGAGCGATATCAATAAGCCGATTGAATGAACTTCTAGTTTCAAAAGCAAAGGCTTTTTGGGGTACTTATTCAACCCATGGACAAACCTCTGATTTTTATTCAATGGGTATTAATATACTCGACCACATATTTAGAGAGAGATTCAAAAGATGCGGCATAGTCTGTCACGGAAGATTCACCTCGAACAAGGTCAATAAAGCGCCGAGATAAAGTTAATTTTTCAGCCTTCGATACAAACTTCAATTCGGATCTTTCTCGAAATTGCTCCCGATTGAGATCCTCTTCAATAATTTCCAAAATCAAAAGCTCATACCAATCTACTGCTCTTTCCTGGAGAATGCTAGAAGTCACTTGGGCTTGATTTACATCAACAAGATTCATGCGAGAAAAGACGCGGTCACATGATTTAAGCCAATCATGGACTTCTTCAACGCTTTCGGAACCCTTGAATGGCCTTCCACACAAATTGGCATAATCACTGCACATGAATGCAAACCTGGATTTAGGGTGAGTAGGCTCTAGAATGGGTCTGATAGCTTGAGCATTCTTTACAAGATCTAAAAGCTGCCTGACAGACATAACTACACCATCCTAAGGAGTAGCACTGGATTTACCGACGCTAGGACGTCTAGGTCTAAACATTTCTCTTCTTTAAGAAAGAATGAAGAGGAAAAAGGTTATTTTCAGTATGAATATCAAACAAACTTGATTGATAAAAGAAGGTAACATAAAATAAAATAGGATAGAATAGGTCCAATGCCTCGAATTAAATCCCACCGCACGATTCCTAAGAGATACTTAGGAGAATGATACTTGCTATAATATTCTATTTGTTGCGAAGTTTGGCTCTGATACCATGCTGTGATGCCCAACCTCTATATTCACACTAGCCAAGGACACTACAGGGTAATGTCGTCGACTAGCACGAAGAATAAGTCTGTTGAGGAGCGACCATCTGTGTAGTTGCTTTGTGCGAGTACCGATATGTCAGATAATATTATATGCAAGGAAATCTGGCAAATCAATTACAAACTCAAAACTACTACACATTGGCTGTGTGATCTTTAGAAACAAATATAAAGTAAGCATAACATAAATCACTCACAAATATTCATATCACTAAGGCGGAAACAGATACGAAATAACACGTAAAAGTGTATATCGAAGTAGTGGTCACACAAGGTCCACTACACCATAAAAGAATAGATACAAGTGCTAGAGAAAAGAATATGTATACATCAAGTAGTCTCTATCTCAAATGTATAAAAGCAAAAACCACTATGCTAAGTGATTAGCCAAAAGTCAGATGCAGATAAGAAGTCAAGCAAAGCACCTGAAATACCTCGGTCTGACCCGAGTATTATTTAAGAATAAAATAATAAATGGATCTGCCTAGCATAAATATCATATAAAATGAGATAGGACAAAAGATATGACAAAATTGTCTGATAACAATAATGCCATACTATGACAAGTATACATTAAATAACAACAAAAATTATACTATATCTCAAATTTTCTCAAACACCAAAAAGAATGTCATATTCTTTATTTTACTCACCAAGCCACAAATATTGATACATCTTATCAATATAAATCATAAAAATTAGTGAAATACAAATTCTAGAAATCATCAATTAGAAATCCAGAAATCACAAAGGGAGAGGCCTATCAAAAATGGGAGCATGAAAACTCACCAACACGTGTATCATAAAAGGGACATTATCCCATGGTCGCTAACCATAGAGCCGGTGCAACGACATAGTACAATAATGGTACGCCCGAGGAACCTGAAACACGAATAATTCAGAGCAACGACGTAGTACAGTAACAATACGCCCGATGAACCTAAAACTCAAATAATTCGGAAGAACGACGTAGTACAATAACCGTACGCCCGATGATCCCGAAACTTAAATAATTCGAAACAACGACGTAGTACAATAACGATACGCCCGGTAAACCCATACTCCATAAAAAAACATGGGTCGCTAGCCCATAAAAGTGGGCCGAAACTCCAAAGAACCCACAGGGCCGTAGCCTGTAAAAGAAATGAGACGAAACTTAATAAAACGAGGTACAGTCCCCTACATGGGCAAAGAGACATCGCATATTGCTAGTCTAACCATAAAATGATCATCATTGATCAATAAAAAGTGTGAATTACTATAAGCTAGTAAATAAATGAGTTTAGCTTCATGTCCCATAACCACTGGCTTAACATAAATATTTACGAGCAAATTGTAGATTTCCACTCGAGAATTGTCACAAGAGTTCAATCAAATAAGTCCAAGAATTAACCGACAAAGTAAACACAAGCGTTTCATACCACTTGTTTTGCTAAGTCGTTTAACTAGATTTCTCATATGAATGAGGTAAAGGTTTGTATATACTAATAGATTGGAAAACGGGTTTAACAACTAGCTTTGTATTAAAAGTACCGTTGAAATCATTTTTGTGAAAGAGTTTGAATATTTACTACTAGTATAGAAACCTTTGTATTTTGAAGTGACAACTCACAGAAATGATTGTAAAAACAATCAATCACCAAAAATCCACATTCGACAACATGAATTAAAACCGTAAAAATCGATATCAAATCCATCAAGTGGATATTCTCAAAAATCCATAAAAGAAGTCATCAAAGTCCATAATAAATGACAACAACTATCTGGAACAACAAAAATCGATAAAAATTGGAAATCCACTAAAAAACAACCAAAATAGGAAAAATTGAATAGTTGCAGATGTCTGGTAGGTATAGCCAGACATCTCGCCCTAGGTTTTGGAAATATATATGTTTTTTCTCCTTTCTCTTTTTAATTCCAGAACCCATCCAGACGTCCGACATAGATTAGGACCAGACGTCCGGTCCTAGTCTCTGCCTTTTTTCTTTTTCTACCGTAAATTTTTTTTTCATCTGCTTCTCTAACCAGGCATTTGGAACAGGAAACCAGACGTCTGGTTTCATGTTCTAGGCAACAGTTTTCCAAGGCCAATGATGGCCAAATTGATTCGCAAGCGATCGGACGAGCAACGGAAGCTAGAGATTTATGCCAAGCGACAACCCAACCCTATAGGCTCTTCGATACACCCAAAATGACATGTCCAAACATCCAGGATAGGATCTTTAATGTTTTTTACTTCAAAATACAAAAATTGGAAAAGGTGCATTTCACTAGAAGGACAAACTTTGCAGTCCAATTAGTTTCTAGGACACACATCCACGGAAATTAATTTCAAGGCCAAAGTCAGCAGAATAATTACTTTTAAGGACAAAATCAGCAGTCCACTTACTTTCAAGGACATAATTTCATAGGTTTTTAGGTATAACGACCCGCCTTTTTGGATAGTTTAAACCGACGATCAAATACACATGTCGATTCCAAAACCATTCAAAAGTGCAGATAGTTATTGGGGTAAATAAGAAAAGCAAAGAAATAACGGAAATGAAACAACATAGAATCTCGCAGCGGAACGATAAAATATAATAGTCAAATAAACAGTTCATGAAGCTGTCTACTATACTTTGACAATTATTTATACAACATTTATCAGAGTTATACATATACAGCAGAGCAATTAAATAATGCAGCAGATAGCATGATGCAAGGGTAATAATAATGATAGTATACCAAATCTTCGTCTCCATCCTCCAGAATAGATCTTCAAAAATCTGAAAAACTCAGGACTGACCCGAGCGTAATGAAAAGACAAAACACTCGAGTCAGGACTAAAATATCCTTATGAAAGTTAAATCAATCGTAAATAAATATGAGTGTAACGGCGTCAGAGATGTTTACGGGGTTTGACATCTCATATCAAGTGTCAACGTGCGTGCAATAACTCAAGAGATGTTACGGGATTTTCCATCTCTCAAGGATCCGTGAAACTATCTACTATGTAGTAATATACGCTAAGTAGATAATGTCTATCAGTAATATAAAGTATCAAAATAGCGTTAAGGCGTTACCTTAATCCCCCTTAACACATTTTATATTCCCAAAAGCATATACAAGACCGTAGTTTCCCCAAAACCGGAAGTCACCAGAGGGCAATCCATATACTCAAGGTACAAATCAAAACGTAGTGGTCGCGAATAGGATAATCAGTATGACAAGGTACATGAGGCGATACCAACTAGGATACTAGTAGTTGCGTGATCCGGACTGATGTTGAGCATAGCCAGCAGCTACCCCAACATCGCGAAACAACACTCCGAAATCAAGGGGTGCACCCAAATCGCATCACAAATGTAATAGATATGGTATCGAAGAAGTGTGTCCGCTAGAGGTGGCGAACCTCAATGGCCCGGCGCGGCTCCTGTTTTAGTCATGTCAGGGGTCATCCAATAATCGTTCTCTTTCTTCAGTCAACGCGTTCACCAAACCATCCACTTCATTCTGGATCATCACTCCACGTATAATAGTTATTAAAGTGGTTTTCGGTATCGACAGAGAGTATGTCCATATCCGATCCCGGTCTCTTTAATAACTACGTATTATTACACCTTTGGCTCTTTATATTTCAAATCGATTCATAATTGATATCAAAATATCATATTCGCTTCAAAAATCAAATCCATTTCAAATATCATCGTATCTTTCAAAATATCAGATTCCATTCCAAAATCAATTTTCGCATCAATATCTCGTTTCGATTTCAAAATCATTTCGAATTTCAATTTAGGTTGCAACTTCATTTAACTCAATTCGTATTTAAATTCAAGATTTAAATATAAACATTTCACCTTATTGACCGGCTTAGGATTTTAGAAAAATAGTTTTAAGTAGTTTAAAAGTAGTTTAAATAATTAAAATAGTTAAAAATACTTAAAATCTTTTAAAAAAATGGATTTAAAATTGATAATTAGTTTAAAATAATTTAAATTGGGTTAAGTAGATTTAAAATAGATTAAAATAGTTTAAGTATTCAAAATGGTTTATATAACAGAGTAATTTGGAAAACAAATTAAAACAGCTTCAAAATCAATCCATTTCAATTATAACTTCCCAATTCAAATCAATTCCAATTTCCATTCTACCGATTCAATTTCGATTTCAATTCAAAAACCAATGTCAACTTTGACTTCAAATTTATTCAAATTTTTATTCACTTTCAATTAATTCAATTTCAATTTATATCGATTTAGAGCTGGATTTTCAAAATATCAATTTATAACACTTAACAAAATTATCCTTCAATATTCAAATTTTAAATCCAAATTTCAAATATGATTCAATTCCAAGCTCATTTCAAAATATCATTTTTATGTCACTTTTACTTAGTAATATTCAAAGCTCAAATTTAATGTTCAATCTTTAAAACAAATAAATTTCCGAAATTCAATCATATCCAAATTTTAAATCTCAAAGTCTCCACTTAAATTTATTCAACAATTCCTTTTAACCAAAATTTTATTTCAACATTCCAAACTCAATTTTTCGATAAATTCGATTTCTATAAACTGATTTCTATTTATCACTTTTAAATCAAAACATTTAAATAAATTTCAAATCGACGATTTCAAAAATTATTAATTTAGCCAATTCGGTGTCCGTATATAATTTTCTATCCTATGGCCAAGTAATTATTTATTTCAATTAAATGTCAGGGATGAGTATATATTACTTAAATTAAATCACATTATCATATGTATGCATAACAGGATCTATATAAGCAAATAAACATCCAAACATTCAATTATCAACCAATAGCATCCATCAAAATACATCATCCAATAAACAATACAATTCATGGCAGTTTCATAGTTATCAATGTCAGGTAATTTAATCGCAATTCAATTTTAATTTCAATTTAATTGTCAATTTAATTTTTCAACGGTTAATGCAAATGACAAGCTATATGACAATTAAATTTTTATCAAACAACGACAAATAAGATCATAACACTTCATAATGTCAAATTTAACTAGCATAAAGATATTTAGTACGGTGTGAGCGTTATAAAACACTCACTTTGATTTTTACGATTTTAAATCAAATCGAACGGCGTTCGATTTAACTCAAAATTTTCTCTAGCTCCAAAGGATTCCAATCCAGTTGCATCGCATAGGGCTCGTCCATACGATTCCAACGCAAAAAGTTTCGTCCGAATACGACCTCGTATGAAAGAGATATCAATTTTTAAAGTTTACACGATTTATATAAACTAAATTTACAACATTATTTTTCAATTTCAACCTCCAACAGATCGTGGCCGTCCAAATTCTTTGCCCAAGATCTGGGCTGTGCTCAGGTCCTTCCCCCACGCGTCTTCTGCAGGTAACCATCACGCGCAAATAACCCACCAAGGCCGAAATTAGGGTTAATTTTCGCGACCTCCTCGTCGACATCCACCACGATCAGAAGCTTCCATCTTGAAGAGCATCTCCTCCTCTACCTTCGGCCACCACCCCATGCAACTCGGCCTCCCCCATGTCTAGAAATACGCGCGCGACTTTCGGCCGTTTGAGGACGATTTGCCACCAATCCGCTAACCCAGACGCGATCATGACCGTTGGATAGAAAGATCTCACTCCCCTCTACAAGTTTCATGTTGAAGGATTTCGCTAATTATTGATGGATGAAGAGAAATCGAGGGAAGAAGGTTGATTATTTCAGGCCGTTCGAAATACAAGTGGCGGCCGGCATTGTAACTAGGGTTTTTTTTTTTTTTTGTGAGTAAACGGGCTATTTATAGGAACGACGAATACTATTTATCCGGCTTTTCTAAAATCCGAATTTCGCGTAGTGACCGGCGTTCCAAGGGTTTATCCCGCGTTACGGACATAATGGAATAGGTTTCAGGAGCTAATTCGATCATCTGTGCGAGTTACGAAAATAAACGATCAAATTTAAATTAAACCGATTAAACGATTTTCTATGCGCTTTGGCTCGCCCCGGACAAACGGTAATTCTGATTGACACGAAATTTGAAACCTTACAATAATATCACGTTACGGATCCGATGAAACTAGTTTCGTCGAAATCCGAGACCGTTTGAAAAATGACTATTTTAACTCGCCAAATTAATATTAAAACAATTTCAACGCGTTTCGAGTTGCCACGGTCAAACGACAACTCCGATTGCTACGAAAATTGAAATCCGATAATAACAAACTATTACCGATCCAATCGAACTAGTTTCGTCCAATTCTGAGACTGTTCAAAATTTGGCTATTTCCAGTCGATAATTAAATATTAAAATATTCAATTTTCACAAATTTACTTATAATTCGATTTTAAAAGTTCTACAACATCATTCTAACTTTAATATGATAAAACAAAATTTTACCAATCATTTTTAATCATATTAAACCCGTTATTCAACTATCCAATAAATTCAAATTTTAAAATCTTATTAACTCTATTATAATCCCAATATAACTTACATTCACTGTGGAAACCAACTTGAATCATATTAAATCAAATTTCAAATATTCACTCTATTTTCATATATTAAATTTCAATATCAAATTAATCGTATCAAATTCGGAATTTAATTATTCAAACATTTGTAATATTAAATTTAAATAATTTTGATTATTCTTAAATCACTATCTTTTGAAATATTCAAAACGAACTTAAAATTTAACTTTTGAAATGAATTAAAATTATAGAACAACCATTTCCATTATACGGTTATTCAATTCCCATTATTTATTTATTCAATAAATTCCAAATATTAAATTTAAACAATTTCTCTTATCCAATAATTCATTATCTTTTGAAATATTGAAATTGAACTTATAAGATTCAACTTTTAAAGCCAATTCACAATTTAGAACACTATTTTCATTTTACAGTTACTCAATTATTCAATAAGTTTTAAATATTTAATATAAATAATTTACCTTTTCAATATTCAATATTTGATTTTAAATAGATTTTACTTATCGATCAATTACTCTATTGTACCCAATGACTTCAACATCTATTATCCTATTCAACTTTTGATTTCAAAGGCATTCACTAAGTAGTTTTATTTTTCATTATTTGGATAATTATTGTTGCAATTCATTCCAATTATTATTAACCAACCGAATTACAAATTTTTTTCTAACACTAAATCACGAAATCTTATTAAATTAACTATTTTAATTATCGAAAATTTACGGGTCGTTACATTCTCCCCGACTCAAAACTTTCGTCCCCGAAAAGGAAAAAAGAAGGGAAAAGAACTAAGTAAAGAATTCAACATTCGATATATTTTATTCAAATTTATCCACTTATAAAACAATGACATTCCATTTATAAATCGTTACCACACTTCCACTAACCTACTCCGAACGGCTTCTAAATTTAAAAGTTAGTTATCAAAACAAGTTATAAAATTTTAAAACTTGAAAATTTTTCTAACACTTGGATTTACGGAAAATTTCGGCAGAGTCTCCTTTGCGCGGCTCGATCAGAAATTTTTTACAATTCAATATATAACACAAATATAACTAATATATAACAAATATACATCTCATCTCAATGATGAGGCATCCCAATCATGGGGAAACAATATATAATATCAAATACGATATGTAATACGGGTATGTACCTTTTATTTGTTATTAGCAAGCATATTTTAGCAATTTAGCATGAAACGAGCTCCATACGTGCCGCACGCCATTAATACCTACTAAATACTCAATAAATAGATAAGAACATGTATATAAGAAGAAATATCAATATGAGACATCACAATCATAGCTTAAGAAGACAGCAACCTAAAATTTATCATTTTATGAATTCAGACCTGCGGCAAAGACTCAGGTTTTTGACACAGTAAATTTCGAAATCTGGGAATATTTATAAAAGAAAAGTTGTTCCACTCGTTCTAAGCTTTCCAGCGATATAAAGATCGTCAAAATCAGACATACGGTTTGAAAGTTATGCTCAGTTTACTTTCAGCTTTCAACTTAGAAAATTTAGATAGGACAGGGAATGTCCATCCAGTTCAGACTCAGTTTAGCCTAATCAAATTACAAAACCTGTCAAAGTGATCCAAATAAGACTTTTAGCTTACTGAAAGAACTTTCATTTGCAAAAAATTTGGGCTCAATCGGGTTTATAAATCTCAAGTTATCGTTGTTCTACTACAGCACTTATGTGCAAATTTTTTTCCATCCAAAACTAGTGTAACGATTTTGATCTAGAAATTTGGTAACATAGATTTTCAAGTGGTTTTGGTTAATTCAAGTTTATATATAACTTTATTCATATCAAATTTCACATTTTTACCTTCATTTAACGTTGGATCTATTGGTAGAACATTTCTAAACTATTTTTCAAGTATACAATTATTTCATAGACATATCCATTTTATTTATACATTCTTTTAAGTATCCATTTTGTTTAAAAAATCAATTCACACTCCAACCTTAAACAAATTTAAATATCAAACATTCCATTATTTTAGTTTCAACTTGTATAACATTCTATTACATATATACATCAACATTTCAACTTTTTTAAACAAAAGGCAAGTTATATACGTTTATATAAATGAAATTTTGAGTATTATACAAATCAATCTTATTAAATTTTGTTAACAAGAACGTTTAATGATTTAAACTTATTTGATTCCATTATATTCAATTTAAGAAGTTTAGGTTACTTTCCATATTTCACTTAACCATTTAGTTTCACCTTAAATTTCCATTTTGATCGTTTCATATTGAATTGAATTTTCATCCAATTCTCATTTACCTTTCTATTCAAATTCATTACAAAGATATAATTGATTCACTATTTGTTTACTTCATTAGATTTGAATATACTTACACAAATATCTTATTCGATTAAGAATTTACAGTTTCTAGTTTGTTTCAAATTTTACTACATTCCAATTCTAAGAGTTTTAACTTTTATTTTATACTCATTTTATATTAATAACTTTTTATTACAGTAAACCTCATTTAAATTTTTGTCCATATCTCAATTTATTTAATCTTATTTATGTTAAATATTCTTATCATTTTCATTCCATAAATTTAAATTCATTTTTAGCTTATTAATTCTCAATTAATTTAACACTTATTAAGTTAATCAATTATCATCCATCTAACAACTAATGCATATCAACATTAACATCGCTCCAAGATCTACACTAAATCGATTATACATTTCCAAGTCAATTTTTTTTAATTTCATACACCTCCAAGTTTATTGACATTTAGTTATATTCAAGTTTAATTAGTTTCCATTTACAGGTTTTATTTTTCATTAATTTTAAATTTTATTCATTCATTTGTATATATCCTTCATTTTACAGCTTAAATTTCTTTTATTATTTACAACTATCAATAGATCTTCACATTTTATTATTCACCCTTACACTTGGTATATTATTCCTCTATTTATCCTTATTAGCATTTTAAACTTTTTAAGTATTTGGTAAGTTATATCTATGCTATAGAATGAAATTTAATACTATGCGAGTTTTACAGTTTCAATTTTTATTTTAAGTTCATAATTTCCTAATTCTAAGGATTTCTACTTCAATTGATATTTTCACTTAGCTTTTAGGTTCATTTCTCATTTCACAATTCAGAAGTTCCTTAATGATTCAAGTCGAAATTCATTTCAATCATTTAAAAAAAAATGATTAATTATTAAAGAACTTAAGAATTCCAATCCCGGTTTCATTTCAAATCAATATACTTATATAATTTATATATCAAATCATACTATAGAGAATACAAAATAAAATAAATTTTGAATCAAAACAAGGTTTAGACAAGCTATTAAGTGGTCTCCCCACTCGGACTCTCGAAAATAAACGCCGATGATGCGTGCACTCATCACCGAAATCATTTTCTAGCGTCAAGAGAAGGGAATATAACACTTATCATTAAAAATAAAATCCTTCGAAAACAATTTCAACCCAAATATACTATCATATAATACTCCTATTATATTTTCCAATTCCTTGTAAATCAATTTCAAACACCGGAATCTAAATTCCCAAATCCAAGTAAAAATTGATTTATATTCATTATCAATTGTGCTTATAAGATTTCATTTTCATGAATCCATTGTTATTTAATCAATTGTTGTAAATGTTGAATGATCAACAATATCGATAATAATCTAATATTATCATCTCCTAAAAATCAATTCAATCAAAATGAATAAATATTCGAATAATTCTTTTATATTAAAATATATTCCAAAACGATATTGTGTTGGTTTGTCCTATTTGAGTGTTTAGAAATCCCTATCGATGCCTTGGCGTCCCAAGTATCGACCAGAATTCATAAATACTCAACGGAACAAATTAACACAATATAAAACCATTTTATATCAAATAACAAGTACGCTCTCTCATATACACTCAACTCATTCATATAGTCTACCTCTATTTCAATGAGTTATTCCCCACTAGAGCCAAGGTTTATCGCTAAACCAAAGCTCTGATACCAACTATAACGACCCGCCTTTTTGGATAGTTTAAACCGACGATCAAATACACATGTCGATTCCAAAACCATTCAAAAGTGCAGATAGTTATTGGGGTAAATAAGAAAAGAAAAGAAAAGAAATAAAGGAAATGAAACAACACAGAATCTCGCAGCGGAACGATAAAATATAATAGTCAAATAAACAGTTCATGAAGCTGTCTACTATACTTTGACAATTATTTATACAACATTTATCAGAGTTATACATATACAGCAGAGCAATTAAATAATGCAGCAGATAGCATGATGCAAGGGTAATAATAGTGATAGTATACCAAATCTTCGTCTCCATCCTCCAGAATAGATCTTCAAAAATCTGAAAAACTCAGGACTGACCCGAGCGTAATGAAAAGACAAAACACTCGAGTCAGGACTAAAATATCCTTATGAAAGTTAAATCAATCGTAAATAAATATGAGTGTAACGGCGTCAGAGATGTTTACGGGGTTTGACATCTCATATCCAGTGTCAACGTGCGTGCAATAACTCAAGAGATGTTACGGGATTTTCCATCTCTCAAGGATCCGTGAAACTATCTACTATGTAGTAATATACGCTAAGTAGATAATGTCTATCAGTAATATAAAGTATCAAAATAGCGTTAAGGCGTTACCATAATCCCCCTTAACACATTTTATATTCCCAAAAGAATATACAAGACCGTAGTTTCCCCAAAACCGGAAGTCACCAGAGGGCAATCCATATACTCAAGGTACAAATCAAAACGTAGTGGTCGCGAATAGGATAATCAGTATGACAAGGTACATGAGGCGATACCAACTAGGATACTAGTAGTTGCGTGATCCGGACTGATGTTGAGCATAGCCAGCAGCTACCCCAACACCGCGAAACAACACTCCGAAATCAAGGGGTGCACCCAAATCGCATCACAAATGTAATAGATATGGTATCGAAGAAGTGTGTCCGCTAGAGGTGGCGAACCTCAATGGCCCGGCGCGGCTCCTGTTTTAGTCATGTCAGGGGTCATCCAATAATCGTTCTCTTTCTTCAGTCAACGCGTTCACCAAACCATCCACTTCATTCTGGATCATCACTCCGCGTATAATAGTTATTAAAGTGGTTTTCGGTATCGACAGAGAGTATGTCCATATCCGATCCCGGTCTCTTTAATAACTACGTATTATTACACCTTTGGCTCTTTATATTTCAAATCGATTCATAATTGATATCAAAATATCATATTCGCTTCAAAAATCAAATCCATTTCAAATATCATCGTATCTTTCAAAATATCAGATTCCATTCCAAAATCAATTTTCACATCAATATCTCATTTCGATTTCAAAATCATTTCGAATTTCAATTTAGGTTGCAACTTCATTTAACTCAATTCGTATTTAAATTCAAGATTTAAATATAAACATTTCACCTTATTGACCAGCTTAGGATTTTAGGAAAATATTTTTAAGTAGTTTAAAAGTAGTTTAAATAATTAAAATAGTTAAAAATACTTAAAATCTTTTAAAAAAAATGGATTTAAAATTGATAATTAGTTTAAAATAATTTAAATTGGGTTAAGTAGATTTAAAATAGATTAAAATAGTTTAAGTATTCAAAATGGTTTATATAACAGAGTAATTTGGAAAACAAATTAAAACAGCTTCAAAATCAATCCATTTCAATTATAACTTCCCAATTCAAATCAATTCCAATTTCCATTCTACCGATTCAATTTCGATTTCAATTCAAAAACCAATGTCAACTTTGACTTCAAATTTATTCAAATTTTTATTCACTTTCAATTAATTCAATTTCAATTTATATCGATTTAGAGCTGGATTTTCAAAATATCAATTTATAACACTTAACAAAATTATCCTTCAATATTCAAATTTTAAATCCAAATTTCAAATATGATTCAATTCCAAGCTCATTTCAAAATATCATTTTTATGTCACTTTTACTTAGTAATATTCAAAGCTCAAATTTAATGTTCAATCTTTAAAACAAATAAATTTCCGAAATTCAATCATATCCAAATTTTAAATCTCAAAGTCTCCACTTAAATTTATTCAACAATTCCTTTTAACCAAAATTTTATTTCAACATTCCAAACTCAATTTTTCGATAAATTCGATTTCTATAAACTGATTTCTATTTATCACTTTTAAATCAAAACATTTAAATAAATTTCAAATCGACGATTTCAAAAATTATTAATTTAGCCAATTCGGTGTCCGTATATAATTTTCTATCCTATGGCCAAGTAATTATTTATTTCAATTAAATGTCAGGGATGAGTATATATTACTTAAATTAAATCACAGTATCATATGTACGCATAACAGGATCTATATAAGCAAATAAACATCCAAACATTCAATTATCAACCAATAGCATCCATCAAATTACATCATCCAATAAACAATACAATTCATGGCAGTTTCATAGTTATCAATGTCAGGTAATTTAATCGCAATTCAATTTTAATTTCAATTTAACTGTCAATTTAATTTTTCAACGGTTAATGCAAATGACAAGCTATATGACAATTAAATTTTTATCAAACAACGACAAATAAGATCATAACACTTCATAATGTCAAATTTAACTTGCATAAAGATATTTAGTACGGTGTGAGTGTTATAAAACACTCACTTTGATTTTTACGATTTTAAATCAAATCGAACGGCGTTCGATTTAACTCAAAATTTTCTCTAGCTCCAAAGGATTCCAATCCAGTTGCATCGCATAGGGCTCGTCCATACGATTCCAACGCAAAAAGTTTCGTCCGAATCCGACCTCGTATGAAAGAGATATCAATTTTTAAAGTTTACACGATTTATATAAACTAAATTTACAACATTATTTTTCAATTTCAACCTCCAACAGATCGTGGCGGTCCAAATTCTTTGCCCAAGATCTGGGCCGTGCTCAGGTCCTTCCCCCACGTGTCTTCTACAGCTAACCATCACGCGCAAATAACCCACCAAGGCCGAAATTAGGGTTAATTTTCGCGACCTCCTCGTCGACATCCACCACGATCAGAAGCTTCCAACTTGAAGAGCATCTCCTCCTCTACCTTCGGCCACCACCCCATGCAACTCGGCCTCCCCCATGTCTAGAAATACGTGCGCGACTTTCGGCCGTTTGAGGACGATTTGCCACCAATCCGCTAACCCAGACGCGATCATGACCGTTGGATAGAAAGATCTCACTCCCCTCTACAAGTTTCATGTTGAAGGATTTCGCTAATTATTGATGGATGAAGAGAAATCGAGGGAAGAAGGTTGAATATTTCAGGCCGTTCGAAATACAAGTGGCGGCCGGCATTGTAACTAGGGTTTCTTTCTTTTTTCTTTTTTTTTGTGAGTAAACGGGCTATTTATAGGAACGACGAATACTATTTATCCGGCTTTTCCAAACTCCGAATTTCGCACGGTGACCGGCGTTCCTAGGGTGTATCCCGCGTTCCGGACATAATGGAATAGGTTTCGGTAGCTAATTCGATCATCTGTGCGAGTTACGGAAATAAACGATCAAATTTAAATTAAACCGATTAAACGATTTTCTATGTGCTTTGGCTCGCCCCGGACAAACGGTAATTCTGATTGACACGAAATTTGAAACCTTACAATAATATCATGTTACGGATCCGATGAAACTGGTTTCGTCGAAATCCGAGACCGTTTGAAAAATGACTATTTTAACTCGCCAAATTAATATTAAAACAATTTCAACGCGTTTCGAGCTGCCACGGTCAAACGACAACTCCGATTGCTACGAAAATTGAAATCCGATAATAACAAACTATTACGGATCCAATCGAACTAGTTTCGTCCAATTCTGAGACTGTTCAAAATTTGGCTATTTCCAGTCGATAATTAAATATTAAAATATTCAATTTTCACAAATTTACTTATAATTCGATTTTAAAAGTTCTACAACATCATTCTAACTTTAATATGATAAAAAAAAATTTACCAATCATTTTTAATCATATTAAACCCGTTATTCAACTATCCAATAAATTCAAATTTTAAAATCTTATTAACTCTATTATAATCCCAATATAACTTACATTCACTTTGGAAACCAATTTGAATCATATTAAATCAAATTTCAAATATTCACTCTATTTTCATATATTAAATTTCAATATCAAATTAATCGTATCAAATTCAGAATTTAATTATTCAAACATTTGTAATATTAAATTTAAATAATTTTGATTATTCTTAAATCACTATCTTTTGAAATATTCAAAACGAACTTAAAAATTTAACTTTTGAAATGAATTAAAATTATAGAACAACCATTTCCATTATACGGTTATTCAATTCCCATTATTTATTTATTCAATAAATTCCAAATATTAAATTTAAACAATTTCTCTTATCCAATAATTCATTATCTTTTGAAATATTGAAATTGAACTTATAAGATTCAACTTTTAAAGCCAATTCAATAAGTTTTAAATATTTAATTTAAATAATTTACCTTTTCAATATTCAATATTTGATTTTAAATAGATTTTACTTATCGATCAATTACTCTATTGTACCCAATGACTTCAACATTTATTATCCTATTCAACTTTTGATTTCAAAGGCATTCACTAAGTAGTTTTATTTTTCATTATTTGGATAATTATTGTTGCAATTCATTCCAATTATTATTAACCAACCGAATTACAAATTTTTTTCTAACACTAAATCACGAAATCTTATTAAATTAACTATTTTAATTATCGAAAATTTACGGGTCGTTACATTAGGCCTTAGAAACTAATTATTTTGCATTTTGTCCTTAAAAGTAATTATTTCAGTTGTGTGTCCTAGAAACTAATTGCACTTGCTAAAGAGGCACTTGTGGCTAATTTCCACAATTGGAAAATTCACCACATCAATTCAAATCAAAATCAATTGAACATGAAATAGATGTTAGAAATTCATACCTAACAACAATGACATTTATAGACATAGATGTAAGTTCAAGAACTCACCTTTAAACTCAAAAACAAAGAATGAGGAGCACTAAAACAAGGCAAGATCAATTACTCCTCCACTTAACTTTAAAAATCCTCAATCTATGATCAAATGCAAATATTACCTAAATTAGATTATAGGGTTTTCAAGAAATTGGATAGATATTGAGGTGGAGAAGAAGAAGAGGATGCTTACCTAAGCTTCTCTTTGATTTTGGAGCTAGAATCTTGAATTTCCTAGTAACCTAGGGTTTAGGAATTTTAATTTCCTCTTCTTTCTCCCATTTTCCTTTAACTTGAGAGTGTTAGGAAAATAGAATGAATGAAGAGGAGTGGCGGGGGAGATAGGGTATTAGATGAGTTGGGTTCTCTTGTTAGGTTATTGGGCTGATACCCAAACCCAAAGCCCCAAATAAAATACCAAAATTCTAGTGAACTCCAAACATATCGATGTTTATATTCAAAAAGGTCGCAAATGCCATTTTGGACTCAATGGAAGTGGTCTCGAGTCCTAACTCGACTGTTTGCAAAAAGTAGAACTTTGGACTTTAATCCGACTAACGACGCTATATTGAAATTAAACATTTAAATATATAATTGTAAAATATGCGGGTTGTTACAATAATTTGATGTTGGAACCTTGTATTTTCATGTACATTATAATATGCATGTCGTAACAGGTTTTGTTTATAAAATGGTTTATACATTCATGTATAACATGTTTGGTTTATGAAAATGGCATGTTTAACTAGTTAAATTTTTGACATGTTATTAAATGTCATGTATTTAGAACTTACATGTTTTAATTGAGTTAGTACAGATACAAGGAAAATATTTGGCTTGATTTTGGTTGCGTAATTGCATATAAATTAAGCAAACTCGCTTAATAACGCTAAAATAAGGTATGCTTACGAATTTAATGCGCGAAAAATAAAATATTGATATATATTGTGTTATCCGGCCATAAGAGCCGATGTATGTCCTTTTATCATATTTGTAAAATTGCAAAAGGATCTCCGAAAGATTTTGCCAAAAAATTTCGAAAATTTAGGGTTTTAGAAATTTTTTGGAAAATTTTTTGTTACCTAAAAGGTTGATTTTTGAATTGTAATTGAAATAAGGGGTTTTGGTTTAGAAATGGAAATTAAAATGTGTTGCATGGAACTAAAGGATTTAGAAAAATAAAATATCAAGTTTTAACTAAGTGGGTTTGGAAAAGTTAATAGGTATGGAGCATTTTTCCTACCTTAGCAATTTTGGGGACGAAATTCTTTTAAAGGGGAGGAATGTAACGACCTGGATTTTCTGTCGTTTGATTTTCAACATTTACATGGTTTTAAATATTGGATTTGGAATATAAATTGATTTTTGAATAGGAAAATTTTGGTTGAAATTATAGAATGAATTTAAATTTCATATATAGCGATATATCATAATACGGAAATGGTGAGTAATTGGAATTTGAATTGAATATGAGTTTCGCAAGCGATCGGACGAGCAACGGAAACTAGAGATTTATGCCAAGCGACAACCCAACCCTATAGGCTCTTCGATACACCCAAAATGACATGTCCAAACATCCAGGATAGGATCTTTAATGTTTTTTACTTCAAAATACAAAAATTAGAAAAGGTACATTTCACTAGAAGGACAAACTTTGCAGTCCAATTAGTTTCTAGGACACACATCCACGGAAATTAATTTCAAGGCCAAAGTCAGCAGAATAATTACTTTTAAGGACAAAATCAGCAGTCCACTTACTTTCAAGGACATAATTTCATAGGTTTTTAGGTATAACGACCCGCCTTTTTGGATAGTTTAAACCGACGATCAAATACACATGTCGATTCCAAAACCATTCAAAAGTGCAGATAGTTATTGGGGTAAATAAGAAAAGAAAAGAAATAACGGAAATGAAACAACATAGAATCTCGCAGCGGAACGATAAAATATAATAGTCAAATAAACAGTTCATGAAGCTGTCTACTATACTTTGACAATTATTTATACAACATTTATCAGAGTTATACATATACAGCAGAGCAATTAAATAATGCAGCAGATAGCATGATGCAAGGGTAATAATAGTGATAGTATACCAAATCTTCGTCTCCATCCTCCAGAATAGATCTTCAAAAATCTGAAAAACTCAGGACTGACCCGAGCGTAATGAAAAGACAAAACACTCGAGTCAGGACTAAAATATCCTTATGAAAGTTAAATCAATCGTAAATAAATATGAGTGTAATGGCGTCAGAGATGTTTACGGGGTTTGACATCTCATATCCAGTGTCAACGTGCGTGCAATAACTCAAGAGATGTTACGGGATTTTCCATCTCTCAAGGATCCGTGAAACTATCTACTATGTAGTAATATACGCTAAGTAGATAATGTCTATCAGTAATATAAAGTATCAAAATAGCGTTAAGGCGTTACCATAATCCCCCTTAACACATTTTATATTCCCAAAAGCATATACAAGACCGTAGTTTCCCCAAAACCGGAAGTCACCAGAGGGCAATCCATATACTCAAGGTACAAATCAAAACGTAGTGGTGGCGAATAGGATAATCAGTATGACAAGGTACATGAGGCGATACCAACTAGGATACTAGTAGTTGCGTGATCCGGACTGATGTTGAGCATAGCCAGCAGCTACCCCAACACCGCGAAACAACACTCCGAAATCAAGGGGTGCACCCAAATCGCATCACAAATGTAATAGATATGGTATCGAAGAAGTGTGTCCGCTAGAGGTGGCGAACCTCAATGGCCCGGCACGGCTCCTGTTTTAGTCATGTCAGGGGTCATCCAATAATCGTTCTCTTTCTTCAGTCAACGCGTTCACCAAACCATCCACTTCATTCTGGATCATCACTCCGCGTATAATAGTTATTAAAGTGGTTTTCGGTACCGACAGAGAGTATGTCCATATCCGATCCCGGTCTCTTTAATAACTACGTATTATCACACCTTTGGCTCTTTATACTTCAAATCGATTCATAATTGATATCAAAATATCATATTCGCTTCAAAAATCAAATCCATTTCAAATATCATCGTATCTTTCAAAATATCAGATTCCATTCCAAAATCAATTTTCGCATCAATATCTCATTTCGATTTCAAAATCATTTCGAATTTCAATTTAGGTTGCAACTTCATTTAACTCAATTCGTATTTAAATTCAAGATTTAAATATAAACATTTCACCTTATTGACCGGCTTAGGATTTTAGAAAAATAGTTTTAAGTAGTTTAAAAGTAGTTTAAATAATTAAAATAGTTAAAAATACTTAAAATCTTTTAAAAAAATGGATTTAAAATTGATAATTAGTTTAAAATAATTTAAATTGGATTAAGTAGATTTAAAATAGATTAAAATAGTTTAAGTATTCAAAATGGTTTATATAACAGAGTAATTTGGAAAACAAATTAAAACAGCTTCAAAATCAATCCATTTCAATTATAACTTCCCAATTCAAATCAATTCCAATTTCCATTCTACCGATTCAATTTCGATTTCAATTCAAAAACCAATGTCAACTTTGACTTCAAATTTATTCAAATTTTTATTCACTTTCAATTAATTCAATTTCAATTTATATCGATTTAGAGCTGGATTTTCAAAATATCAATTTATAACACTTAACAAAATTATCCTTCAATATTCAAATTTTAAATCCAAATTTCAAATATGATTCAATTCCAAGCTCATTTCAAAATATCATTTTTATGTCACTTTTACTTAGTAATATTCAAAGCTCAAATTTAATGTTCAATCTTTAAAACAAATAAATTTCCGAAATTCAATCATATCCAAATTTTAAATCTCAAAGTCTCCACTTAAATTTATTCAACAATTCCTTTTAACCAAAATTTTATTTCAACATTCTAAACTCAATTTTTCGATAAATTCGATTTCTATAAACTGATTTCTATTTATCACTTTTAAATCAAAACATTTAAATAAATTTCAAATCGACGATTTCAAAAATTATTAATTTAGCCAATTCGGTGTCCGTATATAATTTTCTATCCTATGGCCAAGTAATTATTTATTTCAATTAAATGTCAGGGATGAGTATATATTACTTAAATTAAATCACAGTATCATATGTATGCATAACAGGATCTATATAAGCAAATAAACATCCAAACATTCAATTATCAACCAATAGCATCCATCAAAATACATCATCCAATAAACAATACAATTCATGGCAGTTTCATAGTTATCAATGTCAGGTAATTTAATCGCAATTCAATTTTAATTTCAATTTAATTGTCAATTTAATTTTTCAACGGTTAATGCAAATGACAAGCTATATGACAATTAAATTTTTATCAAACAACGACAAATAAGATCATAACACTTCATAATGTCAAATTTAACTAGCATAAAGATATTTAGTACGGTGTGAGCGTTATAAAACACTCACTTTGATTTTTACGATTTTAAATCAAATCGAACGGCGTTCGATTTAACTCAAAATTTTCTCTAGCTCCAAAGGATTCCAATTCAGTTGCATCGCATAGGGCTCGTCCATACGATTCCAACGCAAAAAGTTTCGTCCGAATACGACCTCGTATGAAAGAGATATCAATTTTTAAAGTTTACACGATTTATATAAACTAAATTTACAACATTATTTTTCAATTTCAACCTCCAACAGATCGTGGCCGTCCAAATTCTTTGCCCAAGATCTGGGCCGTGCTCAGGTCCTTCCCCCACGCGTCTTCTACAGGTAACCATCACGCGCAAATAACCCACCAAGGCCGAAATTAGGGTTAATTTTCGCGACCTCCTCGTCGACATCCACCACGATCAGAAGCTTCCATCTTGAAGAGCATCTCCTCCTCTACCTTCGGCCACCACCCCATGCAACTCGGCCTCCCCCATGTCTAGAAATACGCGCGCGATTTTCGGCCGTTTGAGGACGATTTGCCACCAATCCGCTAACCCAGACGCGATCATGACCGTTGGATAGAAAGATCTCACCCCCCTCTACAAGTTTCATGTTGAAGGATTTCGCTAATTATTGATGGATGAAGAGAAATCGAGGGAAGAAGGTTGAATATTTCAGTCCGTTCGAAATACAAGTGGCGGCCGGCATTGTAACCAGGGTTTCTTTTTTTTTTTTTTGTGAGTAAACGGGCTATTTATAGGAACGACGAATACTATTTATCCGGCTTTTCTAAAATCCGAATTTCGCGCGGTGACCGGCGTTCCTAAGGTTTATCCGCGTTACGGACATAATGGAATAGGTTTCGGAAGCTAATTCGATCATCTGTGCGAGTTACAGAAATAAACGATCAAATTTAAATTAAACCGATTAAACGATTTTCTATGCGCTTTGGCTCGCCCCGGACAAACGGTAATTCTGATTGACACGAAATTTGAAACCTTACAATAATATGACGTTACGGATCCGATGAAACTAGTTTCGTCGAAATCCGAGACCGTTTGAAAAATGACTATTTTAACTCGCCAAATTAATATTAAAATAATTTCAACGCGTTTCGAGCTGCCACGGTCAAACGACAACTCCGATTGCTACGAAAATTGAAATCCGATAATAACAAACTATTACGGATCCAATCGAACTAGTTTCGTCCAATTCTGAGACTGTTCAAAATTTGGCTATTTCCAGTCGATAATTAAATATTAAAATATTCAATTTTCACAAATTTACTTATAATTCGATTTTAAAAGTTCTACAACATCATTCTAACTTTAATATGATAAAACAAAATTTTACCAATCATTTTTAATCATATTAAACCCGTTATTCAACTATCCAATAAATTCAAATTTTAAAATCTTATTAACTCTATTATAATCCCAATATAACTTACATTCACTTTGGAAACCAACTTGAATCATATTAAATCAAATTTCAAATATTCACTCTATTTTCATATATTAAATTTCAATATCAAATTAATCGTATCAAATTCGGAATTTAATTATTCAAACATTTGTAATATTAAATTTAAATAATTTTGATTATTCTTAAATCACTATCTTTTGAAATATTCAAAACGAACTTAAAAATTTAACTTTTGAAATGAATTAAAATTATAGAACAACCATTTCCATTATACGGTTATTCAATTCCCATTATTTATTTATTCAATAAATTCCAAATATTAAATTTATACAATTTCTCTTATCCAATAATTCATTATCTTTTGAAATATTGAAATTGAACTTATAAGATTCAACTTTTAAAGCCAATTCACAATTTAGAACACTATTTTCATTTTACAGTTATTCAATTATTCAATAAGTTTTAAATATTTAATTTAAATAATTTACCTTTTCAATATTCAATATTTGATTTTAAATAGATTTTACTTATCGATCAATTGCTCTATTGTACCCAATGACTTCAACATTTATTATCCTATTCAACTTTTGATTTCAAAGGCATTCACTAAGTAGTTTTATTTTTCATTATTTGGATAATTATTGTTGCAATTCATTCCAATTATTATTAACCAACCGAATTACAAATTTTTTTCTAACACTAAATCACGAAATCTTATTAAATTAACTATTTTAATTATCGAAAATTTACGGGTCGTTACATTCTCCCCGACTCAAAACTTTTCGTCCCCGAAAAGGAAAAAAGAAAGGAAAAGAACTAAGTAAAGAATTCAACATTCGATATATTTTATTCAAATTTATCCACTTATAAAACAATGACATTCCATTTATAAATCGTTACCACACTTCCACTAACCTACTCCGAACGGCTTCTAAATTTAAAAGTTAGTTATCAAAACAAGTTATAAAATTTTAAAACTTGAAAATTTTTCTAACACTTGGATTTACGGAAAATTTCGGCAGAGTCTCCTTTGCGCGGCTCGATCAGAAAATTTTTACAATTCAATATATAACACAAATATAACCAATATATAACAAATATACATCTCATCTCAATGATGAGGCATCCCAATCATGGGGAAACAATATATAATATCAAATACGATATGTAATACGGGTATGTACCTTTTATTTGTTATTAGCAAGCATATTTTAGCAATTTAGCATGAAACGAGCTCCATACGTGCCGCACGCCATCAATACCTGCTAAATACTCAATAAATAGATAAGAACATGTATATAAGAAGAAATATCAATATGAGACATCACAATCATAGCTTAAGTAGACAGCAACCTAAAATTTCACACTTTATGAATTCAGACCTGCGGCAAAGACTCAGGTTTTTGACACAGTAATTTCCGAAATCTGGGAATATTTATAAAAGAAAAGTTGTTCCACTCGTTCTAAGCTTTCCAACGATATAAAGATCGTCAAAATCGGACTTACGGTTTGAAAGTTATGCTCAGTTTACTTTCAGCTTTCAACTTAGAAAATTTAGATAGGACAGGGAATGTCCATTCAGTTCAGACTCAGTTTAGCCTAATCAAATTACAAAACCTGTAAAAATGATCCAAATAAGACTTTTAGCTTACTGAAAGAACTTTCATTTGCAAAAAATTTGGGCTCAATCGGGTTTATAAATCTCAAGTTATCGTTGTTCTAGTACAACACTTATGTGCAAAAAAATTTCCATCCAAAACTAGTGTAACGATTTTGATCTAGAAATTTGGTAACATAGATTTTCAAGTGGTTTTGGTTAATTCAAGTTTATATATAACTTTATTCATATCAAATTTCACATTTTTACCTTCATTTAACGCTGGATCTATTGGTAGAATATTTCTAAACTATTTTTCAAGTATACAATTATTTCATAGACATATCCATTTTATTTATACATTCTTTTAAGTATCCATTTTGTTTAAAAAATCAATTCACACTCCAACCTTAAACAAATTTAAATATCAAACATTCCATTATTTTAGTTTCAACTTGTATAACATTCTATTACATATATACATCAACATTTCAACTTTTTTAAACAAAAGGCAAGTTATATACGTTTATATAAATGAAATTTTGAGTATTATACAAATCAATCTTCTTAAATTTTGTTAACAAGAACGTTTAATGATTTAAACTTATTTGATTCCATTATATTCAATTTAAGAAGTTTAGGTTACTTTCCATATTTCACTTAACCATTTAGTTTCACCTTAAATTTCCATTTTGATCGTTTCATATTGAATTGAATTTTCATCCAATTCTCATTTACCTTTCTATTCAAATTCATTACAAAGATATAATTGATTCACTATTTGTTTACTTCATTAGATTTGAATATACTTACACAAATATCTTATTCGATTAAGAATTTACAGTTTCTAGTTTGTTTCAAATTTTACTACATTCCAATTCTAAGAGTTTTAACTTTTATTTTATACTCATTTTATATTAATAACTTTTTATTACAGTAAACCTCATTTAAATTTTTGTCCATATCTCAATTTATTTAATCTTATTTATGTTAAACATTCTTATCATTTTCATTCCATAAATTTAAATTCATTTTTAGCTTATTAATTCTCAATTAATTTAACACTTATTAAGTTAATCAATTATCATCCATCTAACAACCAATGCATATCAACATTAACATCGCTCCAAGATCTACACTAAATCGATTATACATTTCCAAGTCAATTTTTTTTAATTTCATACACCTCCAAGTTTATTGACATTTAGTTATATTTAAGTTTAATTAGTTTCCATTTACAGGTTTTATTTTTCATTAATTTTAAATTTTATTCATTCATTTGTATATATCCTTCATTTTACAGCTTAAATTTCTTTTATTATTTACAACTATCAATAGATCTTCACATTTTATTATTCACCCTTACACTTGGTATATTATTCCTCTATTTATCCTTATTTGCATTTTAAACTTTTTAAGTATTTGGTAAGTTATATCTATGCTATAGAATGAAATTTAATACTATGCGAGTTTTACAGTTTCAATTTTTATTTTAAGTTCATAATTTCCTAATTCTAAGGATTTCTACTTCAATTGATATTTTCACTTAGCTTTTAGGTTCATTTCTCATTTCACAATTCAGAAGTTCCTTAATGATTCAAGTCGAAATTCATTTCAATCATTTAAAAAAAATGATTAATTATTAAAGAACTTAAGAATTCCAATCCCGGTTTCATTTCAAATCAATATACTTATATAATTTATATATCAAATCATACTATAGAGAATACAAAATAAAATAAATTTTGAATCAAAACAAGGTTTAGACAAGCTATTAAGTGGTCTCCCCACTCGGACTCTCGAAAATAAACGTCGGTGATGCGTGCACTCATCACCGAAATCATTTTCTAGCGTCAAGAGAAGGGAATATAACACTTATCATTAAAAATAAAATCCTTCGAAAACAATTTCAACCCAAATATACTATCATATAATACTCCTATTATATTTTCCAATTCCTTGTAAATCAATTTCAAACACCGGAATTTAAATTCCCAAATCCAAGTAAAAATTGATTTATATTCATTATCAATTGTGCTTATAAGATTTCATTTTCATGAATCCATTGTTATTTAATCAATTGTTGTAAATGTTGAATGATCAACAATATCGATAATAATCTAATATTATCATCTCCTAAAAATCAATTCAATCAAAATGAACAAATATTCGAATAATTCTTTTATATTAAAATATATTCCAAAACGATATTGTGTTGGTTTGTCCTATTTGAGTGTTTAGAAATCCCTATCGATGCCTTGGCGTCCCAAGTATCGACCAGAATTCATAAATACTCAACGGAATAAATTAACACAATATAAAACCATTTTATATCAAATAACAAGTACGCTCTCTCATATACACTCAACTCATTCATATAGTCTACCTCTATTTCAATGAGTTATTCCCCACTAGAGCCAAGGTTTATCGCTAAACCAAAGCTCTGATACCAACTATAACGACCCGCCTTTTTGGATAGTTTAAACCTACGATCAAATACACATGTCGATTCCAAAACCATTCAAAAGTGCAGATAGTTATTGGGGTAAATAAGAAAAGAAAAGAAAAGAAATAAAGGAAATGAAACAACACGGAATCTCGCAGCGGAACGATAAAATATAATAGTCAAATAAACAGTTCATGAAGCTGTCTACTATACTTTGACAATTATTTATACAACATTTATCAGAGTTATACATATACAGCAGAGCAATTAAATAATGCAGCAGATAGCATGATGCAAGGGTAATAATAGTGATAGTATACCAAATCTTCGTCTCCATCCTCCAGAATAGATCTTTAAAAATCTGAAAAACTCAGGACTGACCCGAGCGTAATGAAAAGACAAAACACTCGAGTCAGGACTAAAATATCCTTATGAAAGTTAAATCAATCGTAAATAAATATGAGTGTAACGGCGTCAGAGATGTTTACGGGGTTTGACATCTCATATCAGTGTCAACGTGCGTGCAATAACTCAAGAGATGTTACGGGATTTTCCATCTCTCAAGGATCCATGAAACTATCTACTATGTAGTAATATACGCTAAGTAGATAATGTCTATCAGTAATATAAAGTATCAAAATAGCGTTAAGGCGTTACCATAATCCCCCTTAACACATTTTATATTCCCAAAAGCATATACAAGACCGTAGTTTCCCCAAAACCGGAAGTCACCAGAGGGCAATCCATATACTCAAGGTACAAATCAAAACGTAGTGGTCGCGAATAGGATAATCAGTATGACAAGGTACATGAGGCGATACCAACTAGGATACTAGTAGTTGCGTGATCCGGACTGATGTTGAGCATAGCCAGCAGCTACCCCAACACCGTGAAACAACACTCCGAAATCAAGGGGTGCACCCAAATCGCATCACAAATGTAATAGATATGGTATCGAAGAAGTGTGTCCGCTAGAGGTGGCGAACCTCAATGGCCCGGCGCGGCTCCTGTTTTAGTCATGTCAGGGGTCATCCAATAATCGTTCTCTTTCTTCAGTCAACGCATTCACCAAACCATCCACTTCATTCTGGATCATCACTCCGCGTATAATAGTTATTAAAGTGGTTTTCGGTATCGACAGAGAGTATGTCCATATCCGATCCCGGTCTCTTTAATAACTACGTATTATTACACCTTTGGCTCTTTATATTTCAAATCGATTCATAATTGATATCAAAATATCATATTCGCTTCAAAAATCAAATCCATTTCAAATATCATCGTGTCTTTCAAAATATCAGATTCCATTCCAAAATCAATTTTCGCATCAATATCTCATTTCGATTTCAAAATCATTTCGAATTTCAATTTAGGTTGCAACTTCATTTAACTCAATTCGTATTTAAATTCAAGATTTAAATATAAACATTTCACCTTATTGACCAGCTTAGGATTTTAGAAAAATATTTTTAAGTAGTTTAAAAGTAGTTTAAATAATTAAAATAGTTAAAAATACTTAAAATCTTTTAAAAAAAATGGATTTAAAATTGACAATTAGTTTAAAATAATTTAAATTGGGTTAAGTAGATTTAAAATAGATTAAAATAGTTTAAGTATTCAAAATGGTTTATATAACAGAGTAATTTGGAAAACAAATTAAAACAGCTTCAAAATCAATCCATTTCAATTATAACTTCCCAATTCAAATCAATTCCAATTTCCATTCTACCGATTCAATTTCGATTTCAATTCAAAAACCAATGTCAACTTTGACTTCAAATTTATTCAAATTTTTATTCACTTTCAATTAATTCAATTTCAATTTATATCGATTTAGAGCTGGATTTTCAAAATATCAATTTATAACACTTAACAAAATTATCCTTCAATATTCAAATTTTAAATCCAAATTTCAAATATGATTCAATTCCAAGCTCATTTCAAAATATCATTTTTATGTCACTTTTACTTAGTAATATTCAAAGCTCAAATTTAATGTTCAATCTTTAAAACAAATAAATTTCCGAAATTCAATCATATCCAAATTTTAAATCTCAAAGTCTCCACTTAAATTTATTCAACAATTCCTTTTAACCAAAATTTTATTTCAACATTCCAAACTCAATTTTTCGATAAATTCGATTTCTATAAACTGATTTCTATTTATCACTTTTAAATCAAAACATTTAAATAAATTTCAAATCGACGATTTCAAAAATTATTAATTTAGCCAATTCGGTGTCCGTATATAATTTTCTATCCTATGGCCAAGTAATTATTTATTTCAATTAAATGTCAGGGATGAGTATATATTACTTAAATTAAATCACAGTATCATATGTATGCATAACAGGATCTATATAAGCAAATAAACATCCAAACATTCAATTATCAACCAATAGCATCCATCAAAATACATCATCCAATAAACAATACAATTCATGGCAGTTTCATAGTTATCAATGTCAGGTAATTTAATCGCAATTCAATTTTAATTTCAATTTAACTATCAATTTAATTTTTCAACGGTTAATGCAAATGACAAGCTATATGACAATTAAATTTTTATCAAACAACGACAATAAGATCATAACACTTCATAATGTCAAATTTAACTAGCATAAAGATATTTAGTACGGTGTGAGTGTTATAAAACACTCACTTTGATTTTTACGATTTTAAATCAAATCGAACGGCGTTCGATTTAACTCAAAATTTTCTCTAGCTCCAAAGGATTCCAATCCAGTTGCATCGCATAGGGCTCGTCCATACGATTCCAACGCAAAAAGTTTCGTCCGAATCCGACCTCGTATGAAAGAGATATCAATTTTTAAAGTTTACACGATTTATATAAACTAAATTTACAACATTATTTTTCAATTTCAACCTCCAACAGATCGTGGCCGTCCAAATTCTTTGCCCAAGATCTGGGCCGTGCTCAGGTCCTTCCCCCACGTGTCTTCTACAGGTAACCATCACGCGCAAATAACCCACCAAGGCCGAAATTAGGGTTAATTTTCGCGACCTCCTCGTCGACATCCACCACGATCAGAAGCTTCCAACTTGAAGAGCATCTCCTCCTCTACCTTCGGCCACCACCCCATGCAACTCGGCCTCCCCCATGTCTAGAAATACGCGCGCGACTTTCGGCCGTTTGAGGACGATTTGCCACCAATCCGCTAACCCAGACGCGATCATGACCGTTGGATAGAAAGATCTCACTCCCCTCTACAAGTTTCATGTTGAAGGATTTCGCTAATTATTGATGGATGAAGAGAAATCGAGGGAAGAAGGTTGAATATTTCAGGCCGTTCGAAATACAAGTGGCGGCCGGCATTGTAACTAGGGTTTCTTTTTTTTTTTTTTTTGTGAGTAAACGGGCTATTTATAGGAACGACGAATACTATTTATCCGGCTTTTCCAAACTCCGAATTTCGCACGGTGGCCGGCGTTCCTAGGGTGTATCCCGCGTTCCGGACATAATGGAATAGGTTTCGGTAGCTAATTCGATCATCTGTGCGAGTTACGGAAATAAACGATCAAATTTAAATTAAACCGATTAAACGATTTTCTATGTGCTTTGGCTCGCCCCGGACAAACGGTAATTCTGATTGAAACGAAATTTGAAACCTTACAATAATATCACGTTACGGATCCGATGAAACTGGTTTCGTCGAAATCCGAGACCGTTTGAAAAATGACTATTTTAACTCGCCAAATTAATATTAAAACAATTTCAACGTGTTTCGAGCTGCCACGGTCAAACGACAACTCCGATTCTACGAAAATTGAAATCCGATAATAACAAACTATTACGGATCCAATCGAACTAGTTTCGTCCAATTCTGAGACTGTTCAAAATTTGGCTATTTCCAGTCGATAATTAAATATTAAAATATTCAATTTTCACAAATTTACTTATAATTCGATTTTAAAAGTTCTACAACATCATTCTAACTTTAATATGATAAAAAAAATTTACCAATCATTTTTAATCATATTAAACCCGTTATTCAACTATCCAATAAATTCAAATTTTAAAATCTTATTAACTCTATTATAATCCCAATATAACTTACATTCACTTTGGAAACCAATTTGAATCATATTAAATCAAATTTCAAATATTCACTCTATTTTCATATATTAAATTTCAATATCAAATTAATCGTATCAAATTTGGAATTTAATTATTCAAACATTTGTAATATTAAATTTAAATAATTTTGATTATTCTTAAATCACTATCTTTTGAAATATTCAAAACGAACTTAAAAATTTAACTTTTGAAATGAATTAAAATTATAGAACAACCATTTCCATTATACGGTTATTCAATTCCCATTATTTATTTATTCAATAAATTCCAAATATTAAATTTAAACAATTTCTCTTATCCAATAATTCATTATCTTTTGAAATATTGAAATTGAACTTATAAGATTCAACTTTTAAAGCCAATTCACAATTTAGAACACTATTTTCATTTTACAGTTATTCAATTATTCAATAAGTTTTAAATATTTAATTTAAATAATTTACCTTTTCAATATTCAATATTTGATTTTAAATAGATTTTACTTATCGATCAATTACTCTATTGTACCCAATGACTTCAACATTTATTATCCTATTCAACTTTTGATTTCAAAGGCATTCACTAAGTAGTTTTATTTTTCATTATTTGGATAATTATTGTTGCAATTCATTCCAATTATTATTAACCAACCGAATTACAAATTTTTTTCTAACACTAAATCACGAAATCTTATTAAATTAACTATTTTAATTATCGAAAATTTACGGGTCGTTACATTAGGCCTTAGAAACTAATTATTTTGCATTTTGTCCTTAAAAGTAATTATTTCAGTTGTGTGTCCTAGAAACTAATTGCACTTGCTAAAGAGGCACTTGTGGCTAATTTCCACAATTGGAAAATTCACCACATCAATTCAAATCAAAATCAATTGAACATGAAATAGATGTTAGAAATTCATACCTAACAACAATGACATTTATAGACATAGATGTAAGTTCAAGAACTCACCTTTAAACTCAAAAACAAAGAATGAGGAGCACTAAAACAAGGCAAGATCAATTACTCCTCCACTTAACTTTAAAAATCCTCAATCTATGATCAAATGCAAATATTACCTAAATTAGATTATAGGGTTTATAAGAAATTGGATAGATATTGAGGTGGAGAAGAAGAAGAGGATGCTTACCTAAGCTTCTCTTTGATTTTGGAGCTAGAATCTTGAATTTCCTATTAACCTAGGGTTTAGGAATTTTAATTTCCTCTTCTTTCTCCCATTTTCCTTTAACTTGAGAGTGTTAGGAAAATAGAATGAATGAAGAGGAGTGGAGGGGGAGTTAGGGTATTAGATGAGTTGGGTTCTCTTGTTAGGTTATTGGGCTGATACCCAAACCCAAAGCCCCAAATAAAATACCAAAATTCTAGTGAACTCCAAACATATCGATGTTTATACTCAAAAAGGTTGCAAATGCCGTTTTGGACTCAATGGAAGTGGTCTCGAGTCCTAACTCGACTGTTTGCAAAAAGTAGAACTTTGGACTTTAATCCGACTAACGACGCTATATTGAAATTAAACATTTAAATATATAATTGTAAAATATGCGGGTTGTTACAATAATTTGATGTTGGAACCTTGTATTTTCATGTACATTATAATATGCATGTCGTAACAGGTTTTGTTTATAAAATGGTTTATACATTCATGTATAACATGTTTGGTTTATGAAAATGGCATGTTTAACTAGTTAAATTTTTGACATGTTATTAAATGTCATGTATTTAGAACTTACATGTTTTAATTGAGTTAGTACAAATACAAGGAAAATATTTGGCTTGATTTTGGTTGCGTAATTGCATATAAATTAAGCAAACTCGCTTAGTAACGCTAAAATAAGGTATGCTTACGAATTTAATGCGCGAAAAATAAAATATTGATATATATTGTGTTATCCGGCCATAAGAGCCGATGTATGTCCTTTTATCATATTTGTAAAATTGCAAAAGGATCTCCGAAAGATTTTGCCAAAAAATTTCGAAAATTTAGGGTTTTAGTAATTTTTTGGAAAATTTTTTGTTACCTAAAAGGTTGATTTTTGAATTGTAATTGAAATAAGGGGTTTTGGTTTAGAAATGGAAATTAAAATGTGTTGTATGGAACTAAAGGATTTAGAAAAATAAAATATCAAGTTTTAACTAAGTGGGTTTGGAAAAGTTAATAGGTATGGAGCATTTTTCCTACCTTAGCAATTTCGGGGACGAAATTCTTTTAAAGGGGAGGAATGTAACGACCTGGATTTTCTGTCGTTTGATTTTCAACATTTACATGGTTTTAAATATTGGATTTGGAATATAAATTGATTTTTGAATAGGAAAATTTTGGTTGAAATTATAGAATGAATTTAAATTTCATATATAGCGATATATCATAATACGGAAATGGTGAGTAATTGGAATTTGAATTGAATATGAGTCGAAACAATTTCTAATGTGAGTATAAATTCTATTTGAATTATATTTGAGTTAGTAAGTTTTAAAACTGAAATTCCAAGTGATTTCGTCAATTTTTGAAATTCTCGATTTAATCGACGCATAAAAATAGCGATCCGGGACACAGTCTTGGAATTCAATGAAACAAGTTCCAATGGATCTATAACAATGTATTATTATAGGATTTCAACTTTCACAGTGGTACGATGCACCATTTGGTCGTATGGGTAGAAACGCGTTGAAATTAATATCAGAATTTAATATAAAATTGGGTTCAAAAAGCTATCTTCTGCATATCATCGAATTAGATCTCAAAACTTATTCTATCGCATTCAGAATAAGGGTATAATATTAGGAACCAGCACATCTCGACCGAAGTTGAAATTAAATATCTAGATATTTTGACTTTTAAATTGTATATTATCTTCGATTTGACCACTCAACCGTTATTATATCTCCATCAGCCCACAGACCTTATGTACCCCCATGCCTTGTTTCCCTTATTTAAAATCATGTTCATCTTCACCAAAGAAAATGGAAGGGGTCGCGATTTTTTCTTCTTTTCAATTTTCAAAAGGATCGATTCAACAGCTACAATGTTATCGCAGGTGTGGTGGCGGCTACGGCTTTATGAACGTCGAGTTGAACTTTGGGTTCAATGGTGAGCTACGGTGGGTCTTGAAGGAAAAATGTGGGAAGGTGGAAGGCTAGGTTTGGCATGAGTATGGTGGGGTTCGACGGTCCATGGCGGCGAGGAGGGAAAGATGAAGAGAAATAAGGTTTTAGGCTCATTTTCGAGCTATAGGATGAGTGGGAGGGTAAGGTTAAGTTCGCTGGCACTGTGGTGGTCGAGGAAATCAACCGGTGGAGTTTGGATGCATCCGGTGGTCTGTGGAAGCAACGACGATGAGTGGAAGTGCGGCATTGGTGGGTTCGAACGCATGAGAAGAAGGGAAACATGATTTGCTTTATTAAGGTTATTTTCAAAAGTTAACGATATGGTTAAGGAATTTATATATATTAAATTCCATAAGCTTATGAAATTAATATCTTGTTTATTTTAGGTCGAAATTAAACGCAATCAGTCGCATTGCGCTTGTATCATCGAGATGTATGATATGAATCTGGTTTGGATGGATCTGGAGCTTGTTAGAATTTTAGGATAAGATTGATCACCCGTTCATTTTAATTCAAAAAAGAAACGTTTTGGCGACTACTAAAAATCAATGTGAGTAAATTCACTCACTTTGGATAACTAGTTTTATTTGAAAGTGGTAAAGTTATTTATTGTTTGATTGGATGGATTGATAAATTATTATCAGTCGGATGCCATAATATTATATATACAGTAGTGTATGTTAGTAGCCGGGTGTAGTCCTGCCGTTGGAGCGAACGAGACACTATGCGCCTCGCATAATAGCGGATAACCTTTTTTATTACAATATTCCACCCCGAAGTAGGACTTTTATTTTATGTTATATAACATCCGTGGTTGCAAGGACACAGGTTGGAGGAATCCAACTGGATTTCTCAAAATGTTGATTTTAATTCATATATAGTGATATATGATGCGCGTGAATAATCTGTTATAGATTATATTACGATCTGATATATTGGATGCTATAGTAGCACTGGTCTTAATTTTTGTATTTTAAATACCATAAATATCAAAATTTGGATTATTTTAAAGGAAATTGATTTGGATAAAACAACGATTGGATTTTGGATTTGTACTCAACTATTTGTAAAAAAAATTAATTAGAGATTTAAAAATAATTTAAATAAGGGATTTTTTAATAATGAATTTTTAAGTGATGTTAATGGATTTATGGAAAAGGAGTTGAAATCGATATTTAAAACAGATTTGAAAAAATAAATGGGATGTATAAAAGAATGGATTTATAAATGAAATAAATGAGATTTTTTTTATAAATAAGTGAAACCCAAATGAGTTTATAAACTCATAAACAATGTTTACAAATAAGGGAAAAGATTATCAGTTGATAAATTGGAAATATAAATTTGCAGTGTGAATATATATCGAGATATGGAAATCGGTTTTTGGCAAAAGAGTGGATTCTATTTTAGAAATGTGAGAAGGTTATGAAATTGAAATGTAATTGATGTTATATGAATCGAGATGGATTTATAAATTGAAATTAGTAATATTGGATTTTAAAAATTGAATTTTGTCGAGAAATGAAGTTTGTTTAAAAATAGGATTTTTGTTTATTAAATTATATAGTTAAAGCTATTTTAGCATTGAAATATTATGGAAAGTGGATTTTTCAAATATCAATTATTAATTGAAATAAATTTTAATTTTTAAATAAGATTTGTAAAATTGATTAGTATTATTAAAAAATGAATTGGAAATGAGTATCGATATTTATGTAAAAATGTGTTGATATTTTAAATAATTACTTAAACATGTTTTGAAATAAATTTTATTCTTTAAAAAATACTTACTATATATATATGTATATATATACAGATTTTTGAAAGTGGTTGAAATTTATTTATAGATACTCTCGAGATCTGTAAACTGAGTTTAAGAAATCTTATAATGGAATTTTGGAAACTTAAGGAAATTTCCGAAATGTTGAAATACGAGAACTTCGAAAAATGAATCCGAATTCATAAAGGGAGTTAAAAAAATTAATTGGATTATATACAAGTATAATGGATAATTTTTGGAAATTGTGAAGACAATTAATAAGAATTCCAAGGATGTAGGACATAAGTACGAAATATTTCCTAAGTGTTGATGTTTGAATTGTTTTTGGGAAATTTACTTATGAATATTTTCCTAAGTATTGGAATGAAAGGTTTTGGAAATACTACGGAATGATTTATATAGAAATATTTTCTAAGTAATGAGTTGTAAAATGGAATTTGGAAATATATTTAAGTATTGATATGTCTCAAAAATATCCTGTTATGGTTATAAGAGTTTGAAATTGTTTTCAATTATTGGATATATTGGAAGAGATTCGAATATATATATATATATTTGCAAAAATATTTTGAAATAAATATTTTGAAAGATTTATAAGTTTGGCCTAGTGACTGCTTATGTGTGTAATTTGATAGTTAAATAACTGACTATCAAATCTAGCCTAAATTCATTGATCGTTTCGAAGAAACCGAGATCGATTAATTATCCGAAAACCACTTCGATATGATTTGTGCATTACGAATTGTGATATCTCGAAGATAATCGAGACGGTGATCTTGAGGGAGATTTGATTTGTTCAGACCCAGAACAACTTGTATGGACGAATGCTATCATCGCATCTTTGCCTACAAAGCAATATTAGCATTCCAAGAATGAATGCTATTCTTAAGGTAATGCGTAGCCTTAATTCTCATCAACCGGGAATGACCAGAACTAGGGAGATGCAACAGGGCTATATGGGTCGCTCCCATTAAGGTATGATCATCAGTCATCTAGTGTGGACATTTATCATCACTTTCATTTGTATGTGTTTTAGGGCCCATTGGTGGTTATCGTATTCGGTACTATTCAGTAAGGGTTGGGCTGGTCTTGTGTTGGCACAGATCGATAGGTTCGATCTCGATACATTCTTCTAGAGGTGTACTATGGCGGGCGGTACTCCAGTAGCCCTGTCATTATATGGAATCCAATATCCACTACGAGTCTGTATGGTTTTAGATGTGCCCGACTACGTCGAAATGTGAGATGCAAGCATTTCAGGTATTTTATTGTTTATTTTCTATAGACACTATTATAATATCAGATGATTTTGGTAAAATGTTTCAATTATCGTAAGGTAAAAACACGTCATATTTATGTATGGCATGGTCTAACGAGATACCCTTATTTTCGAAGGATTTTGATAACAGTAATAATTCAAATTGAGTGTGTTTTCTCACACTGGTTTTCTAGACTAACTCGGGTGTTATTTTATTATAATGCTTGGGTCAGACCGAGTATTACAGATTCAAGTTAGGATGCTATGAACTCGGGAGACGAGCTGGAGGATTTTAGGCGTATTACACAACTTGGTTATTTCTGTTGTGATTGTTATGCTATATACTCAGTACATGTGAGGACAATTTATTATAGCTGTCCCGATTGATTGTTGACAGTTGTACTCTAATGATTGTATATATATTATAGTTATAGTTTCTTTGTGTAAAGATCTGTTATTATATATTATATTTAGTTCTACTACGATTGTAAGATTCTGTATTGTTGTTTTTCGTTTCTTCTATCTCTTCTTCTTCTTCTTCACCCATAGCAATCGGTATTTCCCGGCACTTGAATATTCGGCATGCTATACTGCGAATGTATTGATGTCTATTTTCAAGGGTCGAAAATCCCTGGTTCGTTACAGATACTTACATTAAGTGTTATAAATTCAATACATTGTATACGATAGGGATGAGTACTCCTAAACTTTAATACACTACGTATTTCTCATTCCTCATTGTAACTTTATGTACATGACTCTTAAATAAGAATTTTGGTTAATGGATTCACAAATAATCCATAAGCAATAACTTGTAAACAGATCGTCTCTTGGAAATTCAAACAACTTTAAGTTTAAACAGCTTGACCAAGCATTACCTTTAAACAATTCCTAATGAGTTCAAGGAACCTGGCTTTAAGGTAATCAAAACTTCAAGCCCAAACTAAGTTCTCGATCTTGAAGGGATTGGATATGGTATTAAAGTTGCATGAGGGATATCCCAATGTCGGGGGCGTGTTAGTCTGAGAAGAAACAATTAATCAAACAATAATTAAAATCAACTAAACTTTAAAACGTAACCAAAACCGAAAACAAAACTAAACATTTACTAAAATTTAAGGTTAAATTCACTAAATTTTGAATTAAATTAAAAATTATTGCTAAAAATTAAATTAATTACTTTTAGTCAATAACTTAAATTTAACTTGGTTTAAAAGTTCAAATTTAACTATTTGACTTAACTCAAATTTAACTTAATTTTAATAGCTAAACATTAAATACTGTTTAATAGTAATTACTTTTATTATGCTAACCTAAACTAAAATTAAATTAAAATTGATGAAACTACAAACTAAAATTAAAATTGGCTAACCTTAAATTCAATTGCAAATTAATCAAACATAAAATTAACTTTAAATCGAAACTAAATTACAGTTAATAACTTTGAATTGGAAATAAAATTGCAACTAACTTAACTTTAAATTGAAATTAAAATCGAAATTAATCTGACATTGACTAAAGTAGTAATTAAAATTAGCTATACTTTGTATTTAAGTTAAAATTAAATCAATTACCTTAACTTGCAAACCTACATTTAGAAGTTTAAATTTCATTTATCATAAATTTAAAATAATTTATTTTAAATTTTGAATAATAATATCTTTTGATCGCTAATTACTATTAGAATACTAACTAAAATTTAAATCTAATCAGCTAAAAATTAAAATTAAAATTAACTAACCAATAAATTCAAACGCAAGTCAACTAAACTAAAAATTATTATTAAATTAACATTAACCTAACTTTAAATTAGAGTTCATTAAACCTTAAACATAAACTAAATTATAACTTACTAAATTAAACTGAAACTAAAAATAGCAAAATTAAAATTACAATTAATTTAACGTCAATAGAAGTTTAAAGAAAAACTAGTTGCAGTCTATATTAAATGTAAAATTAAAATTGAAATTAAATGAAAACCATTTAATCATTGTCTTAAAATTGGCTTAATTTTAAAAATTAAATTTCACTTAAATTGATCTTGAGTTAAATTTGACTTTTAAATACTAGTTACTTTAAAAACTAATTACTTTTAAAATACTAAACTAATTAAAATAAAATTTAAATTTATGAAAATTTAAATTGAACTAAAAATGATCTACCATTTTTTACCAAGAAAAACAAATTTTATATTCGCCATCCACTTTGTACCATTAGAAGTAAAGTAACTATTAGCGTAGAAGAAGTCAGCTTTAGAGTAAACAAGGATTTACCAAAGATAGTGGATGAAACTGCTGAGATCGAATCTGGACTGAGACTACAACGATAGCAACGATGTCTCATCTTCTTCCTAGGCTCGAAGAAAAAACACGACGAGGGTGACTAAGGGAGGGTGAAGGAGACAACATAGATTCCAAGAGGTCTAATGAACGAGAGAAATTTGGAAAAGGAAAGAGGCGTTTTACATGCAGAAGCCATTTATTTAGTATAATATATTATCTAAAATTCACTGACCTTCAAATTCTAATGCAAATTAACTGAAAATAAAAATAAAATTTAATTAACATTAACTGAACTTTAAATTGATATTAAATTACAATTAGTTAAACTTAAATTAGAACTAAAATTAAAATTATTTAAAATTTAATATAAAATTAAAATTAACTAAAAATAAAAATAAAATAAAATTAGCACTAACAAAAGATTAAATTAAATTTAACTATGCCAAAAACCAAATTTAAAATTAAATTTATAATTATATTGGTACTTATTTTGTTAGAATTCATGATGAATTTTCTACTGAAATTAAACAGCATCGACACTTTTCATAATCATTTTGATTAACCATTAATTATATACATATAAACAACTTGAAAGTAAACCAAAAGTCATAATAAATGGTTCAAAACATTAGATGTATAATTGCAAATTTTCAACCATCAAGCATAAACGGCAAGAAGCATATTTGACTAGATCAGCTTAAATTTTTTAAGTAGTTCTTGGCATAATAGAATACTATCAATGTTTTGAGAAATATATTGATGGTATTAGCATAATAGTAGTAGAATATGTATGCAAGAAATAAACTAGCTTTTGGCAACTACTTGTCACAATTGAAATATATGGTTTAATATAGTCATGTCAAGATGCAAAATACAAAAATAAATGAATTATTCCAATCTAAATAATATAAGTGCCTACGGTTTAATGAATCTGCTTTTAAACTTAGTACTTCGTACTTAGATAGTAGCACATAGTTGTATTACACGTCTTAGGTGGTATATAATATACCCTAATTTGATATATGCCCAACGGTTTGAATCAAGTGCTATACTGGATTCAGACCTCTAACTTCTTGGACCAAAGGCAAAGCGCTTAACCATGGGATAGTGTTGTTGGACACACTAAATGACTATTTACTATATTTCAATTTGTATTTAATTATGCTTATTTCAAGTGCTTATGTTCCATTAGACAACCTCACTTGAACATCGTAACGCAGCCCGTGCTAGCAAGGTATGTTGGTTCACCCCTAAATATTTGTGATCATAAACAAGCAATCAAATTTAAACATTTTAACTTCTTAAGCCTTTGCAAACACTAAGGTTAGCATTATAAAATAATGTTCAAGTTTTGAAACTAAACATTATAGCTAGTGTCACCATATGGGTTGCCAAAGTCAAGATTTTGTCTTATGTTTACTTTTATTATAATTTTGTTTAATATGAATGCGACCTTTGCATTAATATAGTGTTACTTATATTTTTTTCCCATTTTAAAAAAGATTCAACTCAATTATATTGGTAAAAGGAGATGTAGAACAAAAATATTACCCTCCAACTATAGTTATAATTCCGATGCACACATAAAGAGTTATCACAACAAAGAGCACAAATGAACATGATAAAAATATTTCCTAAAACAGAGGTAGAGAAGGAAAAGATATAGAAGGTTAAAAGTAATTTACCAATAAAATATAAATATAGAAATAGAAAAGAAATAAAAGTAATTAGCAATTAAAAATCATTTGTGTTATAATATATGTATATTATGAAGTGAATATGCTTTTGTGTTTTTCTATTAGTCCCACATCATGGGATATGTTCCATCTCATGCTCCAATGCCTATATATAAAGGATCCTGTGTAATGTAATTATAGGAATCAATCTGATATAACCAATCTCTGAATGAATAAAATATCTCCATTCTTTTACTCTAATGGCTTCTTCTCTTATTTCTTTAAAACAAATTCTTATTTGTTTATAACACGTTATCAGCACGATCTACAATTGTGATAATTTATTATGAAATCATATCTATTCTTCTCCAGATCTAATTATAGATCTCAAAACGGTAAGTTATTTTTCTATTATGATTGATCTAATCTTCCAATTTTTTTATATATCTCATTCCATTCTAGATCTACTTCTTCAGATCTAAATCTGTTGTATTATTTTTTAGATTTTATTGTACTAGTCTTATAATTTTATATCTTATATAGATCTAAACTTTGAGATCTAATTCTTATTTTGTTGGTTATTATATTTCAGATCTAATTTGTTTGTTGTTGCTATTTTTCTGATCATATTATATTGTTGATCTCAATATCATGCTTATTTTTATGTTTTATAGTTCATTTATTTTGGAATGCAAGTTTGAACTTGACAAAATTTGATATTGTTGCTTCAACAAATTTATTGAATTTGATTGCATTTAGTTTGGATATGGATTTGAGAAATCAATCATGGTTGGTAAATGAAGTTTGCATTTTGAAAACATTTTGATTTGATTTAGAATTGATTGAAGGCTTTGAAAATTATTTTGATATATGATTTATATTTCCAGAAGAAATATTTTATTGTTTTTTAGAGAAACAAATATAAAGATAATTCGTATCTAGAAGATCTAAGTTTAGATCTAACATTGATTTTGATTTAGCACATCTGAAGTGAATGGAAACATTAATAAAAGCTTACATAATAAGCTTAATATCTTTCGATATTTCCTTTTAAAAAAAAAAAGGGAAAAGAAAAACAAAATTTGAGAACCTGTAGATAAAAGGTTGAGTTTCCATAAATCAATGGATTACAAGTTTCCTCAAAATAAAGAACCATAAGTTCTAACTAAAAAAAAAGGATCAAAAAAATTTAATCATAGAAAAAAGAAATAAGTTTGAACAACCTGAAGTTGTGCAAAGATTTTTTTTTCCAACCAGAAGTTGTATAACTCAAAGTCCAAGACCTGAAGTCTTGAATTATGAAAAGATTTTCTGACAATGTTTTAGAGATTTATTTATATTTATATTGCAAAATCTAACATCCCAGAAGAGATGTTATAGGAATTTTATTTTAAAATTATGTGAAAGGATTGTCTAGTAATACTAACCTGAAGTTAGATCATTTCTTCGAAGATGAAGGAAACTTCATTAATGATGAAAATCTAAGTGCAGTAATAATGATATGGTCGAATTGACCAATAATAGCAGCCTGAAGTCTGCTATGTGGATTTTATTTTATTTCAGTTCAATAAATCAGTTTGAAGTTGGTAAAACCCAAGTTTTGATAATCTTTGGGTGTGTTTGCCAAACTATATATTTGAAGAAGTACATTTTAATATTCTCCAGAAGAGATAATACATATGACATACTCTTGAAGAGATGTATTATGATTTTTATATTTCAAAATCCAAACATCCTAGAAGAGATGTTGTAGAATTATGTCAATTATGTAGAAAAAGATATTGATTATTGATGACATCCAAAAAAACAATGCATATAAAGTATCTTTAGAAGTGATATGTACCACTCTAGAAGCGGTGTTTATGAAATATCCTCAGAAGTGATATTATATCATCGTATAGCACTATAAAAGAATTTCCTATAAAATATTGTCAAATGTGATAATAAATTATCCAAAATTCAATCGTCTATTGTCATGGACCCGTAGCTCCATTAGACAAATAGTGATATGTAACCTTTTATTTTTCAAAACTTACGATGAATCAAATATTATATGCATAACTATTCTTGAAGAAATATCTTTAGATATGCTCCTGAAGAGATAATCTATATGTCATATCATAATTTTCACTAAAGCTATATAAATACGTTCTTGAACAAATCGGTATGTGCAACCATTATAATTTCTTATTTTTATAACATTTCAAGGGTCCAGAAGATACTCTTATTTATGTTGTAAATGTATCTATTTTACTGAACTCTCTAGAGGAGATGTTTATATATAATTATAATTATATATATATATATATCTAGAAGAGAAAGTTCACTCCAGAAGTGGTGATACTAATATATCTCTAGAAGAGATTTATAAATTTGAAAATGATAACATATCTCTAGAAAAGGTTTATTCATATATTTGGTAATTTTATTAAACCAAATAAGTGTACATAAATTTGATTATAAAGGATCCTAATTTAGCTTAGATTGGATCCTAAAAGTTTGAGAGATAAGAGGAAATCTGTATCTGTAACATTCCAAGTATCTAGAAGATACTATTATTATTTTTGCTGTAAATTTTTTTTTACAGAACTCTCAATAGAGATGTGTAGAAATGTCTATATGCAATTAAAAATTACTCCTTGATAAGTAATCATAATTAGTGTTCAAAACTGATATTTGAGATATAATTGAGGAATAAAACTTAACAACTTGAAGTTGTGTGTATATTTTGTTCGAACCAGAAGTTCGATATGGTTTCAAACCAAATGTTTTGAACATTATCATGCGGTTTTGACAGGTGTGCATTGACATTGATTTATAAATAGAAATTAATAGTTTTGATCCTTGTAATAGTTTGTTCCAAAAATCACTAATTCAAATGAGAAAGAATATGAAAATTTTACAATATACATGTGATATGTGGACGCACGTATACATCCATATATGTAAATATTTAGCTAACAACCTGAAGTTTGTTATAAGCTATTATTTAGTGATTATGCATAGATATTATTTAGTGATTTAAAATTCAATCAACATAAATGCTGAATGACCTGAAGTCATGTATGTATTCAAATGATCTACACAATAAGTAAATTCCTCCAATAGCTTAGATCAATGAATGAGAACAAACTCTAATAATCAATATCTATTGAATGCATCTTATCAATGAATAAAAGAATTATCCTCCTATTATTAATATGTATGGTGTATTTGCTAGTAGCAATATCATAATGGATCAAAATGAGAATCCAAAGATGATTATTATTTAATGTGACAATGTTTGTCAACATTGAGGGGGAGGATAAAGGGATACAAGCTCATTTTGATCATCAGTGTTAAATATTTATTAAAATACACAATGATGCAAAATATTATCAATATTATCCCTAGTAGACTTTCTCCAATATAGATTTGAATCCCTGAAGGATCAAAATTTGTAAACCACATCTGAAATATGGTTCAAAAGTCAGTTCAAAATATTGTTGGAGTTAGTAATAAAGATGCCAAATAAATGAGGTGGGTGTTCTTGAAGAAACACTTAAGGATGCTCTGAAAGAGATCCATGACATGATTCTCAAATAACCCTAGAAGTGGGTTAGGTACCTAAAACATGATAATTAAAGAGATCTCAATACATCATGTCTAGAACTGACAAGAAATAATCATCGATGATAAATTTATAAATAATAAAGCTTATATTTATAAATAGATTAAGAATCTTAAATTAGGGGAAAACATGACTGGCCATCATGAATCCTTTAATAGTAGAGAAATATGGACATGTAGTCCGCAAAGTACCGAAAGTACTTGAAATGCTTAATATACCCTGAAGGTATAAATGTGGTTTAAAATCATATTAAATAATGAAAGTATACAAATTCCTGAAGAATATAAATAACTTTCATTGTTATAAAGAATTCAAAGAACAAGAAGAGTAAATTTCAACCTACTTTTAAGTATTGTTGTAATGAAAGTCTTGATATAATTCATGATGAGTAGATTACTTCCTATTTTTAAGTATCGTTGTAATGAAACTCTTAATATCCATTGAAGTGATAGTTGCGATATGCAAATACTTATTAAAGTATACAAATTTCCGAAGAATATATATAACTTTTGTAGCATGAAGTATAGATTACAAATTTCTTCTAAGTATTGTTGTAATGAAAATCTTGATACATCAAGATGAGTAGATTACTTCCTGCTTTCTAGTAATGTTGTAATGAAATTTTTAATATTCATGAAAGATGTATAGTTGCAATGCGCAAAACTAATTTGAAGCATAAAAATGAAAGCACATGAAGTGTTTTTCATAAAAGTAGCATACAAATGCATAAAATGCAAACCATATTTGGAAGAAACAATCTTAGAAAATTTGATTGTATCAAATAAAACTATTAATAAATTGTATTATGAATGAGATACATATTTATGGATCCAGAAGTATCTATAACCAATTTAAGTTTTCGAAAGACGAATATGAATTCAGAGGAAAAATTAAAATCAGGGGGAGAATTCATAAGTATTTTATAATGCACTCTTTTTCCTTAACTAAGATTTTTCCCACTGGGTTTTTATTAGTAAGGTTTTAACGAGGCATTATCTTGATCCAGAAGTATCAACTCCCTAGTAACATTTGAAATAAGCTATAATGTACTCTTTTTCCTTATTTAAGATTTTTCCCACTGGGTTTTTCTTATTAAGGTTTTATTGAGGCATTATCTTGATCTAGAAGAATCAAACGTCTTTTCAAGAAATAACATCTCAAATATGTTATTTAAGTTAAATTATATTTTTATCCTTGACTAAGGTTTTTCCCATCAGGTTTTCCTTTGTAAGGTTTTTACTGAAGTATTAAATTGATCCAGAAGTATCAAACTCTTTCTAATGCAGTAAATTATTGAAATATGACATACTATATTGTACTCTTTTCCTTCACTAAGATTTTTCCCATAGGGTTTTACTTAGTAAGGTTTTAATGAGGCATTGGTTTGATCCAGAAGTATCAAGCTTTATTTAAGGAAATAAGAAAATAAAATATGTCATTGTACTCTTTTTCCTTCACTAAGATTTTTCCCATTGGGTTTTTCTTAGTAAGGTTTAATGAGGCATTATTTTGATCCTGAAGTATCAAACTCTTATAAGAAATATCATTTTTAGTATGATATTTATGATTTCACAAGTTGCACTCTTTTCCTCGTTCAAGGTTTTTTTCCCACTGGGTTTTTCTAATAGAGGTTTTTATTGAGGCAAATCTATATCGATTGAATCGATAAATGCAAGCAAGATAATAATGAGGGGGAGCAATCATCATACACGTTTTGAAACGGAAATTTCCAAATTATCCGAGCATTCAAGATTTTGAAGACGCATATTCAAGGGGGAGTGTTATAATATATGTATATTATGAAGTGAATATGCTTTTGTGTTTTTCTATTAGTCCCACATCATGGGATATGTTCCATCTCATGCTCCAATGCCTACATATAAAGGAGCCTGTGTAATGTAATTATAGGAATCAATCTGATATAAACAATCTCTGAATGAATAAAATATCTCCATTCTTTTACTCTAATGGCTTCTTCTCTTATTTCTTTAAAACAAATTCTTATTTGTTTATAACAATTTGCTATGAATTGAAAAATATGCTACTTACCGTATACCTTTGAGGGGTTTTTCCTTTTTAGGTGGATTTCATATACAATCTAGGATAATCTTTCAAACATGGCTGTCAACTAAGAAACATAAACAAGCGAATCATTAATCTATACTATTATATTATTAGTGAGTTAAATTTTAAGAGCACACTAGCCCCTTTGAATTTTGGCAACTGAACAGTCTCCTAATTTATATCTTTAATATAAGCCCGTTTTCTTTTTTCCTCTTTTTCTGCCGCACCTCTCTTCTTCCTCCTAGGTTTTTCCAACTAATTTTCATGCCAGATTTCCAATTCCTTTTCATTCAGATCCAAAGGTCTCCTCTCTCCCAAATCCTTCCATTTCATCATCGCGTCTAGCACTGCTGCCCACAATCGCTTCTGAATCTCAAACCCTTCGAATTCGACTCTCCAGCCGATCTACTAACAGCCTTCTTCTTTTAGGTATTTTAGTTGATTAGCGAAGGGGTATGTTTTTTAAATTATTTGCAAAAGTGGGACTATAATTTGATAATTTAAGCGTAATTATATGTTTTTGATACCATTGTATGCCTACCTATTCCTGTAATTCTATGTTTGTAACATGTAACTGAAAATTTGTAGGATAATGTTGAAAATCTTTTGGACAATAAGTCAAAAGGGCTGAAAATAAACTGGCTCCACTAAGTTTCGATCTTTTCTTCGGAGAAAGTAAGTCATGTAAGTTCAGTTATCCGTTTCACATATTCTAGCTTCTTTGAACTTTTAAAAGATGAATTTTGTTATTCATATTTTTTATTTAAGGGTAACATTTATGGTAATATGCATATAGATTACCTGGAGTTCAATATTACCACTATGCATAAACATAGCACTAAAGTGAGAAACTCCATAATTTATTTGAGCATTCTAATATAAATAACAATAAATAAGTTTTATAATCATTAATTGAAAAACATAAACCTCTATTTAATACCTAATTTAATATTGGCAGATTGAGTGAGCTCCCTAGTTAGCAGTTTCTTTGGTTTTAAGAGGCAATGCGACAAACGGGAACTTATGTGTGTATTTTTGTACTATAGGCATGATGCTTTGTCATTTTGATTATTTTGCAATTACATTTTTAACTAGGGATTATGCGTCCTATGTGAAACTGCTAATTGTCAAGGATTGCTAAGGTTTGATTTTTTTCCCACTGATTTAAGTTGAACGTCTTTTCATACAAAAAAGTGAAAAAAACCATTGATGAAAGTTATGTGGTTATATTTTAACATATACTTATGAGCTAAATTTGGTTAAATTAGTCATTTAGCATAAAAGGTAACTTAGTGAAAGTCATCCAAAGCATTATTGTTAATTAGACTGTCCCAGTTTGTCCAAATTCAACGACTAAAATGATCTTATTTGATGTAGTTATTACTAACTATTTCAATATGTTTAAAATAAAGTCACTCTATAGAATACTTACAGAGCATTCATGTGACAATACTGCTACAAGGTACTATTTGCATACATGTCACATTACACTTTACAGTTCGTTAATGATAATATATGAAATGAAACTGAACACGTATACTATATATATATATATATATATATATATATATAACATGTAGAGTAAATGATTTACTGAATGCTGAATAAAACCACCTTTTCTTTACATTCTAACTATGAACTTTCTTCATGGTTGGAAAAGAATATTTTGTTGAATAAATTGGTATAGTTCTAGGAACAAGGAAGCCATAACTCTTCAGCATTGGAAAAAAACTGAAACTGTTCTACTGGTGTGTGTGTGTGTGTGTGTGTGTGTGTGTATTTCTAATAAAAAAGTTGATAGGTAATAGGAAATAAGCTTCAATAAGGTTAAAAGGAAACAACCTTTTAAAAGGGAAAAATCAGTAGATAGACACTGACATAAGTACACTAAAATATGAAGATTTAATATTAAATATTTCAAAAGGAAACTATTCTTAAAAAGGAAAGATATCAAAAAATCATGCAGTATGCAAATAGATATTGATATAGATCCTTCAAAAAATTTCCATAATCAAGTTATAATATGTTTCAAATGGAAACAATTTATTGAAAACGAAAAAGATAAATAAATTATAGTATGCATACAAATGAAAATGGATAAGCCTGAAATTAAAATTAATTAAAGGGAAAAGCATAGAAACATTAATAGAGGATCATATTTGTTATGTTAATTAGAATTACACTTTTATATCACACAAACCCATACTACATTACCATGCCATGGTCAATGCAAGAAGTATTCAAACCCACATCACAACTTAGAATTGTTCAAAGTTGCATTAGTATTGAAATAATTGTATAACATTTGTCTACTTTGAAGTAGTTAGTTACTGAAAATCTTGCTTTTCTATTTCAGTTGTTGTTGGGATTGTGTAAAAAGGTTTTATAACTCAATCCCTTTTTTAATAAATAAACTGGTATGCTTTTATTCATCGGATGATAATTTAATGCCCTTATTGTTGTATGCACAGTGTATAAGAGAATATGAGCAATTTGCGTACATAATTTTTAAACTATGGTTTTTTTGTAATAGATTGCTCATACATGAATGATTACCAACTACTAACTTTATTTGTTCATATTCATCTCCGTTACTACAAAAATTTAACTAAGTAGATATAGCAAAAGCATTGGATTGTCTGCTAATGAGTTTGTGCACTTATGGGGGTTTATCGCATCATGAATTATTTAATTTCTTAGGAAGGCTCAGGTAATGATTTTAGAAGTTAAAAAAGCCACTTCATTCAAAACAACTACCACTCCTCAACTTTTGTTTTAGTTGAACATTAAGCTTAAACATTAAAAAAATTCGTTTCATACACACTGAACATTATACTTCCTTACTTACCAATTCTTTGAAAACCATAGGTGAGAATTGGTAAGGAATCAAATTTGCTAGACAATGTCTTCTAATTCCTTTTTTACATAACTAGCCAAATAAAACAATCAAAGATTCTCCATTTATAACTCCATCACCATCATTTTATTATTGTTGAATGCTTTATTCATATTAGAAATTTTCCTAGATAACTACTAACTAATTCTTACCTTAATTATCACGTCATGAACTATTATATTAACCATTTCATTCCTCTTATTTTACAGGAAGAGAAAACTAAAATAATGGGCAGGGAGGAAGGAATAACAAGCTCATATTACACGATAGTTCTTATATTTTCATGTTGTGTGTTAATGAGTGTTCTCAAACTGGTGTAATATCCTTGCTATACTTTGCTAATGAATTATCTCTTTCCAAAAGAGGACCGAGTCTAATACCAACTATTTAAGTATTTTGTTATCATTTATATTCAGTATATTTTTGTTGTTGAAGTCACTATAAATATTCATGTATGTACCATCTAACAGATAATATTTGTGTTTTTCTTTCTTTTAGTGCAAAAATATTATCAAGTCATGATACTGTTTGTTCCCTATTGCATTTATTTATTATTAAAACAATGAGCTGTCCTTTTTATACTATCTGCTATTATGCACTGACCAATAAATTTATGTTTCAACTAATAATAAAATTCTTCATGTTTTTTATCAACTGTACGTACTAAAATATCAACCTGTTCAATGATTCAGAAATTATGGGATCAAAATAGTGTTCTTAGAGTTTTTCTAAAGCCATCAAATAGGTCTATATTAAATAATACTTATAAGTTACAATACAAAAGTTAACTCCAAGTAAGTCATGAAACGATATATTTATTATCATATTCCACTATTTTGCCACATGATGTTTGATAAGGTGAAAAACAAATTAATGTATATGATTAATTATGGCGAAATTTCAAGAAAAGTAGAATTTTTGAATGGGAGGTATTAGATTGATTATGTTCTATTATTTATTCATCAAATAAGCTTATACTATTTCTTTATATATATAATGAAGGAAAATGAAATTTTTTTGATTTAGAGAACACCAAATTACAAATTTGCAAAACCATAAAAGTAAGATTTTAGAAAATAAAACAAAATTTTAAATTTATACTTGAAAAACTATTTTCCATTTCCTTTAAGATTAAATGTTTAAGAACCTCATTGTTTAGAAAATTTATCTTCTAGATAGTTGACAATATACAGAATTTCATTTTTAACATTACAAAACTCTTTGTAACCTTTCGAAATAATGAATTTGCTATTTTATTCATTATGATTTTTTATGGAAACCCCCATTATTTTTTAGTTTAGCTAAGGAGAAAGGCAGTTACTTCATTCTTCTCAGTAATTTAGTTTTTCCCTACACAAATATATTAAATATCTAAGATTCTTATTCTTTAAAAAATTCCCAACATCTTGAGCCTTTAATTATTTTAAAATGTTACAAAAGTTTTTGTTTGCCTTATAGTAAATGCAATACTTTTGCTATCATAATTGCCAATTGAATAGCCATAAATACTAAATTAGTAGATAAATTTATCATACAAAAATAATAAGTGAATTAGTCTATTCTCCATTTCAAGTTTATAATACTATCGTCAAACTAATTGTGTGTATATTTAAATTTATATATTTAGCATTAAATAAAATTATGTTATATTACATTTGAAAATCAATTAACAGGCATGCTTAATGATGCAATTCTCACCAAATTAGGAATAACTATAGTTGTTATCGTTTTTTGTATAAAATCATTATGCTAAAAAATATTAATTATAGTTTATGTGTTTTGAGTTTTGTTACGAAAATTTATTAAAAAATATTTGTTAGTAGCATTTAGGAAATAGCTAATTTAAAAAATTATGATCCATAAACATGCATTTTCAACATCATAAAATGAAAAAAAAATTCAAAAAGTGTATCATCTAAACTATATGGTGAGATCCATGTGCGTGGCACGGGTTCATACTAGTCTATATAATAATACAGTTTCCTTTTGGTGAATCCTAAACGTATCACATAGCTTACCATATTAAAACAAAATTTTACTAAAGTTTAGAAAACATTTATTTAATTTCTAAACTGCTGTAAAAGTTTAACGATTAATTATTTATATATAGGAACAAGAGCGCTTTGGTTGTCTTTAATTTGGGTCTTCCTGAGGTCAGCAGTGTCATTGGGATTGGATTACAATGCACGTGGCCAAAGCGTGACGACATCAAAGTTGATAGACGATACAATAACAATTTGATTGGAGGCGGTAGTAATTTACAAAGGAAAATTAGGAATTATGTTTAATGGAAATGTTAAAGTGGAAAATGTGGGAATGAGACAAATTTAGTAAGTGGGGGAATGCTTAGGAATGGGTTTAAAAAACTATTTTATAGATTTAATTTGAAATACGAAAATAACATATTGTATTGAAATGATATGAGTAATGATGTTTAAAATCATTTTTTAGTTCTTGCATTGCCGAATATATATAGACCCCACTCAAAATAAGGATGTTTTTCAAAATCCTTTAAAAGTGTCAAAATTGACATCCTCCCTTATCAAAAAAGTTTTCACTAAAACCGATGTCAACGTTTCCATCAAAATGTGCATTAAAACTACACACGGTCAACACTACAAATACTTAATTTACAAATATGTGCAATTTAAGCTACTTATATTTTCATTTTAAATGGAATATGTCTTTAACTCTAAATACATAACATTTGTAGTTCAAAATACACATTTTTGTGTAAAAATTGATGAGATTTTTTTGTGAAATTTGTTTTTGAGAAGGATTTCTTAGGTATTAAATTTTTATATGTGGGGCAGATCCAAATTTGCATTTTATAATATTCATAAACATTCATCCATATTGGTATGAGCTTGTAAAGCACACAATTGAAAGGTAAAACCTCAGGCCTTAACATATTGATAACTGGTTATGTCCTTTTGATTCGAGGGTAAAATTTAAGCTAAAGTTTATCATAGTTATATATTTATTATCATGGATAATTAAATCCGAAACTTAAATATAAGTACTAACTAAATACTGCCTAAGAGTTCTAGTACAACTATCTACCACCACCTAAGTATCCAATTTCAAATTTTTTTATCAAAGTTTTAAGTTGATAAAGCCTTATCAATTTCTCTTGCCAGAATAATCAACAAAAAACATCCGCTCTAATTAACTCAAATAAAATTTGAAAAAAAATCCAAGAGAAGGTGACAAAGGGTTACATAACTTTAATGATTTAGAGTCAAATTGTTACATATTAGGAGAAGAAATTATTTAAATCCTCAATCCAATCAAACTAAAATTAATTTATGAACTCTAATACTAGTTCATCAATCATAAATCGAAGTAACTTATAAATCAATGCATAAAATAATACCGTTATAAATCCAAATATTAACCATTGAAATGAAACCTCATATATTCATTACTAGTCTTTTTAAACTATTGTCCAAACTTTTCTTAAGCACTCCAACAATGATATAAATTATAAAGAAGATAAAAACATTACGCTCATGTAAATCAGGTTCAATTATTAGGATGCAATTTTTTTAAGGTGTTAATCATTTCCATAAGATCCATATCCATCATTTTTTTGCCAAAATTTAAGGTATCACTATATCGTTTCAGTTGCACCTTAGGAGCATCTCTTGTCATAAATCCATTCAAATTTTCTCCGTAATTAACTTGAAGCTGTGGAGCATTATAGAACTCATGCATTTTATTAGGTTGAAGAATATTAGCATGTGAGGTTGATGATTGAGTTGCTTTTTCCTCAGGCAAGCTAGAGATATAATTTTTTAGAAGAGTCCCTGACCTAGAGCGTCTTGAAGCTCCATAGTGCTTTGCATGAATCTTTCTTCGTTTAGTTGCATTCCAATGGTTTTTGATCGAATGACCGGTTCGTCCTGGTAGTAGTTCTGCAATTTTTGACCACTTGTTTCCCATTTCCATATGTGCTTTGATTAAAATTCTATCTTCTTCTTCGCTCCAAGCATCCTTCTTTATATTTGGCCTTAAATGATTGATCCATCTTTCCCTGCACTGTTTTGCAATTTTTCCTTCGAAAAATTGTTCTATGTAAGACCATTTTCTGTAGCCATGCTGCTCCACTAACCTTGTTAATTGTTTATCTTCTTCAAGTGTCCATACCCCTCTTACAAAGTGTGATTTCATTTTGTTTCCACCTTCACCTTTTCTACCTATAAAACATTTGATATTTGGATTAACTTGTTGATTACATTACATTCTAGTGCAAGTTGAAAATTTGCCATAATCGAAAATTTTGCTTGTGAAACTAGTTAACAATTGAAAAATACCGTTTGCAGGCAATAAAGAAGAATTCTCCAAAATAGTTTTTGTAGTCTCTGAAGCATGAAACTGATTAGGATTATTATCACTATCAAAAAGTGAAATTTCGAAAGCACTTGACTGTAATATATTTCCATTGCTGTTATTGGTTTCAGGTTGATGGAAAATATCATCCAAGCTTGAAAAATGGTAAGTACTTTTGGGTAGGTGTTGATCTTCACAATTTTCGAACAGGTTCTGAAGGTCTTGAAATACAATAGAATCACCTTCAAATTGAAAACGTGGTGAGTCAAAATCCATATCTATTTTCAATTTTGAATGACAATGAGTTTTTAGAAAAAGGAGTCGTTCATCGCTTAATATAACAGGTGTATAACATAAAATTAATGCAATTTATATTGCACTATTAATGAAAATTAATTTAATATTGGTTAAAGAGATTGAACAGCTTATTTACACCTTAGAATACCGATCAAAGAGATTAAATGAAAAACTTGATTTATAAAAACACTTTGTAACATACATTAACTAAATAGCTTGTTAGAAGTATTAATGTGAGCTTCAACTCGCCATTGAATATTGGCAACCTTTTTTTCATAAAGTAGTTAAAACTTCCATTAAGAAATACATTATAACATGCATCTACTAGATAATAAATGGAAAAAATTAAGTTGTATTTATACCACCATCGAATAACTGCAGTACCGTCAGAACAGACGCTTTAGTTAATTGAAATATTTACTAATTTGTTGATAAAGTAATTAAATTATTTTAAAAATAATTTATGACATGTATTTTGTTGAAAATAAATTGAACAAAAATTAACTTTGATATATATATATATATATATATATATATATATATATATATATATATAATGTCATTAAATGACCATAGAACTACAAACGCATTAACTAGTCAAAATATTTACCAATTCATTTACAAAACATTAATTTTAATTAAAAATATGAAACTCCTAAGATTGAATTTAAGAATGATGCTTTCACTTATCTTAAGCAAGGTTGACGAGAAATCTATTTCATCTTTAATACAAATAAAAAGGATATTTAATGCAATTGAAACAATGACTCTCGGTGCTACAATTTTAGAGAGAAATTCAACATTTATTTCTCCATGACAAATATTGTTCTGTGTTTATATTAGTTTTCTAATCAAAAAACCTATTCTTTTGTTTAAGTACTCTTTTCTCTGCTCAAAAAACTTTACATGATCTTTCTTAAATAAATCAACTTCCCTTCCGCCATTAAAATTTCAAACTTCGCAATAAAGGATTAATACTTTAAATCTTTCATATACATTATATACTCTTATTGTCTTCAACTTTCAATATTCTTTTGCAAGGTAATCCTACACTTTAATTTAGAAATAGAAAATTTACATTGAAAACCATTGGTTTTTTAATAGTTAATTACTATTGCAAAGCTATTAACACCTAACCTTGAGCATGCTCTAGTGGTTTTGTGCATTATTTATTATAATCTTTATTTCAAATTAAAAAAATTGTTTGAGATATGCTTTTCCGGATTGGTCCATTATTTTAAAAAATTATTATTATAAAACATTTTTATAATTATAATATCATTATAGGTTTTGAGCTTTGTTTATGTTCAATTTGAATTAATTTGTGGTTTAGAGTATGATTAATTAGAGTAGTTAAAATACGTAATACTAATTTAAATTTTGAACTACCATTTTTCCGATATGTGTGTACAAGCTTGATATGATTCGTAACTTTTTGTTACATCTTTTTTCTTCTTCCTTTTATTGGCGATCCTGTATAAAGGTCTATAATGTTAGTTAATGGTTTGCTTGATATTGATTGAGTTAAAGGTATGCCCTACAAGTAATTATGTAATTTATTGTAAATGAATTAATTCTATAATCAATTCTTATTCATAATAAATGTGTCTTTCTTTCTATTATATAACTGTTAATATTTTGATAAACTATAGTTAATAGAAAAGTCATAAATGGAGTGTTTGAGATAGTAATTACAAATAGTTCAATCATGAGTATTGCATCACAAATATAATAAACACATCATTTTAAATATTTCTATTCAATATATCGAGACTGGATATCAACACACCCATTAAGACTAGAGTACGTAACGCTCTCCAAATATTGGGTAGTGTATTACTCTTGACTGTTGAAGGCATCAAATGATTACATACCGATATTTATTAGATAAATGTAAGGACCCTCATTTTCGTACATTTCAAATTGACAATGAACCACATATGACCAATCCAAATTGAACAAAAAAGTGGATTGGTAGGGGGAAAAAAATTAAAGACGGAATAAAATATCACATGGGATAACATATATTATTTAAATAATCTTTATGATGCAAAAACATCTAAATCCATATATTAGAGTGTAACGTTGTGACTTTTCGACGCTCGAAAACCGACATCAATACGTCCACTGTATCAACTGCCGAGCAATCGAATGCCGGAAAACCGTACCGTTATGGTTAAAGAAGAAGAAAAAGATAGAAGAAGAGAGAAAAAGAAAGAACAGAACAGAACAGAAAGAAACAACAGAACAATATCAGAATCTCACGATCGCAGCGGAACAACATATAATAGATAAATGAATAATCTTTAAACAGAGAACTATATCAGTTATTTCATTACATCATATTACATTACATTACATCATCAGAGTGTACATCAACAAACAACAACAAACAGCGGAAAAGAAATACTATATACTAGTTGATACGCCATCCAGCTTGCCTCCAGCAACTCCTGAATTCCATTATTTCGATTTATAAAATATATATTTTATAAATCTCATCTATAAATCATTTATCTTTATTCAAAAATCCCAATTAAGAAGTCGAATCCGATTTATAAGTTAATTAATCATAAATCTTTTATTTTGCAACATCTATTCATTTTATAACTTCATAATTTATAAGTCTATAAATTTCGTTCACTTATGAAATCCATTTTTTTTCATTTTAACACTTATAAAAACTCGTTTAGTAATTCCTATATCTTTAATTTATAAATATCAACATTATAAATCTTTTATATAAACTGTTTATAAAAATTCAAAAATCCCAATTTAAATAAACCAATTCTTTTAATAATTTACAAAACGTTATTTAAAACTTATATAACTCCAAAATCATACTTGAGTATTATTTTCCAATAATATAACTTTTATAAAAATAAAATTATAATGTTTATTTATTTTAACAATTCAAAATTTAATAAAACGTATACTTTAAAAAAATCACTTTAATTTCTTTTAAATCAAAATTATTATTTTAAAACTTCAAAAATGGATCCGATGATGCAACAACACCAAATAGTCAATCACGACATCCCAATATCATATATCGACATGATAATCAACAAACATCACAATATCTGTAATCAAATAAATACCGGTGAGGAATCCAGTGGGATCCCTCCAACCTGTTTCCCTACATCCAAAGATGTTAGCACAATACCAATTCTGTTCCAGTACGGAATATCGCGGTATATAGGATTTATAAAATATTATCTGCTATTATGCGGCGCAATAGGGTCCCATCCGCTATATAATGTGGGAAATCAACTCCAAGTACATAAATAATACCAATTTCACTTTGTAGTGAAACTATCGCGGTATATGTTTTTAATAAATAACCTTCGCTTAATAACGGCGTATAATGTCTATCTTAACAATCAATAGATAATTATTCATCATTCAGGCATACAATCAACAATTTTAAATCTAACTATTTAAAATTTAGATCGAAACTATTCGATTGAGAAGTTCTCACCTTGATTTTAATTCCGTTCCAGCGTTTTATTTCGAATGAAATTAAACGTGCGTTTAACTTTACCCAAAATTCTCATTAACTCCAAACGATTCCAATCTAGTTCCATAGCGTAGTGCTCGATAAAACGAACCCGGCACAATTCGTTTCGTCCAAAACGGACCTCGTATGACAAAGATACAATATTTTAAATACTATACAATTTATAATATAAGTAATTTACAATTAACATTTCATTTTCTAACCCTAACTCAATTTGGACCGCACGTACTAATTGAAGAAATCTCGGCCGCTACTTGAAGCTTCTTCCCAAACGTGTGAAGACCCAGGTAATGTTTGAACGGAACCCATCTTGGCCGCCTACATCTTATGAATTTCGCAACCATCATCGATGACTTTCACGTGGATCAACAAGTACCATTCGAAAGGCCATTGCCTACTCCACCTTCACCCTAAGTTTGAACGAGCTCGGTCATCCCTGGCTCGAGAAAAACGAGCATGAACTGCACACGTTCATGGCCTCTAAACACCCTCCCTGATCGACGAAAATCCATCTCTACCGTTGAGATTGAAGCTCTCGACGAGCTCTACGTTTTGTTAGTTGGAAGGTTTCGCTAATTGTTGATGGATTGGAGGAAAAATGAGGAGGAAGGACGTGAGATACTGGCCATTGAAATATAGAACGGTGGCTAGGGCTAAAACCCTAGGGTTTGATTCATTTTGCAAAAGGTGAATGTTAAAGGTGCTTTTATAGAAAATTCAACAAACACTATTTATCCCGGATTTTCCGAACTCCGAATCTCGCGCGGTGACCGACGTTACTAAGGTTTAACCCACGTTCCGGACACAATGGAATAGGTTTCGGGAGCCAATTCGATCATCTGTGCGAGTTACAGTAATAAACGATCGATTTTAAATTAAACCGATTAAACGATTTTCTATGCGTTTTGGCTCGACCCGGACAAATGATAAACCCAATTGATATGAAATTTTAAATCTTACAATAATATCACATTATGGATCCGATGAAACCGATTTCGTTGAAATCCGAGACTGTTTGAAAAATGGCTATTTTAACTCGTCAATTAAATATTAAAATATTCAATTTTCACAAATTAACTTAAATTCGATTTAGATCTATAACATTATGATAACTCCAATATGATATAATAAAATTTTACAAATCAATTTCAATCATATTAAACCCAATTTCCAATTATTTCTGCAATTTCATCTATTAATTTGCCGATTTAATTATCCAATTAAATCCAGATATTCGAATTTAATTTCATTCGACTTATAGATTTTACTTATTAATATTTAAAATCAATTAAATATACAATTTTTAATTGACAAAAATTCTGGGTCGTTACAACAGAGTCTATTCTAAGCTCAACCTCGACGGTTATAAATACCCATTCTTATAAATGCTGAAAAACAATAAACATAGCCAAAAAGTAAAATACTACATACGTTGATGAAGGTCTCCAGCTTTCCTTTGGAAACTTCAAGCGCCTTCAGCTAATCTTTAAACTACTTGAATCTGACCTGAATATTGATAATATCCGGATCAGTCTGCAAACCAGCTTGAGAGACGAAAATCATAAATACATATGAAAATATCATAGATAGACTTTGATGCCAAACAAGACCTTTGAAAAGAAGAATATCTCATAAGACCATGCCGCATATAAATACGGGTTTTTACCTTATGACAACTAAAATATTTTTATCAAACCATTTGATATTACTTTTAATGACGTTGCTTTGAAATCACTTTCCAAATAACATATTTAAATGGATGAAATTGTTATGTTTGTTAAATTTGACATCATATTTAGGAACAGAATCAAACTCGTAAAGGTACATTTTGGAGAGTGGATTTCGAACAATGACATGGTAAGGGACTACCTTTCATATAATACATCTCTAAAAAAGGTACCGAGGCTCCAACCTGTACCAACACAGAACCGGCCTACCCCTTCTTAGATAGAGGGTAATGTAGAAAGATGATGACTATATCCTAATAAGAGCAACTCACTTAGCCTTATTGCATCTACCTTGTTTCTGCCATTACAATGTGTGATAGCCGAGGTAATGTTTTTCCTTTCACATGGCAAATCCCACTTTGAATGCAACATGCCATTTTCTATTGCACACTAATTGGTTTCCATAAAAATAAAATCCCCGAGTTCATACGCCTCAGGAAAGGGTGTTAAGTATAAGAGTAGTTGCCTTTCAACCATTTCTGTTTCGGGATATAAAGAATTATTAAACCTCGTTCTAACTTTGGAAATACGAAGTCATTTTCTTTTAATTACATTGGGATAATAATTCAATATTCTATTATTAGCATAAAAAAATAAATCATTTTTTGAAACACCATTTAAATGGATCAATAATAATGTTATTTAAGACATGGTTTACTGTAAACCCAAATCACTTTGTATTGAGTGAGAAGGATTTACAAATTTTAGATTAATTATACTCAATACTAACTTTTGTATTCAACCTATACGATTCTTTGAATAATGGCGAAATCACCTTTTAAATTCATGCGGATATTACAAATTACCTTCTCGTAGTTTAATATAGAGCTTAACTATAACGTTCTCTTTACCAACAAAATCCTATTTTAAATCTTGTTTAACCATTCTGGAAAACTCCAAATCTCCTTTCTTTTTTCTTAGGAAAACGCAATTCGAGTAAATCAAATAACTATCCCCTTCGTCGGGCTAGTCTAGATAACTAAAGGAGCAGGCGACTGGTTTTCCGAACTCCAACCTAGAGACTATCTCTTATCACCTATAAGGCAGTCTGGTTATTTGATCAATTTTAAACTTTTAAAAGTATTTAATTTATCATTATTTCAATAAGATTTGAGAAGAAAACCCATTACTAAATTCCAAATTCCATTATTAAATTCAAATCATTTATTCAACGGTTCAAATTCAATGGTTCAAATTCCATTACTAAATTCAAATCATTTATTTCAATAATTTATCATTATTTCAATATCATTATTTCAATAATAATTTCATTGCTTCAATAAGTTCAAATCATTTATTCAACGATTACCAAATTCCATTCTTAAACTGTCGGTAGTTAGTGATTTTAAAGCTTTATAGATTAAAACACCAATTCATTACATATATGCCCATTTTTGTAATTCAAATTCCTTTCAAAACATTTTGATATGTTTATGAATTTATTTCATATTTTTAAATATATAAAAACATCATGTTTAAAGAGTTGGAAATAATATTTTAGGAACTGTCAAAATATGGCGATTTTAAAAACTTGATTTGGACATATTTCAAACTTTATGAAATGTAATCTTGATTTTTCTTTTTTTATTTGAAATCTATGATCATGAGGGTCTTGAAAATTCTTATTTCAAAGAATTCTGACTCATATTTTATTATATATATCTGTTTAACATTTTAGGTCGTGAAACCGCGAACTGCCGAAACACGACGGTTTATTTTTCATCATTTAGTAAAAACTTTCAAAACTTGTCCGAAACACTTTTAAATCATTTTAACACTATAATAACTATACAAAACCAATTTTTCACTATTTTACTTTATTGTAATCTCATTTTCACTTTATTCCATATCTTTAATATTTTATTTTTATAATATTCAATTTCCATCTTTTTAATTCAAAATTATTTTATATTGAACCATATGATATTTTTCAATGTACTTTCCATCTTTATAAACTAGTATTTCAAAATAAAACCATCTGATTTACCTTTTTCTAAATAAATTAAAAACCCTAGTTCAGTTATAAATCAAATGAAAGTAAAGTTTGAATGCTACTTCCATATTATTTTATACCCTGATTATTTGAATTTTTTACCTTGATTATTTAATACTAAGGTACAAAATAATCCGATTTATTACTAGTATTTAAAATAAGATTTAATACTAAGATTTAAAACCAAACCATGTAATTTAATACTATATATGGCACCAATCATAGACAATTATAAGATATATTTAAATAAGATGGAAGTAGAATTCTCACTTTCATGCTATCTGACTCTAAGTGTTTTTTTAATCAATGAAACGATCCTCTTCTTAGCACTGAAGCTTATGGAACTTGCTCCCAAACCTTAGTCTCAGCCAGACGTGGAAGCTCGACTTTGTGAAGACGGTGGTGTGGACGGTGCACTTTAGTGACTAAGAGGTCGAGTTTGGCTAATTTTTGAATTGATTTGATATCGTATGTGTATGGAAACAAGTTTAGCATAACTTCGATGCATTCTTGAAATATTTTTACTATTTAGGAAGCCAATGAAAAAGAGATGTTTGAAAGCTCTAGGAGAAGAAGAAGAAGAAGGAGAAGAAGAAAAGTGAAGTGAATTTGTGAAGAAAGGCAGAGGATTTGCATGTGTATTTATATGGTAGAAACCCTTGTGCATGAAATTACCAAAATACACCTCTCCACTGATCATATTTTTGGCCAAACCCCCCTTCATGTGCCTTCCATCACCTCTAGATGTCTTCGGTGCATAAGTGTGTAAGTGATGTGAGTTAATTTTAAGCTTGCTTATTCATTTTAACTTTGGTGAAAAATATCTTCGTTTCTTACTTTTACTAATAACACTTGGTTTTAATTAATTAAGGGTAACTTATAAGTTATTAATTTGTTATGTGTGCATATAAACGTCATTTCAACTTTCAGCGTTCCAATATTCTAATATAACGTTTATTTGTTAAACCGTTGAAAATACAGAATTTGAATCTCGGTTATTTTTAATTTTTAATCAAACTATTTATTTATGTAAACAAAACATGAAAATAAATCTCTTATCATCTTTAAATAATTAAAACATGCTTATTTAAGCTATAAAACCATACTAAATAATATTAAAATCCATTTATAAAAATATGACGTCGATCTACCGAGATGAATCGAAGTTTATAAAAGTTTATATATTTATAAAACCAATATAAATCACTTATTATCATTATATTGTAATTAATACGTGTTATTTATCATTTAAAACAATCAACTGAATATTTAAAATTAATTAAACATTCCTATTCCAATTCAAAGTGATAAAATTATGGGTCATTACATTCTTTTCCCCTTAAAAGAATTTCATCCCCAAAATTTAACCATAACCCAAAACCTAAAAGAGTTTACCCAAAAAATTATCTTTAAGGTTAATTCCGTATGATATACAAAAATCATTCGTAATATCTGATTTGATCTTCTACTCAAATACACAACTTCATTTCTAAACTAGTATTGACCCCTTAATCCTCCTGTACGGAATCTGATCGGGCTTCTTGATCAGAAACCCTCGCTTTCCTTACATAGTGCTTAATGATGATAGAAAACGCAAGTATCCAACCACAAATCCTCATCGATGTTTGTCGTCAAGAACCAAGTGCTAAATTCTTTTCAGACCGGTGTAAACACCTCGAAATTCCTTATTTGAATCTTTGATCAAAATGTGAGATAAAATGATCTATATCTCATATATACTTAGTTATATGAAATTCCTTTTTCAAAGTTATTTATGAAAACGTTTCATGAAATCCCATCCAAATATTTTAAACCTTTTCACATATCCCAAGTATTTTTAACCCTAGATATCTTTAGAAGTATTCTTCTTATTTAAATACATTTTTTAAAGTTCCACAAAAACATAGCTTTTAATATATAGGCTTTATTAGAATCTTATACCAAGTTTAAATTTTCAAAATCTCATTTATCAATACAGCTATTTTTCAAATTATTTTTATTTTAAATCCACTTTCTTAAGAATATAAATACTAATTTTATTATTTCAAAATATCACTATATATCTGTAGTGTAAACATTTTTGTAAAGATATAACTTTATTTCATAAAGAAAAGTAGCAAAGAAGTAAAATTTGTATAAAAAATTTCCTAAGTCATTTAAACGTAAGATAAGAGAAGTTTTAATAAGGATCATGCATAGATATATGTCACAATTCCAACTATTACGTTTGCCAATCAACCATACTTAAACAATAATTAGCTTTTTGCATACCCATGATATTTACGTTAACATATTCCTAATATACTTATGATATCCAAAATACTATTGCTCCCTAGCAACTTCCAACCCTACGAACATGCATATCAAATCAATCAAACTTGGAGGTCGATGGACCATCCGAATCTGAGAGCAATACCACTTCAAATTCTTTTTCCTCTTGTTCATTATCTACTTTATTTTTGTCATCTTCCATGTTCTCAAGATTCCATCCTAAAGGATGCCGGGGTTGTCCTTAAGGAACCCAAGATTGAGCAATAGGGTTTCCAAGAAGGATGTTCGAAACCACTTCTACTTCCTCATTCTCTGCCATTCCTTCCCAATCAATATCTGAAACATGCAACTCGCCATCAGATATAGGAATAACAATCGCCCAGATAATATGATCGTCATTACTATCTTTTGATTCATTGGGGAAGTCGTCCATCCATGCATCATATGCTGCCGAATCTAGGCTATTCCTCTCATCCATTCGGGTTCTTTTATGGAGCTTCTTTAGGTTCCGATTCTTCTGTATTTCTTACCCACATCATTTTGACTTGAGACCCTTGACTAACTTCGAAATCATCTGTTATTTGGATCACTTCTTTATCACTGGATAATAATACTAGTTCCGAAGTCTTCGGTTCTAAGAGCATCGTAGCCACGGTTGCCAGTCCTCATCATCGTAACGGGCATGTTCATCAAATTCTTCCTTTTCTCCTCAATTTGCTCTTGATTCTACTTTGGAATAATTCCTACAGTAATTGGAAGGCTTCTGCAATAGACAATGAAATACTTAGATACATATAGTAAGCTTTTTAACTACTCTAACCTGAATCTAATACCATATTTTAATAAGTTTATTACTAATTTAACTTCTTAAACTATCACCTTTATGAAACAACTTATAGTCAAACTACAAAATTCTAATCACAATACATTCCTATACCAATTTATGTCTTCTAACCAACCTATGGTAATAACTGAATACATTATCCCATAATTAACTATATCTTTTGAAAAGATGACCCTTCTATATTCAAAATATAATCCTTCGTAAAATTATTTCATTTACCTATTTTCCAAAATAAAAATCATTTTTATATGACATTAACTAATATGCTCTCATATATAATACGCTATAACCCATTCTGGGGTGTAGTTACTCAATCTCTAATGAGTTACTCATTCAACAGTGTTACTAACCATTTCTTTGGTGAGACTTTACACCTACCAGGCTTAGGTGTTTGCTTAACCTAAGCTATGATACCAACTAAAATGACCATCCTTTTCCCATATTTCAAGTTGACAATGAACCATACATGTATAACCCAAATTTGAATAAAAAGGCGGATTATTAAGGATAAAAAAATTAAAGACATAACATAACCTCTCACGAATGGAATAACATATAATATTTCAATAAAATTTATAGTGGAAAAACTTTTAAACATATATATATATATATATATATATATAAAGAGAGAGAGAGAGAGAGAGAGACAGAGTCTATCCTACGCTTAGCCTGTACAGTTATAAATAACTGTCCTTACATGTGACGACCCATTTTTCAATACCCAAAAAGACGTATCATCAATAAGAAAAGAAAGAGATAGAAATAGAAAGATAGAAAGAAAAGAACAACAATCATCAGAATCTCACAACGGAAACGTGTAGGATCTAGATTAACCCTAGAGGGGGGGGGGGTGAATAGGGTTATAGCAAATTTTTGCGAATTAAACACAGAAGCAAACTGCAGAAATAAATATGCCAAAAAATAAATCACACACAGAATTTACCCAGCTTCGGCAACCCCTGCCTACTGCTGCATTCCCAGATTTCTATTAGAATTAAACAGTTTCCTGCTTACAAACACTCTAACAGACTTGCAAACCCTGCTACCGCCTATAGAGTTTTGCAAACTTGCAAACCCTGCTAACTGGACTAACTCTAACTAGATAATCTGACAACACCTAAACCCTAGGTGATAATTTATCATGTTTTGTTTTGAAAAGAACATACAAATAAAGCAAATTATAAAAGAAAGCACTAAATTTAAAACAATTTAAATTATCTTGCCTTTATAATAAAAATAAAAATACCCTAACCCAAAACAAACAAAAGATATGCGGTCACTTCCCTTTATCTTATTTCACCCGGTCCATTTTCTTTTGTTTGTAAAAAATGGCGGCCCTCTGTTTATTCGATCTGAATTAGGGCTTCTGTTTCTTCCTCGAATTTGGGGCTTCGGCTTCTTTCTGATGTCTGATTAAGCTCTTGCTTGTCCTCTGATGATTGATGCTTGCTGCTAGCTCGTTCTCTGTTGATCGAGTTTGTTGATGGTTCGGTATGTAATTTCTTTTGTTGCTTGTTTGATTGCTTGCTTTTTAACTCGATTGTTCTGTTGTCTATGATGATTTCTTGGGGTGTATTTATAGGGTTGAAACCCTAATTAACCACTGTCAGATTTGATCGTTGATTATTTTCCTGAATTTGTACTGGATTTTGGAGTATTCCTTTCTTGATTTTATTTCGAATTATTGCTGTCCATAATTGTTTTCGAATTAATTAATTCGAAAATTTCTTGCTGTATTCGTTGTATCGGTCCCCATTTGAATTAATACTGACCATATGTGACTTTGAGAAATTTTATGCAGAGATTTCTTTCCAAATTAGATTTTCTTTGACTTAATCAAAGACTTAATCAAAAGATACGAATTTTGTTCTTTAACTTCGGCTTGATTTCTGCACTGATTTGTACTCGCCATTGTCTTTGCATTCCCTACTGCACATTCACATGTTTACTATATATGTGCATATATACAAATGTATGTGTGTTTGCATATATTTTCGGGTTTGTACTTGGATTTGAACTGCTTCATATTATGTTGATCTTGATTTTGGGGCTGTCACTGACTTCTTTGTTGTAACTTGAAACAGTTTTGACAATTCGAAATTCACTTGCATACTCCATGTTGCATTATCACTGGGTTGCATTGTAGCTTCATCTTGAGTTGAACTTTTTCACTGTATCAGATGCTACACTTGTTCATGTATTCAACTGTTGCACTTGAGTTTGTTTCCACTGCTTCATCAAGTTGTATTCATCCCTTGTATGCTTCAAGTTGCCTTGAGTTGAACTTATCTTGGGTTTGACCTTGTTTGTGACTTTTGTGCATTGTGCTATGTTGTTGTATTTGCATTGTGTTACTGATTTTGGTCGAGACTTTGTTTGTTGCAGTTTGTCACTGTAATTGCTGTTACATTACTTCACAGTGTTGCATTTGTTCATGTAGCTCTGTTGTTGCTGTGTTCCATGAGCATGCTTCACTGCATTATGAAAATGTTGCATTGTACTCTGACCTTGTTGCCTCTGTTCATTTGCCGGTTAGCTTACTCGTTCGGTCTTTACTGCATTGCTTCTGATCATGTTGCACAATTTCTGTTGTTTCCAGTTGCACTTGCTTGCTGCTTGATGGTCTTGTGACTCTTGCCATGTCTTTGTGCATTTTAACCTGTAACTTGAACTTCACTGTCCGCTGTAGTTTGAACTGTGCATTTGGACTTGAATCTGTAACCTTCCTCATGTATACACATGCGTATGTATGTGTGTGTGTATGCTTGTGTTGTGGTGCACTTGCCTTGTGATTCTGTTCATTCCTAGTTGGTGCAGTATTCAAGTTTTTGTTGGTCTGGACATTTGTGGGATATTTGACTGTTTCTGGCTCGATGTTGTTAATGCATTCATGACCACTGTCTTGCATATTTTTGATAAAGTGTGACTGATGCTGCACTTGGTCTTTGTTCTTCTCTGTTATGTTGCTTTGAATGAATTTGTGTTTTGTTGTAGTTTGTGCACACGAGTTGGCGTGGCAGTGCACACGTATACGAATGTACACGTGTGTACTGTAGCCACTTATAATTGCCTGTCCCTGATAAAAATTACTGATATGCATAGATATTGCACAATCAAAGATGATGACAATACCCCATGTATCTGAGACACAAACAAATTTTATTTTTGCAAATTTAAATTTGTTTGTTTTCAGATTACTGTTGTAGTTGCTAATTATACAGGTACACAGGAGACAGGACGAGAAGTGGAGCTGGACAATGCAGATAGATGCAGATGTGCAGACAGAGTGAAAAACTGAGTGTTGAGTGTTGTAGTGAGAAAAGTAAAATGTATGAACTGATGTATGTATATATATAGAGAGAGAGCTGAAAACTTTGTATTGTTTAAGTGTTGTAATAAAATATTATATTGAATAAAAATACTAGTTGAATTATATAGATTCTGTGCAATAGTATAATTATTCAATATGAATATTTCTTCCTTTCTGTATATAGTCCAAACTGCAAACACATATATATATTGATATATATATGTTTGTTATCATCAAACAAAAAATCACATCAAACAATCTCCCCCTTTTGATGATGACAAACATATATATTAAAGATTTTGAAATGCTAATACATGTGTTTGAACATGAAATTTTTAGCTCCCCCTATTTGAATGCTTCCCCTACAACCAAGACCACTCCCTATTTAGAAGATAACAAAAAATTACAAAAGAATAATAGAACTAAAGAAAAATTAACTAACAACATTTAACCAAATTTGTTGAAATAGGTCACAAAATATTTACTTTCTCGTCAAAATCTTGTTCTTCTCCCCCTTTTGTTATTATCAAAAGACTGACAAAAAAACAATGGAACAGTAGGAACAAAAAATAATATATCATAACGAGATAAAAACTTCCATATTGTAGAGGATGGATCGATGATCAGTTTTAATAAGAAGAGAGATATTTTAACATTAATTTGACATTTAAGCACAAAAACAAAAAAAAATAAGCACTTACTAACCACGCATAACCATAAGGACTTTTAAATGGGATTAGCAATTACTTATTAGTCTAAGCATCCAGACTATTAAGTGAGACCAGAATACTTAGTTACCATACTCCATCCATGCATAACCATAAGGACTTTTAAATGAGAATGGAGTAATGATAAAAATAATTCACTCACATGCTCCATCCATGCATAACCATAAGGACTTTTAAATGAGAATGGATGCATGAGAGTTATTATTATTTATTATTAAATTTTTTTTTATTATTATTATTTTTTTAAAATAATTCACTCTTCTTATTTTATCAAACCATTATGAATGATAGAAAGATGGTAGAAATAGAAATGATCGTGGAATAAGTTACCAAGTTAATTATATTATGTAATATCCAGTACTGAATACCATATTCGAATCAATCTTTGGAAAATATCCAAAACTTGTTTGAATCCTAGAAATTGAAGTTGAAAGTATATATCCAAGAATATTTCAACCTAACAAAGAAAAATGGTTAGTCAATTTCTATAATCCCCAAATCCAAACGTAATCTAGAAAATCTGTCTTCGGGGAGGGGTTTTGTGAAAATATCAGCAAGTTGAGCCTCAGTTGAAATATATTCAATGCAAATGTCTTCCTTAGCAATGTGATCTCTAAGAAAGTGGTGTCTCACATCAATGTGTTTTGTGCGTGAATGATGAACATGATTATTTGATAAGTCTATTGCACTTTTACTGTCACATTTTAATGGAACATGTTTATAAACTAAGCCAAAATCAGAAAGAGTTTGCATCATCCATAAAATTTGAGCACAGCAACTTCCTAAAGCAATATATTCTGCTTCAGTGGTGGATAATGCAACACAATTCTGTTTTCGACTTGACCATGGAACTAATGAATGTCCTAGCATGAAACATGTCCCACTGGTGCTTTTCCTGTCAACCAATGAACCAGCATAATCAGCATCAGAATAACCAACTAAATCAAAGTTTTCACAAGAAGGGTACCATAATCCAAATTTGTGTGTGTATGAAAGATATCTCAAAATTCGTTTAGTGGCTTTCAAATGAGATTCTTTAGGATTAGATTGAAAACGTGCACACAAACACACAGAAAGCATAATATCAGGTCTAGAAGCAGTAAGATAGAGAAGTGAACCAATTATCCCTCGATATTTTTTCTGATCAACAGCACTTCCTTTCTCGTCTTTGTCCAACTTTGTTGATGGGCTCATAGGAGTTCTCAATGGTTTGGAGTTCTCAACTCCAAATTTCTTCAACAGTTCCAACACATACTTGGATTGTGAAATGAAAATGCCATCACTACTTTGCTTGATTTGGAATCCAAGAAAATATTTCAATTCTCCAACCAAGCTCATCTCGAATTTAGCCTGCATGACTTGTTCAAATTTCTCGCACAAGAGTTCATTAGCAGCACCATAAATGATATCATCCACATAAATCTGAACAATCAAAAAATCACTTCCTTTATGTAATAGAAACAGTGTCGTGTCAGCACTCCCCTTTTCAAAGCCATTTTCCAAAAGATATGTACAAAGGCAGTCATACCAAGCTCTAGGAGCTTGCTTAAGACCATATAATGCTTTTTCAAGTTTATACACATGATTTGGAAAAACATGATTTTCAAAACCGGGGGGTTGTTCAACAAAAACTTCTTCTTTCAGATCACCATTTAGAAATGCACTTTTTACATCCATTTGTTTTAGTTTGAAACCTTTATAACAAGCAAAGCTGAGCAAAATCCTAATGGCTTCTAACCTAGCAACTGGTGCAAATGTCTCATCAAAATCTATGCCTTCTATTTGGTTATATCCTTTTGCGACCAACCTAGCTTTGTTTCTAATTACATTTCCTGATTCATCAAGTTTGTTTTTGAACACCCATTTAGTTCCTACAATTGGATAGTCATTAGGCCTAGGAACTAATTTCCAAACTTTATTTCTCTCAAATTGATTAAGTTCATCTTGCATTGCTAAAACCCAACTTTCATCATTAAGAGCCATTTCAACAGAATCAGGTTCTATTTCAGAAATAAAACCACTATGACAACAAAACGCACACAAATTTTTATCAAATGCAGAGCGAGTGCGTATACCTTCCGTAGGATCTCCTATAACCAATTCAGGAGGATGATTGGATTTGAACTTCAATCTATCAGCATCAACAGTCCTACTTCCATCTTTCTCAGTAGATGTCCCTTCTTTAATGCCTTCATGATCTACCCCATCATCACCCGTTTTTTCAGTCTTCCTTTCTAGATCAGATTCATCAAATTTCACATTGACTGATTCAACAATTGTCTTTGTTCGTTTGTTGTATATCCTGTAAGCCTTGCTCCTTGTTGAATAGCCCATGAAAATTCCCTCATCGGCCTTTGATTCAAATTTTCCAAGTTGATCACCTGTGTTAAGAATGAAACAAGGGCATCCAAAAACACGAAAATAAGAGATGTTAGGTTTCCTTTCATGCCACACTTCATAAGCAGTTTTGCCAAGTATTGGTCTAATCATTACTCTATTCATTACGTAGCACGAAGTATTCACCGCCTCTGCCCAAAATGTTAGAGGTAGTTTATACTCACTCAAGATCGATCTAGCCAATTCTTGTAATGTACAATTTTTCCTTTCAACCACCCCATTTTGTTGAGGTGTTCGTGGGGCAGAAAATTCATGTTTTAAACCATTTTCTTCACAAAAGTTTTCAAATTCTGAATTTTCAAATTCGCCTCCATGATCACTTCTCAAAGTTTTAATTGAAACTCCTTTTTCATTTTGAACAAGTTTAGCAAATTTTGAAAAATAATCAAAAGATTCAGACTTTTTGGCTAAGAAATAAACCCATGTAAATCTAGAATAATCGTCAACCAATACATAACAATAACGTTTTCCATTCAAGCTTGCAATTTCATTTGGTCCAAATAAGTCCATATGAATTAATTCGAGGACCCTTGATGTGCTAACAATGTTTTTAGGGCGAAATGATGATCGACTAAGCTTGCCCAAGGAACATGCTTTACACACTTTGTTATCTTTAAATTTCTGATGTGGTAACCCTCTGACTAATTCTTTCGTTTCAAGATTTCTTAAGAGACTCATGCTAGCATGTCCAAGTCTCCTATGCCATAAAGATGCCTCTTCGTCAGTGGCTACCAAACATCTGGAAAGATTTAGATTGTCAAACGAAAGTGAGTAAACATTTCCTTTTCTTTTGCCCATAAAAACAATGTTATTAGAAGTTTTATCAATGATTTTGCAAGTATCACTATCAAAAACCACATTCATACCTTTGTCACATAGTTGGCTAATAGAAATGAGATTGTGATGCAAATTATCAACGTATAAAACATTAGTCAAGGAAAAAGTACCATTACTTACTTCACCTTTCCCAATAATCTTACACTTGCTATTATCTCCCATGATCACATTCCCACCTCTAAACTTCTCTAGGCTAAGGAACTTAGATTTATCACCTGTCATATGTCTAGAACAACCTGAATCTAGAAACCATTCTTGTTGCTCCTTAGCCCGCCAACAGACCTACATAAAGAGAGAGGAGGATGACCTAGAGAAACTCTTAGGTCCAATGATATTAGTAACTGAAGCATTGTGAACAAACAATCCCTTTGGAACCCAAACTTGTTTTGTCCTTTTATTTTTGTTCCTATAGACATGAAATTTGTTTGTAGAATTCTTAGGAACCCAAACTTGTATAAATTTTGTGTTCTTGTTCCTATGACTACAATTTTCAACACGATGTCCAATTTCACTTCTAACAAAGACACTCTTACCTTTTGCATGATCATCAACCTGTGTTTTCCCAAAACCTAGTCCTTTTCTGTTGTTAGCAAAGAGTTGATTTCCCAATAACATGTTAAACGATTTTTCTCCTCTTGAAAAGTTATTCAGAGATTTCTCAAGATTTTGGACTTTGGTTTTTAGTGTTGTGTTTTCAGTTACAAGTGTGGTGCATCTATTTATAAAATCCTTTTTCCTAGTGTCAGTGGTTTCCTTAAGACTTGAGTTTTCTTTTTCAAGATTATTGAAGCTATTCTTAAGTCTTGATATTTCTGAATCTAAAGTTTTACATTTTTTGCAGTCTAGGTTTTGAATATTCTCAAGTTCAGTTTCTAGCCTGGTATTCTCATGAACAAGTTCTCTCCTGTCAGACTTCAATTTTTCAATTTTAGTTTCAAGAGTATCAATTGTATTAGTAAGATCATAACACATCAAAACAAGTTCTTTATAAGAATAGTCACGTACCTCACTGGATTCCTCTGAACTTGTTTCTGAATCTGATTTTGCCATAAGGCACAAGTTAGCCTCTTCTGAGCTATTATCCAAAACTTCTTCTCCTTCTTCATCATCCCAAGTTGCTGCAAAGGCCTTCTTCTTCTTTTTCTTTCCTTTGTTGTTCTTGAGAAGTGGACATTTTTGTTTGAAGTGGCCAGGCTTTTTGCAGTTAAAGCATGTCAATTCATTATCGGAATCATCAGAATCTTTTGACTTATTACCACTTGTTTTCTTCTTGCGTGGCCTGAATTTTGACCATTTTCTAATATTATTGACAGCCATCGCAAGCTCTTCAATTGGATCTTCTTCTTCTTCACCGCTTTCTTCTTTGCTTTTTAAGGCAATCGTCTTCTTTTTTGATTCGGAGTTGTTACGTTCCTCCTTTGCCTTTAGCTCAAGCTCATATGTCGTCAAGTTTCCGATCAACTCCTCCATGCTTAGTTTACTCAGATCTTTTGATTCTTGTATTGCAGTGACTTTTGCCTCAAAGTTCATTGGTAAGACTCGCAGTATCTTCCGTACAAGCTTTACTTCAGTGAAGACCTTCCCAAGCGCTCTAGCATTGTATACCAAAGTTGAAAATCGTCCAAACATATCTTTTATGCTCTCGCCCTTTTCCATCACAAAGTTTTCGTATTCATTGCTAAATAGAGCTAGTCGTGACTCCTTGACTTGAGAAGTTCCTTCGTGTGTCACCTCCAGAGTGTGCCAAATTTCCTGTGCTGTTGTACAATGTGAAATTCTATTAAATTCATTTTTATCAAGAGCACAGATCAAAGCGTTCATTGCTTTGGCATTTGTAGTTTTTAATTTCTTATCGTTAGCATCCCACCTATCCTTAGGTTTAGGAATCTCAGTATCACCAACAACTATAGTGGGAGATTTATAGCCAGTTTCAATAATATCCCAAACATCATAATCGACAGAACTAAGATAAATACTCATTCTAACTTTCCAATAAGCATAATCATTCCTATTAAACATGGGTGGCCTAGCAATAGATTGCCCCTCAGAAAAAGCATTATTTGGTGGATTCATGACTCTAGAGTTAAAGTAAAATACCTTGCTCTGATACCACTTGTAGGATCTAGATTAACCCTAGAGGGGGGGTGAATAGGGTTATAGCAAATTTTTGCGAATTAAACACAGAAGCAAACTGCAGAAATAAATATGATGAAAAATAAATCACACACATAATTTACCCAGCTTCGGCAACCCCTGCCTACTGCTGCATTCCCAGATTTCTATTAGAATTAAACAGTTTCCCGCTTACAAACACTCTAACAGACTTGCAAACCCTGCTACCGCCTATAGAGTTTTGCAAACTTGCAAACCCTGCTAACTGGACTAACTCTAACTAGATAATCTGACAACACCTAAACCCTAGGTGATAATTTATCATGTTTTGTTTTGAAAAGAACATACAAATAAAGCAAATTATAAAAGCAAGCACTAAATTTAAAACAATTTAAATTATCTTGCCTTTATAATAAAAATAAAAATACCCTAACCCAAAACAAACAAAAGATATGCGGTCACTTCCCTTTATCTTATTTCACCCGGTCCATTTTCTTTTGTTTGTAAAAAATGGCGGCCCTCTGTTTATTCGATCTGAATTAGGGCTTCTGTTTCTTCCTCGAATTTGGGGCTTCGGCTTCTTTCTGATGTCTGATTAAGCTCTTGCTTGTCCTCTGATGATTGATGCTTGCTGCTAGCTCGTTCTCTGTTGATCGAGTTTGTTGATGGTTCGGTATGTAATTTCTTTTGTTGCTTGTTTGATTGCTTGCTTTTTAACTCGATTGTTCTGTTGTCTATGATGATTTCTTGGGGTGTATTTATAGGGTTGAAACCCTAATTAACCACTGTCAGATTTGATCGTTGATTATTTTCCTGAATTTGTTCTGGATTTTGGAGTATTCCTTTCTTGATTTTATTTCGAATTATTGCTGTCCATAATTGTTTTCGAATTAATTAATTCGAAAATTTCTTGCTGTATTCGTTGTATCGGTCCCCATTTGAATTAATACTGACCATATGTGACTTTGAGAAATTTTATGCAGAGATTTATTTCCAAATTAGATTTTCTTTGACTTAATCAAAGACTTAATCAAAAGATACGAATTTTGTTCTTTAACTTCGGCTTGATTTCTGCACTGATTTGTACTCGCATTGTCTTTGCATTCCCTACTGCACATTCACCTGTTTACTATATATGTGCATATATACAAATGTATGTGTGTTTGCATATATTTTCGGGTTTGTACTGCTTCATATTATGTTGATCTTGATTTTGGGGCTGTCACTGACTTCTTTGTTGTAACTTGAAACAGTTTTGACAATTCGAAATTCGCTTGCATACTCCATGTTGCATTATCACTGGGTTGCATTGTAGCTTCATCTTGACTTGAACTTTTTCACTGTATCAGATGCTACACTTGTTCATGTATTCAACTGTTGCACTTGAGTTTGTTTCCACTGCTTCATCAAGTTGTATTCATCCCTTGTATGCTTCAAGTTGCCTTGAGTTGAACTTATCTTGGGTTTGACCTTGTTTGTGACTTTTGTGCATTGTGCTATGTTGTTGTATTTGCATTGTGTTACTGATTTTGGTCGAGACTTTGTTTGTTGCAGTTTGTCACTGTAATTGCTGTTACATTACTTCACAGTGTTGCATTTGTTCATGTAGCTCTGTTGTTGCTGTGTTCCATGAGCATGCTTCACTGCATTATGAAAATGTTGCATTGTACTCTGACCTTGTTGCCTCTGTTCATTTGCCGGTTAGCTTACTCGTTCGGTCTTTACTGCATTGCTTCTGATCATGTTGCACAATTTCTGTTGTTTCCAGTTGCACTTGCTTGCTGCTTGATGGTCTTGTGACTCTTGCCATGTCTTTGTGCATTTTAACCTGTAACTTGAACTTCACTGTCCGCTGTAGTTTGAACTGTGCATTTGGACTTGAATCTGTAACCTTCCTCATGTATACACATGCGTATGTATGTGTGTGTGTATGCTTGTGTTGTGGTGCACTTGCCTTGTGATTCTGTTCATTCCTAGTTGGTGCAGTATTCAAGTTTTTGTTGGTCTGGACATTTGTGGGATATTTGACTGTTTCTGGCTCGATGTTGTTAATGCATTCATGACCACTGTCTTGCATATTTTTGATAAAGTGTGACTGATGCTGCACTTGGTCTTTGTTCTTCTCTGTTATGTTGCTTTGAATGAATTTGTGTTTTGTTGTAGTTTGTGCACACGAGTTGGCGTGGCAGTGCACACGTATACGAATGTACACGTGTGTACTGTAGCCACTTATAATTGCCTGTCCCTGATAAAAATTACTGATATGCATAGATATTGCACAATCAAAGATGATGGCAATACCCCATGTATCTGAGACACAAACAAATTTATTTTTGCAAATTTAAATTTGTTTGTTTTCAGATTACTGTTGTAGTTGCTAATTATACAGGTACACAGGACACAGGACGAGAAGTGGAGCTGGACAATGCAGATAGATGCAGATGTGCAGACAGAGTGAAAAACTGAGTGTTGAGTGTTGTAGTGAGAAAAGTAAAATGTATGAACTGATGTATGTATATATATATAGAGAGAGAGCTGAAAACTTTGTATTGTTTAAGTGTTGTAATAAAATATTATATTGAATAAAAATACTAGTTGAATTATATAGATTCTGTGCAATAGTATAATTATTCAATATGAATATTTCTTCCTTTCTGTATATAGTCCAAACAGCAAACACATATATATATTGATATATATATGTTAGTTATCATCAAACAAAAAATCACATCAAACAAAACGAACAAAATATAATATTACATATATCCATTACATGGTTTTACATATCAGAGTACACAAAATAACACGACTTCATTACACTGGACATTCATAAGCTTTTTCCAAACCATACAACTCAAAACACAACATCCAAAAGTCACTACAGCGAATAGAGATAGATAAGTACGCCTGGTCTCCAGCTCCTGCTTCCAAAACAATTTGCTAATCCCAAACTAATCACTTGGCTACTCATAAAAATTTGAGTACCCAAGATTTTATGAAAAACAAAATATACTCCAGGTCAGACATGGGTCTGGTGTGAGTAAATCATTTAAAGTTGTTTAACTTTAAAATCATTTTGAAACAAAAGGTATCACGTAAGACTTCCCACAAATAAATACGGGTAAGTTTTTACCTTACGTTAACCAAAACATTTGATAGGAAATCCAGTGATATTTATAATAGGGTCTAGGGTTTTCAAGTAAATAGAAAATAGCCAAAATTGTTACATTCATTAAACTCCAGCTACTAGCCACGAAAGTGGGTAATACAATCAAAACCCTAGGGTCTCGTAGGGAAAATGGGTTTCCATCAATGGCATGGCTACTGGGGTACCGCCCGTCACAGTACGTGGCCTAGATCACCGTACCGAGGAGCCACCCTAACTCCCCTGCAACACAAGACTGGAACCATCCCTTACTGGGCAGTCCCGAACAGGACAACCCTACAGTGGTGGCCAACAACTGCCCACACAGCCGAAATAATAAGGGACTTCTAGACAGGGGTAAATCTCACTCTCAACTGGGGGTTACCTACGCTGCACCTCCCCTGTTTTAGCCATTCCCGATTGATGAGGCTTGAGGCTACGATTACCTTTAGAGAACTCATCTCTTAGAATGCTCATCGTCCACCTGACGATGTTCTGAAAGCATTTAATCCATACAAGTACATTACGAGTTCGAACGAAACCGAGGGCATTATTTCGTTACACTCATTTTGGAATCACCCTCAGAGTTAACAACAATAACACTTGCACTCTAAAACTCCATCTCTACCTCACTTGAGATGTCACGATCTAATGTTTAACTTGGATCGATGTAGTTTTCGGAAAATCAAATTTGATTCCCGATCCCGGTCTCATCGAAATCCAAACGTGTCTTAAAGGCCAAGTTGTTTAAAGATTTAAACAATTCAATTCAGTTTAAACATAGCATCCACACAGTATTATCTATAGATAACCAATATCTATCACAGATATACTATATCTCATCACAGGATATCTTAACTATCATTCAACGGATATCAACCATATTCAAATATTCAATTCAAACAATCATCCATAAGCAAGCACTTCTTTAATTCATATTATTAATTAACTTAATTAATTAAAATTAAGTTACTTACTTACGAATTAATCACTTAATCTTGCTTAACCAAACATAAATTAATTACAATCATTTAGTTAGTTAATCACTTTTTAATTATCCTCATTATTAATTAATTAATCTTTAATTAATTAACAGTCCTTTAATTAACTATTAATTAATTATTATAATTATTCATTAATTAAAACTTTATAAAAAAATTAATCATTCCTTAATTGGTTATTAATTAACCCTTAATTTATAATTAATTAACCTTAATTAATTCCTTAATTAATCGCAAATTAATTCACCTTAATTACTTAATTAATTATAAATTAATTAACCTTAATTATTTAATTAATTAAGTCTTAATCACTAATTAATTAACTATTAATTATAAATTAATTAATGTTTAATTACTTTATTAATTAACTCTAATTAATTAATTAATTACTAATCAATTAATCATTAATCACTTAATTAATTAGTTATTAATCAATTATTAATTAATCTTTAATTATTTAATTTAATTATCTATTAAATATTATTTAATTTAATCCTTAATGATCCATTCAATAATCCATAAATAATTAATTAAATCTTAACAAATTAATTAATCTAAATTGATTAATTAATTTCAACCTTAATTACTAATTAATTAAAGTAAACTTTAATTTCAAAACTTAATTAACTTTCAAAAACCAAACAATTTCATTAATTATTAAAAACTATTACATGTTTAAAACATTTTCAATTTGTTAAAAATTAATTACCCTTTTAAAAGTTAAATTAAAAGGATGTAAAATCATTTAAAAATTTCAACCAAAAAAATATGAAATACCTTGTATTAAAAATGTTTAACATTCCATAAGTAGTTGAAATATTTTTTTTAAGTTTAAACTTAAAACAAATTTGGAATTTAAAATAAGTTATAAAACTTAAAACAAATTTGAAATTTAAAATAAGTTATAAAGTTTCAACTTCATTTTCCTTTGTTTTTGTCTCGACCAAACTCAAGACAACACAAACTAATCCCCATTCCCTTTTCCTTCTTCATCTTAGTTTAAAAATTCATTTAACCCAAAAACAAGAAAACTGGAAAGCACACCCTTCTTCCCAAACCCTACACAAGCTACAGCCATCACACCCCCGAGTTCTCACGCGAGCCACAAACCCAAACACACGAACCCTACTTCGAGTCGTCCTGATCACCAATTCCACTGACACGGCCATCATCCTGTGCACATGCACGTTGCTCCGACGCCGCCGCCACCACCCACGACCCCACGCGCAAACTCCACTTCAACCAACGACTCAACTCCAGCCCCCAAACCACACTTACACGTTCTCAATCGAAAAATGGTTGCTCGAACCCATCAGACCGTAAAACATTCATCAGAAAAATCCCCTTCACCTACAATGTCGACCACCGTTCGCCCTAAAATTCCGGCCATATCCTCGTACAACCCAGACGCACCTTCACCCCAAACCGATCGCAACTCGATCCATCCAATAACCCTCACCCGTGGATTTCTCGAGTTCGAATATCATAGAGTATAAAACCCTAAAATCCTAAATTCCCAATCCCCTGTTGAATAATTATTTCATCCATTATTTTTTTCATGTTAATCAACCATTAACACAACTTCAATCCAAATTTCAAAGTCTAAAATCAACATAGTAACAAGAATTTGCTAAAAATCCCAAATTCGGTTTACCACAAAATTCATCTGCAAATTCAAATTAAAAATTTTGATTTTTATCTTAAAAGTCATGTTATACATAGTAGATTTAGGATGTGAACTTAATTCAACAAAATTCAAAGCATGATTTATCATGATATAAATTTTGTTTTACCGTATTAATTTGATTCTGCAGATTTTTAACAGTTTCTTTTGAATATCACTTTTAATACTTAATTCATGCTTAAGTGAAACTACTACACTGGAGATTTCTAACTTAACTATGATTTGTTGAATACATTTGAAGCTTTTGTTTTAAATATTTACTCTGCATCATGAATTACAGTGAAGCATCAGCTAATTTGAACAGACACGGTTATAAACAATATTAAACCAATTTTATCCATATATTTATACATGAAAGACATTTACTATCTGAAAATTTCACATGCACAACTTTACTTAAATTTTCTGATAAAAAGAATGTTGCTAAGAACTTAAGCTCTGGAAAAATGAAGGAACTGCAGTTTTCCTTTTTACTTGAAATTTGCTTGATTAAATTATTCTGTTTGATGATGAAGCTTCAATCCTTAAATCAGTCAGTGATAGAAGAACTTGAAATTTGCTTTCAGAAATTTTAAAGATTGCAGGAACCTTGATTGTAGTTTCCAAAAGTAATTTGAATGCAGATTTTTTTTCTGGAATTTGCTTTGCAGTTTTTTTTTTAGATTTTGAAATGAAGTTTTGAGTTTGATTAATTTTTGGTTGAAGTTGAAAGATTGAAGAATTTTCAGATTTTGTTAATGAGGATTTTAAAAAAATTCTCTTGCTTAAGAAAATTAGAAATGAGAAAGTCTAGATAAAGCATAAGAGATGGCTTTTGATATAAAAATTTTGTTTTATAAAAATTTAAAGAAAATAAATCAAAATATTTGACACTTGGCACTATATCTAGCTAATTCTTTAACACATGTTTATTAGTATGATTTAAATGTTAACAAGTGTTATCTTCATGCAAAAAGAGTTTTAAAATGTTTTTATTAATTGATTTTCTTGTTTTAAATCCATTTTTAGTTCATATAAAATAAATTTTCCTTAAAGAAAATGAATCAAATTTTATATCCTAAATAAAATCATGAAAATATTCCTTTAAACTCAAAGTATAATTTAGAATATAATTTACATATTTTAGAATCTTTTAATTCAACAATTCAAACTCAAATTAAAATTTTAAATTCAATTCAAAATCAAATTTGATAAGAATACAATTTTAACACATTCATTACCCTTATGTATATATTAATTTTAATTAGAATCAATGTACATTTACAATTCATTTATTGTTATTGAATAAAATAACAAATTTATCAATTTAAATTATTACAAAGATTATCATATTTAAATTAGGTTTGAAATTCTGGAATATCACATTCCTCCCCCTTAAAAGAATTTCGTCTCCGAAATTTAAACAAAAGATAATCCAAAATTCATTTTATTCAACACTTTAAGCATACATAACATCCATACATAAGAAATCAACAAACAGAACATCCAAACAATGATACATCCAATACAAACACCACTAGCTATCCGGACACATATCCGGATAAGCCTTCCTAAAGCTATCCAGAGTCTCCTAGGTAAAATCTCTGGGATCCTCACTCCACTGGACTTTAACGAGCTTCACTAACTTGCTTCTAACTTGCCTCTCGTCTTGATCAACAATCTGAACAGGATGTCTGACAACTGATAAGTCCGACTCAACCTCTAAGTCTTCCTGCATAGCTGGCTCCACAATAAGAGATGGATCGTGCACACATTTCCGTAGATGAGATACGTGGAAAACATTGTGAATTCCAGCCATCCGGACTGGCAATTCAATCCTGTATGCTACGACACCAATCCTCTCGAGAACTCGGAACAGACCAATGTATCTCGGAGCGAGTTCCCCTACCTTCCTAAATCTTATTGCTCCTTTAATAGGGGAAACTTTGACAAAGACTAAATCACCAATCTCGAACTCCAATTGTCTTCGTCTTTTATCTGCATATTTCCTTTGACGATCCTGAGCAGCTCTCATCCTTTTCTTGATAAGCTCGACTTTAGCAGAGGCTTCACGGATCAGATCTGGTCCAAGCACAATACAGTCTTTCGATTCTATCCAACAAGCTGGGGATCTACACGGTCTTCCATACAGTGCTTCATAAGGAGCCATCTTCATACTTGCTTGGTAACTGTTATTATAAGAGAACTCCACTAGATGTAGACGGTCTTCCCACGATCCTCCAAAATCTAATACATAGGCTCTCAGTATATCTTATAGAATTCGATTAAGCCTTTCCATCTGCCCATCTGTTTGGGGATGATATGTTGTACTCAATCTCAAACTTGTCCCCAAAGCTGATTGCAATGCCTCCCAGAATTTGCTGGTGAAGATAGGATCTCGATCACTTACAATACTGACTGGAACACCATGCAATCTCACTATCTCTTTCAAGAAAATTTCTGCCAGAGAAGCTGCAGTACGGGTTGCCTTAACAGGTATAAAATGGGCGCTCTTGGTTAGACTATCAACAATCACCCATATTCCTTCATTCCCTTTCTTAGTTTTAGTTAAACCGTCGATGAAGTCCATTGAAATCATCTCCCATTTCCATGCCGGGACCTCCAAAGGTTGTAACAAACCGGCTGGCTTCTGCTGTTCTCCTTTCATTTGCTGGCAGATAGCACAACTATTAACGAATCTAGTTATATCTTCCTTCATGCCCTTCCACCAAAAGAATCTCTTCATATCCTTATACATCTTCGAGATTACTGGATGGATATTCAATCTGGAGCGATGACTTTCTGACAACACCTCTTGTCTCAGATCCCAATCATTCGGAACACAGATCCTTCCGTTGATCCTCACTGTTCCTTGGCCATCAATCTCAAAACTTGGATACTGACCCTTCCTAACTCTTCTGATAATTCTTCTTAATTTACTATCAGATTCCTGTTGCTCGAAATCCTTTCCAGAAGAGATGGAACCACTTCCAAAAGAGAAAGAACTGCATTTCTGCTAAGTGCGTCTGCCACAACGTTCGCCTTTCCCGAAGTATACAGAATATCTAGATCATACGATGCCAAGAACTCAACCCATCGTTGCTGTCTTAGATTAAGATCCTTCTGAGAGAAAAGATATTTCAACGGTTTGTGATCCGTGAATAACTCAAACTTTTTTCCTAAAAGATAGTGCCTCCGATCTTTAAAGCAAAAACAATAGCCAACAACTCTAGATCATGCGTAGCGTAGTTCCTCTCATGTGGCTTCAATTGCCGACTCGCATACGCAATTACCTTACCATTCTGCATAAGCACAACTCCTAATCCAACAATACTGGCATCAGTATATACTTCAAACTTGCTCTTCCCTTCTGGAATAGCCAATACAGGAGCACTTGTCGATTTTGCCTTCAGAATCTGAAAAGCTTCCTCACATTCCAATGTCCACTTGAATTTAGCTCCCTTCCTTGTCAGCTTTGTTAGGTGAGAAGAGATCTTAGAATAATCCTTAATAAACTTCCTGTAGTAACCGGCCAATCCCAGAAAACTACAAACTTCGGTTGGAGTCCGAGGCTGCTTCCACTCCAAAATAGTCTCAACTTTAGCTGGATCTATAGAGATTCCCTCACCAAAAACAATGTGGCCCAAAAATTTTACTTCAGATTTCCAAAAATGACACTTAGAGAACTTCGCCTTCAAAACGTGCCTTCTCAGAGTTTCCAAAACTATTCTTAAGTGCTGCTTGTGCTCTTCTTCCAACTTAGAATAAACCAAGATATCATCGATGAACACCAAAACAAACTTATTCAAAACATCTCTAATGACTCGATTCATCAGATCAACAAAATAGGCAGGAGCGTTGGTTAACCCGAAAGGCATAACCAACCACTCATAGAAACAATTAGGTCCCCTAAATGCAATTATGGGAATACTGTCCTTAACTACCCTTAAATGATGGAAACCTGATGCTAGGTCCAGTTGAGAAAAGACTAATGCTCCATGAAGCTGGTCGAAGAGATCATCAATGCGAGGAAGAGGATAATTATTCCGAATGGTCACTTTGTTCAATTCACGGTAGTCTACACAGAACCTTAGCGACCCATCCAACTTGGTGACAAATACAGCAGTAGAGCCCCAGCAAGAAAAACTTGGTCTAATCAAACCCTTCTCCAACAGATCTTGAGTTTGCTTCACTAGTTCTTCCCTATCCCTTGGAGCCATCCTCCTACTAGGTTGAATTACAGCTACTACTCCAGAAACCAAATCTATACGAAACTCTATTTCCCGGTGCGGAGGCAAACACTTAACTTCCTCAAATACGTCGGAGAAATCCCGAACTACATCAATGTCTACAACCTCCTCTTGAGAAGTCTCAACTCTATGTAAAAGACTACTCAAGTGAATTCCAGAGTTATCACACAATACTCTGGCAATCCTACCCAGATCAGTTTCCAACGAAACTGTTCTCTCATCACAATTTAAAACAGCCTTATATTTGTCAAGCCAATCCATTCCCAATATGAGGTCAAAACCTTTAAAATCCAATACAGAAGGATCACAGGAAAAACTATGGGATAGATAGAAGATTTTCAAATCCTTACAGATCCTATCTAATTTAGTTACCCCTCCAATAGGATTAGATACACAAATGGGATTGTCTATGATACTAGGGGTAAGAAAGAAGTTCTCAACAGTTTCCAAAGAAATGAAATTTAAAGAAGCACCAAAATCAAACAAGACTTTAATATATTTTCCATTTAAAAGTACCTTCTAAAACTCCTTTGCCCTTAGATGAGTTTGATGGTGCATCTTCTAAAGCAAATACTTTGTTCTGTTGAACCTTATGAAGCAGCGGGCAATCTTTAATCATGTGTCCCGGTTGGTGACAGTTAAAGCAAAGAGACTTCTGAACTAAGGCTGAACCTGGACCACTATAATGTCGTCGCTGTTGTTGTTTCTTTCTTTCTTGAGGACAGTGATTTGCCAAATGTCCCACTTGATTACAATTATAGCATTTTCGAGGTCCATTAATGTTTTCGGTCTTCTTCTTGTTTTGTTTCTTCCAATTAGGGTTGAATTTTCTTTTATTAGGATTGGAAGAATTTCCTCCAGATGCAGCAACTCATGCCTCAGATCTTTTGTTCATCAAGTCTTCACATGTTAGCGCCATGTCAATAAGCTCCACAAAAGATCCTTTCAGATGTGCAGTCATTCTTTCATGATACTCAGGCCTCAACCCTTGGACAAACATCTCGTTCTTCTTAAGAGAGGTATCTATAAGTCCTGGACCGTAGCAAGATAATTCATTGAATTTAGTCTCGTATTCAGCTATAAACATATTTCCTTGTTTCAGATTCAAAAAATCTGTATAAAGCCGAGTTCTTCCTGCAGCAGGCATAAACTTCTCCTCAAACATCTCCTTAAAGTCTTCCCAAGACATATCATCTTCCGAGATATTAGCAGTCACTGAATTCCACCAGACTGCGGCACCCTCTTGTAATTGCCACGCACCCATTATTTTCTTCTGCTCATCCGATAACCTCATGCTCTTAAAAATCTTCTCACACGAGCGAAGCCATGCTTGGACTTCTATTATAGTTTCTGATCCTTGAAATGGTTTTCCTTCAAGATGAACAAAGTCCTTGCATAATGCAGCAAAACTGACTGGAGATGTAACTGGATTAACAGTCTCATTATCAGTCTGCTCTCTCTTATTACCGGTTGATGCACTTCCAACAACTCTTCCCCTACGGCCTCTTGAACTCATACTGGCTACCTGAACAGGTAACCCAACCAATTTAGATAGGGATATAGTTATATAAGAAAATTACAAATACGCACTCTCAAGATAGATACTACTCCAGAGCCTAGGTGTTTCTCAACTTTGCTTTGATACCAACTGTGACGACCCGTCTTTCAATACCTAGAAAGACGTATCATCAATAAGAAAAGAAAGAGATAGAAATAGAAAGATAGAAAGAAAAGAACAACAATCATCAGAATCTCACAGCGGAAACGAACAAAATATAATATTACACATATCCGTTACATGGTTTTACATATCAGAGTACACAAAATAATACGACTTCATTACATTGGACATTCATAAGAGTTTTCCAAACCATATAACTCAAAACACAACATCCAAAAGTCACTACAGCGAATAGAGATAGATAAGTACGCCTGGTCTCCAGCTCCTGCTTCCAAAACAATTTGCTAATCCCAACCTAATCACTTGGCTACTCATAAAAATTTGAGTACCCAAGATTTTATGAAAAACAAAATATTCTCCGGGTCAGACATGGGTCTGGTGTGAGTTAATCAGTTAAAGTTGTTTAACTTTAAAATCATTTTGAAACAAAAGGTATCACATAAGACTTCCCACAAATAAATACGGGTAAGTATTTACCTTACGCTAACCAAAACATTTGATAGGAAATCCAGTGATATTTATAATAGGGTCTAGGGTTTTCAAGTAAATAGAAAATAGCCGAAATTGTTACATTCATTGAATTCCAGCTACTAGCCATGAAAGTGGGTAATACAATCAAAACTGTAGGGTCTCGTAGGGAAAATGGGTTTCCATCAATAGCAGGGCTACTGGGGTACCGCCCGTCACAGTATAGGGCCTAGATCACCGTATCGAGGAGCCACCCTAACTCCCCTGCAACACAAGGCTGGAACCATCCCTTACTGGACAGTCCCGAACAAGACAACCCTGCAGTTGTGGCCAACAACTGCCCACACAGCCGAAATAATAAGAGACTTCTAGACAGAGGTAAATCTCACTCTCAAGTGGGGGTTACCCACGAAGCCTTGCTGCACCTCCCCTGTTTTAGCCATTCCCGGTTGATGAGGCTTGAGGCTACGATTACCTTTAGAGAACACATCTCTTAGAATGCTCATCATCCACCTGACGATGTTCTGAAAGCATTTAATCCATACAAGTTCGTTCCGGGTTCGAACGAAACCGAAGGCATTATTTCGTTACACTCATTTTGGAATCACCCTCAGAGTTAACGATAATAACACTTGCACTCTAAAACTCAATCTCGATCCTCACTTGAGATGTCACGACCTACGTTTAACTTGGTCGATGTGGTTTTCGAAAAAATAAAATTTGATTCCCGATCCCGGTCTCATCGAAATCCAAACGTGTCTTAAAGGCCAAGTTGTTTAAAGATTTACACAATTCAATTCAGTTTAAACATAGCATCCACACAGTATTATCTACAGATAATAACCAATATCTATCACAGATATACTATATCTCATCATAGAATATCTTAACTATCATTCAACGGATATCAACCATATTCAGATATTCAATTCAAACAATCATCCATAAGCAAGCACTTCTTTAATTAATATTATTATTTAACTTAATTAATTAAAATTAAATTAATTACTTACGAATTAATCACTTAATCTTGCTTAACCAAAAATTAATTAATAAATTACAATCATTTAGTTAATTAATCACTTTTTAATTATCCTCATTATTAATTAATTAATCTTTAATTAATTAACAGTCCTTTAATTAACTATTAATTAATTACTATAATTATTCATAAATTAAAACTTTATAAAAAAAATTAATCATTCCTTAATTGGTTATTAATTAACCCTTAATTTATAATTAATTAACCTTAATTAATTCCTTAATTAATCACAAATTAATTCACCTTAATTACTTAATTAATTATAAATTAATTAACCTTAATTATTTAATTAATTAAGTCTTAATCACTAATTAATTAACTATTAATTATAAATTAATTAATGTTTAATTACTTTATTAATTAACTCTAATTAATCAATTAATTAATTAATTACTAATCAATTAATCATTAATCACTTAATTAATTAGTTATTAATCAATTATTAATTAATCTTTAATTATTTAATTTAATTATCTATTAAATATTATTTAATTCAATCCTTAATGATCCATTCAATAATCCATAAATAATTAATTAAATCTTAACAAATTAATTAATCTAAATTGATTAATTAATTTCAACCTTAATTACTAATTAATTAAAGTAAACTTTAATTTCAAAACTTAATTAATTTTCAAAAACCAAACAATTTCATTAATTATTAAAAACTATTACATATTTAAAATAATTTCAATTTGTTAAAAATTAATTACCCTTTTAAAAGTTAAATTTAAAAGATGTAAAATCATTTAAAAATTTCAACCAACAAAATATGAAATACCTTGTATTAAAAATGTTCCACATTCCATAAGTAGTTGAAATAATTTTTTTTTAAAGTTTAAACTTAAAACAAATTTGAAATTTTAAAACAAGTTATAAAGTTCCAACTTCATTTTCCTTTGTTTTTGTCTTGACCAAACTCAAGACAACACAAACTAATCCCCATTTCCTTTTCCTTCTTCATCTTAGATTAAAAATTCAATTAACCCAAAAACAAGAAAACTGGAAAGCACACCCTTCTTCCCAAACCCCTACACAAGCTACAGCCATCACACCCCCGAGTACTCATGCGAGCCAAAAGTCCAAACACACGAACCCTGCTTCGAGTCGTCCTGATCACCAATTCCACTGACACGGCCATCATCCCGTGCACATGCACGTTGCTCCGACGCCGCCATCACCATCCACGACCCCACGTGCAAACTCCATTTCAACCAACAACTCAACTCCAGCCCCAAACCCCACCTACACGAGCTCAATCGAAAAATGGTTGCTCGAACCCATCAGACCGTAAACCCTTCATCAGAAAAATACTCTTCAACACTAATGCCGACCACCGTTCGCCCTAAAATTCCGGCCATATACTCATACAACCCAGACGCACCTTCACCCCAGACCGATCGCAACTCGATCCACCCAACAACCCTCACTCGCGGATTTCTCGAGTTCGAATATCATAGATTATAAAACCCTAAAATCCTAAATCCCCAATCCCCTCTTGAATAATTATTTCACCCATTATTTTTCTCATGTTAATCAACCATTAACACAACTTCAATCCAAATTTCAAAGTCTAAAATCAACACAGTAACAAGAATGTGCTAAAAATCCAAATTCGGTTCACCACAAAATTCATCTTCAAATTAAAATTTTTGATTTTTATCTTAAAATTCATGTTATACATAGTAGATTTAGGATGTGAACTTAATTCAACAAAATGCAAAGCATGATTTATCATGATATAAATTTTGTTTTATTGTATTGACTTGATTCTCCAGATTTTTAACAATTTCTTTTGAATATCAGTTTTAATACTTAATTCATGCTTAAGTGAAACTACTACACTGGAGATTTCTAACTTAACTATGATTTGTTGAATACATTTGAAGCTTTTGTTTTAAATTTTTACTCTGCATCATGAATTACAGTGAAGCATCAACTAATTTGAACAGGCACAGTTATAAACAATATAACACCAATTTTATCCATATATTTATACATGCAAGACATTTACTATCTCAAAATTTCACATGCACAACTTTACTTAAATTTTCTGATAAAAAGAAATTTACTCACCTGATTTGTTGACTTAAGCTCTGGAAAAATGAAAGAACTGCAGTTTTCATTTTTACTTGAAATTTGCTTGATTAAATTATTCTGCTTGATGATGAAGCTTCAATCCTTAAATCAGTCAGTGATAGAAGAACATGAAATTTTCTTTCAGAAATTTTGAAGATTGTAGGAACCTTGATTGCAGTTTCCAAAAGTAATTTGAATGCAGATTTTTTTTCTGGAATTTGCTTTGCAGTTTTTTTTTTAGATTTTGAAATGAAGTTTTGAGTTTGATTAACTTTTGGTTGAAGTTGAAAGATTGAAGAATTTTCAGATTTTTTAATGAGGATTGTAAAAAATTTCTCTTGGTTAAGAAAATTAGAAATGAGAAAGTTTAGATAAAGCATAAGAGATGGATTTTTATATAAAAATTTTGTTTTATAAAAATTTAAAGAAAATAAATCAAAATATTTGACACTTGTCACTATATCTAGCTAATTCTTTAACACATGTATATTAGTATGATTTAAATGTTAACAAGTGTTATCTTCATGCAAAAGAGTATTAAAATGTTTTTATTAATTGATTTTCTTATTTTAAATCCATTTTTAATTCATATAAAATCAATTTTCCTTAAAGAAAATGAATCAAATTTTATATCCTAAATAAAATCATGAAAATATTCCTTTAAACTCAAAGTATAATTTAGAATATAATTTACCTATTTTAGAATCTTTTAATTCAACAATTCAAACTCAAATTAAATTTTTAAATTCAATTCAAAATCAAATTTGATAAGAATACAATTTTAACACATTCATTACCCTTATGTATATATTAATTTTAATTAGAATCAATGTACCTTTACAATTCATTTATTGTTATTGAATAAAATAACAAATTTATCAATTTAAATTAATTTATTACAAGGATTATCATATTTAAATTAGGTTTGAAATTCCGGAATATCACATTACAAATGCAGAAAAAACAAACATGATGGAAAAGTAAACTACGTCCATATGTTGATGAAGATGTCCAGCTCTCTTTTGGAAATTCCAAGCATCTTCATTTATTCCTGAAACAACTTGGATCTGACTAAAGTTTTAAAAATACCCGGATTAGTCTGGCAAACCAATGTGAGAAACGCAAATCACAAATATATGTAATAGTATCATAGATCGACTTTGATGCGAAACAGAACCTTAGAAAAAAAGAGTATCTCATAAGACGATTTCGCACATAAACACGGACGGGTTTTACCTTATGATAACTAAATTATTTTTATCAAATATTTTGATATTATTTCTAATGACATTACTTTGATAACACTTTCCAAATAACATATTAAAATAGCTGAAATTGTCACATTTGTTAAATTAGATAGCATATTTAGGTATACAATCAAGTTCATAAAGGAACGTATTAGAGAGTGGATTTCCAACAATGACAAAATAAGCTACTATCACCTATACATTACATCTATAGAAAAATGTACCGAGGCTCCAACACTACCAACATAGAACAGGCCTACCCCTTCCTGGATAATACCGAATACACCATCACCCTGGTCATTCATGCAACTACCCAGAATTTTAGTCATTTGATTTTGAAATATTTAACCGATTTAAGTATTAAATTATTGGTTTAAGAAGTTAAATAACTCAAATATCCAAATTTAATGATTTAACTAATGTTAATAACTAAAATTCAAATATAAAGAGTAATTCAAATATTTGAATAGTGAATTTAACACTGAATAGTGGTTCTAATAACCAAATTTTAAAATTGAATGTTAATTTAGTTTACTAAATAGACTTAATTAGTTCAATTTGATTTAATAACCACTTAAAATAAATAATTGGAAAATAAATTATTATTATGACTCGGTTTTTATTGTCATATTTTTAATTTAGTTATTTGATTATTCCATAATTTTTAATTTGGAAAATATTAAAAAAATTGTTCGACGTTTTATCAATAAATAGCAGTGTTTTCTTATTTTTCAAAATGCAACTGCCAGTGTATATTATTATTATCTTGGTGTCGCATTGTCATTCTAAGCGTGATGGTATTTTTTTTTCATCGATCGAAGTCCATACGCAAAACGGAGAGCTGTGTGGTGAAACATTAAAAACTAATATATAAATACACATATACATACTAATACTTCACAATCTAGACCAGATTACAATTTTCTACCCCCCACCATGTACTGTTCGATCAAAACTTGAAATAGTGGTAAGCTAAAATGAAAAAAGAAATGAGATCTTTACATTTCAAAAACAATTAAAATAAATTTCTAGAAATTGTAAAGCTTTCATCTTTGTGTCTAGAATGAGTGGATCTATAATATGGCAGTGGAATGAAGGTGTGAGGAGCGGTTTCTTCGACTCTCTAAAATCGACGCTAATACATCCTCGGTATTTACGTGTCGTAAATCCTAGTGCCGGAGAAGCGGATTCTCATAAGTAAGAAAGAAAAATAAAGACAAAACAGAAACTCTCATGAATGGATTAACATATATTATTTCAATATAAAAATTTTATAGTAGAAATTTAAAATACATTTATTAGAGTTAAACATGAATAGTTATAAATTTATGTCATTGCAAATAAGGAATACAATATTTCACGAGTTTGGTGGAAACACATAACAATTTTCAAAAAATCTTCTGCCTCCATGCTTTGAGCTCCATCTAGATTTCTGCTAAACTAAACCTGACTATTAGGCTACCCGAGAAAATTAGGGCACCTAGAGTTTAAGGGAAAGGAAAATAAACTCTGGATCATTCATAGGAATGGTGTAAGAACTCAAAACACACGATTTGAGAACCAACAAAGTATATCATAAGACCATGCCACACATAAACACGGAACGGATTTTTACCTTAAGATAACCACATCATTATTACACAAAATCACTTAATATTATTTTTAACGACATATCTTTAAAACATTTGCAAATAAACTTATAAATCTTAGCCAAAATTGGTACATCGATTAAATTCCAGCATATTAGCCACAAATGCGGGTTCTATAAATAGAATGGCGGGCACTTATTGGAGAATAGATTTCCGTACAAATGACCAGGTGAAGGGACTATCTTTCGGTAGCATATCACTAGAGGAATGTACCGAGTCCCAACTAATGATCCTCTACCAACATAAGACCGACCTATCTCTTCCTAGATAGTATCGAATATGTCATCACCTCGGTCACTACCAACCTACCGAGGGCCCTTATAGCATACATCCACAATAATTCAAGTCTCGAATGTCATGGTGGGAATAAATATATCGACAATGGGATGATCATATACTAATGGTTGCGGACCACGTAGCTTTGTCGCATCTACCCTCTTTCAGTCATTTCCAAGTATAAGGCTTGAGGTAATGTTTACATTTCACATTTCACATCATCTTCCTTTGAATTCCAAACTCCCATTCCATGGTCATACAACTGATTTCTACAAACTTATAACTTTTGAGCTTGTATTTCTCAGGAAAGGGTGCTAAACTAAGAGAAGTTGCCTTCTCCACGACTAAGCAGATAATATGATCGTAGAGATCTCTTATGTAACTACAAATGCAACGGCAAACATTCCTCCACACAATTTTGTTCTGTAAATGAACAAAATCGAAGACACTCTCCTACCACATCATGTCGGGAATTAACCCTAGGATTAGTAGCAAGAAGTCCTTGCAACCCAAACAGTTTAAAAAATGAAGCGACCACTACTATTTTAGTATTTGGGAGCTAACCAGAATTATCAGCAAGCAGCCCTTCCACCTCGAAAATCTTCGGTCTTCATCCTTTATTTTCTTTATTAGGTCTTAATTTTTCAAACGCATACATCGATAAAAAGAGGTTCTATGAATAGGGAATCATTCTTTAATTAATTAAGTTATTTTTTTTCGAAATCTCTTCCGGAGACATATATTTCGAAAACATTCTTTCCGGTATATACAGAATCATTAAACCTATCTAATCAAATCTTTTATTTACTTAAAACCTTCATAAATTCCAAATCGTTTTAATTTTGACTCAAGAAAATATTCCAAATCATTTCATTTAAATCTTAACAAAGATTTCTTAATCCAAAATTCGAAATTTGATTAATTTAAAGCCATGTTATCACGGATGTTAATCCAAAACCATTAAATATTAAGTAAGTAGAATCTAAAAAAATCATCTAATTCTGCTCAAAATCAATTCCCGTATTCAACAAATACTATGGGTAGAATAATGGTGAAATTATCTTACAAATTCCATAAATAGTGCGAGTTCCCTCTTTGGGCTGTAATACTACATATAAGAAGATCAACTCTATATAATCAAAGTTGCATTTAATTTAAATTTGGTAAATTTATTCTTTATATTTAACTCATTTTCGACATTTCGACCTTATCTATCCCTTGCCCAGGGAAGAGGCTAGGTGAGCCACAACGCTGGTTGCTCCTATACATCTCCTTAGTTTAAGAACCTCACATTCAGATCTCACGAATAGAAAAATCTTATCTACTCGTTGGCTTTTAGAGCCAAGACTAAATCATTCAATTTATAATTGCTTTTCTTTAAATCATTTATCTTAACTCTCTTGAATAAGCTATAAAGACCTCCAAATTATTATTAAAACTTTTAACTATACATTTAAAAATATTTATAAAATATTTGGAAAAGAATTGTTAAGGTTAAAACTATAATTTAAAAGTTATAGAAAAGTGTTGTGGAAAAGTGCTACGGAAAGTGCTTTTTTATGCTATACTGATCAAAACGACTTTTTATCATTTGGAAATTAATTTTAATAGCTCAAATCACTTTTAAATCATTTTAAATGATTTATAAGATTTATTCCACATTTTTAAACAATTTTAAAAAATCATTTCAAAGAAAACCAGTTTTGGATTCCGAACTGCAAAACCGCGATTTTTCAAAAAGCTCGTTTTACTTATATCTCAAAATCTACTTATCAAAATCTCGATTTTCTTTCTTTGTTGGAAAATAATGGATAAAATAGTTTGTAAAATTCTTATCTTGAAGAATTTCGAGCTACATTCCATTTCATATGCTCCTTTGACTTTAATGGCATGAAATTATGAATTACCATTGCGCGACGCATTTGTTTCTGACTGAAATTTTCATTTTCATTTTCATTTAAACTTCATGAATGCTCTTTTAAATGTTTATAAAACATTTCAAACTCATTTTAAACCCTTTTTAAAGTGGTTTTACATTCCATATATACCAATCCATTAAATAAAGGAAAATTATTTCATTTGTGCTTATCACCGTGTATTTCCGCGACTTGCATATATATTCAACATTCATATGAAACAACCAAACTTGATGATCAAAGCATATCAAACATCTATTGCAAATATCATATCATCATCCAAAAATAAAATATTATAGTTTAGGTGTTCTCACCTTCATTTTCCCTTCGAGCTAATATAAAATTTGTTATAGCTCCGCTACGATCAAACCGAAGCAAATGAAACCAAGCCTGCAACCTATGAGAGAGCTCGACCTGGCCTTGATGATGGAGGAGCTCATAGCCTTGGGTGGTTTGGGTCGTGGCCGTATGTTTTGGAAGAGTAGAGGAGGTGTTTTTAACTAAAATTTGAAGTGGATTGATATTATAAACTATTGTATAAATTTTTCTCTTTTATTCCAAACGTTTTCCCCTGATTTTTCTAAAACCTTTTTCTATGAATAAAAAGCTATTGGAGAGGCTCTTAGAAAGCTTGAAAAGAAGAGGAGGAAGAAGAGAAATGGTATTAGGAACTTTAAGAGAAGAGGGGTGGTAATTATAGAAAAAACTTGGAAAATAATATTCAAATGCAAAATTACCAAAACTCCCCTAGCCCGCACCTTTTCTACCCCCTCTACTCGCGCGACTCTCCCCTAGGCCATGTGATGGTGATGTGAGGTGATGGTGTGATTATGGTGTGGTATAATGAGTTGTTGTTTTCTTTTTGGTTACTTAAAGGTTAAGCTTTAGGAATTATTAAATCATTTTGGTAATATACATACATACAAACACACATACATACATACATACATATATATATATATATGTGTGTGTGTGTGTGTGTGTGTGTGTGTGTGTTTATGTATACAATTAAATGTTACCATGTGCATGTGACGTAGATATACATGTACGTGTAGGTGCAAAATACTTCGAACGTCTTAGAACAACTTTTGTTTGTTAAATCATTGAGATCCGGAGAACCGATTTTTGGTCACATTCTCACTTATTTGTTAACGTACATTTATTTGTAAACAAAATTTAAAATAAATTTCTTATCATTATAAATTAATTAAAATGGCTATATTTGACCTATAATACCAAGTAAATTAATATTAATAATTATTTACAATAATTGCTATTATATTGATAAAGTGATATCGATTTTTCCTAATATTTTCAAATCAAATATATATCTTTATAAAACTATTATAAATGATTTATTATATGTTTATAACTATTCAAAATGAATTGTCATCATTTAAAATAACTATTTGAATAACTAAAATAATTATTCAATCATTAAATCTTAATTTACATAAATCTATATTTAAATATGATGCCATTTTGTCGGTATGAATTTCAAGGAACTTTTTTTTTGTAAATATTGACACGAAACAAGTTTACTATTATTTATTACTTAAAAAAATATTACTTTATTATCAACCTTTTATTTTCATAAATTTAAAAATAAATATAATTTATCAAAGTGATAACTTGGTGGGTCATTACAGACCACTCGCTTAAAAAAAATTCGTCCTTGAAATTACCTAAAACAAAAACCCAAAGGTCTACCCAAAATGTTTTTATTAAACTTACACTCATATGATGTATATAGATCATCCATATGCAATATCTGATTTGATCTTCTATTCGAATTCACAACTTTTTTACCGAACTATTACTAATCCCTCGATCCTTTAGTGCGGACTATGACCAGGCTTTCTAATCGGAACTTTAGTTTTCCTTGCATATCTCTCAACTATGATAGAAAACTCATGTATTCAACCACAAACCATCATCAATATTCATTATCAAGAATTGATTGATAAATATATTTTCGGATAATTGTTAAACACGTCAAAATTCTGTACTCGAGTCTTAGATTAAATCGTGGGACAAAATAATCCACATACTTCATATGTATTAATTAATTTTTCCAAAATTCTTAAGAAAATATTTCATAAGACTTCCATCTTTTATTCAAACTTTTATAAAGATAATTCTTTATACATAACCATTTCTTATTTTTATTTCCAAATATTTCTGCCTAAAGAAAACATTTCTTTTCAAAAGATAATTTTTTTTATTATAACACGTCTCTAAAAATATCTTAATGATTTCCAAAAAAATAATTTTCAAAATAATTCATTGAATTGATAAATCACAATGAACTTCCTTTAGCTAATGTGAAAACATTCTTTATTTAGTTAAAAATTTCTTTATTGATTAATACTCTTTTATTAATTAAAACTCCCTTTTTTATATATATTTTTTCTTTACTTATACCAATTTTAATACTTTAAAAGTATATATATACTTACTCAAATGTTACAATTATATTTAACAACTTTTCCTTTTAAAATGTAATCAAAGAAATTAAAACAATTACTACTAAAACATTGTTATAATGAACTTCTCTTATTATAACATGTCAACTATAATATTTTCAATCTTTCTATGAAAGACTCTAATAATCATTATAATCTTTAAAATCCCATTATTAAATATATCCATAAGATTTCTTCCAAAGTCTTGTTCACGAGTTTAAATTAAATGTTGTTAAGTTGTCGTTTACTAGAAACCCAAAAACATTCATTAATAACTTTAAATATTTATTTTAAAGATTCGTACTAATGATAAGTTAGGACAACATTATATCATAAGTTCTCACATGTTTACATCATTTAAATTTTTTGAAGCTTTGATCTAAATAGAAAATTTCCCATTTTAGAAATATTATTATTATTTTCATTATTGTTCCCTTTTCAAAAATCATTTGAAACTCCTTTCAAAAATACTGAAATTTAAATTCTCAAAAATTCCTTTATAAAACATGTTTTATAAATCCATTTTATAAAATCACTTGTATAAAACATATTCATAAGATTTTTTATCTTAAATAAATTCCTATAATAGGCATTATTACTTATCGAATACGTCATAGTCAAATTGTGAAACTAAACTCACGAGTTGTTTGTACTTAAACTTTTAAATTAAACAACCAATTAATCAATGATAATAATCGAGTATTATCATTTCCTTAATCAAATAACTATATTTTTTGAAAAATATTCTTTATATTCAAAATATAATCCTAGGTAAAATTAAAATCATCTTTGTCGAAACCATTTGGGTTATACCTTCAACAAAGAAAAAGGATCACTAAAGCCATTTAATTCTAAGTCACTCTTTCATAGGCATTCCTAGGTAAAGAAATGATGGTGTCGAAACCATCCTTCCAAAAGCATTGGAGAAGTGGCCTAGTTTTAAAATAAAGTTTACCTTCCAAAACCATTGACTTCGAAAGGTAAGAAAAGCGGCAGATAGGGGTTTCAACCCCATTTGAAAGAATTTACTTAAAACAGAAGGCACAACCCACTTGAAGCCATTCCTTTAAAACCATTTGACCTGGTCGGAAGCCAACCAAGTCGGTAGCATATCCTTCGAAAGATAAGCAGGAGCATTTTCATTTTAAAAAAAGACACGTTTCGACCCTATCAGAACCTATGCTTTCGACCCAGTTACTTCCATCTTTTTCCTATTCACTATGTACCAAGTTACTGATACTATGTGCATTGATTTCGATAGAAATAGTGAAGGCAGTACTTGGTCGGAACCCCTATGCCGAAAGAGGCGAGACATTCCAAAATCATGTAAAAAAAAATTTTAACTCTAAAAAGAAATACTTTTCAACTGACCTTCCTTGTTTGCCAAAATTTCATTGATTGGTAATTTTTCTTTTCTTAAAGTATTTCCAGAATTTCATAAATAAACAATTTAATTTATTTACAAAATACATCTTCTCCTTTTATAAATATATAAAACATTTAAGTCTCATACTTTAAGTAATTTTATATATCTATCAAAACACTGAGGAAAATTCTATAAAAATTCCAGAAAATCATTTTTAATATGTTTTCTAACATATATTAATTCAGACCCAAACAATAAATAATTTAGTCGTAAATTATTTTAAACCCAAATAAACATTTTCTATACTATAAAATTAATATAAAATCCACATTAATTTGGAAAATTATGAAAATTGAAACCCACCTCTAAAACATCATTTCCGATCTGAATCTAAAATCGCAAGGCATTTTGATGTCACTTAATAGAGTTTTTACTTTAAAACATATCATAAAACCTATATGAATAATTATAAATCATCGACATGCATATATAAACATTTTATCCTTCAAAATCATAGCAAAACTTTGCAAAACATTTCAGCTTCATCTTAAAACCGAAAAAAGTTAGAAAAATGAAATGTAGTCATTGTTCACCTTAGCTTTTGAGATTAAGGATTTGAGATTTGATCTTGATTAAGTTGCTTAAGCTTTTCCTTTGAATTTTTGTTTATTTTCTCTTTTTTTTCCTTAAATGATTGCCTTGCTTGTGTTTGTTTTTTTCCTTTTGTGAATATAAAAATAAACGTGTGAATGATGAGGTTAAGGGTTTAGGGTATATGGAAGTGTCCTTTTCTTATATTGCCCCTTCTCTATTTACCTTTACATTTTAATTCTTTAGTTTATTTGTATATGGCATGGCTACCTTTACTAATCACAAATCTCAATCCCCTAATTATTTTACATTATTTTCATTTAATTTACCTAATTAAATTTTCCTAATAATATTACTAAAAATATGAGGTGTTCCAATTCACATTTACTTACACACGTCCTTCAAATCTAGAAATATCACATGATTTATAAGTTCCGGGACTACTACTACCTTATATTTTACTCGGAACAAATCTACAATGATAAAGCGCTATAGGCTAACACCACCCGTAGAGTACGATGGAAACCAATTTCCACTAATATCATCTTAAAGTTATACTATAGGGAATGCTCCTCAATAATATGACTTTCCAGCCATGTCAACCCGGTCTACTCATAGCCTATAATGAACTACATAATACCTAGACCACCCATAGCCTACAGGTACCTATCTTTATCTACGTGGTACCGACCAATACTCTCCCTTTGTCACTTGACTTACCATATAAGAATTGAAGTAGAGCCTACTTAGCCCTTTTTACATTTCAAATCGAACAAAACTCCTTGCATATATAGCATCCTTTGGTAGACTCAAACATCTCAGCTTACTATTTCCTTATTCGAAAATATGTCTTATCCAAATCCTGCTTTCCAAACTTCCTCACATAAAGATTCTATGATTCAAATCATGCTTGGGCAAAAAAAATACATGGTAGTGTTTACTCTTCACTATCTTGAGAAGTTCGAATTATTACTAAATCTTTCCAATTTTAACCAAGATTGAAAAGATCATTAAATTCACATGTTACTTCTTATCTCTGTCTCAACCATTTCAATACTTTCCAAATGCCATAGTCAAATTCATTCCTAGTGGGCTATTTGATCCTATTTTTCTAACTTCGATCTATTTTTTTTCCTTTTTAAGTTTAAGCAATAGTCATACTATTTTCACATTAACATTTTAAAGCGAAACAATTTATTTTAAACTTTATCCCTATAAATGCAGTAAGTTTTAAAACTATAAAATCCTCCCTTTTATTTTTAACCATCGCTTCCCTCTTACCAAGATCATGACACTTTCTTTAATAAAATTATCAAAGTATTTTAAGCTTAGTTCAATAAAATATACTTAAAACACACCATTTTAACACTTTTTTCATAAATAAGAAATTATCATAAAAGCATATTTTAAAAGATAATGTGGTATTTTTAACTTACTATTATTATTATTTTAGGGTTTGATAAAATGTTGATAAAAGACACTTTCAAGCACTAACAATTTCTTATTTATAAAAAGAGTTCAAAGGTTGAATCTTACACACTTCTAAAATTTTATTTTCTAAAAGTTCTATTATCAATAACAAAGTGCACACTGAGGATAAGTGTAACTATGTTCCCAAAAAGCAAAACAAAGCTTTAAACATAGTTATTGATAAATCACTTTCTATCAAATTCTCAAATTTTACTTTTTACACAAAATTCATAAAGTGTCTGATTATTATATAAAAATCACAAATCAACTTCTTTTCTATCTAAACATTCAGATATCTATAGTTTTCAACTATTAGAAAACATTTTAATTGATTTATCACTTAAATTGGACTAAAGAATAGCAATCCTAATTATCTATGCCAACTTATACCTAATAATGCTTTATGTGCATAAGGTTTTCGCTCTTCATTTCAAAGACGATTAACCCCTATTCCGAATACAATGGAATATATATCGGAAGCCAATTCCATCATATTCAAAAGATAGCTTTTCAAATCAAATTATTTTAAATTAAATTCCTTCAATTAATTTCTATGCGTTTCGAACTCGCATGACAAAATGATACGTTTGATCACCACAAAATTCGACAACATAAAATAATTTACTATTACAGATCCAATGAAACTAGTTGCATCGAATTCCGAGACAGCTCCCCAAAAAGCTATTTTTTGATGTTAATTAAAATAAGTAATTTTCAAAATTAGTTAAATTAATTTTAAATCCAAATTAAAAGTTTACTATCTTTCTTCTTATTCAAATAGAATTTAAATCAACTTTCTAAATCATTTATGTTCACATTAAATTCAAGATTCAATTATTTAAACAATTCCATATATTAAATTTAACTATTTAATTACCAAATAAATCACTATTTTGAAATATAAGTTATTTAACTTATAAAATTAATTTTCTAATTTTTAAAATCAATTAAATATTCCAAATTCGAATGACTAAAATTCTGGATCGTTACAAGAATTTTTATGGTATTCAGTCCAAGTGGAATTTTAGGTATAAGCTCTTCTGGGTCAATCGAAAGAACTTTTCCTTCACCAACTATTACATCCATTGTTTGCGCCAAAGTCAGTGTTATCCCGCCTTTTGGCAAGGCCGTGATACCAAAAGATTGATTGAAAACCAAAGACAGTTCGTCCCGAAGATCGGTTATACACTGCTTCACCATGGATATCGATGAATTTTGTCCGAGTCCGGATCGGGCTGCAATTGACAAGACATGACAAGCAAAACCATAAAAGTCAGCATTTCAAATTTCAGGTTAATCGTAGTTCATATAAATGAGATATGATTGATACAAGTTAGGTAAAATGTGTTGTTCGTATCCATCAGAAAACCGAGGTGACGACCTATTCGAATCGATCAGATTCGTATCCATCAGAGAGCTATCATCAAGTTCGAATCTGTCGAGACCTAGCGACTTTGAATAGTCGTCTTCGAATCGATCGAGCATGAATTGGTCTGTGGTCATACAGTTCGTGTCCATTTAGTCTGTATCGTTCCAGAGAAATCTCATTCGCACTTCATATGTTCGAATCCATGTCAACGCATCGGTATCATTCGCATCCCTCTTAAAACTAGTCTGTTCGTATCGATCCCCAGCCACAATCAATCGATACGAATGAGACCTTATGAACGAACGATGCGAATGCTATCGGTGCAAAATCGATACGAAAAATTGAGGCGAACGTGTCGATGTAAACAAGGCGAAAGCCTCGCAACGACTCGATCAAATAGCCGCAAAGGTTGGATCGACCCATGAAACTCGTGCCACGTCATCACTTGGACACGCGCAGAAATCGATGCGAACGGATGGATGCGAAGGCTATGGATTCGAACACGACAGCCAACGCTAAACACAATATTGCATCGATCATATCTCACAAACCATAGATCCAAATGCACTGAAATTTTCACAGCAGCTTGCGTACATGCTAAAGAATGTCTCTGCCAAGTTACAGCTCGATTGGACAATTTCTTGATCGATACGAAATCAATTCGCATCGATCATAGATCGAGTCAAAACTTGGTGGGACCGATCGCGTGGGCCCACTCACGTGAGTCTCTCGAAGTTTGAGCGCGATATCAGCCGCCTACGCCCATAAAAAGCCCCTGGAAGCCTACAGAAAGGGATCTTTTGGCTATTCAACGTCCAAACTCTACCGGATTCAATTCTACATATTACCATCATCGCTGTATTCGAACTTCAAAGCTATAATCTACTGTAACCCGCTATAATAGATTGAAATCATCAAGTGAATCAATAAAGTCATAAGCTTCAAAGTGGACGCAGGCCAGATTGCCGAACCACTATAAATTCTATGTTGTTTACTGCTTTCTTTTGAATTTTCTGAGTGATCTCCATACCTGTTATTCATCTAAGATCCGTGATTATGAATTATCAATTATTGGGCGTTTGTGGCCAACTTTGGCGCAAACATTTTGGTGCTTTCACCGAGAGGGCTAATTTAGGAGTTCTGTCAGTTGAATTTGAAAGTTTAGAGATTCAGATCCGAAGATTCATGACAAGGCAATCTAGTAGAAGGCAGAGACCAGAGAGAAGTCAACACGAAGGGAGTCAAGAGGCTTCATCAGGAGCGAACCAAGCTTCAGTCTTCATCACCAGGGATGAGATGGAGACAATGATGAGAAGGCAAGAAGAGATGATCCAGAATTTGTTTCGACAGATTGGGCAACTTGGAGCGTAGAACCAAAGAGCGACCGGAGTTCAGAATAGAGCAGGACCATCTGGCGTAGCACCAGAGCTAGGGGGCACAGACCTAGAGCAGGCTGATCCAATCCGGGGAAGAGAATCAGGGGGATCCGAGCAACCTGGCGATGATAGAGGGATGAATGCTCATCCAGGAGAGCAGGCTCCTGAAAGCTCTCACAGACTCGGGGGGCATATCAGAGGCAATGCTCAAAGATTTCAGCTTGAGGATAGCGATAGATTGGCAGAGATGGTCAGACAAGCCATGAGCGGCGGATTAGTAAACAGAGATCTTGAAGATGTGAACATGAGTCCCTTTTCTCCTGCGATTAAGACGGCTAGGAATCCACCAGAATTCAAATTACCATCAGTGGAGATGTACGATGGAAGGACGGACCCCGCGGTCCATCTGATGAAGTATATTGTAACGGTCCCGGATTTTTACTAAGTTTAAGTTAATAATTAATTTAATTTTTGAATAAAAATTGTGAAATTAATTGGTAAATTGATTTGAGTTTCTCCAAATTCGAATAAAAACATGTGTGTTTATTTTATTAAGGTATAGTTAAGTTTTAAAAATAATTTCTTTAAAAGTTAAATATCTATAAATAATGAATGAATGCAAATGTAAAATAAAACAATAAGTATTAAAGTTAAAAATCAATATATATGTATATATATATATCTATAGGCTTGTAAAATAAGATAATATAAATATCTATGAAGGCTTAGGAAATAAGGCAATGATAATTAATGCTTAGCACACAAAAATAGATCCATCAGCCTCCAACTATAAAAAACTCTGGCCTATATTATACAAACAAATAATAACATATCCTGTAAACTTATTTTTATATGAATCAATCATCATTTCATTTCGACCATTCCAAACTGAGTAAACCTGAAATAATATCATCTAAAACTTAAACATCATTACAGTTTGAACAACAAGAAGATTATAGAAAGGATTTTGTTTGCTAGCAGTTCAAAGCCTGTTTCAACATACAAGCTCTGTTCTTTCTTCTGAAACAAAGTGAGTAACATCAAAATTAAAATGGTTTAAATATATGATTATGTTGCATGCTTATCTCTTAAATTTAGTTTGTTTGTAAGTATATTTCTTTTAGCATATCTCTGTGTATATGTATGAAAATATTGGTGAGCATCTCTGTGTTTCTCTCTGACTTCCATTCCAGACCCAAATTCTTATCAAAATAAATTCTTTCCTATTAGTCTAAAAACTATTAGAACTTAAAATACAAACAAAGATTATTTGTTTGTTTATGAATTAAGTTTTACAAATTTATTTAAGTTAAAGCAACATGTAAATATCTTCGGAAATCAAAACATCTGAGCAAATCTTTAAACAAGTCAAAATTCAAACTTCTCATTTCATGGATTCAAGTATGTAAATTGAATTCGTACACTAAAACATGATTTTTAAAGCAAGAATCATAATTTTTAGATGGAGATTGAAAGAGCAGTTTGGGTTGTATAAATATCATTGTTTTAGTGATCTATGGAGATTCACTGATTGGTAGGGATCGGGATTTTGTTAGGTGATGGAATGGTGAACGGCGATTCAAGGAAAAAAAGTGAGATGGTGGGTAGTTGATCGTAGAAGGCGGTGATGGATTCCGGTTTGTAGCTCTAGTTTTGTCGAGGGTCAATGTTTTGATTCACTCGTCCTCTATGATGGATCGAGTGCTACGAAACTTTGGGTGATGGAAGAGAGGAGGTTGACGAGTAGATGGCCAGAGTTGTACGAATTCTGGTGGTCGAAGCTACGAGAACGAGGCGATGACAGGTTTGAGGTGGTGATTGCTCTTGTTGTTCCAGGTTTGGCAATTTGCTTCTTGATTTTGATTCGAGCAACTGTGGTGGATTTGGAAGGCCGCGATGGTGTCAGGTGATGGTCGTTGATGGGATGGAGGTCTGGTGGTTGGCCTAAGTTGGCCAGAGCCATGGTGTATGTGCACCGTGCATTTTATTTTTCTGGTGAACTGTTGTTTGTGTTGAAGATTTGGACTCGATATTTTCTCGAGTAATTCGAGTAGTTTGCTCGAAGTTGTTAAGTGTTGGACTTGAATTAAATGTAGCATTGGCTTGGGTAAAAATGCTTGTACAGGTTTAAAACAAGACTATTCTGTTGTTTTTGAAAATTTAATTTTAAATTATAAATCAAAATTTAAACTGATTTTTGAATCACAGTTTAAATATGAATTCAGGTTAGTTAAAGCTTAGTTGTGAATAAATAAAGTTTTGAAATTAAATTGTTTAATGACTCAAAAAGTTTTAAGCAACTAAGTGGATTTAAAGGAATTGAATTTAAAATGTATTGGGATTTTAATCAAAGTTTTAAATCAAGGTTTTTAAAGCAAGTTTAAATCAAAGTGTTAAATCATAGTTTAAAGCCAAGTTTAAATCAAATGTTTAGATATATGGTTTCTTGAATTCAAATTTGTGATTTAAATCAGTTTTTAAATCTGAATGTTTTAAACAAGTTTAAATCAAATAGCATTTTAAAGTAATTTGTTTTCAAATAAATGTTTGAATTGGATTTTGATAAAGTTCTTTTATAAAAAGGATTTTGGAATGAAAAGTTAAATAATTTGTTTTAACTTGAATTTGCAAGTTAAAATGTAATGTACTTTAAGCTTAAATTTTAAATAAAAATTTAAGTAATTTAGTTAGAACTTTTCTTATATAGGTTTATAAGTTGATATTTAAATTTGGTTAATGTTTAAATATATAATCATTTTGAATCTTAAATTCAAAATGAAATTTGAATCTAAATTTAGAAATGTTATGTTTTAAAAACACTTTAATATTAATAAAGTCATTAATAAAGAAATGGATTACCTTAGAGATAATTAAGGTATTAAAATGATTTAATGAATAAGATAATTAAGGAATGACTTATTTATTTAATTTATAAATTAATGATTTAGATTAATTAGGAAAGTAATTAAAGAATTGTTATTAGTTAATGAAGGTCATTAACTAAGATTATTTAAATAATTAATCAATGTGATTAATTTTAACAATTAATTTGATTAATTAACTAATATAATCATTTATGAAATTGTGTAAGTGTAATTACTTTATAAAAGTAATTAAGAATTAATTGCTCATTTTAATTAATTGAGTTTAATTTGATTAATTTAAGTTAATTGTTAAATATTGTGTACTGGATTGATATTTCTGATATATGATTGTGATGCTATGTAATGTGAATTGTTTTGTGCTGAACTGTGATTTGTGATTTGTTTCTATGTGTATGTGAAAACCCTTTTTGCCCTTAAACGCATTTGAATTTCGATGCGACAGGGAGTCGGATTCTAGTTGGTTGTCCGAAACCCACATCGAATTATAATGGTAAATCTTTGTGATTGAAAAATTTACTCTATCTGTGAATCTATGAATAAAGATAAGCGTTATGGGTTATATCGCTTATCGACATTGATATGATTGAATCTGTGATTATGTTGTACTATTGTGTTGAACCCCTGGACTATACCATACACACACAAATATGGATTGCACATGGAAATGGGTTAAGTCGCAGATTTTTGAAATTGTTTTAAAATGGAATTTTTAATCCAAATAGTTTGGAAATGGATTGGGATTAAAGTAAAAAGTTTTTTTGAAAAGGAATTTCAAAGATAAAATTTATTTTTGAATAACTTGATTATGCCTTGAAGTTTAAATAATTTGATTTAAATATAAATTCAAAATTTGAAACTGAATCCTATAATTTGAAACTAGGGATTAAAGATGTTATATAAGTTATATGTAGGTTAAACCATTTTAAAGGTATTGATTTAGGAATTTGAATTTAAATTCAAGGACTTTAACTCGTGCAAATATAATTGGATTCTTCCAAAATGGGAACTGTTTGTTTTCAAATAATAAAAGCTTTCACATAAGAAATGAACGTCCAATTTGTATTAAAAGGATTTCAAGTCTAAAATAAAAATGTTTTTCCAAGTAATGAATGAATCTTTGGAAATGGTTTGAAAGCTATAAGTTAAATCTTTAAAACTAAAGATTTAATGAGTTAATCCAATCGAAATGGAAATTGTTTTGAAATCCGTAAATGGACCTTTGTTAAACTGGGTGGACTTTGTAGAATAAATCTTTTTGTTTAAAGATTTAAAATGGTAATTTGTTTAAACCATTTGAGAGAAAAGTTTTGGATAATAAGTTGTGACTTAACTGAATCCCATATCCATATATTTTTAAATATTGCGCTCATATTTCGGTTTAGCCGGGAGAGGATCTTGTGTCATATAACCCATTCTGAATAATGATCCGGCGTTATGGATTGCATTGAAGACCGGTGTTGAAGATCGGATATTTGCGAGAACGATAGGATAACCTATCGATAGACTCTCCACTGGGTTGCTCCGGTATAGAGTTCTCCCTAAGTGATGGGAAGTTTGATCGGGATTGTGAATACCCGGATTTGCAAGGGCTTCTTCCTTTATTGGACGAAGTGCCTTCGATTCTGTTTGAACCCGGGACAGACTTTATGGTTGTATGTCTGACACTACACTTTGAGATATAAAGACGATTTCTTTCGACTACATATCTGTTGGTGGCGGAGAATTTATCCTCTTAGCGTAACACCCTTCTCTGAGACGTACGAGCTCAAAGGTTATGTAATTGAAGGTTATCAGTGATATACTCCCAATTTGGTAGTGTGGCATGCTGAGTGCTGCTGTGCATTGATGATCATTTATTGATCATTTGTGATCAAAGCATGGATTTCGAGTAAAGCGCAGCTTTATGGATGAGACTGCATCAGGACCTCACACCCCGGAAATGGTCGAAACAGGAAAGATGCGGGAAGGTTATGAGGGTCGCGCCCTTTAGGGTGTGTCATTCCCTTCTGGTAAAGGGAGGTATCATGGTATGGAGCCCAGATATTTACCTATATGGTTGCTTCAATCTCATTTACTATGTGGTTGTTGCTTTGTGGTTAGAGGCACCTCGGATAAAGGTCCCAAAGGACCGGGGGATGGCATGCTAAAGTGGTAGTTACCTAGTTACAGAGGTAACCCGGTTTTGTCTGGCAGAGATCCGATTAGGTTCTCGGGACGTCCCGCCAGAAGCATACCCATGGACAGTAGAAAGTTCCTTAGCCTGACCATTTGTTGGAAATCCAAACAAAACAATACGCGCCTTGTACGATTTTAGTTGTATAACCTGCCATTTACTTATGGTGGGGCCCCACTATTTAGATGGTAGTTATAGTAGGCATAGTTCGGAATGTCTATGCTGGCTAAGATTAATATTATACTTTCAAAATGGCTTTTCTACACTATGCACTAGTAATAGTATCAAAGAAATTTTCTCATATCAGGCATGTTTGACTATCATAAGGAGAAATCTCCTCCAATTCTGCGTTTGCATTGTGTGTGTGGCAGGAGGCCTTATGGTAGTTTCATTTTCTCAAAAGCATTGCGGATTCATTTTAAATTCTCTTGTTGTCTGTTTTAAAGATAAACTATTTTTGTAACTCATACCAGTCCCACAACTGACCTGGAGTTTATTGTTCCTTTCCTAAACTCTGGGTGCCCATAATTTTCCACACGGACAGTCTAGAGTATGTTATTTCAGATAGTCAGGTTTAGTAGATTATCTGGAGTTAGTCTAGTCTTTGGATCACGACTGCACTTGCTTATCTAGGTGAAACGTGATGGTGGTTCGAGCTTTCTTTGAATTGGAGCATTGGATTTGGAGATGGATTCTATTGTGGATATTCCTTCCGTTGTGTCTCGTATCTCTGATAGTATTGATATCTATTGTATCATTCTGTTGTATCATATTATACCAGATATTGTATCCGTCATTGTATCAATGTTATATACTGATATTCTTTTTCTTCCACTGTGTTGTACTTGATGTGTTATAAGCTCCGACGAACCAGATTCGACGTTTGGATCTGCGGCGTTTGAATATGAGTGTCGTATACGGTGTCGATTTTCGAAGGTCGAGTCAGGGCCGTCACATATATGAGACACATGGAAGTGCTGGGGACATCACAGGAAGTCATGGCCTGGTGCTTTCCATTGTATCTGACAGATATCGCCGCACTATGGTTTAGGCAGCTGGAGAGCAACTCCATAGGAACGTGGGCTGATTTAGCCGAGAAGTTCATGAGGCAATTTAGGGTTCACATCGCAAGACTCAAGAATGTGATGAGTTGGGCAACTTTAAAGCAGAAACATTCTTGGGCAACTTTAAAGCAGAAAGCTGGGGAGTCTTTGAGGAATTTTTTGACACGATTCAATGCAGCAGCAGTGTCAGTGGACCGACCAGATCCATCCATGGTTATGATGACGGCCGTATCTGGAATAGCTGATGGCACAGAGTTCAAAAATTCATTAACTAAAGATCCACCTATGGATCTGGGAGAATTCTATCATGAGGCCAAAAAGTTTTTACGATTGGAGGATGCTAGTGCAGAAAGAGGGGAGGGAATCGATGTTTATGCTATCAAGGGTGGAAACCCATCTGGAAAAGGTGCAGAGATTGGTAATGGGAAGCGAAAGGCTGAGAATAATGATGGCAGGTCAAAGCGGCCGTGGAGGGAGCCGCGATTCACAACTTATTCGGAGCTGAATGAGAGTTTGGAGCGAATCTATCAGGATACCAGAGAGCAAGTTCCCTATCGTAGACCAATGCAAAGGGATCCAACTATTGACGAGAGGAATCAGATAAATATTGCTTATTCCATGAACTGAACGGTCATAACACAAACTACTGTAGACATCTGAAGGATGAGGTGAAAGGGCATATCAGAAATGGTAGGCTACTTCAGTATGCGAGGAGGCGAGCTCCAACGGTGGAGCCAAAACGACCACCGTCTACATCTTCTAGGGGTGACCCTGAACCGGGACACCGGATGGTTATCAATTGATTGAAATAATGATGAACAAGTTGTAAATTTCTCACTAACATGGTTAAATCATTTACACATGTACGGGATCGCGAACGATCCACATGCATGCTCTGAATGACTACTGACTGCATTGTAGTAAGAGTTTACACTTTGACATCCTTGTCTTTCTTCTGTTTAGTTTTGATTTGAGCATTTGGACTTGGTTTGTTTGGACATTTCAGTTAAAGAATTCATATGAACATTAATTTGATATTTGCAATTCTGTAAAAAAAGTTACTTGTATATCTGTTGGATCGTGGATGGTCCACAAGCACACCTTGTATGGCGATGAACCGCCAAAGTCTCTAATTTAGAAATTCACCCGAACGTGATATCTGACTCTAGTAATGCCAAGTCCCCCTCAATATGCGATCACGAACGATTACACTCTGCCTCGTGCGGCACCCGACCGTGAACGGTCATAATTCACTTAGTATGATATCTGATCGTGAACGATCACATTATGCCTCGTGTGGCATCTGACCGCGAACGGTCACTATTCGTCAAGAACGACGCCCGATCACGAACGACCGCAAATCGTCTAGAACGACGTCCAACCTCAAACAGCCGCCCTTCGTTTGAAGCGGCATCCGACCGTGAACGTCCCGTTCCACAATTTTCCGCGAACGGCATTGACCGCGAACGGACACGTTTCACCTCAAATGGCATATGATCCCGAACGATAGTCATTCGAGGTCATATGAAACTATCAAGTTCTTTACAGATCATCGATAGGATATGAACTTCCAGCTCATAGCATTACAAAACACACCTTCCTATCGCAAGGCATGTTTTGGGGGCAAGTGTTATCTCTCCTTTTGGCAAAGCCGTGATACCAAAAGATTGATCAAAAACCAAAGACAGTTCGTCCCGAAGATCGGTTATACACTGCTTCACCATGAATATCGATGAATTTTGTCCGAGTCCGGATCGGGCTGTAATTGACAAGACATGACAAGAAAAACCATAAAAGCCAGCATTTCAAATTTCAGGTTAATCGGAGTTCGTATGAATGAGATATGATCGATACAAGTTAGGTAAAATGTGTTGTTCGTATCCATCAGAAAACCGAGGTGACGACCTATCCGAATCAATCAGATTCGTATCCATCAGAGAGCTATCGTCAAGTTCGAATCCGTCGGGACCTAGCAACTTCAAATCGATCGTCTTCGAATCGATCGGGCACAAATCGGTATGTGGTCATACAGTTCGTATCCATTTACTTTGTATCGTTCTAGAGAAATCTCATTCGCACTCCGTATGTTCGAATCCATTTCAACGCATCGGTATCATTCGCATCCCTCTTAAAACTAGTCAGTTCGTATCGATCCCTAGCCACAATTGATTGATATGAACGAGACCTTATGAACGAACGATGCTAATGCTATCGGTGCAAAATCAATACGAAAAATTGAGGCAAACATGTCGATGTAAACAAGGCGAAAGCCTCAGAACGAATCTATCAAATCGCCGCAAAGGTTGGATCGATCCAGGAAACTCGCGCCACATCATCACTTGGACACGTGCAGCAAACGATGCAAACGGATGGATGCGAAGGCTATGGATTCGAACACGACAGTCTATGCGAAATACAATCTTGCATCGATCATATCTCACAAACCATAGATCCAAATGCTATGAAATTTTCACAGCAGGTTGCGTACGTGCTAAAGAATGTCTCTGCCAAGTTTTAGTTCGATTGGACAATTTCTTGATCGATACGAAATCAATTCGCATCGATCACAGGTCGAGTCGAAACTTGGTGGGACCGGTCGCGTGGGCCCACTTACGTGACAGAAGGAGTCTCCGAAAGTTTGAGCGCAATATCAGCCTCCTACACCTATAAATAGCCCCCTGAAGCCTATAGAAAAAGGATCTTTTGGCTATTCAACATCCAGACACTGCCGGATTCAATTCTACATCTTACCATCATCGTTGTATTCGAACTTCAAAGCTATAATCTACTGTAACCCGCTGTAATAGATTGAAATCATCAAGTGAATCAATAAAGTCATAAGCTTCAAAGTAGACGTAGGCCAGATCGCCGAACCACTATAAATTCTGTGTTGTTTACTACTTTCTTTTGAATTTTCTGAGTGATTTCCATACTTGTTATTCATCTGAGATCCGTGATTGTGATTTATCAATTATTGGGTATTTGTGGCCAACTTTGGCGCAAGCATCCATCCCTGTCATGTTCAATAAATTTCATTTGCTACGTGTTTTCTCATACTTATACTACAATTAGTAAAAAAATTATGTTCTATACTAAATTAGAACTCAAAATTCAACTTATATCATAATAATAATATAAGTAAATTTTATCACCTGAGATTCACTCTCAATTTTACAATTTTCATTACCCCAATAAAGTTATCATGACAAAGAAAATTCCAATAGAAATTGATTTCAAATAAGAAAAAGAGGAATAATAACCCACTATCTTTAATTACATTTTTGTTTGAACATGGGAGTTATCGAAACAAAAAAATCCTATGTTTAAACATATCAGCCACAACTTTGTTTAAAAATGGCAGCTAAACACAGCTACTGTCGTGTTTAAACGTAGTCTGTTTAAATACAGTGTGTTTAAACACAGGTTGATGTGCCCAGCATATGTTTTAAACATAGTGTAACAACCCTAGTTTTAACAATTTATTTTATTTTAATTATTCATATTTGAAATAATATTCTTATAGATTAGGTTTAACAATATAGTTAAATATTTAATTTGGAGATATATTTTATAAAATTTTGTATGCCAATAAAATTAAATAATAACTGTAAAATTTTAAGCTATTTTTGAACTGTTAAATTTCGCGTTTAAAAGACGCGTCAATTATAGGGTATAAGTGACGTAATAAAACGTGTGTTTTCAAAACGATATTTTCACAGAAATTTTTGATGTTTTAGTTTGCGTCTGTGTAACGTAGTGTAAAAATCATATTTTCATATATTTTTGAAGAAAAATATCAGTCAGTGTTTTTAAAAAGCAAATGTTACCTTGTTTTAACTGACAATTTGACTTTACACATATTGTATACGTTTCCATTTCAACTGCCTACATAAATTGCCTTTTCATTTTTGATATCAAACTAGAAAAAATCAAATCAAAATACATAAAACTGAAATAAATTCAACAAGTAGTAACGTACAAAATTTAAGCTAGACGTGTGAAACCTAACTGCCACTTTAAAGAAATCAACATGCACATCAATTCCTTTCCTCTGCCTCTGTTCTCATCAGCTATACAAGAATTTAATGTAAATACTGGAATCAAGTACTTAAATCACGCAAACCTTAATTATAGGGTAACGTTCGATTTTCTCTCTGACATTTATTTTCTTTGCAAATGTGTGCATACCCTTCAAAGCCTGGAAACGTGCATTTTCCTCTGCCTTTGTTTCATCAGTTATCAAACTTCAATCACGCATATAACATATTCACCTTCCTATATACTGATGGCCTTCCTCCACTTGGATTTTGCAAACAGTTCAAATCTTCTCTCTGAACTGACGAGGGATTCACGCATGCTAATTTCCAAATTTATTTCCATAACTGATACGTTTCTTTACATTTACTTCCTCTAAAGAATTCGAAGCCTCTGCCTATAAATTCATCCTCCTCTGCATCATTCTTCTCGGCATCTTCATCCCATTTTCTTTTGAGCAAGCCATCAGGTAATAGTATTTTCCTTTTCTCTTCTAAGCTTTCTCTGTTCTTTTGACTTGCTCGGACATGTCCAACCATACTCTGGTATGGGATGTAGATTGTTGTGGTTGTTGTTTAAAATTTTCCAGAGATGTCTAGTAGTGGCGTCTATAAGTTGATGTTAGCAATATACTTGGTAGCCACATAAGAATTTTTGAAGCACGCTGTTGGTTTTGGAGGCATGCAGATCGGGGAAGTATGGGATGCATCAGATGACTGAGTTTTGTTTTTGTTTATAGCATAAGTTGTTAGGAAATTTGCAGTTTGCATTTATGTACAAAAGTTTGCATATAGTAGTGGGCTTCAGATTTCCTTCATGTCAAAAAGTCTGCATATGTACAAAGGGCTATAGTAGTGTTTTGATCAAAAGGCTGTGCATAGTCACTGAAGTGATAGAAGGTGGAAGTGTCTGGATGTGAGTTCAGGTGGAAGAGGAAGGTGTGTGCACGTGTATATGTTGGTACCACTGTGTGCCTGTGATAAGACTGACAGAAGTGGAGATGCATAGGCTAAGAATTAAGAAAAGAGGATAGGTGAAGTGATGTTTCAGTGGATGCAACTGTTGTGGCTCAACTAATAGGATGCAGTGGCTAACACTTTGGTGAATATGTTCAGAGATGAGCATTTTGTAGCAGGAGAATGGTGCACGTGCACATATCAGAAACATGCCAGATTCAAGGCTGATAGTGGATGGGCATCTGACCTGATTGGGTAGATAAAGGTCGGAGTCTGATGAAGGTTAGAGAGTAGGAGGAAGGCAGTGGTTTAGGGGTCAGTGAATGTGAGACAATGTTTTCTATAATTTTGCAGAGAAGTAGTACATTTGACCCGAAGCATCCTACCTGTTTTCTCGAAGCAGTATGGGGTTTGACTCGGAGCATGGGGTGATTTTCTCGAAGCAGTTGTGTTGTGGCTCGGGGTAGTTAGATAGGCCTCTGCTTGTTTCAGTTTTTGACTGGGAAGTAATTTAGACTATAAAGGTGGTAAGGACTTTAGTGATTTGCAGTAGAAAGTGAATACTAGTTGTGTAGCTGAGTGGAAGTTTAGGCAACAGTAGATGGTTGATGCACGGGTACGTGTACATGAGCGGGTGAATGGATGTGTGCACGTGTACATGAGGGTATCGCGGCCATAGGGGGGAAACTTCACTTTATTGCATTTAGTTTATCTTTAGGAAATTTTATCATAGTTTAGTGGTAGCACGGTTCACGGATTTGGGTTTTATCTTGGTCGTATTTACACGGGAAAGTGGTCGAGCAAGTCAAACAAATTTTCGTCCTATTTTAATCTTTCTTTGACTGTAAATTCTAAAGTCGCGTTTCAATATTTTGAATTTTGTTCTAGATTTGAATCTAGGCGACGTCCGAGAATTTTGATCGTTACCCTCTGTCAGCCTTTATCGGTGAATTATCGTTTTTGAATTCAAATTTTCTGCAACATCCAGGTGAGTCTTCTCACCAGACATACGTACATATATTTTGGTAAATTATCGCAAGTGTATGTGTAAAATTTTATTTAAATATTATCTGTCTGTAGTATAACGTAGAATGATGAACCCCATTTAAATTGACACCACATCAGTTATTATCTGTTGTATTATTTCTGCAGTTATATTATTAATTGTTTATTTACTGCTTATATCATCACTGCAAGTTCCCTGTTAAATTTAGATTGTTATGGGCTGAAATGATAGGCCTAACGATGATTACTGTTCATTTATTCTGTTAACTGCTTAAATTCTACTTGGGATTGCGGGTTCGAAATGATAGAACCCGGGATTTTAAATCTACGGATTGAAATGATATACATCCGTTTCACTTGACCTAGGCTAGAAAATTTTATACAGACCCGTGGTTTATATAATATTTTCTGAAATTATTTTAAAATTATTTAAATTTAGAAATTGATGATATTCTGGTTTAAATGATATAAAGGATTTTTATAAGATTTATAATGATTTAAAAATTGTTAAATAAATGTTGAATAAAATTTTTTGGGATATAACTTGTTTTAGAAATTCTGGATTTTTGAAAGGGTAAGATTTCATTAAAATAAAAGAATAAGTTATATCGGGAAATAAAGGATTAAGTTAAAAAAACTACAGCATTTAAAATGCTGTCTTTTTGAAATTGGACTATTTTAAACCCGTAACTTTAGATAGCATTTCCTAGATGCTGCAGAAATTGTAATTTGATCTTAAAAAAAAAAAAGTTATGGGAATCTATTTTGGAAATAAGTTAAATTTTTGGAATTTAATATATAATTCATAAAGATTTGAGAAATTGACTTTGGATAGATTTAAAGGAAGAAATTGATTTCTATTTTGATAAAAGCAATAAATTCCAAATTAAATTGAAAGGGTTGAAATGGTATCTATCAAATGAAATGTTTTAATCAAAGATTTGATATTAAAGGTATTTGAAATATATTTGATTTGAAAATATAAATACCATTTTTAAAAAGTACAACCACGGGTTATAATAACGTTTGGTTGGCAAAGAGACTGGGATCGGATATGGACATACTCTCTGTCGATACCGAAAACCACTTTGACTAACCGTGTACGCGGTGGAGTTTCCAGAATGAAGTAAGATGGTGGTGACGGTTTCTTGAAGGTAAATGCGTGGACCCGACTCCCGTGAGTTGGCATAAGGTGGCTAAAACAGGAGCGATTCTCGGATTAATGAGGTAGCTCCTCTGATCGAACGCACTTCTTCGTATACCATTCTATTACTTTTGTGATTGTTTTGGGTGCACCCTTGATTTGGGAGTGTTGTTCGAGGTGGGCGGTAACTGCGGCTACGCGTTTCCACCGGTCCGGATAGCAATTGGTATATCTACCCTGGCATTGCCTAGTTGTGCCGTGTCACCTACCCTAGCGAGCCTCCTACGAGTTTCTATTTGTGTCGTACCTATGGAGTATCCTCTGGTAGCTTCCCGATCAGGAGGTATTACGGTACTCTATAGACTATTGGCATTATTTGTGTTAAGGGCTATATGGGTAACCCCTTAACGCTATTTAAAAGTAAATTTATTTTATATATAGACACTATTATAATAGCGCAATATACTATATAGTAAATAGTTTAACGGATCCTTAGAGGATGGGCGATCCCAAGCATCCTTTAAGTTACTTGCTCTATATTACAGTACACTTGAATTAGCTTACATTATATAAGTATGTATGTCCTGACTCGAGTGTTTGTTTTATTTTACGCTCGGGTCAGCCTGAGTTGCAGCTTCAGTTTCCTCTCCAGAGCTAGGACACTCGTAGATCATTCATGCTGCTGGAAGCATTTCTGTTTTATCTTATTTGAAATCAACACCTTTGAAGACTTGTTCTATTTATGTTTAAAATTGTATTGGAGATTATAAACAATGTAATTCTGTTTGGTTAAAGTTTTCAAGTGGCTTCATGAACCACTGAATATTTTATTTCCGCTGTGAGATTCTGATATCTGTGTCTGTGATTCTGTGTATTTGATTTCATTTGTTCCTTAACTATTTTACAATCTATTGTTTTGAACCATTCCAGCTCGACATTTATTTAATTATTGTCGAAATTCGAATGGTACAAAATAGTGGGTCGTTACACATAGGCTGATGTGTATTTGAACACAGAGCGTGACACAACTTTGCAACTGGTTGAAATATTTAAACACGGTGCACCACCAAGCAATACTTACCCATTTGACAATTGCATCAAAAGACATTATGATGAAGCAAATTGAGATCCCAATAAAGCATTACTTGCCCATTTCATAGAATTGTGCTGTTGAATTACATTAGTAAGTTAGATATAATTCCATATAATTTAATAATTCCATGTAAATTGAGTACCGAACAAATATACGACCATGATTCTTGAAATATTTCGTTTTTGTGTTTTTTTTATTTTAGTTTCATCTAACGTATGTAGTTTATCTTTCTAAAATTGTTTTGGTTTGGATTTGAGAAACATCATTTCTTGACTACTGGTCACATTTCAAGGACGTAAAAACCCCCTGAGTATTTTGTGAAATGAACGGTCTTATATACTATAATATTAAAATTGAATTCCTCTAGGAACTCTTTAATTGTTTTGACCTTTCATTTCCACTTTTGTGGTCTTCCATTTGGTATCAATCAATTATATTTAATGATTCAATGAAACTTTCCTCTCTCTCTTGCCACCATTATCGACATTTTCCTCACACTCATTTATGTTTTCAACGCATCTGTCTCATTCTTTATATGCATAGTAGTTTCATCTTCCAGCTTTCCCTAATCTTCTAAAATTCCTAATTTCCAGACAATAGCAAAAATCAATTTCCTCAAACTTTTCATATTTATATCTGCCTCCCATACTCGCTCCTTTAATTTTGCAACGAAGTATTTGCATAGTTGCAAGTTTTGTTACACCTCAATCTTAATTATGATAATGTTAAACAATGGTCATTTAGAAAATGAATCATCTCTCCTATAGCGTTATGGCATAGGTGATGAATTAGCATGTGTTAATGTTCTTGTGGTATATTGCTTCTCTTCTCCAGACAGGTATGCTATAAACCTAATTTTGCTATTTTCCTTGTTCATTTCACTTCGTTTTTTCTGTTTTTTACTTTGTTTAATCGTTTTTAGGAACTTCCCCTGCGGCTCAATCCATTTCTAAGATTCTATTGTCGAGCATAACCCTGATTCTGGTATGTCTATTACTAGTTTCAGTTTCTTATTTTACTATTTATTTTGCTTTACTTCAATTGCTTCTTTAATTCAGTCCATGCTTAACTTACTTCCTGTTAGTCTGTATTTCATTCTTCTGCACTTTTGCTTGGATTAATATAGTTAGCATGTATTATTGTCTAATTTCCTTTTTATTAGGCCTATTTGTATCCGTTTCAAATTGTAATGTTTAGTTATTGACACACTTGTGAGTGAAAATATAGAATTAATATTCGACATCGTTTAGTTGTCAATATAACCATTTTTTTACCATTATGAAGCTTAGATTTTGTTGTTATTTTGGTTATTGACTTCTCATTTTTTTGGGATTCGAGAACAAACTATTATATTGCTTCTAATTAATAAAACCATTTATATTTCAATTGAGAAAATTTGTTTACAAGTAAAATTACCTAAAATCTATTGTTGTAGTTATGAATAAGTATTTTCGCTATCTCCTCAACTTATTAAGTTGAGGGATTCATTATGGTATTTTCCTTCTTATTTGCAATGTGCAAGTAGTCTTATAAATGTAAATTTGTTTCATAAGAGTACCAAAGTTATACATCATTTACTTCCAAATTATAAGAATTTAGATCACGTAAGAGGTGAAAAATATTTGCAACTATAAGTTCTTTATAGCAAGTACTTATAAGAAGTGTTTTAAGGACCTGATCCAACCACAGTTTGGCCATGGTTAATCTTCAACCTTGGAGCATTACGGTTTTGAAGATCAAATAACCTTGCATGTACGAACCGATGGGCTAACCTTAAAACCTTGAAAAAATCTATCGACCAACCTCTTTGAAAGATATAGTTATTCAAATTTAAGAGAAAAAATATTGCTTCATTCTTTATTTTTCCACATAATCAATTAAACAAATAATTTCATAATCTTAACCATTAACCTATTAAGTTAATTATCAATTTATGTACATTTTTAGAATTTTTGTTAACGTACCTGTTTTATATCAGAAACAGAGAATCTACACTTTTGTACTAAAAGATTTTTTATACAATTTTTTTAATTAATATTTATTTCAAACATTTAAAAATAATTGTTTTTAGAAATCAATATTTCAAATTCACCATGTTATATTTATGAATGAACCCTTTTTATTATGGATTTCTTTCAAACGTGACTTTTCAAAAAACTCCGTTTGTAACATAAATACTCACTATATGCAGTTTAATTCGAAATAAGCATAAGAATTATCTGGCTTTGGGAATTAATAGAAATGAAAATCGTTTATGGATATCAAAATTTTTGAGGTTAGCCTATCGTTTAACGGGCTGGTGGCCATCCAATTCAAATGCACTAATTTCAACATGCGGAAGGCCAACAACCCGTCTGTTATTCATTAAAAGCTCTGCAAATTGATGCATGTTAGTTTTCTACTATCTTCAAACCTCCGTTACCTCCATCTAGGAATTTAAGATTAATAATATTCAACTATAAGCTTAGATTTTACTATTTATTATTTGAATACGAAGAACTGACGGAAGAATAATGAAGGCAGAGACCTATACAAGTCACTGGAACAATGTCAAAGGTTGTCTGTTTGTTCGTTATGGCTGATAAGCTCTAGAAACTGGTGTATGTTAGTTTTCAACTATCTTTAATTCTCTATTGTTTCCTTCTAGGAATTTCTAATTTTCACATTATTTATTTGTTGCACACACCTAGCCATCTGTATGAAATTTAGAAATATTTTCACCAAACGAGTTGATTTATTTTCACTCCTCTAATTTTGCAACGAATTATTTGCATAGTTGCAAGTTTTGTTACACCTCAATCTTAATTATCCTAACGTTAAACAATAGTCGTTTAGAGAATGAATCATCTCTCCTACAACATTATGGCATGGGTGACGAATTAGCATAGGTTAATGTTCTTGTGGTATATTGCTTCTCTTCTCGAAACAGGTATGCTATAACCCTAATTTTGCTATTGTGGTTCTTTACTTCGCTTTGTTTTTCCTGTTTTTTGCTTTGTTCAATCGTTTTCAGGAACTTCCCCTTTGACTCAATCCATTTCTGAGATTTTATTTGCCGACATAACCCAATTTTGGTATGTCTATTATTAGTTTCAGTTTCTTATTTTACTATTTATTTTTCTTTAATTTAATTCCTTCTTTGATTCGGTCCATGCTTAACTTTCTTCATATTAGTCTGTATTTCGTTCTTCTGCTCTTTTGCTTGGATTAATATAGTCAGCTTGTATTATTGTCTAATTTCCTTTTTTATTAGGCCTATTTGTATTCATTTCAAATTATAATGTTTAGTTATTGACACCACTTGTGAGTGAAAATATAAAATTAGTATTCAACATCATTTAGTTATCAATATAATCACCTGTTTTTATCATAATGAAGCTTAGATTTTGTTGTTCTTTTGGTTATTGGCTTCTTTTTTTCATTCAAGAACAAACTATTATATTGCAGCTAATTAAAAATACCTTTGTTATTTCAGTTGAGCAAATTTATTTATAGGTAAAATTGCCTAGAATCATATGGCTGCACTTATGAATAAGTATTTTTGCTATCTCCTCAACTTAAATATTGAGGGATTCATTGTGGTATTTTCCTTCTTAATAGCAATGTGCAAGTGGTCTTGTAAATGTAAATTTGTTTCGTAAGAATACCAAAGTTATACATCATTTACTTCCAAATTATGATAATTTACATCACGTAAGGAGTGAAAGGTATTTGTAGCTATAAGTTCTTTATAACAAGTAATTAAAAGAAGTGTTTTAAAGACTCGATCCAACAATGGTTTTACCATGGTTAATCTTTGAACTTGGAGCATTATGGTTTTGAAAATCAAGTAACCTTGCATGTACGAACCGATGGGCTAATCTCAAAATCTTGAAAAAAAAATCTATGGACGAACCTCTTTGAACGACATAGCTATCCAAATTTAAGAAAAAAAACTATTGCTTCATTCTTTATTTTTCCATAAATTATCAAAAAAATCATAATCTTAACTATTAGTTTATTAAGTTAACTTTTCAATTTATGTACATTTTTAGGATTTTTGTTGATCCGTACCTCTTTTATATCAGAAAACATAGAATTTATACTTTTGTACTAAAAGATTTTTTATACAATTTTTTTAATTAATATTTAATTCAAATGTTCAAAAATAATTATTTTTAGAAATCAATATTTCAAATTCACCATGTTATATTTATGAATGAACCTTTTTTATTATAGCTTTCTGATTCTTACAAACATGACTTTTCAAAAACTCTGTTTGTAACATAAATACTCATTGTATGCTATTTAATTCGAAATAAGCATAAGAATTATCTGGCTTTGGGAATTAATTGAAATGGAAATCATTTATGGATATCGAAATTTTTTTGTTGTTCAACAGATATTATTTTGAACAGCTTCCCCAATTCTGTCCGTTATTCCTGAAAAGCTATGCAAATTGATGTATGTTTGTTTTCTACTGTCTTTGAACCTCCATTATCTCCATCTAGGAATTTAAGGTTAATAATATTCAACTATAAGTTCAGATTTTACTGTTTATTATTTGAATAGGAAGAACCGACAAAATAATCATGAAGGCGAAGACCTGTACAAGTCACAGGAACAATGTTGAAGGTTTCTTATTCATTTATTATAGCTGATAAGCTCTTGAAGTTGATGTGTGTTAGTTTTCTACTATCTTTAATCCTATATTGTTTCCTTTTAGGCATTTCTAATTTCTACATAATCTTTTCCATATAATTATTTATTGCTCACACCTAGCTATTTGTATGAAATTTAGAAACATTTTCACCAAATGAGTTAATTTAAATTGGTATTCATCATCTTCTGCTCTTTGCACCTAGGAACTTTATGCTTTGACCATAATTTTGACTTGTTCTTTTATTTCTGACATCTAGCAATTTGTTTGATCTTTTCTTGCATGTTCTAAGATATATATAGAATAATTTATCTTATCCTTTTCAACAAACTTCTACAAATCTTGCGTTATTATTAATAAGCACCCAAATTGATGTGTTAATACTGTGTTTAGTTTGAACTTAACTTAAACTTACTATAAATAGACTTAGTAATTACAGTTACCATTGAGCATGTATGTGTAATTTATTTTGCACCTCAACTTATGCTTTTTATAATTAGATCTGGTAATGGACAAATGGTACTTACTGTAAATATATACGTACAATAGGTATATAAAGTAGCATAACTTTGATGTTGTGTTTGTCTTTGATGTATTGGTAAATGTGAATTTAGCATAAGTTTATTGATATTACATAAGGCTTAATACCCACATTCAAATGGTATTGTGATATTTGGTCATATTTATAGGGTTTTATCGTACCTATATGCACTACTATATTAGTAAAATAAATTTTAACTAACCTTGTAGTGCATGATTAACAAAGCAAATCGTTTACTTGGCTTATTCATTTGTTTCCTAAACTATTCATGATCTTATTTTAATATAGAAAATAACTAAATGAATGATATATTAGGATACTAAATGTTTTTTATTTTTAAGCTGTTTTCTTGGTAAACATATCTATCATAGCATTAAGTGGTGATATATTTAGTTCACAAAAATAAATTTGAATTAGAAAATAGACTACTAAGAACTTGATCTTAATAAAGCATCATTTATACATAAGGTATGCCATGTTTTATTATGACTTTAATTTTGATATTCTTAATTATTTAGATTAATTAATTTCTATATATGGATATTGTACATTTATTACTGCATATAACTTATTAAATATATTATCAACATTTAGTTTCATTTCAGAAAGATTGTGCTACCATACTGTTGATGTGGATTTATTTGTTTATTTATTGACATCATAGACTTTTCCTTGGAATTTAACCATGTATACGAACAATTTTTTTTCATTTCATTTCTTTTAGCTATTTCACCTGCCAATTAAAGAGATTGGTACGATACCATATAATTAATTGATGATGAAGAAAGTAACTTCTATGCATCAAGTGAAGAAATGGGTATGAAACGATGCAACTGATTGATGATGGGAATGGAACTTCTACGCATCAAGGGAAGAGATGGCTACTATTGGGTAAAACAATTTTTAAGTTACTTTTTAGTTGCAATTTTAGGTCATAACAGTTGAAGCTTGACTTTGTCCTTATGCTCATTAAGTTTGCATATTTATTGCTTCTGATTTTCATGGTATTTAAAGCACCTGAAACCTATCAGAAAAATTCATTCATTATCAATATAACCCGTCTTTAATAATACGTTATATTTTAATGTTTGGAGTATTAGCAAAGAAAATATCAATTGTAAAGCAGTTACTAAATGGGGTTACCAATACTTTTAGACTTTGACCAACATATCTCCAATTCACACTCTTTTATAGCTTAAAAAATATAAACAATATGTTAAAATATATTTTGATAAAAAGATTCATTTCTTTCAATAAATCACAAATATGTACAACATATGTTGCTAGGCCTCATATTTAATGGAATGAAGTAGCCAAAAAAAAGAAAAATTGAATGATAAACTTTATTTATTGAATAATGTAGTTGATTTTGTTCCCGTTCAGTCTACCATTGTTTTTGGAATTAATACGTCCGTAATTCTTTGATTTAATTGTAGCTAGCCATTGGAACTTTTGTTGCATTAACTGCATCAGATTATACTTTGATGCAGCAAGGCATATGGGAATTCAAAAGTTAAACCATATTAGGTCGTACACGAGCTTAAGACATGCATGCTTGATGAGTCGGTCACGAGTTAATGTGGAGGAAGTTTTGGAGTTGGGTAACTCGGAGATTTTAAGTCGTTACCGACTCAAGGGACATAGGTCACGACCTAAGGGGAAGACTTCAAGTCGTTTGCGACTTATCAAAGCAAAGGGGAACGAGTTAGAGAAGACACGGCTTAGACAAACTGTGAGTCGTTCGGTGATGGGGAAAGTTGAGTCGTCCACGACTCAACAAAGAGGAATTGAGTCGCCTACGACTCAACTGGAGGACAAAAGGAACACACGGGAAGAGTTACGAGTTAATGAAGGAAATGTGAGTCGTTCGCGACTTAACAAAGCTCGGTTCCGACCTAACAACACTCTCATGAGTCGTCTACGACTCATCATAAAGCAAGGGAAAGCACCATCTGGGGAAAGCCTTGAGTCGGAGGAAATGGGCACGACCTAACTAAGTCGTTCGAAGGGACATGCCGCCACGGACTTGAGTCGTATGGGTACTGAGGCGGTCAGTTGATGAGTCGTTAGTAGTGATGAGTCGTGAGTCGTATTATCTTGAGTCGTTTGCTTTTTAAGTCGAGTCAACCGTGTATATATATGAGTCGTATATCCTTGAGTTGCTGTGTACTGTGTTGAGATGAGTCGGCTGTGTTTGAGTCGTGTTGTAATGAGTCGTTTATGTAATATGTTGAGTCGCTGTGCACTGTGGTATGATGAGTCGTGTAATGTTGTTGAGTCGCATGGTATGTTGTGTCGTGTCACATGTTGAGTCGGTCACGACTCATGGGTTGTAACTCCTATAAATACGCGTGTGTTGTACATTTTTTTGGGTTGTTGAATATTGAATAAAATTTCCTTTTGTTAGTTTTGTGCTTTCATACCAATTGGTAGTTGAGTGTAATCTCCTATCTCCTCTTTCGGTTAATCGAGTGCGCTCGATTCAACGATTGCAGAAGCCGATTCACGGAATCTAGTGCGCTAGATCAACGTGCGAAGAATCGTAGATCTTTAAACACGGAATAGTGCGCTATCAACGTGTTTGAGATAGCTAGAGTTCGGTATCTTTGGATCAACGAACTTGGGCATTTTAGTATTTTCAACTCCCCGATTGCTACATTTCATTGATTGAAGTTTATTTCGAATTATCCGCTGCGTCAGTTTTGGTATCAGAGCCATACTTAGCCAATCATAGCTAAGTTGATTCTTGGAGCCAAGTGTTGAAGTTTGAAGTTGTGTTCGTTGTGGTCATCTTGAAGTTGCAACAAGCTTGGAGTATTTGATCTATAGCATTTTGAATCAAGTGTTGGAGAGTGATTGAATTTGTGAGGAGATTTTTGCGCGCCAAGATTTGAAGTGTGGAGCCGTGCCGACTTAACCATAAGTCGTTGCACATTGAGCCGAATCAAGTCATAGCCGAGACATTGTTGGGCCGTGATTTGTTGAAGTCTTGTGATTGAATTGTTGAAGTTTGTGAAGTTTTTCAATCATGCCACCAAGGAGAGCCAATCGTCATCAAAACATTGAAGCACTATATCGAAGAGAAGAGGCCGATCAAATGGAGCAACGTATGCACGAGAAGATTGATGAAGGCATTGGTAGGTTGGAGAAGCTTATGATTGATATGAATCAAAGTAGAAGAAGAAATTCACCTGAATCCATTCATGGAGGAAGTAGAGTTTCACATCATTCAGATCGGGAGAGGAGAGAAAGTCAGGATCAACGGAGTGTTGATAATCGAAGTAGGAGGAATGTTGATGACCATGATAGACGGGATGTTGGTTGTAGGAGTGGTGGTAGAGATGTTGGAGGGCGTGAAAGACAACGATATGCATCAGACTTTGATGAGGAGTTTGACGGTGATAGAGCAAGTATTCCTTATAGAGATCGAGACCAAATTCGAAATTCTTACCGTGATGTGGAGGATGATCGTCGTTGGGAGTCGGGTATGAAAATGGAAATTCCAGAATTTAAAGGCGGAATGGTTGCTGAGGAGTTTTTAGATTGGTTGTCTAATGTGGAGGAAATCTTTGATTTCAAGGAGGTGCCGGAGAATAGAAGGGTGAAGTTAGTTGCTACAAGGCTGAGAGGAAGAGCATTGGCATGGTGGCAGCAAACTAAACTTACTCGAGAACGAATGGGGAAGTCAAAGATAGAATCTTGGGAGAAGATGAAAAAGTTGATGAGATCTACTTTCTTACCTTACAACTACCAGTCACTTATGTACCAAAGGTTGCAGAATCTGAGGCAGGGGACAAAGTCTGTTAGTGATTATGCTGATGAATTTTACCAACTCATTGCCAGGAATGATATCATGGAAACAGAAGAACAGCTAACTGCTAGATTCATTGGGGGCTTGAGAATGCAGATCCAAGATATGGTTAATATGTTTGATCCTAGATCAGTAGCAGAGGCACATCAGAAAGCGTTAGCTTGGGAGAAACAAGGAAGGCGTGGAGGTGGTGTGTTTACTAATTCCAATAATCAAGCAAGGGGTGTTGGCGGAAGTTCTAGTGTTCCTAAACCTGTTACAAAGCCAGTGGTGAAGGAGGCAGAGAAAGCGAAGGCTAGTAGTGTTTTCAAATGTTATAATTGTCAGGAGTTGGGTCACAAAAGCAACGAATGTCCGAAGCCGAAGAAGAGAACCATGGTTGCAGAGGTTGAGGCAGATGATGGTGAGGAGGCAGAGTATTCAAATGTACCTTATGTTGAGGAGGAAGAAGAAGTGTCGGGAGATGAAGGATGTAATCTTATGATGAGGAGAAGTTGTTTGACACCAAAGCAAGAGGAGGATTGTAGTTGGCTGAGAAGCAATATTTTTCAATCGACATGTACTATTCTGGGAAAAGTCTGCAAGTTCGTTATTGATGCGGGAAGTTGTGATAATATTATTTCTACAGAAGCAGTAAGGAAATTGAACTTGAAGACCGAGAAGCATCCTAAACCATATAAGCTAGCATGGTTAAGGAAGGGAGGTGAAGTAAAAGTGTGTCGAAGGGCTTGTGTTAATTTTTCGATTGGGAAGAAGTACAAAGATGAAATCTGGTGTGATGTCGTAGATATGGATGTTTGTCACTTATTGTTGGGCAGACCATGGCAGTTTGATAGAGCAGTTCAGCATGACGGTCGTGCCAACAGTTACAGTTTCATGTTCGAGGGTACTAAAATCACTTTGGTTCCTAAGAAGCAACAGCAGAAGGAGAGCAAGCTTGAGGAAATTGAAGAATTGAAAACTCTGTTGACTTTGAAGGAGTTTGTTAAAGAAGTAGAGGAAGAGCCTGAGATGTTTCTTTTGATTGGGAGAGAGAGTAGTGACGAAGTTGAGATTCCCGAAGAAGCAAAACCAGTTTTGAAAGAGTTTGAAGATGTCTTTCCAGATGAGTTACCGAAGGAGTTACCGCCACTTAGAGACATTCAACATCAGATTGATCTTGTTCCGGGAGCAGTGTTACCACACCGACCACATTATCGTATGAGTCCGAAGGAACATGAGGAATTGAGAAGGCAGGTGGAAGAATTACTTGAACAGGGTCGTATCCAGGAAAGTTTGAGTCCGTGTGCTGTGCCTGCATTGTTAGTACCAAAGAAGGACGGAACTTGGAGGATGTGCACTGATAGTAGAGCTTTGAATAAGATCACTGTTCGTTACAGATTTCCTATGCCGAGGTTGGATGATTTGTTAGATCAGTTGAGTGGGGCAACTATATTTTCAAAGATTGATTTGAAAAGTGGTTATCATCAAATCCGAATCAGACCTGGAGACGAATGGAAGACAGCTTTCAAAACTAGAGAGGGGTTGTACGAATGGTTGGTTATGCCATTTGGTTTGTCTAATGCACCTAGTACATTCATGCGGGTGATGAATCAAATCTTTCGACCATTCATTGGAAAGTTCGTCGTGGTGTACTTCGATGATATTCTGATTTATAGCAGGAGTACGGAGGAGCATGTTTTTCACCTGAGGGAAGTGTTGCTTATTCTTCGTGAAGAACAATTTTATGCTGCTACCAAGAAATGTGTGTTTATGACACCTACTGTTTTATTCCTGGGTTATGTTGTTTCAGGAAAAGGAATCCAAGTTGACCAGAGCAAAGTTGAAGCAGTCAGGAATTGGCCACAGCCAAAGACAATTACAGAAGTGAGAAGTTTTCATGGGCTAGCGTCATTCTACCGAAGATTCATACCACACTTCAGTAGCGTGATGGCTCCAGTGACTGATTGCATGAAGGGTAAACAGTTCATATGGTCAGAGGAAGCGGGAGTTGCCTTTGAGAAGATCAAGGAATTGTTGACGTCTGCACCAATTCTTGTTCTACCGAATTTTCAGTTGTTGTTTGAATTGCATACTGATGCTTCGAAGGTTGGTATTGGAGGAGTTCTAAGTCAGAATGGGAAGCCAGTTGCTTATTTCAGTGAGAAATTGTCAGGGGCGAAGATGAGATACAGTACATATGACGTTGAATTTTATGCTGTTATACAGGCTGTCAAGCATTGGAGGCATTATTTGTTTCAGAAGGAATTTGTTCTTTACACAGATCATGAAGCTTTGAAACATTTACAGGGACAGGATAAAATTTCAGCGAGACATGCATCATGGATTTCTTATTTACAGCAGTTTACCTTTGTCGTTAAACACAAATCAGGGGTGACGAATCGAGTAGCTGATGCTTTGAGTAGGAGGAGTCATTTACTAACGACAATGAAGGTTGAAGTGATGGGGTTTGAGATGTTGCCAGAGATGCTTGAAGAAGATCCTTACTTTGTGAAATATGTTGAAAAAGTGAAGGATGGGAGTACCGATGAATTCATGTTGGTTGATGGTTTCCTGTTTAAAGGAAATCGCTTGTGTATTCCGGATTGTAGTTTGAGGATGAAAATTGTGAAGGAATTACATGAAGAAGGGCATGTGGGCCGTGATCGTACTTTGCAGTTGATTTCACAGTCTTATTTTTGGCCATCGATGAGAAAAGAAGTTGAGAGATTTGTGGAACGATGTCATATTTGCCAAGTTTCAAAAGGAACAGCAACGAATGCGGGGTTGTATATGCCATTACCAGTACCATCTAAGCCATGGGTTGATATTAGCATGGATTTCGTTTTGGGTTTGCCGAGAACTCAAAGGGGAAACGATTCGATATTTGTTGTGGTGGACAGGTTTTCAAAGATGGCACATTTTGTTGCTTGCAAGAAGACAGCAGATGCAGTTCGAGTAGCACAGTTATTTTTCAAGGAGATTTATCGACTTCATGGATTGCCAGAATCTATTGTTTCTGATCGAGATACTCGTTTTCTGAGTCACTTTTGGCTGAGTTTGTGGAAAATGGTGGGAACGAAGTTGAATTTCAGCAGTGCTTATCATCCACAAACCGATGGGCAGACGGAAGTTGTTAACAGGTCGTTGGGTAATTTGTTGCGTTGCCTTGTCCAGGATAATTTGAGAAGTTGGGACCTGAAGCTATGCCAGGCAGAATTTGCTCACAATCATGCAGTAAATCGAAGCACAGGATTCAGTCCGTTTCAGATTGTTTATTCAAGTTTACCCAGGGGACCGTTGGATTTAGCAGTTGTACCACAGTCGAAGAGAACAGTTAAACGAGCTGTTGATTTTGTTGATGAGCTGACTGAATGTCATAAAGTCGTTCAGGAACGATTGGAGAAATCAAATGAGAAATATAAGAAGTTTGCAGATTCGAAACGACGAAATGTTGAATTTAAAGAAGGTGATTTAGTTTATGCTGTGTTAACAAAGGATCGTTTTCCAGTGGGTGCTTATAACAAGTTAAAGGCGCGGAAAATTGGTCCAGTTGAAATTTTAAAGAAAATCAATGAGAATGCGTATCGATTAAAGTTACCAGATGATGTTTATACTTCTGATGCTTTTAACATCAAACATTTAATTCCATATAATGGCAGTGAGATTGTTGAGAAAGAATTTACAAATTCGAGGTCGAATTTTTCTCAACCAGGGGAGGATGATGCAGCAAGGCATATGGGAATTCAAAAGTTAAACCATATTAGGTCGTACACGAGCTTAAGACATGCATGCTTGATGAGTCGGTCACGAGTTAATGTGGAGGAAGTTTTGGAGTTGGGTAACTCGGAGATTTTAAGTCGTTACCGACTCAAGGGACATAGGTCACGACCTAAGGGGAAGACTTCAAGTCGTTTGCGACTTATCAAAGCAAAGGGGAACGAGTTAGAGAAGACACGGCTTAGACAAACTGTGAGTCGTTCGGTGATGGGGAAAGTTGAGTCGTCCACGACTCAACAAAGAGGAATTGAGTCGCCTACGACTCAACTGGAGGACAAAAGGAACACACGGGAAGAGTTACGAGTTAATGAAGGAAATGTGAGTCGTTCGCGACTTAACAAAGCTCGGTTCCGACCTAACAACACTCTCATGAGTCGTCTACGACTCATCATAAAGCAAGGGAAAGCACCATCTGGGGAAAGCCTTGAGTCGGAGGAAATGGGCACGACCTAACTAAGTCGTTCGAAGGGACATGCCGCCACGGACTTGAGTCGTATGGGTACTGAGGCGGTCAGTTGATGAGTCGTTAGTAGTGATGAGTCGTGAGTCGTATTATCTTGAGTCGTTTGCTTTTTAAGTCGAGTCAACCGTGTATATATATGAGTCGTATATCCTTGAGTTGCTGTGTACTGTGTTGAGATGAGTCGGCTGTGTTTGAGTCGTGTTGTAATGAGTCGTTTATGTAATATGTTGAGTCGCTGTGCACTGTGGTATGATGAGTCGTGTAATGTTGTTGAGTCGCATGGTATGTTGTGTCGTGTCACATGTTGAGTCGGTCACGACTCATGGGTTGTAACTCCTATAAATACGCGTGTGTTGTACATTTTTTTGGGTTGTTGAATATTGAATAAAATTTCCTTTTGTTAGTTTTGTGCTTTCATACCAATTGGTAGTTGAGTGTAATCTCCTATCTCCTCTTTCGGTTAATCGAGTGCGCTCGATTCAACGATTGCAGAAGCCGATTCACGGAATCTAGTGCGCTAGATCAACGTGCGAAGAATCGTAGATCTTTAAACACGGAATAGTGCGCTATCAACGTGTTTGAGATAGCTAGAGTTCGGTATCTTTGGATCAACGAACTTGGGCATTTTAGTATTTTCAACTCCCCGATTGCTACATTTCATTGATTGAAGTTTATTTCGAATTATCCGCTGCGTCATACTTGAAGCATACAAAATTTCAGTTGGTAATTTCTACCCACGTTTAACACTAACTTGTAGATACTGGGACTGATATTGAAAGCTCATATGGAAATTAAAACACTGCATTCATTGAAACTAAAGTGGGTATAGATTCAAAGTTGACTCCACAACAATAGTAGAGAACGGTAGACAAGTCAAAATAATAGCCAAGTTGAACGAGTAAGGAAGCATTGCTACATTCATAATTAGTTTGTCTTTTCTCGACATGAACACTAACATAAGTAAGGAGGTAGATATTAATGTGGTGGATTCCAATACCATGGATGCATGAAGGCAACATGAGGTTGTCATTGTCTTCAGTGCGTGGACTTTACTGATGTATAGGTAGAGCTACATGGATGCAACGACCTATACTGTCAGTAATTATGATAACACTATTATAAAATATATATTGAAGTCTATGGTATTTTTAAAAAAAAATTAAAGAATGCGCATCCATGTATATTTTATAATAACAGTGAATTCTCAAAAATTTTAATCAAATGTAATTTAGTATAGTTTTCACACATATTTGCAAAGCATCCAAATTGTTAATGTTGTGGCCTACCTCAAAAATATATCGGTGATTCTACTTTTTTCCCACTGTGTTTGTTACTATTTCAATCAAATACATCCATGTGTAAGCCCATTCTATCCAAAATCAGTATTTTTTTTGCAACAGAAGGAATATGCTCATCTTTTCCATAACACACACGAAGCTTACATGGTAGCACTAAGTATTCACATGCATGTATATTGTTTTTTCGAAATGTGGGTAATGTAAGACAACACCGAGGAGTTGATTTTCATTTCAATCTTATTTGATCATATTTTATTCAATTTTTATGAGCACCGATCAACTAATTAAAGATGGGAGAGCTTTATTTTGAGCTTAGTTTTTAGCTTTTATTTTTAAAAATATGGTACTAGCACTATTGTGAGAGATTAGATGTTCTTTACTGCCAATTAATGGTTATGTGTTTTAACTTTTATTTGTTCCCTTATTGATCTTAGATGTTTTCATTCTTATTGAGTTTATTGTACCTTTGATATTTCCTTATAATCAGTTAACTTCTAATCACTATAAATTTGCACTGCGGCTAAATATATCAGTCAATTATTAATCTGAACAAGTATAAAGATGCAACAATGAGTGATTATTATTTGACTACTAATTGCTTCTTGATTCATGTTACAAATAGATTACCTTTTATTTTTGAAATTTTAAACGAAAACCATGTGAAGCACGGGTTCACACTAGTGATTATAATACATATACCATCATTAGCTTCTTGAGAAGTAATCTACTTATGTGTTCTCAAACACTATTTGCAATTGGTACATAATACTTTGCAGGTCTAGGTATACTTTGGTTTATAGTTTTACTAAAATTTCATAAAAAAGCTCTTTTCTTTTATTACTACCTAACCATTGCTACTTATGAATGTTTTATAAGTTCCAATATGTTATTGTATTGTAACGGCCTGCAAATCCGTACCCCTTTGAGCCGACAATATTATCCAACAGTTCAACTCAAAGTGGAGGCAAATACGAACCATTAGGGCTAAAAAAGAAAGAGGTAGAAGAAGAAATAGAAAGCACCGCCAGAATCTCACAAACGCAGCGGAGCAATATATGATAGATAAATGACCGATCTTTATACAAAAGAACTGTAATCATTTTATATATACATCATCAGAGTACATCAAAGCAAGAACACAACACTGGACAGTTATGATAACTTGTCCACATAGAAACTGATCATGCAGCATACACAACGGATAATACATCAAATACGTGTGATACGTCTCTCCATCCAGCTCGTCTTCTAAGCTCCACAGCATCCTTTCCTATATTCTATAATACTCAGTCTAACCCAAGCATTATAGTGAAATAACACCCGAGTCAGACTGGAAAACCAGCGTGAGAAAACACACCCAATTGGATTATTAAAGTTTTCAAAATTCTTTGAAATCAAAGGTATCTCGTAAGACCACGCCACAGATAAACATGTCGGGTTTTTACCCTATGATAACCAAAACATTTTTACCAAATCCGTCCGATATTATAATAGTGTTCATAGAAAGTAAAATAGAATCTAGTTGAAATGCTTCCATCTCACGTTTCAACAACAATTAGGCGCAATCAAAACCGTACATGCGCTTATTGGAGATTGGATTCCATACAATGGCAGGGCTACTAGGGTACCGCTTGTCAAAGTACCCGGTCTAGATCAGTGTTTCAAGGATCCACCCTGATCCCCTACAACACAACACCGGAGCTACCCATTACTGGATAGTCCAAATAAGATCACAACATGGTTGGGATCAGCAACCGCCCACACAGCCGAAATAAAGGGACATCTAGATAGGGATGACCTTACACTAATTGGTTGCTAGCCACTTAGCCTTGCTGCACCTCCTTTGTTTTAGCCATTTTTGGTTGATGAGGCTCGAGGCTATGCGTTACCTTTAAAGCACACATTCACTTAGAATGATTATCATCCACCTGACAATGTTCTGAAAGTATTCATCCATACAAGTCGGTTCCGGGTCCGAATAAAACCGAAGGCACTACTCTTACTACATCCATTTTGGAATCACCCTCAGGATTAGTAGCGATTAACCCTTGCACTTCACTGCTCCATCTTTGACTCCAAGCTCTTGTCTTCCTCACGAAAACTTTCAAGCTAGAATGAAGTGGTTTTCGGGACATTAATCCCGATCTCGGTCTCTTCGAAATGATCGGTGCATTGGCCAATATTGATAGTCAGTTATTTAACTATCATATAACATCCAAAAACAACCATCAGGCCTTAATAATTTTCCACATTATTTATTTCGAAATATCTTTGTAAGATATTTTTTACACTTCAACCCTTTGAAAATAGTTTTCAAATCACTTTTTCTCTCGTGGAAACCATTTCCACGCAATTGTTTTATTTCCACTAAAAATTGCCAAGTCTTAATATTTAGATTTTAAAATAATTTAAATCACTTTATCCAAAAATATATACTTAAAAACACTTAAATTAAAAACTACATAAAACACTTTATTTAAAATACTAGTTATGAAATTTTATAATAATTTCTTATGTTAAATTTAAACCAAAATTAATTTTAAAATAAAAGTTATTCTATAAGGCATTAAATATTAAATAATTATCTTTTAAATCGTAATACTAATTAAATGTGATAACCCGGAATTTTTGACATCTAATAATTGGATAATTAAATGATTTTTACTGTTGGGATACTAATTTTATTTCGTTGAACAAATAAAATTATGATAATTAAAAATATCTAGATATACATAAACAGATTAGAAGCTATAATAAATGTTGAATTATATATCTCTAGAAATGATAAATCTTATAGTAGATTAATAAATATAAAAATAGATATACGCAAACTTTATGATGTTGAAATTTTAAGTGTATATATATACAAGCATATAAGTGTGTGTGAGTGTGTGTGTATATGCCATGAGAAGTAAAATATAAGGAAGTTTGTAAAAGTGTGGATATATATAATATCAAAAATTCACATAAGATATTTCTAATTATAATATATATATATATATATATATATATATATATTATGATTAGGTTGCATTGATTTGAATTCAATGTAATAATTTTCAAAAGCTAGTTAAATTCTATATTTTAAAACATTAAAGATAAATATTTATTAATTTAAAATATAATAGTTTAAGCTTAAAATAGGATTAATAAAAGGTTTAATATATTTTCTTTTAAAATTATACATGAAATAGATATAGTTTGTATATATATAAATATAAAACACAAACATAAATAAATGATAATAATAAAAGCATAAATAAATAAATATAACATAAAGATTTGGACATTTGTAAGCTTGTGTATGCCATGCAAATGCAAATGGCAATATTTCTTTTCTTTTAAAACTAAATATAGATAATAATGAAATGAGAAACTAGGTTGTATACTTATTTCTCAATCCTTTCTTCTTTTCATTTTCCAAAACTAAAATGAACAAGAAAAATCAAAACTTTTTTCAAATTTCAACTGAGCTAAAGCTTAAAGTAGATTCAAATTCATCTCAACATAGAGTAAGATCAAAATCAGATCAAATCAAGCTTGCAGTTTCCAGATTTTCAAATCATTCTCTGTTCAACATTTTAAAGGTGAATAAACTAATTTTAAAAAAAGCTTAAATATGTTAAATCAAGATGCATGTGATAAATTTTTGAAGTGATGTTGTGAAAAATGTTTGCATGAATGTATAAAAATGCTTGCATGTCAATATATATGAAGATAATTGTGTGCATGTCTGTGTACAAATATGCATGCCTCTGTTCTAAGTTTTACAAGCTTTAAACAAGTTAAAATTTCAATTTCTCTTCCTCTAATCCTTTATAGGCTTTGATGTATAAAAAAATGTGTTTAAATTAATAAGATCTTAATTTTAAAAATGCCTTTAAGTATAATTAGAAAGTAGTTTTAACTAGAAGAAAGAAATACAGTAAAATTCAAAGCATGTCAAAATTTCAACTGATTTTTTTTGTTTCACTTATATAATCTAAATCGATTTCGAAAACCATGAATTTTAAAAATAAAATCAAGTTTTTTATGTAAGTTTTGATTGAGGAATCTTGGGTTGAACGGGAAGTGGATTTGGCTATTTCTGATGATCGGAGCAAGGGGAAGTGTCGAAGTTGTTGCTAGAGGTAGCTCAGAGGTTGAGGCACTCGGGAAAAATGGTCTCTAGATTTTCTAATCATCGTGATGGCAGCACGACGTCGTAGTATGGTTTTAAACCCAGGTTTGGTCGCTGTCGAATTCCAGGCTGCTGCATCGTCTTCAGAGCATCAAACTTGACCGGAGTAAGGAGGATGGAAGTGTGGGTCAAGGGCGAAGCTCTGGACACGGCGGCGAGGGTTTTGATGACCGAAGGTGGCAACTCGAGGTGGTTTTTGGGTGATCGGTTCGTTCCAGTGGGATTCGACAATGGTCGGAGCAGTGGCATTCGTCTAAGCACGTGAATGTGTGTTAGTAGTGTATCAGTGTTTAGGTAGTTGCTGTAGGATTTTAGTGTGAGATAGAGCTCGGGTGGGATCTCGGGGAAACATCGGGGTTGGATCGGGTTGTTCGCGTGTGTTTTAAGTATTGTAACAGTTCTTAAAATTTAAAACAAGCAAGTTTTAAAAAAAAGAAAAAAAAGAAGAAGTAAAGGGTCGGGAAAGATAGAGTTTTGCTCAAGTGATGGATCCAGATTTCTTTGGGCCTGGCCCGAGTGTGATTAGGAAGGGAATTGGTTTTTTTACCAAGGTTTTTAAAAGTTAAGATAAAACAAGTTTAAACAATTTCTTAACTAATTCTTTTAAATAATAATTGTTTTATTTAAGTTTCGGATTAGTTAAAGATTGTAAAATAATTTTTGTAAAATTAGTTTAGTTAAAGTATTTTATTATGTGTCCATTATTTATATTTAATTCTTAAGTTTATTTAAATAAAATTAAATATTGTAATAAAGTAATTAATTAAATATGGTAAAAAAATTTAATTATTAATTAACTTAAAGGTCTTAAGTTATTTCATCTGCTAATGATAAATTAATTCCAAAGTCTATTAAATAAACTTAAATGATAATTAAGTAAATAATTAAGATAAATGGGTTTATCTTTAATTAATTATGGTCTTAAGTAATTAAAGGATAATTAATTAATGTCAATAATTAAATAAAATAATAATAAATGGATTGTAATTAATTAACGTTAATTAAGCATGATTTAAAAGTAATTAATTTATTCTGTGTTAATTAAATTAAATTAATTAGAATGGTGTGACTAATTATCATGCTTATAGATGATTAAATTTTATTGAATGCTTGGATTGATTAATATCTCTAGTTTGATAATTTGTGATGTTTTGTGATAAGAAATGCCTGGGTTAAGCGGTTGATAAATGTGAGCCATTTATTTTGATAAGTTATCTGTGATGAAAATTGCTTATGAGTATGACGTTTTGAATTTAAAATTGAATTTTATTCACTTAAACAACTTGGCTTAAACGATGGCGATGGATTCGAAGAGTTTGGGGTCGGATATCAACAATATCTGAAAGCACTTCGATTAGTAATCTATAATTGTTTATAGATTTGATTTGTAAAATCAAATAGGCTGAAGTGGAATAAATTAAGCAAGCCATTTAGACTAAGTAGCGGCACTTAGATGTTACTTAAAATACCAATGGATTTGCATAATAAATATTTGACTATAACAAGGTAAGAACTCGTAGTGGGGTACGAGTTACCCTGGTTTTCAAAGACGTTGTATAACTTAAGTATTTCATATTAAATAGGTTTACTCACGCTGGTTTCCAGCCTGACTCGGGTGTTACATTACTGTAATGCTCGGGTCAGACCGAGTATTATAGATTTTCAGGTTAGGACGTTCTGGAGCTCAGGAGACTAACCGGTTGGCAGGGATGTATGGAGTATATTCCGCCGTGCATTAGATTTTTTACTGATTGTATTAAGAGACAAGTTGTTACAACTATCCAGTTAATTTGTGAATGGTTGTACTCTGATGTATAGTATGTAAATTAACATTTACAGCTTTTCTTAGTATAAATCCTATTATTTGATATTATATTTTGCTCCGCTGCGATTGTGAGATTCCGTGATGTTGTTTTCTACTTCTTCTTCTACCTCTTTTCTTCTTTACCCTAACAATCTGAGATTTTCGACGTTCGATTGCTCCGCACTTCTACGGTGAACGCATTAGTGTCCGAATTTCAAGGTTGAAAATTCCGAGCCGTTATATTTGGTATCAGAGCTGAAGGTTAAGCGAGAACCTTGGCTCTGGTGGGTTACTCATTAGAGATAGGGTCAGTAATACCCTAGAATGAGTTGACTGTATTATATATGAGGGCTTATTTATTATTTTCTTATTATGATTTTAAAAACGGTTTTAAAAGTGAATGATTTTTGTATAAGCTTATATTTTTGTGTGTAAAGCAATAATTTTTTTAATTATTATATTAAGGTAATTGGCTGTTGATTATTGGAATTAAATATAATAATAATAATTAAGTGGTAATAGAAATACAACCAAATAGGGATTTGGGTAAGGATTAACTATGAAGATAAGTTGAGCTAAAAATGGATTCAAAACTAAATTTAGAATCCTAGACAATTTAAAAGAATTTTCAAAGTATTGAAATAAGTTACCTTGATTTGATTTTCCAGTAAATGATTATGGAATATAAGGTGTATATGATATCTATATATGATAACTATTATTAAATGGGTATTGTATCTTAATAAAAGGATGTTTATTTTTCTAAAGGAAATAAATATGTATATATGTGGGATATACATAATATTAAAGTTGATTGGATATAAACACTGAGTGTTGAGTTTTGAATTTTCCCTGAATCCAAAGAGAAATAAGTTTTGAACTTATAAGTGGAAAGTAATATTGATGGAAAATTTAGATTGAATGGAGAATTCAAATTGAGTAAGGTTGACTAGATTAAATGAATTGAATTAAACTTAGGGGAAGTTAAATAAGTTTAGAACGAATAACCTGAATCGGGAATTTATAGATGAAACTGAGATTTAACTTAGGGAAGTTAAATGGGTTGATTGAAAAGGGAGTTATGTGTGATCTCAAAACAAGTTTGAGTTCAAGAAATGGGTAATGGATGCTATAGATAGTTGTTTTAAGTAATTTGGATGTTTATTTACTTTGATATATCCTGCTATCATCCTGTTGCTATTAATAATCTATGAAATTGTGAATTGAATTATTTTGAATGAATTAAGTAGTAGATTGAGATTATATATATATATATATCCATTACTGAAATTAAATGGGATTAAACTTTATTTTGAAACCATTTAAATGATTTTGATTTTTAGAGATAAAGATTGAACTTATGGAAATGGAATCACTTTGAACTCAAGGTTTAAATGTTAAAAATGAAGTTGCAAGCTGAAATTGTTTAAGATTTGGTTTCAAAAGTTTGAAGTTAACATTGGGTAATAAATTGGATTTCGAAGATTAAATTGTTTAAAAAGGATTTGAACTATTATTTGAACTTAGAAATAAGTTTATGTAAAAGTAAAGGTAATTTAAAATGGAATTTTGAAATTTGGACTCAGAATTAAATTGTTTAAAATTTTGGTTGTTAACTTAAAAGTAAAGGTCAATTTGATGTAAGGAATTGAATCAACATTTAAAAATTGAACTCAAATTTATATAATTCGAGATGGTTTAAAGTTGAGATTGGAATTGAATTAAATTCAAATGGAAAATTGAATTGAATTAATTAGAAGTGAGATTGAAGTTGAATAAGTTTATATTCAAATGGGAATTGATTTAAACCGAAATTGAATCAATTTAATGGGATGGGAAATTGATTGGAAGTGGAGATTGGGAAATCGAACCAGTTTGACTATGAAACTATTTTTAAAATAAAATTATTTTAATATAAACTGTTTTAAATCTATTTTTCCTAGCTATTTACTATACAACCCTTCTTTTTAAAACCCAAACTATCTTATACCTATTTTACATCTATTTTGGGAACTAACTACTATTTACAACTATTTTACAACTAATTACCATTTTAAAACTATTTTGTAACTATCTAACTATTCTACAACTATTTAACTATTTTACAACTATTTTATAATTACTTAACTATTCTAGTGCTATTTACAACTAATTACTATTTTACAACCACTTAACTATCTTAAACTATTCCAGCTATTTTCTAAATTCAAACTGGTCAGAGTAGAAACCGTTTATTTTTAAATACCAATTGAGATAAGAATTGAAATGATAATCCAAGTGGGAATTGAAGCAATTGCCAATAAGTGAATAGAAATCAAAATGAATGTGAATAAAAGAAAATTGATTTAGCTAATAATCAATGAAGATAAATACATAGGATGTACGTATATTATTCTATTTGCATAATGATTTGATCTGGATTCGAGCACAGAATTTCAAGATAGTATATCGATTCGAGTTAGGATTTTTCACTCGATTTTCGACGGCGAACCCTGGGTATGGATTTTTGATTGATTCTGGAAATTCTTTACCATAGTTTTGGCTATCCAAGGAGAATGACGGTTTCTGATCAAGAAACCAGGTCTGAGTCCGCACTAGGAAGTTGGGTGGACAATACTAGTTCGGAAGTGAAATTGTGTGATCGAGTGAGCGATCGGATTTAATATTGCGTACGGATGATATATGTACATCGTGCGTGCTTGAATGAAATAGATATTGAAAATTTTGAAAAGAAATATAAAAATGATTTTGAAATGGAATAGTATATATTGAGAAATATATGATGAATAAAAGTGGAAGTTGGATATCACTATAACTAAAACTCATTTTATACAAAGTAAGTAAGGTAGTAAACAACTTTATAAAAGAAATTAAAACTTGAATGTTTGATTTGGCATAAATAAAGTAATATATATATATATATATATATATATATATATATATATTTGTTATATATGATAAACTCCCCTTGTTGAATTTATAACCAAAAGAAATGATCTTTGAAAAATATTTGAAGTATAAAAAGGAACTTATATAAGTAGGAAGTGATCCAAGAGTATTTTGTTCTAGTTAAAAGAATAAACTTATGTATATATCTGCATATATGTAAATGATTTTATGAGAATGATTTTGGGAAAAAGGTTTTTGGAACCCATTGATTCTGAAGGCTTTTGATTTTTGGAAAAAAAATTAATTTTGGTTATTTAGAAAGACAAGTTTGGAAACTATTGATTTTGAGATATCAATTTTGTGTAAAAGGAGATTTATATGAGAATCATTGTTAGCACCAAAATTGGTCAATAACACCCATGGAAAGAGTCATGTAGAGAGATTAATGAAGAGCGTAAATTAGAACAGAAGAATAGTGTAACTCAATGTAAAAAGAACAACAAAAATGAGAACACTAGATTTATAGTGGTTTGGCGTAATTGCCTACGTCCACTTTGAGTTTAATCTTTATTACTTTCTCAATCACATGAATATAGATACAATCCGTAAACCAATCACTTGCATACAAGTTTGAATTAAAAAGAGGAGAGTATCAAAAATGGCAGGGTCTCCTTAGTGTTCTCGTAAAAGGTCCCTTTCACCGTGCCCCTGCCTTTCTATTTATAGACGAAGATGGGTTGGACTTCCCTCATGGGCTTAGGAACAAGGTACCTTAGCCCACAGTAGGTGACTTCTACGCATTGGGATAGGCATGCCGAAACATGTTGATTCCATCAAACCCTTATACCTTCAGGCTCTTCTTGGTAAAAATCTTGTCTAATGTTAATAATAATATCTTCAACTATCGTTTTGCAGCCGATCCAAGGTGCCGGATAACACTTTCCCCCAAAGTGTGTCGTGTGAAGCAACATGACACGCTTTGAATCAACGAGTATTCCTTGTTCATAGAAAAAAATCCATTATGTTTCCTAAATAGTCATTATTCTTCAATTTTATCCTCCCAAGGTGTTGTATCCTTCTTTGGTCATCATGACGCTTGGTCGATTCCTAATATTATAAATCCAGGGTTGTAGTTCATCAGTGGCCATCCGTGTCCGGTTTTACAGGGCCGGTAAGCTTCGGCTATTTGATCCAGCCTTTTCTTAATAACCTTAAGTGAGAATTCAATTCTCTGTTTATTTTAAGAAGTCAAACTTTTTTCAGATGTACACATGCATGTTCGGGTACATGTTCTTGCCATTGGCTCTCGGATGTGTTTTATATGCTTATAAGTCGTCACCAATTCCATCTAGTTTATTTGCAATTCAATTGCAATTCCTCGTTTCTGTTTTTTTTTGTGAAATAATGGTTGTAATCAGCCATTCGATGAGAGAGGACTTCAAGTTTTATATGGATGATGACCTTAGAGCAATAAGCAAGGGCGAACGGAGTACGGCCAGTCACGGACCCATGGGCAGTTCTATAAGCCCATAATGTTGTTGGAGTTCATACACCCATTTACCTCTAGCCTTTTCCAAAATTTTCTTCAGAACAGACTTTATGATTTTGTTCACAGCTTCAACCTATCCATTTGTAGTTATAATGGATCATGGAAGGTCATAAGGACAGATGACGTTATGTACAATGAAGTTGATTATTTTCTTCATCTTAGTCATAGTGAAAAGTTTTTCGTCTGCCCATTCAGTGAAGCAATCAACTGCTATGATGGCGTACTTCGCACCACCTTTAGGATTAGTAAGAAGATGATGTCAATGCCCCCAAATGGCAAACGGTTATGGACTAGCCATTTGAGTAATTTCCATCGACGGGGCTCCTAGATTTTTTGCAAACATCTTGAACTTGTCGCATTGTCTAACATGATCAACCGCATCTGGATTGATAGTTGGCCAGTAACACCCGTAACAGAGTATTTTCTTTATCAGGGCTTTCTCCATGATGTAATCGCCACATTCTTCTTCATAGACTTCGCTCAAGACTCATTTGATAACATCATGGGTGATACACCCAAGTATGGGAATGGATAAACTCATTTCTACACATGACTTCTTCTTGGATGATTTGGCATGAAGCTTTGAGGAGGATATGTCATTTTTCATTCCTCCGTTTGGTAAGAATTCCTCATTGTAGACAGTCTTTGATAGGAGTCAACCATGATCCCTTTTTTGGCTCTGTCTCCAAGATGTAGTCGATCTTCATCCGTCAATGCTTGGAATATTGAGTATTTCAACCGAAACAATGTATTTCCATTGCGTGTCCCTAAAACTAGCCAGCTTGGCCAGTGATTGGACCCTTTTCATTTTGTTTGCTGAGTATGTGTGTAATGATGTAATGCGTGAAGTCGACAAGTAGCTCTTCGACCTGGCCGAGATAAGGAGCAAGAAAATGCCCCCTACGATGATCAACTTCCTTAACTTTGCATACTACCTATCAAGAATCACAACATGTATGTAAAATTTCCACTCCAAATCCTCTAGCAAGCTTGAGGCTGGCGGTCGAGGCTTCATACTAAGCATCGTTGTTTGTTAAAGGGAAATCAAGTTCAGGACGTAGCAGATCGATCGTTCCTCGGGAGTCATTAACATGACTCATGCGCTATAATACTGATCTCTGGATGCTCCATCCATGTACATTTTCCATCTGTTGGTTGGTTCGCTACTACTCTTTAAGTAGTCATCTGATGCAGTGAATTCGGGTGTGAGGTCTGCTAATTTCTATCCTTGGACAACCCTTCAAGGGAAATAAGTGATATTGAATTGGCTTAGTTTGATATTCTATTTAAGTAGTTTTTCAAACGTCTCAGGTCATTGTATGCCCGGTTGCAACAACTAGTAGGCATAGACGTTGATGGGGTGAGCCCAAAAGTAAGAGTGGAGGTTTCATGATGAAATCAATAGACATTGCGCTAGCATTTGTAGCTTTGGGTCGATATCCAATGCATGGCTTGCGATAGTTGGTGAAATCGCACATGCATGTCAAAATGTGTCTAAGGGAACATATCATCATTTATTCAGAAAAATCCAACTAATTCTTTTATCATCATTGCACTTGTTGAGATCCGATATTCAGCACCGGATTCTTTGAGTTCAGATGTAACTATTTTGCATAACATTCAATGTGAAATACAGTTGGGATGATCAATGTTAATGGTTACTCTGGTCAAATCCTGGAGTCTTTTCATGAGTTATTAAGTCTAATAGTGAAGGACTATGATGCCCTAATCGATCATCAGCAAATGGCTAAAGATCAGGCTTAATAGCACGTTGAAGGAAATGTTGAGTTGGGGTCAGCCTCGAGTTGTGTGCATCTGTATAGCTGGATCTTGCTATGAGCTTGAATTTGTTTGTATATTCGAGTAACGCACTTTCTATTCAATGCATTCATGACCCTTTACCCGTCCTTCGGGTTGGAGTGGTAGTCAGTTGCCCATGAGCTAAGGTATTGATTTAATGATTCTATCTCTAGGCATTCTTTCGGTCATAGCCTCGAGTAGCTGTAAGCACTATTTATAAGTTTTAACATTAAGCTATTGCAAGTAGTCTTTGGATGGCCATGCGTCTGCTCCTAGTCTCAAGTTGAAAAATGCACTGCATGGATGGTTGAGTCTCTCCCTAGCTATGTTTATATTCCCACCTAAACTCCAAAGACATAGAGTTGATTGGTGAATAGTCGGTTTACATTCATCTTTCTTCTTGCTCATTCCCTAGGTCTGTGGTATATACCATTAAGTAGGAAGACCAGCCATGCCCACTTTAGCTTTACTCTCTTTCCCATTGAATCATGGGATTAGGTAAGCTGATGGGAGGTTGGGTCTCGCCTATCTTGGATTGTATTATGGTTTTTCATTCCAAGAGGAATACTTCGATGCCTCATCAATTTCAGGGCGTAATTGGACATTGGATAGTCAGCCATGTCCACTTTGGTTCATGTTTTGTAATCAGATCTCGAGGTAAAGCTGGCACAAATGATGTCGGGTCATGCTCATCCAGTTTCATACCCCTCCTGATGGATCGAAGGAGGGTACTAGAGAATTTTTGACCAAGTCATCATGGTTTACCATCCTTTCCATACTTTGGAGGTCATAGTTTTTCAAGGAATATCCGAGGCACATTCGTATGTGCTTGGTACGGATTGGTATTGACCCTCGATCTGAGGTATGATATAGTCGGTCGCCCGTATCTTTCGATGTCGTTTCAATTGGTTCTATATGAGGCCTCCCTGTAGTCGTTGCCTTAAGTTGTAATTAATGGCAAGCTTGAGCTATAGTAAGCTATCGTATTCATCTTTTAGAGATTTGTACTCCTGCTCCCAGCATTGATTTGGCCAGGCCACTAGTTGGATAGTCGAACTTGATCCTTAGCGAGTTAATAATCCTCCTTTCGATTTCAGGCCGAAAGTTTGCGAAAAAGAGAACAATTGGAATCCACTCGTCTATTTATCGATGTTTATACACCACTATGTATTCTGGTGACTTAGTGTTATTCTCACTCTAGTCGACTCGTGCCCAATTTGTGTTCATGTTTCGGTCCACGCTCTGGGGACTTGGAGATTTGTCGAACGGTTTATGCTATATTTCACAGTTTTGAATGTAGAGATTTTCGTCAATTCTTTTGTACTCTAGTCCTCACTTTGGGAACTTAGAGTACTCTAGTTCGTTTCAAAAACTTAGATATTTTTCTAAAGTCTTTATACTCTAGTCCGCACTCTGGGGACTTGGAGATTTGTCGAACGGATTAAGCTATATTCCATAGTTTGGGACGTAGATATTTTCATCAATTCGTTTATACTCTAGTCCTCACTCTAGGGACTTAGAGTACTCTAGTTCGCTTCAGGAACTTAGATATTTTTCTAAAGTCATTTATACTCTAGTTCGCAGTCTGGGGATTTAGAGGTTTTTAAGTCTTTTATACTCTAGTTCGTGCTCAGGGGACTTAGAGTACTCTAGTCCGCACTCTGGGGACTTAGAGATTTTTGAGTCGTTTATACTTTCGTCTGCACTCAGGGAACTTAGAGTACTCTAGTCCGTACTCTGGGGACTTAGAGGTTTTTAAGTCGTTTATACTCTAGTTTGCACTCAGGGGACTTAGAATACTCTAGTCCGCTCTCTGGGGACGTAGCGGTTTTTTAGTCGTTTATACTCTAGTCCGCACTCAGGGGACTTAGAGTACTCTAGTCCGCAAACTTTAGGGACGTAGAGGTTTTTAAGTCCTTTATACTCTAGTCAGCACTCGGGGGACTTAGAGTACTCTAGTCCGAACTCTGGGACGTAGAGACTTTTAAGTCGTTTATACTCTAGTCCGCATTCAGGGGACTTAGAGTACTCTAGTCCACACTTTGGGGACGTAGAGGTTTTTAAGTCGTTTATACTCTAGTCCGCACTCAGGGGACATAGATTAATCTAGTCTGCACTCTTGGGATGTAGAGGTTTTTAAGTCGTTTATAATCTAGTCCACACTTAGGGGACTTAGAGCGGTCTAGTCCACACTCTGGGGACTTAGAGGTTTTTAAGTCATTTATACTCTAGTCCGCACTAAGGGGACTTAGAGTACTCTAGTCCGCACTCTGGGGATATAGAGGTTTTTAAGCCGTTTACACTCTAGTCCCACTCAGAGGACTTAGAGTACTCTCGTCCTCACTCTGGGGACTTAGAGGTTTTTAAGTCGTTTATAATCTAGTCCGCACTTAGGAGACTTAGAGTACTCTAGTCCGCACTATGGGGACTTAGAGGTTTTTAGGTTGTTTATACTCTTGTTCGCACTCATGGGACTTAGAGTACCCTAGTCCACACTCTGGTGACTTAGAGGTTTTTAGGTCGTTTATACTCTAGTCCGCACATAGGGGACTTAGAGTACTCTAGTCCGCTCCAGGGACTTAGATGTTTTTATTGAGAGCAGTCGTATTTCCACTCTTTAATTTATATTTCATTTACCATATCGAGGCTAATGTCGTCGAATGAACGATTGACCCACTTTTGCTTATGGAATGGGATTCTGCCCCCAGCATGAGGGACAAAACTTGAAAATGGACGGTCGATTCTCCACCGCTTGATAATTATAGCTCCTCCAATCAAGTCAAGGAAGAAGGTATATGACAGATGGATAGATCACATCCATGCTTGGTTAGATAGTCAAATCTCACACAATTTTCTTCGTATCACTTTCAAGAAAATAAGGATAACGGATTATTGAGTAGACAAAGCAAGTTGCATGTGTTTCAATGTGCAGTCATGTCCATGTATTGAGAGTGATGGTTGCCATCACAGCTACTCCATCACAGCTACTCCAAGTCAGGTTTTAGAACAACCTATTGTGCTCAAGGTAGGATTTGATGTGTAGATAATTAAATCACATCTACTGTAGATAGATCTCGGTGTCACTGAGCTTCAGGAGAGGCATTTTTATTTTGTTGAACTTTTTTTATGGCTCGATTTGAGTGGATGATCGGGCCATATTCATTTCAAGCCTTGCTTAGGGCTTCAAATCAAATGTGGAGGTCAACGAATGAACAATTAGTCGGGTTCACTTTCTATTGGGCTCTGATCGTGATGAGCTTTTCAATCTCTAGCCCACAGCCCCAAAGCAAAGGCATATGGTTGATGGTGAGCGGTCGAATCATGCTCGTCTTGATGAAACTCCACAGGCCTGAACATGGTTTGCGTGGATTGGTTGGTGGCCAAATCTGAATACTTGGTCACCTGCATCATTTTGAAAGTAGTTTAGTTCAAGTTAGTCATAGTTCATAGAACAATTGAAATAGAAATAGAATTGGAAATAGTTCAAAAAAGATTGGGATAAATCTCATTAATAAGTGAAGCAGCATCGTGTGCTCACTATTGGACTTTGCCCTTGATCCTTTCAAAGGGATGTCAGCCGTCAGCAGTCCAATTGATAATCATATCCCTTTATTAATAGGCATCGGATGTTCGCTACCCGCCATTCTGTAGGACTTGTACATACTATTGAAACTTTCCTTTCCAGATCGGCTTTTCGATTACAACTCGGAATTGTTTGTAATTGCCCGTGTTAGGATCAGTGAGCATCTTGGAATATACAACATTCCCCTGATTTTCTTAGACTTTGGTGTAATCTCTCAAGGTTGGTTCCAGTACCACTCTGAGTTGTGAGTCTTCAAGTAGAGGTTGTTAATTGAATCTTTCAAAGAGCATATGAGTCTAATTTTCAGATCTTGTTTTGTCTACTGGAATCAGTGTCCTCAGCCAACGGGCCTGCATTGTTATTTTTCCTAGTCTACTCCACTCCTCCTCACTTTGGTTCTAATTCATTTTGTAATAGAAACAATCCATGGTCGTAGGAGGATCTCCAGCTAACAAGCTGCCAAAATATATCTGGAGGTCGACTCTCCTCAAACGCGATCAGTATGACATCCTTTATAGCATTTGGAATAAGTTGCTTAGAGCCAAACGTTGGTCTTCTTGGAGTCACTAAATTTGAAGTGCTAGGTCAGTGAAGAATGGTGCTTGGAGTCATCTGTGGCATACTCCTAGAGTCATATCATCTACATTCTCCAACCTTTGGGAGTATCGTTTGAGTAGCGGTTGCTTGTCCATTCCCTTGTTGTCGTTCAGAAGCTGTCGCTAGATTGTCTATACCCTGGTCGATCATGGGATGTAAGGGTAGTGAATGGAATGTTCCTATATTAAGTTGAGTTTTGAATTCATTAACTAAAATTTGGGTCGTACCCGATTTTTTTTTAAAATAAGGGACGTATAAGAGACCGGTGTAACTTAAGTTTGGATCGGCCGGGATGCCGCTCGGCATAGGAATGTGGCTCGGCTTGGATGCCGCTCGGCATAGGCATGTGGCTCGGCCTGGATGTCGCTCGGCATATGAATGCGGCTCGGCCTGGATGCCGCTCGGCATAGGAATGCGGCTCGGCCTGGATGCCGCTCGGCATAGGCATATGGCTCAGCCTGGATGCCTTCGGGGTACTCTCACTCGGCATGCGCTTGGTCGCTCGCCATGCACTCGCTCGGCATGCACTGGGTTACTTGGCATGCACTGGGTCACTCGGTGTACTCCCGCTAGGCATGCTCTCGCTCGGCATGCACTTGGTCGCTCGGCATACTCTCTCTCTCGACAAGCATTGTCACTAGGCATACACTCTTGCTCGGCATACACTCTCGCTCGGCATACACTGTCGCTCGGCATACAACCTGGGTCGGTTGGTTTCCCATCGCTCGACATGCAATCTGGGTCGCTCGGCATACTCTCGCTCGGCATGCACTATCGCTCGACATGCAATCTGGGTTGCTCGGCATACTCTCGCTCGGCATGCACTGTCGCTCGTCATACACTTTCGCTCAGCATACACCGTGTAACGATCCCAGATTTTTACTAAGTTAAATTGTTAATTCATTTAATTTTTGAATAAAAATGGTGAAATTAATTGGTAATTAATATAAGATTCTGGTTAAATTATGAATTAATTTGGATATTTGAAAATAAACATGTATATAAAATAGATTGAAAATAGAATTTGAAATTGGGATGTAAATTTAAATATCTTAGAAGATAAATTTGTATTTTGGATATGATTAAATTAGATGTGCCTTTGTTTATACAAATGAATCTTTTGGAAGTTATATTTTGAAATCGATATAAAATAATTTTCGAAGGAATGTTTAAAGTTAAATTCTATATTTTATAATGTATCATATGTGTGTTTATTTTATTAAAGTGCAATTAAGTTTTGAAAACGATTTCTTTAAAAGTTAAATATCTATAAATAATAAATGAATACAAAATGTAAAAATAAGACAATAAGAATTTAAGTTAGAAATACATATTTAAATTAGAAATAGAAATAGATATATATAAAAGATGAATTAAAATATAAAGTAAATACATTAGATAAATTCTAATATCATGTTAACTATGGGATTTTATTTATATTACAAAGCAACAAGGCTAAAGACAAGAAATTTTTTATACATTCAACCACATTCAAACAAAATAGAACGTGTATGCAAGACAAAATAATTATGTACAAACAAATAAAATATAATTATGCTCAAATATGAAACAAGTAAACATGTAGATGAAAGGCTTGCATAAGAAGACATAAAAAAGAAAATAAAAACAAGACAAATAACATTAATGCAAGCCACCACAATATCACCTCAGCCGAAATCTTGTTTGGTTAAAGTAAGAAAAGAAAACAAAATCTTTAGTCAACATAAAACAAGAAAAAAATCTCTGACCTTTTTGTACAAACAAGAATGATATAGCCTGTAAACTTCTTTTATATATATCAAACCTTTTCATTTCAGTTTCGATCAAGCAAAAGTCAAGAAACTAAAGTAGGCTTTATCTTTAACTTTAAAACAGAAATTCAATTTAAAACAGCAATTCAATCAATTAAAACCAAAGACCAAAAAGAAGACTTCAGCTTGCAATTTCAAGCCTGATTCATCATAAATGAAACTATGTTCATTCTAGAAGACAACTGTGAGTAACATTTTTTTTAAGAACTGGATTGGTTGCTTATATATCTAGAAAATGTTTATGTTGTGCATATAGAAATTATTCACGTGTTTAAATGTAAATTTATGATGTATACATGCCTGATGTCTTTGTGATATGCCTGTTCTTAGTTTTTAAGCTCAGATTTTAATCAAAATCCATTATCCCTTGAATCAATCTCTGTTAGGACTTAGGATGCAAACAAAACTTGCTTATGTAGGTGAAACTTGATGGGGGGTTCTCGCTTTTTGTTTGGTGGCGAGCAAGAGACTCTTACCCTTACACGTCCTCTTTAAGGGGTTTGCTAGCCGTAAGGTGTGATAGTTGAAAGGCTGGCCGTAAAACCAAGTTTAGGGTACCATTGTATGCCACGACAGGGCTGGGATGATTGAAAAGCCTACCAGTCGAGATTGGCCGCTGTCGATGGTTGAAAAGCCTAGACCATCACATTTGGTATCAGAGCTGAGGGTTAAAACTTTAGCTTAGGAGTATAACACATTAAGTAACTCATTAGAGATAGAGTGAAATATACCCTAGAATGAGTATATCCCTAAGATATCTGTTCGAATGCCTCAATAAATTATCTTACTATTCACTGATAGTAAGTATGAGTGCAAGAAGAGAACGAGATAGGGGACAGGAAAGTACCACTATAAATGGTCAATACCCTGCAATAGCGGAAACAACTTTCTCTATCAATTTCCTTTGATTTGTTTCCAATTTCTTTTATTTGCTTCGTGGCAGCTGCAAGGAGAAGCCTCAACGTGATGGTAGCCCAACGAATCATTGTAGAAAATCCTTACTTCGTATCTTCATCGGTTCCTTATCAGTTTTTCCGTTTAAACTTTAATGAATCGGAAATTTTAAATTGAGTTAAATTGGTTGATAGAGTATGAAGCTAAATTTGAATTGTATCGATAAAATGATATCGGTTAAAACAAATTTGGAATTCTATTATAATGTCTTGTGTGGATCGAAGTCCGATAATCGATAAGAGACAAGTTGGTATATACTTTGGGGTGTTCCGACCTAAATTGGAATCCATATCTAGTGTTTGAAAATTGTAGAGATTGAATCAATCTATCTATTCTTTGGGGTTCGATATATTCTATGGATGGTTAGTTATCCTTCAAACTAACCAGTGCCCCTGCATATTCGTAGATCTGGTAACCCGAGTATCTTGTGAAAAAAAATTGTATGAGTTTGTTCTCATATTGTCGATATTCTTATTTGGTAAATCAAATACAGAATAGATACCCAGTTTGACCTGGAAAACTGTTTCTCTATCTTTGTGTATCTATCTTTGTTGTTTTTGTGCCTGCAAATTTCGAAGACGAAATTTCTTAAGGGGGAATCTGTAACGATCCCGGATTTTTACTAAGTTTAAATTACTAATTAATTTAATTTTTGAATAAAAATGGTGAAATTAATTGGTAATTAATATAAGATTCTGGTTAAATTATGAATTAATTGAGAATTAATTTGGATATTTGAAAATAAACATGTATATAAAATAGATTGAAAATAGAATTTGAAATTGGGATGTAAATTTAAATATCTTAGAAAATAAATTTGTATTTGTATTTTGGACATGATTAAATTAGATGTGCCTTTGTTTATACAAATGAATCTTTTGGAAGTTATATTTTGAAATCGATATAAAATAATTTTCAAAGGAATGTTTAAAGTTAAATTCTATATTTCATAATGTATCATATGTGTGTTTATTTTATTAAAGTATAATTAAGTTTTAAAAACGGTTTCTTTAAAATTTAAATATCTATAAATAATAAATGAATGCAAAATGTAAGAATAAGACAATAAGCATTTAAGTTAGAAATACATATTTAAATTAGAAACAGAAATAGATATATATAAAAGATGAATTAAAATATAAAGTAAATACATTAGACAAATTCTAATATCATGTTAACTATAGGATTTTATTTATATTACAAAGCAACAAGACTAAAGATAAGAATTTTTTTATACATTCAACTACATTCAAACAAAATAGAATGTGTATGCAAGACAAAATAATTATGTATAAACAAATAAAATATAAATATGCTCAAATATGAAACAAGTAAATATGTAGATGAAAGGCTTGCATAAGAAGACTTAAAAATAAAAATAAAAACAAGACAAATAACATTAATGCAAGCCACCACAATATCATCTCAGCTGAAATCTTGTTTGGTTAAAGTAAGAAAAGAAAAAATAAATCTTTAGTCAACATAAAACAAGAAAAAAATCTCTGACCTTTTTGTACAAACAAGAATGATATAGCATGTAAACTTCTTTTATATATATCAAACTTTTGCATTTCAGTTTCGATCAAGCAAAAGTCAAGAAACTAAAGTAGGCTTCATCCTTAACTTTAAAACAGAAATTCAATTTAAAACAGCAATTCATTCAATTAAAACTAGAGACCAAAAAGAAGACTTCAGCTTGCAATTTCAAGCCCGTTTCATCATAAATGAAACTCTGTTCATTCTGGAAGACAACTGTGAGTAGCATCACTTTAAACAATTTAAAAATATGAATCTGTTACAAGTTATATTAGTGATAAGTATATATGAATATATACATGAATTCTCTGTATATATTGGTTGATGGGTGTACAGGCTGTTGTTTATGTTATATATATGTCCTCTATTTAAATTCTAAGCACAAGATTATTAATTCAAAAATCTTTTCCTCTTGTTCTACTAATTGTTTGGATATGGGTTAAAACATAATTTGTTTGTTATAGTATGTATTAAAGTTTTAAAGAAATTTTTTATTTATTTGAGTTAAGACAACTTAGAATTTTCTCAGAAAAGCAAGAAAACTGAATACAACTTCTAATGAGTCAAAATTCAAAATTACGAATTCAGGTATGTAATCTGAATTCGTATGCTATAACATGATTTTTAAAGTTAAAATCACAATTTTTAGGTTAAGGAATGAAGAGCAGTTTGGGTTTGTTTGAATCATGTACTTTTGATCGTCACGTTTGATCTTGATGGCCGGAGTGGTCGAGCTTCCTCCTGGAGGTGGAGGAGTGATCAGGGGTTGTAGGAAAAATACTGTAGTGGTGAGTAGATGAACATGGTGGCGGCGGGAGCGTTTGAAATTTTTAAACCTAGTTTTGACGTGTGCTTGTATTTGGGTTCGTTCGTCGTCGGTGATCGATCGATCGCAACGTGCTTTTGGGGATTGGTAGAGGGGTGGTAGTCGAAGTCGTAGCCAGAGTTGTAGACCTTCAGGTGGTCGGAGCTGCGAGGAAGAAGCGTCGACAGGTTGGGTGGTGATGGGCTTTGTTATATCCAGTTTTGGGTTGTGAACTCGTTTTCAAATTCGAGAAGATGGCGACGTTCTGATGGTCGGGGAATGGTGAGTGGGTGATCGTCGAGTTTCTCGAGGAAGTGGTGACGACTGGAGAAGATCGTCGGCGTCGTGCACGTACACCGTACATTGTTCTGGAATGTGGAAGTTTTCCTTTGTATTTGGTGGAAGCAGGGATGAACTCGCGTATTTGACTCGAGTAGTTCGAGTGTTTTACTTGAAGATTTCCAGTGTTTGACTCGAAGCAGAATTAAATGGGCTCTGGACAATGTTTTAGCAGGTTTAAAAAAAAGAACATGTTCTGTTTTTGCTAATTTAAACTAAATTTTAAATTTTAAAACAAGGTCTAAAATGAGTTTTAGAATCAAAGTTTAATTGTAAATTCCAGTTTAGTTTGAAACTTAAGTTGGGGATAAATAAAGTTTTTAAAATTTAAACTTGTTTATATAACTTTAAAGTATTTAAAGGATGAAAAAGAATTTAAATTTAAAAATGGAATTTTAAATGTAAAGGAAGAATTGAAACAAAGACTTAATCAGAATTTTGAAACCTGGACTTAAGTTTAAATTTGAAATTAAGATTTTAAAATAAAATAAGCTTTATAAATTGAAATGTTTAAAAGTTTAAAATGTTTAAGTATACTTTAATTTGTGAACTTAAGGGGAATTTGATTTCAACTCTTTTAAATTCCTTTATAACAAATGTGAGACTTTAAAATGTGAAGTTGAAGTTTAAAAACAATGGTTTTAAACTTTATTGAAGATAAATTGGTATTCATTTTAAATCAAAAAATTAAAATGAAATTAAAAGTAAATTTAGAAGTAAGTTGTTTTTAATATATTTGTGAGTGTTAATTAAATCATTATGAGTTTTACTTTTAAGTAAACAAAGATTGAATGATTTGTAATTCATTAACTATTAAGTTAAGTAGAATGGATAATTAATGTTTTGTATTAATTAACTTAGTAATTACAAGTTTAAATTTATTAATTAAAGTTAAGTTAAGTCAATTTAATTAAGGAATAATTAAATTATATTTAAGAATGAATTAAGTTACAATTAACACTTAATTAATTAAATAATTAGGATAAATTAATGAGTTATTAATGGTTAATCAATTTTAATTAATGATGATTAATGTAAGTAATTTCTTTAACAAAGTAATTAAAGAATTGTCATTTGTTGATGAAGGTCATTAACTAAGATTATTTAAATAATTAATCAATATGATTATTTTTAATAATTAATTAGATTAATTGATTAATGATAATCATTTATGAAATTATGTAAGTGTAGTTACTTTATGAAAGTAATTAAGACATTAATTGCTCATTGTAATTAATTGAGTTTAGTTTAATTAATTTAAGTTAATTGTCAAATATTGTGTACTGGATTGATATTTCTTTTGTGATTGTGATGCTATGTAATGTGAATTGCTTTGTGCTGAACTGTGATTTGTGATTTGTTTCTATGTGTACGTGAAAACCCTTTTTGCCCGTAAAACGGCATTTAAATTTCAATACGACAGGGAGTCGGATTCCAGTTGGTTATCCGAAACCCACATCGAATCGTAATGGTAAATCTTTGTGATTGATTAATTTACTTTATCTGTGAATCTGTGATGATTGATGATGTTGCACTATTGTGTAAAACCCCTGGACTACACCATACACACACAATATGGATTGCACGTGGAAATTAGTTAAGTCGCAGATTTTTGAAATAGTTTTGAATTTGAATTTTAAATTCAAATAGTTTGAAAATGGATTGGGATTGAAGTAAAAAAAAATTGAAAAGGAATTTCAAATTATAAATTTATTTTTGAATAACATGATTAAGCCTTGAGTTTAAATAATTTGATTTAAATTTAAATTCAAAAATTTGAAACTGAATTCTATGATTCGAAACTAGGGATTAAAGATGTTATACAAGTTATATATGTGTTAAACCATTTTAAAGATATTGATTTGGGAATTTGAATTTAAATTCAAAGGCTTTAACTCGTGCGAATAAAATTGGATCCTTCAACGAAAATTATTTGTTTTCAAATAATAAAAGCTTTCACAAAAGAAATGAACTTCCAATTTGTATTAAAAGGATTTCTAGTTTGAAATGAAAATGATTTCCAAGTTATGGAAACGGTTTGAAAGCTATAAGTTAAATCCTTGTTATAAAGATTGGATGAGTTAATCCAATTGAAATGGAAATTGTTTGAAATCCGTAAATGGATCTTTGTGAAACTGGGTGAACTTTGTGAAACGAATCTTTTTGTTTAAAGATTTGAAATGGTAATTTGTTTAACCATTTGAGGAATTTTTTTGGTTTTCTTTGAAGTTGTGACTTAACTGAAATCTCATATTCGTATATTTTTAAATATTGCGCTCATTATTCGGTTTAGCTGGGAGAGGACCTTGTGTCATATAACCCATTCCGAATAGTGATACGACATTATAGATTGCATTGAAGACCGGCGTTGAAGACCGGGCATTAGTGAGGGCGGGTATTTCTGAGAACGATAGGATAACCTATCGATTGACTGTGCACTGAGTTGCTCCGGTATAGAGTTCTCCCTAAGTGATGGGAAGTCTGATCGAGATTGTAAATACCCGGATTTGCAAGGGCTTCTTCGGAAGTGCCTTCGGTTCTGTTCGAACCCGGGACAGACTTGTATGGTTGTATATCTGACACTACACTTTGAGATATAAAGCCGATTTCATTCAAATACATATCTGTTAGTGGCGGATAATTTATTCTCTTAGCTTAACACCATTCTCTGAGACGTACGAGCTCAGAGGTTATGTAGTTGAAGGTTATTTGTGATATACTCCCAATTTGGTAGTGTGGCATGCTGAGTGCTGCTGTGTGTTGATGATCATTTGTTGATCATTTGTGATCTAAGCATGGATTTAGTGTAAAGCGTATCTTTATGGACGAGAATGCATCAGGACTTCATACCCCGGAAATGGTCTAAACAGGAAAGATGCGGCAAGGTTATGAGGGTCGCGCCCTTTAGGGTGTGTCATTCCCTTCTGGTAAAAGGTAGTATCATGATATGGAGCCTAGATATTTACCTATGTGATGGCTTCAATCTCATTTACTGTGTGGTTGTTGCTTTGTGGTTTAGAGGCGCCTTGGATAAAGGTCCCAAAGGACCGGGGGATGGCATGCTTGTGTAGTAGTTACCTAGTTACAGAGGCAACCCGGCCTTGTGTTGGCAGAGAGCTGCTTAAGCTCTCGGGACGTCCCACCAGAGGCGTACCCATGGACATTAGGAAGTTCCTTAGCCTGACCATTTGTTGGAAATCTAAACAAAACAATACGCGCCTTGTACGGTTTTAGTTGTAGAACCTGCCATTTACTTATGGTGGCGCCACACTGTTTAGATGGTAGCTATAGTAGGCATAGTACAGAATGTCTATGCTGGCTAAGATTAATATTCTACTTTCGAAATGGTTTTTCTACACTATGCACTAATAATAATTTTGAAAAGATTTTTATCGTATCAAGCATGTTTGACTATCATAAGGAGAAATCTCCTCCAATTCTGCGTTTGCATTGTGTGTGTGGCGGGAGGCCTTATAGTAGTTTCATTTTCCAAAAACATATCGGATTTTCTTTATAAATCTTGTTTATTTAAAAGATAAACTGTTTTGTTACTTATACCAGTCTGACGACTGACTCAGAGTTTATTGTTCCTTTCCTAAACTCTGGGTGACCATAATTTTTCCACACGGGCAGTCTAGAGTTGGGTTTTTCAAATAGTTAGATTAGTAGATTATCTAGAGTTAGTTCAGTCTTTAGATCAGGACTGCACTTGCTTATCTTTGTGCATCGTTATTGGGAGTTTGAGCTATTTTTGGATTAGTGCCTTGGAGATGGGGATTACCGATACTGGAGTTCTCTTGAAGACTATATTGGATTTATTGTTCCGCTATTGGTGTTATCATTTTCTTTCCGATGTGTCTTTTATCTCTGATAGTATTGATATCTACTGTATCATCCTATAGTGTCATATTATATCAGATATTGTATCTGTCATTGTATCAATGTTGTATATTGATATTTATTTCTTCCGCTATGTTGTACTTAATGGTGTTATAAGCTCCGGCGAACCAGATTCGACGTTTGGATCTACGACATTTGAATATGAGTGTCGTATTCAGTGTCGATTTTCGAAGGTCGAGTCAGGGCCGTTACACACTGTCGCTCGGCATACAACCTGGGTCGGTCAGTTTCCCCTCGCTCGGCATACACTTTCGCTCGGCATGCAATCTGGGTCGCTCGCTATAACCTCGCTTGGAATACTCTCGCTCGGCATATGCCTTTTCAGGGGCGATCGGCGTACACTTTTTCTAGGGCGATCGGTTGTGCCTTTAGAGGAGGGTCGGCCTTCATTCAACTTGAGTGCAGATTTCAACATCCAATCACCAGATCTTACGTACATCAGTAAAACCAATCTACGGCTATCATCTTCCTTTATATTTCTTTCAAATCTTACTAAAATAGGAAGTTTTCTAGTAAACAATTGGATCTATCTTGTGAATATGGAAATCCACTAGTAGACGATGGGATCCAATCGAGTTGAGAATTCAATTCTCAGTGAAAGTACCAAAATGTTAGCACCAAAATTGGTCACTAACACCCGTGGAAAGTGTTATGTAGAGAGATTAAGGAAGAGCGTAAACTAGAATAGAAGAATAGTGTAACTCAATGCAAAAAGAACAAAAATGAGAAAACCAGATTTATAGTGGTTCGGCGTAATTGACTACGTCTACATTGAGTTTAATCTTTATTGCTTTCTCAATCACATGAATACGGATACAATCCGTAAACCAATCACTTACATACAAGTTTGAATTAAAAAGAGGAGAGTATCAAAAATGGCAGGGTCTCCCCAGTGTTCTCCCAAAAGGTCCCTTTCACTGTACCCCTGCCCTTCTATTTATAGACGAAGATGGGTTGGACTTCCCTCATGGGCTTAGGAACAAGGTACCTCAGCCCACAGTAGGTGACTTCCACGCACTGGGCTAGGCATGCCGAAACATGTCAATTGGATCAAACCCTTATACCTTCAGGCTCTTCATGATAAGAATCTTGTCTAGTGCTAATAATAATATCTTCAACTGTCATTTTGCAATCGGCCTAAGGTGCCAGATAACAATCATATAAATAGCATGATTTGAAAGATACTATTTATGTATAGTATAAAATGTTTTGAGAATGCTATAGGGAAAAAGACTCTCCCATTAGAGTTGAAACTTCTAGTAGGAGATCCACGGGGTGGTTCTGCCTTGAGCCCTAAGGGGTTTCTAAATTTGATCCTAAGAGGATGTTTGGACAAACTGAAGTTCCTGAAGATTGTGGTTGGGGTAGTGAAAGAAGAGGGCGCTAATGCCTACAGAGACATTGGGTTATGCTGTGACGATAGTGTAACTCGGTGTACCTGCGATCTACTGTGCATCATAGTGGAAGTCGAGGGGCAGCGATTACCTAAGGTCTACGTTTGATTTCGCTGGGAGAGCAACGTAACATCAGTAGACTGCGATCTATGAAGACATAGCAGAAGTCATGTGGCAGTGAGTGCCTACAAGCTACATTGGGACTCAACTGATGTAGTCCGCGATCTATGTGGGTGTCATGAAGTTTCATTTGGCCGCGAAATTCGAGGGCGCTGATGCCTACAATTACATGGTTTTAGTCATGATGGCAGCGTAACCTTGGGTGTAGCTGCAATCTGTGGTGGGTCCATGGTGTAATCGAGGGGCGCGGATGCCTACAGTTTTCTATGGTTTTGCCTTGATGTCGACGTAATCATCGGGTTAACTGCGACCATGGAGGGGGTGATGATTTCCAGAGAATTCTCACCAAAAACAATTTCTATATTTTTACAAAGATATTTTCCAAGTATTTTCATTGGGTGTTGAAAACGGGTTTACCAAGTACTTATAGATTTTCAGTCCTACGCCAGATCAACATATGGCCGAATTTCTATGAGAAGAAGGATGGACTTGTTGAGACATCGAGTTATAAAAAGTATTTTATAAAGCTATTTTGGCAATATTATGTAGATTTTAAAAGTGTGTTAAATTTTTTAAATAAAGGGAGTTGAGAGTTCAAAATGTTTAAAGGGTAATTTAACTAATAATAAACATTTTAATAAAATTCTAGTTTCATTCCTTTTGGTGGATGAAAATTTCTGAAGGGGGGAGGAATGTGATAACCCAGATTTTTGGACATCTGATAATTGGATAATTAACTGATTTTTACCAATAAGATACCTATTTTATTTAGTTGAACAAATACAATTATGATAATTAAAAATATCTGGATATATATAAATGGATTAAAAACTATAATAAATGTTGAATTATAAATCTCTGCAAATGATAAATCTTATAATAAATTAATAAATGCATAAATAGATATATGCAAATTTTATGATGTTGAAAATTTTAAGTGTATACATATACAAGCATACAAGTGTGCGTGTGTCTATATATATGCCATGAGAAGTAAAATATAAGGAAGTTTATAAAAGTGTGGATATATATAATATCAAAAATTCATATAAGATATTTCTAATTATAATATATATATATATATATATATAGGTATATATCGTGATTAGGAAGCATTGATTTGAATTCAATGTAATAATTTTCAATAGCTAGTTAAAGTTAAATTCTATATTTTAAAACACTACAGATAAATATTTATTAATTTAAAATATAATAGATTAAGCTTAAATAGGATTTAATAAAAGGTTTAATATACTTTCTTCTAAAATTGTACATGAAATAGATATAGTTTGCATATATATATATATATATATATATATATATATATATATATATATAACATAAACATAAATAAATGATAATAATAAAAGCATAAATAAATAAATATAACATAAAGATTTGGACATTTGTAAGCTTGTGTATGCAATGCAAGTACAAGTGGCAATATTTCTTTTCTTTTAAAGCTAATTAAAATGAGAAACCAGGCTGTATACTTATTTCTCAATCCTTTCTTCTTTTCGTTTTCCAAAACTAAAACTAAAACTAAAATTCAAAACTACTTTCAAATTTCAACTGAGCTAAAGCTTCATGTAGATTCAAATTCATCTCAACATAAAGTAAGATCAAGATCAGATCAATTCACACTTGCAGTTTCTAGATTTTCAAATCATTCTCTGTTCAACATTTTAAAGGTGAGTAAACTAATTTCTAAAAGGCTTAAATCTGTTTAAATCTTGATGCATGTGACAAATTTTTGAAGTGATGTTGTGAAAAATGTTAGCATGAATGTATAAAAATGCTTGCATGTCTATATATATGAAGATGACTGCGTGCATGTATGCGTACAAGTATGCGTGCCTCTGTTCTAAGTTTTACAGGCTTTAAACAAGTTCAAATTTCAATTTCTCTTCCCCTAATCCTTTTTAGGCTTTGATGTACAAACAAAATGTGTTTAAATTAACAAGATCTTAATTTTAAAAATACTTTTAAGTATAATTAGAAAGTAGTATTAACTAGAAGAGAGAAATACAGTAAAATTCAAAGCATGTCAAAATTTCAACTTCCATGATTTTTTTTTCGCTTATGTAATCTAAATAGATTTTGAAAACCATGAATTTTACAAATAAAATCAAGATTTTTATGTAAATTTTGATCGAGATCTCAGGTTGAACGAGAATGGAATTTTGGCGATTTCTGATGATCAGCGCAAGGGGGAGTGTCGAAGTTGCTGTTGGAGGTAACTCAATGGTTGAGGCACTAAGGAAAAATGGTCTTTGGATTTTCTGATCATCGTGGTGGTAGCACAACGTCATAGTAGGGTTTTAGACCCAGGTTTGGTCGCTGTTGAATTCCAGGCCGCTGCGTCGTCGTCAAAGCATCGGACTTGACCGGAGTAGGGGGTGGAAGCGTAGGTCAATGGCGAAGCTCTGGATGCGGTGGCAAGGATTCTGATGATCGAAGGTGGCAACTAGAGGTGGTTTTTAGGTGTTCGGTTCACTCCAGTGGGATTCGTTGTGGCTCGATTTCGATTTCGAGATCGTTTATAGGATCTGGGCGGTCGGAATCTGTAACGACCCGCAATTTTAGACCATTCAAATAGACAATAAAACCACACATGTCTGACTTGAATTGCTTAAAATACTAAATTGCTAATTTAAATTTGGAAAACTCAGAATATGCAGTAAATAAATAATCACTGGTCATAGACACAGAGTAATAAAATGCAGCGGAAGCAATGAGATAATAGTTCATGAAGCTACTATATAAACACAATAGAGTTAAATAAGATACAACAGAAGTTCAATACAATAATCAAGCACAAAGCTGAATACATCCCTGGAATCAACTGTATTACTGAAAGCGAAACAAATAGTTGGATCTTCAAGCAAAGCTCCAACTCCGAAGGTGAGTCCCTAATGCTGTATCACTCAATCTGACCCGAGCGTAAAGTAAAACACAAAACACTCGAGTCAAGACATACATACTTATAAAATGTAAACCAACTCAAGTGAACTGTAATAAAAGGTACAAGTAACTTAAAGGATTCTTGGCACCGCCCATCCTCTAAGGATCCGTTAAACTATTTACTATGTAGTAATATTTCGCTATTATAATAATGTCTATGGTAAAATAAACTTACTTTTAAATAGCGTTAAGGCTTTACATTTTCCACCTTAACACGTAATAGTCCCAGTAGTCCATCCAGTATCAGTGCATCTTCAGATCGGGAGACTACCCTAAATACTCCACAGGCTATGGGAGAAATCCAAACTCGTACAAGACGCGATAGGATAGGTGACACGGCACAACGAGGCAATGCTAGGGTAGATATACAAATTACGCTTCCGGACCGGTGGTAAGCATAGCAGCTACTACCGCCCACCTCGAGCCAGACCCCCAAAATCAAAGGGGCCCCAATCAATCACAAAGTAATAAAATGGTATCGAAGGAGTGTGCCCAATAAAAGGTGCTACCTTCTTAGCCACCTTATACCAACTCATGGGAGTCGGGTCCACGTATATACCTCAAAGGAACGCCGCCACCATCCTATTTCAATCCGGAATCACCACCGCGTACACGGTTGTTAAAGTGGTTTTCGAAGTTGGCAGAGAGTACGACAACTTCTGATCCCGGACTCTTTAACAACCAAACTTTTTTATTACCCATAGATATTTATTTCAAAACATTTATACTTCAAAACCCGAAATATCATATCCATTTCAAAACTAAGTACTATATTATTTCATTTCAAAACCAAATCAATATATTATTTCCATTTCAAAACCAAAATAATAATATATTATTTAAATTCCAAAACCAAAATAATATATCATTTAAATAAAATCCAAATTTCCAAATCACTGAATATTTCCCTCAATCTATTAAACTTGAAATATTCTTTTAAATCATATTAAACAAAACCACATTATAAAGTCATATTCTTAAATCTTCAATTCCAATAAGTTTCAAATATATTTAAAGACAATTCTTAATTAAATAAAATTTCAAATAATTTCATTTCCAAAACTATAGTACTTCCAAAGCCATAAGAACTCTACAACAAAGCCTTTGAAACAATAACACGTTGAGATCATATCACTTTAAAATGTTATTCTTTGGAAATCATAGTACTTAGAAAATCATAACCCCTTTAAAATAATCTTCATTTAAACCATTTAAATTCAATGTCAAAAAATATTCATTTCAAAGTTGTAACATTTCTAAGTTCATTCATTAAATTATAAGATTTCCAATACATTGTAAATTTCAGCTACAACATCATTTATAAAGTGTTATAGTAGATATATTATTATTTCAAAATCATTGTCAAATTCAAAAACAGCAGCACTTACAAAGTGCTGCAGGAGGTATTTAGTTATTATTTCAAAACAGTTTACTTTCAGCAACAACAGCACTTACAAAGTGTCGCATTAGCTTTATTATTATTTCAGAATATAGTTTAGTCTCAGAATTGATAGCACTTAGCAAATGCTATCTTAAACCATAGCATTTCTGATGTGTTACCAATACTAATTCCAGATATATATAATAACATTTCATCCCTATTAAAATTTCAATTTTTAGCCATTTTAACTTATAAAAATCATATTTCACACTTCAGAAAATATTCATTTGGATATCATTTAACTTATGATTTAAATAGAATAAAATTTATTAAATAAAATATCCAAATTCAATAATTCATTATAAGTCAAGGTACATTATTTTACTTAACTTTTAGTTTAATACATAACTTAAAACTTATTTCAAAATACCCATTTCATAAAATAAGATATTCTTTTAATAAGTCAAACTTCGTATTTCCATTTGAAAACCCAATTTCCAGTTATAAAGTTAAGTCATATTAAAAAAATATTTTTCCCATCTAAATCATAATCATTCTTTTACAAAACATATCCATAGTAAATTATTTTATCAAAGTTAATACAACATTCAAATTTCTTTACATCAAATAACTTAGATTTTCTAGTTAAATAAATTTTATTACAACAAGTCCAATTAAGACTGTATTTCATTTTATCAATCCAAATACATTATTTATTATACAAACCATATCCATTTCAGGAATTAACCTTTATTAACATTAATAGGTTAGATTTAAGATTCCAAATTAAATCAAACTAAATTATTAAGATATTTATCATAATTAAAATCTTTAAATTCAACTTAAAGCCAATAATAGATTTATACAATTCTAGCTTATAGAAAAACCAAATCTCTTTATATTCTAAGTCATTAAATCAAATATTTAAGCTAAAATTTCATATATTGAAAATGTTCAAAATATTTAATAACTTTTCAAGACAACATTATTCTAAAAATATAAACCATGGGCCTGTATAATATTTTCTAACCTAGGTCAAGTGATACAGATATGTATCGTTTCAATCCGTAATTTAAAAAGAAGACTCCAGGTTCTATCATTTCAAACCCGCAATCCCAAGTAAATCAAATACAATAAAAATCACCCGAGCCTATTATTTCAGCTCATAATGATTTTCCTTATTCTAATGTCCATTCGGGTATGTATCATTTCAACCCATAGTGATAGAGAACTTGCAGTGTGATATAGTAAATAAAATGAACAGTATAATATAATATAGCTTATCAAATGATGTAACAAATATATAAACAGCATTTTAACATCATATTATCACTTCACAAGCATATATGAATAACATGTCAGTTTATACAGATTCACTGGTCATCATTTCATAATTATATAAGTACATAAGTCTAGAGTGATTATTCACCTTTTAAAAGCTAGAATTGACAAACTGGAGATGCACAACAAACCCCGAAAACTTAACAAGGCACGAATCAACTTGAGTGGATGGCGAGTCAAGATTTAAATCTTGTAAAAACAAAATAAAGCAAACAAATACAAGTATAGATTCAATACAAACAAAAGATGGATTAATCGGCCACAACATGACATAACTTTTTAATATAACAAAGCAAGATGATCAATCTCCAAGAAAGTGGGCTCGGCCATGGCTTGAATGGGCTAGACCATCATGTTGTACTCGGCTATGATTGGATTTTATGCAAGCTAGGCTCAGCCAAAGGCAATAGGTAAGGCTAGAGGTGAAGAATATGTAGAGATGGAAGTTACACATGATGGAAGCCAAAAGGTTAAAGGAAAGCATGGGTTTTGGTTCGGCCCTAAGTCTACATAGCTTGCCATGTTTGCTAGGCTGGGTCATGGTTCAACATAGGCACGGCTAAGCATGGAATAGGTCATGGCAAGGGGATGGAAGTGGAGTGGTGTGTTGTGGCCGAGGCAAGGAGGTGAAGTGGATGCATATGTGGTGATTTAGGCTAGGTTTGGACAAAGTTTTGGTGATGTTGTCTTCATGGTGGTCACGGCCTTAGATGGTGGTGAGGAGGAGTGATGATGGTTAGCGATAGGGTGGTGGTGGAGTGGGTTTGAGGTCGGCTAGGAGGAGATGGAGGCCGAGTATAGTTTGAGAAAAACAAAAGAAATGGATAAAAGAAGAGAAGAGGATGCCATGAATTTGAACTTGTACATTTTTTCTGGACGCAATTGAAAATGAGAAGGTGAGAAAATTTTAACATGAATAAGAAAGAGAGGAGGCGGCTAGGGTTTAGTGGTCAACGTCTATAGATGTTATGAACGACTAGGGTATTGAAGTGGGTAGAAAATGAAAGGCCTACTTGATTTCCAAGCAAATAAACCAAGGACTCTTAAAATTTCCAAGCCCAAAATCCATAAAAATTAAAAAAAAAACAAATCAAAAATAAATAAATGAAATCAAATTCTAAACAAAATAAAATAGAAAAAGAAACTAGAGAGATGAGCATAGAAAAATAGAAAATAAAATGCAGAAAATCATTGCATGTAAATCACTATACTTTATCCAATTTGAAAAATATAAAATGGAATTTGACGAAACAAAAAGCAGAATTAATATTAAAATAAAATACATTTTCAAAGAGAAGATTAGAATTTAAAAATTCAAATTTAAAGTTTTCAACTCTGGTCATACTTTGACTTTCAGTTGACCAAAATATAAAAATTTCAAAAATTGCTTATTTTATTGAATTTGGAAAATAAATCGTAAACAAATTCCAAACTTACAATGGAAAATTCCAGAAATTCAATCTTAAATAATTTAAAAATTAAAGTTTTCAAATAAAATTGAAATTAAAAATATTTTATGGGCTGTTACACTCTCCCCACTCAAAACTTTTCGTTCCCGAAAAGCAACGAGGCATGGAAAACAGAGAAAACAAGATAGAACGATATAGGATTTAGACAAGATTGAAAGAAGATTGAAATTATACCTGATAACCGTTGTTACATGTAAATTCAACAGGATAGAGATGATTTTCCCAAGATTCCCATAATCAAAACACAAATTCGAAAAAGATCCTCTAGAATCCGATTCACCTTTCCGTTTGACCATCGGTCTGTGGATAATAAGCAGTGTTCAGATTCAAATGAGTACCAAAGATAAGTTCTTCTGGGAGGAAGAACTATAGGACGGACTTCATGTATAAGATTCAATTTCCCGCTTTAGGATGCAGGAGAATAGGAACATCCAGAAAGGAAAGAGATAGGAAAACAAGATAAGATAATAAATTTAAAATCATTTGTTATACTCATAAATTTTTCAATAAATTTAATTCTTCTTTATTCCAAATTATTATTAACTTTATTCCACTAATATATATCTAATCACATATATTAAGTTTATTTTCACTTATTATAACTATTCCAATTAATTTATTAATTTCCTTTAACACCATTTTGTATTGTAAATTTTTCAATTACATATTTAACTTCTGAGTAATTTAGGCAAGTTATATTGGAATGAAATTGAGTATTATACAAATAAAATTTTCTAATTCAATTATTCAAGCTTAAATATTTATTCAAAATTTTGGTTTCATTTTATAATTGAAATCATTCTTTAAGATACAATTTAAGAACTAAATTTTCTATTTACTTCAAATAATTTTAGAGATAAATAAATATACACAATATATATCAGAACAAATTTTAAATCATATATCACACATATCATAAATCAAGTCATATTTTAGAAATCTAAATCAATTTAATTCTCCAAAGCAAGACTGTAGCAGAACTACAGAATGGTCTTTTCAATTCGAAACTCAAAAATGAATGTCGATGATGCTGTAGTCATCACCGAAATTATTTTCCAGCAACAAAGAAAAGAGCATTGATTTAACCAATTAAAATTTCTTGAAATAATTTATACTTGATACTTTAAATAATACATCCCTTAAAACATTAAACACAAAGTTTGAAATCATCGGAAATTAAATTCTTAGTTTCTTGTTTTAAATTCATTTAAATTTCAAAATTAATTCATAACCATGTTTTATAGTTCAATTATTTATATATGAAACAAAAGCTAATGGTTATAAGCTATATACAAAGTCGAATATTATTTTTCAACACCTAATTCAATTAACTATAAAATTCAGAAAATTATACTTATATGCATATACAATATGGTTATACAAACTTTGTTTCATATACCAATTTTGAAAACAATATGGTGTCAATTTGCTCTGTTAAAGTGTTTTGGAGATCCTATCGATAGCGTTGATTAGACAAATTGATCGAAAACCCAAATCAACATCAACAACTTAAACAACACAATATATCAAACACTTTATAAATATTAGATTTACAAAGCAAAGATAGGGATTCAAATTTGATTGACTCCAATTAAAGAAAATTTTGAGTTGAGGAGAAGTTAGAACAAAAGATAAGATGATTAACTAACTGAATAAGGAAATGGATAAGCTTACATAAATCGCAGGTAACCTTAACCAGGTCAACCGCTACTTTAAAAATTAGATCCATGTAGAATCATGGGGTAAATCTACATTCAATCACAAGGGAGAGCATTTGGGTTTGACAAAAGATATCAGCATATAAACCGAGGATATATAAAATCTCTGGTGAATCAATGCCTATTGTAAAGGAGTTTCACCCCTTTACAAATCAATCGAAGATTGGCGAAACCGTCGACTCATTGTAAAGATCATCCGACGTTGAGTTATGCGATACTCCAAAATCAAAAGAATACAAATAGTGAGGGACAAGAATTAATTTTGAAACCGTAGGGAACATTCCAAAATCCAAAAGAAATCGAGTCAAAGAGGAAGAGATTTAAGCTCGAATGAAAGTGATTCTGTAAAATAAATTTACCGTATATGCTAATTTTTTCCTAGGGACAAAGCTCTGATACCAACTGTAACGACCCACTGTTTTTGATCCTTCAAATCGACAATAAAACCGCACACGTCTGACTTGAATTGCTCAAAATACCGAATTGTTAATCTAAATTTGGCAAACACAGAATATGCAGTAAATAAATAAATCACATATCACAGACACAGAGTAATAAAATGCAGCAGAAGCAAAGAGATAGTAGTTCATGAAGCTACTATATAAATACATCAGAGTTAAACAAGATACAACAGAAGTTCAATACAATAATCAAGCACAAAGCTGAATACATCCCTGGAATCAACTGACCAACTGAAAGCGAAACGAATAGCTGGATCTTCAAGCAAAGATCCAACTCCGAAGGTGAGTCCCTAATGCTGTATCACTCAGTCTGACCCGAGCATAAAGAAAAACACAAAACAGTCGATTTAGGACATACATACTTATATCATGTAAACTAACTCAAGTGAACTATAATAAAAGGTACAAGTAACTTATAGGATGCTTGGGACCACCCATCCTCTAAGGATCCATTAAACTATTTACTATGTAGTAATATTTCGCTATTATAATAATGTCTATGGTAAAATAAACTTACTTTTAAATAGCGTTAAGGCTTTACATTTTCCATCTTAACACGTAATAGTCCCAGTAGTCCATCCAGTATCAGCGCATCTCCACATCGAGAGACTACCCTGAATACTCAACAGGCTACGGGAGAAATCCAAACTCGTACAAGGCGCGATAGGGTAGGTGACACGGCACAACGAGACAATGCGAGGGTAGATATACCAATTATGCTTCCGGACCGGTGGTAATGTATAGCAGCTACTACCGTCCACCTCGAGCCACACCCCCAAAATAAAAAGGGCCCCAATCAATCATAAAGTAATAGAATAGTATCGAAGAAGTGTGTCCGATAAAAGGTTCTACCTTCTTAGCCCGTTAATCGCTCCTGTTTTAGCCATCTTATGCCAACTCATGGGAATCGGGTCCACGTATATACCTCAAAGGAACGCCGCCACCATCCTACTTCAATCTGGAATCTCCACCGCGTACACGGTTGTTAAAGTGATTTTCGGAGTTGGCGGAGAGTACGACAACTTCTGATCCCAGACTCGTTAACAACAAACTTTATTATTACCCATGGATATTTATTTCAAAACATTTATACTTCAAAACCCAAAATATCATATGCATTTCAAAACTAAGTACTATATTATTTCATTTCAAAACCAAATCAGTATACTATTTCCATTTCAAAACCAAAATAATATATCATTTAAATAAAATCCAAATTTCCAAATCACTGAATATTTCCCTCAATCTATTAAACTTGAAATATTCTTTTAAATCATATTAAACCAAACCACATTATAAAGTCATATTCTTAAATCTTCAATTCCAATAAGTTTCAAATATATTTAAAGACAATTCTTAATTAATAAAATTTCAAATAATTTCATTTCCAAAACTATAGTACTTCCAAAGCCATATCAACTCCGCAACAAAGCCTTTGAAACAATGACACTTTGAGATAATGTCACTTTAAAATGTTATTCTTTGGAAATCATAATACTTAGAAAATCATAACACCTTTAAAATAATCTTCATTTAAACCATTTAAATTCAATGTCAAAAAATATTCACTTCAAAGTTGTAACATTTCTAAGTGTATTCATTCAACAATAAGATTTCCAATACATTGCAAATTTCAGCTACAACAGCATTTATAAAGTGTTACAGTAGATATATTATTATTTCAAAAACATTGTCAAATTCAAAAACAACAGCATTTTCAAAGTGCTACAGTAGGTATTTAGTTATTATTTCAAAACAGTTTACTTTCAGCAACAACAGCACTTACAAAGTGCCGCATTAGCTTTATTGTTATTTCAGAATATAGTTAAGTCTCAGAATTGATAGCACTTTGCAAATGCTATCTTAAATCACAGCATTTCTGAAGTGTTACCAGTACTAATTCCAAACTTATAATAACATTTCAGCCCTATGAAATTTCAACTTTTAGCCATTTTAACTTATAAAAATCATATTTCACACTTCAGAAAATATTCATTTGCATATCATTTAACTTATTATTTAAATAGAATAAAATTTATTAAATAAAATATCCAAATTCAATAATTCATTCATTAAGTCAAGGTACATTATTTTACTTAACTTTTATTTTAACATATAGCTTAACCCTTATTTCAAAATACCAATTTCATAAAATAAGATATTCTTTTAATAAGTCAAACTTCAAATTTCCATTTGAAACCCAATTTCCAATTATAAAGTTAAGTCATATTAAGAATACATTTTTCGCATCTAAATCATAATCATTCATTTTACAAAACATATCGAAAATAAATTATTTTATCAAAGTTAATACAAAAATCAAATTTCTTTAAATCAAATAACTATGATTTTCTAGTTAAATAAATTTTGTTACAACAAGTCCAATTAAGACTGTATTTTATTTTATCAATCCAAATACATTATTTATTATACAAACCATATCCATTTCAGGAACAAACTTTTATTAACATTACTAGGTTAGATTTAAGATTCCAAATTAAACTACACTTAATTATTAAGATATTTTTCATAATTAAAATCTTTGAATTCAACTTAAAAGCAATAATAGATTTATATAATTCTAGCTTATAGAAAAACTAATTCTCCTTATATTCTAAGTCATTAAATCAATTCTTTAAGCTAAAATTTTATATATTCAAAATATTCAAAATACTTAATAACTTTTCAGGATAACATTATTTTAAAAATATTAACCATGAGCCTATATAATATTTTCTAACCTAGGTCAGGTGATACAGATATGTATCATTTCAATCCGTAATTTAAAAAGAAATCTCCGGGTTCTATCATTTCAAACCCGCAATCCCAAGTAAATCAAATACAATAAAAATCACTCGAGCCTATCACTTCAGCTCATAATGATTTCCCTTATTCTAATGTCTGTTCTGATATTATCATTTCAACCCATAGTGATAGGGAACTTGCAGTGTGATATAGTAAATAAAACAAACAGTATAATATAACATAGCTTATCAGATGATGTAACAAATATATAAACAGCATTTAACATCATATTATCACATCACAGGCATATATGAATAAAATATCAATTTATACAGATTCACTTGTCATCATTTCACAATTATATAAGTACGTAAGTCTAGAGTGATAACTCAACTTTTTTAAAATCTAGAATTGAACTAACTAGAGATACACAACAAACCCCGTAAACTCGACAAGGCACGAATCGATTTAAGTGGATGGCGAGTCCAGATCTAAATCTTGTAACAAGAAAATAAAGCAAAAAAATATAAGTATGATTCAATACAAATAAAAGATGGATTAAACAATGGAAATTATGAATCAACATGACATAACTTTTTGATTAAACAAAGCAAGATGATCAATCACCAAGCAAGTAGGCTCGGCAATGGCTTCAATGGGCTAGACCATCATGTTATGCTCGGCCATGATTGGATTTTATGCAAGCTAGACTTGGCCAAAGGAAATGGGTATGGCTAGAGGTGAAAGAATATGTAGAGATGGAAGTTACACATGATGGAAGGCAAAAGGTCAAAGGCAAGCAAGGGTTTTGGTTCGACCTTAAGTCTACATGGCTCGGCCATGTTTCCTAGGCTTGGTCATGGTTCAACATAGGCACGACCAAGCATGGAATAGGTCATGGAAAGGGGATGGAAGTGGAGTGGTGTGTTGTGGACGAGGCAAGGAGGTGAGGTGGATGCATATGTGGTGATCTAGGCTAGGTTTGGTCAAAGTTTTGGTGATGTTGTCTTCATGGTGGTCACGGCCTTGGATAGTGGTGAGGAGGAGTGATGTTGGTCGACAATAGGGTGGTGGTGGAGTGGGTTTGAGGTCGGCTAGGAGGAGATGGAGGCCGAGCATAGTTTGAGAAAAACAAAAGAAAAGGATAAAAGAAGAGAAGAAGAAGCCATGAATTTGAACTTGTATATTTTATTCAGGACGCAATTGAAAATGAGAAAGAGAGAAATTTTTCACATGAATAGGAAAAAGAGGAGATGGCTAGGGTTTAGTGGTGAACGACTATGGATGTTATGAATAGCTAGGATATTGAAGTGGGTGGAAAATGAAAGGCCTACTTGATTTCCAAGCAAATAAACCGAAGACTCTTAAAATTTCCAAGCCCAAAATCCATAAAAATAAAAAAACCAATCAAAAATCAATAAATGAAATCAAATTCTAAACAAAATAAAATAGAAAAAGAAACTAGAGAGATAAGCATAGAAAAATAGAAAATAAAATACAGAAAATCATTGCGTGTAAAACACTATATTTTACCCAATTAAAAGAGTATATAGCGGAATTTTACGAAACGAAAAGCAGAATTAATATTAAGAAAAATACGTTTTCAAAGAAAAAGATTAGAATTTAAAATTTCAAACTTAAAATTTTTAGTTGTGGTCAAACTTTGACTTTCAATTGACCAAAATATAAAAATTTCAAAAATTGCTAATTTTATTGAATTTGGAAAATAATTCGTAAACAAATTTCAAACATACATTGGAAAATTTCAGAAATTCAATCTTAAATAATTTATAAATTAAAGTTTTCAAATAAAAATTAAATTGAAAATATTACAAAATTATGGGCTGTTACTGAATCTAAGGAGAGGTTGTCGTCGATGTGCTGGTGCTCGCGGCGATGGTCGGGGTAGTGGCGTTCGTCAATGCATGTGAACGTGTGTCAGTAGTGTATTAGTGTTTAGTTGCTGTAGGATTTTAGTGTGAGAGAGAGCTCGGGTGGGATCCTGGGGAAACATCGTGGTTGGATCAGGTTGTTCGCGTGTGTTTTAACTATTGTAACAGTTTTTAAAATTTAAAAAAACAAAAATAGGAAGAAGAAGGAATGGATCGGGAAAGATGGAGTTTTGCTCGAGTGTTGGATCGGGATTTCTTTAGGCCTGGCCCGCGTGTTTTTAGGAAGGAAATTGTTTTTTACTAAGGGTTTTAAAAGTTAAAATAAAACAAGTTTAAAAAATTTCTTAACTAATTCTTTTAAATAATAATTGTTTTATTTAAGTTTGGGTTTAGTTAAAGGTTGTTAAATAAATTATTTTAAATTAGTTAAGTTAAAGTATTTTATTATGTGTCCATTACTTATAACTAATTCTTAAGTTTATTTAAATATAATTAAATAGTGTAATTAATAGTTAATTAAAGAAGGTAAATGTTTTTTATTATTAATTAACTTAAAAGTCTTAAGTTAATTCACATATTAATGATAAATTAATTCCAAGGTCTATTAAATAAACTTAAATGATAATTAAGTAAATAATTAAGAAAAATCGGTTTATTTTGATTAATTAGGGTCTTAAGTAACTAAAGGATAATTAATTAATGTCAATAATTAATTAAAATAATAACAAATGGATTGTAATTAATTAACGTTAATTAAGCAAGATTTAAAAGTAATTAATCTATTTTGGGTTAATTAAATTAATTAGAATGGTGTGACCAATTATCTTGCTTATGGATGATTAAATTGAATACTTGGATTGATTAATATCTCTAGTCAGATAATTTGTGATATTCTATGATATGAAATGCCTGGATTAAACGGTTGATAAATGTGAGCCATTTATTTGGATAAGTTATCTGTGATGAAAATTGCTATGTGAATATGACATTCTGAATTTAAAATTAAATTGTATTCACTTAAACAACTTCGCTTAAAGGATGGCGATGGATTCGAAGAGTTCGGTGTCGGATATCAACAATGTCCGGAGCCACTTCGATTAGTAATCTATAGTTCTTTATAGATTTGATTTGTAAAATCAAATAAGCTGAAATGGAATAAATTAAATAAGCCATTTAAATTAAGTAGCGGCACTTAGATGTTGCTTAAAAAACAAATGGATTTGCGTAATAAGTGTTTGACTATACCAAGATAAGAACTCGTAGTGAGGATGAGTTACCTTGGTTTTCAAAGAAGTTTTATAACTTAAGTATTTCATATTAAATGAGTTTACTCACGTTGGTTTCGAGCCTGACTCGGGTGTTACTTTATTGTAATGCTCAGGTCAGACCGAGTATTACAGATTTTCAAGTTAGGACGTTCTGGAGCTCAAGAGACGAGCTGGATGGCAGGGGCGTATGGAGTATATTGCGTTGTGTATTAAATTTTGTACTAACTGTATTTAGGGACATTGTTACAACTATCCAGTTTATTTGTGAATGGTTGTACTCTGATGTATAGTATGTAAATTGACATTTATGGCTTTTCTTAGTATAAATGTTATTATTTGATATTATATTTTGCTCCGCTACGATTGTAAGATTCTGTGCTGTTGTTTTCTGCTTCTTCTTCTTCTACCTCTTTTCTTCTTTACCCCAACAATCTGAAATTTCCGACGTTCGATTGCTCGACACTTCTACAATAAACGTATTAGTGTTGAAATTTTGGGGTCGAAAATTCGGGCCGAACCTTAAAAATCATTTACTTATATAATTAACCTATTAAATATTTATCTTTAAAAGTTTTAAAATTACTAAATAATAATTTCTCTAAAAGCATTCTTTTAAAAACCACTTTAAACCTTTAACTTATACTTAAAAATCTGCTTTGAAAACAAACTTGGCATTCCAGGAAAATACACTTCCCATTCCAAAACAGTCCATTAAATCGGTCAATAAATCCTTCTCGATTTATCCCAATTTAATTTACATCTCAACCCGTAAATTTCTTTCCCATGCCTTTAAAAATAAAACCACTATTTATTTTTAAAACAAATTACTCATTAATTTATAATCACTTTCAAATATATACTTAAATTATTTACATTAAGGCTACTAATAATTATTTAAATAAAAATAATATTTAAGAAATTCTATAAAAATTTCTAAGTAAAATTTAAACCAAAATTTCCTATTAAAATAAAGTTATTATATCAAGTATTTTTGTCAAAATTCCCTTTTAAAAATCATAAAACTAATTTACGTCTCAAATTACAAATGTTTAAGTCCTTTAGTTTAATAAATTTTAAAATTTATGTTGTAAACCTTACTTTATTATAATTTATGTAACATACTTCTATTTCATTTATAATGTACAAACTATTTTTTTTATCCATTTTAAGAGGAAACGTAATTTAAATCTTTTCATCAAATCTTATTTAAATTTTTAAATCTTTAATCAAATCTCACTTTACATATTTTCAAACCAATCTTACTTTTATATTCATACATTTTAAATCCAGTTTTTCTTTAAAAAAATATTTATTCTTGAATTTCAAATCCATATCTATTAAAAATCTACTTTCATATAACAATACACAATTTATTTATTCCTGGAAAATTTCAAATTAATTTATCAATTAATCCACAATTTATATTAATTACTAGTTTTAAATTTTTTCTAAAATCGAGAATGTTACAAACATTTATACAGGGATGACCTTACCCTACTTGGTTGCTAGCTACTTAGCCTTGCTGCACCTCCTATGTTTTAGCCTTTCCCAGTTATTGAGGCTCGAGGCTATGCATTACCTTTTAAGCACACATTCACTTAGAATGTTCATCGTCCTCCTGATGATGCTCTGAAAGCATTTATCCATAAAAGCCGTTTGGGGTTTGAACGGAACCGTAGGCACTGCTTCTACTACATTCATTTTAGAATCACCCTTGGGGTTAGTAGCGATTAGCCCTTGCACTTCACTACATCTTCGACTACAAGCTCTTTTCTTCCTCACGAAAACATTCAAACCGGATCGAAGTGGTTTTCGAGAATTAATCCCGATCCCGGTCTCTTCAAAACGATCAGCGCATTGGCCAATATTGATAGTCGGTTATTTAACTATCATATAACATCCACAAACGACCATTAGGCCTTAATAATTTTCTACATTATTTATTTCAAAATATCTTCGCAAGATATTTTCTACACTTTGACCCTTTGAAAATAGTTTTCAAATCACTTTTTCTCTCGCGGAAACATTTCCAACCAATTGTTTTATTTGCACTGAAAATCACCAAGTCTTAATACTTTAGATTTTAAAATAATTTAAATCACTTTATCCAAAAATATATACTTAAAAACACTTAAAATAAAAACTACATACAATCCTTTATTTAAAATACTAGTTATGAAATTTTATAATAATTTCTCATTTAAAACTTAAACCAAAACTAACTTTAAATTAAAAGTTATTCTATGAGGTATAAATATTAAATAATTATCTTTTAAATCGTAATACTAATTAAACCTTAAAAATGATTTACTTATATAATTAACTTAATAAATATTTACCTTTAAAAAATTTAAAACTACTAAATAATAATTTCTCTAAAAGCGTTCTTTTAAATACCACTTTAAACCATTAACTTATACTTAAAAATCTGCTTCGAAAACAAACTTGGCGTTTCAGGAAAATATACTTCCCATTCCAAAATAGTCCATTAAATCAGTTAGTAAATCCTTCTCGACTTATCCCAATTTAGTTTACGTCTCAACCTGTAAATTTCTTTCCCATGCCTTTAAAAATAAAACCACTATTTATTTTTAAAAAAAATTACTCATTCCTTTATATTCACATTCAAATATATATTTAAATTATTTACATTAAGGCTACTAATAGTTATTTAAATAAAAATAATACTTAAGAAATTCAATAAAAGTTTTTAAGTAAAACTTAAACCAAATTTTCCTTCTAAAATAAAGTTATTATATCAACTATTTTTGTTAAAATTCCCTTTTAAAAATCATAAAACAAATTTGCTTTAAAAATAATTAACTACCGTACTTAACTTAAATAAACATTTACTTTTCACATAAAATAATTAGAATGATAAAAAAATTAAATCATTCTAAAAAAACATTTTTAAACTTCTAGTTTATGCTTTGAAACCTTTTCTTTGAAAATATATGTAACGACCCGCCTTTTTGGACAGTTTAAACCGACGATCAAATACCCATGTCGATTCCAAACCATTAAAAGGGCAGATAGTTATTGGGGTAATTAAGAAAAGAAAAGGAAGGGAAATAAAGGAAATGAAACAACACAGAATCTCACAGCGGAAGGCTAAAGTATAATAATAAAATAACAGTTCATGAAGCTGTTAATTAAATGAATACATTTGAAATGAATACATTTGATTATTATTATACAACATTTATCAGAGTTACATACACAACAAATATCATACAACAATGCAGCGGAATGGAATGAATATAATAGTAGTAGATAATATACCAAATCTTCGTCTCCGTCCTCCAAGGAAATGATCTTCAACCTAAACTGAAAACTCAGGACTGACCCGAGCGTAATGAAAAGACAAAACACTCGAGTCAGGACTAAAATATCCTTATGAAAGTTAAATCAATCGTAAATAAATATGAGTGTAACGGCGTCAGAGATGTTTACGGGGTTTGACATCTCCTATCCAGTGTCAACGTGCGTGCAATAACTCAAGAGATGTTACGGGATTTTCCATCTCTCAAGGATCCGTGAAACTATCTACTATATAGTAATATACGCTAAGTAGATAATGTCTATCAGTAATATAAAGTATCAAAATAGCGTTAAGGCGTTACCATAATCCCCCTTAACACATTTTATATTCCCAAAAGCATATACAAGACCGTAGTTTCCCCAAAACCGGAAGTCACCAGAGGGCAATCCATATACTCAAGGTACAAATCAAAACGTAGTGGTCGCGAATAGGATAATCAGTATGACAAGGTACATGAGGCGATACCAACTAGGATACTAGTAGTTGCGTGATCCGGACTGATGTTGGGCATAGCCAGCAGCTACCCCAACACCGCGAAACAACACTCCGAAATCAAGGGGTGCACCCAAATCGCATCACAAATGTAATAGAAATGGTATCGAAGAAGTGTGTCCGCTAGAGGTGGCGAACCTCAATGGCCCGGCGCGGCTCCTGTTTTAGTCATGTCAGGGGTCATCCAATAATCGTTCTCTTTCTTCAGTCAACGCGTTCACCAAACCATCCACTTCATTCTGGATCATCACTCCGCGTATAATAGTTATTAAAGTGGTTTTCGGTATCGACAGAGAGTATGTCCATATCCGATCCCGGTCTCTTTAATAACTACGTATTATTACACCGTTGGCTCTTTTACATTTCAAATCGATTCATAATTGATATCAAAATATCATATTCGCTTCAAAAATCAAATCCATTTCAAATATCATCGTATCTTTCAAAATATCAGATTTCATATTTAAATTCAAGATTTAAATATAAACATTTCACCTTATTGACCAGCTTAGGATTTTAGAAAAATAGTTTTAAGTAGTTTAAAAGTAGTTTTAAATAATTAAAATAGTTAAAAACACTTAAAATCTTTAAAATGGATTTAAAATAGATAAATTAGTTTAAAATAATTTAAATTGGGTTAAGTAGATTTAAAATAGATTAAAATAGTTTAAGTATTCAAAATGGTTTATATAACAGAGTAATTTGGAAAACAAATTAAAACAGCTTCAAAATCAATCCATTTCAATTATAACTTCCCAATTCAAATCAATTTCAATTTCCATTCTACCGATTCAATTTCGATTTCAATTCAAAACAATGTCAACTTTTACTTCAAATCAATTCAATTCTACATTCACCTTTAATTAATTCAATTTCAATTTATATCGATTTGGAGCTTGATTTCTCAAAATATCAATTTATAACACTTAACAAAATTTCCAACAATATTCAAGTTTAAATCCAAATTCCAAATATGATTCAATTCCAAACTCGATTTCAAAATATCATTTTCATATCACTTTTACTTAGTAATATTCAAAGCTCGAAATAATGTTCAATCTTTAAAATAAATAGATTTTTGAAATTCAATCATATCCAATTTTTTTTTTTTTTTTTTTTTTTAAAGTCACAACTTAAATTATTTACCAATTTCTTTTAACCAAAATTTATTTCAACATTCCAACTCAAATTTTTGACAAATTCGATTTCTATAAATTGATTTCTATTTATCACTTTTAAATCGAAACATTTAAATAAATTTCAAATCGACGATTTCAAAAATTATTAATTTAGCCAATTCGGTGTCCGTATATAATTTTCTATCCTATGGCCAAGTAATTATTTATTTCAATTAAATGTCAGGGATGAGTATATATTACTTAAATTAAATCACAGTATCATATGTATGCCTAACAGGTTCTATATAAGCAAATAAACATCCAAACATTCAATTATCAACCAATAGCATCCATCAGATACATCATCCAATAAACAATACAATTCATGGCGGTTTCATAGTTATCAATGTCAGATAATTTAATCGCAATTCAATTTTGATTTCAATTTAACTGTCAATTTAATTTTTCAACGGTTAATTCAAATGACAAGCTATATGACAATTAAATTTTTATCAAACAACGACAAATAAAATTCATATCACTTCATAATGTCAATTTAACTAGCATAAAAATATTTAGTACGGTGTGAGCGTTATAAAACACTCACCTTGATTTTACGATTTTAAATCAAATCGAACGACGCTCGATTCAACCCAAAATTTTCTCTAGCTCCACACGACTCCAATCCAATTCCATAGCGTAGTACTTGTCAATACGATTCCGACGCAAGAAGTTTCGTCCGAATCCGACCTCGTATGAAAGAGAAACATCATTTTAAACATTTACAAATCAATTTACATTATAATTTTAATTTCAAAACCCTAAATCTAATCTCGGCCGCACACTACCTCAATCTCAGATCTGGGCCGCTCCTACTATCTTCTCCCCCTCATCGCGTTTACAGGTTCGCATGTGAACCCAAAGCCGCCGCTCCATATCCAAAATACACGGCCACTACGCTCGTCGATAGCACGATCAGATGAAGCCACATCAAAGCCCTACTCGCCAAGCACCTCCGCCTCCATTCTCATGCAACTCGGTGGTCCCCACGCACGTGAAAACGTGCACGAACGCCGGCCACTCTAGCTCGATTTTCCGATGATCCCTGCGTCTATAAACGATCACGACCGTTGGTTAGCTAGATCTCCCTGCCCTCTTCGAGTTTGCAGCTGATGACATTTGCTAAATGTTCACGGATTGGAAGTAATCGAGGGAAAGATGAAACTAAATTATGGCCGTGGGTTTCTACGGAGGCGGCTGAGCAAAGAAACCCTAGGGTATATTAAATTTTGCAAAAGAATGAATATATTGAGTGCTTATATAGAAATTTCAACGAACCGTATTCACCCGGAATTTCCGAACACCGATTTACGCGCGGTGACCGGCGTTTCTAGGGTTTACCCCGCATTTCGGACACAATGGAATAGGTTTCAGAAGCTAATTCGATCGTCTGCGCGAGTTATGGCAATAAACGTTCGATTTTTAAATTAAATCGATTAAACGATTTTCTAGGCGTTTTGGCTTGCCCCGGACAAACGGTAAATCCGTTTGACACGAAATTTGAAACCTTACAATAATATCACATTACGGATCCAATGAAACTAGTTTCATCGAAATCCGAGACCGTTTGAAAAATGACTATTTTAACTCGCCAAATTAATATTAAAACAATTTCAACGCGTTTCGAGCTGCCACGGTCAAACGACAACTCCGATTGCTACGAAAATTGAAATCCGATAATAACTAACTATTACGGATCCAATGGAACTAGTTTTGTCCAATTCTGAGACTGTTCAAAAATTGGCTATTTTCCAGTCGATAATTAAATATTAAAATATTCAATTTTCACAAACAAATTTTTAAATTCAGTTTTAAAAGTTCTACAACATCATTCTAACTTTCATATGATAAAATAAAATTTTACAAATCATTTTTAATCATAGTAAACCCATTATTCAATTTATCCAATAAATTCCAATTTTTATCTTATTAACTCTATTAAAATCCAAATATAACTTGCCTTCACTTTGGAAACCAATTTGAATCATATTAAATCAAATTTCAATTATTCACTCTATTTTTATATATTAAATTTCAATATCAAATTAATCATATCAAATTCGGAATTTAATTTATTCAAACATTCGTAATATTAAATTTAACAAATTTGATTATTCTTAAATCACTATCTTTTGAAATATTCAAAATGAACTTATAAAATTTAACTTTTGAAACGAGTTAAAATTTTAGAACAACTATTTCCATTATACGGTTATTCAAATCCCCATTATTAAATTGTTCAATAATTTCCAAATATTTAATTTAAACAATTTACCTGTTCAATATTCAATATTTGATTCCAAATAGATTTTACTTATCAATCAATTACTCTATTATACCCAATGAATTCAACATTTATTATCCTATTCAACTATTGATTGCAAAGGCATTCACTATGTAGCTTTATTTTTCATTACTTGGATAATTATCGTTGCAATTCATTCCAGTTATTATTATTCCAAATGAATTACAAATTTTTTTCTAACATTAAATCACGAAATCTTATTAAATTAGCTATTTTAATTATCGAAAATTTACGGGTCGTTACACTCTCCCCCACTCAAAACTTTTCGTCCCCGAAAAGGAAAAAGAAGGGAAAAAGAACTAAGTATAGAATTCAACATTTGATATATTTTTATTCAAAATTATCCACTTATAAAACAATGAAATTCCATTCATAAAGTCATAACTACGCTTCCACTAAGTTACTCCAAACGGCTTCCTAACATTAAAAGTTAGTAATCAAAACAAGTTATAAAAAAATTTTAAAACTTGAAAAATTTTCTAACACCCGGATTTTTCGGAAAATTTCGGCAGAGTCTACTTTGCGCGGCTCGATCGGAAAAATATAATAGCATATATATCACAAATATACATCTCATCTCAATGATGAGGCATCCCATATGTGGGGAAACAACATATAAATATCACCAATATCATATAAAACCGTAAGCGTACCTTTTATTTAGCATTTATTAGCATTTTACTTACATTATGCGTTTAGCGTAGAAGCGAGCTCCACAACGAAGCGCAACCCCTTTGCTACCTACTAAAATGCTCAATAACTAAGTTAGAACCATGCATATAAAGATAGATCGCTATACTTAGCCTACACAACATATATATAACATATTTAGCTTCAAAACTGAGATTTCAATTTCTGGACAGCAAACAAATCTTAGCTTTAGGTCACCTAAACGGTAAAATTTGACAATAGAATCTAAACAAAAGTTGTTGAATTCATTTCAGGCTTTCCGGAATGTCCAAAATCATCGAATTTGGATCATCCGTTCAAAAGTTATGGCCGTTTTACTTAGGGAAAACGCTTCAGCCTGGGCAATGCATTGTGCAGGCCAGCGACGTTCACCCACGTTTCCGACCTTCTAAACGACATCAAAACACAGAACACTTAAAACAAAAGTTTTAGGTTAAGTTCTTAGCTTTCCATAAAGGGCAAGATCATCAAAATCCGATAGACCAGTCAAAAGATATGGCGACAATACTAAGGTTGTATGCTTCAGATTTTTCTTATTTTTTACACAGAACAGCGAGTAACATTCAAGTTTTTAACCTAGTAGACGAAGGAATTTCTCAAGACACTCTAAATAAAAGTTGTGCTATAGTTTCTATGCTTTCTGAAAAGTCCAAAATCGTCGAATTCCGTTCAGCCATTTAAAAGTTATGGGTTTTTTCGTTTCAGCATATATTGGACAATGTTGGATTTTTCCAAAAATTTGCTTTTATTATTTCAAAGTGCAAACCATCAAAACTTCAAATTTTCTAAAGAACAATCATAAACACAAAGTCATTTATTTTCTTATTCATCCATGCAATAGGTTTACATTCAGTTTGTTTCTGATTTATTCAAGTTTGTTTCATTCACATTTTAAATTCAAGTCAATTTGCTTCAATTTGAATTTTATTATTTTAAAATTTTATTCCGTTTATTCAATTCCATTAACACCAATGAATTCTACTTAATCAATTATCATCCATCTAACAACCAACGCATATCAAACATTGACATCCATCCAAAATCTACACTAAATCAATTATACATTTCCAAGTCAATTTTTAATTTCATACACTTCCAAGTTTATTGACATTTAGTTATATTCAAATTTAATTAGTTTCCATTTACCAATTTTATATTTCATTTTTTTTTTTTTTTTAAATTTTTGTTCATTCACTTATATATATCATTCATTTTACCGCTTAAATTTCTTTTATATTTACAACTATCAATTAGATCCTCACATTTTATTTTTCACTCTCTCGCTGGTATATTATTTCTCTACTTATCCTTATTAGCATTTTAAACCTTTTAAGCATTTGGTAAGTTATAGTTATGCAAATAGAATGTAGTTAAACAACATACAACTTCTTTCCATTTAAAGTTGAATTTTCAATTAATTAATTCTTAAGTCATTACTTAAATTTCACTATAATTTAATTTCCCATTTACATTCACATATAGTATTTCCATTTATATTAACCTAATTGTGAATCACCTTTAAATGTTAATTTAAATTCCAATTATTTACTAACAATTTTATTTATATTTGAAAACCTTAATTAAATGCATATTCCATTATTCAAACCTATACTTGTATATTATCCAATTAACAATTCATATAACATTTTTGAACTTCTTAAATATTTTGGTAAGTTATATCTATGCTATAGAATGAATTTTAATACTACGCGAGTTTTACAGTTTCACTTTTATTTTAAGTTCATAATTTCCTAATTCTAAGGATTTCTACTTCAATTGATATTTTCACTTAGCTCTTAGGTTCATTTCTCATTTCATAATTCATGAGTTCCTTAATGATTGAAGTCTAAATTCATTTCAATCATTTTTAAAAAAATCATTAATTATTAAAGGACTTAAGAATTCCAATCCCGGTTTCATTTCATATCAAGTTTGAAATAATATATACTTATATAATTTATATAACAAATCATACTATAGAGAGTACAAAATAAAATAAAATTTGAATCAAAACAAAGTTTAGACAAGCTATTAAGTGGTCTCCCCCACTCGGACTCTCGAAAATAAACGCCGATGATGCGTGCACTCATCACCGAAATCATTTTCTAGCGTCAAGAGAAGGGAATATAACACTTATCATAATAAAAAAAATCCTTCGAAAACAATTTCAACTCAATTGTACTATCATATACTACTCATATTATATTTTTTCAAATTCTTGTAAGTCAATTTCAAACACCGGAATTTAAATTCCTAAATCCAAGTTAAAATTCATTTGTATTCATTATCAATTGTGTTTACAAGATTTCATTTTCCTAAATCCATTGTTATTTAATCAATTGTTGTAAATATTGACTGATCAAACAATAACGATAATAATCTAATATTATCATCTCCTAACAATCAATTCAATCAAAATGAATAAATATTCAAATAATTCTTTATATAAAAATATATTCCAAAACGATATTGTGTTGGTTTGTCCTATTCGAGTGTTTAGAAATTCCTATCGACGCCTTGGCGTCCCAAGTATCAACCAGAATTCATAAATGCTCAACGGAACAAATTAACACAATATAAAACCATTTTATATCAAATAACAAGTACGCTCTCTCATATACACTCAACTCATTCATATAGTTTACCTCTATTTCAATGAGTTATTTCCCACTAGAGCCAAGGTTTATCGCTAAACCAAAGCTCTGATACCAACTGTAACGACCCGCCTTTTTGGACAGTTTAAACCGACGATCAAATACCCATGTCGATTCCAAACCATTAAAAGGGCAGATAGTTATTGGGGTAATTAAGAAAAGAAAAGGAAGGGAAATAAAGGAAATGAAACAACACAGAATCTCACAGCGGAAGGCTAAAGTATAATAATAAAATAACAGTTCATGAAGCTGTTAATTAAATGAATACATTTGAAATGAATACATTTGATTATTATTATACAACATTTATCAGAGTTACATACACAACAAATATCATACAACAATGCAGCGGAATGGAATGAATATAATAGTAGTAGATAATATACCAAATCTTCGTCTCCGTCCTCCAAGGAAATGATCTTCAACCTAAACTGAAAACTCAGGACTGACCCGAGCGTAATGAAAAGACAAAACACTCGAGTCAGGACTAAAATATCCTTATGAAAGTTAAATCAATCGTAAATAAATATGAGTGTAACGGCGTCAGAGATGTTTACGGGGTTTGACATCTCCTATCCAGTGTCAACGTGCGTGCAATAACTCAAGAGATGTTACGGGATTTTCCATCTCTCAAGGATCCGTGAAACTATCTACTATATAGTAATATACGCTAAGTAGATAATGTCTATCAGTAATATAAAGTATCAAAATAGCGTTAAGGCGTTACCATAATCCCCCTTAACACATTTTATATTCCCAAAAGCATATACAAGACCGTAGTTTCCCCAAAACCGGAAGTCACCAGAGGGCAATCCATATACTCAAGGTACAAATCAAAACGTAGTGGTCGCGAATAGGATAATCAGTATGACAAGGTACATGAGGCGATACCAACTAGGATACTAGTAGTTGCGTGATCCGGACTGATGTTGGGCATAGCCAGCAGCTACCCCAACACCGCGAAACAACACTCCGAAATCAAGGGGTGCACCCAAATCGCATCACAAATGTAATAGAAATGGTATCGAAGAAGTGTGTCCGCTAGAGGTGGCGAACCTCAATGGCCCGGCGCGGCTCCTGTTTTAGTCATGTCAGGGGTCATCCAATAATCGTTCTCTTTCTTCAGTCAACGCGTTCACCAAACCATCCACTTCATTCTGGATCATCACTCCGCGTATAATAGTTATTAAAGTGGTTTTCGGTATCGACAGAGAGTATGTCCATATCCGATCCCGGTCTCTTTAATAACTACGTATTATTACACCGTTGGCTCTTTTACATTTCAAATCGATTCATAATTGATATCAAAATATCATATTCGCTTCAAAAATCAAATCCATTTCAAATATCATCGTATCTTTCAAAATATCAGATTTCATATTTAAATTCAAGATTTAAATATAAACATTTCACCTTATTGACCAGCTTAGGATTTTAGAAAAATAGTTTTAAGTAGTTTAAAAGTAGTTTTAAATAATTAAAATAGTTAAAAACACTTAAAATCTTTAAAATGGATTTAAAATAGATAAATTAGTTTAAAATAATTTAAATTGGGTTAAGTAGATTTAAAATAGATTAAAATAGTTTAAGTATTCAAAATGGTTTATATAACAGAGTAATTTGGAAAACAAATTAAAACAGCTTCAAAATCAATCCATTTCAATTATAACTTCCCAATTCAAATCAATTTCAATTTCCATTCTACCGATTCAATTTCGATTTCAATTCAAAACAATGTCAACTTTTACTTCAAATCAATTCAATTCTACATTCACCTTTAATTAATTCAATTTCAATTTATATCGATTTGGAGCTTGATTTCTCAAAATATCAATTTATAACACTTAACAAAATTTCCAACAATATTCAAGTTTAAATCCAAATTCCAAATATGATTCAATTCCAAACTCGATTTCAAAATATCATTTTCATATCACTTTTACTTAGTAATATTCAAAGCTCGAAATAATGTTCAATCTTTAAAATAAATAGATTTTTGAAATTCAATCATATCCAATTTTTTTTTTTTTTTTTTTTTTTTAAAGTCACAACTTAAATTATTTACCAATTTCTTTTAACCAAAATTTATTTCAACATTCCAACTCAAATTTTTGACAAATTCGATTTCTATAAATTGATTTCTATTTATCACTTTTAAATCGAAACATTTAAATAAATTTCAAATCGACGATTTCAAAAATTATTAATTTAGCCAATTCGGTGTCCGTATATAATTTTCTATCCTATGGCCAAGTAATTATTTATTTCAATTAAATGTCAGGGATGAGTATATATTACTTAAATTAAATCACAGTATCATATGTATGCCTAACAGGTTCTATATAAGCAAATAAACATCCAAACATTCAATTATCAACCAATAGCATCCATCAGATACATCATCCAATAAACAATACAATTCATGGCGGTTTCATAGTTATCAATGTCAGATAATTTAATCGCAATTCAATTTTGATTTCAATTTAACTGTCAATTTAATTTTTCAACGGTTAATTCAAATGACAAGCTATATGACAATTAAATTTTTATCAAACAACGACAAATAAAATTCATATCACTTCATAATGTCAATTTAACTAGCATAAAAATATTTAGTACGGTGTGAGCGTTATAAAACACTCACCTTGATTTTACGATTTTAAATCAAATCGAACGACGCTCGATTCAACCCAAAATTTTCTCTAGCTCCACACGACTCCAATCCAATTCCATAGCGTAGTACTTGTCAATACGATTCCGACGCAAGAAGTTTCGTCCGAATCCGACCTCGTATGAAAGAGAAACATCATTTTAAACATTTACAAATCAATTTACATTATAATTTTAATTTCAAAACCCTAAATCTAATCTCGGCCGCACACTACCTCAATCTCAGATCTGGGCCGCTCCTACTATCTTCTCCCCCTCATCGCGTTTACAGGTTCGCATGTGAACCCAAAGCCGCCGCTCCATATCCAAAATACACGGCCACTACGCTCGTCGATAGCACGATCAGATGAAGCCACATCAAAGCCCTACTCGCCAAGCACCTCCGCCTCCATTCTCATGCAACTCGGTGGTCCCCACGCACGTGAAAACGTGCACGAACGCCGGCCACTCTAGCTCGATTTTCCGATGATCCCTGCGTCTATAAACGATCACGACCGTTGGTTAGCTAGATCTCCCTGCCCTCTTCGAGTTTGCAGCTGATGACATTTGCTAAATGTTCACGGATTGGAAGTAATCGAGGGAAAGATGAAACTAAATTATGGCCGTGGGTTTCTACGGAGGCGGCTGAGCAAAGAAACCCTAGGGTATATTAAATTTTGCAAAAGAATGAATATATTGAGTGCTTATATAGAAATTTCAACGAACCGTATTCACCCGGAATTTCCGAACACCGATTTACGCGCGGTGACCGGCGTTTCTAGGGTTTACCCCGCATTTCGGACACAATGGAATAGGTTTCAGAAGCTAATTCGATCGTCTGCGCGAGTTATGGCAATAAACGTTCGATTTTTAAATTAAATCGATTAAACGATTTTCTAGGCGTTTTGGCTTGCCCCGGACAAACGGTAAATCCGTTTGACACGAAATTTGAAACCTTACAATAATATCACATTACGGATCCAATGAAACTAGTTTCATCGAAATCCGAGACCGTTTGAAAAATGACTATTTTAACTCGCCAAATTAATATTAAAACAATTTCAACGCGTTTCGAGCTGCCACGGTCAAACGACAACTCCGATTGCTACGAAAATTGAAATCCGATAATAACTAACTATTACGGATCCAATGGAACTAGTTTTGTCCAATTCTGAGACTGTTCAAAAATTGGCTATTTTCCAGTCGATAATTAAATATTAAAATATTCAATTTTCACAAACAAATTTTTAAATTCAGTTTTAAAAGTTCTACAACATCATTCTAACTTTCATATGATAAAATAAAATTTTACAAATCATTTTTAATCATAGTAAACCCATTATTCAATTTATCCAATAAATTCCAATTTTTATCTTATTAACTCTATTAAAATCCAAATATAACTTGCCTTCACTTTGGAAACCAATTTGAATCATATTAAATCAAATTTCAATTATTCACTCTATTTTTATATATTAAATTTCAATATCAAATTAATCATATCAAATTCGGAATTTAATTTATTCAAACATTCGTAATATTAAATTTAACAAATTTGATTATTCTTAAATCACTATCTTTTGAAATATTCAAAATGAACTTATAAAATTTAACTTTTGAAACGAGTTAAAATTTTAGAACAACTATTTCCATTATACGGTTATTCAAATCCCCATTATTAAATTGTTCAATAATTTCCAAATATTTAATTTAAACAATTTACCTGTTCAATATTCAATATTTGATTCCAAATAGATTTTACTTATCAATCAATTACTCTATTATACCCAATGAATTCAACATTTATTATCCTATTCAACTATTGATTGCAAAGGCATTCACTATGTAGCTTTATTTTTCATTACTTGGATAATTATCGTTGCAATTCATTCCAGTTATTATTATTCCAAATGAATTACAAATTTTTTTCTAACATTAAATCACGAAATCTTATTAAATTAGCTATTTTAATTATCGAAAATTTACGGGTCGTTACAATATACTTAATTTTCCAGGAAAATATACTTTCCAACTTTTTTTAAAAATAAAATCATTTTTTTATTTTTAAAATGAGTTGCACCTTTCTTATAAATTCCACCGCAATCTATACTTTCAAATTTATCCACTGATAAATATTCCACTTCATTTATAAACCCAGTTTCCAAATTTCCATTTCTCATTTTCCTTTAAATTACAGTTTCCAAAACATTAAATCGATTTCAAAACCGATTTCCTGATTTGAATTCCCTTTAAAATTTATTATTCGATTTATCAAATTCCCAATAATTATATATTGAAAAATTTTCTTTTCATTTCCTTTAAAAATCCAAACTTACATATATTTTTCCATTTCTCAAAATACCAATATATATTCAACCAAACATAACATTCAATAATTTCAATCCCCAATATAATCAATGCAATCTGTCACAAATCATCAAATAAATCAAATCGTTGAATATAAAATAAATTCAACGTTTTGAGGAATCCAGTTTGATCCCTCCAACCTGTTTCACTGCATCCACAGATTTAGCACAATTTAAAATACCAATCCCACTTCGAGGGGGATATCGCGGTATAAAAGGTCATCCGCTATTTTACGGGGAGCATAGGATCCCATCCGCTATATAATGCCGGAATCAATTACTCCAATATATATATATATATATATACTGTTATATATAATATCACATCCAGTCAAATAATAAATCATCAATTCAAGCAATCAATCAAATAATTTAAATTTAAACTATTTAAATTATCGGTAATCCAAATGAGTGAGATTAACTCACCTTTGATTTTACGTGACCCAAACCAAACCAGCTTGTTTCCTTCATGATTCTTCACGATTTCAAACCTTAAATAAACCTTATACGCTTCATTAACATTTGAATTAATTTAATAATCAACTACCACTTAATAATTTTAATTGACTAATAATTTAATTAAACTATTAATTTCCTTTTTAAAACTACATATACCCTAATAATTTCTTTTTATAGATTTCAAAAATCTACTTTTATAAATTCCTCCAGCATTTTAAAATCCGTATATATAAATATATATTTAATATCTTATCTATATACATATTTTCTGTTTTAAAGCTTATCTATATATATTTTAAAATAAAACATGACTTTATTGTAAATATATATACATATATATTTGTTCCCTGTACATATTTTTAAATCCTACATAGTAAATTGATGTATTATATATATATATATATCTAATCAATATATACCTTATTAAATAAAATAAAATAAAATAAATAGAAAAAAGAAGCTATACCCTACAGCAAAGAAAAGAAAAGAGAACCCAAACTTCGTCAATCCCCTCCACATCATCGCGAAGTCGCTCGAATCGACGGGCCAGGGACGAATCCTCCCAGCGCCATGCAAAACCCATGCCACCGTGAACATGCATCAACACTAACTTCCTTCCACTGTCCACACCACTGTTGGCGAACCTCAATCCAAATCGCGACGAACAAGATCCCATTGGCCTCCCACTGCCGTTGATTTCCCTCGACTTCCATCGCGAGTTCCACTTCCATGCCCAATGCCATGACGATGACATCGCAGCCACCTACCATCGCAAGTTGAAACTGCCACGCCCTACCAACTTGAATGCGTCACTCGAAATCGAGCTCCCAAAACTTCGCTCGATTTGAATATGAACGAGAGCAGCCACCGTTTCGTTCGAGCGAACTTGATTGAAATTTGATTTCACCTTCTTCTTTTTTATTTATAGCCTCTTCGTTCTTTTATTTATTAATAAAGGTGACACGTGTGATATGGTGTGGCATGTGTTCAGGGTTAAAGTGCCATGTGATGTGCTTAGTATGCTTATATGAGGGGAAAAGTTTTGACGTGAAAGGGTTTTGACTGGACAATATGTTATATTTAAATTTAATTTTAAATCGACTTCAATTCGAAGCCATTTTTACATCCTATCAAGGCGTGCTGCTAGGCATTTATAATGTTATACCCCTATTTCGAATGCAATGGAAAAGGTTTCGAGTACTAATTCTATTGTATGGAGAAGATAGCTTTATGAACTCATTTATATATTAAATTTTCGATAAAGATTATAGCGCATTTATCTACCGATGAGCACACAACAACTTTGAATGCTACGAAATTTGAAATCCGATAATAATACTTTCTTACGGACCCAATGGAACTAGTTTCGTCAAAATTCAAGACTGTGCCTCGGAAGGCTATTTCAATTATCGATTAAAACTATGTATTTTTAAAACTGAACTAAACACTTTCAAATTCAAATTTAAAACTTCTATTATCTCCAGTATTATAAATATAAATTTTCCAAGCCTTTGAAATATTTTTAACCAGCTTAAAAACCAAGATTCACTATTATAACCAATTATTAAATTCAATTATTTAATTATCCAAATAAATAGTGGTATTTGAAATTCAAGTTAAACTAACTTTCAAATATTTAAAATCAATTAAATATTCAAATTTCAAATATCCAAAAATTCCGGGTCATCACATTCCTCCCCCTTAAAAGAATTTTGTGCCCGAAATTACTAGTTAAGAGGAATGGTCTATAACCCGTTAACTATTTTCCCAAAACCACACAGTTTTTTAATAACACCAAAACAATCTTTTTTATTAAAGACACATTATCACTCTTACTAACTTTCCAGACTAATCCATAGTTCTCGAACAACATTACTACCCAACAATTCAATTTATAATTTAAAAACAAATATAAATTATCAAAATTATCTCAAAAAATTTTCTAACTCCCTAAATTTTCGAAAAATTTCGCCAACGTCTTCTTTGCCTGGCTAGATCGGTACAACTACAAAATGCCTTTATGGCCCCCAAATTCAAAGGAGAACAAAAGCCAAGTGGCTAATCATAAAACCATCAAAGTTCATACAGAAATTTAAATACATACCTTTTTGTCAAGTAATTCAATTTATCTTCTGAATTCAAAACACCAATTTCCTTTCCTTTAAAACACATGTATATCCCACTTAGCAATAATATCCAATTACAGATTTCAAAATCATTTTATTCGATTTTTTTTCAAAATTTTCAAAATTTATTTAACTTAAGCCCATACGATGTACACATATCATCTGTATGCAATACCAAATCCGATCGCTCACTTGATCACACAATTTTACTTCCGAACTAGTATCGTCCACCCGACTTCCTAGTGCGGACTCAGATCTGGTTCCTTGATCAGAAACCGTCATTCTCCTTGCCTAGCCGCAAACGATTATAGAGAATTTCCAAAAGCAATCAAAAATCCATATCCAGGGTTTGCCATCAAAAATCGAGTGAAAAATCCCAACTCGGATCGATATAACTATCTCGAAATTCTGTGCTCGAATCTGGATCAAATCGTTATGTGAATAAAATAATATATGTACATCCTATGTATTTATCTCAATTGATTATTAACTATATATATTTTATTTTATTTTATTTTATTATTCACATTGATCCTGATTTCTATTCGCTTATCCACATTTACCTTTTTCACAGCTTTACTTAACATTTATTAAAAAACTAACTAAGAATAGGTTTCTCAATTGCAAATTTACTTAAGAATTTCACCATCCCCTCTTAAGTTAATAGTTTATACACTTCTTGTATTTATTTTCACTTCACCACTTAAGCTTTCACATATATTTGCATTTAACTTAGATTTTCAATTTCATTCTGAACTCATTTTATCTTCTATTTTAAATATTGAATTCAATCGACTATCTTCCATTCATATCTGATCCATGTCATTACTTTGAATTAGTCCATTTACTAATTTATTTCCAATCAAATTCAATTTCAAATCTAAATAAAAGTTTTATTTCCAAACTTTTTATTTCTTTTAGTATCTTCGAACAAATTCTACAATTTCATTTTACTTTAATACATAATTAAATTAAATATCATCCTAATATTCAATTTCAATTTATTTTCTTACGCAATTAAATTAATTAGTTTACTTACTAATTTTATTTTCAATCCTTTGTTTTGTTTAGTCCAACTCGACTAATTTCCATTTCACTTTATATGCCACCATTTAAATTGGATTTAAATATTCAGCTTCAATTCCATTTACTTACAAATGTAAATTCATTTGTTTATTCACAAATTTATTTCAACTTAAATAAATTTTATTTCAATAACCATTCCAATTAGCTTACTTAGATTCATTCCTTTAAGCTAATTCAGTTACATTTCATTCTATTCAAATTTTTAAACCTCAGTTTTAACCATTACTTGAACACTAAAAAACATTTTAAACCAATACCAGAGTTTTCAACAATCCCTTACGTATTTCAAAACCAAACAGTTTTGCAAACAACTCCAATTTAAAACATGTTGGCAGCAATTCCTCTCTTGGAGACTCGAAAATGAACATCGATGATGCTGCAGTCATCACCCAAGTTATTTTCCAGCGATCGAAAAGAGTTCAATGCTTTTATCTCTTTAAAAACCCTTCAAATATTTTTTTAAATTCCAGATCTCACCAGATTTCAAATCCAATTCAAAATATTTCCGAAATAATATCACCATTATTCCTCCAAAGTCTTGAAAAACCATTTCAAACCCAAAAGAATTTGTACTTTTCCCAAAATTTCAATTTTCAAATCGTTCTAGTCAATATTCAAACATTACTCTGGAATTTTATCTCATTTCAATTATAAATCACATTTATAATCCCTATTTACAAACTCCATTTTGTTATATAAGTTAATTTCTTAACTTTGGTTATAATTTAAATTCTTTATTCAATTTCCATACATAATGATAATAATTTAATAGTGGAAATTAGCATAAGGGCCTCTTTAGCAAATGCAATTAGTTTCAAGGACACGAAATTGAAATAGTTATTTTTAAGGACAAAATGCAAAATAATTAGTTTTTAAGGCTTAAAAACCTATGAAATTACGTCCTTGAAAGTAATTGGACTGGTGACTTTGTCCTTAAAAGTAATTATTCTGCTGACTTTGGCCTTGTAATAAATTTCTATGGATGTGTGTCCTAGAAACTAATTGGACTGCAAAGTTTGTCCTTCGAGTGAAATGCCCCAATTTAATATTATCATTTCCTAACAACCAAGCAACCATATATGTAACTATAATAATTTATGAAAAAATATTTCTTTTATATAAAAATAACTTTGGGAAAAATTATTTCATTTACCCTATTTAAAACAATACCGTGTCGAATTATTCTGTACAAGTGTTTAGAGATCCCTATCAATAACGCTAATTACTCATATTGACCAGAATTGATAAGCCACTCAACAAACCAATCAACACAATATAAAACAATTTTTATATTCACCAACAAATACGCGCTCATATCTACTAATACTCTCAAACTCATTCTAGAGTACTACAGACTCTATTTCTAATGAGTAATCCCCACCAGAGCCACGGTTCTCGCTTAACCTTTAGCTCTGATACCAAGTGTAACGGCCTACAAATCCGTACCCCTTTGAGCCGACAATATTCTCCAATAGTTCAACTCAAAGTGGATGGAAATATGAACCATTAGGGCCAAAGAAGAAAAACGTAGAAGAAGAAATAGAAAACAACATCAGAATCTCACAAACGCAGCGGAACATTATATATTAGATAAATGACTGATCTTTATACAAAAGAACCATAATCGTTTTATATATACATCATCAGAGTACAACAACAAAGCAAAAACACAACACTAGACAGTTATGATAACTTGTCCACATAGAAACTGATCATGTAGCATACACAGCGGGTAATACATCAAATACGTGTGATACGTCTCGCCATCTAGCTCGTCTCCTGAGCTCCATAGCATCCTTTCCTGTATTATATAATACTCGGTCTGACCCGAGCATTATAGTGAAATAACACCGAGTCAGTCTGGAAAACTAATGTGAGAAAACACACATAATTGGATTATTAAAGTTTTAAAAATTCATTGAAATCAAAGGTATCTCGTAAGACCACGCCACAAATAAACATGCCGGGTTTTTACCTTAAGATAACCAAAATATTTTTATCAAATCCATCTGATATTATAGTAGTGTCTATAGAAAATAAAAAAAAAACCTAGCTGAAATTCTTGCATCTCACGTTTTAGCAATAATTGGGCACAATCAAAACCGTACAGGCGCTTATTGGAGATTGGATTCCATACAATGGCAGCACTACTGGGTTACCGCCCGCCACAGTACCTGGTCTAGATCAGCGTACCGAGGATCCACCTCGATCCCCTGCAACACAAGGCCAAAGCTACCCTTATTGGATAGTCCGAATAAGATCACCCCATGGTTGGGATCAGCAACCGCCCACACAGCCGAAATAAATGGACATTGTAACGACCCTGACTCGACTTTCGAAAATTGGCACTCAAATACTTCACCTGTATTCAAATGCCATAGATTCAAACGTCGAATCTGGTTTGCCGGAGCTTATAACACATTAAGTATGACAACATAGAGGAAGAGAAATAAATAATGTTATTGATACACAACAATATTTGATACAAATGAATATCAACACTATCAGAGACAATATACACAGCGGAAAAGATAACACCAACAACAAAGGCATCAAAGAGATCCAACACCCATACAACAATTCTATCTCTAATGCTCCAAAACCAAATAGCTTATCCCAAAAGCTTCGAAGACTCCAATCCAATAAGCTCGAACCACCATCAAGTTGTATTAAGCAAGGTCAGTCATGTTGAACAAATGCGATTTCGAATCCAAAGGCTGGATGCTATCGAATCTACTCCTACTATTTGATTATTTGAAAAATCCAACTCTAGACTGGCCGTGTGGAAAATTTTGGGCACCCAGAGTTGAGGAATGGAACAATAAACTCCAGGTCAGTCATGGGACTGGTGAATGCAAACGAAAACATTTGTTTATCTTTTACAAAAGCAAAACAATGGAATATAAAAGAAATCCGCAATTCTTTTTGGAAAATGAAACTACCATAAGGCCTCCCAGCACATACACAATGAAAACGTACAATTGGAGGAGATTTCTCCTTATGATAGTCAAGCATGCTTGATACGCGAAAATCCTTTTGATATTATTATTAGTGCGTAGTGCAGAAAAACTTTCGAAAGTATAATATTAATCTTAGCCAGCATACGACCATTATTGTATACCTACTATAGCTACCATTTGAACAGTGGTGACCACCATAAGTAAATGGCAGGTTATACAACTAAAACCGTACAAGGCGCGTATTGGATGATTGGATTTCCAACAATGGTCAGGCAAAGGAACTTCCTACCGAACGGAACGCCCCTGAAGGGATGCCCCTAAGAACCTAGCCGGATCTCTGCCAACACAAAGCAGGGTTACCTTTGTAACTAGGTAACCCCTACAAGTATGCTACCCCCAGTCGTTACCGACCTTTATCTGAGGGCCCTCAACCAATAACCACAAAGCAATAGAATTGTAGCAACCACATATGTTAAATATATGGGCTCCATGCCATGATATCACCTTTTATCCAAAAGGAAATGGGCATACCCTAGGGGCACGACTCCTAATAACCTTGCCGCAACATTCCTGTTTCGCCATTTCCGGGTTGTGAGGTTCGACGAATCTCGTCCACAAAGCTACATTTTCATAAAAGCCATGCTTCCATCAACACATGATCAGCAGCACTTCGTATGCCACATTACCAAATTGGGAATTTATCACTAGTAACCATCAACTACATAACCTCTAAGCTCATACGTCTCAGAGAAGGGTGTTAAGCTAAGAGAATAAATTCTCCGCCACCAAACATAACTGTATTTGATAGAAACCAGCTTTACATCTCAAAGTGTAACGTCAGACATACATCCATACAAGTCTGTTCCGGGTTTGAACAGAACCGAAGGCACTTCAAAGAAGCCCTGGCAATCCGGGTATTCACAATCCCGATCGGACTCCCCATCACATATGAAGATCTCTATACCGTAGCTACTCGGTGCAGAGTCATTCGACGGGTAATCCTTTCGTTCTCGAAAATACCCGGTCTTCACCACCGGGCTTCATATGCTATCCATATCATCATATTGTTATTCGAAATGGGTTATATGACACAAGGTCCTCTCCTGGCTAAACCGAATAATGAGCGCAATATTTAAAAAAACATATGGATATTTGAATCTTAGTTAAGTTACAACTTTAACCCAAAACCATTCTTTTAAATGGTTCAAATAAAATACCATTTTTAAATCTTTAAATAAAAAGATTTACTTCACAAAGTTCACCAATCTTCCACAAAGATACATTCATAGTTTTCAAAACTATTTCAATTCCAAATCTTTTATATAAAAGATATACCTTTACGATCCTCTTCAATTTCAAAACGAGGTTCAACTATTTTTTCACAAAGATTTATTCATATCTTCCAAAACAAATCCATTTCAAACTTGAAATCTTTTCAATAAATACCGAAAGTTCTTTCGTTATATGAAAGCCATTATCATTTGAAAACAAATACTTTTTGTTTTGGACAAATCCGATCAATTATGCACAAGTTATAGTCTTTAAAGTATAAACTTGGGTTAATTTTAAATTCCCAAAATAATACTTTCTAAAATACATTAAAGATGGTTTAAAAACCATATATATATTATATAACTTGTATCGCCAATTTTAAACCATATTATTCAAAATAAATTTTCAAATCTTAAACAAGATATATTCTATTCAAACTAAATTCAATTTCAAATTTCCCTTTCCAAAAGCTTTCCACATTCAGTTCAATTCCTTTTCCAAAACCATTTGGATTCAAAATTCATATTTTGAATAAATAATATTTAAATTCAAAATATCTGTGACTTAACCGATTTCCTCGTGAAATCCATATTTGTGTGTGCATGGTGTAGTCCAGGGGTTTTACACAATAGTGCAACATCATCAATCATCACAATCCAAGCATAGCAAGATCCATAAGCGGTATAATCCTATAATGCTTATCTTCATTCACAGATTCACAGATAAATAATATAAATTCATCACAGACAAATAAGTTACATTCATCACAGCTCAAACCAAATCAATTCATATCATAAAGCATCACACATTAAGGATAGCTAACAATTCAACATTCAATAGAATCCAAACATCCATAAGTAAGATCAATTAATTATTAGATCAGATTAATTACTTATGAATAAACTACTAATCCTGGTTAATTAATATTAATTAATTACAAATCTTAATCATTAATTAATCTTTAATCATTTATTAATTAACCATTAATATTAAATTAATCAACCTTTAATTATTAATTAATAAACCTTAATTAATAAATAAATCAACCTTTAATCACTAAATAATCAACCTTTAATTATTTAATTAACCTTCAATTAATTGCATTAATTAATTAATTATTAATTAATTACTATTTAATTAATATTAATTAACCCTTAATTCATTACCATTTAATTAATTATCCTTAATTAATTATTCTTTGATCACTTGATTAATCAGCTTTAAATAAATTACTTTTAATTAAGTAATTGTCGTTAAGTAATTAATTACCCTTTATTTACTTATCATTAATCAACTTTTAATAACAAATTAATAAATCAGATTTTAATTACATTAAAGTAATTAACCTTTAAATAATTACATTAATAAATGATCCTTTAATTACTCAAAGCCTTAGTTAACTTAATATGAACCATTTATCTTAATCACTTATTTTAATCACATTATCAAATTCTATTTGAAATACTTAAGAATACTTAAATTAATTATCCTAATATAATTAGCAAAACCCTAAAACAAATTTTAAACATAATTTAACTTTAAAATCAAATCTTTGGAAACTTGCTTTGAAACTTGATAATTAGTTCTACTTTGAAAACTTATCACTAACTAGCTTTGAAAAACTTTGTTACTAAATGTATTTTGTTTTTAAACTTCAAAACTACAGTTTCCTTTATTTTTTAAAATCTTGGAACAAATTTTTCTTTCAAATTTTAAAACTTAGAAACTCAAAATAAAACGCGAGCCAAATTTCAAAATCCCCGAGCTCCAACCATGTTTTTGCTAAGCACATCTCCTAGTCATCTTTCTCCTTTTATTTTTTTTCTTTTTACTTTGTTAAATTTATAAACAGTATAACCCACACAAATCTCCCTGAAACAAACTCGAGAAAAACTCGATTCTACTCGATACCATCCACGGGAACCACCTCTTCTTCCCAACATCAGATACATGCGAGACTTCGAGCACGTGCACGACTAACCTGTCGACCTCCGGCGATTTTCGATCCTCTCAACGAGTCGCCAACGAACTCCTTACCCCTAACAACCACCTAGTATCGCTGGATTGACCACGAAATCAAAATGAGCTACCGAGCTCCACATGGAAACCCAACCTCGATCGACAAATTCACCTCGCGCCGCCTCGTTACTTCGCCAGAACCCTTGCGACTTCGGCCAGAGCTCCGCTGCAACCACACACACTATTCCTCAAGTCTGGTCAAGACCGATGCGCCCATGCCTTCGCAATCACCTCGCTAAACTTGTCGACTCGACATATCCTTAAACCCTAAAATGTCAACGCACAACAACCATAATGATCGATAAATTCATCGATCGTTTTTACTAAGGTTCCTGACCCTCGAACATGTTCCAGCAGCGACCCCCAGACTTCATCATCTTTCGTCCGCCAGAATTTGCTCAAAGTATGAATTTCGTTCAATACGGTTATATACAGATCTAAAAATCTTGAAACTATTATCAAAATTCATAATTTTTATGTTTGAATCCAGCTATGTATTCAAAACATAAAATTCAGACCATTGATTTATCTGACTTTAAATTGATTTCCCTGTAAATTCTTATTTTCAAAATATTTCCTAATTATTTTAGCTTGAATCTATTTTTAAAAATGATATCACACACAATCAAACATTTTTCATATAGAAACCATAGCCTAATTTAATTTGGATAAGACGGTAGGTGTAACAACCCTGGTATTGGAGATTACTGATGATATTATATTATAACGATAGTTATAATTTAATATGGTAAATAGAATGTAATGGAGAAATAAATTTGGTTTAAATTGTTTATTTTAAATAAAAAATGTGTTTGAGAATAAATATTAGGCTTGAAATTTGATTATTAGGAGATTTGGTTAAATAAGATGGAAATATTGGAGTTTTGTTAATTTGACTTAATAAATTAATCAAGAGATATATTTCTACATTTAAATTATTGAGATAAATATAAATTGATGAAAATAAAGTTTTAAAAACTAAATTTTGTGAATTTGGAGAGAAAATAATCAATTTGTAATTTTATTTGGTTAAATGCAATAATATTGGTAATTAATGCCAATATTAAACATTTATTGATTTTAAAAAGGGGATAAATGAAGTAAATTTGTATTTTATTAATATAAAAGATGGAATATTATTTAAAAATAATATTTTGTTGTGTAAGTAAAGTGGGAATAGTTTATTGTATTTTATTTGACAAGACAACAATTTTTGTATAAATTGTTATGTTAAAAATGGTATTTTAAGAGAATAAAAAATGCAAATTGTGTAAATTGTAAAATATTATTGAAAATAAGGTTTTATTTATAAAAATGACTAATATTGTTAAAATAAATTTTATCTTATTAAAAAAATAATTTTTGTTACATATATTGGTTGAATAGAATTGTATTTCACTTTAGAATATGAAAATTTACTTATATAGTGTTAATATAGGAAAGAAATGAACGTAGCTTAATTTTTTTTTTTTCACTAAGTATATTTACACTTGGGCTTATTAGATAAGAACTAGATCCATTAGCCCTCTCTAGAACCTTCTGCCTTGAGAAATCATCATGTACGTAGCTTGCTTTCTCATTCTCTTCTCAAAACAGCTTACAATAAAAAGAAAAGAAAAAAAATCATGGCTTTCTCCGCTTAAAACCAAAATTCACCAAATATGTTGCAAATTAAAGAAGATAATCAATAAAAAAAAGAATCTACAAGGTAATCTCTACCCAATATTATGTAAATTTCATCAAAAAGCTTTAAACTTATGATATGAATTTCCTGTAATCTATTCCTTGTTACTGCATGTTCTTATTTTATTATTTTCAGTCGCTGAAGCTAACAAAGGAGCCTCAAAATCATCAAATTGATCCAAATTGGTGAAGTTTTTCAACCTAATATTTGCTTCATATCTAAGGTGAGGGTTCCTTCACATTTTCTAGTTTGATTTCATGCGTTTAATGATGATTTACAGTGGTGAACTTGCTAGAAAAAAAAAGATCATTGCTGTTATATTTGTTTTGTAATCGAGGATGAAACGAATTTTGACATAACTTCTTCGTTTCTTAGCCGATTTTGGTAACCTTAGATGTTTCTGAAAGCTAAGAATTTGTTCAAAAAGTTTCATGTTTTGAGGTTTTTAAAAGTTTGAAGTTATATTGATCAAAATTGCATTTTATTATTGCTATCCCGAGACAAAAATGACAGCGGTGTTGAATTTAGACCTATGAACTGTTTTAAGCATAACTTTTTTTAATTTTTATCCAAATTCAATAATCATAGATGTTTCGAAAAGCTAAGAATTTTTCTAAAAGTTTCATATTATGAGGTTTTTGAAATTTTGAAGTTATGTTGATCAAAACTGCATTTTATTGTTGCTATCCTGAGATCAAAATGACGGCAGTGTTGAATTTAGACCTCTGAACCATTTTAAGCATAACTTTTTCAATTTTTTTCCAAATCCAATAATATTAGATGTTTATAAAAACTTAGAATTTGTTCTAAAAGTTTCATGTTTTGAGGTTTTTGAAAATTTGAAGTTATGTTGATTAAAACTGCATTTGATTGTTGCTGTCCCGAGATCAAAATGACAGCAACAATGATTGTTGATCTTAGAATTTGTTTTAGCCAATATTTGACTAGTTAAGACTTTCGAGATCTCCTATTATAGGAATAATAATCGATGAGAACTTCTTATAGATGTCGTATTAATCGCCGATGAGATGAGGCGAGTCTTGATATGAGGTTTTTCCCTTGCGGGAATTATGGTTTATAAGAAACTACTATGAGATTTATTTGCACCTGCCGATGATGCGAGGCAAGATATATGAGCATTCTAAGATTTTATTTTTAAGGTTTGAGATTTTAGTTTTATGACGAAGTTAACTAGCGGTTAGTAAACCGTATAGTGCGAACATGTGGTATGGGATGCACGCTAACACTTTTTGGGTTCCTTTCCGAGTGTTTGTGACACATCCACGAGTATGCCAGTGCTATAGACCTTCGGGTCATCTGAGTTATGTGACTTCGGTCACCACGAGTCATGTGACTACGGTTACCATGAGTTATGCAACTTCGATCACCACGAGTTATGTGACATCGGTCACCACGAGTATGACCTTCGGGTCCATGAGTTAGGTACCTAAATCATAAATAGCACCGAATAAGAGTTTAGCACATGCAGCACTGCTTTAGCTTTGCAATCAGGGATCCGGCCAATCCGGGGTTTTTGAGTTTTCGGAGTTTTATACGATTTCACTATTTTGAGGTATTTTTGTTACATCGATAACATAGTGCTACATGAGATGTTATATATAGTGATTTCTTTTTTATGATATTTGAACTTTATCTTGAGTTTCATGAGATTCATATCGGAATTTTGATGAGTTTCTCCCATGACTTACATATGATTCCTTGCATTTAAGTTGAATGCCATTAAGTATGAGTTACTTATGTTGAATTAAACTATTCATGCAACAACCCTTGGTGAACATATACCATGCACTGAGATTATACTATACTTGTACCCATCCTTTATAGTTAAAGGATGAATTCCCTTATGAACTTATATTCCACTTATCTTATACTAATATCAAGTTCTAGCTAGCCTGACCCGTGTATTTATTACTCGGGTCGGACCGAGTTGCAGGTTAGGTAGTTGGACTCTTAGCTTGCTTTACCTTATAGACTTCACCATTGACTTGGGATATGGCATCGTTTTTGTGTAGTAGTCTTTCTGTTGGGAACTTTTGATGTATATATTTTTTGTGGGGAATGTATGTATATATTGTGGTTGTATACCACTAGTTGCATGTTGTATTACATTTGATGTATGTATTCATATGTATCGTTCTGTGTTGCTGTTCTATGACTTTTAATTGATAGTTATTATGTTTTGTTTCTGAATCGATCCTGTAGCCACCATAGTAGTGTATTAGATAGGAATTAAGTAAGTTGAATACTCGAGACGAAAAAAGGAGTACAAATATCGACGTACTTAGCTCTTATCTAATGCAAGACTATGATGGTCGCCCTTAACCAGCCCTATTCTCCGCATTAGCAGACATAATTACTATGTAATTCTCTTTGTTATTATGGATCTCAGGGTGGGGAGTCACATCTTGGTATCAGAGCTAGATTCAGAACAAAAATGTAACAAAAACAAAACAGTATACATGATTACATTACATCAAGTATAATACAAGTGTAAACATCATCCCCAATTGTAAACAAACCCGAATTTGTCCTTACCTTTTAGTTCCTTTGGGGGTATAGAAAGGAATATGTCTAGGAATGTTAATTTTAAATTCCGTAGTATTCCTTATTTAATGCATTTGATTTGCTAATATGTACCTCTGTGAGTAATTCTATCTTACCTTAATTTTCAGCTATGTTTGGAAGAGGAAGAGGTCTGAGGCAGGACCGTCTAGTGGTTCTCGTCCAGAAGGAGTTTATATGCCGACTGACTAGATTCTCGAGCTTATTAGGAGCACTCATCCTACTTCCCCAGCTCACTCCTCTCCTCCACGCAAATCTGCATTTGCACGCATGTGTAGCGACTTCACCCACCTTAGTGGCAAGCCGTTCAAAGGCTCCGAGACAGTTCTTGAGGTTCAGGATAAGCTCCGTACTTGTGAGCGCATCTTCACTCACATGGAGATATTCGATCATCATCGAGTTCTTATGGCATCCAATATGCTACAAGAACGGGATTTAAAATGGTACGAGCTCCTTATTGCAGAGATGGATGAGTCCATCCTCAATTGGCAGCATTTCAGAGACCGTTTTGAGCTCAAGTTCGTGCCAAAATCCGAGAAGGCATTTCTTGCCCGTCGCTTCCTCGATTTGAAGTAGGGAAAATCCTCCATATCTGATTATGTTTCATTCTTCGAGTCTCTATCTAAGTATGGGTTGGAGTTCATCAGCACCTGACACAAGAAGAATCTTAAGTTTGTATCTGGACTTAAGAAGTATTTGAAGAAATTTCTCATGCTTCAGCTTAAGCTCTCGTTCAAGGAGCATATGGATTCGGCGCTTCACCTCGAAGCCGTCGAAAAGGAAAAGGATAGTAGCGATGAGGCCGAGGTTCGAAGGAACCCACACAAGAAGAAATTCCCTTTCCAAAGATCCAAGTCCTTTCCTCCTAAGAAGAAGAAGAAGCAAGGCAATTCTAGTTCTCATCCTCATGGCACACCTCATTCAGCAAAGTCTTATCATGCTTCAACTGTGATTCTCGAGACCATTTAGCTCGCGAATGTCCTCATCCTTGCAAGTGTCTCTACTGCAAGCAAGAGGGACACATGATTTTTACTTGCTTTAAGAAGAAGAAGGATGCTCGTTCTGGTAACCTGAATGTGGCAAAGGCTTCTTGTAGTGCTTCTCAGTCTCGAGGTATATCTCCCACTATTTTAGAGGGTTTTATATTTTTCCATGATCGTTATATTAGAGTGCTCTTTGATATGGGTGCGTCGCATTCATTCATATCGAAGGAACTCATTGATACTTTACAGTTGGATGTTTCTTACTTGATTACTACGTTGAGGATTGCGAATCCTATTGACGGATCCGCAACCCTTAGTATGCTTTGTGAAGATGTTGAGATCCATATTTGCGGCTTTTCTTTCCGTGCGAATCTGCACGTGGTTCCTTCTCTTGGTTTTGATATGATATTGGGTATGTACTGGCTAGTTCAATAAGATACCAGGATCCTATGTTTAGAGAGAATCCTATACCTTCGACATCCTGACTCTCCTGCTCGGTTGCCTCTTATACTTCGGGGGGTCGATGGTGAAGCTTCTATATTCTCTCTTGAATCTCGAAACGAGGATGATGTGTCTTGGATTCCAGTTGTTCGTGACATTCCAGAGTTATTTGAGCCTGTTTTTGGGTTACCACCCGAGCGGGCCATCAAGTTCCGCATCGACCTTATTCCGGCCACACAGCCTGTTGGTCGTCCTCCCATGAGGATGCCTACATAGAGAATGAGGAACTCAAGAAGCAACTCCTAGAGCTTGAATCCAAGCATTTCATTCGATCTAGTTCTTCACCGTGGGGAGCCGCGGTCGTACTAATGAGGAAGTCTGATGGGACTCTTAAGCTATGTGTTGATTATCGCAAGCTTAATGAGTTAACCATCAAGAACCGCTATCCATTACCTAGGATCGACGATATGTTCGATCAGTTAAGTGGCGCTAAGGTCTTCTCACAGCTTGACCTTGCCACAGGATTTCATCAACTCCGAGTTGTGAAAGATAGCATTCCACTTACAGCTTTCTGCACTTTCTATGGTTCATATGAGTGGCTCATCATGCCGTTCGGTTTAAGGAACAACTCTGCCTATTTCTTCGACCTTATGAATCGAGTATTTGGGGAATACCTCGATAAGTTCGTTCTCGTGTTCATCGATGATATTCTTGTATATTCTAAGTCTGAAGCAGACCATGTTCGACATCTTAGAATTGTTTAGAGTAATCTTTGACAACATCAACTCAAAGCAAAACTTTCTAAGTGTCATTTTTGTGAAAAGCAGGTTAAGTTCTTGGGCCACGTTGTTTCTTCTGAAGGCATCTCAGTCGATCCTTCTAAGATAGAAGCCATCAGAAATTGGAAGAGGCCTGAGAATGTTCATGAGATTCGTAGCTTTTTAGGCTTAGCGGGTTATTACCGCCTCTTCATTAAAGACTTTCCCATATTGTGCTTTCGTTGACTAGCCTTACGAAAAAAGACGTTTGCTATACTTGGTCCGATAAGTGTGAGGCTTCCTTTCAACGATTGAAGGAGCTTCTCACTAATGCTCCTGTTCTTGTGGTTTTCGAAGGGAATCGGGATCTTATTGTCTATACCGACGCTAGTCATAGTGGCTCGGTGTTGTTCTTATGCAGAAGGGTAGGGTAGTTGCCTACGCTTCAAGGCAATTATGTCCAAACGAAGTTCGGTACGCTACCCACAATTTAGAGCTTGTCGCCATTGTCTTTGCTTTGAAGATGTGGCTTCATTATTTGTTGGGAGAGCACTTTACTCTTTTCACCGATCACAAGTCTCTTAAGTACTTGTTCACTCAGAAGGAGCTCAACATGTGAAAGCAGCGTTGGCTCGATTTTCTAGCTTCATATGATTTTGATATTCAATATACCCTTGGCAAGGAGAATCGAGTAACTGATGCTTTGAGTCGTAAGCATTCGGCTATCGTTTCCATGATGATTGCAGAATGGAAAGTTCTTGAGACTCTTTCCATGTGTGATATTCGTGATCGTGCTACCATATCCAACTCTCCTATTCTATTATATAGCATGGAAGCTCGTCTTACTCTTCTAGATCGGATTGTCGAGGCTCAGCGGCAAGTCTCTGATATACCTACTCTTATTCAGAAGTATAAGTCTAAATCCCTGACATTGAGATGAGGGATTTCAGCATCGATATTCATGGGTGTCTTCGAAAAAAGAACCGTCTTGTCATGCCATCTATTCCCGAACTTAGGCGGGACATTCTAGCTGGGTGTCACTGTTCTATGTATACTATTCATCCTGGCAGCAGCAAGATGTATGTTGATATGCGTCGCCTCTATTACTGGGAAGGCATGAAACGAGATATAACAAGTTATGTTAGCAATTGCATGACTTGTCAGCTTATTAAGGCCGAGCATCAATGACCCAGCGGTCTTCTTCAGCCTTTAGAGGTTCTATTGTGGAAATGGGACCAAGTTTCTATGGATTTCATCGATGGCTTACCTCGTTCGAGGTCAGGCCATAGTAGTATTTGGGTTGTTGTGGACCGTCTCACCAAATCCACACATTTCATTCCTATTAAGTCTAATAGGACGGCATCTCTCTTATCGAAGCTATATATTAAGAAGATCGTGCGATTACACGGTGTCCCTTCATCTATTGTGTGTGATCATGATCCTCTTTTCATGAGTCACTTCTGGCAGAGTCTCCAGCAAGCTTTGGGCATAAAGCTTAATCTTAGCACAGTCTGATGGACAGACTGAACGGGTGAATCGTATCTTGGAAGTTCTGCTTCGTGCTTGTATCTTGGATTTTGATGGTAGTTGGGAGGATCATCTTTCTCTAGTTGAGATTGCTTATAATAATAGCTACCAATCTTCTATCGGCATGGCTCCGTTCGAAGCCTTATATGGATGGCCGTGTCGTTCTCCATCATTTTGGCTTGAGTCGGGGGAAAAGCTCATTCTTGGCCCCGAGTCTATTTAAGAATTATCTGAGAAGATCCATCTTATCCGAGAGAGAATGAGAGAGGCTCAGAGTAGAAAAAAATCCTACGCAGACAACCGTAGGAGGCCTCTTGAGTTCTCAGTGGGCGATTTTGTTTATATTCGAGCTTCTCCTTTGAAGGGAGTGATACGCTTCAGCCAGACAAAGAAATTGGCACCACGCTATATTGGGCCATTTTCCATTACAGAGCGTATCAGTCCTGTTGCATATCGCGTAGCACTTCCCAAGAAGTTTTCTGGAGTTCACGACGTATTCCACGTCTCTCAGTTGCGAATGTGTCTACAAGATTCAGATTCTTTGTTCGATTCTCGTGCTTTAGAGAAGCTAGAAGTCTCTCCTAGCCTATCATTCGTGCAACATCCTATGAGGGTTCTTGCTTTGGAGATTAGACGCTTTCGCAACAAGAGTATTCCACTCGTGAAGATTCAATGGTCTGATAATCCCAATGACTGCACTTGGGAAACCAGAGAATTCATCGAGCGATCGTATCCTGCATTCTTATCTTCACATGATGAAGGTAAAAAATTTCCGTTTTAATCTATTCAAATTTCCTTTTTTTGATGAAATAAAGTGTTTTGAATACATATTTCCTCTAGAAATTGCGAGGATGCAATTTTTATAAGAGGGGGAGTCTGTAACAACCCTGGTATTGGAGATTACTAATGGCTATAATTTAATATGGTAAATAGAATGTAATGGAGAAATAAATTTGGTTTAAAATTTTTATTTTAAATAAACAATGTGTTTGAGAATAAATACTGGGCATGAAATTTGATTGTTAGGAGATTTGTTTAAATAAGATAGAAATATTGGAGTTTTGTTAATTTGAGTTAATAAATTAAACAAGAGATATATTTCAACATTTAAATTGTTGAGATAAATATAAATTGATGAAAATAAAGTTTTAAAAACTATATTTTGTGAATTTGGAGTGAAAATAATCAATCTGTAATTTTATTTGGTTAAATGCAATAATATTGGTAATTAATGCCAATATTAACCATTTATTGATTTTAAAAAGGGATAAATGAAGTAAATTTTATTTTATTAATATAAAAAATGGAATATTTTTAAAAAATAATATTTTGATGTGTAAAATAAAGTTGGAATAGTTTATTGTATTTTATTTGAAAAGACAATAATTTTTGTATAAATTGTTATGTTAAAAATGGTATTTTATGAGAATAAAAAATGTAAATTGTGTAAATTGTAAAATAGTGTTGAAATAAGGTTTTATTTCTAAAAATGACTTTTTATTGTTAAAATAAATTTTATCTTGTTAAAATAATAATTTTGGTTACATATATTGGTTGAATAGAATTGTATTTCACTTTAGAAAATGAAAATTTGCTTATATAGTGTTAATATAGGAAAGAAATGAACATAGCTTAATATTTTTTTTCACTAAGTATATTTACACTTGGGTTTATTGGATAAGAACTAGATCCATTAGTCCTCTCTAGAACCTTCTGCCTTGAGAAATCATCCTGTACGTAGCTTCCTTTCTCATTCTCTTCTCAAAACAGCTTACAGTAAGAAGAAAGGAAAAAAAATCATGGCTTTCTCTACTTAAAACCAAAATTCACCAAATCTGTCGCAAATTAAAGAAGATAATCAATAAAACAAGAATCTACAAGGTAATCTCTACCCAATACTATGTAAATTTCATCAAAAAGCTTTGAACTTATGATATGAATTGCCTATAACCTATTCCTTGTTACTGCATGTTCTTGTTTTAGTATTTTCAGCTACCGAAGCTAACAAAGGAGCCTCAAAATCATCAAATTGATCCAAATTGGTGAAGTTTTTCAACCTAATCTTTGCTGCATATCTAAGATGAGGGTTCCCTCACGTTATCTAGTTTGATTTCATGCATTTAATGATGATTTACAGTGGTGAACTTGCTAAAAAAAAGATCATTGCTGTTATATTTATTTGGTGATTGAGGCTGAAATGAATTTAAACATTACTACTTTGTTTCTTAGCCAATTTTGACAATCTTAGATGTTCCGAAAAGCTAAGAATTTGTTCTAAAGTAGATTATTGAAACTTTGAAGCTATATTGATCAAAACTGCATTTTACTGTTGCTATCCCGAGATCAAAATGACAGGAGTGTTGAATTTAGACCTGTGAACTGTTTTAATCATAACATTTTCAATTTTTATCCAAATTCAATAATCTTAGATGTTCTGAAAAGCTAAGAATTTGTTCTAAAAGTTTCATGATTTGAGGTTTTTGAAAGTTTGAAGTTATATTGATCAAAACTACATTTTATTGTTGTTATCCCGAGATCAAAATGACAGTAGTGTTGAATTTAGGCTTCTGAACCGTTTTAAGCATAACTTTTTTACTTTTTATCCAAATCCAATAATCTTAGATGTTCCAAAAAGCATAGAATTTGTTCTAAAAGCATCATGTTTTGAGGTTTTTGAAATTTTGAAGTTATGTTGATTAAAATTGCATTTGATTATTGCTATCCCGAGATCAAAATGACAACAACAATTATTGTTGATCTTAGAATTTGTTTTAGCCAATATTTGACTAGTTGAGACGTTCGCGATCTCCTGTTATAGGAGTAATAATCGATGAGAACTTCTTATAGATGTTGTATTACTCACCGATGAGATAAGGCGAGTCATGAGATGAGATTTTCCCCTTGCGGGAATTATGGTTTATGAGAAACTACTATGTGGTTTATTTACACTTACCGATGATGGAAGGCAAGATATATGAGCATTCTAAGATTTTATTTTTGTGGTTTGAGATTTTAGTTTTATGATGTGGAGTTAACTAGCGGTTAGTAAACTGTTTAGTGCGAACGTATGGCATGAGACGCACACTAACACTATTCGGGTTCCTTTCCGAGAGTTTGTGACACATCCACGAGTATGCCAGTGCTATAGACCTTCGGGTCATCTGAGTTCACCACGAGTTACGTGACTACAGTCACCACAAGTTATGCGACTTCGGTCACAATGAGTTATGTGACATAGATTACCATGAGTATGACCTTCGGGTCCATGAGTTAGGTACCTAAATCATAAATAGCACTGGACAAGAGTTTAGCACGTGCAGCATTGCTTCCGCTTTGCAATTAGGGTTCTGGCCAATCCGGGAATTTTGAGTTTTTTTAGTTTTATACGATTTCACTATTTTGAGATATTTTTGTTACATCGATAGCCTAGTGCTACATGAGATGTTATATATATACTGATTTCGTTTTTATGATATTTGAACTTTATCTTGAGTTTCATGAGATTCATATTAGAATTTTGATGAGTTTCTCTCATGACTTACCTATGATTTCTTGCATTTGAGTTGAATGCCATTAAGTATGAGTTTCTTATGTTGAATTAAACCTATACATGCAACAACCCTTGGTGAACATATACCATGCACTGAGATTATACTATACTTATACCCATCCTTTATAGTTAAAGGATGAATTCCCTTATGATCTTATATTCCTCTTATCACATACTAATATCAAGTCCTAGCTAGCCTGACCCGTGTATTTATTACTCGGGTCAGACCGAGTTGTAGGTTAGGTAGTTGGACTCTTAGCTTGCTTTACCTTATAGACTTCGCCATCGACTTGGGATATGGCATAGTTTTTGTGTAATAGTCTTTCTGTTGGGAACTTCTGATGTATATTTTATTTTGTGGGGAATGTATGTATATATTGTGGTTGTATTTCACTAGTGCATGTTGTATTACATTTGATGTATGTATTCATATGTATCGTTCTGTGTTGCTGTTCTATGACTTGTAATTGATAATTATTTTGTTTTGTTTCTGAATCGATCCTGTAGCCACCATAGTAGTGAATTAGATAGGAATTAAGTATGTCGAATACTCGAGACGAAAAAAGGAGTACAAATATCGACGTACTTAGCTCTTATCTAATGCAAGACTATGATGGTCGCCCTTAACCAATCCTATTCTCCACATTAGCAGACAGAATTACTATTGTAATTCTCTTGGTAAATATGGGTCTCAGGGTGGGGCATCACCGTATGGATTTTATTGGGTGAACTGGTGCCTGTAACATAACAGAGAAGTAGATATCTGTTTATAAAGACATGCTAAGATACTTGCACATATATTTGTATACATGCAAAACACATTTACAAACATTCAGACATAAATCATCGCATCAAGTCAAAGATTAGATCAAAGGTAAGTTTACACACCTGGATTGGAAGTTTGAACAGAGTAAAAGCCTGGTTTTGAAGCTTGGAAAATGATTTGTTCTGAGAACCTGATTTGATTTTTTCAAAAACTGGAAACTTTAATTGTTATTCAATTTAAATCTGCACTTGATTGAATGATCTGAGACTTTGAATCATGCTTTGCTATAAAATTTTGAAAATGATCTTTAATCTTCAGGTTTGAGTTGTATTCTTCTATGATTTCCACAGGCTTTAGGTTTAAGATGCTTCTATGATATGATTGTTTTAATTTGATATGATTTTATACTTGGTGTTTTCACCCTGCTTGATCTTTACATTATCAGAGTTTACAACAACAAACAGCGAAAAAGAAATACTATATACTAGTTGATACACCATGCCATCAGCTTGCCTCCAGATCTTTACAGCAACTCCTGAATTCCGGAATAACCTGATAACCTAACTCTAGACTGCCCGTGTGGAAATTGGTGGGCACCCAGAGTTTAGGAAGAGAACAATAAACTCTAGATTAGTCATGGGACTGGTGTGAGAACTTAAAGCAGTTTATCTTAAAAAAATGAAAAAACAAAGAACTATTTTTAAAATAGATTCACAATGCTTTTAGAAAATGTAACTACCATAAGGCCTCCCGCACACACACACAATGCAAAATCAGAACCGGAGGAGATTTCTTCTTATGATCGTCAAACACGCTTGATACAAAAATTTCTTTGATATTATTACTATAAGTGCAAAGTGTAGGAAAACAATTCGAAAATACGATATAAATCTTAGCCAACATACGACCATTATCGTATGCCTACTATAGCTACCATGTTCAATAGCAGGTTACCGCCACATTCCATGGCAGGTTATACAACTAAAACGGTACAAGGCTTGTATTGTTTCTTTGGATTTTCCAACAAATGGTCAGGCTAAGGAACTTCCCATTGCCACATGGAAACGCCTGTGGAGAGACGCCCTGAGAACCTAACCGGATCTCTGCCAACACAAGGCCAGGTTACCCCTAGCTGGGTAACAACGGACACGAGTATGCCATCCCTCGGTCGTAACCGACCAAAATCCCAGGATTCACCAACAACCACAAATAATAAGTTTGCAGCAACAACATAGGTTAAGTATCTGGGCTCCATACCATGATACCACCTCTATCCAGAGGGAAATGACATACACTAAGGGGGCGCTATCCCCTAATAATCTTGCCGCATCTTTCCTTTTTTGACCATTACCAGGGTGTGAGGTCCGACAAAGTCTCGTCCACAAAGCTACGCTTTATACAAAAGCAATGCTTTGATCAACAAATGATCAGCAGCACTTCGTATGCCGCATTACCAATTTGGAAATATATCACTAGTAACCATCAACTACATAACGTCAGAGCTCGTACGTCTCAGAGAAGGGTGTTAAGCTAAGAGAATAAATTCTCCGCTACCAACAGAAATGTATTTGATAGAAACCAGCTTTATGCTCAAATTGTAACGTCAGACACACAACCATACAAGTCCGTTCCGGGATCGAACAGAACTGAAGCACTTCCAAAGAATCCCTTGCAATCCAGATATTCACTAATCATGACTGGACTTCCTATCACAAAGGGTGATAAAATCTCTATATCGGAGATCAGCCGATGTAGAGACATTCGACGGTAATCCTTCCGTTTTCAAAAATATCCGGTCTTCAACACCGGTCTTCAAATGCTATCCATTACGACATATCATTATTCGGAATGGGATTTATAACACAAAGGTCCTCTCCCAGCTAAACCGAATAACGAGCGCTTATTTTTTTTAAAATAAGTGTAGCATTCAATTCAAGCAAATCACAACAAATACCCATTTAAAGGTAAATATTGATAGTCAGTTATTTAACTATCAATAGATATGCACAACATCACTAGATTCCAAATAATTTCCCAAATTATTTATTTTCCAAAAATATCTTTACAAGATATATTTTAACACTTCAAAAATAAATCAATGTTTATTTTTAAACGAATTCTCCTTTCCTTTATAAATTCCATGTGAACTTAAATTTCCAAATATCCATTAATATATGGTTTTCAAATCGACTTCAATATTCACTTTCAATTTATCTTTAAAAGATATAATTCTCAAAACATTTCACCACATATTGGAAAACATTCCCATACTTATTTAATAATAAGTATTTCACAAATCTATTTATTTTCAACATTTGAAAAATATTCAATATACTTAAATCACAAATAAGTATATAATTTATTCTTTAAGGAAAACATTCTCTTAAACACATTCATTTGAGTCAATACGTACAACATCGTTACGACAACCCAAAATCACTAGTATAGGGATTCGAAATTTAGATAGATATGTAAATCCCAATACTATACTAAATATTTCCTTTCGAAAATCATTTACTATAACAACAGTGTTATAGTCCACAATTTCCTTATTTCTCGAAAATGTCTATTTCAACAATGAATGTTGAAATCTATGGTTTCGATCCTTAATACATTTTAAAACATCTTTAAATCGTTCTAATTCTATTGAAAATATCACTTCCCATAACATTTCTTTAATATATTATTCACTATCCAAAATCGTGAATATACTTCGTTAATCAAATTCAACATTTCTACACCTTTTATTTAAAGAATTATCCATTGTCCAAAATTGTGGATATATCTCCTTCAATAAGCTATAATAATTAACTTATCAAAATAAGTCGTTTTCGAATTTATAAAACAATGCTTATGAATTCCATTTATATTTGATAACAACTTCAACTTAAAAAATCACTTTATTAACAAATTCTTATTCATATCCCATTTACACGCCAAAATCCAAATTATAAGCAAATTACTTATAATTCTCTATTTACAATTTCATTCATTTTATGACTTCACAAATCGTAGATTTTATTCTTTTATAAAATACATTTATAACATCATTTTAAAACGTCTTCAAAACTCCTTTATAATTCCATCACTTTGATTTATAAAAATCCAATTTTATAAATCTTATATATAAAGATTCTATAATAAATTCAAAAATCTCTATTTAAACTATTTTATAAAATCATTAACTCCATATTTCAAAAATCAATTTTCAACTATATTTCCCAAAAATCATAATTTTTATAACATTAAAATTTATAACGTTTATTTGTTTTAAAATGAATCAATTCCAAAAATATAATAAAACGTATACTTTCAAAAATCACTTTAAAATTCCTTTTAAAATTTGGAAATCGTTATTTTAACATTTTTTAAAACTCCAAAAATAGGCCCAATGCTGCAACGGCACTAAATGTAACAATCGCGACATCCAAAACATCATATATCATATGATAACATAATAAATCAATACGGGTGAGGAATCCAGTTGGATCCCTCCAACCTGTTTCCCTGCATCCATAGATGTTAGCACAATACCAATCCCGTTTCAAGATGGAATATCGTGGTACATGGGTTTATAAAAAAAATATTATCCTCTATTATGCGGCGCAATAGGGTCTCATCCGCTATATAATGAGGAAAATCAACTTTAAGTACATATATAATACCAATTCCACTTCAAAATGGAATATCACGGTATATGGGTTTAATAAATAACATCCGCTTAATATACGGCGCATAGGGTCTATTTCAAAGCAATAGATAATAATTTATCATCCAATCACACAATCAAGCAATTTTAAATTTAACTATTTAAAATTTAAATCGAAACAGTTTCGATTGAGTGAGAAGTTCTCACCTTGCTTCAAATAACAGTCGCAGTGTTTTAGTTCGAATAAAATTAAACGCGCGTTTAATTTTACCCAAAATTTTTACTAGCACCAATCAACCCCAATCCAGCTCCATTGCGTAGTGCTCGTCAATACGAAGCCAACGCAATTCGTTTCGTGCGAAACGGACCTCGTATGAAAAAGTTATGCTATTTTAAAGTTTACACGATTTTAAATATAAAATAATTTACAACTTTTATTATTATCTTAACCTTAGAAAATCCAGGCCGCACATTTCTATACCCTTGCAATCCTGGCCATGCTTCTTGCTCCTTCTTCTTTCAGGTTCAAACGCACGCACAAACCCATCGGCCACCACTTCTTGTTGAATTTTCACGACCACCCTATGGCACTTGAAGATGATCGAGCTCCACCACGTCGAAGGTCACAACGAACTCCACCTTCGGCCAGAATAGCATCAAGCTTGGCCCCCTAGCTCGTGAAAAATGTGCACGAACGACCCACCTTCATTGTCAATTTTTGGAGAATCGAAGCCACTTCACCGCAAATCCACCGTTGGATTTAAAGTTCGCAGCGTGCTCTACAACTTTCATTTAGGAAGTTTGTCGAATTGATTTACGGATTTGAAGAAAATTGAGGGAGAAGAAGGGAGTATTTTCGTCCATTGAAAACCTAAGTGGCAACTAGGGCTGAAACCCTAATTTGTTTACAAATGTGAAAATTTGATGTCCTTATATAGAAAATTACGCGACACTATTCACCAGAAATTTTTCCGAACTCCAAACGAAGCATGCCGCTTGGCGTTTATAATGTTTTACCTCCATTCCGAACGCAATGGAATATATATCGGGAGCCAATTCGATCAAATTTGAAAGATAAGTTTTCAAATCGACTATTTAAATTCAAAATTCACTCAAACCGATTTCTGTGCGTTTTAGCTTGCCCCGGACAAACCGTAAGTTCGATTGACACGAAATTTGTAACCATACAATAATATAACATTACGGATTCTATGAAATTAGTTTTGTCAAAATCCGAGACTTTTTGAAAAATGGCTATTTTTAACTCGTCAATTAAATATTAAAATGTTCAATTTCTACAAATTAACTTTAAATTCAATTTTAAAAGTTCTATAACATCATTGTAACTCCAATACGATTTAATACAACTTTACAAATCAACTTTAATCACATTAAACCCAATTTCCAATTATTTCAGTAATTTCAAATATTAAATTATCGATTTAATTATCCAATTAAATCTATATATTCGAAATAAAATTTATTTGACTTATAAATTTTACTTTGTTAATATTTAGAATCAATTAAATATACGAATTTCAAATGACAGAAATTATGGGTCGTTACAAACCTCCCCCCTTAAAAGAATTTCGTCCTCAAATTGCCAAGTAAGAAAAAGTTACAGAATCCATTAACTTTTCAAAACCATTCAAATTAGATTTCAAGTTCACTTAAGTGTTTAACTTTCCCAAAATCCGTAGTTAAACTTCTTACAACAATCTTACTAAGTTTTCAAATCATACTTAGTTATCATTTCAAAACCCACTATATCGTTTAACTTTTCACTCCAAAATCAAAGTTATAGTTTTCAAAATTTTCCAATTTTCTCAAAAAATTTCTAACGCCTTAAATTTTCTGAAAAATTCGCCATAGTCTCCTTTGCGTGGCTCGATCCAAAAAGAGGGCAATATATATATCACAAATATACATCTCATCAAAGTAATGAGGCATCCCGTAGGGAAAAAAGTGTAAAAGTACGATATGTAATCCGAGATATGTACCTTATATATTATTAGAGAGCATATATGGCTAATATAGCACGAAAGCGAGCTCCAAAAGTGTAGCAAGCTCAATCCGCACCTACTAAACACTCAACAAACAATGAGAAACATGTTTATATGAAAATAATGTCAATATACAACATATACCAACAACTATATGTGCCAATATAGCAAATGCAATCAAAAGCAATAAATTCAACCATCAACCAACTAGCATTCAACTAACATCCATAACCAAATCAATACGCTTTCACTTCTAACTAATATTCATGAATTTGTTTTCCAATTTAAATCATATTTAATTCATTAACATTGGTTTTACTAGCATTCATTCATATTCAATTTCAACTAGTTTGCATTCACTAATTTATATTCAAGTCTGTTCACTTCCAAATCAAATTCAATTACACAGCTTTCAATTTCATTAATTCAATTTCATATGGATTTCTATACAATCAACTAACCATCATCTAACAAACAACGTATATCCAACATTACCAAATTTATTTACTTTGCTTACATTCATTTTATTTGGTTCATCACTTTTAATTGACTTTAATTGAATTATTCAATCCTCGATTTCATTAGCTTTTAAATGAATTAACACTTACATTCATTATTCTATATCAATTCATTTACATTAGATTGATTAATATTCAATTCATTCATTAATTCAATTGCTAATTCATTTTACCGTATAAAGTTGAATTTCATCACATAACTCAAGTTCACATCTATTTAATTCACTTTATTATTTTACTTTGATACCAAAATCAACTTCATTCAACATTACTTAAGTTATATTCCATCTCAAACATCATTTGTTTAACATAACTTAAATTTCCACTTATAAATCCAATTCAGATTCCAATTCTAAAGTAAATTCTATTTAACTTTTACCGAAGTCAAATTTCGTCACTTATTCAAATTCATATCTCGTTTTGCTTAACATAATTCTTTAACCATTTTATTATTTGGTTTCACTCACATTCAACAATTACAACTTGGATTTTTAACTTCAAATTTGTTTATCACAATCATGTTTGCGCCAAAATTGGTCACAAACACCCGATAGTCGATTATTCACGATCGCAGATCTCAGATGAACAATAAGTATTAAAATCACTCAGAAAATTCACAGTAATGCAGTAAATGACACAAGATTTATAGTGGTTCGACGATCTTGCCTGCGTCCACTCTGAAGTTGATGACTTTATTGATTCACTTGATGATTTCAATCAGTTGCAGCAAGTTTACAGTTGATAATAGCTCTGAAATTTGAATATAACAATAGTAGTGAAGTGTAGAATTGAATCTGGCAGAGTCTGGACGTCCAAAGTCTAAAGATCCCTTTTCTGTAGGCTTCAGGGGGCTATTTATAGGCGTAGGTGGCTGAGATCGCGCGCAAACTTCGGGAGACTTTTTCTGGCACGTGAGTGGGCCCACGCGACCGAGCCCGCCAAGTTTTGACTCGATCTGTGATCGATACGAAATGATTTCGTATCCATCAAAAATTGATCCAATCGAGCTAAAACTTGGTAGGAACAATCTTTACCTTGTATGGAAGATGCTATAAAAATTTCGTAGCATTTGGATCTGTTGTTTGGGAGATATGATCGATACGAGTTGGAATGTTTCGGTTGGCTGTTTGTTTCGAACCCATCAATTCGAATCGATCGCGCACGTGATGAAGCAGTGATGTGGGCGCATTCCTCGTTCCGATTCACTCTTAGCTCCGAGTTGACCGTGTCGCATCCATGAATTTTGCCTCGTTTGTATCGAGTGCCGTTACATACTTCGAATCAATCATCCACGTGTACCTCGCATCGATTCGTAGCCTGTTTAGTTCGAAACTAGATGGATGGCTTAGCTCATATCGTGGCATAGTTCGTATCGATAGGTTTAATGGATACGAATAGGTGGATATGATCTAAAGCTAACTGATGGATTCGAATAAATGCCTCCTTCATGGGTACGAACTAGACATTAGTCGATCAATGTGAAGCGCGTGACCAGTTGATGGACTCGAAGTTGATCAATACGAAGGATGGATGCGAAACTGGTCGATACGTAGTGGCCGAGTTTGATGGATTCGAACAGTGCGATGGTGTATCGATTCGAACATGATGGATTCGAAATCGGTCGAAACATGATGGATACGAACAGAGGCTGTTCTGGTTGATGCGAACGCGATGGATTCAAACTAAGGGTTGGTGATGGATACGAAAAGAGGGTATTGTCTTCCAACTTGCATCGATCATAACTTGAGCATACGGACTCGGATTGACCTGAAAATTGAAACGTTGGCTTACATGACTTTACTTGCCGTGTCCTACCAATTGTATCCTGATCCGGGCTCGGACAAAATTCATCGATATCCATAGCGGAGCAATGTATAACCAATCTTTGAGATGAACTGTCTTTTGTTTCCGATCGATCTTTTGGTATCACGGCTTTGCCAAAAAGCGGGATAACATTTGCCCCCTAAAACATGCCTTGCGATAGGAAGGCTTGTTTTGTGTCATGAGCTGGATGTTCATATCCTGTCAATAATCTGTAAAGAACTCGATAGTTTCATATGACCTCGAATGACGATCGTTCGGGATCGTATGCCATTTGAGGTGAAACGGGACCGTTCGCGGTCGATGTCGTTCACGACATATGATGAAACGGGACCGTTCGCGGTCGGACGCCATTCGCGGCAAATAAAGAAATGGGACCGTTCGCGGTCGGATGCCATTCGAGGCAGATAAAGAAACGGGACCGTTCGCGGTCGGATGCCGTTCGCGGCAAATAAAGAAATAGGACCATTCACGGTCAGATGCCGTTCGCGGCAAATAAAGAAATGGGACCATTCGCGGTTGGATGTCATATTGGAGTGAATTATGACCGTTCGTGGTCGAGTGCCGCACAAGGCATAGTGTGATCGTTCGCGATCGTGTGCCGTTCGAGGCGAACTGTGACCGTTCGAGGTCGGGTGTTGAGGGGGGCTTGACATTACCGGAATCAGATATCACGTTCGGGTGAATTTCTGAATTAGCAATCATGGCGGTTCATCGCCATACAAGGTGTCCTTATGGACCGTTCGCGATCCAAAGCATACATAAGTAACTTCTTCTACGGAATTGCAAATATCAAATCAAGGTTCACATGAATTCCATAACAGAAATGTCCAAACAAGCAAAGTCTAAATGTCCAAATCAAAATGAAACAAAAGCAAAGCAAGGATGTCAAAGTGTAAATTCTCACTACGAGACCGTTAATAATCATTCAGAGCATGCCTGAGGATCGTTCGCGATCTCATACATGTGTAAATGATTTAATTGTGCTAGTGAGAAGTTTACGACTTGTTCATCGTTATTTCGATCAATTGATAATCATGCGGTGTCTCGGTTCAGGGTCATTCCTACCCAAAGTAGACGGTGGTCACTCCGGCTCCACCGCCGGAGCTCGTCTCCTCACATACTGAAGTAGCATACCATTCCTGATATGCCCTTCCACCTCATCTTTCAGATGTCCACAGTCGTTTGTGCTATGACCGTTCAGTTCGTGGAACAAGCAATATTTGTTTGATTTCCTCTCGTCAACAGTTGGATCCCTTTGCATTTGTCTACGATAGGGAACATGCTCTATTGTATCCTGATAGATTCTCTCCAAACTCTCATTCAGCTCAAAGTAAGTGGTGAATCGCGGCTCCCTCCGTGGCCGTTTTGACCTATCACCGTTATTTTCAGCCTTTCTTTTTCCTTTACTAGTCTCCGCACCCTTTCCAGGTGGATTTCCGCCTTTGATTGTGAAAACGTCAATCCCTTCCTCTCTTTCTGCACTAGCATCTTCCAATCGCAAAAACTTTTCTGCCTCGTGATAGAATTCTCCTAGATCCATAAGCGGATCTTTTGTTAATGAATTTTTGAATTCTGTTCCATCAGCTATTCCGGACACAGCTGCCATCATAACCATGGATGGATCTGGCCGATCCACCAATGCTACCGCCGCATTGAACCGCGTCAGAAAACTACTCAAAGACTCTCCAGCTTTCTGCTTCAAAGTTTCCAAACTCATCACATTCTTGGGTCTTGCGATGTGAACCCTGAATTGCTTCATGAATCTCTCAGTTAAATATGCCCATGTTCCTATGGAGCCGCTCTCCAGCTGCCTAAATCATAACGCCGCAATATCTGCCAAGTACATTGGAAAGCACCGAGCCATAACCTCCTCTGATGCCCCCAGCACCTCCATATGCCTCATATATTTTGTCAGATGAACTGTAGGGTCTGTCCTTCAATTATACATATCCAACGATGGTAGCTTAAAGTCTGGTGGGTTCCTAGCTCGCCTGATTGTTGTGGTAAAAGGACTCCTATTCACATCCTCCAAGTCCTTGTTTACCAAACCACCCTCATAGCTCTTCTGACCATCTCCGCCAATCTGTCGTTGTCTCCAAGCTGTAGTCCTCGCCCATTGCCTTCGGCCTGCCCCCCGAGTTCACGAGGGAATTCTGGAATCTTTTCCCATGGCTGAGCTTCCGTTCCTCTGCCAATGCCGTGCTTTTCGAATCCACCTGATGCTCTTCTTGGTATTAGGTCGACGTGCTCTGGGTGAGTGCCCCTTAGCTATGGCTCTGCGCCAGATGGTCCTGCTCCGTTCTGAACTCCAGATGCTCCTTGATTCTCTGCCCCAAGTTGTCCAATCTGTTGAAACAAATTCTGGATCATTTCTTCTTATTTTCTCATCATTGTCTACATCTCATCCCTGGTGATGAAGACTGAAGCTTGGTTTGCTCCTGAGGAAGCCTCTTGACTCCCTTCGTGCTAACTCCTTTCTAGTCTCTGCCTTCTACTCGATTGCCTTGTCATGATTTTTCGGATCTAAATCTCCAAACTCTCTGATTCAACTCTTAATTGATAGAACTTCTGAATTAGCCTTCTCAGTGAAAGCACCAAAATGTTTGCGCCAAAATTGGTCACATACACCCGATAGTCGATTATTCACGATCATAGATCTCAGATGAACAATAAGTATTAAAATCACTCAAAAAATTCACAGTAATGCAGTAAATGACACAAGATTTATAGTGGTTCGGCGATCTTGCCTACGTCCACTCTGAAGTTGATGACTTTATTGATTCACTTGATGATTTCAATCAGTTGCAGCAAGTTTACAGTTGATAATAGCTCTGAAATTTGAATATAACAATAGTAGTGAAGTGTAGAATTGAATCTGGCAGAGTGTGGACGTCCAAAGTCGAAAGATCTCTTTTCTGTAGGGTTCAGGGGGTGATTTATAGGCGTAGGGGGCTGAGATCGCGCTTAAACTTCGGGAGACTTTTTCTGGCACGTGAGTGGGCCCAGGCGACCGACCCCGCCAAGTTTCGACTCGATCTGTAATCGATACGAAATGATTTCGTATCCATCAAAAATTGAGCCAATCAAGCTGAAACTTGGTAGGAACAATCTTTACCTTGTATGGAAGAGGTTGTAAAAATTTCGTAGCATTTGGATCTATGGTTTGGGAGATATGATCGATACGAGTTGGAATGTTTCGGTTGGCTATTTGTTTCGAACCCATCAATTCGAATCGATCAATTTCGAATCGATCGCCCACGTGATGAAGTAGTTACATGGGCGCATTCCTCGTTCCGATCCACTCTTAGCTCCAAGTTGACTATGTCGCATCCATGAATTTTGCCTCGTTTGTATCGAATGTCGTTACATACTTCGAATCAATCATCCACGTGTACCTCGCATCAATTCATAGCCTATTTAGTTTGAACCCAGATGGATGGCTTAGCTCATATCGTGGCATAGTTCATATCGATAAGTTTAATGGATACGAATAGGTGGCTACGAACTAAAGCTACCTAATGGATTCGAATAAATGCCTCCTTCATGGGTACGAACTCGACTTGGTCGATCAATGCGAAGCGCGTGACCAGTTGATGGACTCGAAGTTGATCAATACGAAGGATGGATGCGAAACTGGTCGAAGTGGCCAAGTTCGATGGATTCGAACAGTACGATGGTGTATCGATTCGAACATGATGGATTCGAAATCGGCCGAAACATGATGGATACGAATAGAGGCTGTTCTGGTCGATGCGAACGCGATGGATTCGAACTAAGGGTTGGTGATGGATACGAAAAGAGGGTATTCTCTTCCAACTTGCATCGATCATAACTTGAGCATACATACTCGGATTGACCTGAAAATTGAAATGCTGGCTTACATGACTTTTCTTGCCATGTCCTATCAATCGTAGCCTGATCCGGGCTTGGGCAAAATTCATCGATATCCATAGCGGAGCAATGTATAACCAATCTTTGAGACGAACTGTCTTTTGTTTCCGATCGATCTTTTGGTATCACGGCTTTGCCAAAGAGCGGGATAACAAACCATACTTCAATTTCCAATTTACTATGGTAGCAAATCCATCACACGGTAACTTGAAAATGATACTGATGATACTGCAGTCATCACCCTTATTATTTCCCAGTAACAATAGTGGATCCAATGCTTAATATTCTTTCAAAAAAAATTCTTTTTATTCATAAATCACATTTACAAATCTTTTACTTATGTAATTTCAATATTTTCTCTTTACTTATATAAGATCATTTCACAATTGTAAATCATATTAATTATAATTCCATACTTATAATTCTTCGCTTATACAATTTATTCTTGTACAATTGTTTTTATTTAGATTATTTAAACATCCTGTAATTAACTTATATATATTCTTACATTTTCAACAACCAAACCATCTATTTATATACACTTTAATAATTTCTAAAAAATTATTTACTTTATATATAAAATATAATCAAGGTAATATTATTTCATTTACCCAATTTAAAATGATACTATGTCGACTTGCCTCGTTTAAGAGTTTAGAAATCCCTATCGATATTATGGCGTCCCACATACCGACCAGAATTCACAAATAGCTCAACAGATAAGCAAACATAATATAAAACAATTTCATATTCACTAATAAATACGCGCTCGTATCTATTATTACACTCACACTCATTCTAAAGTACTACTGACTCTATCTCTAGTGAGTAATACCCAACAGAACCAAGGTTGTCACTTAACCAAATGCTCTGATACCAAATGTGAGGATAGCAATTTTCGACTCACGAAAGTCGACATTAATACTCCACTGTATCAACTGCCGAACAATCAAATGCCGGAAAACCGAACCCTTAGGGTTTAAGAAGAAGAAAAAGATAGAAGAAGAAAGAAAGAAAAAGCAATAGAACAATATCCTAGAATCTCACAATCCCAGCGGAACAACATATAATAGATAAATGAATATCTTTAAAACAAAGAACTATATCAGTTATTACATTACATCACATTACATTACATTATCAGAGTTTACAACAACAAACAGCGAAAAAGAAATACTATATACTAGTTGATACGCCATGCCATCAGCTTGCCTCCAGATCTTTAAAACAACTCCTGAATTCCAGAATAACCTGATAACCTAACTCTAGACTTCCCGTGTGGAAATTGGTGGGCACCCAGAGTTTAGGAAGAGAACAATAAACTCCAGGTCAGTCACGGGACTGGTGTGAAAACTTAAAACAGTTTATCTTAAAAATGAATAAACAAAGAAATATTTTTAAAATAGATTCGCAATGCTTTTAGAAAATGTAACTACCATAAGGCCTCCCGCACACACACACAATGCAAACGCAGAATCGGAGGAGATTTCTCCTTATGATAGTCAAACATGCTTGATACGCAAATTTCTTTGATATTATTACTATAAGTGCAAAGTGTAGGAAAACATTTCAAAAATATGATATAAATCTTAGCCAACATACGACCATTATCGTATGCTTACTATAGCTACCATGTTCAATAGCAGATTACCGCCACATTCCATGGCAGGTTATACAACTAAAACGGTACAAGGTTCGTATTGTTTCTTTGGATTTTCCACAAATGGTCAGGCCAAGGAACTTCCCATTGCCACATGGAAACGCCTCTGGAGAGACGCCCCGAGAACCTAACCGGATCTCTGCCAACACAAGGCCGGGTTACCCCTAGCTGGGTAACAACTGACACGAGTATGCCATTCCCCGGTCATAACCTACCTAAATCCCGGGATTCACCAACAACCACAAATAATAAGTTTGCAGCAACAACATAGGTTAAGTGTCTGGGCTCCATACCATGATACCACCTCTATCCAAAAGGAAATACCACACACTAAGGGGGAGCTATCCCCGAATAACCTTGCCACATCTTTCCTGTTTTGATCATTACCGCGGTGTGAGGTCCGACGAAGTCTCGTCCACAAAGCTACACTTTATACAAAAGCTGTTCTTTGATCAACAAATGATCAGCAACACTTCATATGCCACATTACCAATTTGGGAACGTATCACTAGTAACCATCAACTACATGATCTTTGAGCTCGTACGTCTTAGAGAAGGGTGTTAAGCTAAGAGAATAAATTCTCCGCCACCAACAGAAATGTATTTGATAGAAACCAGCTTTACATCTCAAATTGTAACTTCAGACACACAACCATACAAGTCCGTTCCGGGATCGAACGGAACCAAAGGCACTTCCAAAGAAGCCCTTGCAATTCAGATATTCTCTAATCACGACCGGAATTCCCATCACAAAGGGTGATAAAATCTCTATATCGGAGATCAGCCGATGCAGAGACATTCTGTGACGACCCGGAATTTTGAGCAATATCAATTTAATAATCTTTGGTAATAATTAAATTAATTTGGTTATTTTACATTATAAATTGACAAGTTAAAATTATTTTAAAGGCTGATAATAATAATTTGATAATAACTATCAACATTTTTCCTAATAATATAAAATAGGCAGGTTTAGTTTTTCCGAAAATTTATAATATTTTGATTTTGAAATATTTATTTCAGAAATTTAAAATTGGTAAGAATTTATTTTTCAAAAGATAATCAAAATATTTTCTATTTAATATATATATTGATATATCTTATAAATAGGAAGTTTTAATGTAATAAAAGCTATATATTCAAATCGTAATATATATGAATGTATATATTGTGATTTAAGATTTGTTTTAAAGTATAATATAGTAATTATCAAATCTAATGATAAAATGATTTCCATTTGAAATATATATATATATATATATATATTTGTATATATTAGAAATAAGGAAATATTGATTTGAATTTAATAAGTGTTTTCAAACTTAATATATATAATTTGTAATTTGAAATTTTAATTTGTCTTAATACTTTTGAAAATAATATATGAGATTTAAATTTTAATAACAAAGTTAATTTCTTATTTAATATAGATACATATATATTTTGTACTTAAATTCTAAATAAGATTTAAATTAAAAGTTCATTTGTTTTAATATTTTTCCATTTTAATTTTATCATAAGATAAATTGTTTTAAAATTGATTTTTATATAAAGAGTTAAAATCAATATCTCATGCTTATAAACATTGAATTGAATCAAAAATATAAGTTATTTATAAATGTTTACATGAATTCATTTTTGAATATTTATTAAAATCTAAAAGCTTATTTTTATAAGATAAAAACAATTTATAATCTTGTGAATGTTACATAATTACTTACATATAACTTAAATAAATTATAAATGAGAAAATAACATATGTAAATATTAATTAAACATTAGATAACATTTGAAAAACATTAAAATCACTTTTAAAATATTTATAACACTTGTAAGACATTAATAAACATTATATAACACTTGTTAACTTTTTAATGTATGTTAATGACACTTGTGTATCATTGTGCATATGTGTAAGATCATTAAAGCATTAAAATGACAAATGTCAATCCTTTTTATTTTATTTAAAATTTAAATTGTAAAATAAAAGAAGAGTTTTATTTTCAGCTAAGAATTTCTTTATTCTCTTCAACAAAAATGAATACAAATCTAAAAAAGAAAGTAAGAAATAAGAACAGGAAATCTGTGAAACCTGAAATAAAATGAAAACCTGGAAAATCTGAAACAAAGAGGAAGATAACTGGAGATTTCAATCAACATGCAAGTTCTTCATCAATACAAAAAAGCAATTCAGGAAATTCAACATGCAAGAACTGGAATCAAACAATTCAAGAACATGCAGATTTGAAATTTCAGAGCCTAGAAACATTTCTAATCCTCTGCAATAAAAAGGTGAGTAAATGATTTTTAAAAAACAGTTTTTAAAAAACCTAAATTTTATCATGTTCTTGTGGATGAATATCTTGATGTTATTTGAATACTTGAATTTAAATTCGATGTATGTTTATTTTTTCATTTGAATGCCTGTATGGATACAGTATATACTCTGTGTAAAATAAAAGTTTACAATTTTATAATAAATTCAATAACTAGTTTTTGAATTCGAGTTTGAATTTGAATTGTTAATAGAAGTTGTTTGAAATCAAGTAGGCTATCATCTAAAAATAATCACATTTTTTAAAATGAATTATTAGCTCATATTTTTCAAATTTACTGTAAACAATCAAATTTGGGTCAAAATTTATGAATTCAAATCTTAGTTTTGATTTTATAATTGTTTTACAATTGGAAAATCATGATTTTTTAGATATGAATCATGATTTCTAGTTTAGTAATTGAAGAGAATTCTTGAATTTTCTGTTTTGGGCTTTTTGACCGATTCACGGGGAACTACGGCAATCGGGGTGTCGTGGTTGAGCTCGAAGGTGGAGGGGGCAACGGAGATCATGGGAAAAATAATTTGGGAATTTACTAATGTTTGAGATGGCCGATAATCGAGGAAGTAGGGTTTTATTTTCTGTGATTGTCGATGTTGTTCTTCTGGGTTTTGCGTCAACGTAGAGCTACCGGAGGTGATCGCAGGGGTTGCCGTGGGGTTAGGAGGTTGTGACATGGCTACGGTGGTGATGGTGGGTCTTCTCGAGGTTGGTGTTTCCGTGGAGGGGTGGTTTTTGGGTGATGGAGGTTTCGAACTGATGGGTTCGATGGTCAAAATTGGATACTCGATCGAATCGAGGTTTCTGGGTCTCGAGAGTTATTGACGAGGTCACGTGCGACTGATTGGAGGCCGGCGTGGAGTTCGCCGTCGACCGGTGGTGATGTGCACGTTGACGTGCACGGTTTTGTGCTTCTACAATCGGTTTTGGGAGAGATGAGGGGATCTCGAAGTATGCATTGGGAGTATGTTGTTCTGGCTCGTAGCAGGTTTTGGTTTGGGGTTACTCGAGGACGACGCGAGTAGTTGCAGTGATTTGCTCGAGTTTGTTGAACAGGTTTATGTTTTGGGTTCAAACAGTTTTAAAGTTTTTTTTTAAAAATTTAACAGCAATGTTTGTTTTAAGGTTTTGAAACAAAAGGAACTTGATTTTGTAAATGATTAAAGTTTAAAAGCAAAAGTTAAACATTTTTTATTTATAAAACTAAATTTGTCTCAAAATTTAAATTTTAAACATGTTTTAAATTATGAAAGTTTTAAAATAAAATAAGTGGATTTTTTGAAATAAAGTTTGTATTAAATTTTATTTAAATAACTTTGGAAAGTTTTAAAGATTTAAAAAGTTTAATTTGAATATTTAAATTGTTTTAATTATTTGAATATTTATTTTTAAAGTTTAGTAATCAATTATAATTTAAGTAATTAAAGGTTTTGATTAATTAAAGATAAATACATTGGTGAAAATAATTTAGATAATTCAATTCTTATTAATAATTAAGGTGTTATTGGGGAACAGAACAACCTAATTACGGTAATGATTTACTTAATTAAGAATCTTTTTAATATACTAAATTAAAGAATCATTTGATTAATTTAAATGATTAAGATAAATAATTAATTAATGATTAATTGATGATAATCACTTTGGAGTTAATTAAGTATAATTACTGGGTGAAGTAATTAACTGAAAGTGATTAAGTAAAAGATAATTACTTTATGAAAGTAATTAAGTAGATGTGATTAAGGGTAAATCACTTGTGTTATTAATTAAAGAATTAATTAATACAATTAATTAAAGAATTAATTAATACAATTAATTAAAGGTCTAAATTATTTAATTAATGGGTAATTAATAAAAGGATTAGGATTATTTAGTAATGTGATTAATTACTTGTTAAAGTTAATCAATTAAAAAGAAGTTTAATTAATGAAGTAATCATTAATTAATGGAAATAATTAATTAATTGTTAATTAATAATTAAAGGATAATTAATTTATAATTAAGTTTTACTTATTAAATATAATTAAAAAGTAATAAATCAAATGTGATTAATTAATGTAATTAATCAAGTATGATTGAATTAAAAGTAGTTAATCAAGAGTAATTAATTAAAAATAATTAATCAAGTATGATTAATTAAAAGGTGATTAATCAAGATGATTAATTTTAAAAAGTAATTCGGAGATAATTACTTGATATAATTAAGAAGTAATTAATCAAGATGATTAATTAAAATTGTAATTAAGGAATAATTACTTAAAGTAATTAAGTTGTAATTAATCAAGGGAGATTAATTAAAGTGGAGAATTAAGTGATGTTTATTAATTAATTTGTAATTAATTAATGAATATGTAAGTTGGGTTAATAATAATCCAAGTGATTAAGTAAGGATTAATTTAATTAAGGATTAATTAAATTAATTAAGTTAGGATCAAACTTGTTACGGATGATTAATGATTGGATGATAAATATCATTGGATGAGATAATGATATTGGATGATATTGAATGTCATTGGTTGATATGTAATGATATGAATGTGATATATCTGAAATGTGATATATATGCTGCTTTGTGATATGTATGGATGAATGTGATAATAGTGGATTATCTATCTGTGTAATGTGAATCATCCATTTATGTTAAGTGATATTCTGAATATCTACTGTTTAAAACCCTTAAGTACAACTTGGACATTAAAATGGCGTTTGGATTCGGTGAGACCAGGACCGGGTTTCCATATTTGGATATCAGAAAACCACACCGATCCAAAATAAACGTCAGGTTAGATCCGAGTGGATTGAAAGTGAAGACTCGAGGTGTAAGAACTATTCGTCAATATAACTCTGGGGGTGATTGTGTGATGAGTTTGACGGAAATAGTACTTGCAGGTTCGAGATGGTGATTCAGAGTGCAAGGCTATGGTCGTTGACTCTAAGGGTGATTCCAAAATGAGTGCAACGAGATAGTTCCTTCGGTTCCGTTCGAACCCGGAACGGACTTGTATGGATTGAATGCTTTCAGAACATCGTCAGGTGGACGATGAGCATTCTACGATAAATGTGTCATATAAAGGTAATCATAGCCTCAAGCCTCATCAACCGGGAATGGCTAAAACATGGTAGGTGTAGCAAGGTTTAGTGGATCATGCCCAAGTAGGACGAGATTTACCCCTGTCTAGATGTCCCTTTTTATTTCGGCTTTGTGGGCGGTTGGATCTGCAGCCAACTGCGGGGTGGTCTTGTTTGGGACTGTTCAGTAAGGAATAGTCCCGACCTTGTGTTGTAGGGTATCGGGAGTGGTCCTCGGTACGGTGATCTAGGCCACGTACTGTGACGGGCGGTACCTCAGTAGCCCTGCCATTGATGGAAACCCATTCTTCCTACGAGACCCTACGGTTTTGTTTGTATTACCCACTTTTGTGGCTAGTAGCTGGAATTTAATAGATGTAATAATTTCGGTTATTTCATATTTACTTGAAAACCCTAGACACTATTATAATATCACTGGATTTCCTATCAAATGTTTTGGTTAGCGTAAGGTAATTTTTTTTCCATGTTTATGTGTGAGAAGTCTTACGTTATACCTTTTCTTTTCAAAGGATTTTCTAAAGTTAAGCAATCTTAAACCGTTTACTTACAACAGACTCCTGTCTGACCCGAGTGTTTATTTTATGTTTTATTGAACTCTTGGGTACTCATATATTGTATAAGTAGTCAAGTGATTCAGGTATTCTTGACGAATTCTGGAGGAGCTTTGGAGCAGGAGGCTTCAGCGTGTAGATATATAGATAGAGTTTCCGCCGTATGCCATTCTGTATAGTTGTTCTTGTATTGTATATTAGACAAAAATGTTATAACTATCCAAATTGAGATGTATAGTTGTGTACTCTGATGTATATGATACTATTTATATGTTATATATTATATTTCATTCATTCTGCTGTGAGATTCTGATGTGTTGTTTTTCTTTCTTCTCATTCTTTCTTAAATAGTGATGCGTCTTTCTGGTGTTAGAAAGTCGGGTCGCTACAGTTGGTATCAAAGTGTTAGGTTGAGCGAATACCTAGGCTCTGGAGTGATGTCTATCTTGAGAGAGCATACTTGTAATTTATATATATATATTTATAAATCTACCTAATCTGTTGAGTTATCTGTTCGGATTTTCCAATATAGGTTATAGAGGTAGATAAGATCTGAGTGTGTGTAACACGACTACCACTAATTGGAGAGGCGCATATGTTGTGGTTGGAGGTATATCTGTGGAGATTGTAGATCTAATACCGCCTCGAATAAGCTTTGTAGATTTGTGAAAGGATTTTATTGATCCCAGAGGAAGTATTTTTTTTTGGATTGGAGTATATCCTTGAAGTGTGAGGTTGATTTGCTCTCGAGTGAGCAGGATTTCCAAGAGTTGTATCTGTCAGCTGAGCAGAAGCAGGTGATGGTATCTTGGTGACTTCAGGAAGGAATAGTTGTGTGGTGAGATGCAGTATCCATTAATGGTTCTAAAGATGTTCTTCTAGAGCAAGATTTAGAGGGTGTTGAAGGAACGTTGATGCCTACTGTAGGGAAGATTCGGATGTTTAGGGATTTTCTGGATCTTGAGTATGGGTGTTTTATCTATATTGAAGTATGAGACTAAGGTCGATGAGTTACCTCATTTTGGACATGGTCTCATTTGTTTCCTTAAGAAGATCAAGTGATTGGTGTTTGGTTTGGAGCCGAGTTTCTTGAGAGATGTCTACTCGTCTCAAGGATTTTTGGTGGAATTGGGTGATAGTTTTGAGTTTCAAGAAGCTTGGGGTTAAGGATGATCTTTTGGTTTAGCAGTATCATTGAAGTGAAGTTTGTAAGCAGCAACGTGGATCCGTTTCTTCAATGATTCAGAAATATTTGGAATTCTACTATCAGCAGACCAGGCAGATAGTGAAGGCTTATCCATTTCTTCGGGAGGCTCAGCAGAGCAGGATATTTATTGGAAGTGATCTATCAGTTTTTCTGGTAAATAAGCCATGCTTGAAGATTGATCTCGATGAGGAAAGCTGTTCTAGTTGGTGAAGATAGTTTCTTTGGAATCTGAACTGAGTAAGATCGCAAAAGTGACTTGCGATTAGTTTGAGAAATCTTTGAGTATTCTTTGGCTTGGGAATTGAGGCATCTCAAGTGAAGGTAAAAGATATGAAAATAGTCAGAGATTTTCCAGAAATTTTTGAGGAAATCAGAGGTCTACCTACATCAGAGATTTTCTTATCGACTTGGATTCCAGGAGCAATATTGATGGTTCAACCAGGTAGAGGGATGACTCTTAGAGCGAGAAGAGGTTGGTGAGGAAACTCAGGATTCTTTGGAGAGGATTGATCATCTAGTTTCTAGTTAAGTTTCTACTGGATGTTTTTGATCAAGTGGAGTGGTCACTAAGACTTTATGAGTCGGATAGACAGTGTATGGAGAAAGTTTGTGCTCGAGTTCTTCGATAGCATTCTTATTTTCAGATCAGAGTTGTGCAGCGGAAGCGAGATAGCAGTTATTCAAGAATGGGAACAACCGGGAATTGCAGTTTTCTTGGATTAAAGGATTTCTACAGGAAATTCAAGTATGAAGAAATTTTCTGGATTTGGAAGGCAAGGTTGTCAAGTGCAACTTTTTGGCTATTCCAGATAAGAGAGGAAGGTCTGAAGTCCACTAATGCTTGTGGAATAGAGTTGTGTATTGGATTTCAGCAAATTTTTGAGAGAGTCATTTTGTTGAGTAGGATCTGGAAATTGGTTTGGTTTTGGACCATTGTTCATGAAGCAATCAGCAAGGGTTAAGCTGATCAGGAAAGTTGAAGGTGACTCGGGAGCATCAAAAGAGTTATGCAGTTAAGAATTGAGGAGATTTGGAATGTGAAGTCGGAATTTGGATATTATTTCAGTTTTATCCGATCAAAAGGAGATATAAGACTGGGTAAAACTGGAGAGCTAGTTCCGGAAGTATTTTGAGTTTTTCTTGTGTTCTCCGGAGATTAGATTTTGATCTACAGGATTGAATTGCCAGTTCGGATAGTTGGAATTCATTGTATTTCACGTATCTGAGGAATACGTGTATGATTCATCAAGTGATAGAATCAGCAGTTCAAAACGATCGGGTAGTTGAGCTGGTCTTAAGTTTAGTCTGATGTCTTGATCGGATTTTTAGATCTAGATGAGAGGGAGTTCTGGGTTATAGTAGTGTAGTTACTTAAGATTCTGTAGAGCGAGTATTCCAGTATAGGTACCTGGAAAATTCTAGATAATATTAGGAGATCTATCCAGAATTTTGTCTGGATAATTAAAATTGTTTGTTTGAATTGGATGCTACGATTGATAGTGTATGATTGATTGTGTGATTTCTGATTGAAATTTAAATTCTTTTGCTGGGTTATTAAATTATCTTTGCTTTTAAATTTCGGGGACAAAATTCTTTTAAGGGGGGAGGAATGTGACGACCCGGAATTTTGAGCAATATCAATTTAATAATCTTTGATAATAATTAAATTAATTTGGTTATTTTACATTATAAATTGACAAGTTAAAATTATTTTAAAGGCTGATAATAATAATTTGATAATATCTATCAACATTTTTCCTAACAATATAAAATAGGCAGGTTTAATTCTTTTGAAAATTTACAACATTTTGATTTTGAAATATTTATTTTAGCAATTTAAAATTGGTAAGAATTTATTTTTCAAAGATAATCAAAATATTTTCTATTTAATATATATATATATATATATATATATATTGATATATCTTGTAAATAGGAAGTTTTAATGTAATAAAAGCTATATACTGAAATTGTAATATATGTGAATGTATATATTGTGATTCGAGATTTGTTTTAAAATATAATATAGTAATTAGCAAATCTAATGATAAAATGAATTCCATTTGAAATATATATATATATATATATATATATATATATATATATATATTAGAAATAGGGAAATATTGATTTGAATTTAATAAGTGTTTTCAAACTTAATATATATAATTTGTAATTTAAAATTTTAATTTGTCTTAATACTTTTGAAAATAATATTTGAGATTTAAATTTTAATAACAAAGTTAATTTCTTATTTAATATAGATACATGTATATTTTGTACTTAAGTTCTAAATAGGATTTAAATTAAAAGTTCATTTGTTTTAATATTTTCCATTTTAATTTTATCATAAGATAAATTGTTTTAAAATTGATTTTTATGTAAAGAGTTAAAATCAATACCTCATGCTTATAAACATTAAATTGAATCAAAAATATAAGTAATTTACAAATGTTTACATGAATTCATTTTTGAATATTTATTAAAATCTAAAAGCTTATTTTTATAAGATAAAAACAATTTATAATCTTGTGAATGTTACATTATTACTTACATATAACTTAAATAAATTATAAATAAGAAAATAACATATGTAATATTAATTAAACATTAGATAACATTTGAAAAACATTAAAAACGCTTTTAAAATATTTATAAAACATTAAATAACACTTGTAAGACATTAATAAACATTATATAACACTTGTTAACTTTTTAATGTATGTTAATGACACTTGTGTATCATTGTGCATATGTGTAAGATCATTAGAGCATTAAAATGACAAATGTCAACCCTTTTTATTTAATTTAAAATTTAAATTGTAAAATAATAGAAGAGTTTTATTTTCAGCTAAGAATTTCTTTATTCTCTTCAACAAAAATGAATACAAATCTACAAAAAAAAAGAACAGGAAATCTATAAAACCTGAAATAAAATGAAAGCCTGGAAAATCTGAAATAAAGAGGAAGATAACTGGAGATTCAATCAACATGCAAGTTCTTCGTCAATACAAACAAGCAATTCAGGAAATTCAACATGCAAGAACTAGAATCAAACAATTCAACAACATGCAGATTTGAAATTTCAGAGCTTGGAAACAATTCTAATCCTCTGCAATAAAAAGGCGAGTAAATGATTTTTAAAAAACAGTTTTTAAAAAACCTAAATTTTATCATGTTCTTGTGGATGAATATCTTGATGTTATTTGAATACTTGAATTTAAATTCGATGTATGTTTATCTTCTTCATTTGAATGCCTGTATGGATACAGTATATACTCTGTGTAAAATAAAAGTTTACAATTTTATAATAAATTCAATAACTAGTTTTTGAATTCGAGTTTGACTTTGAATTGTTAATAGAAGTTGTTTGAAATCAAGTAGGCTATCATCTAAAAATAATCACAAGTTTTTAAAATGAATTATTAGCTCATATTTTTCAAATTTACATTAAACAATCAAATTTGGATCAAAATTTATGAATTCAAATCTTAGTTTTGATTTTATAGTTGTATTACAATTGGAAAATCATGATTTTTGAGATATGAATCATGATTTCTTGTTTAGTAATTGAAGTGAATTCTTGGATTTTCTGTTTCGGGCTTTTTGGCCGATTCACGGTGAGCTGCAGCAATCGGGGTGTCGTGGTTGAGCTCGAAGGTGGAGGAGGCAACGGAGATCATGGGAAAAATAGTTTGGGAATTTACTAATGTTTGAGATGGCCGATAATCGAGGAAGTATGGTTTTATTTTTTGTGATTGTCGATGTTGTTCTTCTGGGTTTTGCGTCAACGTAGAGCTAACAAAGGTGATCGCAGGGGTTGCCGTGGGGTTAGGAGGTTGTGACGTGGCTACGGTGGTGATGGTGGGTCTTCTCGAGGTTGGTGTTGCCGTGGAGGGGTTGTTTTTGGGTGATGGAGGTTTCGAACTGATGGGTTCGATGGTCAAAATTGGGTACTCGATCGAATCGAGGTTTTTGGGTCTCGAGAGTTGTTGACGAGGTCAGGTGCTACTGATTAGAGGCCGGCGTAGAGTTCGCCGTCGACCGGCGGTGATGTGCACGTTGACGTGCATAGTTTCGTGCTTCTGCAATAGGTTTTGGGAGAGATGAGGGGAGCTCGAAGTATGCATCGGGAGTATATTGTTCTGGCTCGAAGCAGGTTTTGGTTTGGGGATACTCGGGGCCGACGCGAGTAATTTCAGTGGTTTGCTCGAGTTTGTTGAACAGGTTTATGTTTTGCGTTCAAGCAGTTTTAAAGTTTTAAAAAAAATTAACAGCAATGTTTATTTTTAAGGTTTTGAAACAAAAGGGACTTGATTTTGTAAATGATTAAAGTTTAAAAACAAAAGTTAAGCAAGTTTTTATTTATAAAACTAAATTTGTCTCAAAATTTAAATTTTAAACATGTTTTAAATTATGAAAGTTTTAAAATAAAATAAGTGGATTTTTTGAAATAAAGTTTGTATTAAATTTTATGTAAATAACTTTGGAAAGATATAAAGATTTAAAAAGTTTAATTTGAATATTTAAATTGTTTTAATTATTTGAATATTTATTTTTAAAGTTTAGTAATCAATTATAATTTAAGTAATTAAAGGTTTTGATTTATTAAAGATAAATACATTGGTGAAAATAATTAAGATAATTCAATTCTTATTAATAATTAAAGTGTTATTGGTTAATAGAACAACCTAATTAAGGTAACGATTTACTTAATTAAGAATCTTTTTAATATAGTAAATTAAAGAATCATCTAATTAATTTAAATGATTAAGATAAATAAATAAATAAATAAATAAATAATGATTAACTGATGATAATCACTTTGGAAATAATTAAGTATAATTACTGGGTGAAGTAATTAAGTGATTAATTACTGGAAGTGATTAAGTAAAAGATAATTACTTCATGAAAGTAATTAAGTAGATGTGATTAAGGGTTAATCACTTGTGTTATTAATTAAAGAATTAATTAATACAATTAATTAAAGGTCTAAATTATTTAATTAATGGGTAATTAATAAAAGGATTAAGAGTATTTAATAATGTGATTAATTACTTGTTAAAGTTAATTAATTGAAAAAAGTTTAATTAATGAAGTAATCATTAATTAATGGAAATAAATAATTAATTGTTAATTAATAATTAAAGGATAATTAATTTATAATTAAGTTTTACTAACTAAATATAATTAAAAAGTAATAAATCAAATGTGATTAATTAAAGTAATTAATCGAGTATGATTGATTTAAAAGTAGTTAATCAAGAGTAATTAATTAAAAATAATTAATCAAGTATGATTAATTAAAAGGTGATTAATCAAGATGATTAATTTTAAAAAGTAATTAAGAGATAATTACTTGATGTAATTAAGAAGTAATTAAGCAAGACGATTAATTAAAATTGTAATCAAGGAATAATTACTTAAAGTAATTAAGTTGTAATTAATCAAGGGAGATTAATTAAAGTGGAGAATTAAGTGATGTTTATTAATTAATTTGTAATTAATTAATGAATATGTAAGTTGGATTAATAATAATCCAAGTGATTAAGTAAGGATTAATTTAATTAAGGATTAATTAAATTAATTTAGTTAGGATCAAACTTGTTATGGATGATTAATGATTGGATGATAAATATCATTGGATGAGATAATGATATTGGATGATACTGAATGTCATTGGTTGATATGTAATGATATGAATGTGATATATCTGAAATGTAATATATATGCTGCTTTGTGATATGTATGGATGAATGTGATAATAGTGGATTATCTATCTGTGTAATGTGAATCATCCATTTATGTTAAGTGATATTCTGAATATCTACTGTTTAAAACCCTTAAGTACAACTTGGAAATTAAAATGGCGTTTGGATTCGGTAGGACCAGGATCGGGTTTCCACATTTGGATATCTGAAAACCACTCCGATCCAAAATAAATGTTAGGTCGTAAATCCAAGTGGAGTGCAAGTGAAGATTCGAGGTGTAAGAACTATTCGTCAATATAACTGTGGGGGTGATTCCGTGATGAGTTTAACGGAAATAGTACTTACAGGTTCGAGATGGTGATTCAGAGTGCAAGGGCTATGGTCGTTGACTCTGAGGGTGATTCCAAAATGAGTGCAACGAGATAGTGCCTTCTGTTCCGTTCGAACCTGGAACGGACTTGTATGGATTGAATGCTTTCAGAACATCGTCAGGTGGACGATGAGCATTCTAAGATAAATGTGTCCTATAAAGGTAATCACAGCCTCAAGCCTCATCAACCGGGAATGGCTAAAACAGGGGAGGTACAACAAGGTTAAGTGGGTCATGCCCAAGTAGGATGAGATTTACATATCTAGATGTCCCTTTTTATTTCGGCTTTGTGGGCGGTTGGATCTGCAGCCAACTGCGGGTGGTCTTGTTCGGACTGTTCAGCAAGGAATGGTCCCGGCCTTGTGTTGTAGGGGATCGGGAGTGGTCCTCGGTACGATGGTCTAGGCCACGTACTGTGACGGGCGGTACCCCAGTAGCCCTGCCATTGATGGAAACCCATTCTTCCTACGAGACCCTACGGTTTTGTTCGTATTACCCACTTTTGTGGCTAATAGCTGGAATTTAATAGATGTAACAATTTCGGCTTTTTCATATTTACTTGAAAACTCTAGTCACTATTATAAGATCACTGGATTTCCTATCAAATATTTTGGTTAGCGTAAGGTAAAAACTTTTCCATGTTTATATATGGAAAGTCTTACGTGATACCTTTTCTTTTCAAAGGATTTTCTAAAGTTAAGCAATCTTAAACCGTTTACTCACACCAGACCCCTGTCTGACCCGAGTGTTTATATTCTGTTTTATTAAACTCTTGGGTACTCATATTATGTATGAGTAGTCAAGTGATTCAGGTATTCTTGACGAATTCTGGAGGAGCTTTGGAGTAGGAGGCTTTAGCGTGCAGATATATAGATACAGTTTCCGTTGTGTGTCATTATGTATAGTTGTTCTTGTATTGTATATTAGACAGAAATGTTATAACTGTCTAAATTGAGATGTATAGCTGTGTACTCTGATGTATATGATACTATTTATATCTTACATTTATATTTCATTCGTTCCGCTGTGAGATTCTGATGTGTTGTTTTTCTTTCTTCTCTTTCTTTTCTTCTTCTATCTCTTTCTTTCTTAAATAGTGATGCGTCCTTCTGGTGTTAGAAAGTTGGGTCGCTGCACATTCGACGGTAATCCTTCCATTTTCAAAATATCCGGTCTTCAACACCAGCCTTCAAATGCTATCCATTACGACATATCAATATTCGGAATGGGATTTATGACACAAAGGTCCTCTACCGGCTAAACCGAATAACGAGCGCTTATTTTTTTTAAAATAAGTGTAGCGTTCAATTCAAGCAAATCACAACAAATACCCATTTATAGGTAAATATTGGTAGTCGGTTATTTAGCTATCAATAGATATGCACAACATCACCAGATTCCAAATAATTTCCTTAATTATTTATTTTCCGAAAATATCTTTACTAGATATATTTTACTACACTTCAAAAATAAATCAAGGTTTATTTTTAAACAAATTCCCCTTTCCTTTATAAATTCCATGTGAATTCAAATTTCCAAACATCCATTGATATATGGTTTTCAAATCGACTTCAATATTCACTTTCAATTTATCCTTAAAAGATATAAATCTCAAAACATTTCACTTCATATTGGAAAACATTCCCATACTTATTTAATAATAAGTAATTCACAAATCTATTTATTTTCAACATTTGGAAAATATTCAATATACTTAAATCACAAATAAGTATATAATTTATTCTTTAAGGAAAACATTCTCTTAAACACATTCATTTGAGTCAAAACGAATGTTACGTAAAACATCGTTACGACAACCCAAAATCACTAGTATAGGGATTCGAAATTTAGATAGATGTATAAATCCTAATACTGTACAAAATATTTCCTTTCGAAAATCATTTACTATAACAACAGTGTTATAGTCCACCATTTCCTTATTTCTCGAAAATATCTATTTCGACAATGAATGTTGAAATCTATGGTTTCGATCCTTGAAACATTTTAAAACATCTTTAAATCGTTTTAATTCTATTTAAAATATCACTTCCCAAAAAATTTCTTTAATATATTATTCACTATCCAAAATCGTGAATATACTTCGTTGGCCAAATTCAACATTTCTACACCTTTTATTTAAATGATTATCCACTGTCCAAAATCTTGGATATATCTCCTTCAATAAGCTATAATAATTAACTTATCAAAATAAGTCGTTTTCGGATTTATAAAACAATGCTTATGAATTCCATTTATATTTTATAACAACTTCAACTTAAAAAATCACTTTATTAACAAATTCTTATTCATATCCCATTTACACGCCAAAATTCAAATTATAAGCAAATTACTTATAATTCTCTATTTACAATTTCATTCATTTTATAACTTCACAAATCGTAGATTTTATTCTTTTATAAAATACATTTATAACATCATTTTAAAACGTCTTTAAAACTCCTTTATAATTCCATTACTTTGATTTATAAAAATCCAATTTTATAAATCTTATATACAAAGCTTTTATAATAAATTCAAAAATCTCTATTTAAACTATTTTATAAAATCATTAACTCCATATTTTCAAAAATCAATTTTCAACCATATTTCCCAAAAATCATAATTTTATAACATTAAAATTTATAACGTTTATTTATTTAAAATGAATCAATTCCAAAAATATAATACAATGTATACTTTCAAAAATCATTTTAAAAATCCTTTTAAAATTCGAAAATCGTTATTTTAACATTTTTTAAAACTCCAAAAATAGGCCTAATGCTGCAACAACACTAAATATAACAATCACGGCATCCAAAACATCATATATCATATGATAATAGAATATATCACAATATCTGTAAATAAATCAATACGGGTGAGGAATCCAGTTGGATCCCTCTAACCCGTTTCCCTACATCCATAGATGTTAGCACAATACCAATCCTGTTTCAAGACGGAATATCGCGGTACATGGGTTTATAAAAAAAATATTATCTGCTATTATGCGGCGCAATAGGGTCTTATCCGCTATATAATGCGGGAAATCAACTCCAAGTACATATATAATACCAATTCCACTTCAAAATGGAATATCGCGGTATATGGGTTTAATAAATAACATCCGCTTAATATACGGCGCATAAGGTCTATTTCAAAGTAATAGATAATAATTTATCATCCAATCACACAATCAAGCAATCTTAAATTTAACTATTTAAAATTTAAATCGAAACAGTTTCGATTGAGTGAGAAGTTCTCATCTTGCTTCAAATAACAGTCGTAGTGTTTTATTTCGAATAAAATTAAACACGCGTTTAATTTTACTCAAAATTTCCACTAGCTCTAGTCAACTCCAATCCAGTTCCATCGCGTAGTTCTCGTCAATACGAAGCCAACGCAATTCGTTTCATGCAAAACGGACCTCGTATGAAAAGGTTATGCTATTATAAAGTTTACACGATTTAAATATAAAATAATTTACAACTTTTATTATTATCTTAACCTTAGACAATCCAGGCCGCACGTTTCTATACCCTTGCAATCCTGGCTGTGCTTCTTGCTCCTTCTTCTTCCAGGTTCAAACGCACGCACAAATCCATCAACCTCCACTTCTTGTTGAATTTTCGTGACCACCCTATGGCACTTGAAGATGATCGAGCTCCACCACGTCGAAGGCCACGACGAACTCCACCTTCGGCCAGAATAGCGTCGAGCTCGGCCCCCCTAGCTCGTGAAAAATGTGCACGAACGACCCACCTTCATTGCCAATTTTTGGAGAATCGAAGCCACTTCGACGCAAATCCACCGTTGGATTTATAGTTCGCAGCGTGCTCTACAACTTTCATTTAGGAAGTTTGTCGAATTGATTTACGGATTTGAAGAAAATTGAGGGAGAAGAAGGGAGTATTTTTGGCCATTGAAAACCTAAGTGGCGGCTAGGGCTGAAACCCTAATTTGTTTGCAAATGTGAAAATGCGATGTCCTTATATAGAAAATTACGCGACACTATTCACCCGTAATTTTTCCGAACTCCAAACGAAGCGTGCCGCCTGGCGTTTATAATGTTTTACCCACATTCCAAATGCAATGGAATATATGTCAGGAGCCAATTTGATCAAATTTGAAAGATAAGTTTTCAAATTGACTATTTAAATTCAAAATTCACTCAAACCGATTTCTGTGCGTTTTAGCTTGCCCCGGACAAACCTTAAGTCCGATTGACACGAAATTTGAAACCATACAATAATATAATATTACGGATCTGATGAAACTTGTTTCGTCGAAATCCGAGACTATTTGAAAAATGTCTATTTTTAACTCGTCAATTAAATATTAAAATATTCAATTTCTACAAATTAACTTTGAATTCAGTTTTAAAAGTTCTATAACGTCATTCTAACTCCAATATGATTTAATACAACTTTACAAATCAACTTTAATCACATTAAACCCAATTTCTAATTATTTCGGTAATTTCAAATATTAAATTATCGATTTAATTATCCAATTAAATATAGATATTCGAAATAAAATTTATTCGACTTATAAATTTTACTTGTTAATATTTAAAATCAATTAAATATACGAATTTCAAATGATAGAAATTATGGGTCGTTACAGTTTTATTTCCACTGAAAATCGCCAAGTCTTAATACTTTGGATTTTAAAATAATTTAAATTGCTTTATCCAAAAATATATACTTAAAAACACTTAAAATAAAAACTACATACAACCCTTTATTTAAAATTCTAGTTATGAAATTTAATAATAATTTCTCATGTAAAACTTAAACCAAAACTAATTTTAAATTAAAAGTTATTCTATGAGGTATAATATTAAAATAATTATCTTTTAAATCGTAATACTAATTTAACCTTAAAAATGATTTACTTATATAATTAAATTAATAAATATTTACCTTTAAAAAAATTAAAATACTAAATAATAATTTCTCTAAAAGCGTTGTTTTAAAACCACTTTAAACCATTAACTTATACTTAAAAATCTGCTTTGAAAACAGACTTAGCTGTTCAGGCAAATACACTTCCCATTCCAAAACAGTCCATTAAATCGGTCACTAAATCCTTCTCGATTTATCCTAATTTAATTTACACCTCAACCCATAAATTTCGTTCCCACACCTTTAAAACTAAAACCACTATATATTTTTAATACAAATTACTCATTCCTTTATAATCACTTTCAAATATATATATATATATATATATATATATTTAAATTATTTACATTAATGCTACTAATAGTTATTTAAAAAAAAATACTTCATAAATTCTATAAAAGTTTCTAAGTAAAACTTAAACCAAAATTTCCTTTTAAAATAAAGTTATTATATCAAGTATTTTTGTTAAAATTCCCCTATAAAAATCATAAAACTAATTTACTTTAAAAATAATTAACTACCATACTTAAATAAACATTTACTTTTCACTTAAAAATAATTAGAATAATAAATTTTCTAAATCATTCTAAAAAACATTTTTAAACTTCTAGTTTATGCTTTGAAATCTTTTCTTTTAAAATATACTTAGTTTTCTAGGAAAATGCACTTTCCAACTTTTTCTAAAAATAAAATCACTTTTTTATTTTTAAAATGAATCTCACCTTTATCATAAATTCCACCAGAATCTATACTTTCAAATTTATCCACTGATAAATGTTCCACTTCATTTATAAACCCGGTTTACAAATTTTCATTTCTCATTTCCGTTAAATTACAGTTTCCAAAACCCTAAATCGATTTCAAATCGATTTCCTAGTTTGAATTCCCTTTAAAATTTATTATTCGAATTATCCAATTTCCAATAATTATTTACTTAAAAATTTTGTTTTCATTTTCTTTAAAAATCCAAATATATATATATATATATATATTTCCATTTCTTCAAATACCAATATATATATTCAACCAAACCATAACATTCAATAATTTAAATCCTCAATATAATCAACATAATCTATCACAGATCAGCAAATAAATCACATCACCGAATATAAAATAAATTCAACGTTTTGAGGAATCCAGTTGGATCCCCCCAAACTGTTTCCCTACATCCACATATATTAGCACTATATAAAATACCAATCCCACTTCGAGGGGGATATCGTGGTATAAAAGATCATCCGCTATCATGCGGGGAACATAAGGTCCCATCCGCTATATAATGTTGGAATCAATCACTTCAATATATATATGTACACATACATACATACATACATACATACATACATACATATATATATATATATATATAATGTCACATCCAGTCAGATAATAAATCATCAGTTCAAGCGATCAATCCAATAATTTAAATTTAAACTATTTAAATTATTGGTAATCCAAATGAGTGAGATTAACTCACCTTTAATTTTACGCGACCCAAACCAAACCAGCTTGTTTCCTTTATTATTCTTCACGATTTCAAACCTTAAATAAACATCATGCGCTTCATTAATAGCTGAATTAATTTAATAATCACTTACCATTTAATAATTTTAATTTACTAATAATTTAATTAAAAAATTCCTTTTGAACCACATATACCCTAATAAAAAAAATATAGATTTCAAAAATCTACTTTTATAAATTCCTCCAACATTTTAAAATCCGCATATATATATATATATATATATATATTTAAAATCTTATCTATATACATATTTTCTGTTTTAAACCTTATCTATATATATTTTAAAATAAAACATGACTTTACTATATATATATATATATATATATATTTGTTCCCTGTACATATTTTTAAATCCTAAACAGTAAATAGATGTATTATATGTATATCTAATATATATATATACCTTATTAAATATGATAAAATAAAATGAAAGCTTTATCTTACAGCAAAGAAAAGAAAAGAGAACCCAAACTTCGAAAATCTCTTCCTCACCATCGTGAAGTCGCTTGAATCGACAGGCCAGGGACGAATCCCCCAGCGCCACGCAAAACCCATGCCACCTGCGGATATGCATCGACACTGACTTCCTGCCTCTGTCCACAGCACCGCAGGCAAACCTCAATCCAAATCGCGACGAACGAGATCCCATCGGCTTCCCACTGCCGCCGATTTCCCTCGACTTCCATTGTTAGTTACACTTCCAGGCACCATGCCATGACGATTACGTCGCAACCCCCTGATCGAGAGTCGAAACTACCGTGCCCTACCCACCTGAACGTGTCGCTTGAAATCGAGCTCCTAAAACTTTGCTCTATTTGAATATGAACGAGAGCAGCCATCGTTTCGTTCGAACGAACTTGATTGAAATTTTGATTTCACCTTCTTTTTTATTTATTTATTTCGTTACGACTGAAGGAGATAAGCGTCTTCGTTCTTTTATTTATTAGTAAAGGAGACGCGTGTGATATGGTGTGGCATGTGTTAAGGGTTAAAGTGCCACATGATGATGCTTAGTATGCTAATATGAGGGGAAATGTTTTGACATGAAAAGGTTTTGATTGGACAGTATATTATATTTAAATTTAAATCGACTTCAATTCGAAGCTAACTTTTTTTACATCCTATCGATGCATGCCACCAGGCGTTTATAATGTTATACCCCTATTTCGAATGCAATGGAAAAGGTTTCGTGTCCTAATTCTATCGTATGGAGAAGATAACGTTTTGAACTCAGTTATATATTAAATTTTCGATATAGATTTTAGCGCGATTATCTACCGTACGATCACACAACAACTCTGAATGCTACGAAATTTGAAACCCGATAATAATACATTATTACGGATCCAATGGAACTAGTTTCGTCAAAATCCGAGACTGCGCCTTAGAAGGCTATTTTAAATATCGATTTAAACTATTTATTTTTAAAACTGAACAAAACACTTTCAAATTCAAATTTAAAACTTCTATTATCTCCAGTATTATAAATATAAATTTTCGAGCCTTTGAAATATTTTTGACCAGCTTAAAAACAGGATTCACTATTTTAACCAATTTCCAAATTATTAAGTTCAATTATTTAATTATCCAAATAAATAGTTATATTTAAAATTCAAGTTAAACTAACTTTCAAATAGTTAAAATCAATTAAATATTCAAATTTCAAATATCTAAAAAATTTGGGTCGTCACATGTATCCTATATTCTAATGTTTAAATATAATCATCCTTGTTTTATCTTATAAGAACGAATATTTTTATGTAAATTTTGAAACAAATATTTATCATACAAAATGTATGTTCAAAGTCATACAAGCTAAAAGTTGTAGAAACTATACAAAATGTAACACCAAGTCTTATATCATAATGTTCTCGTTCTTCTCTCATCACAACAAATATAGAATAGCAATCCTTGCTCAATTAGTAAATTAAAGAAAATATTGAAACTAAATTCATCATGCTATTGATGCTTCAAGCTCCTTGGTCGTACTTACTCTTTGTTCTATAAAGAAAAATAAAATAACCTTTAACCTTTAACATCAAAAATTATAACTTGGCTCTAAAATTATTTTTAACTATTATATAGTTACTTATGTAGATGCACCCAATCTTCATCCATAACTAAATAATATGTAAGCAATAAAATTTATAAATTTGAAATAACGATCAATTATCGAATAAACATGAAATAACCATTTGAATAAAATATTGATACTTGCATAAATGTTATAAATTTAATACATTGTACACGATATGGATGAGTATTCCTAAACTTTAATACTCTACATATTTCTCATTCCTAATTGTAATTTTATGTACATGACTCTTAAATAAGAATTTTTGTTACTGGATTCACAAATAGTCCATAAGCAATAACTTAGTAAATAGATTATCTCTTGGAAATTCAAACAACTTTAAGTTTAAACAGCTCGACCTAGCATTACCTTTAAACGAATGCTAATGAGTTCAAGGAACCTGGTTTTAAGATAATCAAAACTTCAAGCCCAAACCAAGTTCTCGAGCTTGAAAAGATTGCGATCGATAGGGTATTAAAGTTGCATGAGGGATAGCCTAATGTAGGGGGTATGGTGTCAGTCTTAGAAGAATTAACTAAACTTTAAAATGTAACCAAACTAAAAATTAAATTAAATTAACGTTAACTAAATTTCAAAGTTAAATTAACTAAATTTTGAGTTCAATTAAAAATTAAAGTTAAAAATTAAATTAATTACTTTTAATCACTAACATAAATTTAACTTGGTTTAAAAGTTTAAATTTAACTACCTTTGACTTAACTCAAATTTAACTTTATTTTAATAGTTAAACATTGAATACTTGTTAAATAGTAATTATTTTTAAAATACTAACTTAAAGTAAAATAAAATTATAATTGATGAATCTATAAACTAAAGTCAAAATTGGCTAATCTTCAAATTCAATTGCGAATTAATTAAACTTAAAATTAACTTTAAATAGGCTCTAATTGACAATTAATTAACTTTGAGTTAAAAATAAAATTACAATTAACTTAACTTTAAACTGAAACTAAAATTAAAATCGAAATTAATCGACATTAACTAAAGTATTAATTAAAAATAGCTATACTTTGTATTAAAGTCAAAGTTAAACCGATTACTTTAACTCGCAAACCTACATTTAGAAGTTTGAATTTAACTTGATTTTAATTTATCCTAAATTTAAAATAATTTATTTTAAATTTTGAATAATAATATCTTTTAATCACTAATTACTATTAGAATAATAACTAAAATTTAAACCTAATCAACTAAAAATTAAAATTAAATACTAAACTATAAATTCAAATGTAAGTCAACTAAACAAAAAATTAATATTAAATTAACATTAACTAAACTTTAAATTAGGATTAATTATACTTTAAATATAAACTAAATTATAACCTGCTGAAATTTAAATTGGAACTAAAATTAGCAAAATTAAAATCAAAATTAATTTACTATTAATAGAAGTCCAAAAAAAAAATTAGTTGCAGTTTATATTAAATTTTAAATTAAAGTTGAAATTAAACGAGAAACTTTTAATCACTTTCTTAAATTTAGCTTAATTTTAAATTTTAAATTTAATTTAAATTTAGCTTAAGTTAAATTTAACTTTTAAACACTAGTTACTTTAAACACTAATTACTTTTAAAGTACTAAGTTAATTAAAATAAAACTAAAATTTATGAAAATTCAATTTGAAATAAAAATTATCTTCCATTTTTTACCAAGAAAATCTAATTTTATATTAGCCATCCACTTTATACTATTTGAAATTAAGTAGCTATCTGTGTAGGGGAAGTTAACTTTAGAGTAGAAAAGGCTTGACTAGAGAAAGTGGACGAAACTGCTGAGATCTAATTTGGATTAAGACTATCACGTTAGCGATGATGGCTCTTCTTCTTCCTAGGATTAAAGAAAAACATGACGAGGGTGACTAAAGGGAGGGTAAAGGAGACAAAATGGATTCCAAGGGGGTCAAACGAGCGAGACAAATTTGGAAAAGGGAAGAGTCAGTTTACATGTGGAAGCCATTTTTTTAGTTCAATATATTATCTAAAATTACCTTTAAATTATAAAGCAAATTAACTAAAAATAAAATTAAAATTTAATAACGTTAAGTGAACTTTAAATTGTATTAGATTACAATTAAACTTTAAATTTGAACTAAAATCTAAATTAACTAAAATTTGGTTAACTAACACTAAAATTAAAAATTAAATTAGCACTAACCAATGATAAAATTAGATTAACTATGCTATAAACCAAATTTAAAATTAAAGTTATAATTATAATTGTTACTTCTTTTATTGGGATTGTTGATGAATTTTCTAGTGAACATAAAAAGTACCGACACACTTTGATAATCGTTTTGGTTAACCATTAGCCATGTACATACAGACAACTTGAAAGTAAACCAAAATTAACAATAAAAGTTTTAAAACATTAGATGTATAATTGCAAATTTTGAACCATCAACCATAAACGGCAAAAAGCATATTTGACTAGTTCACCTTAAAATTTTAAAGTAGTTCTTGGCATAATAAAATACTGTCAACGTTTTAAGATATATATTGATGGTATTAGCATGATAGTGGTGGAACGAATATGCAAGAAATAAACTAACTTTTGGCAACTACTTGGTACAATTGTAATATATGGTTTAATATAACCATGTCAAGAAAAAGTAAATACTACAAACTAGAAATCATGTTAAACACAAAACTAACATAATTATTCCAATCTGGATAATATAAGTGCCTACAGTTTAATGAATCTATTTTAAAACTTAGTACTTAGACAATAGCACATAGTTGTATTACAAGTCTTGGGTGGTATATAATATACCCTAAGTTGATATATTCCTAATGGTTTAAATCAAGTGCTACACTGGATTCGGACCTCTAACTTCCTGGACCAAAGGAAAAGCGCTTAACCATGGGACAGTGTTATTGGACCCACTTAATGAATATTTACTACAATTCAATTTGTATTTAAGCATGCTTAGTTCAAATGCTTATGTTTCATTAAACAACCGACATTTGAACATCATAACATATGGATAGCTAAAAATTCACCCCTAACTATTAGTAATCATAAACAAGCAATCTAGTTTAAACATTTCAACTTCTTAAGCCTTTACAAACACTAAGGTCAACATTATAAAGAATGTTAAAGTTTTGAAACTAAACATTATAGCTAGTGTCACCATATGGGTTGCCAAAGTCAAGATTTTGTCTTTTGTTTAATTTTATTAAAATGTTGTTTTTAATATGAATGTTTCCTTTGGATGAATATAGTGTTACTTATATTTGTCCCATTTTATGAAAGAATTAACTCACTTGTACTGGTCATAGGAGATATAGAACAAAAATATTACCCTCTGACTTTAGGTGTAATTCCACTTCACACATAAAGAGTTATCACAACAAAGAGCACAAATGAACATGATAAAAATATTAGAAGCGGTTGAGAAAGAAAGGACATAGAAGGTTAAAAGTAATGTTCTTTGCTAATAAAATATAGATATAGAAAAAAGAAAAGGAAAAAAAGCAACTAGCAACTAATAATCATTTGCTATAAATTGTAAAATATGCTACTTGTTGTATACCTTTGAGAGGTTTTGTCCTTCTTAGGTGGGTTTCCTATTCAATCTAGGCTAATCTTTCAAACATGGCTATCAACTAACAAACATAAACAAGCCAATCATTGATCGATATAATAATACGGTTTTTGTTTGGTGGATCCTAAACATATCAAATTGCTTACCATATTAAACCTAAATTTTATAAAAGATTAGAAAGTATTTATTTAATTTCTATCCTACTGTAAAATTTTAATGATTATTTGCAGTATATATGGGAAAAAGAGCACTTTGGTTGTCTTTAATTTGGGCCTTCTTGAGGTCCGCAGTGTTATTGGGATTGGATTACTATGCATGTGGCCAAAGCGACATGACGGGGTCGAAGTTGATGGACGATATAATAATAATTTGATTGGAGGCGATAGTAATTTTCAAACAAAATGGATGATTAGGTTAAATGAAAATCTTAAACTGGAAAATGTGGGATGGCGACCAATTTGGTAAGTGCAGGAATGTTTAGGAAGTGGTTCAACAAAAATATTTTATAAATTTAATTTGAATATGAAAGTAACATAATGTATTGAAATGATTTGAGTAATGATGTTAAAAATCATTTTTCTTATAGTTGTCGCATGGCAGAATATGTATGGACCCCATTCAGAATAGGAACGTTTTTCAAAATCCGTTAAAAGATAAGCACAATTGTCCCAGTGGTTAAGTGATTCGATTTTGGTGCGAGAGATCACAAGTTCGAAACTTGCGTAGCGTGATTCGAACATATATTGACATGTGATGTGTGTTATGTTGTCCCAGTGACATATTGTATCTAAGTACAATTTCAAGAAAAATCCTTAAAAGTTTCAAAATTGACATCCACCCCTATCAGAAAAGGTTTCACTAAAAGCTAATGTCAATGTTTCCATCAAAAATATGCGTTAAAAATTACACACAATCATCACTACAAATACTTACTTTACAAATATGTGCATTTTAAACTACTTATATTTGCATTTCAAATGGCATATGTCTTCAACTCTAAATACATAATATATATACTTCAATGCATATTTTCGTCGAAAAAATCGATAAGATATTTTCGTCGAAAAAATCGATAATATTTTTCGTGAAACTTGTTTTTGAGAAGGGTTTCTTAGGTATTAAATTTGTAAAGATAAGGCGGATCCTAATTTGCATTTTATAATATTCATAAACATTCATCCATATTGGTATGAGCCAACTGAAAGGAAAAACCTTAGGCCTTAACATTTTGATAACTAGTTATGTCTTTTTTGATCCGAGTATAAAACTTAAGCTAATTTATAAAAGTTATTTCTTTATTACCGTGGATAATTAAATCCAAGACTTAAATATTGGTACTAACTATGTACTACTTAAGATTTCTAGCACAAGTATCTACTACCACAAGTATTCAATTTCAAAAAAAATTCACCAAAGTTGTGAGCTGATAAAGCCTTATCAATTTCTCTTGAAAGAATGATCAACAAAAAACATCTACTCTAATTAACTCAAATAAAATTTGAAACAAAATCCAAGAGAAGGTGACAAAGGGTTACATAACTTAAACGATTTAGAGTCCAATTGTTATATATTAGGAGAAGAGATTATTTAAATCCTCAATCCAACCAAACATAAATTAATTTTAGGAACTCTAACATTAGTTCATCAATCATAAACCAAAGTAACTTATCAATCATTGCATAAAATAATACCATTATATATCCAAATATTAACCATTGAAATGAAACCTTGTTCATATATTCATCACTAATCTTTTTAAACTATTGTCCAAACTTTTCTAAAGTACTCCAACAATGATATAAATCATAGAGAGGATAAAAACATTATGCTCATGTAACTCAGGTCTAATTATTAGGATGCAATTTTGTTAAGGTATTAATCATTTCCATAAGATCCATATCCATCTTTTTTTCCAAAACTTGAGGTTTCACTATATCAATTCAGTTGCACCTTAGGATCATCACATGTAATGAATCCATTCAAATTTTCTCCATACTTAACTTGGAGCTGTGGAGCATTATAGAACTCATGCATTTTATTAGGTTGAAGAATATTGGCATGTGAGATTGATGATTGGGTTGCTTTTTCCTTGGGCAAGCTATTGATATAATTTTTTAAAAGAGTCCCTGGCCTAGAGCGTCTTGAAGCTCCATAGTTCTTTCCATGAATCTTTTTTCATTTGGTTGTATTCCAATGGTTTTTGATCGAATGATCGGTTCATCCTGGTAGTAGTTTCGCAATTTTTGACCACTTCTTTCCCATTTCCGTATGCTCTTTGATTAAAATTCTATCTTCATCTTTGCTCCAAGCATCCTTTTTTATATTTGGTCCTAAATGATTGATCCATCTTTCCTTGCACTGTGTTGCAATTTTTCCTTTGAAAAATAGTTCTATGTAAGATCATTTTCCATACCCATGTTGCTCCACTAACCTTGTTAACAGTTTACCTTCTTCTTGAGTCCATAACCCTCTCACAAAGTGTGATTTTTTTTGTTACCACCATCACCTTTCTACCTATAAAACATTTGATATTTGGATTAACTTTTTGATTAAATAACATTCTATTACAAGTTGAAAGCTTGCTATAATAAAAAATTTTGCTTTTAAAACTAGTTAAAAATGGAAAAATACCGTTTAAAGGCAATTAGGAAGAATTCTCTAAAATATTGTGTATTCTCTGAAGCATGAAACTGATTAGTATTATTATCACTATCAAAAATTGAAAATTCGGTAGCATTTGACTGTAATATATTTCCATTGCTGTTAATGGTTTTAGTTTGAAGGATAATATCATCCAGGCTTGGAAACTGGTAAGTACTTTTGGGTAGGTGTTGATCTTAACAATTTTCGAATAGGTTTTGAAGATCTTGAAACACAATAGAATCACCATCAAATTGAAAAAGCGATGAGTCAAAATCCATATCTATTTTCAATTTTGAATGACAATGAGTTTTTGGAAAAAGGAGTCATTCATTGCTTAATATAACCGGTGTATAACATAAAATTAGTGCAATTTATATTGCAGTATTAATGAAAATTAATTTAATACTAGTTAAGGAGATTGAATAACCTATTTACAACTTAGAATACTGATCAAAGAGGGTTAATGAAAAACTTTCTTTACAAAAATGCTTTGTAACATACATTAACTAAATAGCATGTTAGAAGTATTAATGTGGGCTTTACCTCTCCGTTGAATATTGAAAACCATTCCTTGTATAAAAGTATTTAAAACTTTCGTTAAGAGATACTTTATAACATGCATTTATAGAGAATAAATGAAAAAAAACAGTTGTATTTATACCATCATTGAATAACTATAGAACAGTCGAAACAAACACTTTAGTTAATCGAAGTATTTACTAATTTTTTTAAAGTAATCAAATTATCTTAAAAATACTTCGTGACATGTATTTTGCAGACAATAAATTGACAAAAAATTAAGTTTGATATATATGTCATTAAATGAGCATAGAACTATCAACGCAAATACATTAACTAGTCAAAATATTTAATAATTCATTTACAGAACATTAATTATAATTAAAATTAGATATAAAACTCCTAAGGTTAAATAAGAATGATGCTTTCACTTACCTTAAGCAAGGTTGATGAGAAATCTATTTCATCTTTAATACAGATGAAAAGGATCTTTAATATAATTGAAACAATGACTCTTGGTACTACAATTTCTGAGTGAAATTCAGAATTAGACATTTATTTCTCCATCACAAATATTGTTCTGCATTTATATTAGTCTTCTAATAAAAACCTATTCTTTTCTTTAAATAATCTTTCCTCTCCTCCACTAACTTTTCATAATCTTTTTTGAATAAATCAACTTCCCTTCCGCCGTTAAAATTTCAAACTTTGTAATAGGGGATTAATGCATTAAATATTTCACATACATTATATACTCTTATTGTCTTCAACTTTCAATATTTTTTTACATCGTCATTCTACAATTTAATTTATAATAGAAAATATACATTGAAAATCGTTGGTTTTTTATACTTAATTACTACTGTAAAGCTATTAATGTTAGTCCTTGAGAAGGATGGTTTTGATGACAGAACTTATTATAAAATATAAATACTAACATTATGGTTTGGATATATATGTATGTGCAGAATATAAACATGCAGGTACCAATAATGAAGACCGCACAACATAAAGATACAAGACTGATGATTTTAAAGGCCGAAGATATCAAGATTGAAGACTCATGAGTATCAAGATATCAAGAGTTTAAGATTTCAAAGTACAAGATAAGTATTGAGTCTAAAATTATGTTAAAACTTCTTGAAAGCACTTACATCTTTATTCGAAATTTAATCGTGGAGTGGAATCCACTTCAAGCCTATTAAAGGGATGGAACCCTAGTGGGATAGAACCCACGACAATATCTAGTGGAACATAAAGTAGTCCTATTTTGATATCCACTAATTTTATAAAAATGTTTTTCAAAAATATTTCTCTTGTTTTTAAAAAAATGTTTTCAAAACTTCCTTTTCAAAAAGACATCTCTTCTTGTTTTAAATACTTTAGTCTCAAAATTATCTTTATCATTTGTAATATTTTCGTATGAAAATTGTCCTTGATTTTAAACTATCTTTTGTTTTAATATTTAGCTTTTAAATACTTATACACTCAGATTTTAAATCATTTTATAGATTAAGATTATATATTAAAAATTACTTTCTAAACTCTTTTATATGTTTAAAATATATTTAAGTATATTTATAAAAGTTTAGACACTGTTTTGGTAAATTATAGAAATCAACTTTAATAAGAAAAACAAAATCACCATTTTTGCCTAGAGCATGTTGACATACTCCTACCCCCTATGTCGACATGGTGCCCGTTAATTTTCAAATTTCAAATTTTCAAAAGAAGTGTCTATTCGTCGTATCCTTTCATTAATCGATATGGCCGTTGATCTCTATAAATACCAGTAAGTTTTAAACGAATTTTTACCAAATTTTTATTCATTTTCTCTCCTCTTCATTTCTACATTTATTCTAAAGAATCCCAAACTATACTCTGCCGAAATACCAAGTGAATCAAATTTGATCTCTACCCCTCTCTTCCTAAGATCTTAGTGCTATTCAGAGTTATAGGATTAATTTTAAATTAAACTGTTGTGTAAAAGGTGCAGTTGAGCCTTGAAATCAATTGGTTGTGATTGTTGCCCCGAAAATCAATTAGGTGATCTTATGGCATGGTAAATCAAGAGAGTTTGCCTCGGAATCGAATGCAGGAGGGTGTACCTTGTAGCCTTGAAATCGAAGGTGTAATCTGGCAGATTATTTTGAAAAGAAATCCGTACAATTATGCAGGACTGGATGTAGGGTAACTTCGAACCAATTTAAATCCTAGTGCATTCTTTCCTTTACTGCTTTTATTTATTATTTGCATCTGTTTCTGATTTTGTGATTATATCTGTGTCTGTGTATTGCATTTTTTGGTGATTAAATTACATAAGTTTGAAAAAGATTTAATAAATCCACAAAACACTATTCACCCCCTCCCTCTAGTGTTATTCTAGCTTTAAGATCCGTAATCCACATTCCTAACATTTGGTATCAAAGCAAGGTTTTCAAAGTTTTCATAACCTAAATTTTGAAAAACTAAAAAATGGCTATTTTTGGAATTTTGTTAACTCTAATTTATATCTGTTCAAATCATCATTGTCTCATATGTTTGTCTATAGTTATTGTATAAAATCAAATTTTCTACCAAGTTCGTACTCTATGCAGGAAGAAAATTGTTATATGGTCCTTGAAGAATCAGCTCTTAATGGACAAATTATACAATTCAAGAAGAATAAGTGGATACTTAATAGTGGATGTTCAAGACACATGACTAGTAATCCAGATATGCTAAATGATATTATCTACAAAGATGGAGGATTGGTTAATTTTGGAGACAACTCAAATGGATATGTGATTCGCATCGGCAATGTTGGTAACTCTAAAACTCCTATTTCTAATGTTTTATTACTTAAAAATTTGAAACACAACCTACTTAGTATTAGTCAACTTTGCGATAAAGGATGCAACATTAAATTTGAAAAAGATAAGTGTCACATCGAAGATAATAGTTCAAATATTATATTTGAAGGAATTAGGAAGAAAAATATTTATATTCTTAGTATGAAAATGTCAAATAATAATCTATGTCTTTTCGCTAATACAAGTGACCCTTGGATTTGGCATAAAATATTTAGACATTTGAACTTTAAACTCTTATCTAAAATTTCTAAACTTGATCTAGTAAGAGATCTCCCTAGAATGAATTTTAAAATAGATAGTATATGTGATGCTTGTCAATTAGGAAAATTTGGGAAGAGTTCTGTCAAATTAAAAGATATGATCTCGATTTCAAAACCTCTTGAGTACTTCATTTAGATTTATTTGGTCCATTTCAAATTCAATCAATAAATCACAATAAACATGTCTTTGTAATTGTAGATGATTATTCTAGGTTCACGTCGACAATTTTTATGAAACATAAAAGTGATACTTTTGATGCATTTAAATTTTTTACAAAAAGACTTCCAAACCAACTCTCTTTAAAAATTATAACTATTCGTAGTGATCATGGTGGGGAATTTGAAAATGAAAATTTTGAGAGATTATTCAAATAGAAGTAAAGCTTACAGAATTTTCAATTTTAAAACTAATACCATTGAAGAAACAATGCATGTTTCATTCGATGAAAATTTCAAAGATATTGAACAAATTAATGATGAAGGAGATTTTGCTACCCTAAATAATGAATCAGTTGAAACAAATAATGAACTTATTCATCCAAATAAAAAGGTTAAGCTTTTAAAAGATCATCCTATAGAAAATATACTAGGAAATATTGAATCTGTTATTACAACTAGAAACCAACTAAATAACAAGAGTAATATAGCTTTCATATTGTCTATTGAACCTAAAAGTCCAATCGAAGCATCATCTGATGATTCATGGATTCTGGCTATGCAAGAAGAACTGAATCAATTCACCAGAAATGATGTTTGGGAACTTGTTCCTAGACCAGAGGATAAAACTATTATAGGAACTAAATGAGTTTATAAAAATAAAATGAATGACCTAAGTGAGTTTGTTAGAAACAAAGCTCGATTAGTCGAACAAGGTTATTGTCAAGAAGAAGGAAAAGATTTTGATGAAACCTTTGCATCCGTAGCAAGATTAGAAGCAATTAGAATTCTACTTGCTTTGGCAAATTATAATAATTTCAAATTATTTCAAATGGATGTTAAAAAGGTGCTTTTCTAAATGGATTTGTTAAATAGGAAGTTTATGCTGAACAACCCCCGCTCTTTGAAGATGAAAAATTTCCAAACTATGTTTTCAAACTTAAGAAAGCTCTATATTGTCTGAAACAAGCTCCAAGAGCATGGTATGATAGACTAAGATCTTTTTTATTACAATCAAAATTTGAAATTGGTAAAGTAAATAATCCTCTTTTCATTAAAAGAAATAAAAATGATATCCAACTAGTACAAATTTATGTAGATGATATTATTTCTTGATCAACTAATCATGAAATGAATAACGAATTTTCTGAAATAATGACAAAAGAGTTTGAGATGAGTCATATGGGTGAACTTACTTTCTTCTTAGGTTTTTAAATAAAACAATTAGATAACGGCGTTTTTATTAGTCAAGAAAAATATGCTAGGAATCTAGTTAGTAAATTCGGTATAACTACTCACTCCTACGGTAATCAATGAAGATTCAAATAAAGAAGATCTTTCAAATGATGTAAATCAAAAACTATATAGGGGAATGATTGGTTCACTACTATATATCACTGCGAGTAGACCTGATATCATGCATAGTGTTTGTCTCTGTGCAAGATATCAATCCCAACCCAAAGAGACTCATTTAAAAGCTGTGAAACATATCATCAGATATGTTAAGCATACTTTTGACTATGGTTTATTTTACCCTAAAAATGATTCATTAGATTTAATCTCTTATTGTGATGCTGACTATGCTGGTTACAATTCTGACCGAAAAAATACCAGTGGAACATGTCACTCTTTGGGGCATTCTATGGTTTCACGGTTTAGTAAAAAGCAAAATACTGTTTCTTTATCAACAACTGAAGCAGAATATATCTTTGCTGCTTCGGATTGCTCTCAAGTCATTTATATCCAGTAAACCTTAAAAGATTTTGGATTAACAATTTCAAAATCACCAATTTATTTTGATAATACTGGTGCAATAAATTTATCTAAAAATCCTACTCATCATGCTAGGACTAAACATATTGATATCAGACATCATTTTCTTAGAGATGATATAAGTAAAGAAATTATTTCTCTTGAATTTGTCAACTCCAAGAATCAAATTGCTAATATTTTTACCAAACCCTTAAATGAATCTATATTTACTAAATTAAGAAGAGAACTAGGCATTTGTTCAATAACTTAGTTATAGAATATAGACATACTAACATTTAAACAAAGGTATAAAAGAAAAACCAAATTTTTTTCATAGGTATGTCGACATACCCATACCACCCATGTCGACATACAATGGCAAATTTTGAAAATTTGGTTTTTCCTCTAAAAATAATTTGGTAGTTATATAAACCTATGTATTTCGAATTTTTCTGTCTTCTCACTTCTCTTTCTCTGTATTAAACTTTTAAAAGTTAAAATTAATTGCCTCCTCCACAAAATCAAATCAAAACGATACCATTTCTTTTCCTTCTCCTCATTCTGGTCCATTTCGACGCACTACACTGGCACGAGTGATAAAGATTGAAGAGTCTAAGAAGGATGCCATGCAAATGTTAACTGAACTTCAAGTTGTGCAAATAAGGATGGCAAAAGAACAAGAAAAGCAGGAAAAATTCTTTGGAATTTGCAAAAATTTCTAATGGATAATCATGAAAATCCCATTGTGATTGAAGAAGATTCTCCCAACATTCAAGCGCATAACCCTTTAGATCACAGCGAAAAAGAAGAAGAAGAAGAGGTAGAAGAAGACGAAGAAGCACCTATGGAAGAAGAAGACAAGGTGGTATGCGTTGGCGAAGTGTTTTTCGGCAAAGAAGGAAATTTGGTTGAACAAAGTGGAAATTTTTGTTTTCATTATCCAAAATTTTCAATTCACAAATCTCCAATTGTCAAAAACCTTTCTTGGAAGTATATTTCTATAATTTATGTACTTAAATATATTTGTGTGTCCGTAATCCATATAAATATGTAAATATGAAATGGTATATAATAATTTCTATTTCGTTTATTATACTTTCTTATTACTATTTAGTTTAGATAGTATTAGATTAAGGGGGGGTTATATTAGTATAAAATTAGTTTTTTTATGACAAAGGGGGAGAATTATAAAATAGAGTAGTTAGAGGTAGTTAGAGTAGTTAGGCTTGGATTAAAAGGGAGTTATTGGTTTCAGGGGAGTTATTAGTTTTAGGCAGAGATACAGTAAAAGTGAAGTATATTTTATAAACATAGGTTTTCATCATCAAAAAGGGGAGATTATTAGTTCTTGAGAAGGATGTTTTTGATGACAACAAACTTAGGACTTATTATAAAATATAAATAATAATATTATAGTTTAGATACATATGTATATGCAGAATATAAACATGCAGATACCAACAATGAAAACTGTACAGTATAGAGATACAAGACTGATGAATTTAAAGATCAAAGATATCAAGATTGAAGACTCATGAGTATCAAAATATCAAGAGTTAAGATTTCAAAGTACAAGATAAGTATTGAGTCTAGAATTAAGTTAAAACTTCTTGAAAGCACTTACATCTTTATTCGAAATTTATTCATGGAATGGAATCCACTTCGAGCCTGTTAAAGGGATGGAACCCACGACAATATCAAGTGGAACATATAGTGGTCCTATTTTGATATCGACTAATTTTATAAAAATGTATTCAAAAATATATCCCATTTTTTTAAAAAATGTTTTCAAAACTTCCTTTTTCAAAAAGACATCTCTTCTTGTTTTAAATACTTTAGTCCCCAAAATATCTTTATCTTTTTTAATATTTTCGTTACAAAATTGACATTGATTTTAAACTATCTCTTGTTTAATATTTGGCTTTTAAATATTTATATACTCAGATTTTAAATCACTTTATAGATTAAGATTATATATTAAAAATTACTTTCTAAACTCTTTTATATGTTTAAACTATATTTAAGTATATTTATAAAAGTTTAGAAACTGTTTTGATAAATTATAGAAACCAATTTTAATAAGAAAATCAAAATCACCATTTTTGCCTAGAGCATGTCGACATACTCCTACCCCTATGTCGACATGGTGCCCGTTAATTTTCAAAAGAAGTGTCTATTCGTTGTATCCTTTCATGAATAGATATGGCCGTTGATCTCTATAAATACCAGTAAGTTTTAAACGATTTTTTACCGGATTTTCATTCATTTTCTCTCGTCTTCATGTTCCACATTTATTCTAAAGAATCCCAAACTATACTATGCCGAAATAATAAGTGAATCAAATTTGATTATCTCTTGTTTGATTCTCTAACCCTCTCTTTATAAGATCTTAGTGCTATTCAGAGTTATAGGATGATTTGTAAATCAAACTGTTGTGTAAAAGGTGCGGTTGAGCCTTGAAGTCAATTGGGTGTGATTGTTGCCCTGGAAATCAATTAGGTGATCTTGTGGCCTGGTAAATCAAGAGAGTTTTCCCCGAACTCGAATACAAGAGGGTGTACCTCGTGCCCTTGAAATTGAAGGTGAATATGGGAGAATATTTTGAAAAGAAATCTGTGACGCCCCACCTCTATACCCACGCTAGCCAAGAACACTACGGTGTAGTGCTATCAACTAGCATGGAGAATAAGGCTGTTGAGGAGCGACCATCCATGTGATTGCTTATCACACGGTGGCTATAAATAACCTTCGGAAACAAACATAGAAATAATCATAACACAAATCAGTCACAGACATCCATATCACAGAGGCGGAAGAAGATATGAATATATAACTAGCACATGAAAGTGTACATCAGAGTAGTGGTCAAAAAGATCCACAATAATACAAAAGAATAGCAACTCGTGCTATACAAAAGAATACAACTATGAGTCTATGTCTCAAGTGTATACAACAAAAAAACTGCTAATCTAAATAGTTAGCCAAAAGTAAGAGTAGCAAATCCCGGGAAGAAGTCAAGCAGAAGCACCTGTAACATCTCGGTCTGACCCGAGTATTATTTAAGAAAATAATAAATGGATCAGTCTAGCTATAAATATCAGATGACATGGTATAAAATAAAAGATATGGCATAAACATAAAATATCTATACTGACATACTACTATAAGTATGCAAATGATGATCAACAGAAGATCAATCAATAAGAGATAAATCGATATCACAAGAATCTTCTCAAAGATCCAAAGAGGGCATCATACCCTAAACTTGTACTCATAACAAGTCAATGACATAAATTTCAGAAATCAACACATGAAATCCAGAAATCACAGAAAAAGGGAAAGAGGCCTATCACATGACGGTCCGAAGACCATAGGGAGCTACCCCATATGGGTGAGTCGGAATCACCCAGATGAGGTCTAGGCTAACCAAAAAGCATAAAGGTATGTGTGAGTGGAATCACACAAATGGTGTCCAGCCTAACCTCGCAACAAAAAGGTATGTGTGAGTGGAATCACACGAATGGTGTCTAGACTAACCTTGCGGACAAAGAGATATGTGTGAGTCGGAATCACACCAATGAGGTCTAGTCTAACCTTGCAAACAAAGAGACATCGCACAATTGCTAGTCTAAATCATAAAATGATCATCATGATCAACGAGAAGTGTCAATTACACTAAGTTAGTAAATATAAAAGTTTAGTTTCATGTCCCATAACCACTAGCTTAACTTAAATATTTACGAACATACTGTAAATCTTCACTAACAAAATTGTCACTAGAGGTTCAATCGAACAAGTCCAAGAATTAACCGACGAAGCAAACGCAAGCGTTTCATACCACTTGTTTTACTAAGCCGTTTAATTCGATTTCTCATCCGAGTGAGGTAAAGGTTTGTATATACTAATAGATTGGAAAACGGGTTAAAAAAAGAGCTTTGTTATTAAAAATGGAGTTGAAATCATTTTGTTGAAAGAGTTTTGATATTTACTACTAGTATTGAAACCTTTATATTTTAAAGTGACAAATCACAGAAGCGATTGTAGAAACAATCAATCACAAAGATCACATTCGAAGATGTGATAAAAATCCAAGGAAATCAGCTCAACAAGTTATGTTGAATGTTTTTCAGATAAGATCCCCAACGGAGGGGGGGTCCGGGGGGGAGGGGGTGGCAACCCCCCGAGGTGGGGGTGCGGGGCAATGCCCCTGCTACGGGGTTCGACCTGACCGGCCAGGTCGCGGGGGTCCAGGGGGCAGCGCCCCGTCCAAAACGGTACGACCTAGTGAAGACAAGCGACCTACGACCTAAAACAAAACTGAGGTCTAACGACCTAAAGGGGTGCGCGACCTAAGAAGGTACGCAAGCTAAGGATGAGCGACCTAACAAGGTTCACGACCTAAGAAAAACAAGGTCACGCGATCTAACATGAAACAAGGTCAAGCGACCTAAGGGGTTACGCGACCTAACGTAACACGGGTCAAACGACCTAAGGCATCACAGGTCGAACGACCTAACTGCTTAAGGGACAGACGATCTAAAGAGGTTTGCGACCTAATGGGGTTCACGACCTAAAGGTATTCGCGACGTAACGGGTTATAGGTGTAACGACCAAACGACATAAAGGCCTAACGACCTAAAGTTGATAGGGTTACGCGACTTAATGATAGAAGTAGGACCGAGCGACCTATGACCTAGGAGACTCACGACCTACGACCTACGACCTAAGGCCCGCGCGACCTAGTGAAATAGAAGAGGCAATATTAGGTCGGAGACGACCTACGACTTAAGGCCAGCGTGACCTAAAGTTTTAACACGCGAGCGACCTAACGTTATAAAGGCCAAACGAACTAAGGCTTAACTCGCGAACGACCTTCGGCTTAAGGCTTAACTCGCGAGCGACCTACGATCTAACGTCCAGGCGACTTTTCCACGTGCGCAAGCCACGAACCCGAGCGACCTAAGGGTCCAGAACAACCTAAGGCTGGAAATTCACCAAAACCACTAAAAAGTGGAGTTTTTCGCCAAACCAATCCAAACCAAATGCAAATGTGTATGTTAAAGTGATAGGGAACCATTTCCAACAGTCCAAGATAGTTATAAGCAAGAGTGTGAGATAAAAATCTCACCTTTTCACTAAAATGGATGAAGATGAAGCTTGAAGCCAATGGAGAAGCAATCCAAAGCTTGAATCCAATATCTTCTACTTGAATTTGGAGTTGAATGTTAGATTAGCAATTAAATTTGAGCTTGGAGTTTTAATTTCCCATTCTCTTCACCATTAATGCAAATTTCAAGTTAGTTAGGAATTTATGAAGAGTGAGGAGAAGGGGGTTGGCACTTGGGGTTAATAGGCTAAACTAACCCAAAGTCCAAAGCGGGAAAAGTTAGTGAAATTCCACTAAGTCCAAACCTATCATGTTTATACTTAAAAAAGTTGTAAACGGCATTTCGAACTCAATGGAAGTGGTCTCGAGTCCTAATTTGACCGTTTACAAAAAGTAGCCTTTCGGACCAATATCCGGTTAACGATAAAATATTTAAATATAAAATCGATAAATATGCGGGTTGTTACAAAATCCGTACAATTGTGTGGGACTGGATGTAGGGTAACTCCGAACCAGTATAAAATCCTAGTGCGTTCTTTCCTTTATTGCTTTTATTTATCATTTGCATCTCTGTCTGATTCTGTGATTATATCTGTGTCTATATATTGCATTTGTTGGTGATTAAATTACAGAAGTATGAAAAAGATTTAATAAATCCACAAAATAGTATTCACCCTCCACTAGTGTTATTCTAGCCATAAGATCCGTAATCAGCATTCCTAAGAATTAACACCAAATCTTGAGCATGTTTAGTGGTTTTGTGTATTATTTGCTATAATCTTTATTTCAAATAAAAGAATTTTTGTTTGAGATATGCTTTTCCGAATTGGTCCATTATTTAAAAAAAATATTGCTATAAAACATTTTTATAATTATAATGTCATTATAGGATTTTGAGCTTAATTTATGTTAAATTTGAGTTAATTTGTTGTTTAGAATATGATTAATTAGAGTGGTCATAATACGTAATACTAAATTCAAATTTTGAACTACCGTTTTTCCGATCTGGGTGTACAAGCTTGAGATGAGTTGTAACTTTTCATTACATCTCTATTTCTTCTTACTTTTATTGGCGATCCTGCATAAAGTTGTATAATGTTAGTTAATGGTTTGCTTGATACTGATTGAGTTAAGGGCATGCCCTACGAGTAATTATGTAATTTATTGTAAATGAATTAACTCTATAATCAATTCTTATTCATAATAATGTTTTTCTTTCTATTATATAACTATTATATGTATTACACATAACTAGTAATTTAAATAAAATATATTTAGTAGAAAAATCATAAATGGAATTTTTGAGATAGTAATTAAAAATAGTTTAATCATGAGTATTGCATCACAAATATAATAAACACATCATTTTAAATATTCATATTCAAGATATGGAGATTGGATATTAACGCACCCGTTGAGACTAGAGTATGTAACGCTCTCTAAATATTGTGCAGTGTATTACTCTTAACTGTTGAAGGCATCAAAGGATTACGTATTGATATTTATTAGATAACTGTAATGACCCTTATTTTCGTACATTTCAAGTTGACAATGAACCACATATGTCCAACCCAAATTGAACAAAAAGGTGGATTGTTGGTTTTAAAATAAATTAAAGACAAAATAGAATCTCACATGAATGGAATTACATATAATATTTAAATAATCTTTATGACGTAAAAACATTAAATACATATATCAGAGTCTATCCTAAGCTCAACCCGGACAGTTATAAATACCCATTCTTATAAATTTTGAAAAACAACAAACACAACGAAGAAATAAACTACGTACATATGTTGATGAAGGTCTCCAGCTCTCATCTGGAAACTCCAAGCATCTTCAGCTAACATGAAACTACTTGGATCTGACCCGAATAAAAAAAAATACCCGGATCAGTCTGGCAAATTTGCTGAGAAACGTAAATCATAAATACATATGACAGTGTCATAGATCAACTTTGATGCCAAACAAAACCTTTGAAAAGAAGAGTATCTCATAAGACCACGCCGCATATAAGCATAACGTGTTTTTACCTTATGATAACTAAAATATTTTTATCAAACCATTTGATATTATTTTTAATGACATTTCTTTGGGAACACTTTCCAAATAACATATTTAATTAGTCGGAATTGTAATGTTTGTTAAGTTCAACATCATATTTAGGTATACAATTAAGTCCGTAAAGGTACGTATTGGAGAGTGGATTTCCAACAATGAGAAGGTAAAGGACTACCTTTTGTATAGTACATCTCTAGAAAATGTACTAAGGGTCCAACCTCTACCAACACAGAACCGACCTACCCCTTCCTGGATAGTACCAAATACGTCATCCCCTCGGTTGTTCTCGACCTATCCGCGGCCACAGCACATGCAATAAACCCGAAATATAGAGGGTAATCTAGAAAGGTGATGACTGTGATATCCCAGAATTTTGGGCAATATCAATTTAATAATCTGCATTAAAAAAATTAAATTGATTTGATAATATTTGTTAATAAGATTTGAATTGATTTAATAATCTTCTTTTAAATAAACATGTAACTGATAATTTATCTTTTAAAATGCTAATAAATTGTTTTATAATTATATATGTATATATATTTGTATATATTGTAAATAGGTAATCTTTGTTTTAGATTTAACCAGTAAAACATATTTTCTAATTTTAATATTTTTGGTAATTATAATTTGAATTAATATATAACTTTTTTTAAAGCTATTTAATAAATAACTATATGGTTTAAAATACTTAAGATAAATGTTAATTGTTTTAAATTTATTTTAGCTTAAGTTTAAATTTAAATAAGATTAAAAAAAAGGTTTGTTCTATTTTCTTTTTAAATTTAGCTTTAAAATAAGTAATTTATTAATATAGAGATAATTTCTTTTATAAATTATTTAAAATATAGAATTTGTTATTTTCAAAACAATATTAACGATGTATTGTTTACAAATAGATTTTTTTTATAAAATAGAATTGTTATTTCAAATTGGATTTGTTAGTTATATATGTATATACATAACTTGATTTTAAAATTGGATTTTAGAATTTGATTTGAATTTGAATTTAAAGTTCAAAGGATAAATATTTAGATATTTTGAATTTAAAGATAATTGTATAAGCTTTTATATAATTGGCTTTATTTTATTTCTTAAAATTTATCTATATATATATATATTAATAAGTAAATGAAGTACTGAATAGTTTAAGTTTAAAAAATAAAAGAAAGATAAAAGTTTAAATTGTTTAAGTATAAAAGTATATGGATATAAATTAAGTAATAAACCAATACAAATAACTATAGCAGCTTTGTATTATATACATAGAGTATAAGAGCATGACCAGGCAAAAGAATCTTATATATGAAGTTTAGATATGCTGGAAAGAAAAAGAAATATCTATGAACACATATACAAAAATGGATAAGCATGAAACATAAAGGACTCTTGCATTTAATGCTAGCATAAACAAGGTCATTCGAATGTTATAAAAAATCATTTCAGCCTCCAAACGTTAAAAATCACTGACCAAAGTAATAAAAAAAGTGTACCAGCTAACACTTATCTCCTGTAAACTTTGTTCTATATATCAATTCCCTTATTTCATTCGTTCTTCAAAAACATAACAAACCAGAAAGAAAAAATAATATAGCAAGCATTTTCATTTTTTTCAAACTCAAACATCATTCAACTAAACAAAGCAAGATGATTTAAGAAGGATCAAACAAAAGAGCTCTGTTATCTTTTCAAAAACTGTGAGCAACTTAAATTTAAAAATGCTTAAGTATATTCACATATGTTGCTTATGTCTGAAATGAGTACGTTTATATGTATATATATTTATGCAATTCTGTGTATATATGATGCCTGCATGTTTAGTGATCTAGAAACATCTATGTTTATAAAATTTCAAGCTCAGATTTAAATCAAATATCATCTTTGCTTAATCTATTGGTTGATAGGACTCAGTATTCAAACGAATGTGTTTGTTTGATCATAAAGCAAATTTTAAAATTTGTATTTTAGTTAAATAAAGTAGAACTGTTCTGTAAAAGCCTAAGAACAGTTAATGATTAACATGAGCGCAATTTCAATCATCTTAAATTATTAATTCAGGTTTATATCTAGAATTATTATCTGGAATTTGGATTCTAAAGACTAATTTCACATTTTTTAGTTGAGTCTGGAGTAGGCATTTCTATGTTGATTGTTTTGGGGATTTTTGGTTGCCTCTGGTAATCCTGTTGATTTGGAAGACTGGGATTCTGTCTGGAGGTAGGAGTGTGACCAGAGTTAATGGGAAAATTGACTGGTGGTTGGTCTGAGCATGGTGGTGGCAATGATTGTCATTTGGATTTTTTAACCTAGTTTTTGCCTGGATTGAAATTTCGGTCAGTTTGAACTCTATAGTGCATCAAGTTCAACGTGCTTTTGGGGATTGGTAGAGGGGTGGTAGTCGAAGCTATGGCCGGTGGTGATGGCTCTCAGGTGGTCGGAATTTGGAGTACGGCGAAGTTTCCAGGTTTTGGAAGTTGGTTGGCAGTCTATGTTCCAAGTTTGGGAATTTTCTTCTCGGTTTTTATTTGAGCAACTGTGGTGGATTTGGAAGGCCGTGATGGTGTCAGGTGATGGTCGTTGATGGGATGGAGGTCTGGTGGTTGGCCGGAATTGGCCAGTGCCACGGTGTATGTGCACCGTGCATTTTATTTTCTGGTGAACTATTGTTTATGGAGAAGATTTGCACTCGGGATTTACTTGAGTTATTCGAGTGATTACTTGAAGGAATAGGGGTTTGAACTCGAAGTAAAATAGTTGCCTCGGGTTGTTTTTGTCTTGCTACAGGTTTTAGTAAACCTAACAGTAAAATTTGAATTTAAAGAAAATTTAAATAGAATTTAAATTGTAAGATAGATTTAAAAATAAGTTTAAATCTAGATGAAGTTAGATTCAAAATGGCTTTGAAATCTTAAAGTTTTAAAATATTTAAAAAAGGGTTTCAGGTTTTTAAAAACCTGACAGTTTTCAAGATTTTAAAATTTAATTTAAAATCTGAAAAAAGAATTTAAATTGGGTTTAAATTCAAAATTTCAGTTTAGTTTTCAAATAAACTTTTGAATCTTAAGCTTTTAAAATGAATTGGGATTTTAAATCAAGAATTTTAAATCAAGATGTTAAAAGGAAGTTTAAATCAAAGTTTTCAATCAAAATTAAAGCCAAGCTTAAATCAAATGTTTAGATATGGATTCAAGTTTTTTGAATTCAAATCTATGATTTAAATCAGTTTTTACTTTGAATGTTTTAAACAAGTTTAAATCAAATAGCTTTTTAAAGTAATTTGTTTTCAAATAAATCTTTGAATTGGATTTTGATAAAGTTCTTTTATAAAAAGGATTTTGTATGAAAAGTTAAATAATTTGTTTTAACTTGAATTTGCAAGTTAAAATGTAATGTATTTTAAAGCTTAAATTTTAAATAAAAATTTAAGTAATTTAGTTAGAACTTTTCTTATATAGGTTTATAAGTTGATATTTAAATTCGGTTAATGTTTAAATATATAATCATTTTGAATCTTAAATTCAAAATGAAATTTGAATCTAAATTTAGAAGTGTAATGTTTTAAATACACTTTAATATTAATGAAGTCATTAATAAAGAAATGGATTGCCTGTGAGATAATTAAGGTATTAAAATGATTTAATGAATAAGATAATTAAGGAATGACTTATTTATTTAATTTATAAATTAATGATTTAGATTAATTTATAATTAGAGATTAATTAGGAAAGTAATTAACGAATTATTTTTAGTTAATGAAGATAATTAACTAAGGATTATTTAATAATTAATTAATGTGATTAATTTTATTAATTAATTAGATTAATTAATTAAGATAATCATTTGTAAATTGGTTAAGTTAATTACTTGATGAAAGTAATTAAGGATTAATTACTTAATATAATTGATTTTGATATTGTGATTAATTTAAGTTAATTAATTTAGTTTAATTAATTTAAGAAATCATTTGATAATTTGATAAGTGTAATTACTTAGTGTAGTTTATGGAGCATAATTACTTAGGGAAGTAATAAATGATACTTATTGGAATGTAATTAGTGAAATATGATTTATAATGTAGTAATTTGAGTAATTACTTTTGTAATTAATCAAGTGATTAATTAATGAAGATAATTAATTATGGAATAATCAATTTATTTATATGAGTAATTAAGGGTAGTTGATTACTGGTTGGTATTAATCATGGGTGATTAATAATTGTGTTTAATTAAAGATTAATTACTGAATGTAATTAATTTAAATAAAGTAATTTAATTTAAATATAATTAGACATCATTAATTAATATAATTAATGATGTAATTTATAATAGATTAATTAAGGGATAATTAAAAATGAAGTTATTATTTAATGTAATTAATTAAGGATAAATGTAATTAATTATATTTAATTAATAAATGAAGTAATTAAATGTTAATTACTATGAATAATTTAGGATAATTAATTTGTGAAATTAATTAAAGACTAATTACCTGTTGTAATTAGAGAATGATTAATCAAAAGTGTTTAATCAAGATAAATATTTAGAGAATGATTAATTAATTTGATTTATAATTAATTAATGGTTATATAAGCAGGATTTATAGATGTAGTAATTAAATTAATTTACTTTAAATTAATTAGAGATTGAAGTAATTAATTTAGTTCATTTTAAATTAATTATAGATCGTGATTAATAAATCATTGCTTATGGATGAATGATATTGATATTTCATTGAATGATTGTGATCTCAGATATGAGATGAGTAATATCTATGTGATATGGATGCTTGGTTTAAGCATGGTAATATTAATTATCTGTTTTGGATGATAATATGGATTATCTGTTTATGATAATAATGTGATTATCTATTGTGGTGCTGTGATTTATCTATCTGTGTGTATATAGGTAATATTGAACTGAATTGTTTTAACTTTAAAACAACTTGGCCTTTAAGATACGTTTTGGATTTCGATGAGTACGGGATAGGATTTCCATATTGGAAATTTCGAAAACCACATCGATCCAAATTAACGATAGGTCGTGATTCTGAAGTGAAGATGAAGATTCAGAGCACAAGGGTTATTGTCGTTAGCTCTGTGGATGATTCCAAAACGAGTGTAACGAGATAATGCCTTCGGTTTCGTTCGAACCCGGAATGAAATTGTATGGATTGAATGCTTTCAGAACATCGTCAGGTGGACGATGAGCATTTTAAAAGATGTGTTCTCTAAAGGTAATCGTAGCCTTAAGCCTCATCAACCGGGAATGGCTGAAACAGTGGATGAGCAGCAAGGTCAAGTAGGCAGCACCCAAGTAGGACAAGGATTCCCCTGTCTAGAAGTTTCTTTTATTCGGCTTAGTGGGCAGTAGCAAAGGCTATCTGCGGGTTGTCTTGTTCGGAACTGTTCAGTAAGGAGTGGTTCCGGCCTTGTGAGCAGGGGATTGGGTGTGATCCTCGCTACGGTGATCTAGGCCCCGTACTATGATGGGCGGTACCCCGGTAGCCCTGCCATTGTATGGAATCCAATCTCCAATAAGTGCCTTCGGATTTGATTGTATAATCCACTTTGTGGTTAGTAGCTGGAATTTAATCATGTAACAATTTCGGCTATTTCTTATTTACTTGAAAACCCTAGACCTATTATAATATCACTGAATTTCCTATCAAATGTTTGGTTAGCGTAAGGTAAAAACTTACCCATGTTTATTTGTGGGAAGTCTTACGTGATACCTTTTATTTCAAAGATTTTTAAAGTTAAGCAACTTTAACCTCTTACTCACACCAGACCCATGTCTGACCCGAAGTTTATTTCTGTTTTTCCTAAACTCTTGGGTACTCAAATTTTTACGAGTAGCCTAAGGATTCAGGTTAGCTTTGACGAATTCCGGAGGAGCAATGGAGCAGGAGGCTTCAGCATTTGTAGATATAGTTTTTCCGCTGTGTTGGTATCTCTGAGTCGTTCTCTATGTTGTACCTTTTGAGTTGTAATAACTAGACAGGTGTTTATAACTGTCTAGCATTGATGTGTATATCTGTGTAACTCTGATGTATATGATACTATGCAATATATTATTTGAAGTAATATAATTTATTCGTTTCCGCTGGTTGAGATTCTGTTGTTGTTTCTTCTTTCTTCTTTATCTTTTCTATTTTCTAACCCTTTCTTTCTTCAAGACGATGCGTCTTTTGGGGCATCAGGTGGTCGGAATTTGGAGTACGGCGAAGTTTCCAGGTTTGGGAAGTTGGTTGGCAGTCTGTGTTCAAGGTTTGAGAATTTGCTTCTCGATTTTGATTCGAGAAACTTTGGTGGATTTGGAAGGCCGTGATGGTGTCAGGTGATGGTCGTTGATGGGATGGAGGTCTGGTGGTTGGCCGGAGTTGGCCAGAGCCACGGTGTATGTGCACATTGCATTTTATTTTCTGGTGAACTATTGTTTGTGCAGAAGATTTGCACTCGGGATTTACTCGAGTTATTCGAGTGATTACTCGAAGCAATAGGGGTTTGAACTCGAAGTAAAATAGTTGCCTCAGGTTATTTTTGTCTTGCTACAGCTTTTAGTAAACCTGACAGTAAAATTTGAATTTAAAGCAAATTTAAATAGAATTTAAATTGTGAGATAGATTTAAAAATAAGTTTAAATCTAGGTGAAGTTAGATTCAAAATAGCTTTGAAATCTTGAAGTTTTAAAATATTTAAAAGAGGGTTTCAGGTTTTTAAAAACCTTACAGTTTTCTAGATTTTAAAAGTTAATTTAAAATCTGAAAACAGAATTTAAACTGGGTTTAAATTCAAAATTTAAGTTTAGTTTTCAAATAAACTTTTGAATCTTAAGCTTTTAAAATGAATTGGGATTTTAGATCAAGAATTCAAAATCAAGGTTTTAAAAGCAAGTTTAAATAAAAGTTTTAAATCAAAGTTTAAAGCCAAGTTTAAATCAAATTTTTAGATATGGATTCAAGTTTCTTGAATTCAAATCTGTGATTTAAATCAATTTTTAAATCTGAATGTTCTAAAATAGTTTAAATCAAATAGCTTTTTAAAGTAATTTGTTTTCAAATAAATCTTTGAATTGGATTTTGATAAAGTTCTTTTATAAAAAGGATTTTGAATGAAAAGTTAAATAATTTGTTTTAACTTGAATTTGCAAGTTAAAATGTAATGTATTTTAAAGCTTAAATTTTAAATAAAAATTGAAGTAATTTAGTTAGAACTTTTCTTATATAGGTTTATAAGTTGATATTTAAATTTGGTTAATGTTTAAATATATAATCATTTGAATCTTCAATTCAAAATGAAATTTGAATCTAAATTTAGAAGTGTAATGTTTCAAATACACTTTAATATTAATGAAGTCATTAATAAAGAAATGGATTACCTTAGAGATAATTAAGGTATTAAAATGATTTAATGAATAAGATAATTAAGGAACGACTTATTTATTTAATTTATAAATTAATGATTTAGATTAATTTATAATTAGAGATTAATTAGGAAAGTAATGAAAGAATTGTTTTTAGTTAATGAAGATAATTAACTAAGGATTATTTAATAATTAATTAATGTGATTAATTTTATTAATTAATTAGATTAATTAATTAAGATAATCATTTGTAAATTGGCTAAGTGTAATTACTTGATGAAAGTAATTAAGAATTAATTTCTTATTGTAATTAATTTTTATATTGTGATTAATTCAAGTTAATTAATTTAGTTTAATTAATTTAAGAAATCATTGATAATTTGATAAGTGTAATTTATGGAGCATAATTACTTAGGAAAGTAATAAATGATACTTACTGGAAAGTAATTAGTGAAAGATGATTTATAGTGAAGTAATTCGAGTAATTACTTTTGTAATTAATCAAGGGATTAATTAATGAAGATAATTAATTATGGAATAATTAATTTATTTATATGAGTAATTGAGGGTAGTTGATTACTGGTTGGTATTAATCAAGGGTGATTAATAATTGTGTTTAATTAAAGATTAATTACTGATTGTAATTAATTTAAATAAAGTAATTTAATTTAAATAAAGTAATTTAATTTAAATATAATTAGAGATCATTAATTAATATAATTAATGATGTAATTTATAATAGATTAATTAAGGGATAATTAAAAATGAAGTGATTAATTAATGTAATTAATTAAGGATAAATGTAATTAATTATATTTAATTAATAAATGAAGTAATTAAATGTTAATTACTATGAATAATTTAGAATAATTAATTTGAGAAATTAATTAAAGACTAATTACCTATTGTAATTAGAGAATGATTTATCAAAAGTGTTTAATTAAGATAAATATTTAGAGAATGATTGATTAATTTGATTTATAATTAATTAATGGTTATATAAGCAGGATTTATAGATGTAGTAATTAAATTAATTTACTTTAAATTAATTACAGATAGAAGTAATTAATTTAATTCATTTTAAATTAATTATAGATTGTGATTAATAAATCATTGCTTATGGACGAATGATATTGATATTTCATTGAATGATTGTGATCTCAGATATGAGATAAGTAATATCTATGTGATACGGATGCTTGATTTAAGTATGGTAATATTAATTATCTCATTGGGATGGTAATATGGATTATCTGTTTATGATAATAATGTGATTATCTATTGTGGGGCTCCGATTTATCTATATGTGTGTATATAGATAATATTGAACTTAATTGTTTTAACTTTAAAACAACTTGGCCTTTAAGATATGTTTTGGATTTCGATGAGACCAGGATCAGATATCCATATTGGGAATTCCGAAAACCACATCGATCCAAATTAACGATAGGTCGTGATTCTGAAGTGAAGATGTTGATTCAGAGTGCAAGGGTTATTGTCGTTAGCTCTGTGGGTGATTCCAAAACGAGTGCAATGAGATAATGCCTTCAGTTTCATTCGAACTCGTAATGAACTTGTATGGATTGAATGATTTCAGAACATCGTCAAGTGGACAATGAGCATTCTAAGAGATGTGTTCTCTAAAGGTAATCGTAGCCTCAAGCCTCATCAACTAGGAATGGCTAAAACTGGGGATGTGCAGCAAGGTTAAGTGGGTAGCACCCAAGTAGGACATGGTTTCCTCTGTCTAGATGTTCCTTTTGTTTGGCTTAGTGGGCAGTAGCGACGGCTATCTACGGGGTTGTCTTGTTCGGGGTTGTTCAGTAAGGAGTGGTTCCGGCCTTGTGAGCAAGGGATTGGGAGTGATCCTTGGTATGGTGATCTAGGCCCCGTACTGTGATGGACGGTACCCCGGTAGCCCTTCCATTGTATGGAATCCAATCTCTAATAAGTGCCTTCGGATTTGATTGTATAATCCACTTTGTGGTTAGTAGCTGGAATTTAATCATGTAACGATTTCGGCTATTTCTTATTTACTTGAAAACCCTAGACCTATTATAATATCACTGAATTTTCTATCAAATGTTTGGTTAGCGTAAGGTAAAAACTTACCCATATTTATTTGTGGGAAGTCTTACGTGATACCTTTTATTTCAAAGATTATTAAGTTAAGCAACTTTAACCTGTTACTCACACCAGACCCATGTCTTACCCGGAGTTTATTTCTGTTTTTCCTAAACTCTTGGGTACTCAAACTTTTAAGAGTAGCCGAGGGATTCAGGTTAGCTTTGACGAATTCTTGAGGAGCAATGGAGCAGGAGGCTTCAGCGTTTGTAGATATAGTTTTTCCGCTATGTTGGTATCTCTGAGTCATTCTCTGTGTTGTATCTTTTGAGTTGTAATAACTAGACAGGTGTTTATAACTGTCTAGCATTGATGTTTATATCTGTGTAACTCTGATGTATATGACACTATGTAATATATTATTTGAAGTAATATAATTTATTCGTTTCCGCTGGTTGAGATTCTGTTGTTGTTTCTTCTTTCTTCTTTATCTTTTCTATTTTCTATCCCTTTCTTTCTTCAAGATGATGCGTCTTTTGTGGCATCAAAAGACGGGTCGTCACAATGACTATATCCTAAAAAGAGCAACCTACTTGGCCTTACTGCATCTACCTTGTTTCTGCTATTATGATGTGTGAGGCTCGAGGTAACGTTTTAACTTTCACATGACAAATCCCACTTTGAATGAAACATTTCCATTTCCGATGACACACTACTTGGTTTCCACAAAACTACAATCCTCGAGTTCATACGCCTCAGGGAAGGGTATTAAGTATAAGCGGGATTACCTCCTAAACCACAAAATAGATGTACGTTTGTAAAAATCAATATATATTGTCTTAGAAATGCAATGTCAGACATTCGTTCATATAGGAATAGGAAAAACCGACGGTACTCCTACTACATCCTGTTTGGGAATCACCTGTACGATCAGTAGTGAGCGGTCCTTGCATTGAAGATTTCGAAATGAAGGTATTACTGCCACCATATATATATAATATAAGGAACACGAGCATAGTGCCAAGCAGCCCTACATTATGAAGACCCTCCGTCTTCAAAATCATTGCTTCAATATGCCTTTACTTCGAACGTGCACAATGGTTTGAAGTGGTTTTAAGGTAGGAACCGCCCAAATCCAAACCCTGTCTCTCCGAGCCAATTATAATTAAAAAATGTATATATGTGCATATAGAAATGTTAAGCCCCTTTTGTCAAATCCTCTTTTCTTCTTTTACTCAAAATATTATGTAACTTTGAAGATGTCTTTTTATCCAAAAAATATCTTTTAGAGACATATATCTTTAAACGATTACTGTTTCAGGATATACAGAATTATTAAACCTTGTTTTAACTTTGGAAATACCAAATCATTTCCTTCTAACTAATTAGGGATAATATTTCAATATTCTATTATTAGCATAATTAATAAAGCATTTTTTTGAAACATGTTTTAAATGGGTCAATAACAGTGTTATTTAAGACATGGTTTACTGTAACCAATCACTTTTTATTGAGTAAAAAGGATGTACAAATTCTAGATTAATTATACTCAATACTAATTTCTGTATTCAAACTATATGATTCGTCTAATAACGGTTAAATTACCTTTTAAATTCATGCAGATATTACCAATTATATCCTCGGAGTTTAATATAGAGTTTAACTAAAATGTTCTCTTTACCATGAAAATCCTATTTTAAATCTTGTTTAACCATTCTAGAAAACTCCAAATCTCCTTTCCTTTTTCTTAGGAAAATGAAATTCGAGCAAATTAAATTAACTATCCCCTCCGTCGGGCCATCTGAATAACTAGGGGAGCAGGCAACTGGCTTTTCAAACTCCAGCCTAAAGACTATCTCTCGTCACATATAAGATGGTCAAGTTATTTGATCGACTCTATTCTTTTAAAAGCATTAATTTATCTTTTAAAAATTATTTCAATAAGATTTGGGAAGAAAACCCAAGTTCAAATCATTAATTCAACGGTTACCAAATTCCACTACTAAAATGTTGTTAAATAACGATTTTAAAGCTTTATAAATTAAAACACCAATTTCATTACATATATACCCAATTTTACAATTTAAAATTCCTTTTAAAATATTTTAACATATTTATGAATTCATTTCATATTTTTCAAGATTTAAAAAAAATTCCTTTTTAAAGAGTTGAAAATAATATTTTACAACTGTCGAAATACGACGATTTTTAAAACTTGATTTGGACATATTTCAAACTTTACTAAATGAAATCTTGAATTTTCTTTTTCATTTGAAAACTGTGATCATATGTGTCTAGAAAATTCTTATTTAAAATAATTCTGACTAATTTTATTCTACAAATCCGTTTTAACTTTTTAGGTTGTGAAACCGCGAACTACCGAAATGCGATGACCTATTTTTCATCATTTAGTCAAAACTTTCAAAACTTGTCTGAAACACCTTTAAATCATTTAAGATCATACAAACTATATTAAACCAATTTTTCACTATCTTACTTTATTATAATCTAATTTTCACTCCATATCTTTAATATTTCATTATTATAATATTCAATTTCTATCTTTTTAGTTCAAAATTCTTTTATATTAAACCGCATGATATTTTTCAATGTATTTTCATATTTTAAACTAGTATTTCAAAGTTAAACCATTTGATTTACTTTTTTCGAAATAAATTAAATACCCCAGTTTACTTTTCAAAAATCATTTCTATTGTTCGAAAACTATATCTTTCTTTCATTTAAAATTCAAAAGGGCTTGATACTCCTTATACGCACATTATTACAGAATATAATAGGGATTATTTCCCATGAATTTACCATTGTTATTTAAAGTGATCATTGCAACCTAATGGATATGATTTTCACATTATTATCAAAATATATCAAGTTAACTCAACCAAGTCAATATATAATTAACATAAGCAACTAATCAACTAATAATCTATCATTTTAGCATCCAAACTATGCTAGTCATCCAAGTATGCTTGCATGGCACCAACATAGATAATTTTAAGATATATTTAAATAAGATGGAAGTAGCGTTCTCACTTTCATGCTGTCTGACTCTAAGTGTTTTTAATCAACGAAACGATCCTTTTCTCAGCACCGAAGCTTATGGAACTTGCCCCCAAACATTAGTGATGCTCGACCAAGCTTGTATAGAGATGGAAGCTTGGCTTTGTGATGGTGGTGGTGTGGGTCGTGTACTTTAGTGACTAAGAGGTGGAGTTTGGCTAACTTTTTGAATTGATTTGATATCGTATGTGTATGGAAACAATTTTTGCATAACTTCGACACATTGTTGAAATATTTTTCTATTTAGAAAACCACTGAAAAAGGATATTAGAAAGCTTAAGAAGAAGGAGAAGAAGAAAAGTGAAGTGAATTTGTGAAGAAAGGAAGAGGATATGCATGTGTATTTATAGGGTAGAAATCCTTGTGCATGAAATTACTAGAATACCTCTCTCCACCAATTATATTTTTCGACCGAACCCCCTTCGTTTACCTTCCATCACATATTGATGTCTTAGGTATGTAAGTGTGTAAGTGATGGTAAGTTAATTTTAATTTTTCTTATTCATTTTAACTTTTGTGAAAAACACATTCCTTTCTTACTTTTACTAATAACAGTTAGTTTTAATTAATTATGGTTAACTTATATGTTATTAATTTTTAATATATGCATATATATGTCATTTTAACTTTCAATGTTGTAATATTCAAATATAACTTTTATTTGTTAAACTATTAAAAATCTAGAATCTGAATCTTGGTTATATTTTCAGTTTTTAATCAAACTATTTATTTATGTAAACAAAACATGAAAATAAATCTCTTAACATCTTTAAATAATTAGAACATGCATATTAGCTATAAAACTATATTAAATAACATTAAAATCCATTTATAAAATATGACGTCGATCTACCGAGATGAAACGAAGTTTATACAAGTGTATATATTCATAAAAACATTATAAATCACTTATTATCATTATATAATAATTAAATACATCATTTATCATTTAAATCAAACATTTGAATATTTAGAATTAATTAGACTTTTCTATTCCTATTCCTATTCAAAGTGATAAAATTACAGATCATTGCATTCTTCCCCTCTTAAAAAAATTTCATCCCCGAAATTTAAACATAACCTAAAACTCAAAAGAATTGACCCAAAATATTATCTTTAAGCTTAATTCCGTATGATATACACAGATCATCCGTGATATCTGATTCGATCTTCAACTCAAATACACAAATCTTAGATATGGTTTTACACTCCATAATATCTGATTCGGTCTTCTACCCAAATACACAAATCTTAAATAATATCTTTAAGCTTAATTCCGTATGGTATTGACGCAGCTTTGTCTAGGCTTGAACAGTTTAGATACCAAACTTTCACAACCTATCCAGGATCTTCCTCACGAAATGATGATTTCGTGTCAAATAAACCAATAGAACGATAAATGCTTAATTCCACTGATCGTGATGATAGCGGAATCTAGCTATCTCCAACCCGTTGATCTCGCAAGATGCTTGTGTTGAAAGATCTACAATTCGATCGTTGATCACTCGCAAGTGATACCGAGAATTGGTTTCAAATTTGTTGATTCACTCACGAATAACCCGAAGATGGGAAGTAGAAGGAGATCACACTCAACTTCTAACAATGGTGGCCAAAGCTCACACATAAATTTATTTCAAAATCAACTCCCCCTTTACAAGACAACACACCCCTATTTATAGGAAATTACAACACACATGCGACTTAACACCATACGACTCACGACCTAACAACAATGCGACTTAACATCATTACAACATCATACGACTTACAATACAACACACGACCTAACAATAATGCGACTTAACATCATTACAACATCATAGAATTACAATACAACACACGACCTAACAACAATGCGACTTAACATATGTGACTCAAGAAGATAGCACAGCTTCAGGACATATGCGACTTAAGAGAATGGCTTAAGAGAAAAGCGGCATAAGGAATCAGCGACTCAACACATGCGACTTAAGAAGATGGCACAGCTTCATGCAACATAAGCGTCTTAAGCGACATAAGGAATCAGCGACTTATATAAATGCGGCATCAATGAACGGCTTAAGGAAATGCGGCATAAGTGAACGGCTTAAGGAAATGCGGCCTACGACTTATGACTTAAGGAATGCGGCATAAGTTTGAGCGACTTAAGGCATATGTTGGTTGCGATATAAGATTGAGCGACATATGTTGGTGCGACTTAAGGCCTATGTTGGTTGCGACATAAGATTGAGCGACATATGCTGGTTGCGACTTATCATGATGCGCTGCATCATCCTTCCCTGGTTGAAAAGAATTCGACCCCGAATTTTCACTTTCCTCTTCTTCGACATATTTATTCTCATGATATGGAATCAAGTGTTTGACGTTGAAAACGTCAGTAGTATGGATATGATCCGGCAATCTTAACTGATAAGCATTCTCGTTAATCTTTTTCACGATTTTCAAAGGACCAATCTTTCTAGCATCTAGTTTGCTGTAAGTACCAATAGGAAATCAATCCTTAATCAGTACTGCATACACAAAATCTCCTTCTTTGAACTCAACATTTCGTCGTTTAATATCTACGGATTGCTTATATTTCTCATTCGCCTTAAGCAATCGATCCTGCACAACCTTGTGGCACTCTTGCAATTCATTCACAAAATCACTAGCTCGTTTGATCACTCCTTTCTGCTATGGTACTATAGATAAATCTAATGGTCCCTTAGGAATTGTTGAGTAAACGACCTGGAATGGACTGAACCTAGTGCTACGATTAATGTAACATCCCAAAAATTATGAATTTAAATTTTAGTAATATATTTGATCTTTTTGAAATAAAAAATTGAAAAGTTATAAAGAAATAAAATATGAACAAAATTTGGTGTTTTTAGTTAAAACTTTTAATAAGAATAAAACAAATATTGTAATTAAATCACATAAGTTACTAAATGTTAATAGCTAAAACAACTTTTCCTATATTTAGCAAAATAACTAAATCAAGTTGCTGTAAACAATATGAAGACATAAGAAAATGCAAGAGAGTAAAACATTCAAACAAAATAATACTCATATAAATCAAATCAGGTAAGTCTAAGAAACTAAAACAAAACATAATATGCTAAAATTAGCAAAGTAACTACAAACCAGTAAACTAAAATATGTAAGCAAAAGAAAATAAAATAAAATAAAACAAACTCTTACATTTAGCAAAATAAACAAAACAACACATATATATATATATATAAAATAAAAAAACAAAACATTAGCTAATAAAAAAATAAGAAGACCAGACAGTATGATGTAATATACCTGTACACAGGATAGAAGCATCACAAAAACATGCTTACATTAAATGCAAGCCTCTACAAAGCAACATACTTACATTTAATGCTTTTACTTCCAGCATGGGTTTATTCTGTACTTGTTTTAATAAGCCTCAGTACACAATCTGTTATATATACACATCAACCTACCTTTTTATTTTGTTCAACAAATTTCTGCAAACCTGGAAAAGAAAATAGAAATTAAAAAGGAAAGAAGATCATCACTTTATATATTACAAGTTGAAAGGCAAAATTACTGAAAGAAGAAAAGAGAAGAAGAATCAAAACTGCAGTTAAAAAGAAACAAAAGTATTCTCTGTTTCTATATTGTTCAGGTGAGTAAACTTAATTTATTTGAAATATAAATACTTAATCCATGAATTTGTGTTTTGTTGTATATAAACAAAAATTATTGTTCTGCATATTGTTCTGTGTTACTGGAAAACACATGTGAGCTTTGTTCTTTAATATTCATATCTCAGAGCTAGTTAATTAGAAAAAAAATTCAAATGAACTTCATTTAACATTTTTAACTTAGGATACTTAAAACAAAATAGGTTGTGTATACTTGATTCACAGTTTAAATTTTTGTTTTAAGCTTGAAATAAAAACTTTTGACTCTGTAACATGAATATTACAGTAAAAACAAGATTTTAAGGTAAATTCAAGCATTTTAAATCATTGAATTGATGTTATAATTTGAACGAACATATGAAAATAGGATTTTCAAAACAGTAATGATGATTTTTAATTCAATAATTTGAGGGCAGTTCGAATTTGAACAAAAAAAGTACTTTGATGAATTTCTGAAAATTTAAGAAACATTGGATGTTGAATTTTCGTTTGAAGCTAGTTTGGAACTTAATAACGTTGGGAAAAATGTAAATTAATTTTCTCATTGCGTGAATTGGGAGTTCGAGATCGAATTAGGGTTTTAATTCCATTTTTTTTTAGTTCTGTAAAATCTTAATGGCGCCCCCTTAAGTTGATCGAGTTCGAAGATTTTGAGGGGAATGATGGCATGAGGTGTGGACGTGATGGTGACGAAGTTTGAGCTCTCCGATGGTTGGAGCAACGAGGGCGAAGCGAATTTGTTGGTGAGGATGAGTTCGAGTTTCGAGCTGGAAGCTCGATTTCGTTGTGGGGTTGTTGACATTGAATTGATCATCGTTTTCGAATAGGGGAATGAAGCGCGATTTGTTGATGGTCACGATGGCCATCGGAGAGGTCGCGAACCACCGTGCACGTGCACGGTGGTGGTGATGTGCCAGTGGAGAAAAAAAAATAACAGGAAGAAGAAGAGGGACTCGCGAATGAAACAGGGAAGACTCCGGGTTTTTTTTGAAGTTGCCTGAGTTTCTCTCGTATAGTTCGAGTCCTTAAAATTTAAGCTATCTGGTTTTAAAACTTGAAAGTTAAAAGGAAAAAAAAAGAATGAAACATGGAAGATGGATACGCGAACGAACAGAGAGAGACTCGGGGAAGAAATGAAAAGGGTCGAGTGTTTACTCGAGTGAACTGAAGATTTGCTCGGTTTGATTTCCGAAACCTGCAAACTAATAATGGTGTGTAAATTGTTTAAACAAGTTTAAGTGGTAATTGATGTATGACAATTAAATCAAGTTTCATTACAAGTTAATGAAATAAGTAAAAACTTAACAAAGTTTTTCTGGATCTAATTTATATTTTAATCAAGTAATTAATATAAAACTAGTGTTGGAATTTAAATTAACATTTAAGTTCTCAAATTTGTAATAAATTGATTTCAAAAGTTTAAGAGAGATTTCTTTGTAAATATAAATTAGTGAATAATTTATATTTATTGATTATGAAAAAAATTTAACTATGAACTAATACTTAATAAATTAAGTAATTTCGTTAAGAGTTAAGGATTAATCATTGATTAACTAAGAAATTAAGAAATCAATGAATGAATAATTAAGTTTTATTAGGGTATTAATTAATGGTTATGAAAAGTAATTAAGAATGATTTGTAATTAAATTGATTAATAAACAATTAAGTATTTAATTAAATTTTTAATTAAGAATTTGTTGATTTTGAAACAATTAATCGAGTTAATTAAGATTTAATTTATTTATCCAAATTTTTATCATTGATTTAAAAATAATTATTTGGTAAATTTATTAAATCCCAGTCACTTGGATTGGTAAATAATTAACTATTGCTATACACTATATTGATATTTCTGTTGTGACTGTGATACTGTGTGATGCACTGTGACTATGATTTGTTCTATATTGATGTGAAAACTTGTTGCCGTAAAACGACATCTAAAACTTCGATGCGACAGGGAATCGGATTTCCATTGGTTATCCGAAACCCACATCGAACCTGTGAATATTTGTGCATGACATCCACATGTTTTAAAATTTGACACTCACTATTCGAATTAGCCGGGAAAGGACCTTTGGGTCGTATAACCCATTTCGAATATTTGATTCGACGTTATGGATCAATTGAAGACCGGTGTTGAAGACCGGATATTTGTGAGAGCGATAGGATGACCTGTCGATTGACTCTGCACCGAGTTGCTCCGGTATAGAGTTCTCCATATGTGATGGGGAATCCGATCAGGATTGTGGATATCCGGATTTCAAGGACTTCTTTGGAAGTGCCTTCGGTTCTGTTCGAGCCCGGAACAGACTTGTATGGATAGTATGTCTGACATTACAAATTGAGATATAAAGCCGATTTCTTTCAAATATATTTCTGTTGGTGGCGGAGAATTTATTCTTTTAGCTTAACACCCTTCTCTGAGACGTACGAGCTCAGAGGTTATATAGTTGAAGGTTATCAGCAATATATTCCCAATTTGGTAATGTGACATGCTAAGCGTTGCTGTGAAATGATCATTGTGTTGATTATTTGTGATAGGATCATTTGTTTGATCGTCTATCTTTATGATCATTTCTATGATCATTTGTTGACCCAAAGCACGACTTTTGTATAAAGTGTGTTTTTGTGGACGTGACTTCGTCGGACCTCACACCTCGAAATGGTCGAAACAGGAAAGATGCAGCAAGGTTATTGGGGGTAGCACCCCTTAGGGTATGTGCATTTCCTTCTGGATAGAAGTGGTATCATGGTATGGAGCCCAGATACTTAACTTATGTTGATATCGCAGATATATATATATATATATGATTTTGTGATTTGTTGCTGGGGCCCCGGTTAAAGGTTACAACCGGGAGATGGCATACTCGTGTCAGTAGTTACCCAGTTAGGGGTAACCCGGCCTTGTGTTGGCAGAGATCCGGTTTGGTTCTCGGGGACGTCCTTCCAGAGGCGTTCTCATGTGGCAATGGGAAGTTCCTTGGCCTGACCATTTGTTGGAAATCCAATAAAACAATACGAAACCTTGTACGGTTTTAGTTGTAGAACCTGCCATTTAATATGGTAGCTATAGTAGGCATAATATAATGGTACCTATGCTGGCTAAGATTAATATTCTACTTTTGAAATGTTTTCTATCACTATGCACTAGTAATAATATCAAAGAATTTCTTTTCTCGTACCAAGCATATTTAACTATCATAAGAAGAAATCTCCTCCAATTCTGCGTTTGCATTGTGTGTGTGGCGGGAGGTCTTATGGTAGTTCCATTTTTAAAAGCATTCCGAAAATTCTTTTATAAATCTTGTTTTATTTAATGCAACTGTTTTTGTTTACTCATACCAGTCCAATGACTGATCCGGAGTTTATTGTTTTCTTTCCTAAACTCTGGGTGCCCATTATTTCCACACAGGCAGCCTAGTAGCAGGTTTCTATATTTTGGAGTAGCAGTATTTTGGAGCTCTTATCTTGGAGCTATCTTAGGAGCTTTTGGAGATTACAGGTGTTTAGCTTTTGGGAGTTCGTAATCATCTCTCTTGTAACGACCCAATATCTTCAACCCTTCGCATCCGCTCATGTCGGACTTGAAGTGTTCAAGGTACTGCGTTGTAGAATAAATTTGGCAAAACTCAGAATATGCAGTAAATAAAATCACAGAATCACATACACAGATATCAGAACTTACAGCGGAAATAAAATTTCAGTGGTTCATGAAGCCACTACAAAACTTTGATCAACAGAATTTACATAGTTTAGAATCTGCAATACAGCTTTAGACATACATAGGAACAGAGTCTTCCAAAGCCTTGCTTGCAAAAAGATAAAGACTGAAAAGGCTTCCAGCAGCACGAATGATCTACGGGATGTCCTAGCTCCAGATAGAACTGAAAACCGCAACTCAGGCTGACCCGAGCGTAAAATAAAACATAACACTCGAGTCAGGACATACATACTTATATAATGTAAGCTAATTCAAGTGTACTGTAATATAGAGCAAGTAACTTAAAGGATGCTTGGGACCGCCCATCCTCTAAGGATCCGTTAAACTATTTACTATGTAGTATATTGCGCTATTATAATAGTGTCTATTTATAAAATAAACATACTTTTTTCTTAGCATTAAGGGGTTACCCATATAGCCCTTAACACGTAATAGTCCCAGTAGTCCATCCAATATCATAGCTCCTCCTGATCGGGAAGCAACTAGAGGATACCACACGGGCTACGGGAGAAATCTAAACTCGTACAAGGCTCGGTATGGTAGATGACACGGCACAACTAGGCAATGCCAGGGTAGATATACCAATTGCTATCCAGGCTGGTGGAAACGCGTAGCCGCAGTTACCGCCCACCTCGGACTAACTCCCCAAAATCAAAATATAGAGGTGGCCACCGAATCAATCCAAAATCATAGTATAATATCGAAGAGGAGCGTCCGATCAGAGGAATGACCTCATTGGCCTGGAATTGCTCCTGTTTTAGCCACCTTATGCCAACTCACGGGAGTCGGGTCCACGTATTTACCTTACAGGAAACGTCGCCACCAACCTACTTCATTCTGGAATCTCCACCGCGTACACGGTTGGTCAAAGTGGTTTTCGGTATCGACAGAGAGTATGTCCATATCCGATCCCGGTCTCTTTGCCAACCCATCGTTATTATAACCCGTGGTCATTTAAAAACAATTTATACTTTAAAACCAGTATAAACATTTCCATTTCAAAACTATAAATACGATATCATTTAAAACCCAAAACAACATGATATCGTTATATTCAAATATAATTCTTTTCCAAAACCATACTGCTTAAAATTTATAATATCTGGAAACCAAATATTTGAATTATACCTTTAAACCATAATATATTGGAAATTTTTCTTTTTAAAAAAAAACATAACTCCCAAAACACAAATGGTTTGGATATAAATGGTTTAACTTTATGGTTACTTTGTAAAGAAGATAATTTACATAGCTTTACAAATATATTTCTTTATTTAAAGTTTAAACCATAATTTAAATATCACTTTATGTCCCCAAATCCGTTACAATTCCTATATATATATATCCAATTGGAGTATTTCCTATTCAAAACTAAGTTTGGATTTTATTCTTTCAACAAATCAATGTTTTATTATTTAGTCTTGAATATTCCCATAAATTCCATAAATAAACTCCCAATGTTAGTCATTTAATATCTTCAAAATTTACTTAATACTAGAATATTCATCTTAAATTTATTAAGGAAAATCCAGTTATAAATATCATATCTTAAGATTTTCCAAAACTTAACATAAAATAAAATTTCTCAAATTCCATGAGTTTTAAAACAATCAATTCTAGATTCTGTAGCACTTAGGAAATGCTACCTAAAGTTACGGGTAAAACTAGTCCAATTTCAAAAAGACCGCATTTTAAAATGCTGTAGCAGATTGATTAACTAAATAAATATTTCCAAATATAACTTATTTATCTATTTACTTATTAACATTTATAACTCATTCAAAAATTAAAATAAAATCCTTTAAAGATATTAAATCAAATATTTAACTTCCAAAATAATTTTTAAATATTTCAGAAAATATTATAAGAACCACGGGCCTGTATATAGTTCTCTAGCCTAGGTCAAGTGATACGGATTTATATCATTTCAACCCGTAATTTACAAAACCCCGGGTTCTATCATTTCAAACCCGCAATCCCAAGTTATCAGTTAAGCAGTTAACAGACTAGTTTAACAATAATCATTATTTCAGCCCATAACAATCCAACTTTAACAGGGAACTTGCAGTGGTGATTTAAGCAGTAAATAACAATTAATAATATAACTGCAGAAATAATATAACAGATAAATAACTGATGAGATGTCAATTTAAATGGGTTCATCATTCTACATCATACTACAGACAGATAATATCTAAATAGAATGTTTACACATACACTTACGATAATTTACACAATATATGTACATATGTCTGGTGAGAAAAAAACTCACCTGAGAGTTGCAGAAAATTTGAATTCAAAATGACGATTCACCGGTAAAGACCGACAGAAAATAACGATCAAATTTCTTCTGATGTTGCCTAGATTCAAATCTAGAACAAAATTCAAATATGGAATACGCGACTTTAGAATTTGTGGTCACAGAAGAATTTAAAAATAGAACAAGAATTGTTTTGATTTGCTCGACCACTCCACCGTGTACCGTGACCAAAACATACCCTAAACGAGAACCGGGTTAACCCAATATTTTACGACAAAATTTCTAAAGGCCGACTGACAAAAGGTGAAGACTCTCTACTATATGTCGTGATACGCACGTGCACACGTGCACACTACGTTCACGCCAACACACACACGTGCACACAAATCCTACCACCTGAATTTTTTTACCTTCTACTAAAAGTTTTAACCTAGATTTACATTATCTTTACATTTAACCCATTTTTACTAAATTTCCAGGCTTGATATCCAAACAGACAGAAAATATAAACTTTCCAGTTCACTTGCTCAACAGACACAACCATGCTCGTCCCACACCCTATCTTGTGTACTATGCACTGAACTCATGTGTGCATTTACACATTTATTCCTTCTGCCTGCCTGCCTTGCATCATATCCCCTTACTTATGCTAGAGTATGAACTCATGCCAACACATATTTACTACTGCCTAACTTGTTGTTCAAACAATATGGCTTAATCAGCTTAGTTCGATAAAAATAAACTTTGCAGGCTTTTACACTTATAAACAGACAGGGAACATCATTTGTCTCCCGAGCCTCCCTCGCTACTACTTCGAGACAATAATGCAATTTCTTCGAGTCAATTATGCACGAACTTCGGGTGATTTTTTTGCCAAAACTTCGGGTTACATGCACGCCTTCCCCTCTGTATACAATTGGACACATTTCTTTCTACCAAATCACTGAAGCTCCACACAACAGCTACTCAAAACATTTAGGCTAGACCCTTGTACCACTGACTCCCTCTCCTTCCAGTTGCTCAGTGACTTCACCTTCCTTCATTCTCCAGCCAAGTCAATCCCATCCCCACCCGGCTTTGCACTCATAGCCCAAACTTTGGGTAAAATATGCAGACAAGCCTATGATACCTATGTGCACTCCTGAACTGATTTCTTACTCCTGATATTATTGTTATTATATTTTTTTTTTTTTTTTTTTTTTTTTTTTCAAGGTTCAAAAGCTTTTTATCCTAAGCCCTCATACTTTCTCTTATCAACTTCGACCACTCCCTAGGTCAGTCACCAACCTGGTCAAAGATTTCATTCAAGCCTGCCTATAAAATGTGCCTATATGCTCCCTTTTTTTTTATAGCTTTACATGTACACATGCAATAACATGCTGCTGCTTAAACAAAACAAGAACTTTCCCCTGGGCTTACATACATGTACATAGTGACACTTAAATGTGCACAGCCTCATTCACATATGCAGACACTACTCCCCTGATGCTTATGCCAACTTAAACCCCCCCATAACCCCTCATGCTGTCTAACCCAGATTCCTACTCCTAACAGTTCAGATAACATGCACACCCTATCATGGCACTCCCTATATGATGCAGACAAGTGAGAAAAACAGAGCAACGCAACTGGTTCTGAAACATTCCTTTTATCTTTACTACACTCTGATCTGAACAATATATGCAGACAATCATTCTATACTTATGTCCCCTTATATTTGCAATAAATCCTACCCAAACTAAGACACAAGTAACAGGAAGATAGCAGACCCAATATCCAATATGAGATGTGTGAGTGTTTCAACATGATCTACTACAACCATATTTCTCTCTAGCATCTACCAAACTCCGGTCCTACTTACACTGCTCTGCACAATTTCTTCTGGCCCAAGCAGCAGAAACTTCCTATGCACTGAGTCCAACAAATATGCTTTTATATGATGGTAAATCATTTACAGATCTAACACTGTCTCATCATGGCTACACCAATCCTAAACTTAGTTTTACAACATATCTTAACACATCTTATGTTTAAACTTTGCAGTCTGAACTTGAATCTACACAATTCTACACTAACTTCATGCACCCAGAGCCACCACTTCCACTGCATCTTTACACAACCCCTATTCTACTACTCACCCAATCCCAGTCAGACTTAAAACAACTACCCATACAAAATACCCTCCCCAGTTGCAGGCAGGTGACAAGCCTCGTGGAAAATAAGGTGAATGGATGATGGTGTGGCCGAGCAAGGCATCATAAAAGGAAACAAGAAGCTGAAGAAAGGAGGAAATCAAGATTTATTACCTGATGAAGCTCGAGAGGAAGCAGAGGTATTCAGATGCAGAGAAGAGAAAGAAAAAAAAAAAATGGTGAGGTGGGTATATATCTATAGGCAAGGCCTTGCGTAAATTAGGGAGGATAGGTGAACACTTTTGATTTCCTTCCAGTTTGGTTTGAATGGGAAAATCAATGCGTGATTGAATGGTAACTGATGGTAAGGGCAAAAGCTGATATGCACGTTACTTAGAGCTTGCGTGATTTAAGTGTTGTTTCAATTATTTGAAACTTTGTATAACTGATGAGGACAGTGCAAAGGTTGATAAGTAATTGCCTCTGATTTGAACAAAACGGCAGAGGTTGCAATGCAAGGCTAAATCAGTGGAGAAAATGCAACAGTTATGTTTATAAATAGGTAAATGCGTGATTCAAACTGCTGCCAGTTTATATTTTTTTTTATATATAGGCAACGAAATGGCAATATTGATTAAATGCAATTGCTCCTTTAGTCTAAGAAATTGCAGAGCAAGTGGTGGTGAATTCAAAAGAGAGGTAAATGCATCAGTTACCAAAATGAATACGAGATAATGACCGGTCACAAGGTTTTGAATGTGATCTATTTTATTGAATTTAGCTAACATCTTGATTTTATTAGTTTAACACCACTAAATAGAATGGTAAAGATTTATATAGGTTAAGAACGAAAACGTATATAATTTATTTAAAAATCAAATGGTCAGGTAAAACAACATACGTTTGCTAAAATTTTACTGACTGATATTTTATGTCCAAAAGTATTTAAAACATGATTTTTGCACTACGCTAGACAGACGCAGTTTAAAACTTCAGAAATTTTCATAAAAATAGCATTTTTATTACGCTGCTTATACCCTAAAATTGACGCGTCTTTTAAACGCGAAATTTACAGTTCAAACATATCTTAAATTCTCACAGTTATTATTTAATTTTATTGGCATATACAATTTAAAAAAATATATCTCCAAATTAAATAATTAAACTAAAATTTTAAACACATTTTATATAAAATATGTTTCAAAATTAAATAATTTTAAAATAAAATAAATAGTTGAAAATTAGGGCTGTTACACTCTCCCCCACTTAAAAACTTTTCGTCCTCGAAAAGGAACGAAAGAAAAAGAAGCAAAGGAAGATAAGCTAGATAAACAAGTGTCTCAAACGGATAGTTCCGGATTTGAAGCACGAAAAAGAACTTCTAGAATCGGTTTTACCCTTTCAGTTTGACCGCCAGTCTATGGTTGCTCAGGGTCCCGATGAGTGGCAAGGAATTTCAAAGATTATAGAAAGATTTCTAAATAGACTGGTATAAGCAATAGCCTCCCCATTCTGTAGCAGATAGGGCAACCAAGGACACTCGAAGATAGCTTTAAAAATAAGATAATAAACTTGAGATGAATAATGCTTTAAAATCAAAATATTTATAATACTTTGAAAGTCATTAAATTTTTTAGATATTATCATTTGGAAAAACAATGCTACAAAATCATAACACTTTTAAAATAATCCTCATTTATATCTTTTAATTTCAATGCCAAATAATATTCATATCAAAGTTGAAATATTCCTAGGTTCATTTATTCAATTATAAAATTTTCAAAACATTTTATTTTGAGAAATAGCAGCACTTAAAATATGCTATAGTGGATATAATAGTATTTCTAATCAGTTCAATTTTCTTAACTCTTAAATTTTAACCAAATACCCTATACTTGGAATTTTCATTTGAAAACCAATATCTCAATTATCAAATTTTAGTGATATTGAAATATGTCTTAACTATTAAATCATAATTATTCACTTAGGGAATAACTTTAATTAGAATTTCTTAGTTAGATTTAAGGTTCCATGTTAAATCAACTTTGATTATTAGGTTCCTTTGAATAAATTTCTTAAATTCCTTTTTCTATATCTACCTCTATTTATCTTTTACAACTAAAATTTTAGTGTATAACATTTATTATAACCACCTAAATTTTAATTATAAAATCCCCTTTTTATAATGTATATTATCCAATTACATTGTTAACTTTTGAAACTCAAGGTAAGTTATATTGAATGGAATTGAGTATTATACAACTAAACTTTCAAATTCAATTATTTCCTGTTGGATTTCTTATTCAAATTTATTTTTATTAAATTATTCTTCAAGATAAAACTTAAGAATTAAATTTCTGATTCTTCTTCAAACCATTTAGAGATAAATAAATATATATACATAATATGTCAAATCAAATATAAATTACATATATTAAGTTATACTTTAGAAATTCAAATCAAAAATCTCAAGGTACACTGTAGCCAGACTACAGGGTGGTCCCTTCACTTCGAAACTCGAAAATGAAAGTCGATGATGCTGCAGTCATCACCGAAATTATTTTCCAGCGACAAAGGGAAAAGCACTAGATTTAAAAATTTTCGGAAACAAATTTCTATTCGGAAATACTTATTATATCCTTTTAAACTTTAAATACAAGGTTTGAAATCATCGGAAGTTTAATTCTCAAGTTCTAGTTTTAACTTCATTTCTATTTGTAACCATTGTTTTATAGTTCAATTATTTATATATGACAAAACACATGGCTTACAAACTCATAAAAAATCAAAACTATTATCTCTTGACAACTAGTCAAATTAATTATAGAGTTCTGAAAATTATACTTATATATATATTAGATTTTATTTTCAAATACAGAAATAAAACTTTCAAGTCAAGGATAGTGATTCAAATTTTTGATGAACTCAAATCAAATAGAATTCAAGATGAGTTGAAATCAGAAAATCCGGTGATTAAAATCAGAATAAGGAAACTGGGTAAGTCTATATAATCGCGGACAACCTTGACCGGGTCAATCGTGACTTAAAGAATCGGATCGATGTGGTTGGGGTAAATCTACATTTGATCCGAAGAGGTAGAGTTCGGAATAACCAAAGATACTAGCATATAAACCAATGAGAAATATAAATCTCCGGTGAATAAATGCTAATTGTAAAGGAGTTTCACCCCTTTATTAGAATGATGGCGAGACCGCAAATTTACTATGAAGATCATTCGAAGTGGAGTTATGGAATACTCCAGAATTTAAGGAAGATGAAAAGTGAGGGACACGAATGAACTTTGGAACCGTAGGGGACGTTCTAGAACTCGAAAAGAGAATGATTCAATCTCTAATGAAGGTGATTCTGTAAATCCAATTTACCATATATTCTAAGTTTGCCTAGAACCAAAGCTCTGATACCAAATGTAACGACCCAATATCTTCAACCCTTCGCATCCGCTCATGTCGGACTTGAAGTGTTCAAGGTACTGCGTTGTAGAATAAATTTGGCAAAACTCAGAATATGCAGTAAATAAAATCACAGAATCACATACACAGATATCAGAACTTACAGCGGAAATAAAATTTCAGTGGTTCATGAAGCCACTACAAAACTTTGATCAACAGAATTTACATAGTTTAGAATCTGCAATACAGCTTTAGACATACATAGGAACAGAGTCTTCCAAAGCCTTGCTTGCAAAAAGATAAAGACTGAAAAGGCTTCCAGCAGCACGAATGATCTACGGGATGTCCTAGCTCCAGATAGAACTGAAAACCGCAACTCAGGCTGACCCGAGCGTAAAATAAAACATAACACTCGAGTCAGGACATACATACTTATATAATGTAAGCTAATTCAAGTGTACTGTAATATAGAGCAAGTAACTTAAAAGATGCTTGGGACCGCCCATCCTCTAAGGATCCGTTAAACTATTTACTATGTAGTATATTGCGCTATTATAATAGTGTCTATTTATAAAATAAACATACTTTTTTCTTAGCATTAAGGGGTTACCCATATAGCCCTTAACACGTAATAGTCCCAGTAGTCCATCCAATATCATAGCTCCTCCTGATCGGGAAGCAACTAGAGGATACCACACGGGCTACGGGAGAAATCTAAACTCGTACAAGGCTCGGTATGGTAGATGACACGGCACAACTAGGCAATGCCAGGGTAGATATACCAATTGCTATCCAGGCTGGTGGAAACGCGTAGCCGCAGTTACCGCCCACCTCGGACTAACTCCCCAAAATCAAAATATAGAGGTGGCCACCGAATCAATCCAAAATCATAGTATAATATCGAAGAGGAGCGTCCGATCAGAGGAATGACCTCATTGGCCTGGAATTGCTCCTGTTTTAGCCACCTTATGCCAACTCACGGGAGTCGGGTCCACGTATTTACCTTACAGGAAACGTCGCCACCAACCTACTTCATTCTGGAATCTCCACCGCGTACACGGTTGGTCAAAGTGGTTTTCGGTATCGACAGAGAGTATGTCCATATCCGATCCCGGTCTCTTTGCCAACCCATCGTTATTATAACCCGTGGTCATTTAAAAACAATTTATACTTTAAAACCAGTATAAACATTTCCATTTCAAAACTATAAATACGATATCATTTAAAACCCAAAACAACATGATATCGTTATATTCAAATATAATTCTTTTCCAAAACCATACTGCTTAAAATTTATAATATCTGGAAACCAAATATTTGAATTATACCTTTAAACCATAATATATTGGAAATTTTTCTTTTTAAAAAAAAACATAACTCCCAAAACACAAATGGTTTGGATATAAATGGTTTAACTTTATGGTTACTTTGTAAAGAAGATAATTTACATAGCTTTACAAATATATTTCTTTATTTAAAGTTTAAACCATAATTTAAATATCACTTTATGTCCCCAAATCCGTTACAATTCCTATATATATATATCCAATTGGAGTATTTCCTATTCAAAACTAAGTTTGGATTTTATTCTTTCAACAAATCAATGTTTTATTATTTAGTCTTGAATATTCCCATAAATTCCATAAATAAACTCCCAATGTTAGTCATTTAATATCTTCAAAATTTACTTAATACTAGAATATTCATCTTAAATTTATTAAGGAAAATCCAGTTATAAATATCATATCTTAAGATTTTCCAAAACTTAACATAAAATAAAATTTCTCAAATTCCATGAGTTTTAAAACAATCAATTCTAGATTCTGTAGCACTTAGGAAATGCTACCTAAAGTTACGGGTAAAACTAGTCCAATTTCAAAAAGACCGCATTTTAAAATGCTGTAGCAGATTGATTAACTAAATAAATATTTCCAAATATAACTTATTTATCTATTTACTTATTAACATTTATAACTCATTCAAAAATTAAAATAAAATCCTTTAAAGATATTAAATCAAATATTTAACTTCCAAAATAATTTTTAAATATTTCAGAAAATATTATAAGAACCACGGGCCTGTATATAGTTCTCTAGCCTAGGTCAAGTGATACGGATTTATATCATTTCAACCCGTAATTTACAAAACCCCGGGTTCTATCATTTCAAACCCGCAATCCCAAGTTATCAGTTAAGCAGTTAACAGACTAGTTTAACAATAATCATTATTTCAGCCCATAACAATCCAACTTTAACAGGGAACTTGCAGTGGTGATTTAAGCAGTAAATAACAATTAATAATATAACTGCAGAAATAATATAACAGATAAATAACTGATGAGATGTCAATTTAAATGGGTTCATCATTCTACATCATACTACAGACAGATAATATCTAAATAGAATGTTTACACATACACTTACGATAATTTACACAATATATGTACATATGTCTGGTGAGAAAAAAACTCACCTGAGAGTTGCAGAAAATTTGAATTCAAAATGACGATTCACCGGTAAAGACCGACAGAAAATAACGATCAAATTTCTTCTGATGTTGCCTAGATTCAAATCTAGAACAAAATTCAAATATGGAATACGCGACTTTAGAATTTGTGGTCACAGAAGAATTTAAAAATAGAACAAGAATTGTTTTGATTTGCTCGACCACTCCACCGTGTACCGTGACCAAAACATACCCTAAACGAGAACCGGGTTAACCCAATATTTTACGACAAAATTTCTAAAGGCCGACTGACAAAAGGTGAAGACTCTCTACTATATGTCGTGATACGCACGTGCACACGTGCACACTACGTTCACGCCAACACACACACGTGCACACAAATCCTACCACCTGAATTTTTTTACCTTCTACTAAAAGTTTTAACCTAGATTTACATTATCTTTACATTTAACCCATTTTTACTAAATTTCCAGGCTTGATATCCAAACAGACAGAAAATATAAACTTTCCAGTTCACTTGCTCAACAGACACAACCATGCTCGTCCCACACCCTATCTTGTGTACTATGCACTGAACTCATGTGTGCATTTACACATTTATTCCTTCTGCCTGCCTGCCTTGCATCATATCCCCTTACTTATGCTAGAGTATGAACTCATGCCAACACATATTTACTACTGCCTAACTTGTTGTTCAAACAATATGGCTTAATCAGCTTAGTTCGATAAAAATAAACTTTGCAGGCTTTTACACTTATAAACAGACAGGGAACATCATTTGTCTCCCGAGCCTCCCTCGCTACTACTTCGAGACAATAATGCAATTTCTTCGAGTCAATTATGCACGAACTTCGGGTGATTTTTTTGCCAAAACTTCGGGTTACATGCACGCCTTCCCCTCTGTATACAATTGGACACATTTCTTTCTACCAAATCACTGAAGCTCCACACAACAGCTACTCAAAACATTTAGGCTAGACCCTTGTACCACTGACTCCCTCTCCTTCCAGTTGCTCAGTGACTTCACCTTCCTTCATTCTCCAGCCAAGTCAATCCCATCCCCACCCGGCTTTGCACTCATAGCCCAAACTTTGGGTAAAATATGCAGACAAGCCTATGATACCTATGTGCACTCCTGAACTGATTTCTTACTCCTGATATTATTGTTATTATATTTTTTTTTTTTTTTTTTTTTTTTTTTTTTCAAGGTTCAAAAGCTTTTTATCCTAAGCCCTCATACTTTCTCTTATCAACTTCGACCACTCCCTAGGTCAGTCACCAACCTGGTCAAAGATTTCATTCAAGCCTGCCTATAAAATGTGCCTATATGCTCCCTTTTTTTTTATAGCTTTACATGTACACATGCAATAACATGCTGCTGCTTAAACAAAACAAGAACTTTCCCCTGGGCTTACATACATGTACATAGTGACACTTAAATGTGCACAGCCTCATTCACATATGCAGACACTACTCCCCTGATGCTTATGCCAACTTAAACCCCCCCATAACCCCTCATGCTGTCTAACCCAGATTCCTACTCCTAACAGTTCAGATAACATGCACACCCTATCATGGCACTCCCTATATGATGCAGACAAGTGAGAAAAACAGAGCAACGCAACTGGTTCTGAAACATTCCTTTTATCTTTACTACACTCTGATCTGAACAATATATGCAGACAATCATTCTATACTTATGTCCCCTTATATTTGCAATAAATCCTACCCAAACTAAGACACAAGTAACAGGAAGATAGCAGACCCAATATCCAATATGAGATGTGTGAGTGTTTCAACATGATCTACTACAACCATATTTCTCTCTAGCATCTACCAAACTCCGGTCCTACTTACACTGCTCTGCACAATTTCTTCTGGCCCAAGCAGCAGAAACTTCCTATGCACTGAGTCCAACAAATATGCTTTTATATGATGGTAAATCATTTACAGATCTAACACTGTCTCATCATGGCTACACCAATCCTAAACTTAGTTTTACAACATATCTTAACACATCTTATGTTTAAACTTTGCAGTCTGAACTTGAATCTACACAATTCTACACTAACTTCATGCACCCAGAGCCACCACTTCCACTGCATCTTTACACAACCCCTATTCTACTACTCACCCAATCCCAGTCAGACTTAAAACAACTACCCATACAAAATACCCTCCCCAGTTGCAGGCAGGTGACAAGCCTCGTGGAAAATAAGGTGAATGGATGATGGTGTGGCCGAGCAAGGCATCATAAAAGGAAACAAGAAGCTGAAGAAAGGAGGAAATCAAGATTTATTACCTGATGAAGCTCGAGAGGAAGCAGAGGTATTCAGATGCAGAGAAGAGAAAGAAAAAAAAAAATGGTGAGGTGGGTATATATCTATAGGCAAGGCCTTGCGTAAATTAGGGAGGATAGGTGAACACTTTTGATTTCCTTCCAGTTTGGTTTGAATGGGAAAATCAATGCGTGATTGAATGGTAACTGATGGTAAGGGCAAAAGCTGATATGCACGTTACTTAGAGCTTGCGTGATTTAAGTGTTGTTTCAATTATTTGAAACTTTGTATAACTGATGAGGACAGTGCAAAGGTTGATAAGTAATTGCCTCTGATTTGAACAAAACGGCAGAGGTTGCAATGCAAGGCTAAATCAGTGGAGAAAATGCAACAGTTATGTTTATAAATAGGTAAATGCGTGATTCAAACTGCTGCCAGTTTATATTTTTTTTTATATATAGGCAACGAAATGGCAATATTGATTAAATGCAATTGCTCCTTTAGTCTAAGAAATTGCAGAGCAAGTGGTGGTGAATTCAAAAGAGAGGTAAATGCATCAGTTACCAAAATGAATACGAGATAATGACCGGTCACAAGGTTTTGAATGTGATCTATTTTATTGAATTTAGCTAACATCTTGATTTTATTAGTTTAACACCACTAAATAGAATGGTAAAGATTTATATAGGTTAAGAACGAAAACGTATATAATTTATTTAAAAATCAAATGGTCAGGTAAAACAACATACGTTTGCTAAAATTTTACTGACTGATATTTTATGTCCAAAAGTATTTAAAACATGATTTTTGCACTACGCTAGACAGACGCAGTTTAAAACTTCAGAAATTTTCATAAAAATAGCATTTTTATTACGCTGCTTATACCCTAAAATTGACGCGTCTTTTAAACGCGAAATTTACAGTTCAAACATATCTTAAATTCTCACAGTTATTATTTAATTTTATTGGCATATACAATTTAAAAAAATATATCTCCAAATTAAATAATTAAACTATATTTTTAAACACATTTTATATAAAATATGTTTCAAAATTAAATAATTTTAAAATAAAATAAATAGTTGAAAATTAGGGCTGTTACATCTCTCATTTGAGAACTTTTGGATATATGTTCACTGTTGTATTATCATGATGTTGTATTTGGAGTTGTAGTGTATGTATTATGTACTCTGTTGCAGTATGGATATTATGTTGATGTTGTAAGAGTGATGTTATTTATGATATTGATTCTGTTCCGCTGTTTTATATTCATCTAATTGTTGTTATAAGCTCCGGCGATGCGAATTTGATGTCGTTTATTGGACATCGAGTTTGGGTCGTCACAAAGTGGTATCAGAGCTGTTGGTTGAGTAAGAACTTTAGCTACGGAGTATAACACATTAGATGGCTCATTAGAGATAGGGCGAAGTATATCCTAGAATGAGTATAATCAAAATTGAAACTTTGAAATTTCTTAGTCTATTTGTTTTTACTGCTGATATTCCTTAAGATATTTCGTCTGTATATCTGAATCAATTTTCTTACTAATCTCAGATAGTGAAAATGAGTGGACGCAGAGGAAGAACTAGGGGTCAAGGCAATGCTGCAGCACCAAATCAAATTCCCACAGCCGCAGAAGCAGTAATAGAAATTCAGCAGCAGCCGGACTTGGCTGAATTATATAAGAAATTTGAAAAGCTTGGTGGCAAACCATTCAGTGGAAAGGAGTCAATTATTGACGCTCAAGCTTGGGTAAGATCGTGTGAAAAGATTTTTAAAGGGCTAAAATTGCAGGATGAGCAGAAAAGACTTATAGCTTCTTGGCAACTCCAAGGAGAAGCTTCAGCTTGGTGGGAAACCATCATTATAGATGAACCCGAGGAGGAATTTACTTGGGATCGTTTTAAAGAAGTGTTTGAGAAACGTTACATGCCATCGGCGGGAGTTTCCAGAATGTATCAGGAATTTCTGGATTTGAAGCAAGGAAGTTTGTTGTTTGAAGAATACTTGAATAAATTCAGCGAATTATCTCGGTTTGGCCCAGAATTGCTAAATACACCTCTTAAGAAAAACGAAAGGTTTATCCGGGGAATGAACCAGAAATATCATGGAAGAATGACGGGTCATGTTAAAGAATCTTTTTCGGATTTAGTAGATATGGGTTACATATACGCTACCCTTGATATACAAGAAGCAACTATGGAGAAAGGTAATTCAGGTAGTCAGAATTATAAAAAGCGAAAATTCGGAGGCAAGAAACCTTGGCAAGGCAATGAGAAGAAGAGGAGCATTCAAGGAAGCGCAACAGAAAATGTCACTTGTTACAACTGCAAAGAGAAAGGCCACTATTCAAATGAATGCCCAAAACCGAAGAAACTAGCTAGAGAATGTTACAATTGTCATAAACCGGGACATTTAGTTAAAGATTGCCCAGTGATGAAGCCAGCGCAGGTGGCAAAAGTTTACACGATAAAGGAGGACCCCTCATCTTCAAAAGCCGACAAAGGGAAAAGTGTTTTGGAAGGTAACCTTACTATTAATAATAGAACTGTTAGAGTTTTATTTGATACAGGAGCTTCACATAGCTTTATTTCCCAACAAATTGTAAATGAATTGGGACTTGAAACTAAATTTGCTGACGATCTTATTTGCGTGAAAAATCCGGTTGGAGGTCCAGCAAATCTTAGTTCATATTGTAAGAGAGTTCCTATTTCATATGCTAGCTATAAATTTCCTATCAACCTTTATGTCCTCGAATTTGACGAATTTGAAATCTTACTCGGTATGAACTGGTTATCGAGATACGATGCTATATTGGAGTGTAGTAATCGGACAGTTTTAATCAAAACAAGCCTTGGAAATTTTATTGAAATCTCTTGTGAGAATCCAAGTCCAAGGAGTGATAGATTGATATATACTTTGGGAAATCTTGAACCCACTTTGCAGTCTATACCTGTTGTTCGGGATTTTTCCGACGTATTTGAAGAAGTGAAATCTTTACCTCCTCATCGGGAAATAGAATTCCGAATTGATCTTGTACCCAATACTCGTCCTGTGGTTCACGCAAGTCGCAGGATGGCACCCAGGGAAAAGATTGAATTGGTTCATCAAACTGATGAGCTACTAGCAAAAGGATTAATTCGACCCAGTGTTTCTGAATGGGGCTCAGCCGTCGTATTTGTTGCTAAATCAGACGGATCTTTGAGATTGTGTGTAGATTACCGCGATTTAAATAAACAAACTCTCAAGAATAAATTTCCACTGCCCAGAATTGATGATCTATTCGACCAACTTCATGGCGCTCGTTTCTTTTCAAAAATGGATCTAGCCCAAGGATTCCATCAATTACGAATCGCCGAAGATTGTGTACATCTGACTGCTTTCAGAGGTCCTAATATGTTCTATGAATGGTTAGTTATGCCTTTCGGGCTAACCAATGCTCCAGCATACTTCGTAGATCTCATGACTCGTGTGTTTCGGGAAGTTTTGAATAAATTTGTGCTTGTATTCATTGATGACATCTTAATTTTCTCCAAAACTGAAGATGAGCATGCCGAGCATCTTAGAATTGTCTTAGAAATTTTGAGGAGAAATGTTCTATATGCAAAATTTTCCAAATGCCACTTCTGGGTCAATGAAGTCAAATTCCTTGGCCATATTGTTAATGAAGAAGGAATTTCAGTAGATCCTAGCAAAATTTCCGCTATTCTTGATTGGAAACAACCCACTACTCCAAGAGAAGTTCGAAGCTTTTTGGGTTTAGCAGGCTATTATCGGAAATTCGTTCAAGATTTTTCTAAGTTGGCTAGTCCGCTGACTAAGTTAACAATGAAGAATGCAAAGTTCATTTGGACTTCAAGATGTGAGGAAGTTTTTCAAGAGTTGAAAAAGAGATTGACCACTGCTCCTGTTCTCACTATTGTTAACGAGAACCAAGGCTTATCTGTCTATACTGATGCATGTGGTGAAGGGGTAGGTGCAGTATTAATGCAAAATGGAAAGGTAGTTGCCTACGCGAGTAGACAATTACGTCCGCATGAGAAGAACTACCCAACGCACGATTTGGAACTTTTGGCTGTTGTTTTCGCTTTGAAAATATGGCGACACTATCTTCTGGGTAAGAATCTTTTCAGCTTTCTTAAAAATTTATGAAACTAACTTGATTAAAGAAATATACCTAATAAACTCTCTTTGTTTTAGGTGAAAAATTCGAATTATTCACCGATCATAAAAACTTGAAATATCTTTTCACCCAGAAGGATCTGAATCTGCGACAACAACGTTGGTTGGAATTTCTAGCATCATATGACTTAGATATTCTGTATACACCCAGAAAGGCCAATGTAGTTGCAGACGCTTTAAGCAGAAGTTATGCTGTTCTTGCTTTTCTGGTTATCACTCCTACTCTTCTTGAGAAAGTCGCCAGTAAACAAAAAGAGGACCAGTTTCTTCAATAAATATATGAGAGGATTCGTCGAGGTGAAGATTCCAGTTTTGCAATTGATGATAAGGGGGTTATAAGTTTAAAAGGCAGGATTTGTGTCCCTGACATTCCAGAACTGAAACGTGAAGTATTGGATGAATGCCACAAGTCAAAATTCAACATCCATCCAGGAGTCAACAAAATGTATCGAGATGTTAAAAGAATATTCTGGTGGAAAACAATGAAGAGAGACATATCTGTTTATGTGAATCGCTGTGCTACTTGTCAGCAAATAAAGAGCGACCAAAAGAAAGTGGCCGGTTTACTTCAACCTTTAGAAGTACCGAAATGGAAGTGGGATCAGGTATCGATGGATTTCATCGACGGATTGCCACGAACCAAGAAAGGCAATGAAGCGATTTGGGTTATTATGGATCGTCTAACCAAAAATGCTCATTTCATTCCAGTTAAATCTACTCGGACTGCGGCAAGCTTGGCAGGTATTTATATAAAGGAAATTGTTCGCCTCCATGGTATTCCCAGTAGTATAGTGAGTGATCGTGACCCGATCTTCACTAGTAGATTTTGGGAAGCATTTCAGGATGCATTGGGAACGAAATTAAATTTCAGTACTGCTTATCACCCGCAATCTGATGGGCAGACTGAGAGAGTTAATCGAATTTTAGAAGACCTACTGCGTGCTTGTGTTCATGATTTTGGTGGTTCTTGGGAGGACCATTTGCATTTGGTTGAATTCTCATATAACAACAGTTATCAGGCCAGTATTGAAATGGCTCCTTTCGAAGCTTTATATGGTCGTCCGTGTCGATCACCTACATGCTGGATCGAATCAGGTGACAGACTTGTTCTTGGACCGGATATGATAAAAGAAGCCACTGAGAAGGTAAATTTTATTCGAAAGAAGTTATTAACTGCCCAGAGCCGTCAGAAGAGCTATTATGACCGTCGAAGTAGAAATTTGGAATTTCAAGTTGGAGATTCTGTATTTCTGAAAGTATCTCCGATGCGGGGTGTGTTGAGATTCGGGAAAACTGGAAAGTTGGCACCGCGTTATATTGGTCCTTTTCCTATTCTGGAAAGGATTGGATTGGTTCTCTAGCATATAGAGTGCAGTTACCCAACTGGTTGTCTGGCGTACATGATGTGTTCCATATTTCTAATCTTCGGAAATATATGCACGATCCAGATGATATAATTGAAGAAGCTGCTCAGCAGGATCTAGAAATCACTCCCAACTTGGCAGTTAGAAGGGAACCGATGAAAATTGTTGATCGTGATGAGAAGCGATTGAGGAACAAAATTGTGAAATTGGTCAAAGTTAAATGGAGTGGCGATCCAAAGGACTGTACTTGGGAGACTGAAGAGAATATGAAGAAATCATATCCCAAATGCAGAATTGACATCTCGACTTAAAAATGTAAGTCATTTCCTTGTTTCTGAATTCGTATATTATTTGTTTACGTTTCTCTCTCTTTCAATTTCGAGGACGAAATATTCTTAAGGAGGGGATATTGTAACATCCCGAAAATTATGAATTTAAATTTTAGTAATATATTTGATATTTTTGAAATAAAAAATTGAAAAGTTATAAAGAAATAAAATATGAACAAAATTTGGTGTTTTTAGTTAAAACTTTTAATAAGAATAAAACAAATATTGTAATTAAATCACATAAGTTACTAAATGTTAATAGCTAAAACAACTTTTCCTATATTTAGCAAAATAACTAAATCAAGTTGCTGTAAACAATATGAAGACATAAGAAAATGCAAGAGAGTAAAACATTCAAACAAAATAATACTTATATAAATCAAATCAGGTAAGTCTAAGAAACTAAAACAAAACATAATATGCTGAAATTAGCAAAGTAACTACAAACCAGTAAACTAAAATATGTAAGCAAAAGAAAATAAAATAAAATAAAACAAACTCTTACATTTAGCAAAATAAACAAAACAACACATATATATATATATATATATAAAATAAAAAAAACAAAACATTAGCTAATAAAAAAATAAGAAGACCAGACAGTATGCTGTAATATACCGGTACACAGGATAGAAGCATCACAAAAACATGCTTACATTAAATGCAAGCCTCTACAAAGCAACATACTTACATTTAATGCTTTTACTTCCAGCATGGGTTTATTCTGTACTTGTTTTAATAAGCCTCAGTACACAATCTGTTATATATACACATCAACCTACCTTTTTATTACGTTCAACAAATTTCTGCAAACCTGGAAAAGAAAAATAGAAATTAAAAAGGAAAGAAGATCATCACTTATATATTACAAGTTGAAAGGAAAAATTATTGAAAGAAGAAAAGAGAAGAAGAATCAAAACTGCAGTTAAAAAGAAACAAAAGTATTCTCTGTTTCTATATTGTTCAGGTGAGTAAACTTATATTTATTTGAAATATAAATACTTAATCCATGAATTTGTGTTTTGTTGTATATAAACAAAAATTATTGTTCTGCATATTGTTCTGTGTTACTGGAAAACACATGTGAGCTCTGTTCTTTAATATTCATATCTCAGAGCTAGTTAATTAGAAAAAAAATTCAAATGAACTTCATTTGACATTTTTAACTTAGGATACTTAAAACAAAATAGGTTGTGTATACTTGATTCACAGTTTAAATTTTTGTTTTAAGCTTGAAATAAAAACTTTTGACTCTGTAACATGAATATTACAGTAAAAACAAGATTTTAAGTTAAATTCAAGCATTTTAAATCATTGAATTGATGTTATAATTTGAACGAACATATGAAAATAGGATTTTCAAAACAGTAATGATGATTTTTAATTCAATAATTTGAGGGCAGTTCGAATTTGAACAAAAACAGTACTTTGATGAATTTCTGAAAATTTAAGAAACATTGGATGTTGAATTTTCGTTTGAAGCTAGTTTGGAACTTAATAACGTTGGGAAAAATGTAAATTAATTTTTTCATTGCGTGAATTGGGAGTTCGAGATCGAATTAGGGTTTTAGTTCCATTTTTTTTTAGTTCTGTAAAATCTTAATGGCGCCCCCTTAAGTTGATCGAGTTCGAAGATTTTGAGGGGAATGATGGCATGAGGTGTGGACGTGATGGTGACGAAGTTTGAGCTGCTCCGATGGTTGGAGCAACGAGGGCAAAGCGAATTTGTTGGTGAGGATGGGTTCGAGTTTCGAGCTGGAAGCTCGATTTCGTTGTGGGGTCGTTGACATTGAATTGATCATCGTTTTCGAATAGGGTAATGAAGCGCGATTTGTTGATGGTCACGATGGCCATCGGAGAGGTCGCAAACCACCGTGCACGTGCACGGTGGTGGTGATGTGCCAGTGGAGAAAAAAAAATAACAGGAAGAAGAAGAGGGACTCGCGAATGAAACAGGGAAGACTCCGGGTTTTTTTTGAAGTTGCCCGAGTTTCTCTCGTATAGTTCGAGTCCTTAAAATTTAAGCTATCTGGTTTTAAAACTTGAAAGTTAAAAGGAAAAAAAAAGAATGAAACAGGGAAGATGGATACGCGAACGAACAGAGAGAGACTCGGGGAAGAAATGAAAAGGGTCGAGTGTTTACTCGAGTGAACTGAAGATTTGCTCGGTTTGATTTCCGAAACCTGCAAACTAATAATGGTGTGTAAATTGTTTAAACAAGTTTAAGTGGTAATTGATGTATGACAATTAAATCAAGTTTCATTACAAGTTAATGAAATAAGTAAAAACTTAACAAAGTTTTTCTGGATCTAATTTATATTTTAATCAAGTAATTAATATAAAACTAGTGTTGGAATTTAAATTAACATTTAAGTTCTCAAATTTGTAATAAATTGATTTCAAAAGTTTAAGAGAGATTTCTTTGTAAATATAAATTAGTGAATAATTTATATTTATTGATTATGAAAAAAATTTAACTATGAACTAATAGTTAATAAATTAAGTAATTTCGTTAAGAGTTAAGGATTAATCATTGATTAACTAAGAAATTAAGAAATCAATGAATTAATAATTAAGTTTTATTAGGGTATTAATTAATGGTTATGAAAAGTAATTAAGAATGATTTGTAATTAAATTGATTAATAAACAATTAAGTATTTAATTAAATTTGTAATTAAGAATTTGTTGATTTTGAAACAATTAATCGAGTTAATTAAGATTTAATTTATTTATCCAAATTTTTATCATTGATTTAAAAATAATTATTTGGTAAATTTATTAAATCCCAGTCACTTGGATTGGTAAATAATTAACTATTGCTATACACTAGATTGATATTTCTGTTGTGACTGTGATACTGTGTGATGCATTGTGACTATGATTTGTTCTATATTGATGTGAAAACTTGTTGCCGTAAAACGACATCTAAAACTTCGATGCGACAGGGAATCGGATTTCCATTGGTTATCCGAAACCCACATCGAACCTGTGAATATTTGTGCATGACATCCACATGTTTTAAAATTTGACACTCACTATTCGAATTAGCCGGGAAAGGACCTTTGGGTCGTATAACCCATTTCGAATATGTGATTCGACGTTATGGATACCAATTGAAGACCGGTGTTGAAGACCGGATATTTGCGAGAGCGATAGGATGACCTGTCGATTGACTCTGCACCGAGTTGCTCCGGTATAGAGTTCTCCATATGTGATGGGGAATCCGATCAGGATTGTGGATATCCGGATTTCAAGGACTTCTTTGGAAGTGCCTTCGGTTCTGTTCGAGCCCGGAACAGACTTGTATGGATAGTATGTCTGACATTACAAATTGAGATATAAAGCCGATTTCTTTCAAATATATTTCTGTTGGTGGCGGAGAATTTATTCTTTTAGCTTAACACCCTTCTCTGAGACGTACGAGCTCAGAGGTTATATAGTTGAAGGTTATCAGCAATATATTCCCAATTTGGTAATGTGACATGCTAAGCGTTGCTGTGAAATGATCATTGTGTTGATTATTTGTGATAGGATCATTTGTTTGATCGTCTATCTTTATGATCATTTCTATGATCATTTGTTGACCCAAAGCACGGCTTTTGTATAAAGTGTGTTTTTGTGGACGTGACTTCGTCGGACCTCACACCCCGAAATGGTCGAAACAGGAAAGATGCAGCAAGGTTATTGGGGGTAGCACCCCTTAGGGTATGTGCATTTCCTTCTGGATAGAAGTGGTATCATGGTATGGAGCCCAGATACTTAACTTATGTTGATATCGCAGATATATATATATGATTTTGTGATTTGTTGCTGGGGCCCCGGTTAAAGGTTGGTTACAACCGGAAGATGGCATACTCGTGTCAGTAGTTACCCAGTTAGGGGTAACCCGGCCTTGTGTTGGCAGAGATCCGGTTTGGTTCTCGGGGACGTCCTTCCAGAGGCGTTCTCATGTGGCAATGGGAAGTTCCTTCGCCTGACCATTTGTTGGAAATCCAATAAAACAATACGAAACCCTGTACGGTTTTAGTTGTAGAACCTGCCATTTAATATGGTAGCTATAGTAGGCATAATATAATGGTACCTATGCTGGCTAAGATTAATATTCTACTTTTGAAATGTTTTCTATCACTATGCACTAGTAATAATATCAAAGAATTTCTTTTCTCGTACCAAGCATATTTAACTATCATAAGAAGAAATCTCCTCCAATTCTGCGTTTGCATTGTGTGTGTGGCGGGAGGTCTTATGGTAGTTCCATTTTTAAAAGCATTCCGAAAATTCTTTTATAAATCTTGTTTTATTTAATGCAACTGTTTTTGTTTACTCATACCAGTCCCATGACTGATCCGGAGTTTATTGTTTTCTTTCCTAAACTCTGGGTGCCCATTATTTCCACACGGGCAGCCTAGTAGCAGGTTTCTATATTTTGGAGTAGCAGTATTTTGGAGCTCTTATCTTGGAGCTATCTTAGGAGCTTTTGGAGATTACAGGTGTTTAGCTTTTGGGAGTTCGTAATCATCTCTCTCATTTGAGAACTTTTGTATATATGTTCATTGTTGTATTATCATGATGTTGTATTTGGAGTTGTAGTGTATGTATTATGTACTCTGTTGCAGTATGGATATTATGTTGATGTTGTAACAGTGATGTTATTTATGATATTGATTCTGTTCCGCTATTTTATATTCATCTAATTGTTGTTATAAGCTCCGGCGATGCGAATTTGATGTCGTTTATTGGACATCGAGTTTGGGTCGTCACAATTAACGCATGGTTGTGTGCAAACTCAGCTTGACACGGCTTGGAATTCCATCTCTTCAAATTGTCATTCATGAGGCATCTCAATAGATTACCTAGGGATCTATTCACAACTTCTGTCTGTCCATCCGTCTGTGGATGATAAGCACTACTAAATTTCAGCTTTGTCCCGACCATTCTCCATAGACTCATCCAAAAATGACTCAGAAAACGAGTGTTTCTATCCGATACAATAGATTCAGGCAACCCGTGAAGACGATAGATCTCTCTGAAGTATAACTGGGCGACATTAACTGCATCTGCAGTCTTCTTGCATGTGATAAAATGTACCATTTTTGAAAACCGATCAACCACCACGTAGATAGAATCATTGCCACGTTGCATCCTCGGTAAGCCTAATACAAAGTCCATACTAACATCCACCCATGGTTTAGTAGGTATAGGCAACGACATATATAAACCTGCATTTGTTGCGGTCCCCTTTGAAACTTGATAAATATGACACCTCTGAACGAACTTTTCAACCTCCTTCCTCATTCACGGCCAAAAATAAGACTTTGGGATCAACTGCATAGTACGATCGCGGCCCACGTGTCCTTCTTCATGTAATTCTTTGATGATTTTCATTCGGAGACTGCAATCTGGAATACACAACTGATTTCCTTTGAATAGAAAACCTTCAACCAGCATATATCCATCCATGCTTCCCTGCTTGACTTGGTCTAGGATTTGGAAAAATATGAATCTGAAGTAAGAAGATCTGGAAGTAAGTCAAAACCCTTCACCTCTACTTGCATGGTTGTTTGTAAATTCTCCCTCCGACTCAATGCATCGGCGACGCGATTAGTTACTCCAGACTTGTGCTTTACGACGAATGTAAATTGTTGCAAATAATCTATCCACGATGCATGCCTAGCTGCAATCTTATTCTGCCCTTGTAAATGTTTCAACGCTTCATGGTCCGTATACAAAACAAATTCTTTGTGGGACAAGTAATGTCTCCAATGCTTCACGGCCTGCACAATAGCATAAAACTCCACATCATAAGTATTGTATCTCATCTTTGCTCCAGAAAGTTTTTCACTGAAATAGGTGATTGGACGACCCTTCTGACTCAATACTCCTTCAATTCCAACTTTGGACGCATCTGTTTGTAACTCGAATAGTAATTGAAAATCTGGCAACACTAGAATCGATGCTGAAGTTAAAAGTTCCTTGATTTGTTCAAAAGAAGATCCTACCTCTTTCGTCCATGAAAACTGCTTTCCTTTCATACATTCAGTAACAGAAGCCATTACACAACTAAAGTGCGGTATAAATCTTCGATAAAATGAAGCTAACCCATGGAAACTTCTGATTTCTGTTATAGTTTTGGGTTGTGGCCAATTTCTGATTGCGGTTACTTTACTCTGGTCCACTTGTATCCCTTCCTCAGACATGACATAACCCAGAAATAAAGCACTTGGCGTCATGAACACACATTTCTTCATCGCTATATAGAACTTTTCTTAACGAAGAATAGTTAACACCTTTTGCAAGTGTTGAATGTGCTCCTCTGTGCTAATACTATATATCAAGATATCATCAAAGTAGACTATAACAAACTTCTCGATGTAAGGTCTGAAAATTTGATTCATCACCCTCATAAATGTGCTTGGTGCATTAGATAAACCAAATGGCATGACCAGCCATTCATATAATCCTTCCCGAGTCTTGAATGCTGTCTTCCATTCATCACCTAGTCTTATGCGAATCTGATGATAACCACTCTTAAGGTCGATCGTAGAAAAGATTACAGACCCACTAAGTTGATCCAATAGATCATCAAGTCTTGGCATAGGAAATCTGTATCTGACAGTTATTTTATTGAGTGCCCTGCTGTCTGTACACATTCTCCATGAACCATCTTTCTTTGGTACCAACAGAGCTAGTACAACACAAGGACCGAGACTCTCTTGAACACGTCCTTGCTTAAGCAACTCCTCCACCTGTCACCTCAACTCTTCATGCTTTTTTGGACTCATACGATAATGCGGCCTATGCGGTAAAACAGTACCTGGCACTAGATCAATTTGATGTTGTATATCCCTCGGTGGCGGTAATTCCTTGGGTAATTCCATAGGAAAGACATCTTCAAATTCATTTAGCACCAGTCTAATCTCCGCAGGAATTTCAAGATCTTCACTTGTTTCATACCCAATCAACATAAACAATTCAGAACTATCTTCCACTTCTTTAACAAATTCTCTAGTAGATAATAGACTAGTTGGTTCCACTTTCTTTTCTGACTTGCTTTCACTTTGTTCACGCTTCTTAGGAACTAAGGTAACTTGTGTACCTTCGAACATGAAACTGTAGCTATTGGTGCGACCATTATGTTGTACAGCTCTATCATATTGCCATGGTCTTCCCAATAATAGATGACACATATCCATATCGACAGCATCACACAATATATCATCTTTGTACTTCTTCCCAATAGAAAATGTAACAAATGCTCGTCTTCCCACTGCCACTTCTCCACCTTTATTTAGCTATGCCAGTTTATAAGGTCTAGATTGTTTTCAAATCTTCAACCCTAACTTCTTGACGGCTTCTTCAGAAATAATGTTATCGTAGCTTCCCGCATCAATAAGAAATCGACAAACCTTTCCCAAGATAGTACATGTAGACTGAAAGATATTACTTCTCAGCCAACTAGAATCATTCTTATGCTTTGGCACTAAACAAGAACTCCTCATCATCAAGTTACACCCTTCGTCTCCTGACACAACTTCTTCATCTTCATCAAACTTCGATGGTTGAGAATAATCAATTTCAGCTTCCACATCCTCATACTCACATTCCCCTGCAACTAATGCTCTATTCTTTGGCATTGTACATTCGTTACTTTTATGTCCAATCTCTTGACAATTATAAGACTTGATACTGTTTTGACCTTTGTTTTAGCGGCTTCATTGACAATTGGTTTATTGACTGCCTTGGAAACATTAGCACGGCTACTAGCACCCTTATTCTGGTTGTTAGAACCCGCAAACACACTACTTCCTCGTCTCTCTTATTTCTCCCAAGCTAGAGCTTTCTGACGTGCTTCAGCAACAGACATTGGATTAAACATATTAACCATGTCTTGAATTTGCATTCGTAATCCTCCAACATATCTAGCCGTTAGCTGTTCCTCAGTTTCCATAATATCATTCCTTGCAATCAACTGATAGAATTCATCTGCATAGTCATTCACTGTCTTCGTCTCTTGTCTCAAATTCTGCAAACGTTGATACATAAGAGATTGATAATTGTACGACAAGAAAGTCGCTTTCATCATCTTTCTCATCTTCTCCCAAGTGACAACTTTTGATTTTCCCATTCTCTCCCGTGTTAGTTTAGTTTGTTGCCACCAAGCCATAGCTCTTCCCCTTAGTTTTGTAGCAACTAATTGGACTCTGCGATTCTCAGGCACTTCCTTGAAATTCAAAATTTCTTCAACAGTTGACAACCAATCAAGAAATTCTTCTGCTTGCATACCACCTTTGAATTCTGGAATTTCCATCTTCATACCTGAATCCCATTTACGATCATTTTCTGAATCCAGATATTGATTTCGCACTTGGCCTCGATTTCGATGATGAATACTGCCTCCATCACCATCTTCCTCAAAATCATATGTATTTCGATATCGATCCTAACCATCTACATCCCTACAATCACACATTTCCCTTCTACCCTGTCTTTCAGCATAACGATATGGTTCATTTTCAAACCTACGTTGAGTTCTTCCCTCTTCATTTCGGTACCCATGGTGATCTCGCATCATTGACACTGATGATTCTCTACTATCTCGATAAGACCGAGGTGACATCCTCCTTTCTCTTGAAACCGATGGTGAAACCCTGTTTCCACTCTGGTTCGAAACTGGTGACGTTCTCCTTTGATTTTGATTCATGTCGTTCATCAATTTCTCCAACTTTTCAATACCCTCTTTGAATTTTTCATTGATACGCTGCTCCATCTACTCAGCTTCTTGTCTTCTATACAAATCTTCAACATTATGATAGCGAATAGCTCATCTCGGAGGCATGATCATAAAACAATCTCGTTTCCGTCTCTAACCTGGCTTTGATACCAATTAACGCAGCTTTGTCTAGGCTTAAATAGTTTAGATACCAAACTGTCACAGCCTATCCAGGATCTTCCTCATGAAATGATGATTTCATGTCAAATAAACCAATAGAACGATAAATGCTTAATTCCGTTGATCGTGATGATACCGGAATCTGGCTATCTCCAACCCGTTGATCTCGCAAGATGTCGTGTTGAAAGATCTACAGTTCGATCGTTGATCACTCACAAGTGATACCAAGAATTGGCTTCAAATTCGTTGATTCGCTCACGAATAACCTAAAGATGGAAAGTAGAAGGAGATCACACTCAACTTCTAACAATGGTGGCCAAAGCTCACATACAAATTTATTTCAAAATCAACTCCCCCTTTACAAGACAACACTACTTATAGGAAATTACAACACACACGCGACTTAACACCATACGACTCACGACCTAACAACAATGCGACTTAACATCATACGACTTACAATACAACACACGACCTAACAACAATGCGACTTAACATCATTACAACATCATACGACATACAATACAACACATGACCTAACAACAATGCGACTTAACATATGCGAATCAAGAAGATAGCACAGCTTCAGGACATATGCGACTTAAGAGAACGGCTTAAGAGAAAAGCGGCATAAGGAATCAGCGACTCAACACATGCGACTTAAGAAGATGGCACAGCTTCATGCGACATAAGAGACTTAAGAGACATAAGGAATCAGCGACTTATAGAAATGCGGCATAAGTGAACGGCTTAAGGAAATGCGGCATAAGTGAACGGCTTAAGGAAATGTGGCATAAGTGAACGGCTTAAGGAAATGCGGCCTACGACTTACGACTTAAGGAATGCGGCATAAGTTTGAGCGACTTAAGGCATATGTTGGTTGCGACATAAGATTGAGCGACATATGTTGGTGCGACTTAAGGCCTATGTTGGTTGCGACATAAGATTGAGTGACATATGCTGGTTGCGACTTATCATGATGCGCTGCATCAAATATACATAGATCATTCATAATATTTGATTCAATTTTCTACTCAAATAGCCAAATATCTGATCCGTATTAATCCCTTGATCCTCCAGTGCAGACCCTGATCAGGCTTCTTGTTCAAAAACCCTTGCTTCCTTTACATAGCTCTTAACGATGATAGAAAGCGCAAGTACCCAACCACAGATCTTCATCGATGTTCGTTGTCAAGAATTGAGTGGTAAATTCATTTTGGAATAGTGTAAACACCTCAAACTTCCGTGTTCAAATCTTAGATCAAAATCATGAGACAAAATGATCTACATATCTCATACGTACTTAATTATATCAAATTCCTTTTTCAAAGTTATTTATGCAAACATTGCATAAAATCCTATCCAAATGTTTTATACCTTTTCCTATATCCCAATTAACCTAAATATCTTTAAAAGCTATTCTTCATATTTAAATACTTTTTTTTAAAGTTCCACGAAAACACAGCTTTTAATAAAATAGGCTTTACTAAAATCTTCTACCAAGTTTAACTTATCAAAATCTCATTTATCGATATGTTTTCAAAATAACTTTTATTTTAAATTCAATTTCTTAAGAATTCAAATATCAATTTTATCATTTCAAAATATCACTTTATATCTTTAATTCAAACATTTTTGTAAATATATAACTTTACTTCAGAAAGAAAATTAGCAAAGAAGTAAAATTTATATAAAAAAATTTCCTAAGTCATTTAAACATGAGATAAGAGAAGCCTTAATATGGATATGCATATATATATATATATATATATATATATATATATATATATCACAATTCGAACTATTACATTTTCCAGTCAACCATACTTAAACAATAATTAGCTATTTTGCATACCCATGATAATTACGTTAACATACTCCTAATGTACTTAGGATATCCAAATTACTATTACTTCCTACCAACTTCTAACCCTACCAAAATGCATATCAAATTAATCGGATTTAGAGGTCGACAGACCATTCGAATCAAAGAACACTACCACTTCAAATTCTTCTTCTTCCTATTCATTATTTGCTTTATTTCTTTCACCTTCTTTGTTCTCAAGATTCCATCCTAAAGGATGCCAGGGTTGTCTCTAAGGAATCCAAGACTAAGCAATAGGGTTTCCTGGAATGATGCCCAGAACCTCTTCTTCTTCCTCTTTTACTGTCATTCCTTCCCAATCAATAACTAAAACATGCAACTCTCCCTCAGATATAGGAATGGCCGTCTCCTAGATAATGGGATCGTCATTATTGTCTTCTGATTCGCTGGGGAAGTCATCCATCCATGCATCATATGCTGCTGAATCTAGGCTATTCCTTTCTACCATCATATTCGGGTACTTTCCTAGAGCTTCTTTAGGTTCTAATTCTTTTGATCTCTTACCTGCATCATTTTGTCTTGTGATCCCTGACTTACTTCAACATCATCTATTTTCTGGATCAATTCTTTGTCACCGAATAATAATACTAGTTCCGAAGTCTTGGGTTCTACTAGCATCGTGGCCATGGTCACTCGTCCTCACCATAATGGGCATGTTCATCAAAATCTTCCTTTATTAGTGGCATATGGTTTTCAGGTGACTCTTTTTCTATTCTCTTGTCATCATTAGAAAGGATTATTAAGTCATCCTTTTCTCCTCAATTTGCTCTTGAGGATTCTCCTTTGGAATAATTTCGATGGTAATTGGAAGGCTTCCACAATAGACAACGAAACACTTAGAAACATATAGTAAGCTTTTTAACTATTCTAACCTAAATTATATCATATTTTAACTAGTTTCTTACTAACTTAACTTCTTAAACCATCATCTTTATGAAACAAATTATAATCAAACTATGAAATTCTAATCACAAGTGGTTCCTATACTAATTTATGTTTTAACCAAACCATGGTGATAACTGAATATCATTATCCCATAATTAACTATATCTTTTGAAAAGATGACCCTTCTTTGTTCAAAATATAATCCTACATAAAATTATTTCACTTACCAATTTTCCAAAATAAAAAACATTATTATTTCACATTAACAAATACACACTCGTATATAATGCGCTCAAACTAATTCTGAGGTGCTACTTACCCTATCTCTAATAAGTTACTCATTCTACGGCGTTACTAACCATTTCTATGATGAGACTTTACACGTATCAAGCTCAGGTGTTCGCTCAACATAAGCTCCGATACCCATTGCAATGACCCTCATTTTCCCATATTTCAAGTTGATAATGAACCACACATGTATAACCCAAATTTGAACAAAAAGGCTGAATATTAGGGGTAAAAAAGTTAAAGACATAACAGAATATCACACGAATGGAATAATATATATTATTTCAATAAACTTTACATTGGAAAAACTTATATATATATATATATATATATATATCTTAAGCTCAGCTTGGACAATTATAAATAACTGTCCTTACATGTGATGACCTGGATTTTCGTTCGGAAATCAGCACTAAATACATCACCCGTATTCGAATGCTGCAGATCTAAACGTCGAATCCGATTCGCCGGAGCTTATAACACATTAAGTACAACAACACAGCGAAAGAGAAATGAATATCATTGATTCAACAATAGATACAATGTCGGATACAATATGATACAACATATCCATAAATATCAAAGCAGAATACAACAGCGGAACAAATAGCAGTGGAAAGATAACACCAAAAGACAGAAGAGTCTCCAAAAGAATCCAGCTCCATACTGCAACTCCATCTCCAAACCAAAGATAGCTCAAACCCCCGATCACGATGTATTAAGCAAGGTCATTCATCGATACGATCACTAAGCTCCAAAGACTCCAACCCAATTCCAAACAGAAAGCTGAAGCCTACCGAATCTACATCTACTAGCCGTCTATCTGAAAATCTAACTCTAGACAGCCCGTGTGGAAAATTGTGCGCATCCAGAGTTTAGAAAGGGAACAATAAACTCCAGGTCAGTCATGGGACTGGTGTGAGCAAACAAAAATAGTTTCTCTTTATCAAAAGAAAAACAAAAGATTTTAAAAGAAATCTGCAAGGCTTTTTGGAAAATGAAACTACCACAACAATTTAAAATTTAATATTAAATGAAACGATGATTAAATGCAATAAAAGTCAAATTTAACTCGAATGACAATTTAAATATACCAAAAATCAGTCAATAAATTTAATTTAACTAACGTAAGATAGTTTAGTAGTTGTGAGTGTGTTAAAAACACTCACCTTTGAATTTAAATCGATTTAAAAATCCAATTTAGGGCCCAAATTCAAATAGTCTCAAAATTCATCCAAACAAGCATCAAAATGTCTGGAATTTCGATATGATCCTAGCGGATCAAACTGCGCGTGAATTGGAACTCGTATGTAAAAGATAGGATGATTAGAACGTTTAAAGTTTAAAGTCAAAAAGCACCATACAGAACTTGCTACGCTACCATATCTTCCTCGTTTATGCGCCTGAGACAAAGATCATCCATAGTCAAGACTTTAGCCGGCATTGGCCAAGGCACCGCCTCCAACATCCCTACATCGCCACGTCACATCCCCTCACCAGATCCGACGTCCCCAAATTCACACCACCGCTGCTGGAGGAGCTAGGATACGAAACCCTAAGCCACCAAAATCGACCAACTCCGATCGAGTTAGACCACGTGACCACCATCAAACAGCTCCTTACCACGATCTCCCCGATGGCCATAAACCAATTTCATCGATTATAGCCCAAATCAAAAATACCCAAATTGAATTTAGGGTTTCATGATAATAAGATTTGACTATGGTTTCTGGTTGACTCGAGCATCGTTTGCAGAAAAAGACACTAGATGCAGATTCATATCATTGAGATTTTCAATTTACATATTTTTTTGAATTTTTTGGAGGAGTTTGATTTTTGGATTTGAATTTGAAATTTAATTTAGGGTTTTTTTGGTTTTGGTTTGTCTGCCACTGGAAAGAGGAGATGAGAAAGAATGTACGTATAGACAAATGGAATAAGAAATAGTAAGGGTTTATAACAGGCTATTTATAGGCTGATTAGAAATAGAAATGAATGGATATGATCGATTTGTGTTTGAATGATAAATAACCCCAAAAGCCCGTTTCGTTCCCGAAACGAAAATGGGTCATCCCATATACCAAAATAGATGTTTTCAATATTTTAAACTTAATGGAGCAGGTTTCAAGTCCTATTCCATTGATTGAAGAAGTTATGTTAAAATCAGCTTATTTCAAATTTAACTAAATTGATTTCTACGTGCTTCGAGTCCGTACGATCAAACGACAAATTCGATCGCTAAGAAACTTGAAATGCTACATTAATTCACTGTTACGGATCCGATGAAATTGGTTTCGTCGAAATCCGACTTGTGGCCAAAATGGCTACTTTCACATTAATTAAATAAATCAATATTAAATTAATTAAATCACTTTTCCAATTCATATTTAATAATCAACAAATTTCATCAATTTTGATTACATGGACATTTATAATAATTTCAAATAATTTTACGGATCAATTCAGTGTTCAAATATTACATCAATTACAGTGTTCAATTTCAACTGTAATTAAATCCAATTAATGCGATTCAATTTCAATAAATTTATTAAATTCGGTTTTGATCTTGTAATTCAGTGAATTATTTCTCTACCCACATAGTTAACATTGTTATATAGTTTATTACATTAATATTTTACCATATTCATCTTACTTTTCATTAATATAAGCTGTACTTACATTTAATTGTAATAAATTCACTTATTATAATTTAAATTCCAATAGTTTGGTCAAAATTGATTCAATTCTTTTTATTTAATCAATTGTCATATTACGCATAAAATTTTCATTGGTTACATCCTATTGAATTAACATTCTACATTATCAATTTAACATACATTAACTACACTAATTAAGTGCAACTAATTAACTACACTTATAAGTTCATTATTTACAAGATAATGTTATAATTACTTACCTACACTGATTTAATTCAATTACCATTAATTATGTATTATTTCATTAATTAATTCGATATTTACATTTGTTTTCCTATATTCGTTTTGTAACCAAGTATAACCTTTAAATCATTTCAGTTGATTGGAATTTCATTCAAATAGTTAATAATTAACTTAAATTAACATTATTGCATTTCATTTTTGTTAATATTTCATTATTATATCATAAATTTTTAATTTTCCCAATATTAAATCGCAAAACCTTATTAAATTATCAATTTTTAATTATCCAAAATTATGGGTCGTTACATTCTCCCCCACTCAAACTTTTCGCCCTCGAAAAGGAAAAGAAGGAATTAAGAAATCAATATATCTTATTCAAAATATTAAATTTATAAAAAATAAATTTACAAAATGAAATAATTTAAATAAAATATATCAATTTATAACAATCAAATCCTTTTATGTTCAAGTTGATAAAAGTTTGGAAAACATTTCATAAAATTTTCTATGTCCCAAATTCATAGAAAATTTCGGTAGAGTCTCCTTTGTATGGAGAGGTCTGGGAAAATAAAGTAATAACAATAATAACAATATATATCATATATATTTCAAATAATATATCCCAACAATAGGAAAATAATATAATATCGCTATAAACCGTAATCCGAGAACGTACCTATTTGTCGGGCATACAACGCTTAATTTATGAAATCAAAAGCAGTAGCAATTGCTTCCATAACCTGTATTTCACTTATATAATCCAAAAAAGTTAATAGTTATATAAAAGTGAAATGTTTAAGTCGTTTCAATTAATAGTGACAATCAATATAACATAATAACAATCACTTGCAACCAAAAGCATATAATCATCACATGAAATCAGTGAAATCAACCATCCATTCATAACAAGCAAAACAAATGGTTTTGTTCGGGTTTAGACACTTTTAAATCGTATAGAATGACAAATAAACTATTAAGTAAACCATACACTCAACAATCTTAGATAAAACTCAACAGATTATTCATACATCTAAACAATTAGAAGTATCATATCCCAAACAACCCATAAACCAAAACAAACAGTGACTCCAAGCATTAATCAAGTTCATTCTTATTAATTTCATTTCATATTATTTACCTTTCTTTAGTTTCATTCATACAATAGCTATTTCATTCATTCACATTCATTTATTTACATGTGTTATTTACATTTTCTTACATATGTTACTCATATATAATTATTTAAACATATGTAAATCAGTTCTGAAAGTACTATATAGGTTTCTTTGTAAATGAATTCACATTCATTCATTCAGTGTTTGATTTCATTTATTTTCATTCACTACTTACAAAAATTCAGTTTTTTCATTTTCCTTTATTCACATAATGCAGATTTCTTTTTATTACTTTTCATTCGTTTCTTACAATAAGTTATTCCCATTCAACTGTTTAAAATAATCAATGAATTCATTATTTAAGTTTTTCAAATATTTTATTGTAGTTTAGTTCACGTTTATAAATTTATACTTGCTTTCCATTAGATATTAATATTCACTAATGTAGAAGTTCATACTTAAGTTTCTTTACTTTTTAATTTACCTTCATTTCCTTATATAGGGTCATTGAATATTATCATTTCATCTTTTCTGAAATTATAACTGTTTGATTTGGTATAGTATTCATTTTATTATTTACTTTAATTATAAATAGCTTCAAACACTAAATTAAGTTTATAATCATTTACTGACAATATTCACTTTTCTATTACATTTTATTTAGTAACATTTCGATTATAACTTAAGTTTATATCCATTATAAAATCAAAATTCTTATTTATAGAAGTAATTCCATTGAGCACTTTCATTACTTTAAGTTTCACTTGTATAATATTCCATCACATATTCCTATTTAACATTACAACTTTTAATATATTGGCAAGTTATATATATGTTTCTTAGAATGAAATTGAATGTTACACAAGTTTATCTCGTTAATTTTTATTAGTAAAAGGATCAATAATCATATCTACAGGATTTTCATCCTTTGGCTTACAAGTTACATGTTTCAAATTTCTTGTATATTTCATTCTTAACTTAGCAATTAATTTCTTAATTTCATTTTAGAAGTTTCGATTATCAAATATTTAAATTTTCATTTCATTATAATAAACGAAATCTCTAGTTTATAGAAATTTTAGAACTAAATGCAGGGTTCATTTTCAAATCATTTAAAATAATATATATATATATATATAAACATATCTTTCTATATATCAATCATATTTAGAAATTAAAAATTTAAGATTTATTTATAAAAAATTGAAGTAAAACTGCTATAGCAGCCTTCCCACTTTGAAACTCGAAAATGAATATCGATGATGCATGCACTCATCATCGAAATTATTTCCCAACGATAGAGAGGGAAGTACAGAACTTATTTCCTTCCAAAATTACTTTAAAACATTCCTTCAAATTGTAATGAAATATTTGTATTAGAAAAATACTTCCAAATAATATCAATATTATATTCCAAAATATTTTGAAAGAATTTTCAGAATCCCAGAACTTAAGTTCTAAATTCCAATTTATATTTATTTTGTTTGCAAATCCTATTTCTCAACAAATATTTATAAAAATTAGTTCCTAACAACAACATATTACATCCAATTGTATCATTTATAAAATCTATTATTTAATATACAAAAATATATAATAGGCAAAATTATTTCATTTACCAATATTTCAAAACCAATATTATGTCGGTGAGTCCTATCGAGTGTTTAGAAATCCCAGTCAATGCCATAACATCCCATGTATCGACCATAATTTATAAATACTAAATAGAACAAATTTGTAATGATCTAATTTTTCGACGCGCGAAAGTCGACATCAATACGTCCACTGTATCAAATTCCGAACAATCGAATTCAAAAAAACCAAACCATTAGGGTTAAAGAAGAAGAAGATAGAAGAAGAAACAGAGACAATCACAAAATCTCACATTTCACAGCGGAACATATATAATAGATAAATGAATAATCTTTGAAACAAAAACACTATATCAGTTTATACATCACATTATCAGAGTTTACAACAACACAACAGCGGAAAGAAATATTGTATACTAGTGACACGCCTCATCATCCATCTTGCCTCCAGATCTCCACAACATACTTTCCCGACTTCGCACCAGAATAATGATAACCTGACTCTAGGCTACCCGTGTGGAAAATTGTGGGCATCCAGAGTTTAGAAAGGGAACAATAAACTCTAGGTTAGTCATCGGACTGGTGTGAGATCTTAAAAATAGTTATTTTCACAAAATAAAATAAAAAGAAATCCGCTATGCTTTTGGAAAATGAAACTACCATAAGGCCTCCCGCCACACACACAATGCAAACGCAGAATTAGAGGAGATTTCTCCTTATGATAGTCAAACATGCTTGATACGCGAAATCCTTTTTAATATTATCATTAGTGCATAATGTGGAAAACATTTCGAATATTAATCTTAGCCAGCATAGACATTTCGTACTATGCCTACTACAACTACCAATTAGACGGCGGGTCACCATCGTAATAAAAGGCAGGTTATACAACTAAAACTGTATAAGGCGCGTATTGTTTCTTTGGATTTGCAACAAATGGTCAGGCTAAGGAACATCCTATGCCACATTGGGATGCCTCTGGAGGGATGCCCCGAGAACCTAACCGGATCTCTGCCAACACAAGGCCGGGTTACCTCATGCTTTAATAAAGCTGTAACTAGATTACCCTACGAGCTATACCATCCTCGGTCGTTACTGAACTTTATCCGAGGATCCTCAACCACAAAGCAACAACCACAAAATAATAAATTTGCAGCAACCACATAGGTTAAATATCTGGGCTCCATACCATGATACCACCTTTTTCTAGAAGAAAATGGACATACGCTGAGGGCGCTACCCCTAAAAAAGCCTTACCGCATCCTTCCTATTTCGACCATTCCTGGGTTGTGAGGTCTTACGAGGTCTCGTCCACAAAGCTGCACTTTTCGCAAAAGCCATGCTTCGACCAACACATGACCAGCGGCACTTTGTATGCCATATTACCAAATTGGAAGTATATCACTAGTAACCATCAACTCTGAGCTCGTATGTCTCAGAGAAGGATGTTAAGCTAAGAGAGTAAATTCTCCGCCACCAACAGAAATGTATTTGGTAGAAACCAGATTTACATCTCAAAGTGTAATGTCAGATACACATCCATACAAGTCCGTTCCGGGATCGAATGGAACCGAAGGGACTTTATAGAAGCCCTTGCAACCCGGATATTCACTAATCACGTCCGGATTCCCCATCACAAAGGGTGATCAAATCTCTATACCGGGGCTATTCGGTGTAGAGACATTCGACAGGTAATCCTTTCATTTTTGAGAATACCTGGTCTTCAACCACCATCTTAAAATGCAATCCCATTTCTTGTATCATTATTCGGAATGGGTTTTATGACACAAAGTCCTCTCCCGGCTTAACCAAATAATGAGCGCTTATTTCAAAAATAAGTGTTACATTCAGATTTCAAATAACTCATTACGAATTTCCACTTTGATCTTTTAAATAAAAGATCCATCACAAAGATTCAATGTGGTTTTCGAATATCCATTTGGAATCCGACCCTCGGTAGCATCGAAATTCGAATGCCATTTAAAGGCCAATATTGATAGTCGATTATTTAACTATCAATCAATATTCACAACAATCCCCAATTTTTAAATAATTTTTCCCCAATTATGTCTTTTCAAAATATCTTCGCAAGACATATTTCCAACACTTCAGCACTTTGAAAACAAATTTCAAATCACTTTCCTCACACGGGATAAATTTCCAAATATTTATTTGTTTCCACTGAAAATCTGCCGAGTCCGAATACTTTAAAATTTTAAAGCACTTATCCAAATATATATACTTGGAAACATTCAAAATAAAACTATTTTAAACACTTGCTTAAATATTAGTTATGAAATATTATACTAATATCTCATATAAAACTCAAGTCCAAACTAATTTTAAAATAAAATTAGTAGATAGAGTATAAATATTTAAATAACCATTTTCTAAATCAAATATCAATTTAAATTTCTAAATAATCACTTCTATAATTAATTAAATAAATCTTTACTCTAAAGATTTTCAAAATGACTTAAGAAAATAATTTCTCCAAACATTCTTTTAAAACCAACTCTAGAACTTTTAATTTATATTTGAAAGCTACTTTGAAAGCATACTCGGCTTTCCAGAGAAAATACACTTTCCATTTTAAAATGGTCCATTTAAACCAATTAATAAATCCTTCTCGATTTATTTATATTCCAAATCTGTAAATTTCTTTCCACACCTTTTAAAAATAAACTAATATTTATTTTTAAAACAAATTTTCCATTCCTTTATAAATTCCCATTGTGAATTTATACATCCATATATCCACTGATATACAATTTTCAAATCGATTTCCAAATATTCACTTTCCACACCAAATCAAATTCCAAATTGGTTTCTAAATATATTTCCAAACACCAAATCAATTTCCAAATTGATTTTCAAAAATTTATTTTCAAACACCAAATCAAATTCCAAATTGATTTCTAAAATCACTACCTTTTAAAAATAAATGCCTTTATTTCTTTCAAACTATTTAAAATCTGAAATTTAAATAAATTCTCCAACTTTGAAACAAATATTACTCGAAATCTATTTACTAATTTTTTCCCCATATTTAGGAATTAATTTGATTAGATTTCGAAATCAATCTTTTAAACTTTTAAGTTCTTTTTTTTAAATTAATCCAATTCTCTAAAATGAATTTACTTAAAGTTTTCTACTTTAATTTTCAAAAATCCAATTTTATATTTTTGGTATCCTGCGATACCAAAAATATATTCGGCTAAACCATAGCCTTCAATGATTTCAATCACATATATAATCGTACACAGATTATAAATAAATTAACACATAATATTGAAACAAATTCAAATATTTAAGGAATCCAGTTGGACCCCTCCAATCTGTTTCACTGCATCCACAGATGTTAGCACAACAATTAAATAACAATCCCACTTCGAGGTGGAATATCGCGGTATATGGGATTATATAATATCATCCGATATTATGTGACGCATAGGGTCTCATCCGCTATATAATGCGTAAAATCAATCATTCCAAATATATATATACACATTATCATAATCAGGCAATCAACCAATAACTAAAATTCTAATTATTTAAATTTGAGTGAGAAGATCTCATCTTTGACTGCGCATGCAACCCATTTCCATTCCGTCTTGTTTTCTTTACAATTTTGACCTTGTATAAACAATTACATAACTTATATTAATATTCGAAATAAATCGAACAATTCAATTTGCCATTTTATAATTTTAAAAAATTTAATTAACTAACGATTATTTAAAATAAATTTATCTAAACAAATTACCTTTAATAAATTATTTTTAGTAAATTAAAATATGTATAGTTATTCCTCAAATTGAAACTAAAAATAATTTCTCGGTTTCGAAATCTAACTTTTTTAACATTAACTTTCAATATTTAAAAAAATTCCTATGTATATATATTTAAAAATCTATCTGCATATTTATTTTCTTTATGAATTACATATATATAATTATAAAGTAACCTATATAGGTTTCCTAAAATCTATTTTATATAAACTCCGCTACCATTTTAAAATTTTCGTTTTCAAAATCTGATATATATATATATACATATATATTATATTCTTCTAGCCTACATTCATATAAAAAGAAAACTTATACTTTACTACTCATCGCAAACAACAAGCCCAGACACTTTTGCCACCCACGCATGTGGAAAAGCCTCGCCGACCAATGCGCTTCGCCCTACCTCATCACCAGACCACCGCTCCTCAACATCCTCTCGTGCATCCAGTAATCTCATCGAACCCAAATCATTGAGTCGCCTCTACAGAACACTTGTTCGAACACCTAATACCTCACTAACTTTGCCACGATGCCTTGCATGCTGAATGCTGCCGCATACAATTCTGCTAAACTCGGCATCGAGCTAGCAAATACGAAATCCTACTAACGTGCGCGACAGAGCCGCCTTCGCGATTTGCTACCTCGGCGACATCCATCGCTATTTCTAGATATGCGATCCCTTTCATAAATTCCAGTTGTCACCATGAGTTTGGGACCTACGATGCCGCGTTCCATTTCGATACGAAATCGAAATAGATTTTGTCACTTCGTTTGATTTGAAAAAAAAAGAGGTTTCGATTTGATTTGAGATATATAAAGGAATCGGCCATAGATGATTTCAAACGAGAACAAAATCAATTTGGGTTTTATTTTTATTTTATTTTTTACTGCAAGGATCAGCATTTCAAATTTGAACGAAAGGAATCGATTTTTGTTTAAACAATTTTTTTTTCCTTTAAAACGCTCGACTAAAATTTACAAAACAAAAGAGACGTGTGTTAAAAATTGAATGCCAAGTGTTTGAAACGATGAAACTGTAAAATTTGTTGATTGAATATATATATATATATATATATATATAAAATTTGGAATTCAAATTCAAATCGTCTCGATAAATGCAACTCAAAATCTCGATCTCCAATCGAGGCATGCTGCCAGGCGTTTATAATGTTATATGCCTATTCCGAACACAATGGAAAAGGTTCCGAGTCCAAAGTCAATCGTATGAAGAAGATAGCCTTTTGAACCCAGTTATTACTTTAAATTTCGATAAAAATTTCAGCGCGTTTGCTTATCATACGGCCAAACGATTACTCCAAACATTACGAAAATTAAAATCCGACAATAATACACTATTATGGATCCAATGGAACTAGTTTCGTCGAAATCCAAGACTGTGCCTTGGAAGGCTATTTTTAAATATCGATTCAAACGATATAATTTCAAAACTGAACAAAACATTTTCAAATTCAATTCCGAAGCTTCCATTATTTTCAGTATCATTAATATAGATTTACGAAGCTTCAAATCATTTTTAACAAGCTCAAAAATTAAAGATGCAACATTTCACCCAATTTCATATTATTAAATTTAATAATTAAATTGCCAAATAAAAGGTGATACTTGAAATTCAAGTTAAATTAAAAATTCAGATATTTGAAATCAATTAAATATTTCAATTTCAAATGTTGAAAATTCTAGGTCGTCGCAAAATTAACGTAATATGAAAACCTTTTATAACACTAAGAAATACGCTCTCTCATATATATACACTCAACGACTCAATCTAGGGCATTACTACTCTATCCTATATGAGTCAGACCCCACAAAGCTAAGGTTATCGCTAAACCAAAGCTCTAATACCAACTGTGACGACCCGTCTTTTTGAATAGTTTAAATCGACGAAAAACCACACACGTCGGACTCAAACCATACAAAAGGGTAGATTATTATTGGGGTAAATAAGAAAAGCAAAGAAAGAAAAAAACAAATACAGAATCTTACAGTGGAATGACAAAATATAATAATCAAATAACAGTTCATGAAGCTGTTTTTATAATTACATTTAATTATTCTTTACACACAAAAATCAGAGTTACACAAAACAGGAATACATAAATAGATAAATGCAGCGGAACAAATGATGCAGTGGAATAAATATAATAAATAGTAATAGTACAAATCTTCGTCTTCATCCTCCAGAAATAAGATCTTCAACACTAAAATGCTCAGGCTAACCTGAGCGAATTGAAAAGATAAAACATTCGAGTCAGAACTAAAATATCTTATGTAAGTTAAACCATTAGTAAATATGCGTGTGATGGTGTCATAGATGTTTACGGCGTTTGACATCTCTTATCCAGTGTCTAACATGAGTGCAGTAACTTAAGAGATGTCCGACATTATCATCTCCTAAGGATCCATTAAACTATCTACTATGTAGTACACTATGCTATTATAATAGTGTCTACAGTAAAGTATTAAAATAGCGTCAAGGCATTACCCATATCATCCTTAACACATTTTTGTATAATTGTCGTAGTATATAGATTCTGTAAACTCCACCCACAGGTGGGCTATCAGGGAGCACTCCATAGGTACGACACAAAACAAACTCATAGAAGGCGCTCTAAGGCATGTGAACACGGCACTCGAGGCAATGCCAGGGTAGATATACCAATTATGTATCCGGACTGGTGGTAACATATAGCAGCTACTACCATGCACCTCGGAACACATTCCCATAATCAAAATCAAAGGTGGCCACCAAATCAATCACAAAGCAACAGAAATGGTATCGAAGAAATTTTCCCGATCGGAGGTGCGATCTCACTTCGCCTAGCATGGCTATTATTTTACTCACATCTAAGTTGGCTCACGGGAGTGTGGGTCACGTCATACCTTATACAGAAATCGTTCGCCAAACCATTATACTTCATTTCTAGAGTCTTCACCATGTACATAGTTGTTAAAGTGGTTTCCGGTATTGGCAGAGAGTATGACAATATTTCTTTACCAACCAAATGCTTATTTCACACCAGATGTTTCTTTTACATTTCAGAAAGTCAATTTACAATTGATATCATAATATCATATTCTCGAACCATATCATTTTCAAATCACGTTCACTTTCAAAAATCACATTCACTTTGAAAATCATACTTACTCAATCGTGTCATTTCACAAAAGGTATCAATTTCAAATTCCAACTTAGGTTGTATCATCATCAAGGATTTAAGTATAAATGCTTCAACTTTACACAGTCTGAAGTTTTAGAAAATAGTTTAGATAAATAGTTTTAATAGTTAAAAGATTAAATAGGTTTTATTAGGTTTAAAATGTTTTAAATAGATTGATTATAGATTAAATTGACTTAAATTATTTAAGTAGATTTTTAAATAGATTTAATATATTTAAATTCTATTAAGTAGATTTAAAATAGATTAAATAAATTTAATTACTTTAAAATAGGTAAAAATAGATTTAATTGGGTTAAATAGGTTATGATAAATTAAATAAATAAAAATAATTTTAAATTGATAAAAATAGTTTAAATTAGTTTAAAATAGATTTCAAAGTTATATCCAAACATTTTCAGTAAATCAATTTCAAATAAATTCATTTATATTTGATACTTCAACATTGAAATCCAATTTAAATCCTTTAAACGGTTCATTCAATCAATTTCAATTTCAACATTTACACTTGTATTTTCGAAAATAATTCAGTTTACATAAATCAATTTCTATTTTAAAATACCAGTTAACTGAAGTCTAAATTTCAAAGATTCGAAAATCATTTAATTCAACCAATCCGGTGTCCATATATAATTTTCTGCTCCATGGTCAAGTGATACAGATATTTATCATTTCAATCCACAATTTACAGTTTTAAGGTTTATATATCATTCCAAACCGCAATCTCGAATTAGATTAAAAAAAATCCATAAAATCGCTTAAGTCTTTCATTTCAAACCATTACGATTTTTCCTTAATCTACAGATCATTTGAGTATATATCAGTTCAACCCATAGGGAACTTGCAATGTTATAACGATATAAAAATACAACATCTAGTCATCCAATATCAATAAATCAAACATACATCACAATCATCATCCAAATCATTTAATGAACATCAATAGTAACTGAAAATCAATACATGTATTAAATTGACAATTTAAATTTAATATTAATTTAAACGATGATTAAATGCAATAAAAGTAAAACTTAACTGGAATGACAATTTTAATATACCAAACATCAATCAGTAAATTTCTAATCACATCATAAATTTAATTTGACTAACATAAGATAGCTTAGTAATTGTGAGTAGGTTAAAATACTCACATTTGAATTTAAATAGATTTAAAAATCTAATTTAGGTCCCAAATTCAAACAGCCTCAGAATTTGTCTAAACCAGCGTCAAAATGTCCGAAATTTCGATACGATCCCAGCGGATCAAGCCACCCGTGAATTGGCCCTCGTATGTGAAAGTTATGATGATTATAACGATTAAAATTTGAATTCAAATAATAAAATAAATAAGTAAATAAAGAGCACCACAAATAAAGAGCACCACATAGAACTTTCCATGCTACCCTATCTTCCATGTTTATGCGCCTGAGGCAAAGATCACCCATAGCTGAGACTTCGACCGACGTTTGAACAGTCTACCTGCCGCCGTTGGCTATGACACCGCCTCCAAAGCCCCTGCATCGCCACGCCACACCTCCTCACCAGATCCGCCGTCCCCAATTGCATGCCGCCGCCATAGGAGGAGCTAGGGTTCGAACCCCTAAACCACCAAAATCGACCAACTCTGGCCGAGCTAGACCTCATGACCACCATCAAATGGCTCCATACCACGATCTCTCTGATACCCATAAACCAATTTCATCGACTATAGCCCAAATCAAAAATACCCAAATTGAATTTAGGGTTTCATGATAATAAGCTTTGACCATGATTTCTGGTTGACTCGAGCATCGTTTGCAGAAACAGGCACCAGATGCAGATTCGTATCGTTGAGATCTTTGATTTACATAATTTATTAGTTTTTTTTAAGGAGTTTGATTTTTGGATTTGACTGTGAAATTGAATTGAGGTTTTTTTTTTGTTTTGGTTTGTCTGTCATTGGAAAGAGGAGATGGGAAAGAAATGTACGCATAGACAAATGGAATAAGAAATAGTTAGGGTTTATAACATGCTATTTATAGGCAGACCAAAAATAGAAATGAACGGACAGGGTCGATTTGGGTTTGAACGATAAATGACCCAAAAAGCCCCTTTCGTTCCCGAAACGAAAATGGGTCATCCCATATATCAAAATAGATGTTTTCGAAATTTTTAAACTCAATGGAATAGGTTTCAAGCCCTAGATCCAACGTATGAAGAAGTTATGTTAAAATCAGCTTATTTCAAATTGATTTCAATTAAATTTAACTAAATTGATTTCTACGCGTTTCGATTCTGTATGATCAAACGACAGGTCCGATCGCTATGAAACTTAAAATCCTACAATAATTCACCATTATGGATCCGATGAAACTAGTTTCATCGAAATCCGAGTCAGCGCTCGAAATTGCTACTTTCACGTTAATTAAATAAATTAATATTAAATCAGTTAAATCACTTTTCCAATTCAAATTTAATGATCAAAAAACTTCATCAATTTTTATTACCTAGAAATTTACAATAATTTCAAATAATTTTACGTATAAATTCAATGTTTAAATATTACACTAATTACGGCATTCAATTTCAACTGCAATTAAATCCAATTAATACGATTTAATTTCAATAAATTTATTAAATTTGGTTTCGATCTTTTAATTTAGTTAATTATTTCTCTACGTACATAGTTAACCTTGTTATATATTTTATTACATTAATACTTTACCATTTTCATCTTACTTTTCATTAACGTAAGCTTTACTTACATTTAATTTTAATAAATTCACTTATTATAATTTAAATTCCAATAGTTTGGTCAAACTTGATTCCTATTAGTTTTATTCAGTCAATTGTCATATTATACATAAAATTTTCATTGGTTACATCTTATTGAATTAACATTCTACATTATCAATTTAACCTACATTAACCACAGTAATTAAGTGAATTAATTGCAATTGATTTTCAATTTTAATTTAATAGACCAAATAAATATGTAACATATAATAATTGTTACCATTAACTTTTATTCACACTTATAAGTTCATTATTTACAAGCAAATGTTACAATTACTTACCTACACTAATTTAATTCAATTAACATTAATTATATATTACTTCATTAATTAATTTGATATTTACATTAGTTTTCCTATATTCACTTTATAACCAAGTATTACCTTTAAATCATTTCAATTGATTGAAATTTCATTCAAATTGTTAATAATTAACTTAAATTAACATTATTACATTTCGTTTTAGTTAATATTTCATTAGTGTATCACAAATTTTAATTTTTCTCAATATTAAATAGCAGAATCTTACAAAATTTTCAATTTTTAATTACCAAAAATTATGGATCGTTACATATATGTAGCCATGCCTCATATTTAGTGGAATGAAGTAGCCAAAAAAAGAAAGAAAGATTGAATGATAAACTATATTTATTGAATAATGTAGTTGATTTTGTTGTCATTCAGTCTACCATTGTTTTTGGAATTAATACTTCCTTAATTATTTGACTTAATTGTAGCTAGACATTGGAACTTTTGTTGCACTAACTGCATCAGATTATACTCGAAGCATACAAAATTTCAGTTGGTAGTTTCTACCCACGTTTTAACACTAACTTGCAGCAGACACTAGGATTGACATGGAAAGCTCATATAAAAGTTAAAACGGTACATTCATTGAAGCTAAAGGGGTTCATGATTCGAAGTTAACTCCACGATAATAATAGAGAATGATAGACGAGTAAAAATTATAGCCAAGTTGAACGAGTAAGGAAGCATTGCTACATTCATCATTAGTTTGTCTTTGCCCGACATGAACACTGACAGAAACAAGAAGGTAAACATTAATATGTTGGATTCCAATACCATGGATGCATTTAGGCGACATGAGGTTGTCATTATCTTTGGTGCATGGACTTTAGTGATGTATAGGTAGAGCAACATGGATGCAACAACTTATACTGTCAGTAAACTATGATAACACTATTATAAAATATATATTAAAGTCTGTGGTATTTTTAAAAGAAAATTAAACAATGTGCATCCATGTATATTTTATAGTAACAATGAATTCTCAATAACTTTGATCAAATGTAATTTAGTATAGTTTTCACACATATTCGAAAAGCATCCAAATTGTTAATGTTGTGGCCTACCTCGAAAATATATGGATGGTTTTACTTTTTTTCCATTGTGTTTGTTAACTATTTCAATCAAATACATTCATGTGTAAGCCCATTCTATCCAAAATCAATATTTGTTTTGCAACAGAAGGAATATGCTCATGTTTTCCGTAGCACATATGAAGCTTACATGGTAGCACTTGGCATTCATAGGCATATATGTTGTTTTTTGAAATGTGGGTATTGTACGACAACACCGAGGAGTTGATTTTTATTTCAATTTTATTTGTTCATCTTTTGTTCAATTTTTTTGAGTACTGATGAACTAATTAAAGGCAGGAAAGCTTTGTTTTGAGCTTGATTTTTAGCATTTATTTTGAAAAAAATTATGGTAATAGCTCTATTGTCAGGGATTAGATTTTCTTTACTGCCATTAATAATTGTAGATGTATTTCAATTTTTATTTGTTTCCTTATTGATCTTAGATGTTTTCATTCTTGTTGAGTTTATTGTACTTTTGATATTCCTTATAATTAGTTAACTTCTAGCCGTTATAAATTTGCATTGCGGCTAAATATTTCAGTCAATTATTAATTTAAACAAGTACAAAGATGCAACAACGAGTGAAATATCATTTGACTACTAATTGCTTTTTGATTCATGTTACAAATAGATTACATTTTATTTTTGAAATTTTAAATGAAACCATGTGCGAAGCACGGTTTCGCACTAGTGACTATAATACATATACAATTAATAGCTTCTTGAGAAGTAATCTAATTATGTGTTCTCAAACACTATTTGCAATTGGCACATAATACTTTGCAGGTCCACGTATACTTTGGTTTATAGTTTTACTAAAATTTCATAAAAAAGCTCTTTTCTTTTTTACTACTTAACTTTCGCTACTTACGAATGTTTCAAAAGTTCAAATATGTTTTTGTATGTTATATTCTAATGTTTAAATATAATCATCCTTGTTTTATTTTATAAAAAAAGAATATTTTTCATGTAAATTTTGAAACAAATATTTATCTTACAAAATGTATGTTCAAATTATAAGCTAAAAATTGTAGAAACAATACAAAATGTAACGCCAAGTCTTATACCATAATGTTCTTGTTCTTATCTATCACATATAAATATAGAATAACAATCCTTGCTCAATTAGTAAATTAAAGAAAATATTGAAACTAAAATCATCATGTTAGTGATGCTTCAAGTCCCTTGCTCATACTCACTCTCTTTATTTTATAAAGAAAAATAAAATAACCTTTAACTTTTAACATCAAAAATTATAACTTGGCTCTCAAATTATTTTTAACTATTATATAATTACCTATGTATATGCACCCAATCTTCATCCATAACTAAATAATATGTAAGCAAGAAAATTTCTAAATTTGAAATAATAATCAATTATTGAATAAACATGAAATAACTATTTGAATAAAATATTAATACTTACATTAAATTTTATAAGTTTAATACATTGCACAAGATAGGGTTGAGTACTCCTAAACTTTAATACACTGCATATTTATCATTCCTAATTGTAACTTTATGCACATGACTCTCAAATAAGAATTTTGGTTAATGAATTCACAATTATCCATAAGAAATAACTTAGTAAACAGATCTTCTATATTTAAACAACTTTAAGTTTAAACAGCTTGACCTAGCATTACCTTTAAACGATTGCTAATGAGTTCAAGGAACCTGGTTTTATGATGATCAAAACTTCAAGCCCAAACCAAGTTCTCGAGAATGAAGGGATTGCGATCGATAGGGTAATAAAGTTGCATGAGGGATAGCCTAATGTAGGGGGTGTGGTGTCGGTGTGAGAAGAAACAATTAATCAAACAATAATTAAAATTAACTAAACTTTAAAATGTAATCAAAACTAAAAACAAAACAAAATTAATTTTAACTAAATTTCGAGGTTAAATTAACTAAACTTTGAATTAAATTAAAAATTAAAGTTAAAGACTAAATTAATTACTTTTAATCAATAACATAAACTTAACCTGGTTTAAAAGTTTAAATTAAACTACCTTTGACTTAACTCAAGGTTAACTTAATTTTAATAGCTAAACATTAAATACTTGTTAAATAGTAATTACTTTTAAAATACTAATTTAAATCAAAATAAAATTGAAATTGATGAAACTATAAACTAAAATCAAAATTGGCTAAACTTTAAAATCAATTGCAAATTAATTAAGCTTAAAATTACCTTTAAACAAAAACTAAATTACAATTAATTAACTTTAAATTAGAAATAAAATTGAAATTAACTTAATTTAAATTGAAATTAACTTAATTTAAATTGAAATTAACTTAATTTAAATTGAAATTAAAATTAAAATCGAAATTAATCTAACATTAACTAAAGTATTAGTTAAAATTAGCTATACTTTGTATTAAAGTTAAAATTAAACCGATTACTTTAACTCGCAAACCTACATTCAAAATTTTAAATTTAACTTAATTTTCGTTTATATTAAATTTAAAATAATTTATTTTAAAATTTGAATAATAATATATTTTAATCGCCAATTACTATTAGAATACTAACTAAAATTTAAACCTAATCAACAAAAAATTAAAATTAAATTTAATTAACCTATAAATTCAAATGCAAGTCAACTAAACTAAAAATTAATATTAAATTAATGTTAACTAAACTCCAAATTAGAATTAATTATACTTTAAAAATATAAACTAAATTATAACTTGCCGAAATTTAAAATGCAGCTAAAAGTAGGAAAATTAAAATCAAAATTAATTTACTATCAATAGAATTCCAACGAAAAATTAGCTGCATTTTATATTAAATTTAAAATTAAAGTTGAAATTAAACGAGAAAATTTTAATAACTTTCTTAAATTTGGCATAATTTTAAATTTTAAATTTAACTTTAATTAGCTTAAGTTAAATTTAACTTTTAAACACTAGTTACTTTAAACACTAATTACTTTTTGAGTACTAAATTAATTAAAATAAAGTTTTAAATTTATGAAAATTTGAATTGAAATAAAAATTATCTACCATTTTTTACCATGAAAATCTAAATTTATATTTGCCATCCACTTTATACTATTTAAAATTTAGTAACTATTTGCATAGGAGAAGTTAGCTTTAGAGTAGAGAAGGCTTGACCGGAGACAATGGACGAAGCTGCTGAGATTGAATCTGGATTAGGACTATCACAATAACGACGATGTCTCTTCTACTTTCTTGGCTTGAAGAAAAACACGACGAGGGTGACTAAAAGGTGGGTGAAGGAGACAAAATGGACTCCGAGGGGGTCAAATTACGAGACAAAGTTGGAAAAGGGAAGAGTCGATTTACATGCGGAAGCCATATTTTTAGTTCAATATATTACCTAAAATTAACCAACCTTTAAATTCTAATGCAAATTAACTAAAATAAAATTAAAATTTAATTAACATTAAGTGAACTTGAAATTGATATTAAATTACAATTAGTTAAGCTTTAAATTTGAACTAAAATCTAAATTAACTAAAATTTAATATTTTAATTAACACTAAAATTAAAAATTAAATTACCACTAACCAAAGATTAAATAAAATTAACTATGCTATAAACCAATTTTAGAATTAAAGTTATAATTATGGTTGTTACTTCTTTTGTTGGAATTCATGATGAATTTTCTACTGAACATAAAAAGTAACGACACATTTTCATAATCGTTTTGATTAACCATTAATTATGTACATACAGATAATTTGAAAGTAAACCAAAATTCAAAATAAAAGATTCAAAATATTAGATGTATAATTGCAAATTTTCAACCATCAACCATAAATGGCAAAAAACATATTTGACTAGTTCACCTTAAAATTTTAAAGTAATTTTTGGCATAATAGAATACTGTCAATGTTTTGAGATATATATTGATGGTATTAGCATAATTCCAGTAGAACATTAATGCAAGAAATAAACTAACTTTTGGCAACTACTTGGCATAATTGTAATATATGGTTTAATATAATCATGTCAAGAACAAGTAAATACTACAAACTGGAAATCATGTTAAACACAAAGCTAACTTAATTATTCCAATCTGGACAATATAAGTGCCTATAGTTTAATGAATCTATTTTTAAACTTAGTACTTAGACGGTGGCACATAGTTGTACTACAAGTCTTAGGTGGCATATAATATACCCTAAATTGATATATTCCCAATGGTTTGAATCAGTCCTATACTGGATTCGGACCTCTAACTTCCTGGACTAAAGGCTAAGCGCTTAACCATGGGACAGTGTTGTTGGACCCACTTAATGAATATTTACTACAATTCAATTTGTATTTAAGCATGCTTAGTTGAAATTCTTATGTTTCATTAAACAACCCTCATTTTAACACCATAACACATGGCTAGAAAAAAATGTTGGTTCACCCTTAAATATTAATAATCATAAACAAGCAATCTAATTTAAACATTTCAACTTCTTAAGCCTTTGAAAATACTAAGGTTAACATTATAAAAGAATGTTCAAGCTTTGAAACTAACATTATAGCTAGTGTCACCATATGGATTGCTAAAGTCAAGATTTTGTCTTTGGTTTACTTTTATTAAAATGTTGTTTTTAATAGGAATGTTTCCTTTGGATGAATATAGTGTTACTTATATTTGTCCCTTTTTATGAAAGATTTAATTCAATTGTATTGGTAATAGAAGATGTAAAACAAAAATATTACCCTCCGACTTTAGGTATAATTCCAATGCATACATAAAGAGTCATCACAACAAAAAGCACAAATGAACATAATAAAAATGATTCCTAAAAAGCAGTAGGGAAATAAAGGATGTGGAAGGTTAAAAGTAATATTCTTTGCCAATAAAATATAGATGAGAAAAAAGAAAAGAAAAAAAGCAACTAGCAACTAACTATCATTTGCTATGATTGAAAAATATGCTACTTATTGTATACCTTTGAGGGGTGTTGTCGTTCCTAAGTGGGTTTCGTATTCAATCTAGGCTAATTTTTCAAACATGGCTATCAACTAACAAACATAAACAAGCCAATCATTGATCGATATACTGATACAGTTTTCTTTTGGTGAATCCTAGACGTATCAAATTGCTTACCATATCAAATCTAAATTTTATAAAAGATTAGTAAACATTTATTTAATTTCTAACATATTGTAAAATTTTAACAATTAATTAAAATATATATAGGAACAAGAGCACTTTGGTTGTCTTTAATTTGGGTCTCCTTGAGGTTAGTAGTGTCATTGGGATTAGATTACAATGCACGTGGCTAAAGTGACATGACGTGGTCGAGGTTGATGGACGATACAATAACAATTTGATTGGAGACGGTAGTAATTTTCAAACGGAATGGATAATAGATTGAATGAAAATCTTAAACTGGAAAATATGTGATGGAGACCAATTAAATAAGTAGGGGAATGTTTAGGAAGTGGTTCAACAAAACTATTTAATAAGTTTAATTTGAAACACGAAAGTGACATATTGTATTGAAATGCTGTGAGTAATGATGTTAAAAATCATTTTTTCTTATAGTTCTCGCATGGCAGAACATGTATGGACCCCATTCAAAATAGGGATGTTTTTCAAAATTCTTTAAAAGACAAGCACCATTTTCCCAGTGGTTAAGTGATTCGACTTTAGTGCAAGAGAACACAAGTTCGCAAGTGATTCGAACATATATTTACATGTGACGTGTGTTAGTTGTACCAGTGACATGTTGTATCTAACTACCATTTCAAAAAAAAAACCCTTCAAAAGTTTCAAAATTGACATCCTCCCCTATCAAAAAAGGTTTCACTAAAAACCGATGTCATTTTTTCCATCAAAAATATGCATTAAAAACACAATCATCACTACAAATACTTACTTTACAAATATGTGCATTTTAAAAAACTTATATTTGCATTTTAATAGCATATGTCTTCAACTCTAAATACACAATATTTATACTTCAAAGTACACATTTTTGTCGAAAAAATCAATAAGATTTTTTGGTGAAACTTGTTTTTGAGAAGGGTTTCTTAGATATTAACTTTGTAAATATAGGGAAGATCCTAATTTGCATTTTGTAATATTCATAATCATTCATACATATGGGTATGAGCCCGTAAAGCATACAACTGAAAGGAAAAACCTTAGGCCTTAACATATTGATAACTGGTTATGTCCATTTGATCCGAGTGTAAAATTTAAGCTAAAGTTTATAAAAGTTATATATTTATTATCGTGGATAATTAAATCCAAGACTTAAATATAGTTACTAACTATGTACTACTTAAGAGTTCTAGTACAACTATCTGCTACCATCTAAGTACCCAATTTCAAATTTTTTATCAAAGTTGTAAGGAGATAAAGCCTTATCAATTTCTCTTGCCAGAATGATCAACAAAAAATATCTACTGTAATTAGCTCAAATAAAATTTGAAAAAAAATCCAAGAGAAGGTGACAAAGGGTTACAAAACTTTAATGACTTAGAGTCAAATTGTTACATATTAGGGAAGAAATTATTTAAATCCTCAATCCAATCAAACATGTATTAATTTTAAGAACTCTAACATTAGTTCATCAATCATAAACCAAAGTAACTTATTAGTCAATGCATAAAATAATACCATTATATATCCAAATATTAACCATTGAAATGAAATCTTGTTCATATGTTCATTGCTTGTCTTTTTAAACTATTGTCCAACCTTTTCTAAAGCACTCCAACAATGATATAAATTATAGAGAAGATAAAAACATTACGCTCTTGTAAATCACGTTTAATTATTAGGATGCAATTTTGTTAAGGTATTAGTCATTTCCATAAGATCCATATCCATCTTTTTTTGCCAAAACTTGAGATTTCATTATATCGTTTCAGTTGCATCTCAGGAGCATTTCTTGTAATGAATCCATTCAAATTTTCCCCATAATTAACTTGGAGCCATGGAGCATTATAGAACTCATGCATTTTTTTAGGTTAAAGAATATTGGCTTATGAGATTGATGATTGAGTTGCTTTTTCCTCGGGCAAGCTATTGATATAATTTTTTAAAAGAGTCTATGAACTAGAGCATCTTGAAGCTCCATAGTGCTTTCCATGAATCTTTCTTCATTTAGTTGTATTCCAGTGGTTTTTGATCGAACGATCGGTTCGTCCTGGTAGTATTTTTGCAATTTTTGACCACTTCTTTCCCATTTCCATATGCACTTTGATAAAAATTCTATCTTTGTATTCACTCCAACCATCCTTCTTTATATTTGGCCCTAAATGATTGATCCATCTTTCCTTGCATTGTTTTGCAATTTTTCCTTTGAAAAATTGTTCTATGTAAGACCATTTTCGATACCCATGCCGCTCCACTAACCTTATTAATAGTTTATCTTCTTCAGGAGTCACACCTCTCTCACAAAGTGTGATTTCATTTTGTTTCTACCATCAACTTTTCTACCTACAAAACATCTGATATTTGGGTTAACTTTTTGTTTACATAACATTCAATTACAAGTTGAAAGCTTGCTGTAATCAGAAATTTTGCTTGTAAAGCTAGTTAAAGATGGAAAAATGCCATTTAGAGGCAATAAGGAAGAAATCTCTAAAATATTTTGTGCAGTCTCTGAAGCATGAAACTGGTTAGCATTATTGTCACTATCAAAAACTGAAAATTTGGTAGCACTTGACTGTAATATATTTCCATTGCTGTTAATGGTTTCAGGTTGAAGGATGATATCATCCTGGCTTAGAAGCTGGTAAGTAATTCTGGGTAGGTGTTGACCTTCACAATTTTTGAATTGGTTCTAAAGATCTTGAAATACAATAGAATCATCATCAAATTGAAATAGTGATGAGTCAAAATCTATATCTATTTTCAATTTTGAACGACAATGAATTTTTGGAAAAAGGAGTCGTTCATTGCTTAATATAACAGGTGTATAACATAAAATTAATGCAATTTATATTGTAGTATTAATGAAAATTAATTTAATATTGGTTGAAGAGAATGAATAAATTATTTACAACTTAGAATACTGATCAAAAAGAGTAAATGAAAAACTTTCTTTATAAAAACACTTTGTAACATACATTAACTAAATAGCTTGTTAGGAGTATTAATGTAAGCTTCAACTCTCCATTGAATGTTGACAACCATTCCTTGTATAAAATTAGTTCAAACTTTCATTAAGAAATACTTTATAACACGCATTTAGTAGAGAATAAATGAAACAAAATCAATTGTATTTATACCATCGTCGAATAGCTATAGAACCATCGGAACAAACACTTTAGTTAATCGAAGTATTTACTAGTTTGTTTTTAAAGTAATTAAATTATCTTAAGAATACTTTATGACATGTATTTTGCAGACAATAAATTGAAAAAAATTTAAGTGTGATATATATTGTCATAAAATGACCACAGAACTATCAATACAAACACACTAACCAATCAAAATAAACAATTCATTTACAGAACATTAGTTTTAATTAAAATTAGATATGGAACTCCTAAAGTTGAATTTAAGAATGATGCTTTCACTTACCATAAGCAAGGTTGATGAGAAAACTATTTCATCTTTAATACAAATGAAAAGGATCTTTAATACAATTGAAACGATGCCTCTTAGCACTACAATTTCAGAGAGAAATTCAGAATTAGACATATATTTCTCCATGACAAATATTGTTCTGTTTTTATATTAATCTTCTAATAAAAAAGCCTATCCTTTTCTTTAAATACTCTTTCCTCTCCTCCAATAACTTTTCATAATCTTTCTCAAATAAATCAACTTCCCACTGCCATTAAAATTTCAAACTTCATTGTAGGGGATTAATGCTTTAAATCTTTCATATACATTATATACTCTTATTTTCTTCAACTTTCAATATTTTTTAAATGGTATTTATGTACAACAAATCATTGGGACAACATAATGTCAATAAACGTTCGAAAGCAAGTTTCGAAAATGTGATCTCTTGCACCAAAGCCGAATCAATTAACCACATGGGCAATGGTGCTTGTTAATGAATAATACATTTTTTTTGACAAGCACCATTGCCCAAGTGGTTAATTGATTCGGCTTTGGTGCAAGAGGTCACAAGTTCGAAACTTGCTTTCGAACGTTCAATGACATGGGATATGTTGTCCCAATGATTTGTTGTATATAAAGTATCATTTCAAAAAAAAAACTTTCAATATTTTTTACATGGTCATTCTACACTTTAATTTACAAATAGAAAACATACATTGAAAATCATTGATTTTTTATACTTGATTACTATTGTAAAGCTATTAACACCTAACCATGAGCATGCTCCAACGGTTTTATGTATTATTTACTATAATCTTTATTTCAAATTAAAGAATTTTTGTTTAAGATATGCTTTTTCGAATTGGTCCATTATTTTGAAAAAATTATTGTTATAAATCATTTTTATAATTATAATATCATTATAGGATTTTGAGCTAAATTTATGTTCAATTTGAATTAATTTTTTGTTTAGAGTATGATTAATTAGAGTAGTCATAATATGTAATATTTGTTGAATCATGGTTTTGATTCATGACGAAGAACTTCAACGACTATTGATGAGCATAGATTACAAGATGGTGTAACGTGGCGACAAAAAGAGAATGGAACTACAAACAAGACAAGATTTCAATTCAGAATATAGTATGTATATTTATCACGATTTTTGAGTCTTAGTTATGTGAGAATATTGTTAAATCCATTCCTCAAATAGTCATACACACATGGTTTTAAATTCAAATATTTAATTTTTAGTGTGATCTGTGCAATATAGCACAGGTCGGTCGACTGACTCAGGTCAGCCAGCCGACTGAACTATGCCAGTGCACAGATATTAGCACAAACATACAAACTTTCGAAATTCAGTCGACTGGCACTTCTGAGTCAGTTGACTGAATGAAAAATAACGGCTATTTGACTGAAAAGACACGATCATTCCCGAAGGGTTTTCAATCCAATTTCAAGAGGAATGGATGCAACTTCTGATTGAGATCCTTCATGAATAAACATGTTTTGATTCATTATATATATCCTCTATATAAACATGTTTTGATTCATGATAAAAAATGACTTCTTGCTTTATTCTCTAAATCTATTCTTGCTCTATATTCTTTTGCAATTCAAAGAAATCACAAACTCTATATCACTTGAATCATCGTGTTAATCTATACATACTTCGACTTAAGTGATCATCTTCCTTTCAATCAATGCACACACAAATACTCTTAAGGATTTGATTATAGGAAGGGTGTACTTCCATGACATATCTATGTTATCAAGAACATACTAGTCAATAAAGTTTTCTGTATCAAGTAGAAGTCCTGTTTGGTTTCTTAGGCAGAAAGTCATCTTCTGCTGCTGAAGTGGAAAAATCATGTTCGGCAGTTTAGGTGTTGTTTTACCTATTCCCCCGGGTTAAGTGAGGGTTATTTTTTGTGAAATTCCAGAAGGAATCTGGGACTGGATGTAGGACGGAGCTCCGAACCAGTATAAAAATCTCTAGTGTCATCTTTATTATACTGCTTTTTATATTCCGCACAATTTGCTATACAGTTATCATCACTACACTCTGTAGTATCATATATTCATATTACACGATCCATAGCACACTTTCATTTTGTATCAAAGCATTAGGTCATCCTATAACCATCATACAGTTATTTGATATCTTAGTAATATGGATAGTAACACTAACACCATCTTTATAAAAGGTCAATCCACTGCACGACCTCCATTTTTTAATGGCATGAATTATAACTATTAGGCTACACGAGAGTGTGTGTGTATGCAAGCAAATAGTTTTGATTCATTGAACATCACACAATCATAGTATCACATACCCACAACTGAATATTCAATATTCAATGTGGTCAAACACACAAAAACAAGATGCTGCTTCAAATGCCAAAGCCATGAACATGTTATTTTGTGCTTTAGATAAAATGAGTTTAATCGTTTTATTATATGCAATGCTGCCTACAAAATATAGAGAACACTAAAAGTCACTCATGAAGGTACTAACAAAGTTAAACAAAATAAAGTATCTATGCTTAAGAATCAATTTAAAAATTTAGGATGCAGCAAGATGAATCTATAAATGATATGTACTGCAGACTTCAAGATATTCATCATTCTTTATTAGGATTAGGAGAAATATATTCTGACTTTGATATTGTTCCAAAAATCCTTATCTCTTTAATGGATGAATGGGAAAGAAAAGTCTTAGCTATTGAAGAAGCTAATGATCTTTCTACCATAAAACTAGAAGAGTTAATAGGAAATCTAATGTCCTATGTAGTAAATTTGCCGGCTAAAAGAGTACAAGCACAAGACAACAAGAACATAGCTTTTCATGCTGAAGAAGAAGATTCAGATTCAGATGAGAAGACCTAGCATTTATTGCCAAAAACTTTTAAAACTTTTTTAAATATAGAAAAAGGAACAACAGTAATGGAAAATGAAGCTTCAACAATAATTCCAACAAAACATCAACCTCAGCAATAGAATGTTTCAACTGCCACAAAAAGGGACATATAAAAAAGATTGTCCAGAACAAAAGAAAGCATACAACAACAAAAATGAAAAGGACAAGTTTGAGAGAAAAGCTTTTTCAGTAACATGGGATGACTCAGCTTCTTTATCTTCTGAAAGTGAGAGCGACGGTGATAATGAACAAGCAAACATATGCTTCATGGAAAAAGATAATGAGATTAGTGATCTAACTCTTTATGATATGATAGAAATAAATTCATAACTTCTAGACACTTTAAAAAATTTCAAAAGAAAATATAAGGAAGCTTTGGAAAATCAGAAGAAAGCAGAATTCGAAGGAGATATGCTTAAAGACGAGAAGAAAATATTAGACGAGAACTTGAGAAAATTTAAGATTCACTCTTTGACAATTCTCAACTCGCTCTATTAAGTCATGAAATAGAAGCTCAAAAAGAAAAGAATAATGCTCTAGCTTCTGAGAATCATGAGTTAAAAACAAAAATTAAAATTGTTGAGTTAGTAAACACTGGCCTGAAAACTAGGCTTGATGACATTACTAAAAATATTTTCAATTTTCATAAAGGGAGAGAAAATTTATCCAGGATTATTGAAAATTCTCAACCTGCTTCAAATAAGAAGGGATTAGGTTATTTTAAGAAATCAAAAGCTCCATCTAAAAATGTAAATAAAAGGAGAAACAATTCAAAACCTAATAATGCAAAAGAACTTTTAAATGGGAAGTCCAATCTGAAAACTATAAAAATATGGATTCCTAAAATAAACAATAGTTTGATTAAGAAGAAATATATAAATTCATTTTTTGAATTTGTGCATAAAATAAGAATTATATTTTCAAAAGGGATACTAAACCCTCTTGGGTTTGGTTTCCTAAGACCTAACTCTTAGGACCCTCTTAAAAAGTGGGTACCAATAATATTCTTTATTTTCTTGCAGATTCCACTTAGAAGAAAGGAAAATGGATACTCGAAAGTGGTTGCTCAAAACATATGACCGGTGATAAAAATTATGCTATTAAACATTACTTGCTCAGATGAAGGCTCTATCACTTTTGGGGACAATTCAAAAGGATATATCATCAGAACGGATGATGCTAGCAATGTCGATACATCCAATTTACCTCTTATTTCCAATGTTTTGTTAGTTAAAAATTTGAAATACAATTTACTTAGTATCAGCCAATTGTGTGATAAAGGATTCAAAATAACTTTTTTTGAAAATAAGTGTAGCATTTTTGATCAAAATAATAATCTTATTTTTGAAGGTTTTAGAGATAAAAATATTTATGTTTTGAATATGAATGTAAATTATAATTCAAATATGTGCTTATTAGCCAAACAAAATGATCCTTGGTTATGACACAAAAGATTTTGTCATACAAATTTTAGAGCCATAGCAAAATTATCTACAAATGATTTAGTAAAAGGTCTACCAAAAATGAATTTTGAAGTAGACCATATTTGTGATGCATGTTGGTTAGGAAAATTAACTAAGACATTTTAAATCAAAAATGGTTATTTCAACAATGCATCCACTTGTATTACTGCACATGGATCTATTTGGACCAACACAAGTGCAATCCATAAATCATAGTAAATTTGTGTTTGTAATTGTTGATGACTTTTCTAGATTTACTTGGACAATTTTTATGAAAAACATAAGTGATACCTTTGATCATTTCAAATATTTTGTTAAAATAATTCAAAATTTTAAAGGTTTAAAAATTAAAAATATTAGGAGTGGTCATGGAGGTGAAATCCAAAATGAAGTTTTTGAACATTTTTGTAAGAAGAAAGGAATAATCCATAATTTTTCGTTTCCAAGAACTCCTCAACAAAATGGAGTAGTATAATGGAAAAATAGAACCTTATAAAAATTTGCAAGGACTTTGTTAAATGGAAGCACATTGCCAAAACACTTCTAGGCAGAAGCTATTGCTACCGCCTGTTATGTCTTGAATCGTGTTTCTATTCGACCACTAACTAAGAATACCCTTTATGAATTATTTAATGAAAGAAAACCAAACATTTCATATTTTAAAGTTTTTGGTTCAAAATATTTTATTTTAAATACAAAAGACCAGCTTAGCAAATTTGATCCAAAATTCGATGAAAGAATTTTTGTAGGATATTCGGAACGAAGCAAAGCTTGTTGAATTTTTAACAATAGAGCTAATATCATCGAGGAAACACTTCTTGTATCGTTCGATGAAAATTTAAAACAAATTCCAAGTATTAAAGATGATGAAGAAAATATCACAAATACGGAGCCTATAATTTTTCGAAATATTGAAAACACTTTTCATAATAATAATGAATTAAAATATCCTCCTAGGATATTAAGAAATCACCCCATAGAAAATGTAATAGGAGAAACTAATTCAAATATAAGAACTAGAAATCAATTAAATCAAATGGGCCATGTAGCTTTCCTTTCTAATATAGAACCTAAAAATATAAAGGAAGCCTCAACTGATGGGTTATTGGATTGTCGCTATGCATGAAGAACTAAACCAATTGGAAAGAAATGACGTTTGGGTTTTAGTTCCAAGGCCTAGTGACAAATCAGTCATTGGTACAAAATGGATTTTCAGAAATAAAGCAGAAGAACAAGGTAATATAACTAGCAATAAGCTAGATTAGCAGCACAGGGATATAATCAGGAAGAAGGGATTTGCTACGAAGAAACGTTCGCTACAGTCGATAGACTAGAAGCAATACGAATCCTACTGGCCAATGCATGTTTTCATAATTTTAAATTATATCAAATGGATGTAAAAAGTGTTTTTCTATATGGTTTTATAAAGAAAATGTTTATGTTGAATAACTACCTTTATTTATTCATGAACAATTTCCAGATCATGTCTATAAATTAAAGAAAGCTTTGTATGGTCTTAAACAAGCACCACATGCCTGGTACGATCGTCTCAAAGATATCTAATAAATTTTGGTTTTGAAATTAGAAAGGTTGATCAAACTCTTTTTATTAAAAGAAATAAACAACATATTTTAATTGTTCAAATTTATGTTGATGATATCATTTTTGGTTCCACAAATGAAAAATTATGTCAGGAATTTTCAAAAATAATGACCAAAGAATTTGAAATGTCACATATGGGTGAGTTCAATTATTTTCTTGGTTTACAAGTTAAACAATTGAAAAATGGTATTTCTATAAATCAAGAAAAATACTGTAACAATTTAATAACACGTTTTGGTATGGAAAATACTTCTACCAAACCTACTCCTATGAGTACATCTATACATCTTGATAAAGATGAAAATGGTAAGAGTGTTGACCAAAAATTGTATCGAAGTATGATTGGATCGTTACTTTATTTAACAGCTAGCATACCTGACATAATGATGAGTGTTTGCTTGTATGCACGATTTAAAGCAGATCCTAAAGAATCACATATGCAAGCTGTGAAACGCATACTACGGTATCTTATTAAAACCAAGGACTTTGGACTATTTTATCCGAAAGAATGTCCTTTTGAACTAGTATCATATAGTGATGCCGACTTCGGAGACGGATAGAAAAAGTACAAGTGGAACTTGTCACTTTATTGGACAATCCCTTGTATCTTGGTTTAGCAAGAAACAAAATTGCGTCTCACTTTCGACATGTGAAGCAAAATATATATCTGCAGCTTTGGCATGTGCTCAAGTCATCTATATGCAACAAACACTTCAAGATTTTGGTTTTAATATAAATAAATCAACAATTTATTATGATAACTCAAGTGCTATTAACTTATCTAAAAATCCAATAATCATTCACGAACAAAACATATTGACATTCGTCATCACTTTTGTCATGATTGTATTGAAACAGATTTAATAAATCTCGAATTTGTATCCTCTATAAATCTATTGCTCGATATATTTACAAAACCTTTAATAGAAAATGTTTTTATAAATTAAGACGAGAACTTCGTATCCTCTCATCTAAAGATTTATAATTTTTTACTCGATTTTTCATAGATTTTATGACCAAAAGTTTATAAAGCTTAAATAAATATTTTGGTTTTACCTGAAATTACCCGAGCCTCCTATTTAATCTAATTTTTTATCCACCAAAAATTCTTTTATTTATTTATGGTAGAAATTTCTTGAAATTTTATGTCCACTCTTTGTTTAGTCTATCTCTACCTATAAATTTATCAAGTTTTCCTCATTCCCTTCACAGCTTGAAATCTATATATACACCAACTCCAAACTACTCTAAAAACTTCTACTTTCTCAGCAATGTCATCAAACTCTTTGAACACAAATAGCTCGGACTCAATAATCTCCTATATTTCTATCACTTTCGATTCTCCAAATACACCTTCACTTCAAACTCCAACTCCCATTCATGAACAGGTTCCCAATATTAGAGATCACAACCATCATATCGGTTATACACCTCCATCGAAGAAACGAAACATTCATGACTTTTTGGCTCACCCTCCACTAAAAAAAAGGTGGATGGAATTCATCACTATCACCAACAATCTATGGATCTTTAAACAGAAATGTGGTATAAACAGAAAATGAACTCCCGACGGCTATCTTTTCTAAAGCAGGTAGCTCTAAAAATTCGTGGCTCCACCTCTTCTAGTGTTCAAGAACCTATTCGAGCTTGAAATCCTTGGTCTCCTAGCCCACAACGACCACTCGTATCACCGAACTCATGGAATGTAGCAAGGATGGTCACCAATTCACAATGAGGCACCAACTAAGAAAAATGAGAAGTCTACTCCAAGCCTATCCTCTAAATAATGTGTCCTTTCATGGTACAACTTATTGTTACTCCTACATAATTAGTGATTGTGTTTCATCTATATTATAATATCAATAAGTTATCCTAAAATTCTACAAGCAAAAAGTCACAAATTTCAAATTAAGCCTAGGTCAGTCGGCTAAATGGTCTGAGTCAGTTGACTGATTACAGAGAGTAAAAACTCTCGAGTTCAGATTCTATCGACTGACTCAGGTCATTCAGTCGACTGAACCGTTTTTTGGAAAATACCTGTCCCTACCTACCACTTTTTAACTCACCTTTTTCACCATTTTTACTTTCACCTTCATTCTTTCAACCCTAAATTCTGAAAATTACCTCTCCAACATTCCCAAATTTCACATTTTTCTCAACTTTTCTTACTTCTCTATGGCCTCTAAACAATCAAAACGCACCAAAAAGGCTTATTCTTCATCTTCTACACCAACAAACTATCAAATTGCTTCTTGGCTTGTTGTTCATAATAAAGTTATTCAAAGATGGATAAAAATGCAAGACTCCCATATTTTCGAAGGTTCCTTTGTTCATTACCCTGACTTCAACACTTATGGCATTTGGGAACTTTCAGAACAAAGCGGTTTGGATACTTTTCTCGATTACAATAAGAAAAATCTCAAAATCAATCATACAATGGTCAAGTTATTCTATTCAAACTTGAATCTTCAATAACCGGCGGCTAGGAACCAAGAAATTTGCATTTGGACTTCGGTATGTGGAATTTTAGATTTTCTTTCTATAGAACGTATGTATCATTTGCTTCAAACACGAGTTGGGGGTATTAATCTTAGGTATATAAACTGCGATTTGAGAACCCAGGATAGTATAAGTCATTTATTCCTAGAAGATGATAATATAGACGTTAAATCTAAGTCACTTCGGCCAAAAACTAGACTCGTGCACTAGTTTCTTCTTAAAAGTATAACTCCACGAAAAAGGTCGTATGAATTAGTATATCCCAATAATTTCCATGCTCTATACGCTATTTGGGGAAATTTGCTTGTAAATTGGACTCAACTTCTTATGGAAGAATTCTTAAATTTTAACCAAGGAAAAACGAATGTGATTTACTTTGGTGAATATATAATGCGCCTTTTTAAAAGATTTTGGTATAAATTCCCCTGAATATGAATTCTCCATAGTCCGATTAAACAATATTCATACCATAAGACTCATGCAACTCCCTGAACATTCGAAACCCTTTATTACATTTCAAGATTGGCAAGCAACCCAACGTCAAAGGCGACAAGGAATCCACATTGCCGAACAATCTTCTTCTCAACCACATCAACCTCAACAATCTGAAGAAGAAGTTATTCGTCGTCTGGCTATTGGCCAAACTTCAAGGGAAGCTATTGATTTGCTCACGCAAAACCAACTTATTCTTCATTCTCGCCTTAATAAAGTAGATAAGAAACTTAACAAGGTTAAGGGATTTTTCACAACTTTATGAGAAGCAATTTCTTGTGCAACTTCTTCTACCGGCACTTCACATTTAGATTCAGGTAAGAGGCCGGCTCCACATTTCTCATGGTCCACTTCCGATGCCATACGCTCCAGCACAAATGGTACTGGCGGAACATTTCATGACGTTGATAAAGGGAGGCAACCGGCTCAACCGAAAGAGGAAGATCCCTTTGATTAGGATGCAGAGTAATTTGGCATTTGGTCTTTTGGCTTCATTGTTAGCAAGTTCTCTCTCTACTCAAAAACAATCTTGTTTTAACCTTGTTTATCTATTTATGCTTCTTCAAAACTAAGTTTGTGATGTGCTTTGATGTTTGTTTAAATTTGTATGACTATGACCGTGTAATGTATTGTGATATTGTGATGTGGTGTATGAATTTGGTGATGATGTTGTCTCATTTGTTTGCACATGTATGAGATTATGTTATATGATTATTATGGTGTATTGGCTATCTCTAAGTATTCCTTTTTGTCGATGACAATGGGGGAGAAATTATTATGTTTACTAACAATTTTTTGCAGATTTAAATCATTGCCATAAATTTAGGGGGAGAAAATTAATATTATATAACTCGTACTATATATCATGTTATATATTATTGTTTTTACTTCGTCAAATATATATGATGTCATCAATAAAAAAAGGGGAGAACGTTGAATCGTGGTTTTGATTCATGACGAAGAACTTCAATGACTATTGACGAATATAGATTACAAGACGGTGTAACGTGGCGATAAAAAAAGAATGGAACAACAAACTAGGCAAGATTTCCATTCAGAATATAGTATGTATATTTATCACGATTTTTGAGTCTTAGTTATGTGAGAATATTGTTTCATTCCTCAAGTAGTCACACATACATGGTTTTAAATTAAAATATATAATTTTTAGTGTGATTTGTGCAATATAGCACAGGCTAGTCGATGGACTTGGGTCGGCCAGTCGACTGACCTGTGCTGGTGCACAGATATTGGTACAAACATACTCACTTTTGAAATTCAGTTGACTAGAATTTCCGAGTCAGTTGACTGAACGAAAAATAACAGCTATTTGACTGAAAAGGCACGATCATTCGTGAAGGGTTTTCAATCAAATTTCAAGAGGAACGGATGCAACTTTTGATTGAGATCCTTCATGAATAATTGCATCTATATATCCTCTATATAAACATGTTTTGATTCATTACAAAATCAGCGAATTCTTTCTTTATTCTCTAAATCTATTTTGATCTATATTCTTTTGCAATTCAAAGCAATCAAAAACTCTATATCGCTTGAATCTTCGAGTCAATCTATACATACTTCGATTCTAAGTGATTATCTTCCTTTCAAACAATACACACACAAATACTCTTGAGGATTTGATTATAGGAAGGGTGTACTTTCAAGATATATCTGTGTTATCAAGAACATACTAGTCAAAAAGGTTTTCTGTATCAAGTAGAAGTCATGTTCGGTTGTTTGGGCAGAAAGTCCTCTTTGGCTGTTGAGCGGAAAAATCCTGTTCGGCTGTTCAGGTGTTGTTTTACCTGTTCTTCCAAGTTAAATGAGGGTTATTGTTTTAGTGAAATTCCAGAAGGAATCTGGGACTGGACGTATGACGGAGCTCCGAACCAGTATAAAAATCTTTAGTGTCATCTTAATTATACTGCTTTTTATATTCCACACTATTTACTATATAGCTATCATCACTACACTATGCATTATTATATATTCATATTACACTATTCATAGCACACTTTCAATATTAAATTCAAATTTTGAACTATCATTGTTCCGATCTATGTGTACAAGCTTGATATGAGTCATAACTTTCATTATTTCTCTATTTCTTCTTCCTTTTATTGGCGATCCTACATAATGGTCTAAAATGTTATTTAATGGTTTGCTTGATACTCATTGAGTTAAGGGCATGCCCTATGAGTAATTATGTAATTATTGTAAATGAATTAACTCTATAATCAATTCTTATTCATAATAAAGGTGTTTTTCTTTCTATTATATAACTGTTATAATGTGTTACAAATAATTAATATTTAAATAAAATATATTTACTAGAAAAATCATAAATGGAGTATTTGAGATAGTAATTACAAATAATTCAATCATGAGTATTACGTCACAAATATCAAAAACACATTATTTTAAAAATTCATATTCAAGATGTCGAGACTAGATATCAATGCACCGTTGAGACTAGAGTACGTAACGCTCTCTAAATATTGGGCAGTGTATTACTCTTGACTATTGAAGGCATCAAAGGACTACGTACTGATATTTATTAGATAACTGTAACGATCCTCATTTTCGTACATTTTAAGTTGACAATGAACCATATATGTCCAACCCAAATTGAACAAAAAGGTGGATTGCTAGAGGTGAAATAAATTAAAGACAAAATAGAATCTCACATGAATGGAATAAAATATAATATTTAAATAATCTTTGTGACGCAAAAACATTTAAATACACACATCAGAGTCTATCCTAAGCTCAGCCTAGACAGTTGTAAATACCCATTCTTACAAATGCTGAAAAACAATAAACATAGCGAAAAAGTAAACTACGTACATATGTTGATGAAGGTTTCCAGCTCTCATCTAGAAACTTCAAGCGTCTTTAGCTAGTCCTGAAACTACTTGGATCTGACCCGAATATGAAAAAAATACTTGGATCATTTTGGCAAACCAGCCGAGAAACGAAAATCATAAATACATTTGACAGTGTCATAGATTGACTTTGATTCCATACAAAACCTTTGAAAAGAAGAGTATCTCATAAGACCACACTACATGTAAGCGCAGACGTGTTTTTACCATATGATAACTAAAATATTTTTATCAAACCATTTGATATAATTTTTAATGACATTTCTTTGAAAACACGTTCTAAATAATATATTTAAGTAGCCAAAATTGCTATATTTGTTAAATTCGACATCTTAATTAGGTATACAATTAAGTCCGTAAAGGTACGTATAGGAGAGTGGATTTCCAATAATGAGAAGGTGAAGGACTGCCTTTCGTATAGTACATTTCTAAGAAATATACTGAGGCTCCAATCTCTATCAACACAGAACCGGCCTACTCTTTCCTGGATAGTACCGAATACACCATCCCTTGGTCTTTTCCGACCTATCCACGACCATAGCATATGCTACAAACCCGTAATAGAGAGGGTAATCTAGAAAGGTAATGAATATATCCTAATAAGAGGAACCCACTTAGCCTTACTACATCTACCTTGTTTCTGCAATTACGATATGTGAGGCCCAAGGTAACGTTTGACTTTTCACATGACAAATCCCACTTTGAATGAAACATTGCCATTTTCGATGACACACTAATTGGTTTCCATAAAACTACAATCACTGAGTTCATACGCCTCAAAGAAGGGTGTTAATTATAAGAGGGGTTACCTTCTAAACCACAAAAAAATGTACATTTGTAAAAATCATATACATGGTCTTAAAAATGTAATGTCAGACATTCGTTCATACAAGAATAGGAAAAACCGAAGGTACTCCTACTACATCATGTTTAGGAATCACCTTTAGGATTAGTAGCGAGCAGTCCTTGCATTGAAGATTTCGAAATAAAGGTATTACTGCCGCTATATGTATATAATGTAGGAATCACGAGGATAGTGCCAAGCAACCCTACATTACGAAGACCCCCATTTTCAAAGTCATTGCTTCAATATGCCTTTACTTCGAACGAGTACAATGGTTCGAAGTGGTTTTAAGATAGGAATCACCCAAATCCGATCCTGGTCTCTCCGAGCCAATTATAATTAAAAATTGTATATATATGTGCATACAGAAATGTTAAGCCTCTTTCGCTATATCCTCTTTTCTTCATTTACTCAAAATATTATTTGACTTTGAAGATTTCTTTTTATCCAAAAAATATCTTTTATAGATATATATCTTTAAACCATTTCTATTTCAAGATATACAGAATTATCAAACCTGCTTTAACTTTGGAAATACCAAATCATTTCCTTTTGATTACATGGGATAATATTTCAATATTCTATTATTAGCATAATTAATAAAGCAGTTTTCGTAACATGTTTTAAATGGATCAATAATAGTGTTATTTAAGAAATGGTTTACTCTAACCAAATCATTTTATATTGAGTAAAAAGGATTTACAAATTTTAGATTAATTATACTAAATACTATTTTTTGTATTCAATCTATACCATTCGTCGAGTAATGGTGAAATCACCTTTTAAATTCATGTGGATATTACAAATTATCTCCTCGGAGTTTAATATAGAGTTTAACTAAAATGTTCCCTTTACCATCAAAATCCTATTTTAAATCTTGTTTAACCATTCTGGAATACTCCAAATCTCCTTTCCTTTTTCTTAAGAAAATGTAATTCAAGCAAATCAACTAACCCCTCCGTCGAGCCAGTCCGAATAACTAGGGAAGCAGGCAACTGGTTTTTCAAACTCCAGCCTAAAGACTATATCTTGTCACTTATAAGACGGTCAAGTTATTTGATCGACTTTAAATTTTTAAAAGTATCGGTTTATCATTTAAAAAGTATTTCAATAAGATTTGGGAAAAAAGCCCAAGTTCAAATCATTAATTCAACGGTTACCAAATTCTATTACTAAAATGTTGGTAAATAGTGATATTAAAGCTTTATAGATTAAAACACCAATTTCATTACATATAAGCCCATTTTTACAATTCAAATTCCTTTTAAAATGTTTTAACATATTTATGGAATTTTTTGTCATATTTTTAAAGATTTGAAAGCATCCTTTGTAAAGAGTTGAAAACAATATTTTACAACTGTCAAAATATGATGATTTTAAAAACTTGATTTGAACATATTTCAAACTTTACTAAGTGAAATATTGATTTTTCTTTTTCATTTGAAAATTATGATCATAAGTTTTTGGAAAATGATTATTTCAAATAATTCCGGCTGATATTTTATTCCACAAATCCATTTAACTTCTTAGGTCACAAAAGCGCAAACTGCCGAAACACGACGACTTATTTTTCATCATTTAGTCAAAACTTTCAAAACTTGTCTAAAACACTTTTAAATCATTTTAACATCATACTAAACTATATTAAACCAATTTTTCACTATTTTATTTTATTATAATATCATTTTCACTTTATTCCATATCTTTAATATTTCGTTATTATAATATTCAATTTCAATCTTTTTAATTCATAATTCTTTTATATTAAACCATATGATATTTTTCAATGTATTTTCCTTCTTTTAAACTAGTATTTCAAAGTCAAACCATTTGATTTATTTTTTTCCAAATAAATTAAATACCCTAATTTACTTTTCAAAAACCATTTCTATTTTCCAAAAACTATATCTTTTTTGAGCTAAAATTCAAAAGAGGCTTGATACTCCTTATAGGCACATTATTACAGAATATAATAGGGATTATTTCTCATGATTTTACCATGGTTATTTAAAGTGATAATTGCAATCTAATGGATATGATTTTCATATTATTATCAAACTATGTCAAGTTAACTCAACCAAGTCAATATATATTTAACATAAGCAAATAATCAACCATAATCAATCATTTTAGCATCCAAACTATGCAAGTCAGCCAAATATGCTTGCATGGCACCAACCATAGATAATTTTAAGACATATTTAAATAAGATGGAAGTAGCATTCTAACTTACATGCTATCTGACTCTAAGTGTTTTTAATCAACGAAACGATCCTTTTCTCACCACCGAAGCTTATGAAACTTGCCCCTAAACCTTAATGATGCTTGACCAAGCTTGTAGGGAGGTGGAAGCTTGGCTTTGTGATGGTGATGGTGTGGGCCGTGCACTTTACTGAGTAAGAGGTGGAGTTTGGCTAACTTTTGGAATTTTGAATTGATTTGATATCATATGTATATGGAAACAATTTTTGCATAACTTCAATGCATTATTAAAATATTTTTACTCTTTAGGAAGCCATTGAAAAAGAGATATTAGGAAGCTCAAGATGAAGAAGAAGAAAAGTGAAGTGAATTTGTGAAGAAAGGAAAAGGATATGCATGTGTATTTTGGGGTAGAAATCCTTATGCATGAAATTACCCAAATACCTCTCTCCACCAATCATATTTTCGACCGAACCCCCTTTATTACCTTCTATCACCTCTTGATGTCTTTGGTGTTTAGGTCTGCAAGTGATGGTGAGTTAATTTTAATTTTGCTTATTCATTTTGATTTTTGTGAAAACACCTTACTTTCTTACTTTTACTAATAACAATTAGTTTTAATCAATTATTGTTAACTTATATGTTATCAATTTGTTATATATGCATATATATGTCATATTAACTTTCAACCTTGCAGTATTCAAATATAACTTTTATTTGTTAAACCATTGAAAATCCAAAATCTGAATCTTGGTTACATTTCATTTTTTAATCAAACTATTTATTTATGTAAAAAAACATGAAAATAAATCTCTTATTATCTTTTAAATAATTAAAACATGCTTATTTAATCCATAAAACCATACTAAATAATATTAAGATCCATCTATAAAAGTATGACGTCGATCTATCGAGGTGAAGCGAAGTTTGTACAAGTTTATATATTTATAAAACCATTATAAATCATTATTATCATTATATAATAATTAAAATGCATTATTTATCATTTAAAATAATCAATTTAATATTTAAAATTAATTAGAAATTCTTATTCATGTTCCTATTCTAGGTGATAAAATTACGGATCATTACATTCTTCCCCCTTAAAAGATTTTCATCCCCGAAATCTAACCATAACCCAAAACTCAAAAGAATTTACCCAAAATATTATCTTTAAGCTTAGTTCTGTATGATATACATAGATCATCTGTAATATGTGATTCGATTTTCTACTTACTGCACAACTTTACTTCTAAGCTAGTATTGATCCCTTGATCCTCCCGTGCAGACTTTGATCAGGCTTCTTGATCAAAAACCCTCGCTTCCTTTACATAGCTCTTAACGATGATAGAAAACACAAGTATCCAACCACAAATCCTCATCAATGTTCATTGTCAAGAATTGAGTGGTAAATTCTTTTTGGACTGGTGTAAGCACCTCAAAGTTACGTATTCAAATCTTAGATCAAAATCGTGAGACAAAATGATCTACATATCTCATACGTACTTAGTTGTATCAAATTCCTTTTTCAAAGTTATTCATGCAAACATTTCATAAAATCCCATCCAAATGTTTTAAACCTTTTCGTATATCCCAATAACCTTAGATATCTTTGAAAGCTATTCTTCATATTTAAATACTTTTTTTTAAGTTCCATGAAAACACAGCTTTTAATAATATAGGCTTTACTAAAATCTTCTACCAAGTTTAACTTACCAAAATCTCATTTATTAATACATTTATATTTCAAAACAACTTTTATTTTAAATTAATTTTCTTAAGAAATCAATATCAATTTTACTATTTCAAAATATCACTACATATCTTCAATTCAAACATTTTTGTAAAGATATAACTTTACTTCATAAAGAAAATCAGCAAAGAAGTAAAATTTATATTAAAAAATTTCCTAAGTTATTTAAACATGAGATAAGAGAAGCCTTATATATATATATATATATCATAATTCGAACCATTACATTTTCCAATCAACCATACTTAAACAATAATTAATTGTTTTGCATACCCATGCTAATTATGTTAACATGTTCCTAATATACTTAGGATATCCAAAGTACTATTACTTCCTACCAACTTTTAACTCTACCAAAATGCATATCAAATAGATTGGACTTAGAGGTCGACGGACCATTCGAATCTAAGAAAACTACCACTTCAAATTCCTCTTCTTTCTATTCATTATCTGCTTTATTTTTGTAATCTTCTTTCTTCTCAAGATTCCATCATAAAGGAGGCAAGGGTTGTCTCTAAGGAATCCAAGTTTGAGCAATCGGGTTTCCTGGAAGGATGTCCATAACCTCTTCTTCTTCCTCATTTTTGTCAATCCTTCCCAATCAATATCTGAATGTGTGACTCGCCCTTAGATATAGGAATGGCCATCTCCAAGATATGTGATCATCATTATTGTTCTAACAACCCGAAAATTTTAATCATTAATTTTGAACATATAATTTATTTTAAATGTTGAATGTGGATTGTTAATTGATTTTGAAATAAGACATTTCGGTTAAATAAATAAGGTTAGTTATAATTTCAAATATAACAATTCAATTGGATTTGGATAATAATAATTTAAAAAATTAGGATAATTTTTGAATCTAGGTGAACATAGTTATGGAAATGGTTTTTAAAATTTATTTAAAGTCCACCTGAATTTGGATCTTAATATTGGACCTTTCATGAAATCCAAAGTCGATAAGTTAAATTTAGGATATTTATATTAATTTAATAATGTAACAATTTTAGCTATTTAAATAAGTATTTGTACTTAGACACTATTATAATATCAGAGGATTTTATAAGAAATGTTTTGGTTGTCTGAAGATAAAAACCCGTCATGTTTATTTATGGCGTGGTCATACGAGATACGTTTGATTTCAAAGGATTTTGGAAGTTTAATAATTAAATTGAGTGGTTTTCTAGACTGACTCGGGTGTTATTTATTATAATGCTCGGGTCAGACCGAGTATTGTAAATATAGGATAGGATGATGTGGAGCTCAAGAGATGAGCTGGAAGGTGAGACGTATCACTCATACTTGATGAATTTTCTGCTATGCTGTGTAAGCTGTATAATCAGCTGTTATGTGGACGTGTTAATATAACTGTCCAGTAATTATATTGATTGTGATGTATTCTGATAGTGTAATGTATAAACAGTGTAGTTTCTTTTGTGTAAAGATAATTTATTATCTACTATATTGTATTCCGCTGCGATTGTGAGATTCTGTTGTTGTTTGTTTCTCTTCTTCTAGCTCCTTCTTTATTTCCTCAGCAACTGTCTTTTCCGGCACTCGATCATCGGCATATTATATAGTAGTGTATTTGTGATGATTTTCTAGGGTCGAGAAGGATGGGTCGTCACAATGGTATCATAGCTTAGGTTGGCGATAACCTTGGCTCTGGTGGGAATTACTCATTAATGATAGAGTCAATAGTACTCTAGGATGAGTTGAGAGTATTAATAGCTATGAGTGCGTATTTGTTAGTGAATATAAAAAAACTATTTTTATACTCCGTTGACTTATCGGTTGAGTGTTTATGAATTCTGATCAGTACTGGAAGTTCAACAGTATCGATAGGGGTTTCTAAACTCTTAAACAACATAAACCGACATAGTATTGTTTTTAAAGTGGGTAAATGAAATAATTTTACCCAAAATTATATTTTGATGCAAAAGAAATAATTTTATGAAATTATTATATATATATTTGGATTTTTGATTGTTACTATTATAATCAAATAAGAATCTAAAATTTGAAACGGTTATATATATATATATTTATAACCAAATAGAATTATGAAAGTATGAAATAATACAATGGAACATAACCAAAATTTGATTTAACCAGAATTTGAATCCTGAGAATTTTAGAAAATGTTTTTAAATGAATTTTTAAATCATGAGAATTTTTGAAATGTTTTCCAAAGTGTTTAAAGGAAATAATGGAGTATTATTTTGGAAAGCACAGAACTCACTTCAATCGCTGGAAAATAATCCTGATGATGATGGACACATCATTAAGATTCATTTTCGAGTTTCGAAGTGATGGATTGCTACCGGGTGGTTTGGTATGATTATTTGTTTGGACTTGTTTGATATACAAGTTTGTTTTAGAAATTTCAAAAGGGAAATTGTTTCGCTAAAGCCAAGTTGTTTAGAAAAATCCAAAGGTATAATTTGATATACCAATTGGGTATATGTTATTTATGATTTCAAAATGGTTTTGAAATAAAACATGGTAATTGAATTCTGAAAATTCTTTTAAAGATGTGAGAAGTCAAAAGGAATCGGTGTTAAATTTATAAACTGAAGTTGTATGAATAAGAAAGGAAAATGAAAATTTTTAATCCTGGAATTAAAATTTAACTTGAGTAATAAAAGTGGATAAGATATTTTGGGACTTAATTTAAGATAAGTTAAATAAAATTTAAATTTGGTTTCAAATTAAATTGGATATTATGTGGAAAGGTAGGATAATTGTATAAGTTACAATTGTTGAATGGGATGAAGACACTTAAGTCCTTAAGTGAAATTAAAAATCCAGATTATGAATATAAGATGTAAATATAGTCAAGTGAGTAATATAAGATTTCAAATAAATAGTTGTGAACTTATGAGTAGGAAAATGGAAAAGTTTAAAAATTTTAATTCAAAATGAAATGTGAATTGAAATAAGATAAAGTAAAATATAAAAGATGAGGATGGTTTGGCAATAAAGTAGAAGAATTGGGAAAGTAAAAAATTTGAATTTGTAATTAGAGAGTGAATTGGATTTGAGTAAGTTGAATGAATGGTGAAATATTTATGTAACTATATGATATAAATATTTAATGGGAATAAACTTAAGTGGAAATTAAAGAAATTGTAAATAAATAAGTTTATATAACTAATTAAGCTAGGAAAGTGAAAAGCATACCCAAAATTTAATGGTTAAGTAATTGATAACAAGAATTAATTTAATGTAAGGGTAAATAAATTAATGATTAATTGAAGATAATTTGAAATATGAATTTGGAATAGAATTTAGAAACGAAGTTAAGTTTTAAGCTGGTAATAACTTAAGTAGTGATATGGATACTGATAGTAAACCTTAGAAGTAATTCTGTAAAATGGTTTATAAGTAAATTAGTTAACAAAGTGGTGAATAACTTTAATAAGAATTAAAAAAAGTTGATAAATTTGATTAGATAAGAATCAAATTAAAATGGAGTGGATTTGAGTTGGTTAAGTAAAATTTAGTTGAACTGGAATTAAGTTGAAAAGAAATTGAACTGAAAGAAAATTTAATTTAATTTAAATAATATTGAATAAAAATTGTTTGGATAATGATATTGAAATGCAAGAGTAGGGATTTAAATTAATAAAATGATAAAAATGAGAATGTTGGGTTGTGGATAATTCAAAATGGAATAAAATTAATATAAATTGAATTAGAATTGACTTAAAATAGTTATAATCTTAAGAAATTGTTATTTGCTTGAATAACAACAAAATTGCATAGAAAATTAGTCGTTTTGTCGTAAACGAAGTAAATGAATTAAAAGAAGTAAATAAAATTGGTTTTGATTCAATTAGAATAGATTGAAATTCAATTAAGTAGAATTGCATATAAATGGAAGTGAATCGTAAATGTGATGCAAATAAATAAATTTGGAATTGGAAAAGAGAATTGAATGTAGTGAACTTAGTTGTGAATCTTTTTGAGTGGAATAAAACGAAATATGGATTTATAGAGGAAATTAAAATAGTGTTGAAATCCTGCGATTGCTTACAGTATATGGTTAACATGTTGGATTTTGAAGTTTATTTGTTCGGGCTATGTAGTTGATGTGTTTGGCTAGTAGGCAAGTAGAATGTTGTTAAAAATTTCATATTATTGAAACTGATGTGCTTGTTTGAGTAAGTACAGGTATGGGAGGCAATCAGATAGAGTTTGGAGCACATAAATGCATAATATATTAGCCGCTCGCCTATATAACGATATGTGAGGTATGCCTACGCTATAAAATTTAGAAATGATAATATATTGTGATATATTTTGATTTTCGACCGTGTAGGTCGATGTATATATATTTATCATATTTATGATATTGTAAAAGGCTCTCCGTACAAAGGAGACGCTGTCAAAAAAATTCTAAAATTTTAGAAGTTAGAAATTTTTTGAAAGTTTTGGAAATTTTTGATAACTAGAAAGTTGATTTTTGGAACGATGTGAGAAATCCAAGTTTTTGGATAAGGAATGAAAGCTAGTGGTTTTTGATTAAACTAAAGGGTTTGGGAAGTGAACGTAAGCTTTTAATTAAGTGGGTTTTGGGTAAGTTAATGGGTCTAGGAGCATTTTTCCTACCCTAGCAAATTTCAGGAACAAAATTGTTATAAGGGGAGAGGAATGTAACAACCCGGAATATTTGATCATTAATTTTGAACATTTAATTTATTTAAATGTTGAATGTGGATTGTTAATTGATTTTGAATAAGAAATTTCGGTCAAATCAGTAAGGTTAGTTATAATTTCAAATATGGCAATTCAATTGGATTTGGATAATAATAATTTAATATTTGAAATTACGATAATTTGTGAATCTAGATGTATATAGTTATGGAAATGGTTTCAAAAATTTATTTAAAGTCTACCTGAATTTGGATCTTAACATTGGACCTTTGGATGAAATGCAAAGCCGATGAGTTAAATTTAGGATATTTATATTAATTTAATAATGGTGATAATGCAAATAATCAGATTTTGATTTAAAACGAATTGGAATGATTTCTAATGTGAATATAAATTCTATATGACTTGTAATTAAGTAAGTAAAGTTTTGAAAGTGAAGACAATTAAATGATTTCGACGATTTTGAAAATCGCTCGAATAAATCGACGAGTTAAAGTAGCCTTCCAGGGCACAGTCTCGGAATTCGACCAAACCAGTTCCATTGGATCCATAATTGCTAATTGTTAACGGATTTCAAATTTCGTAGCATTTGAAGTTATCTTTTGTTCGTACGGGTGATAAACGCATTGAAATTAGAATTTAAAATTTAACATTTTAAATCGATTCAAAAAGCTATCTTCCATATATGATTGAATTGTGCCCTGAAACACATTCCATTGTGTTCGGAATATGGGTAAAACATTATAAACGCCTGTCGGCACGTTTTAATTTAATTCTTTGAAAAGTTAGGTAATTTGTGAAAATAATATTAAATTAATTTATAAACGTATATATATGCTTCGACAGTAAAACCTAAGTCTTTATTCACGGCCGCCACTCAACATAACCAATGGCCGAAATGCTCTCACGTTTTCCCTCGATTGCTCACGATCCAAGCTTTATCGTCGAACATCACCAACTGGAAAGATGGAGAGCTCATCGAGATCGCATACGAGGGGACGATGGAGGCATGGGCTGCTCGTTTTGGTAGGCCGTTCGATCATAATTTCGGTGTTGATGGAAAGCTCAAGTTTATCAGGGTCAAAGGCATTGGTGGAGCTTTCGATGGCCCTTCGTGCGATGGTGATGTATCGTGGTACGGTGATGAGGAATGGTCGCGGTTAGTTGAAGTTGGATGCGGCTATGGGTTTTAAAACCCTAGGGCGAATGAAGAAGGAATAGATAAGGGGTTGGCCTAGATTTGTCGAAGGGATTTGACGGCCGTGATTTCGTAGGGTAATAAAAAATATATAAAAGAAATTTGTTTATATAAATTATATTTGAAAGTTTAAAATACCATAACTTTTGCATGCATGGTTAGATTCCGATGAAACAGGAAGTGTCGGAATCATAGCGGCACGATCTACGTGCTGCAGCAGATTCAGATGCATTTGGAGAAAATGAGAATTTTAGATTAAATCGAAGGGCTCGATTTAATATAAAATTGAAAAGCCGACTCAAGGTGAGTTAATCTTACTCACATCTGGTTGACTAGTTAATTTAAATAGTTTAAATTCAAATTGTTGAATAATTGGTTGAATGTGAATATTATTATCAATTTGGATATGATATTATATATACTAGTATATATATATATATATATATATATATATATATATATATATATATATATATATTTGAGTGATTGATTTCCCGTATTTTATAGAGGATGAGACCCGCATAATAGCGGATGACCCTTTATACCGCGATATTCCACCTCGAAGTGGAATTGGTGTTTTTATAATGTGCTAACATCTACGGATGCAGGAAGGTAGGTAAGAGGGATCCAACTGGATTCCTTAAAATATTGCAATTATTTTCATATCTGGGATATGTTATGTGATAGATTATACAGGAATTAATTCATTTGATGCTATGGTTTGGATGAATAAATAATTTGGTATTTTAAAATATAGAATAGATAAAATGGGTCTTAAAGGAAATGAAAGAAATTTTTTAAGTAAATAATTATTCAGAATTTGGATAAATCGAATAATAATTTTAAAGGGAATTTAAATTAGGAAATCAGTTTGAATTGATCAGGTGTTCTAGAAATGGTGATTTAAAAGGAAATGAGGAATGGAAATTTGCAAACTAGGTTATAAATGAAGTGGACTATTTATCAGTGGATAAATTTGGAAGTATAGATTCCAGTGGGAATATATAAGAAAGGTTGTAATTCAACTTTAAAAATGAAAAGGTGATTTTATTTTTAAAAGTAGGAAAATATATTTTCCTGAAAAACTAAGTATATTTTAAATATAAAAGATTTCAAGGTACAAATTAGAAGAAAATGTTTTTGAATGTTTTTAGAAATTTATCATTTTAATTTTTTTAAGTGAAAAGTAAGTATTTACTTAAGTTAATTATGGTAGTTAATTATATTTAAAGGTAGATTAGTATTATGATTTTATAGGAGAGTTTTAACACAAATATTTGATATAACAACTTTATTTTAAAGGGAAATTTTGGTTTAAGTTTACTTGGGGAACTCTTATAGAATTTCTTAAGTATTATTTTTATTTAAGTAATTTTAGTAGCCTTATTTTAAATAATTTAAGTATATATTTTTGAAAGTGATTATTAGGAGATGGAAATGTATTTTAAAAATAAAAGTGATTTTATTTTTAAAGTATTGAAAGAATTTACAGGATTTGGACATGAATTAAATTTCGATAAATCGAACAGGATTCATAAAGGATTAAATGGGCTATATTGAAATGGAAGTGTATTTCCTGAAATGCCAAGTATGTTTCAAAAATAACTATTAAGTATAAATTAAAGTTTTAAAGTTGGTTTTAAAAATAATGTTTGGAGAAATTATTCTCTTAAATTGTTTTAAAATCTTTAAAGTAAATATTTATTTAGTTAAGTATAGTAGTAATGATTTTAAAAGGATTAAATTGGTATTATGATTAAAAATAAATTATTAAATAGTTATATTTTATAGAGTAGCTTTATTTTAAAAAGGTTGTTCTGGCTTAAGTTGTATCTGGAAATTTTAAAGATTTTCAGAACTATCATTTTGAATAAAGTGTTTTAAGTAGTTTTATTTTTGAATGTTTGAAGTATAAAATTTTGGGTAAAGTGATTTAAATTACTTAAATGTCTAATTTAATTAAATTTGGAGCTTTTCAGTGGAAATAAAATAACTGGTTGAATCGATTGTTTATTTGGTAGTTAAATAACCGACTATCAAATCTGGACCCAAATATAACTTTGGAATACCTAGAAGAGGTATGAGAATTATATGGTATAGCTACCATTCGAGGTGCTATATTGTACCTATAAACTCGTTCGTTCTTCTAGGACGTTTATAAGGAAAACCGTCCATAAACGATTAGGAGGTGAACTCCGATCTTATTCTCGCCTGAGTATTTTCAAAGAACCGAGGTTGAGTTTACCGAAAATAGCGAATGTTGTTTTGAAGAGATCGGGATCGAATTTGAGATTCGAAAACCACTTCAATCTAACGAGTACATTTTCGTGATGAAGACAAGAGCTTGGATTCGAAGATGGAGAGTGAAGTGCAAGGGATAATCGCTACTAATCCTGAGGGTGATTCCAAAATGGATGTAGTAGGAGTAGTGCCTTCAGTTCCGTTTGAACTCGGAATGGACTTGTATGGATGAATGCTTCCAGAACATCATCAGGAGGACGATAAGCATTCTAAGTGAGATGTGTTCTAAAAAGGTAACGCTTAGCCTCGAGCCTCATCAACCGAAAATGACTGAAAATCAAGGGTTATGCAGCAAGGCTAAGTGGGTAGTACCCAATTAGGGTAAGGTCATCCCTGTCTAGAGGTCCTTTTTATTCGACTATGTGGTCAGTTGCTGATCCCAACCGCGGAGTGATCTTACTCGGGCTATCCAGTAAAGAGTAGTCCGGTCTTGTGTTGCCGGGGAATAAAGGGGTTCTCGGTATGCTGATCTAGACTAGGTACCATGATAGGTGGTACCCCAATGCCTAGGCATTAGTTGGAAATCCATTCTCCCTACGTGCTATTTACGGTTTTGATTGTAGACCCTAGTATTTTTGGAATTTAACAATGTAACAATTTCGGCTATTTGAATAAGTATTTGTACTTAGACACTATTATAATATCAGAGGATTTTATAAGAAATGTTTTGGTTATCGCAAGGTAAAAACTAGGCATGTTTATTTGTGGCGCGGTCATACGAGATACCTTTGATTTCAAAGGATTTTGGAACTTTAATAATTAAATTGAGTGTATTTTTCTCACGCTGGTCAGACTGACTCGGGTGTTATTTATTATAATGCTCGGGTCTGACCGGGTATTATAGATACAGGATAAGATGCTGTGGAGCTTAGGAGACGAGCTGGAAAGTGAGACGTATCACTCGTACTTGATGAATTTTCCGATATGTTGTATAAGCAGTGTAATCAGCTGCTGAGTGGATGTGTTAATATAACTGTCCAGTAATTGTTTTGATTGTGATGTATTCTGATAATGTAATGTATAAACATATATAGTTTCTTTTTTGTAAAGATCAGTTATTATCTATTATATTTTATTCCGCTGCGATTGTGAGATTCATTTGTTGTTTGTTTCCTCTTCTTCTACCTCCTTCTTTCTTTCCTCAGCAATCTGTCTATTCCGACACTCGATCGCCGGCATATTATACAGTAGTGTATTTGTGACGATTTTCGAGGGTTGAGGAGGATGGGTCGTCACAATTGTCTTCTGATTCGATCAGGAAGTCATCCAACCATGCATCATAAGCTGCAAAATCTAGGCTATTCCTTTCTACCATCATATTCGGGTTCATTTTTGGAGCTTCTTGTTCTACTTCTTCTAGATCTCTTACCCACATCATTTTGTCTTGAGATCCCTGACCTTTGTCAACATCATCTATTATCTGGATCACATCTTTGTCATTGAATAATAATACTAGTTTCGAAGTCTTGGGTTCTATTAGCATGGTAGCATGGTCGCCCGTCCTCACCATAACGAGCATGTTCATCAAACTCTTCCTTTACTTGTGGCATATGGTTTCCAAGTGACCCTTTTTCTATTCTCTTGTCATTACTAGAAAGGATCATTAAGTTATCTTTTGCCCCTCAATTTGCTCTTGAGGATTCTCCTTTGGAATAATTCCTACCGTAATTGGAAGGCTTCTACGATAGAAAATGAAATACTTAGAAACATGTAAGCTTTTTATCAATTCTAACCTGAATCTAATATCATATTTTAACACGTTTCTTACTAACTTAACTTCTTAAACCATCATCTTTATGAAACAACATATATTCAAACTATGAAATTATAATCACAAGATGTTCCTATACTAATTTATGTTTTTAACCAATCTATGGTAATAACTGAATATCATTATCCCATAATTAATTATATGTTTTGAAAAAATGACCCTTCTATATTTAAAATATAATCCTAAGTAAAATTATTTCATTTACCAATTTTCCAAAATAAACATCATTATTATATGACATTAACGAATACACACTCACATATAATACGCTCAAACCCATTCTGGGGTGCCACTTACCTTATCTCTAATGAGTTACTCATTCTACAGTGTTATTAACTATTTCTCTGATGAGACTTTACACGTACCAAGCTCACGTGTTCGCTCAACCTAAGCTCTGACACCAACTGTAACAGCCCTCCTTTTCTCATATTTCAAGTTGACAATGAACCACACATGTATAACCCAAATTTGAACAAAAAGGCTGATTATTAGGTGTAAAAAAGTTAACGTATAACAGAATATCACAAGAATGGAATAACATATATTATTTCAATAAACTTTATAGTGGAAAAACTTATATATATATATATATATATATATATATATATATATATATATATATAGAGTATCCTAAGCTCAAGCTAGACAATTATAAATAACTATCCTTACAAATGCAGAAAGACAACAAACATGATGGAAAAGTAAACTACGTCCATACGTTGACGAAGATCTCCAACTCTCCTCTAAAAACTCCAAGCATCTTCAACTAATCCTGAAACTACTTGGATCTGACCAGAGTATTAAAATTACCCGAATCAGTCTGGCAAACCAATGCAAGAAATGCAAATCATAAATATATGTGGCAGTATCATATATCGAATTTGATACCAAACAGAATCTTTGAAAAGAAGAGTATCTCATAAGACAACGTCACTCATAAACACAGATGCGTTTTAACTTATGATAACTAAAATATTTTTATCAAATAATTTGATATTATTTCTAACAATGTTGCTTTGAAAACATCTTCCAAATAACATATTAAAATAGCCAGAATTGTTACATTTGTTAAATTAGATAGCATATTTAGGTATACAATCAAGTTTGTAAAAGAATGTATTATGGAGTGGATTTCCAACACCGATAAGGTAAGGGACTACCACCTATATACTACATCTCCAGAAAAATGTACCAAGACTCCAACCTCTACCAACATAGAAACGACCTACCCCTTCCTGGATAGAACCGAATACACCGGCATCCTAGTCGTTCCTGCAATAACTCGGAATTTTATTCATTTGAATTTGAAATATTTAATTAATTCAAATATTAAAATATTGGTTTAAGAAGTTAAACAACTCAGATATCCAAATTTAATGATTTAACTAATGTTAATAACTAGAATTCAAATACAGAGAGTAATTCAAATATTTGAATTGTAAATTTAAAACCGTATAGTGGTTCTAATAACTGGATTTTAAATTTGAATATAAATTTAGTTTATTGAATGGACTTAATTAGTTCATTTTGATTTAATAACTGCTTGAAATAAATAATTAGAAAATAAAATTATCATTATTATGACTCAATTTTTATTACTATATTTTTAATTTAACTCATTGGATTATTCTATAATTTTTAATTTGGAAAATATTCAAATTTCTATTTGATGTTTTATTGTCAAATAGTAGTGTTTTTTTATTTTTAAAAGTGCAATTGTCGGTATATATTATTAGTGTTTTGTAGTCGCTTCATCATTCTGAGCACGGCGGGATATTTATTTCATCGATCAGAGTCCATACGCAAAATGGAGAGTTGTATGGTGAAACATCGAAAACTGATGTATAAACGCAAACACACATACACAATAATACTTCACAATCTAGTCTAGATCACAATTTTCTACCTCCTTGCTTGTACATTTTATCAAAACTTGAAATGGTGGTAAGCTAAAATGATAAAAAGAAGACAAGCACCTTTGTCCAAGTGGTTAATTGATTCGGCTTTGGTGCAGGATGTCACAAGTTCGAAACTTGCTTTCGAACGTTTATTTGACGTGGGATATGTTGTCCCAATGATTTGTTGTATATAAAGTACCAGTTCAAAAAAAATTGATAAAAAGAAATGAGAGTTTCATAATTCAAAAGTAATTAAAATAAATTTCTAGGAGTTGTAAAGCTTTCATCTTTGTGTCTAGAATGAATGGATCTACAATATGGCAGTGGAATGAAGGTGTGAGGACCAATTTCTTCGACTATCGAAAATCGGCACTAAACATCCTCGGTAATCACATCCAAATAAGGGAATTCTCAAGGGTAAGAAAGAAAATAAAAACAGAACAGAAACTCAATTTTTACTTAGGAAAATATTTCAAAATCGTTCCATTTAAATCTTAACAAAGATTTCTTAATTCAAAACTCAAAATTTGATTAAGTTAAATCATGTTATCTAGAACTAGAATGTTAATCCAAAACCATTAAACATTAAGTAGGTTGAATCTATAGAAATCATCTAACTCTACTCAATATCAATTCCCGTATTCAATAAATACGATGGAAGGAATAACGACAAAATCACCTTTTAAATTCCATGATTAGTATGAGTTCCCATTTTGAGCTTTAACACTAAGTATAAGAAGATCATGTCTTTACAATCAAAGTTGCATTTAATTTAAATTTGGAAAATTTAATCTTTATACTTAACTCCTTTCCGACATTTCAACCTAATCTATCCCTTGCCCAGGGAAGAGGCTAGGTGAGCCAGGGCCTCGTTGCTCCTGAGAATCTCCTTAGTTTAAGCACCTCATACCGGATCCCACGAATAGAAAAATCCAGTCTACTCGTCGGCTTTTAAAGCCAATATTAAATCATTTAATTTATAATAGCTTTTCTTTAAATCGTTTATTTAGACTCTCTAGAATAAGGTATGAAGACCTCCAAATCATTATTAAAACATCTAATTATCCATTTATAAACATTTTTAAAATATTTGAAAAGAATCTTTAAGGTTAAAATAATAATTTAAAAGTTATAGAAAAGTGTTGCGGAAAAGTGCTGCGGAAAAGTGCTTTTTTATGCTATACTGATCGAAACGACTTTTTATCATTTGGAAATTCAATTTTATAACTCAATCACTTTTAAATCATTTAAAATGATTTGTAAGATTTACCACACATTTTTAAACAAATTTAATATCATTTCAAAGAAATCCAGTTTTGGATTCCAGACTGCAAAACAGCGATTTTCCAAAAAGCTTGTTTTACTCATATCTCAAAATATACTTATCAAAATCTTGATTTTCTTTCTTCTTGGAAAATTATGGATATAATAGTTTCTGAAATTCTTATCTTGAAGAATTTTGAGCTATATCCCATTTTATATGCACGTTTGACTTTTATGGCGTGAAATCGCGAATTACTGTTATGCGATGCGTCTATTTTGACTAAATTTTTCATTCTCATTCAAACTTCACCAAAACTCTCTAATGTTCATAAAATTTCAAACTCATTTTAAACCCTTTTTAAAGAGGTTTAGCATTCGATATACGCCAATTCATTAAATAAAGGAAAGTGATTTTCTTTGTGCTTATCGCCGTGTATTTCCATGACTTGCATATATATATATATATATATATATATATACATATATTCAACATTCATATGAAACAACCAAACTTGACGATCAAAGATATCAAACATCCATTGCAAACAACATATCATCATCCAAAAATAAAATATTATAGCTTAGTAGTCTCACCTTCATTTTTCCTTCGAGCCAATATAAAATTGGCTATAGCTCCACTACGATTGAACCAATGCATATGAAATCAAGCCTGCGACCAATGGGTGACCTTAACCTACCCTTGATGATGGGGGAGCTCATGGCCTAGGGAGATGTGGGTTGTGGTTGTGTGTTTTGGAAGAGCAGAGGAGGTGTTTTAAACTAGTTTTGAAGTGGATTGATATTATAAACTATTGTATATATTTTCTCTTTTATTCTCAATATTTTTCCCTAAATTTTCTAAAATCTTTTTCTATGAATAAGAATCCATTAGAGAGGCTCTTAAAAAGCTTGAAAATAAGAGGAAGAAGAAAAGAAATGGTATTAGGAATTTTAACAGAAGAGGGGTGTTGTTTATAGAAAAAACTTGGAAAAATATATTTAAATGCCAAATTACCAAAATGCCCCTAGCCCACACTCCTCCTACCCCTTTTACACGCACAGCTCCCCCTAGGCCATGTGATGGTGATGTGAGGTGATGGTGTGATGATGGTGTGGTACAATAAGTTGATGTTTGCTTTTTGGTTACTTAAAGGTTAAGCTTTAGGAATTATTAAATCATTTTTCTAATACATACATACATACATACATACATACATACATACATATATATATATATATATAAATATGTGTGTGTGTGTTTTTTACGTATGCATGTATATGTTATCATGTGCATATGACATATATATGCATGTATATGTAGGCGCAAAACACTTCGAACTTCTTCGAACAAATTTTATTTGTTAAATCGTTGAAATCCATAGAACCGATTATCGGTCATATTTTCACTTAAACGTACATTTATTTGTACACAAAATTCAAGAATAAATTTCTTATCATTTTGAATTAACTAAAATGATCAAATTTGAATTATAAAACCAAATAAATTAATATTAACAATTATTTACAATAATTGTCATTATATCGATAAAGGGATATCGATTTTTCCTTGTATTTTCAAATCAAATATATATCTTTATAAAACTATTATAAATAATTTATTATCACTTTATAAATATTCAAAATGAATTATCATCATTTAAAATAAGTATTTGAATAATTAAAATAATTATTTAATCTTCAAATCCCAATTTAAATTCATAAATCTATATTTAAATATGATGTCATTCTGTCGGTATTAATTTGGAGTATAATATTTTTTGTAAATATTTATTCAAAACAAGATTACTATTATTTATTATCACTCAAAACAATATCATTTGTATTATCAACCTTTTATTTCCATAAATTTAAAAATAAATATAATTTATCAAAGTGATAAATTGATGGTTCGTTACAGACTTCCCTCTTAAAAGAATTTCTTCCCCGAAATTATCAAAACCAAAAACCGAAAGGTCTACCCAAAATGTTTATTTTTAAACTTACACTCATATGATGTATATAGATTACCTATACATAATATTCGATTCGATCTTTTATTCCAATTCACAACTTAATTTCCAAACTAGTATTGATCCCTTGATCCTTTAGTGCGGACACAGACTAGGCTTTCTGATCAGAACTTCAGTTTTCCTTGCATAGCTCTCAACTATGATAGAAAAGTCAAGTATCCAACCACAAACCCTCATCAATGTTCATCATCTAGAATCGAGTGATAAATCCTTTTCCGGATAAGGGTCAAACACATCAAAGCTCTACACTTGAATCTTAGATTAAACCGTGCCACATACTTCATATGTATTTATTAAACATTCCAAAATTCTTTTGAAAATACTTCATAAAACTTCCATATTTTATTAAAACTTTTATAAAGACACGTCTTTATACATAACCATTTCACATTTTTATTTTCAAATATTTCTACTTAAAGAAAACATTTCTTTTAAAAGATTAATATCTTTTTATTATAACACATCTCTGAACATATCTTAATGGTTTCTGAAAAACTCATTTTAAAATAATTCATTGAATTGATAAATCACCATAAACGTCCTTTAGCTAATGTGAAAGCATTCGTTTTATAATTAAAACTTTATTTATTTATTAATACTCTTTCATTAATTAAAACTTCCTTTTTATATATATTCTCTTTACTTATACCAATTTTAATACTTAAAAAGTATTTATATACTTATTGAAATGATATAAGTATATTTAATAAGTTTTTTGCTTTAAAATATAGTCGAAGATATTAAAAAAATTACTACCAAAACATTGTTATAATGAACCTCTCTTTTTATAACATGTCAATTATAATATTTTTATTTTTTTATAAAACACTCCAATATTTGTTAGTATCTTTAAAATCCCATTATTAAAGATCTAAATATGTCTATAATATTTCTTCTAAAGTGCTATTCAAGGTTTAAAAACAAATGTTGATAAGACGTCGTTTACTACAAACCCAAAAACATCCATTAATAACTTTAAATATTTATTTTAAAGTTTCGTACTAATGAGAAGTTAGGACAACATTATATTATAAATTGTCACATGTTTACATCATTGAAATATTTCGAAGCTTGGATCCAAAAACAAAATTTCTTATTTTACAATTATTATTATTATTATTATTTATTTTTCAAAAATCATTTTAAATTCCTTTTAGAAATACTGGAACTTAAATTCTCAAAAATTCCTATATAAAGCATGTTTTATAAATAAATTTTATAAAATCACTTATATAAAATATATTCATAATATTTATTTATCTTAGATAAATTCCTTTAATAGACATTATTATTTATCAATTGCCTCATAATCAAATTGTGAAACTCAATTCACGTGGTGTTTCTACTTAAACTTTTGAAGTTAAACAACCAATCAATTAATGATAATAACCGATATCGTTTCCTTAATCAAATAACAATATTATTTGAAAAATATTCTTTATATTCAAAATATAATCCTAGGTAAAATTATTTCGTTAACCAATTTTCAAAACCAAAATCATTTGCATATAATATTAACAAGTACACACTCATATATAATACTCTCAAACTCATTTTAGTGTGTTACTAACCTTGTCTCTAATGAGTTACTCATTCTTGGTTATTACTTACCCTATCACTGATGAGACTTTACCCTTACCAACGCCAAGGTGTTCATTCAACCTAAACTCCGATACCACATTATTAGGATCTAGGCTTTTGAACCATCGATAGAGGATATGCCCCTTGTTAGCACCAAAATTGGTCACTAACACCTTAAGAAAGATTGTGTAGAGAGATTAATGAAGATAGTAAATTAAAACAGAAGACAGTATGTAATTTAAATGCAGAGAACAAGAACACCAAATTTATAGTGGTTCAGCGTAATTGCCTACGTCCACTTTGAAGTTAATCTTTATTGCTTTTCATGATGATTGATTACGGATACAATCGGTTTCCAATCATATAGACGAAGGTTGAATGCGGCAGAGTCTCCCCAATGTTCTCGAAATTCTGATCCCTTTCACTGTGCCCCTGCCTCTCTATTTATAGACGAAGATGGGTTGGACTTCCCCGGTGGTCCTGGTAGCTGAATACCTCGGCCCAAATGGAGTGAGCTTTGTATGCCGATCCGTATACAATGAACGGCCAAATGCTGAACCGTAGTTTTCATGTCGAACGATATGAGGAATTGAGTGGAAAGAGTAGGCCGAACGATATCCTTATGCCGATCGAAGTAGGGTGCTGAGTGGCGAGTCTATGCCGAGCAATGGTCGAAGATGATTGAGATGGGTTGAATGCCGAACACCTCTTCATGCCGAACGGTTTCAGGATGCCGAACACCTCTGGATGCCAAGCAGCGTGGAATGCCGAACGAGTCTGCCATGCCGAACGTCCATAGATGCCGAACGTCACTTGATACCGAACGCTCTTGCCTGCCGAGCATCATTTGATGTCGAACGCTCTCGCATGCCGATCGATATTCTCATGCCGAACGAAGCAGTGCCGAACACCTGGAATGTTGAACAATATGGAATCATGCCGAACAAAGCGAAACCGAACATCCTGAATGTCGGACACCCTAAATGCCGAGCGTTATCCAATGTCGAACGCTCTCTAGATGCCGAGCGTTCCTGAATGCTGAGTGATTCCTGAATGCCGAGCGTTTCCAAATGCTGAACGTAATGAGACGCCGAACAATCAGGTTGAGCGGAACGATATGGTTGCCGAGTGTAACGACCCGCTCTTTTTGGACCATTCAAATCGACAATAAAACCATACATATCCGACTTGAATAATTCAAAATATCGAATTGTTAATTAAAATTTGGAAAAACTTAAAATATACAGTAAATAAATCAATCACAGATGTAACATCCCGCCTTTTCGCACACTTTAAACCGACACACGTGCCAATTAAAAGCATACGCAAAGGGCGGATTGTTATGGGGTAAATAAGAAAAACAGAGAAGAAATAAAACAAAATAGAATCTCACAGCGGAAGGATAAAATATAATAATAAATATACAGTTCATAAACGGTTACAAAACAGTTAATTCTTCTTTATACAATAAATATCAGAGTTGCACATACCAATACAAACAATGCAGCGGAACAGTATGAGTGTGATGCAATACTATAGATAATAATAATACGACTCCTTCGTCTTCGTCCTTCAAAGCTAAAGTCTTCGATCCTGAAACGCTCAGACTGACCCGAGCGAATTTGAAAAGACAAAAACACTCGAGTCAGAACTAAAAGATCTTATGTGAGTTAAATTAACAGAAATAAATATGAGTACAGTAACTCAAGAGATGCTCGGGATTTACATCTCCTAAGGATCCGTTAAACTATTTACTATGTAGTATATTGCGCTATTATAATAGTGTCTATTTATAAAATAAACTTACTTTTTAATAGCGTTAAGGGGTTACCCATATAGCCCTTAACACGTAATAGTCCCAGTAGTCCATCCAATATCATAGTCCCTCCTGATCGGGAAGCCACCAGAGGATACCACACGGGCTACGGGAGAAATCCAAACTCGTACAAGGCTCGGTATGGTAGGTGACACGGCACAACTAGACAATGCCAGGGTAGATATACCAATTGCGTACCCAGGCTGGTGGAAATGCGTAGCCGCAGTTACCGCCCACCTCGAACAAACTCCCCAAAATCAAAATAAAAGTGGCCACTGAATCAATCCAAAGTCATAGTATAATATCGAAGAGGAGTGTCCGATCAGAGGTATGACCTCATTGGCCTGGGAATAGCTCCTGTTTTAGCCACCTTATGCCAACTCACGGGAGTCGGGTCCACGTATTTACCTTACAGGAAACGTCGCCACCACCTACTTCATTCTGGAATCTCCACCGCGTACACGGTTAGTCAAAGTGGTTTTCGGTATCGACAGAGAGTATGTCAGATATCCGATCCCGGTCTCTTTGCCAACCCATCGTTATTATAACACCGCGGTCATTTAAAAATAGGTTATACTTCAAAAATCAGAATAAACATTCCATTTCATAACCATGAATACGATATCATTTCAAAACCCAAAACCATATTTTATCACTTATCCCAAATATAATTCTTTTCCAAAATCAAAATGCTTTAACTTCATAACGTCTGAAAATCAAATATTTTCAAAGCATAGTATTTTGAAAATCATAATTTAAAACCATAACTTCTAAAACTTGAATGGTTTGGACATTCAACGGTATATGAATTAAATGGTTTAACTTAAATGTTACTTTGTAAAGAAAATAGTTCTCATGGCTTTACAAATACATTTCTTCATTAAAGTCTAAACCAAAATTTATATTATCTCTCTCACGTTCCAAAACCACTTCAATTTATTTATATATACGTATATCCATTTTGAGTATCAATATTTCAAACTAAAGTTGGGTTTTATTCTTTCAACAAATCAATTGTTCTATTAATTAGTCTTGAATATTCATATAAATTCCGTAAATAATAAGACTTCAATTTCTAGTAATAAAATATATATATTTTTCCCAATTCAAATTATACTAGAATATTCATTTCAATTTATTTTGGGAAAAATCCAATTATAAATATCATATCTTAAAATTTCCAAACTTAACATTTAAACATATGATATAAATTATTAAACTCCATTTTCTTAATTTTCTTCCATTTTTAAATAAATATTTTTATACACCTTTTAATTTCAAAATTTTCAACTTCATATGTATATATATATGGAAGAAAAATATTTATACAATATAAAATTTAAGATTATTATAAACTGTATTCCATCCAAACCATAGAAATCACATTAAAATAGTTATATATAGACCGCGGTGCCTGTATATAATTTTCTATCCTATGGTCAAGTGATACGGATATTTATCATTTCAATCCGCAATTTAAAAGATATAAAATTTTGCGGTTATATATCATTTCAAACCACAATCCCGAATGAAATGAAATATGCATGATAATTTGCAATTTAATGATATACAATAAACATCCATTCATCAACATCATCCATCATCCAAATCGCAATCATCAATCAATATCAATCAATAACAATATTATTTTTGGTACTACATAACAGGTAATACTGGCAATTTTATTCAAATTAAATTTAACAGTTATTAATCTAACAGTTTATATTTAGTAAAAATCTATATAACTGTTAACTAGCAGTTTATAGGCAAACAAATAAATTCTAACTATCAATTAATACGCAATAAATAAATTAAATTAACAGTTAAATTTAATAAATGCAATTCAACAAATATGAGTGAAATAAACATGCCAAATACTCATAAATAAATTTCTATTCATTTCTAAAATTAATTTAACAAACATAAAAGCTTCTAGTAGTTGTGAGTGGGTTAAAACACTCACCTTTTGAATTTAAATCGAATTTAAATTCGATTTAAACCCAAAAATTCGCCCGTCTCGGAATTCGTCCAAACCAGCGTCATCAGGTCCGGAATTTAATTACGATCCTGATAAAAAAAATCTCACGTGAATCGGAGATCGTATGCGAGAGTTATGTCGAAATATGCACTTGAATTTAAAATTGAAAATAAACAAAATGACACATGTTTATAAAACTTGCCACGTCATCACACGTTTCCTCTCCCAGCACAGTGAGACGCGTACGTACTCCCAGCCGAACCCTTCATGCAACAGTGACCATTGAACCCAAAACGCCCCTTTGACCAAGACTTTGACCACGATTTTAGCTCGCCTCCGACCACCGTTGAACCCAGCGCCACCACCATCAGCTCTTCCATGACCAGCCGCACCTCCTCCCCCAGTCCGGTCGCCAAAAAAACCTTCGGCCGCCACCTCCTTATAACCCAAATTCGCGATTTCACGAAGATCTGACCGTTGATTCGACAAGCTAACCATATAGATGCGATCCCCATCGTCCACTCTACAATACCCAGAAACCGTTTGACGATCTGACGAAGTTTGTTACGGCGCTGATGAATGGCCACGAGCTGTTTGAATTTATTCTGAGCAAACGATGACTCCATTCGAAAAACGAATTTCACCATGATATTACGTGTTTCGAGAACATTGACATATATTTTTGTGGAATTTTTCTAGAGATTTTGAATTTTCATTTTGTTTTTGAACTGACTGGATCTAGGGTTAGCCCCCATTGAAGAAGAAGAGAAGCTTGAAGAAATACGCGCAGATAAATGAAATTAGGCGGAGGCTAGGGCTGAATAGCTGGGTTTATATAGAGGGTTAGAGGTAGCGTAGATAGACCGTAGAATGAACGTGCGGAACAAACTATGGCCCAAAAAAAAGCCCGCTATGTCTCCGGAACGAAATTTCGTAAATCTATATATCCAAATAGGTAATTTAAAATATTCTGAACGCGATGGAAAAAGTTTCACGTCCAAATTTGATCGTATGAAGAAGTTATGCTGAAAACAAAATTTCCAAATTGATTTCAAATTGATTTCATTAAAATAGATTTCAAAGCGTTTCACGCCCGTACGATCAAATGACAAGTCCGATCGATACGAAACTTGAAACCCTATAATAATTCACCGACACGGATCCGATGAAACTGGTTTCGTCGAGATCCGAGTCCGTGGCCAAAATGGTTATTTTTAATATTTATTAAATAAATTATAAAAATCCAAATTTTATATTAAATTCTAAAATTGGCCAAATTTTATTTCTTATATGATTCGTAATCAATTGAAAAGATTTAATAGGCTTAGCTGTGAATTAAAAGTTGACAGTATATTAATTGCGATGTTAATTTCTACACTTTCTTATATTTAAGAATTTTATAAATTATATTCTCAAAACCCATACTTTAGATTTTTAAATCTTTATATTCTCAACTTTCACCTAAAATAAAGATGCCATAAACATTAGTTCCTGATTCACATCATTATTCTTTAAGTCTAATTTAAATCTCAATAACGTAGTATTTAACGTTAGAATCCATTTTATTATGCATAAATTCCAAATTTTACTGACCCAAATTTTCTTCTTTTCATTTCATAACAATTGTCAATCCTATAAGAAAAATTAACATTAGGTTCATACTTATTACAAATAACTCCAATTTCTTCCAAATAATAATTACATAGCTATTAAATATTAAATCCATTTAATTGCAATAAATTCAATTGATTGCAATAAATTTCCAAATAAATTTGGATCTTTATTTGGTTATACAAAACAAAAATCCGTTATCACTTACCTAACAAAGTTATTATTACTTAAGATCTCATTGCATCCACATTTTCACATTTTCATTTCCTGGTTTCTTTACTTTATTCTACATAAATTATTATAAATGGGATTTTTCTTGGTTACATCTTATTTGTATTTAACATTACCCATTCACCAATTCATTTCACTTTAACTGCGGTAAATTGGCGGATAAATTGAATTTGATTCCCAAAATTTAAATTAACAAGCAACAAGAATAGGTAACACACAATAGTCGTTACGCTAAATTCTAGTCACCTAAATAAGCTTTTATTACTTTACAAAATGGAATAACTTTTAAACTCATAAATGTAATACCAAAACCGTTATAAATCCAATAAATTTCCAAGTTGTAGTTTGTACACATTTTACACAACTATTATGATTTCTCACAGAACGTTGAATTTATTAATTGACCATTTATTATAATTTAATTCCCTTAATTGAATCAAATGCTTATAATTTTTACATTCTTACCATTCCTTCCCATTATAAATTTATTAACGGATTTACAAATCTCTATCTTCCAAATATTAAATAACCAAACTGATTTCAACCACTGTTCTTATCAAATTTTCATAAATTTGTTCAAATCTATACTCTTTTTCCATATAAATAAATTTTATGTTACTACTAGATTTTTTTATCCACTACAGCCATTAAATTTTTACTATCTACACTTATTACATCTTTGTATTAATGAATCCCATTCAAGTTAATATTTATATTAATATTCACAAATTCAACATTTATATGTTTCTTAAAATTAACTTTCAACCAAATGTGCCAATTTACATTTCATTTCTATTCAATATATATTCATTTTATTCCGTTCATTCGGGTACTGCATTGAAATATATTTATTCTCTAATACTAACGTTATTATCATTAAATTATGATTGGATTCCATGTTTTTATTCAATACCTTGAACAATAACTTACATATTAACCAAATCCTTCTTCTACTTAATTCAAATTGGATTATGTTCCAATTCCTATAACCAAGGTCTTGAGTCACCATTTACATAATTAAATTTATCGTTTATTTCAATCTTCGTTTATAATTTAAAGTTCTACTAAACTAAATTACAAAACTTATGAACTTTAACAAATTTAATCCACCAATTAAATTTTTCTGATGTTTATATATTGCAATTAAATTCAGTTATTATTTCATTAATACCATTTTAATCAACTAATTATGACTTATAACCACAACACAAATCTTCGTTATTTCAATCTATGTCATATAAACATTTTAAATTATTTACCTTTAATTACAGTTACTAGCTAACCCCTACATTTACTCCATTAAAAATCCTAAGACTTCTATTTCAATTAAATTTAGATTAGAAAACACATCAAATTGACTCATTTAATATCATTGAATTTAACGGGTCGTTACACTCTCCCCCACTCAAAACTTTTCGTCCCCGAAAAGGAAAAGAAGGGAGAAGGAAGAATAAACAGTACATCTTATTTCAAATATTAACTTATAAACAATAATTTACTGGATTAATTTCCTTATATAAAATATACCAGTTTTATAATCATTATATTCTTTTTACTTAAATTATTAAAGTTGGGAAAATATTTTCACAAAATTCTAAGTCCAAAATTTACGGAAAATTTTGGCAGAGTCTCCTTTGTACGGAGAGACTCTGGAGAAAATATAATATCAAAATATACAATTATATTACATATATTATCAAAATATTATATCCCAACACGGGAAAATTATATAAAATAGCGCTAAAACGTAATCCGGAAACGTACCTATTTGTCGGGCAATATACGCTTATTATTTTGGAACCAAAAGCAGTAGCAGTTGCTTCCATCACCTATATTCACTTATATAATCTAAAAGGTTAAATATTTATTTTAAAGTGAAATATTTAAGTGGATTCAATCATTAATATCCAATCAATACACTAACTATCAATTTTAACAGACAACACACCCAACAAAACAAACAATCATTCAATCAAACAAACAATAGTTGTTCGGGTTCAAAATCTGAAATTTGTACGGAATGAAAAATAACTATCAAGTGCATCATTTACTCAACAGTCTTAGATGGAACAAAATAGATTATTTATTCATCCAATACTTCAAATTTACTTACCCGACCAACCATAATCAAACAATACCAATTCAAATCAACAAATCAACCAACTCATTATAAATTTTCATTTCATACATTAGCTGTTTGATCCTTTCATTCATATAACAGTTTCTCTTTTATTTTCATTTTTATTTATTCCATGCTTCACTGGTTTGATTTTCTTTCTTTCATTTATGGAGGGATTTCTTTATTTCTTACAATTTTCATTTTCCATTTATTACAAAATTTATCATATTTGTATTCCAATTTACTGACTAAAGTTTACATCATCTATTTATACTACTTACCTTTCCTTATATAGTAAACTTTCCAATTTAACTTAAGTTTATACAATTAATTCTCATTAATAACAGCAAATTTATTGAATACCTTAATTATCTCAAACTTCACTTGTAAGATTTTCCCTTACATTTTCTTACTAACATTGCAACTTTTATTATATGGTAAGTTATGTATGTTTTAAGAATGTAAGTGAAAATTCACAAGTTTCTTCTCAATTCCTTTTTATTAATTAATGGTTCAATAAATATATATTCGTTTTATAAATTTCGCTTAAGTTTATACCAATAAATTCTTTCATTATTTCCAATTTCTACTTGTACAAATTCCACTTCTTATTAAACATTTCAACTTTTAATATTTGGTAAGTTATATATGTTTTAAAGAATATACTTGAAATTTATACAAGTTTCTATTTACCTATGGTTAATTAAATGTTTCAATAATAATTATTCCTTATTTCGTAGGTTACCAATTTCAAATTTCTCTTTATAACTTTTCATTAATTCTCTTACCTACATTAGAGGTTTCAATTAATTACTTACCTTTTATTTCACTAAAATAATTTAAAACAATTAATTAATGGAAATTTTAGAATTAAATTCCGGGTCAAATTTCAATTTATTTTGAAATAATAGATAATTAATTTCTTACAACTTTTATATCTCTAATTATCTTTTAAACAATTAAATTTTAAATAATTTCAAAACAAATCTGCAGTAGAATTTACTACAGTGGCCTTTCCCTTCGAAACTCGAAAATGAAAGTCGATGATGCGCCCGTCATCACCGAAATTATTTTCCAGCGAAAGAGAGGAAAGTACAAACTTATTTTCTTCAAAATCCTCTTTAAACCAATTCCTTCGAATTATACTAAATATTTATATAAGAAAATATTTATAAACCAAATCATTATATTTCATAAATCCTTTGAAAACAGATTTCAAAAAAATCCCGGACTTAAGTTCTAAAATCTCCAATTTGATTTATTATAATTTCAACTTAGCTTCAATTGTTATAAATATTTTCATTTCCTAACACCCAATCTATAGCAACCAAATATATATATATATATCTTTATAAATTTTTTTTTTTATATATAGAAAATATAATAGGCAAAATTATTTCATTCATCTATATTAAAAACAAATATTATGTCGGTCTGTCCTATTAAGTGTTTAGAAATCCCTATTGATGACATAGCGTCCCATGCATCAACCAAAATTTATAAATACAAAGCGGAACAGATTAACACAATATCAAAATCTTTTTATAACACTAACAAATACGCTCTCTCATATATATACACTCAGCGACTCAACATAGGGTATTACTACCCTATTAATAAAGAGTCAAACCCCACAAAGCCAAGGTTTATCGCTAAACCAAAGCTCTGATACCAGCTGTAACATCCCGCCTTTTCGCACACTTTAAACCGACACACGTGCCAATTAAAAGCATACGCAAAGGGCGGATTGTTATGGGGTAAATAAGAAAAACAGAGAAGAAATAAAACAAAATAGAATCTCACAGCGGAAGGATAAAATATAATAATAAATATACAGTTCATAAACGGTTACAAAACAGTTAATTCTTCTTTATACAATAAATATCAGAGTTACACATACCAATACAAACAATGCACCGGAACAGTATGAGTGTGATGCAATACTATAGATAATAATAATACGACTCCTTCGTCTTCGTCCTTCAAAGCTAAAGTCTTCGATCCTGAAAAGCTCGGACTGACCCGAGCGAATTTGAAAAGACAAAAACACTCGAGTCAGAACTAAAAGATCTTATGTGAGTTAAATTAACAGAAATAAATATGAGTACAGTAACTCAAGAGATGCTCGAGATTTACATCTCCTAAGGATCCGTTAAACTATTTACTATGTAGTATATTGCGCTATTATAATAGTGTCTATTTATAAAATAAACTTACTTTTTAATAGCGTTAAGGGGTTACCCATATAGCCCTTAACACGTAATAGTCCCAGTAGTCCATCCAATATCATAGTCCCTCCTGATCGGGAAGCCACCAGAGATACCACACGGGCTACGGGAGAAATCCAAACTCGTACAAGGCTCGGTATGGTAGGTGACACGGCACAACTAGGCAATGCCAGGGTAGATATACCAATTGCGTACCCAGGCTGGTGGAAATGCGTAGCCGCAGTTACCGCCCACCTCGAACAAACTCCCCAAAATCAAAATAAAAGTGGCCACTGAATCAATCCAAAGTCATAGTATAATATCGAAGAGGAGTGTCCGATCAGAGGTATGACCTCATTGGCCTGGGAATAGCTCCTGTTTTAGCCACCTTATGCCAACTCACGGGAGTCGGGTCCACATATTTACCTTACAGGAAACGTCGCCACCACCTACTTCATTCTGGAATCTCCACCGCGTACACGGTTAGTCAAAGTGGTTTTCGGTATCGACAGAGAGTATGTCAGATATCCGATCCCGGTCTCTTTGCCAACCCATCGTTATTATAACACCGCGGTCATTTAAAAATAGGTTATACTTCAAAAATCAGAATAAACATTCCATTTCATAACCATGAATACGATATCATTTCAAAACCCAAAACCATATTTTATCACTTATCCCAAATATAATTCTTTTCCAAAATCAAAATGCTTTAACTTCATAACGTCTGAAAATCAAATATTTTCAAAGCATAGTATTTTGAAAATCATAATTTAAAACCATAACTTCTAAAACTTGAATGGTTTGGACATTCAACGGTATATGAATTAAATGGTTTAACTTAAATGTTACTTTGTAAAGAAAATAGTTCTCATGGCTTTACAAATACATTTCTTCATTAAAGTCTAAACCAAAATTTATATTATCTCTCTCATGTTCCAAAACCACTTCAATTTATTTATATATACGTATATCCATTTTGAGTATCAATATTTCAAACTAAAGTTGGGTTTTATTCTTTCAACAAATCAATTGTTCTATTAATTAGTCTTGAATATTCATATAAATTCCGTAAATAATAAGACTTCAATTTCTAGTAATAAAATATATATATTTTTCCCAATTCAAATTATACTAGAATATTCATTTCAATTTATTTTGGGAAAAATCCAATTATAAATATCATATCTTAAAATTTCCAAACTTAACATTTAAACATATGATATAAATTATTAAACTCCATTTTCTTAATTTTCTTCCATTTTTAAATAAAGATTTTTATACACCTTTTAATTTCAAAATTTTCAACTTCATATGTATATATATATGGAAGAAAAATATTTATACAATATAAAATTTAAGATTATTATAAACTGTATTCCATCCAAACCATAGAAATCACATTAAAATAGTTATCTATAGACCGCGGTGCCTGTATAAAATTTTCTATCCTATGGTCAAGTGATACGGATATTTATCATTTCAATCCGCAATTTAAAAGATATAAAATTTTGCGGTTATATATCATTTCAAACCACAATCCCGAATGAAATGAAATATGCATGATAATTTGCAATTTAATGATATACAATAAACATCCCTTCATCAACATCATCCATCATCCAAATCGCAATCATCAATCAATATCAATCAATAACAATATTATTTTTGGTACTACATAACAGGTAATACTGGCAATTTTATTCAAATTAAATTTAACAGCTATTAATCTAACAGTTTATATTCAGTAAAAATCTATATAACAGTTAACTAGTAGTTTATAGGCAAACAAATAAATTCTAACTATCAATTAATACGCAATAAATAAATTAAATTAACAGTTAAATTTAATAAATGCAATTCAACAAATATGAGTGAAATAAACATGCCAAATACTCATAAATAAATTTCTATTCATTTCTAAAATTAATTTAACAAACATAAAAGCTTCTAGTAGTTGTGAGTGGGTTAAAACACTCACCTTTTGAATTTAAATCGAATTTAAATTCGATTTAAACCCAAAAATTCGCTCGTCTCGGAATTCGTCCAAACCAGCGTCATCAGGTCCGGAATTTAATTACGATCCTGATAAAAAAAATCTCACGTGAATCGGAGATCGTATGCGAGAGTTATGTCGAAATATGCACTTGAATTTAAAATTGAAAATAAACAAAATGACACATGTTTATAAAACTTGCCACGTCATCACACGTTTCCTCTCCCAGCACAGTGAGACGCGCACGTACTCCCAGCCGAACCCTTCATGCAACAGTGACCATTGAACCCAAAACGCCCCTTTGACCAAGACTTTGACCACGATTTTAGCTCGCCTCCGACCACCGTTGAACCCAGCGCCACCACCATCAGCTCTTCCATGACCGGCCGCACCTCCTCCCCCAGTCCGGTCGCCAAAAAAACCTTCGGCCGCCACCTCCTTATAACCCAAATTCGTGATTTCACGAAGATCTGACCGTTGATTCGACAAGCTAACCATATAGATGCGATCCCCATCGTCCACTCTACAATACCCAGAAACCGTTTGACGATCTGACGAAGTTTGTTACGGCGCTGATGAATGGCCACGAGCTGTTTGAATTTATTCTGAGCAAACGATGACTCCATTCGAAAAACGAATTTCACCATGATATTACGTGTTTCGAGAACATTGACATATATTTTTGTGGAATTTTTCTGGAGATTTTGAATTTTCATTTTGTTTTTGAACTGACTGGATCTAGGGTTAGCCCCCATTGAAGAAGAAGAGAAGCTTGAAGAAATACGCGCAGATAAATGAAATTAGGCGGAGGCTAGGGCTGAATAGCTGGGTTTATATAGAGGGTTAGAGGTAGCGTAGATAGACCGTAGAATGAACGTGCGGAACAAACTATGGCCCAAAAAAAAGCCCGCTATGTCTCCGGAACGAAATTTCGTAAATCTATATATCCAAATAGGTAATTTAAAATATTCTGAACACGATGGAAAAAGTTTCACGTCCAAATTTGATCGTATGAAGAAGTTATGCTGAAAACAAAATTTCCAAATTGATTTCAAATTGATTTCATTAAAATTGATTTCAAAGCGTTTCACGCCCGTACGATCAAATGACAAGTCCGATCGATACGAAACTTGAAACCCTATAATAATTCACCGACACGGATCCGATGAAACTGGTTTCGTCGAGATCCGAGTCCGTGGCCAAAATGGTTATTTTTAATATTTATTAAATAAATTATAAAAATCCAAATTTTATATTAAATTCTAAAATTGGCCAAATTTTATTTCTTATATGATTCGTAATCAATTGAAAAGATTTAATAGGCTTAGCTGTGAATTAAAAGTTGACAGTATATTAATTGCGATGTTAATTTCTACACTTTCTTATATTTAAGAATTTTATAAATTATATTCTCAAAACCCATACTTTAGATTTTTAAATCTTTATATTCTCAACTTTCACCTAAAATAAAGATGCCATAAACATTAGTTCCTGATTCACATCATTATTCTTTAAGTCTAATTTAAATCTCAATAACGTAGTATTTAACGTTAGAATCCATTTTATTATGCATAAATTCCAAATTTTACTGACCCAAATTTTCTTCTTTTCATTTCATAACAATTGTCAATCCTATAAGAAAAATTAACATTAGGTTCATACTTATTACAAATAACTCCAATTTCTTCCAAATAATAATTACATAGCTATTAAATATTAAATCCATTTAATTGTAATAAATTCAATTGATTGCAATAAATTTCCAAATAAATTTGGATCTTTATTTGGTTATACAAAACAAAAATCCGTTATCACTTACCTAACAAAGTTATTATTACTTAAGATCTCATTGCATCCACATTTTCACATTTTCATTTCCTGGTTTCTTTACTTTATTCTACATAAATTATTATAAATGGGATTTTTCTTGGTTACATCTTATTTGTATTTAACATTACCCATTCACCAATTCATTTCACTTTAACTGCGGTAAATTGGCGGATAAATTGAATTTGATTCCCAAAATTTAAATTAACAAGCAACAAGAATAGGTAACACACAATAGTCGTTACGCTAAATTCTAGTCACCTAAATAAGCTTTTATTACTTTACAAAATGGAATAACTTTTAAACTCATAAATGTAATACCAAAACCGTTATAAATCCAATAAATTTCCAAGTTGTAGTTTGTACACATTTTACACAACTATTATGATTTCTCACAGAACGTTGAATTTATTAATTGACCATTTATTATAATTTAATTCCCTTAATTGAATCAAATGCTTATAATTTTTACATTCTTACCATTCCTTCCCATTATAAATTTATTAACGGATTTACAAATCTCTATCTTCCAAATATTAAATAACCAAACTGATTTCAACCACTGTTCTTATCAAATTTTCATAAATTTGTTCAAATCTATACTCTTTTTCCATATAAATAAATTTTATGTTACTACTAGATTTTTTTATCCACTACAGCCATTAAATTTTTACTATCTACACTTATTACATCTTTGTATTAATGAATCCCATTCAAGTTAATATTTATATTAATATTCACAAATTCAACATTTATATGTTTCTTAAAATTAACTTTCAACCAAATGTGCCAATTTACATTTCATTTCTATTCAATATATATTCATTTTATTCCGTTCATTCGGGTACTGCATTGAAATATATTTATTCTCTAATACTAACGTTATTATCATTAAATTATGATTGGATTCCAAGTTTTTATTCAATACCTTGAACAATAACTTACATATTAACCAAATCCTTCTTCTACTTAATTCAAATTGGATTATGTTCCAATTCCTATAACCTAGGTCTTGAGTCACCATTTACATAATTAAATTTATCGTTTATTTCAATCTTCGTTTATAATTTAAAGTTCTACTAAACTAAATTACAAAACTTATGAACTTTAACAAATTTAATCCACCAATTAAATTTTTCTGATGTTTATATATTGCAATTAAATTCAGTTATTATTTCATTAATACCATTTTAATCAACTAATTATGACTTATAACCACAACACAAATCTTCGTTATTTCAATCTATGTCATATAAACATTTTAAATTATTTACCTTTAATTACAGTTACTAGCTAACCCCTACATTTACTCCATTAAAAATCCTAAGACTTCTATTTCAATTAAATTTAGATTAGAAAACACATCAAATTGACTCATTTAATATCATTGAATTTAACGGGTCGTTACAACAGATCACAGAGTAATATAATGCAGCGGAATAGATAAAGAATAGTAGTTCATGAAGCTACTATATACATCAGAGTTAGAAAAATACAACCGAATAGTTCAAATGCAGTGAAGTCTCCAATGCAACAAATGACTTCTCTTAACCAATCAACTGGAAAGGCTGGAATCTGAATCGATAGTTGGATTTCCAAATGAAGCTCCGAACTCCAAAGGTGAGTCTCAAATGATGTATCACTCAGTCTGACCCGAGCATAAAGCAAAACACAAAACACTCGAGTCAGTATTAACATTCTTATATCAATAAATCCAACTCAAGTGAAATATCAACTGAAATACAAATAACTTAAAGGATGTTTGGGATAACCATCCTCTAAGGGTCCATAGAACTTTCTACAAGGTAGAAATATACACTATAACACCGTGGTCGTTTCAGCTTAATTTATACTTCAAAACCAAATCTCATTTTCACTTCAGATATCTCCATATTTCCCAAAATAGTATTTATATATATTAAATAATTTATAAAGTAAAGTATTTTCAATTTCCCCAACTTAACAAATCATTCCAACATCAACCCGACCTTCCCATTCAAATTAAATTCAATCTCAATTTATCAATTTAAATTCAACTCAATTTCTAAAATAACCTCTTAAATTTTATCGATCTCAAATTCGGATTTATAATCACAAATACCCCTTTATATTTCCATATATTTCAAAACTTTAAGTATTCAACGTTTCATCTAAATTTTCATACAATTTAGTTTGCTAAATAATAAATTCAAATTTGGTTCAACCTAAATTTTCATTTTAATTCAATTTAGTTGCTAAATAACAAATACAACTACGTTGATTTCAAATACAGATCCGAATCTCAACATAAGCCATTTAAATTCCAATATAGTTCAAGGCTTTAATATTTTAATGTTCTATATAACAGTTTCATATAGATCTCGATTTAACCTCATTATTATTTAGTCTTGAAATACTCCCCTATTAGATTAAATATCATTTAAGTAACCTTAAATTACATTTTACTCAATATTTTCTTTAATGTATTTAAACGTGAAATATTCATTAAATCACTTAAATCAAAAATCCACTTATAAAATCATACCTTTTAAATTTCCCATTCAAAAATTTCAAATCGATTTAATTAAATAAATCCTTATTTAAATACCATTTTAATAAACCCAAATTTATCTCCCAATATTAATTATTCAATTTATTACAAGAGAATCTATTTGAAATACAGATTTACATAAATACTTAACCATATTATATGTATTAAATCAATCTAATTTAAATCAAATATTACTACTAAAGCTATATATACAATTTTCATTTATATGATATCTTAAGAATCAAATTTATTAAACCATATATTTCTTTCCAAAATTATAGAAATTATTTTCAAAATATTTATATGGACCAACGGTGTCTGTATATATTTCCTATCATATAGTCAAGTGCTACGGATATTTATCATTTCAATCCGTATACTAAATATATACGGGTGGATATCATTTCAACCCGTAATCCCAAATTCAATTAAATGAAAATCGCGTGGGTTTATCATTTCCACCCATAACGATTTTCTCCTATTCTAAAGTCTGTTCGGGTATGTATCATTTCAGCCCATAGTGATTTCTAAACTACAGGGAATTTGCAGAGTGATAACAGAAAATACAATAAGATACATGCATATATCATCAATAACAATATAATATAAACAACAGGATATGGTGTCATATCCCGCAGGTGAACAGTTATAGATAATAGCATATATAACAAATTTAAATAAATACAGCAGCATATTTCAATTATCGTTTCAATGGAAATCAAATTTAATGAATAAAAAATGTTAATCGTGAGTGATTGCTCACCTTTCAAGGCTAGAGAATATAGAAGGAGACACGGATAAGCATACTGATACAGACACTGAAATTAAATTTCAAATCCAAGCAAAGCAAAATCGGCATGAATTCAACGATCAAAGCTGATTGGCTCGAATTGATGAAACGGATCTGATCAGAACTGGAATGATGAAGATAAATGGTATAAGCGAACTTTTATAACCACCTATAACTGTATATACACATATGAAATTTATATTCTAAGTTCAAACATCACTAATTTAATTTACATGTTTTTCAAACATATAAATAAATAAATCAATCAAGCTTACATTTTTTTTAAATCAACATACACTTAAAAATATATACATATACTAACACCGTTATACCAAACTTATATAACTAGTATATATATATATATATATATATATATATATATATATATATGTATTCTCAAACAGATAAAATAAATGTTTAAATATGAATACCTAAAAGAAATTTTTTTATATAACTATTTCTATATATATATATATATTAAATGTTATATATATATATATAATTTAAATCCATCCATATTTTTACATTCAATAACATATTATATTCAACCTATATAAATTTCCAAATTATATATGTGTATTAAAATAATTTATAAAGTAGAGTATTTATAGAATCGTCTTAAATCCAAAATAGTATAAATATAATACTGTACATAACCTATATCAACCAAAAAGAACAAAAGTTGACTATTGTTTCTAAAATATGGGCATAAACACAGACTGCTCATGTATAAACTGAACTAACTCTTATATAACCAGAAACATATTATGGTTATAAATGTACATATATATTCATACGTGCTTAAAAAATTTCAAAACGTCAATAAAACTAACTACTGACTCACAACATTATATAACAAATATATGATATATACTCATCTTAAAATAGTAAAATATAGAATGACAAAACAAAGCAGCCTGGATATAATTTATGTGTGTGACGCACCAGATGTTAAAAATACAGCTACCTTAAACTCATATAATGTGAACTTTACATATATAATAACTCGTATTAACATATATCATAAAATTTTATATAAACCTTATAGTATATAAATAACTTACTTTACATACTAAATAGGACCTATGCAAGTTAAAATATGTAAGCTAATATAGGCTGCGGCCAAAAAAAATCAAAATACATTATATACTTAAACAACAATAAATTATGTACACAGTACATATTAAAAATTAACTTAGTCTTACTATACATATCATATAATAATAATATATATAAAACAAAAACCGATTTATATAAACAGACATATTGAAGAATAACATATCAAATTTATGTAAACTTTATATATACACAAAATGTCATTTCTACTAACATATATACACTGTCAAACTCATATATTACTAACATTTACATTGGAAAACTGACATTAACCATTTATACCAAAAATCCTTTTTTTTCATAACATATTTTATAAGCATAACATACCAAGCTGTTAACAAAACATATTTTGTGTAAATATATGCTTTGCCAAAATATATAATAATACTATAAAAGCTATATATTTTATATGCAGAAACCATATAGCCTGCATATACCTAACACAAACAACTAATATATATAATAATTTGTACAACATAAACTTATCCAAATATGAAGAAATCATATATACATACCGAAAAATAAATATGTGTTATGAAAATCTATTTCAAACTTACAACTAAAAACTTAAAATAACCAAGCAGATTATATATATAAGCTCTAAAACCAACTCACCAGGATACTTGAAATCTTGTATAAAATAAAATGTACATATAAATCTATGTTTTAACAAACCTTTCGTATGCTTGAATATATATAAAGCTGCAAGTATAAGAAATAGATATAATATATAAAGAAATACTTACATATAAAGAATGAAAGAAGAGAGGAAACGGTTGTGGGTAATCGAGCATGCGGTGAACGCGTGGAGCAAAGAGGAATGAGGGGAAGAGTTTTTTCTAGAGAATGAAAAGAAGAAGGAGAGATATGCTTATCATGGGCAATATATATATGCGTTGTTCTTATATTTTTTTTCATATAGTTAGTACAAGATACGCTAAATTTATTCAAAAAGTAACATATCTAAATTTATACATTACTTATTTATTCTCTACATATTAATTTATACGTTACTTATTTATTCTCTACCTATTATTTTATACGTTTTATTCTCTACCTATTAATTTATACGTTTCTTATTTATTCTCTACCTATTAATTTATACTATTTATTCTCTACCTATTAATTTATACTATTTATTCTCCACCTATTAATTTATACTATTTATTCTCTACCTATTAATTTATACGTTTTATTCTCTACCTATTAATTTATACTATTTATTCTCTACCTATTAATTTATACATTTTATTCTCTACCTATTAATTTATACTATTTATTCTCTACTTATTAATTTATACGCTTTATTCTCTACCTATTAGTTTATACTATTTATTCTCTACCAATTAATTTATACGTTTTATTCTCTACCTATTAATTTATACGTTTCTTATTTATTCTCTACCTATTAATTTATACTATTTATTCTCTACCTATTAATTTATACTATTTATTCTCTACCTATTAATTTATATGTTTTATTCTCTACCTATTAATTTATACTATTTATTCTCTACCTATTAATTTATACGTTACTTATTTATTCGCTACCTATTAATTAATTAAAAATTATTAAAATTTTATGGGTCGTTACACTGAGCACCTAGTTGCCTGGTCAAACCTTCAGGAAACACTTGCCCCCCAAAGTGTATCACGTGACCAAATATGATGCGCTTTGAATTACGTGTCCTCTATGCTTCGCTTCGAACCTTGGCCCATTTCTCTCGGAGGTTGTTTTCTTGTGAATACCATGTGAGGTCGTGTGTGCCGAACGTAATGTGAATGCCGAACATAATAGCTGAGGCTGAACGCTCCATGTGTGCCGAACGACTTCATTTTGACCGGTTCTAACGGTCATGGCCTCTTTGACTTCCTCATCTTCCCTATAAAGGCCGGCGTTCTCCATCTTCTTCTCTTTTTCACTTCCACCTCTGCTATTTCGTACTCGCGAACCACGCCTGTTAACAGACACTAAAGATTAACAATCCTTCCCAATCCATTCGGCATTCTCCCAAGTCTCGATCTACTAACTAGGTATCGATCCCCCTATTTAAATCCTTTCCCTGATTAAAAAGTTTTAATAAAAGGCTCAAGTTCGTAATTAGAACATTAGAACCGAAGCCGATAAGTATTGCGTGGGTGAAAGAATCGAACTGTGATTATGATGTTTTCTAGGGCTAGATGATGTGGAAGAAAATGTTCGGAGATGAGCGCACGAGCGAGTTGTTGAGAGATGTATCGTGGTTCGGCATGGTTCTCTCGTGTCGAACATGATTGGAGGGAAAGAATAGGGGAGAAGCAGGAATTGGCTAGGATGCCGAACAGCATGGTCTGGTATGACTCGCTGAACGATTCGTCCTTGTTGTTCGACGTGGATGGAGGATGAGAAGAAAAATGAAATTGTTGTTAAGGACGGAGTGCCGAGCGTTGGGGCTCAGCGTAACTCTGGTTCGGCATGATTCACCACATGCCGAGCAGTGGAATGGAAGGATAGAAAGGGAGTACGAATTAGATAGGATGCCGAACGTTATTTCGACCGAACAGAACTTAGGCCGGCCGATACTTTGGCCGAGCGATACCTAGGCTAAACAATGCCTTGATCGAACAATACCTAGGCCGATTTTTTTTTAATTTTTTTATTTGTTTTGACCGAACGAAACTTAGGCCGACCTGTAGTTAGGCCGAGCGAAAGTTTGGCCGACCAATATTCAGGCCGAACGATAGCTAGGCCGAACGATAGTTTGACCGGTCGATACTTAGGCCGAACGACATTTTAACTTTGCTTGAACATAAAACAAAAACAAAAACATGGACCTAATCAAACTGGCATATCAAACTAATCTGGACTGATAACTATCAAACTGGCATATCAAACTAATCTGGACTGATAACTTCCTAGTTCCAATCGTCGTAAGCCTGAACTAAAGTCAATAAGAATAGATAAAAGCTTTTAGCACGCAGTGCCACCGTCCGAGTTCAAAATTGAAAACATTGCAAGGCTGGTTTTCGGAGACGGTCAGCGATGATGATCCACGAAGACCACAGTTCAAAGTTCGACTTATACGATCAACCCCGTGACCTACAATTTCTCAGCATTTATATTTGAATGATTGCACTAGTTCACACACCGCGCGAGGGGGGGGGAGGGAATTTATGTTGTTAAGTCTAATGCCGATTATTTTTCGAGTAAAGTTCAAACAGGTGCTCTTTCAAACTCAATATTTATCGAAGATGTCTAAGAAGTCTAGCTCCACCACGATCTCAGATAGACCTGGGCCGTCTTCAAAACAAGAAGTCGTGGATATTTCAAATCCGTCAACCTCCCCTGCCCATAACTTGGTTCCCGACGCTCTGGAGGCAGCAATTCTCTTGGATAACCCTGTTTATTCACAGGCTTCGAAGGTCAATGAGGTTGCGCTCCGGCGAATATGCTCTATCCATGGAATCTTTCGACGACGTGCTGGTTCCATCGGGGCACGATCGTCTACACTTGCCCCCAGTTGGATACATGGCGTGTAATAAATTTATGTGCTGGGTTGGCAGCGTGCCACCACTCAATTTATTTCTTTGGGATGTGCTGCAATACATTGACATTGCCCCGTCGCAACTGCACCCAAACGGCCACGCATTTATCTACGGTACCTACATCCTCTTTATGACCATCTTCTCTAGGTCCCTAACTCCGGGCGACATCATATATATATATATATATATATATATATATATATATATATATAATCAAAAAGCGGAGAGATAGCCCCTCTTTTGTGTTCCTCGAGCCGCACCAAAAAAGCCAGATTTTAACCGGGGCGTGGAGCAAATTTGCCCTGTACAAACAGGAATGGTTCTATGTAAGTTGCCCTTTTGGTTTCGCGAGGAGATGGGTTGAAGGAAGTAAGTCTTTTCTCTGGATTGATGTTTGTGCTTGGTCGGGGCTATGCCTTTTCTAAGTCTTATTTAATCTTTTCAGGTATCAACCCGCGTCCTGATGGTCGTGGATACTCTGAGGCCGTCGAGGCAATTCAAGCCCTTCCTGCCGAAGACAGAGACATCCGGACTCTCATTTCGAATGAGTCGCTTACAAGGTTTAGGCTGTTGGCAGCAGGCCGTCAGATAAGCCTTCTCAAGGCGTTATCGTACCCAGGCCTACCTCTAGCAAAAGAAAAAAATTAGCTGAGTCATCACGTCACACCCTTGACGCACCGGAAGAGGGGGATATTAAAGAGAATGAAACACCCAAACCACAGGGTGAGAATGTGGGTCCATCTCAGGATACGATAGTCGAAGTGCATGACATCGAAACGTCATCTTCCCCTTCGAAGGGGAAGAGGAGATTGACGTACAAGATAAGGAAGGAGAGAGTTGGCGGAACTTCCAAAGTTATGCTCATTACGATAGAGAAGGAGGCTTCTTCACAGCACGTAGAAAGTTCTTTAAAGGGCCTATGGAACCTCTCCATTCCCGATGATCTGCTTAATTACGACTTTGACGATCCAGAGGCATTCAAACTTCACTTGCCCATCAGAGGCGATGCGGGCGCTCTAGCCCAAAGTCGGGAGAAAAAACTCCCATTAGTAAAGCAACTGGTCCGTCGAGGGGAAACACTAGGACACGCACATTCATTTGCACTTCACTTTGCACTTAAATTCTTGTTGTCACTCTTCTTATTGCTAACTCATCGTTTCTCAAATTTCGTACAGGTGACATGGGACGTACACACGGCATTGATCGCCTTCGCGGTTCTTCTATCTTTTATCAACATGGACGAGACTCGGGTTCCGGAAGACGCCGGGGTAGAGATGGTAATGGCGATAGAGATTATCATTCCCGGGACTCGTCATCTCGGAGGAGAACTTACTACCAGCCAAAATACCACTAGGATACCTCTTCCCACCAGGAGCAAAGCAAAGATAAGTGCGACCACAAGGGGTCGCAATCCGATGTCCCCCGGGATCAACACTCCGACTCCTCTTCCACACGAAAGTCCCAAGATCCTCACAGGAGAGCTGAACTTTCAAAGCTGTCTCCTCCTGCTCCTGCAACAGATCTAACAGTATCGGAGAGGCTGGCCGAGCTTAAGGATAAATTTCCAAAAATCTGCTTTGATGGCCTGAAATTCCTCCTGTCGATTCATCCTACTCCCAGATATGTCAAGTAGAGCGCCATCGCCTGTACTAACGACGTCTATGTTCAAAATGACGCGTTTGTCAATTTGGCTGAAAAACTTTCTGAAGTCTCCATGGAGCGCCAACATGAGATCGATCGCCTGAAGCTTGATGCTATCCATGACAAAGATATCATTAAAGCTCAGGATGAAGAGATTGCGACTTACAAGTCTGAACTTGAGGCCGCCCAACAAAGCGCCAAGGACACCGCCGAAGCCGTAACTCGTCTGGAATCGACTCACAAAAAAGAACTCGACGAGATGGTACAACGCTGTGGGGCTTTGGAAAAAGATTTGGTACAAAAAGAGAGGGATGCATTCTGCCTCCGGTTAAAGAATTTGAGGAGCAGCTACGTAAAGAGAAAGAGGAGAAAACAGATGCTCAAGAAGAGTCACAACGATACTGTGATGAGATCGTCTCTACTCGACTCTTAAAAGAGAAACTTGAGGACGAGCTTTCCAAAGTCGAGATGTTAAAGAGCCAAGCCCGTAAAGAGGGTAAGAAGATAGCGTCCATGGATATCGACTCCTATCTTGAGGCGGCTAGAGAAGAAGGTAGGGAGGAGGTCAAAAGCATGTTTGACCCGCTAATTGCTGAATTTGATGCCTGCACTCTCATGCATCGAGACTTGACTTTTCTAGGTGAGGGCTATCTCGAATCTTTGGCCGAGGCGTGGGAGACTTTAACTAAAATCAAAAAGGCCGAACACGGTATTGAGGAGGTTGACGAGGGGGCCTTGATAAAAGAATTCCTCGAGGAAATGAGCCTTCGGACCTATCAACGGCTAAAGCTATTTATTGCAAAGGCTCCCCTTCCACAAAAGGAAAAGAAGTTATCGCCGGTCCCTTCGGGATCGAGTCTCCAGCTCGTGTGCTTACCCAGCCGACCAGTCGGTCGATACTCGATCCTTTTGAAGCATATTGGCTATGACCCGGAGGACCCCGGCCTTGGTGTTCATGTTTTATCCTCTATTCCGGAGGGTGAGACCCCCTTGACGGCTGAGACCCAGTCGGAACCTGGTAGGCAGCTCTTTTTCTTTAGCATTCCAAGAGCTTTCGCTTTCCACCAGAAGCTATCGAATTCTAATACTTGCTTTTCATGATTTTTTGTATTCCGTTTTGATCTTGAGCCTACTCTGAGGAGCGATGTCGCCAAGGAGGTGAGGGAAGAAACGAGTAAAACCACTCATGCAGGAGAGGCGCCCGGTCTAGATGCCCAAGTGATCGGAGCGCTTGATGAAGATAAATCTGAGACTTCCTCTCCCATTGACGGGAGTTATGAAGTTGAAATTACAGGCGTCTCTGAGCACACATCCGAGCTGAGCATGAAGGAGCAGCTTGAGAAAGAGAAGGAGGAGACAATCAAGATTAAGGTCGAACCTCAAGCTGTGGACCAAGACGATCCTTTGCACAAGCCGTTGAAGGTCATTCTCCCTGGAAAGTCCAAACCCACGGATGTTCCTCATACTTCTTCGGCCTTCACTCCCCCGTCAAAGAAAGATATCAACGGTAAACGTACTGGGGAGGAGTCATCGGGCAAAAAGTCAAAGAAGTAGTTTTCGCTCTCGTTCAACAAGGGCTAGTTCGGATTATGCAGTTATTTTTGTTTTCGTAGTTTATGTAAATAAACTTTTGACTCCGAGCTTCGGAGGAGTGGTAGTAGAAACTTATTCTTGGTGAATAAAACTCAATTTTTCTGTCTTTCAAAAGGCTCTTGTGGTTCAACTTTTGTGTGATTGTGATTTAAATCCAAGCTGTTGCGAATAACATGGATTTCTCGGTTCACCTTCACATAGGTCGAAGATTCTTTAAGAGTTGTTCATTTTCCCTTCTGTGCTTCAAGCACTTAGAATATTTTTTAGTCCGCACATCGGGGACTTAGAGTACTCCAGTCCACGCTCTGGGGAGTTGGAGATTCGAGTCGTTCATACTCGAGTCCGCGCTCCAGGGACTTAGAGTATTCCAGTCCGCACTCTGGGGACTCGGAGTTTTGAGTCGTTTATACTCCAGTCCGCACTCCAGGGACTTAGAGTATTCCAGTCCGCAATCTGAGGACTTGGAGGTTTGAATCATTTATACGCGAGTCCGCGCTCCGAGGACTTAGAGTACTCCAGTCCGCACTCTCGGGACTTGGAGATTTGAATCGTTTATACTCGAGCCCGTACTCCGGGGACATAGAGTACTCTATTCCGCACTCTGGGGACTTGGAGATTTGAATCGTTTATACTCGAGTCCGCACTTCGGGGACTTAGAGTACTCCAGTCCGCACTTTGGAGTTTTGAATCGTCTGTACTCGAGTCCACACTCCGGAGACTTAGAGTACTCCAGTCCGCACTCTGGGGACTTGGAGATTTGAGTCGTTTATACTCGAGTCCGCACTCTGGGAACTTAGAGTACTCCAGTCCGTACTCTGGTGACTTGGAGATTTCAATCTTTTATACTCGAGCCCGCACTCCGAGGACTTAGAGTACTCGAGTCCGCACTCTGAGGACTTGGAGATTTGAATCGCTTATACTCGAGTCCGCACTCCAGAGACTTAGAGTATTCCAGTCCACACTCTGGGGATTTGGAGTTTTAAATCGTTTATACTCGAGTCTGCACTCCAAGGTGCTTAGAGTACTCCAGTCCGCACTATGGGGACTCGGAGTTTTGAGTCGTTTATACTCGAGTCCGCACTCCAGGGTGCTTAGAGTACTCCAGTCCGCACTTTAGGGACTCGGAGTTTTGAGTCGTTTATAATCGAGTCCGCACTCCGGAGACATAGAGTATTCCAGTCCGCACTTTGGGGATTTGCAGATTTGAGTCGTTCATACTCGAGTTCGCGCTCCGGGGACTTAGAGTATTCCAGTCCGCACTCAGGGGACTCGGAGTTTTGAGTCGTTTATACTCGAGTCCGCACTCTGGGAACTTAGAGTACTCCAGTCCGCACTCTGGGGACTCCGCACTCCGGGAACTTAGAGTACTCTAGTCCGTACTCTGGGGACTTGGAGATTTGAATCGTTTATACTCGAGTCCATGCTCCGGGGACTTAGAGTATTCCAGTCCGCACTCTAGGGACTTGGAGATTTGAATCATTTATACTCGAGCCCGCACTCCGGGGACTTAGAGTACTCCAGTTCGCACTCTGGGGACTTGGAGATTTGAATCGTTTATACTCGAGTTCGCACTCCGGGGACATAGAGTACTCCAGTCCGCACTCTGAGGACTTGGAGTTTTGAATCATTTATACTCGAGTCTGCACTCCGGGGACTTGGGGTTTTGAATGTCTGCACGTGTTCATACGTCAGCCAGAATAATATAATTTTACTTGCCTGTCACAGGATCATCATACGCAGAAAATTCATGGAGAGGATGGATTCAAGCCTTTATTAATGAAAGCAAGCTAAATTGTCTTATTACATGCCAAGAACTAGAAATAAAAGCAAACTGGAAATAAATGCAACTAATACATGAAAGAAAATAGCTAAACTGGGAATAACATGCCTCAGTGAAACAAAATATTCAAAAGAAGAAACATACTCATTTGCTAAAGTTATTGCCCCTGGTTGGGCTTTAATTCACAATCATGTTGCTGCCCCGTACGGTCGTATAATGATTTTGTGGAACCCCCAAGTTTATTCCATTAACACTAATGCTACCCACAGACAATTCATACATTGCAACATAAATCACTTAGCTACTAATTTTCAATTTTAACTCTACTTTTGTTTATGCAGATAACAACAAAGCTGATAGACAACTCTTTCTTGACTTACTTCCTACTATGCACTCTACTATTCCATGGATTTGTTTAGGGGATTTTAACTGTATGCAAAACTCTGAAGATAAGCTAGGTGGCTTACCTCTGTCCTTTGTTGATGTTGCTCCCTTGAATAACGCCATCCTCCTCTCTCATCTACATGAAGTTCCTAAAACAGGTGTTTTTTATACTTGGAACAACTGTAGCAGATCTGGTGTTAGAATGTTTTGCAAATTGGATCGATCTTATTTTAATACATCTGCTTTTAATGCTTGGCCTGCTCTTATTTCCGTTTTTCCCACTCCATCTATTTTCGATCATAGTCCTATCATACTGGACTGGGGCACTAGGAATGACAGAGGTCCTTCCACATTTAGTTTCTTCAACGGCTGGATTTCAGATCCTGAATCTTACCTTTGATCGAGCAAGTCTGAGCCTTTCCCAAATTTGGCAATCCTATGTTCATTATGCAATCAAAACTTAAAGATTGTAAAGCTTCTATCTAAGCTTGGTCTTTGCAAAAATATGGTACTGGTAATCTTCTATCAACTAAATTAAGAACTGAACTTAATGCCATACAAATTCTGATGCAGGGTAATCCCTGTGATTTAGCGCTTTCGGATAAAGAGCATAAGCTAACCAAAAAATTGAAAATAGCTATCAAAACTGAATTACTTATGCTCCGTACTGAAAACAGGCTTAACTGGGATATAGGAGGTGATAAAAACACTAAAAAATTTCATAATTCATTGAAACTAAAAAAGACTTCTACCTTAATTCACATGATTAAAGATATGCATGGTTTTGAAGTGAACACGCAAACGAGTATAAAGCATTCCTTTCTTAGTTATTATAAGAATCTTTTTGCTCATAATAACACAGATCCTGATTTGCATGTTTTAAATGACTTTATGCTTAAAACTAGCACTAATGAGCAATCTGAAAATTTAATTAAACTTATTACCCCGGAAGAAATCCATGAAACTATTTCAAAAATGAAAATCACAAGCTCTCCTGGTCCTGATGGTTTTAAAGCACTGTTTTTTCAAAAATGTTGGCACATTATAAAATATGATTTTTGTAAAGTTATACAACATTTTTTCAAAACCAACACTTTATTGAACGACATTAATCGTACTAAACTTACTCTTATCCCTAAGGTTAATCTTCCCCAAACTGTATCTGATTTCAGGCCCATTGCCTGCTGTAATGTTATTTACAAATGCATTGTTAAAATTATCTCTACTCGCATGAAAAATTGCCTTTCCGATTTAATTTATCCTAACCAAAATGGGTTTATAACTGGGAGATCTATAACTGATAACATTTTACTATCGCAAGAACTTATAAAAGGGTACAACAGGAAAAACATCTCTCCTAGATATTTCCTAAAGTTAGATATACAGAAAGCTTACGACTCCGTACGATGGGATGCTATCATTTCTATTATGTCTAGGATGAATTTTCCCTTACCTTTTTTAGCCTGGATATACACATGCATTTCTACTGTCCATGTGTCTTTATCTCTCAATGGTGAATCATTTGGTTGTTTTAAAACTCAAAAAGGAATTAGGCAAGGGGATCCTATCTCCTCTTCTCTATTCATATTGGTTATGGAAGTTCTTACCTATTTGATTACTATGGAATGCACTAAAAATAATATTGACTTCCATCCTAAATGTCAGAAACATCAAATTTCTACTTTGATGTTTGCTGATGATATCTTACTTTTTTCTAAACCAAATATTAAATCCATCACCAACATTTTCTCCACACTTCAAATCTTTAATCAAATGACTTATCTCCACATAAATAAAAGAAAATCTCAAATTAATATTGCTGGAGTTTTAGAAAATATTTACCTGAATATTCTTCATGCTTCTGGTCTTCAGGCTATGGATAACAATGCCATGTACTTAGGTGCTCCGATGGTTAAGTCTAGAATAACCATCGCCCAATGCCTTCCCTTATACGAAAAAATAACATTTAGGCTCAAAACATATAATGGTGATAAACTATCACAAGCTGGCAGACTTGTGATCTTAAAAAGCATCGCCATTTCTATGTGTACGTACTATTTTAGGCTGTTCATCATTCCTATAAAACTTATTAACATGTTAAATCATGCATTTAACCATTTTCTGTGGCATGGAAATATTTACTCTAACAAACTTATTCTGATTTCTTATAAAAAGATTATCTCCCTTATAATATGGGTGGCTTAGGCATCATTAATCTTAAAATTTGGAACATTGCTACTGCCTCTCATCATGTTAACACATTACTTAGCAATAATCAGGGGTTGTGGGCTGTCTGGAATAGACACTACAATCTTAAAAGTTGCAATTTTTGGACCATGAATGTTACCAATGATGCTAGCTATCTTGGGAAAAGACTGATTGAGAATAGAAGACATTACCTGCCTTTGGTTCGATGCAGCACAAATAACTCCTTTTGGCACTCCCTTTGGTGTGCAACTGGTATGATACTATCCCACTCGATCGATTATAACCTTATTAATAGTTCTGGTATCCCTCAAAAGGCTAATGCTGGTTCTTATATTAACAATGAGGGAATACATCTGCCTCATGTCAGTTCTCCCACACTGACGAATCTCTAGACTTCGATTAGAAACCCATATATGCCTTCTGATCAGCCGGGGCTAAGCTCGAACGCCAAGAAACATAGCATATCGTTGGTTTATAAAGAAATCATACACAGTTATAACAGCTTTCCTTTTCCTTGGCACGCTCGTATTTGGAAATCAGGATCGAAACCAAAGCACAATCTTCTCTTGTGGAAATGTCTGATGAATGATGTTCACACTCAAGATAATCTTGTTAGAAGACATTTTATCGAACACTCGCCGTGCATTCTATGTAATCGTGCTGCTGAAAACGTTGGGCATCTTTTCTTTAGCTGCTTATTCTCCTTCCAGCTCTGGAAACGCGTTCTACATCACATACACGAGACTCCTCCCTCTAGAGATTACAAGCTTGAATGGATACATATCTTCCAAGAAACAAGGTGGAAATCCACTTCTACCATTCGTCTTCTCAAATTTCTCATGCTAACGGTTGCAATATGGGAGGAGAGGAATAAATGAAGGTTTATGAGGACTAACTCTAGTATTTCCGCTTTGTTATGTAAAATTTTGTCATGAGAAGATGCAGTATCAAATGCGCATAACATGCTTGTGTTTTTGAAGCCGCATCTTCCTATTGACCTGCTTAGTTTCTACTAAGCGTTTTTGTATTTTGGTTATGTTTCTTAATAAATTGTGGACTGTCCACTATAAAAACAGGATGGCCTTGCTAAATAGACTAAGTATAATAATGCCGCAAGTGCTCGCTGTTCCATGCTCGGGGGAGTGTCGCACCATCGACGGTCCCTAAATTGAAAGTTCCTTCTCCAAGCTTCCGTTTGATGACGTATGGACCTTCCCATGCGGGATTCATATGCGGGTATCAAATTAATACAAAGCTTTTGATTCTTATCTACAACTTGATATGATAGTGTACTTCTCTCCATCTACTTCGCAATGTCACTGGTTTCGTGCGAATCCGTTTAGAAATGATCAAGTTGTGATCAAATTAAGTTTTGGTGAACAAAGAGAAAAAGAAAGCAAAACTTTCAATGGTATTCTTCAAATTACATCCAAATATTTGAGTATTTTGTTCCTACTTCTTCTCAAGATTATAGTTCTTGTTCTCATGGTCGTTTGGATTGGTGGATCGTCAAATTCCGATCAAAATTGAGTGAGATATGACAATTTGAAGTTGGTTATTCAAAACTGAAAATAGTGTACGGGATTTCCTGCATTTCTCTTACTAATTCGGCCCGTTGCATCACAATATTGTCCAAATTCATCACCAAACTATTACTGGATCGTAGTCCTTGCCTTCTTATTCGATATGCCGCAGGTTTCATCCAATTCCGTTAAGAAACAAAGGAGATACGCCTTCTAGACGTTTGATAGTAAATAGAAAAACGAGAAGAAGAAGAAGAAGAAGAAGAACAGAAACTTTTATGAAAAGTGGTGACCGTTGAGCCTATTTATAGTGGTCGAAGTGTCCATTCATTCAAAATTCAAATTCAAAGTTTTGGCGCCAAGTTGATCAATCTACTAAATCATTTGTATCTTTCTCATATGGTCTTTAAATTCAGCAAATGAACATACTACACTGATCAGAAAAACGAGCCCATCGCAATAGAACGGATCTCGTCATCAAATTCTAAAAGATATAAATGTGTGGTTCATGACAATGGAAGAACAACAAAGTTAGAAAGATGGAGGAGTGCAAAAACTGGTATGCTTTACTATTATTTCATCTTTATTGTTGCATTTAGGAATATATATTTATGCATTTAGTTAGGCATAGAAATTTATCTCTTTTATAAGTTTTGATATTTTGATCCATATATCGACACACCATAGTATAAATTTCGATATACCAGTCTAATTATTTTTTAAAAGTTTTTTTTAAAATGTTTTTTCTTTCAAATAAAATCTTACTACTAATTTATTACAACCATACTAAGTAGAAAAGCATTTTTACATGCATAATGCCAAGTGTCTTTACACGTGTTTTCTCATTATTTTTTATGTTAATTAAATACTATCAAAAATTGGGTAAAAAATCAATTATTTACATGTCAATATCTAGTCCTAAAATTAGTGCAAAATCATGTCAGGCCCAGAACAATAGATAGTATATCTGAAATGCTGTCTTTTCTTCTGGAACGTTTCTTAAGTGCTTCAAATTCGTTTTTATAGCATGTCTGTGCTTTGAAACACTGTAGTGTTTTATAAACATTTCATAGCATTTGGTAAATGCTGCAGTTTCTGTTAAAAATGTTTTAAATAATTTTTACTGCAAAAACTTTTTAAAGCATTCTGTAAATGCTATCTTTTCTATTTGAAACTTTAACCATGTAAAAATAATATTTAAATTAAATATTTTCTCTATTCTTTTTAGAGTTATTTTCTAACTAATATTAGAATATTTTAAAATTAATTTCATGCTTAAATATTTTTTAATAATTAATTAAATTTTTTAATGTAAGAAGCCTTAGTATAACACATGTTTATTTTAGTTTTTCAATCTTTATTGTTTTATTTAATATTTCATTATGATAATTTTTTTTAAAATTAAAAGATATTTAAACATGATTTTAAATATTTAAACCAATAATAATTTAATATAAAGGTTTTAATTAGTAAGTTAAGTATTTTATAAATATGGAAGTTTGGATTCTTTCATTTTTAAATAAATTAAATAAGTAGGCTATTAATTTGTAAAAAACCATATTTGATCATATATATAGTTTAAATTCATATTTCTTAGCAATTTGATTTTGATATTGAGTTTGATTACTACCTTTCATGAATATGTTATAGTTTTAATACCATTTATTACCTTTAAACCCTTGTCTTTACTACTTTTTCAGCCTCATTCATTAGTTTTCTTAACCTAAGTCTAGTAATTGGTGTGTATTACCTTTGTTTGGTTGAAGTGATTTGTAATAAATAGTTTGACATATGTATACATACAGATATATATGCTTGTCAATTTGATATTTCTTATCACTCATGTTTATCTTACAATCTGAATATCTCTTACCATAGTATATATCATCATATCATTCTGCATATTATTATTTTTACTTTGTTATCATTTTATTTCATATTACATATCATTGTGCATCCTATCTCATATCACATTTCATTGCATATTACATCATAAATTACAATGCATGAAATATCATAATCATTTGCATCACAAGTTGCACTTCATTCTGCATATCATCTCATGTTACGTTGTATATGTCATACATTTCATACTGCATTACAAACTACATATTGCATACATGAATACATAATGAGTGTAATAGGGGGAGTTTGTAGTATTGTCTTATAGTTTTTGATTATTAGTTTTTGATTTTTTTGGTATGTTTTGATTGAATTAATTATCTTGTTTGACTGGTTTGATTTGATTGACTTTTTTGACTTGATTAACTTGATTGACTTGATTGATTTGTTTGACCTTTGATTTGTTTGATTGTTTGACATGATTGGATTTGATGTGCGTGTTGATTGGATTGTTTGAAATATACTTATATATATATATATATATATATATATATATATTTATGTGTTGAATAATTATAATATAATTATGTTAATGTCATTCACATTCCATTTACTATACTTTGTTCTAGTATTAGTTTAAGGGGGATTTGCATAGTTTTATGGTTTTAGGATGCTTTTTGTTGACGAAAAAGGGGAAGAAATATAAAATATGATAGTTAGGCATAGATTAAGGGGGAGTTATTAGGGGAGTTATTAGGATAGAAGTAATATTTTATAAACAAAGGTTGTCATCATCAAAAAGGGGGAGATTGTTAGTCACTGAGATGATGGTTTTGATGACAACAACCTTAGAATAAGGTTATAAAATATAAATACTAACATTATAGTTTAGATATATGTATATGCAGGATTTAACCACGTAGGCACCAAGAATGAAGACCGTACAGTATAAAGATTCAGATATCAAGATTGAAGATTCATGAATATCAAGAATATCAAGAGTTTAAGATTTCAATAATAAGTAATTTAATTAGGAATTTTGTTAAAACTCCTAGAAAAGCACTGACATCTTAAAATCCAATTTATTCGTGGAATGGAATCCACTTCGAGCCTATTAAAGGGATGGAACCCTAAGTAGAATGGAACCTACGAAAAATCTAGTGGAACATTGTTTTGTATCCACTAACTTTTATTTAAATGATTTTACAAAATTATATTTTGTTTTCAAAATGATTTCAAAACGTTCCTTTTAAAAGAATCAAAAACATCTATCCTGGTTTTAAATATTTTTAGCCTCAAAATAATCTTTATTTTCAAAATCGAATTATCCTTAGTTTTAAACTATCTTTTAATAATAATATATTTAACTTTTAATATTTATACTTAGATTTAAATATAAAATTATAGTAAAATTATATATATATATATATATTATTCTCTATATTTACTTGTGTATTTTAAATATAATTAAGTATATTTATAAAGTTTAAAATAGTTTTAATACAAGATGAAAGTTATTTTCAAAGAAAAACAAATTACCAAAATTTCCTTAGGCATGTCGACATCCTCAAGTACCTCATATCGACATGGTAGCAGTTTACTTCAAAAAATTTAATTTCAATGGAAGTGTCTATTCGTCATATCCTTTCACGAATGGACATGACTGTTGTTCTACTATAAATAGGGGCAGCTTTAAACGAATTTTTATTGATATTTTTTCTGATTTCACTCCTCTTCTTCTTCCACATTTCTTTATACACATTTTTACCATTACTCTGCCGAAATCAACATTGAATCTAACTAGATCATTTTTTGTTTGATTCTCTAACACTATCTCAACAAGATCTCAGCGCTATTCAGAGTTATAAGCTTCTTTGTAATGAACTAAGCGAGAAAAGGTGTGATAGTAGCCTGTGAAATCAATCAAGCGAGAAAAGGTATGATTGTAGCCTTGAAAATCAATTGAGTGAACTTGTTGCCCGTGAAATCAAGTATCTCTACTGTAACGACCCGCTATTTTGGACTATTCGCACCCGCACATGTCGGACTTGAATAATTCAAAATACCGAATTGTTAATTTAAGTTTGGCAAAACTGAACATATACAGTAATTAAATAATCACAAAATCACAGACACAGAGTAATAATATGCAGCGGAAGCAAAAGATAGTAGTTCATGAAGCTACTATATATATAACAGACTTAAATAAGTTACAATAGAAGTCTCGAATACAATAGCCAAATACAATATCAGAATACATCACTGGAATCAACCGAATATCTGAAGCTGGATTGATAGCTGGATCTCCAAGCGAAGCTCCAACTCCAAAGGTGAGTCTCGAATACTGGTCCACTCATTCTGACCCGAGCGTAAAGCAAAACACATAGCACTCGAGTCTGGATTAACATTCTTATATCAATAAATCTAACTCAGGTGAAATAACAACTGAAATACAAGTAACTCAAAGGATTTTGGAATAACCATCCTCTAAGGATCCGTTAAACTATCTATTATGTAGTAATATACGCTGAATAGATACTGTCTATCAGTAATATAAAATATCAAAATAGTGTTAAAGCGTTACCGTTATCCCGTTTAACACATTTTATATAAGCGTTATAGTCTATACAGCACTATAAACTCCACCGTAAATTAGTGGGATATCAGGGAGTACTCCATAGGTATAAAACACAAAAAATTCGTAGTGGTCGTGCATATAGGGATAGAAGTATGACAAGGCACACGAGGCAATACCCAAGGTAGTGAAACTACCGTTTGCCTGATCCGGACTGGTGAAAACGCATCGCCGCAACGATCGCAACACCGTGGAACAACACTCTCAAAAGTACGAGGGTGAACCAATCAATAACAAGTAATGAGTAGTAGTTACGAAGAAGTGTGTTCGCTCGAGGTGGCTAAACCCATTTGGCCCGGCACGGCTCCTGTTTTAGTCATTTTTAGTTTGACACAAGTGTCAAGGCTATCCATTATCGTTCTCTTTCTTCAGTCATCACGTACATCATTCCAACCACTTCATTCTGGATCACAACTCTGCATATAGTTATTAAAGTGGTATTCGGTTTGGACAGAGAGTATGTCCATAACCGATTCCGGTTTCTTTAATAACTTTCATAATTATTACACCGATTGGTCGTTTAATAAATTTCAAAACCAAATCAATTCAATTTCAATTAGAATTTGAAAGACCAACATTTCATTCATCTTCCTATATCAATTTCCATAATTACGTTCCAAAGCTTCCAAAGTACCATTCAATATCTTATAATTTAATTCCAAATTTTATTTAAACAATTCAAATATTGATTCACGTTCGTATATAAGTTTCAATCCAAAATCATTTAAATTAATTAACTTTAACATTCAAATCAATTTAGATTCATTGAACGATTTCATTCAATATTCGTTAAGTTAATTTATCATTCAAAATAATTTCTATTTAATTTTCAATTCATTAAATCAATCACTTAAGTTCAACTCCATTATAACAAAACTTACAGATTTGCTTAAATTAGATTCGTCAAATCAGATTCTTAAAATTACAAGTCTTACAATGATTTCAATAAATCAAATTTTATTTCTTGTTAAAGAAATTCAATTTCCCTTATTTATTTACTTACTTTAAATAATTTTCCAAAACTCAATTTATAAAGAAGCTTAATTTCACTTATTGACGAAGTTCCATTTCAGAAGTTAAATTTCTCTTATCAAAGAATTCAATTTTTATTTAATTATTAAATAATTCAATCTTATTTAATTATTAAATAATTTCAAAACTAAATTCATAATTTCAATGTTTAATTATTAAATAATCTCAAACCTGATTATTAAATAATTCCAATCTTAATTATTAAATAATTCCAACACTTAATTATTAAATAATTAAATTTTAAATAACGTACTTTCATCAATTACCGTGTTAATATTTTATTTCAGATTATTAAATATTAACATTTCCTTTCATAAAAATTCAAAGTCCAACTTCATTTCAAAATCTTATTATTTATTCAAATAAAATCTTATTTTATTTTTAAATCAATTTTGACCAGTAGGGTTTTATTTAATTCTCTATCGTAGGTCAAAGTTAAATTTGAGTATTTATCATTTCAACCCGACTCCATTTCAATTCAAAAATCAAAGCATAGCAAAAGGGAACTCGCAGTGTGATAATTGGGATGGTGTCAAAGTATATAAACATGCGATAACAACGATCAATAACAATCCAATAATTCATTCAAATAATCCCGAAATAATCATATTAATTCGCATTGTTGTTTGTGCAAATGATATAATTGTTTCTAGAATCTACACGATCATCTCATGTAGATTAATGATTATTACACTAATTATTCTATGCAATTCTACACTTGACATCAATTATTCAATTTCATACTTCATCAATTTATACAACATAAATTCAAATGGTTCAAGGGTAATTAAACATTTTTCTACATGTCAAATAATTAAACATTTAAGGGGTCATATTATACAAATTTAACTAATCAAATTCCACACATATGTCGATTCAAATTTTAACTATCCTTCGTCCAAATAATTTGCATAATATTTATCACTTATACATTACAATTTAACATCCAATATAAACAACAAACAATCAATCAATTTTCAACCAAACTGGATTATTATCATATAAATACAAATAATGGTGTCAGATGTCACAGGTGAACTGATACATGTAATAGCATATATTTAACAGTATAAATAACTGATAGCAGCATATTTCAGTTTGTCGTTTCAATTGAAATCAAATTTAATAAATAAAAGAACATTAATCGTGAGTGATTTCTCACATTCCGAGGCTAGATAGATTGGACAACAAAATGAGTTACAAATCCAGAGCAAAGTGAGATGGGCACGAACTCGATGATCAAAGCTGATAACAAGGAATAGATGAAATCAAATCTGAGTTGGGTTGATGATAATAGTTGATATCAGTGAACTTATATATGTACAACTATACATAACCATATATATAGAAATTATTATTTTGAATTAGAACGCATGTAAAAAAATCAAATATATATAATTTAAACTTATTATTTGTATAATTTAACAACATATACAATAGATAGTTGAAACTGACATATATTTAATTTTTAATCAAACTTATATATAGCAGTACTCCTATTAAATCACGAATATAGATATGCCTCATCTATAAAATATATTGCCTTAACACTTGGCCATAATAATTCAAATATAAACTTATATAACGAAATCTACTATAACAATATATCCTATATTTAAACCCAACACTGTAACTAACCCAGAACCATGAGCTTGCATTAACTTATACTTCATATATTATAAAGCATCTTACATAAACAACTTTATAATATAGATTATAAAATACTTTATAATATAGATTATAAAATACTTTATAATATAGATTATAAAATACTTATAAACTTAATATATTTTAACAAACAACTCAATAAAACTTATAGTTTACATTCCAAAATTAAAACAACTCACGTAACTTATATGAACAAATATATTACTTAGTACACGGTCCCTTTTTAACAGCACATGGCTTCTAAAACCCTTATATATAATAACATACATAACTCATGAAACTTAGTTACATACACTGATAATAACATACATAATTAGTTATATTTTACTATACTTACTTTGTTAATAAGTACAAAGCCTCAATATATAAAACTGTTGTGAACTATAACAGTGCAAAACTCTTCATAAGAACCTACTCTATAGCTTATTTGAATAATCTATATAAACACTTAAATCTAAAATATACCTCAGAAAGAAAAAGAAGAATTTGCACTGGCTAAAGTAAAGTGATGTACGGCGAGCACAGGTTGAGGTGGAGGAGGAGCAAGGAGGATCGACCATAGGCCGAGGCGGAGCCGGGTGGTGACGCCGGCGAACAGCTCGGTGAAGTGGAGGAAGGTGCTGCGGTGGAAGGTGGAAGCGGTCACGACTTGGCTACACGGAGGCGGGGTGCAGTGTTGTTGCTCGCGTTTGCGAAGTCAAAGTCGTCAGTGGGCAAAGGGTAGACGCAGTTTGGTGACTGGGATCTAGTCGTTCAATGGCGAAGCATGTTGTCAGGTGGTGGATGGTGTTGCGTGTGTCGGTGGCTTGGGTGCTCGTCGGGTGTGGCGGCTGTGCACTATTGGCGCGGTTCGGCAAAGTGAATGGGTATCGGTGGAGAGGGCCAAGCTTCGGGAGGAGGGTGGTCAAGGCTGTCGTTTACTGGGTGACATGCGGCTCGATGGTGAGGAGGTGCTAGCATCAGTGGAGAGCATGTGGCGGAGATGCTAGGAAAGAGGGAGGAAAGTCAGTGAAGCAACGGAAAGAACTGGAGAAAGTGAGAGGGAGATGGGAAAGAAGAGATTCGGCCTGAGCCTTGGGAAGTTTGGTGAAGGCAAACAAATTTTCTATTACTTTTGTATGTAATGTTTCCAATGAAATAGCCAGAAGATGAGGATTCATACGAAGCAATGAATTTGAACGTTGGGAATATAAAAAAAATGAACAGTCAAGGAATTGGGAAAGGTCAAAAGTGATTACAGAAATTATTTAAATTCTAGTGACCGTTGGAACCAACGAATGGTCGGTGGAAAACAGAAAGGCTTAATAACGAACCGCAATGGCCAACCATTTACCGGTTTTGCGACGTACAGGGGTTCGAAAAACAGAAATGAATATACCGTTGAGATCAGCACGACGAGACGATCACAACGGTATACATATGTTAGCGGTACGATCGAATTATAAAAATTCGAAATTTCTACTAGCGAAAAATGCAGCAAAAACGTAGAAAAATAAGATCGACGGGGCTAAAGATGTCCGAATTTGAAAAAACAAAAAATGACGTCTTGCTGAGAAGACGATTTAGAATTTTTCTATGTAAAAATATTTAGGTTTCGAAATCGTTTTATTTTCATTGATTTTTAACTGATTAAATTGAAGTAAATTTACGCACAAAAATAAACTTCATATTTTTTGGACGAAAATTTACCAGTTTCTATGTTTAACTAGAGCATTTCAAATATTAAATTTTTATCTCAATTTTTATCGTTTAAAATTCCAAAAAAATTCACTTAATAAAACGACTGAAATTTACGGGTCGTTACACTCCCCCTCACTCAAAACTTTTCGTCTTCGAAAAGGAAGGAAGTAGGAGAATAGACAATCAAAAGAAAATAGACTTGAATTATATAATAAACAATTAATTTAAACCATATAAATTTCAATAAATTTATATTCAACAATTTGTTTTTAAATTCAATATTTTCATTTAAATTGATTTGATTTCTGATTTATTAATGTTAGGTACAAAAGGTTTCTTTCAAATGAAATTCAATTTATATTCAATTAATTCAAGATACTCCCTTAAGTTGATTTACTTCAATTTATTAACTTCCAAAGCAAATTTTTCTTCTATTAATCACACCTATTATTTATTTAACTTATTATTCTATTATCTCCATAAACATTTTATAATTAAAATTTAAGTGAATAACATTTATTATACGCACTCACATTTTTATTTATAAAGACAATTTATATCATATATTATCCAATTTTCTTAAATTAACAATTTTAAGGATCATAAAATTGAATAGTCATTTATTGTAATCATATTTTATTCGACAAATTTAATTCTTCTTTATTCCAAATTATTATTAAATTTATTCTACTTAATATATCCTATCACATATATGTTAAGTATATTTACATATATTTTAACTACTCAAATTTATTTAAAAATTCCTTTGATATCATTTTCTACTGTATAATATTCAATTACATAGTAAACTTTTGAAAATTTTGGTAAGTTATATTAGAATGAAATTGGGTATCATACCAGTAAAATACACTAATTCCATTATCTCGAGTTTACATATTTATTCAAAATTTTGGTTCATTTTATATTTGAGATTTACTCTCAACAAAAAAATTTAAGAATTAAATTTTCGTTTCTCTTCAAACTATTTAGGAATAAATAAATATATATACTATAGATATCAAATCAAATTTAAAACCATATATCAATATATTTATAAATCAGATCATACTTTTAGAAATCCAAATCAATTGAATTTTTTCAAAGCAAAACTATAGCAAAGCTTCTGAATAGTCTCTCCACTTCGAAACTCGAAAATGAATGTCGATGATGCGGCCATCATCATCGAAATTATTTTCCAGCGACAAAACAGGGGAGCACTGATTTAACATTTAAAATTCTTTGAAAATGGTTTCTATTTGAAAATACTTTAAATACTACACGCTTTAAAACTTTAAAATTAAAGTTTGAAATCACCGAAAATCAGATTCTTAAATCCCTGATTTACATTCATTTAAATTTCCAAATCAATTTACAAACCAGGTTTTTAGTTTAACTATTTATATATGAGACAAAAGCCAATGGTTTGCAAGCCATATTTAAAATCCAACATTATTTATATTTAATTTACTATCTAAGTTCAAAAAATTATATATATATATATATATAATATAATTATAGAAAATTTATTAAATTTACCAATTTGAAATAATATTGTGTCAGTTTGCTCTGTTCAAGTGTTTTTGGGAATCCTATCGATAGCGTTGATCAGACGAATCGATCGAAAATCCAAATCAATCTCAACAACTCAAACAACACAATATATATATAAGCATTTAGCATAATTACAAATACACTCCCTCGCTTGACGATACAAGGATGGATTTCAAATAAGTATAGTGATTCAAATTTAATGGAAATCAAATCAAAGAGAATTTTGATTCGATAATAAGTTCGAAACAAAAGATAAGATAATTCAATTAACAGAATCTGGAGATGGATGAGCTTATTTAATTCACGGGCAACCTTAACCGGTCGACTGTAACTTCAAGAATAAGATCGATGCTGAATTTCGAGGTAAACCAACATTCGATCTCAAAAGATAAAATTCAGGCATAACTGAAGATGACAACATCGTAAACCGAGGATACAGAAATCTTCGGTAAATCGATGTCTAACGTAAAGGAGTTTCACCCTTTTATAAATCAATTTGGGAATGGCAAGATCGCCAACTCATTATAAAGATCATTCGAAGTGGAGTTTTGTGATACTCTAGAATTGAAAGAAGACGAATAGTGAGGGACACGAATGGATTTTGTAACCGCATGGAACGTACCAAAATTCAAAGGAATCGAGTCAAAAGGAAGACATTGAAACTCGAATGAGAGTGATTATGTAAATACATTTACTATATATGCTAAATTTTGCCTAGAGCTACCAAAGCTCTGATACCAACTGTAACGACCTGCTATTTTGGACTATTCGCACCCGCACATGTCGGACTTGAATAATTCAAAATACCGAATTGTTAATTTAAATTTGGCAAAACTGAACATATACAGTAAATAAATAATCATAGAATCACAGACACGGAGTAATAATATGCAGCGGAAGCAAAAGATAGTAGTTCATGAAGCTACTATGTATATAACAGAGTTAAATAAGTTACAATAGAAGTCTCGAATACAATAGCCAAATACAATATCAGAATACATCACTGGAATCAACCGAATATGTAACAACCTGCATATTTTACGATTGAGTATTTAAATATTTCATAGTTGGCCGGATTAAAGTTCGAAAAGCTACTTTTTGCAAACAGTCAAATTAGGACTCGAGACCACCCCCATTGAGTTCAAAATGACGTTTGCGATCTTTTTAAGTATAAACTTTGATATGTTTGGAGATAGTAGAATTTTTCTACTTTTTCACTTTGGGCTTTGGTTTGGGTTTCAGCCCATTAACCTAACATATGAACGCAACTCCACTCCAACTCTTTATTACTTCATTTTTAATTCCTAATACTCAATCTTTTGCAACAATGGTGGGAGGAATGGGAAATTAAAACTCCAAGCCCTAATCTTTATTGCAAACTCAAGCTTCTACCTCCAAATTCAAGAAGAAGCTTTGGTAAGCCTTCTCTTCATCTTCTCCAACCGTTTATCCATTCAATTTCAGAAATTTCCTAAACCTAATTTAGGAAATGTTTCTCCTTTAAGCTTAGATTCAAGCTTGTTGGGTTCGAATTGAAGAGTGATTGTTCTTGCCATTGCTCTATAGCTTCTTCTTCATTGATTTTGTAAAAAGGTGAGATTTTTTATCTCACATCTATGCTTATATCTATCTTTGAACGTTGGGTATGAATTCCTAACACTTATTCATGTGCATTTGATTTTGATTTGGGTTGGTTTTGTGAATATTCCAATTTTAGTGTTTTGAAAGCCAAATCCTTAAAAATCATAGCTTTGATCTTTGATCATGATTTTGTGATGCATCGATGAGCTTATAGGGCCGGGTAGTCGATTGGCATGAACCCCTAGCGTCCATTGCTCGTCCAATTTCAATTTGGTGGAGATTTGGCCCTCACTTAGATAGGCTAGGAGGTGCTGGAAACAGGCTCCGGTTGACCGAAGTTACTGAGCCGGTCGGCCGACCTGCTTCCAAAGTGCATAGCACTTCTCCGTCTCAGGTCCGGTTGACCAGCTACAGAGCTCAGTCGACTGACCTGCTTCCCGAGAATTTTTCCAGAACATGGTCCGGTCGACCGAGCTCTGTAGCCGGTCGACCAACCTGTTGCTATTTTGCCTATTTCGCCTATTCTGCGTGGTTTCCAAATTTAATCGATTTCTGTTCTTTCCCTATTTGTTGTTATCATTTGTTATTGACTTTGATGACTTCTTTTCTTCGGGAATATCCATTTTGATAGATTCGATATCGATTTCTTTGGATTTTATTCACGTCTTTGAATGTGAATTTTTGGTGATTGGTTGTTCTATAATCATTTTTTTGATTTGTCACTTTAAAAATATAAAGGTTTCAATACTAGTAGCAAATATCAAAACTCTTTCATCAAAACGATTTTAACACTATTTTATTACAACGCTCGTTTCTTAAACCATTTCTCCAATCTACTAGTATATACAAACCTTTACCTCACTCGTATGAGAAATCTAATTAAACGACTTAGTAAAACGAGTGGTATGAAACACTTGCGTTTACTTCGTCGGTTAATTCTTGGACTTGTTCGATTGAATTTCTTGTAACAATTTTCGAGTGGAAATCTACAATTTGTTCGTAAATATTTAAGTTAAGCTAGTGGTTATGGGACATGAAGCTAAGCTCATATATTTACTAGATTAATATAAGACACTTCTTGATGATTGATGATGATTATTTTATGGTTTAGATTAGCAATGTGTGATGTCTCTTTGTCCACATGGAGGACTATACTTCATTTTTGTTGAGCTTCGTCTCATTTCTTTGTGGGCTAGCGACCCATGTACTTTTATTGTGTTTCGATTCATGTGATGTACCGTTTGTACTACATCGATGTCTCGGCTTTTCGGTCCATTGGACGTACAGTATGTACTGCGTCGATGTCCCGAATTGTTTTGTGTTTCGATTCATTGGATGTACCATTTGTAATACATTGATGTCTCAGCTTTTCGATTCATTGGACGTACCGTGTGTACTGCGTCGATGTCCCGAATTGTTTTGTGTTTCGATTCATGTGATGTACCGTATGTACTACATCGATGTCTTGGCTTTTCGGTTCATTGGACGTACCGTATGTACTGCGTCGATGTCCCGAATTGTTTTGTGTTTCGATTCATGTGATGTACCGTTTGTACTACATCGATGTCTCGGCTTTTCGATTCATTGGACGTACCGTATGTACTGCGTCGATGTCCCGAATTGTTTGTGATACACGTGTTTGTGAGTTTTCATGCTCCCGCTTGGGATTGGCCATCCTTTTCTTGTGATTTCTGGATTTCTAATTTATGATTTCTAGAATTTCTGTTTCACCAACTTTTGCGATTTACATTGATATGTATGTCATTTTTTGTGGCTTGGTGAACTAAATAAAGAATATGACATTCTTTTTGATGTTATGAGATTCTTGAGATATTGTATGACTTTTGTGGATTTTCTAATGTATACTTGTCGAGGTATGACATTTTTGGTTATCATACGTTTTTATTATATCTCTTCTTATATATCATTTTAACTGATAATTATAGCTAGATTGATCCGTTTATTATTTTCTTCTTAAATAATACTCGGGTCAGACTGAGATTTTACAGGTGCTTCTACTTGACTCCTTATCGGACCATCATCTGATCTTTTGGCTAACTACTCTAGTTTAGTAGTTTTTGTTGTGTACTATTGAGATATAGACTCCTTGATGTATGCGTATTTTTTTTGTCTTGCACTTGTATCTATTCTTTTTGATATTGTGGATCTAGTTTGACCACTACTCTGATGTACACTTTCATGTGTTATATTCATATCTATTTCCGCCTTTGTGATATGAATTATCTGTGACTAATTTGTGTTATGTTTATTTCTATATTTGTTTCCAAAGATTACATATAGCCACCGTGTAGTAGCTTTGAGTTTGTTTCGGTATGTTGGATTTCTGAAAAGTTATATTTTTATCTGGCATATCGGTACTCACACAAAACAATTATACAGATGGTCGCTCCTCAACAGCCTTATTCTCCACGCTAGTTGACAGCATTACACCGTAGTGTTCTTGGCTAGTGTGGGTATAGAGGTGGGGCGTCACAGGTTGGTATCAAAGCCAAACTTTGGAACAATGTAGAATAATTTAACAAGGACCATCGTCCTAAGTCCATCTTAGGAGTCGTGATTGAGGATTTAATTTGAGTCTTCGAACCGATTCATCCTATTTTCTTCATGATTCCTTGTTTTATCTATCAAGATTGCTTGATATTTACTTTGAGAATAACTTTTTCCTCTTCTTTCTTTCTTTCTTAAAGAAGAGAAATGGTTAGACTTGGCCGTCCCAGCGCCGGTCAATCTAGTGCTCGTGGCTATTGATTTTGCTTTTAAATATTAGGCATCATTATTTTTGGGTGAGAAATTTGTTCTCTACCCTGATCATAAATCTTTGGAATATTTATTTTCTCATAAGGAACTTAATATAGGATCGAGTTCCTTGCATTTTATGATCTTGATATTCTTTGTATATTCCCGGAAAAGGGGAATCGTGTTGCCAATGCAGTTTGTTGTAAACAACAAGTGGTTGTTTCCTTGAAGACGTCCAAATGGAATGATCATTTTACCAACATCGGACTTGTCAATATACTTCGTTTTATTGAGCATCATCTCAATTCTTTATGGGCTTGCGTTTGATGTTCTTTTATGGTGTTCAGTTCATTTGACGTACCAGTTGTACTACGTCGGTGTTTCGAAATTATTCGAGCTTTGGTTCAATTGGTGTACCGTATTGTACTACGCCATTGTCCCAAATTATTCGAGTTTCTAGTTTCTCGGGCATACTGTTATTACTACGTCGTTGCACCGGCTCAATTTTCTGTTATTCATGACGTTTTCCACGTCTTTCGACTATGGAAATGCTTTTAGGTATCCGATTTTTATTCTTGAGCCTGGTGTTATAGTAGGGATTGAAGTTTCACCAGATTTGCTTTTGAGCAACAATCTTTTCGCATCATTTCTTCGGAGGTTGAACGCCTTCAAAATAAAGATGTACTTCTTGTGAAAGTTCAATGGATCTCAAATCTCGAGAATAGCTCTTGGGAATCCTAAGAATTCAACGAGCGAACACGTTCGGACTTACTCTTTCGTGCTCTTTTTGGTGAACTTCTTATTTCAAATTTCTTTTGTGTTGAATATGCTTTCATGGTTGTTACCATATACTTTCTTCTTAAATATTGCGAGGACGCAATTTCTTTAAGGAGGGGAGTCTGTAACAACCCGCATATTTTACGATTGAGTATTTAAATATTTCATCGTTCGTCGGATTAAAGTCCGAAAAGCTACTTTTTGCAAACAGTAAAATTAGGACTCGAGACCACCCTCATTGAGTTCAAAATGACGTTTGCGATCTTTTTAAGTATAAACTTTGATATGTTTGGAGATAGTAGAATTTTTCTACTTTTTCACTTAGGGCTTTGGTTTAGGTTTCAGCCCATTAACCTAACATATGAACCCAACTCCACTCCAACTCTTCATTACTTCATTTTTAATTCCTAATACTCAAGCTTTTGCAACAATAGTGGGAGGAATGGGAAATTAAAACTCCAAGCCCTAATCTTTATTGCAAACTCAAGCTTCTACCTCCAAATTCAAGAAGAAGCTTTGGTAAGCCTTCTCTTCATCTTCTCCAACCCTTTCTCCATTCAATTTCAGAAATTTCCTAAACCTAATTTAGGAAATGTTTCTCCTTTAAGCTTAGATTCAAGCTTGTTGGGTAGGAATTGAAGAGTGATTGTTCTTGCCATTGCTCTATAGCTTCTTTTTCATTGATTTTGTAAAAAGGTGAGATTTTTTATCTCACATCTATGCTTATATCTATCTTTGAATGTTGGGTATGAATTCCTAACACTTATTCATGTGCATTTGATTTTGATTTGGATTGGTTTTGTGAGTATTCCAATTTTAGTGTTTTGAAAGCCAAATCCTTAAAAATCATAGCTTTGATCGTTGATCATGATTTTGTGATGCATCGATGAGCTTATAGGGCCGGGTAGTCAATTGGCATGAACCCCTAGCGTCCATTGCTCGTCCGATTTCAATTTGGTGGAGATTTGGCCCTCACTTAGATAGGCTGGGAGGTGATGGAAACAGTCTTCGGTCGACCGAAGTTACTGAGCCGGTCGACCGACCTGCTTCCAAAGTGCATAGCACTTCTCTGTCTCAGGTCCGGTCGACCAGCTACAGAGCTCAGTCGACCGACCTACTTCTTGAGAATTTTTCCAGAACAGGGTTCGGTCGACCGAACTCTGTAGCCGGCCGACCGACCTGTTGCTATTTTTGCCTATTTCGCCTATTTTGCATTGTTTCCAAATTTAATCGATTCATGTTCTTTCCCTATTTGTTATTATCATTTGTTATTGACTTTGATGAATTCTTTTCTTCGGGAATTTTAGGAATATCCATTTTGATGGATTCGGTATCGATTTCTTTGGATTTTATTCACGTCTTTGAATGTGAATTTTTTGTGATTGGTTGTTCTACAATCATTTTTGTGATTTGTCACTTTAAAAATATAAAGGTTTCAATACTAGTAGCAAATATCAAAACTCTTTCATCAAAACGATTTTAACACTATTTTATTACAACGCTCGTTTCTTAAAGTGTTTTTCCAATCTACTAGTATATACAAACCTTTACCTCACTCGTATGAGAAATCTAATTAAACGACTTAGTAAAACGAGTCGTATGAAACGCTTGCGTTCACTTCGTCGGTTAATTCTTGGACTTGTTCGATTGAATTTCTTGTGACAATTTTCGAGTGGAAATCTACAATTTGTTCGTAAATATTTAAGTTAAGCTAGTGGTTATGGGACATGAAGTTAAGCTCATATATTTACTAGCTTAATGTAATTGACACTTCTTGATGATCGATGATGATCATTTTATGGTTTAGACTAGCAATGTGCGATGTCTCTTTGTCCACATGGAGGACTGTACTTCATTTTTATCGAGCTTCGCCTCATTTCTTTGTGGGCTAGCGACCCATGTACTTTTATTGTGTTTCGATTCATGTGATGTACCGTTTGTACTACATCGATGTCTCGGCTTTTCGGTTCATTGGACGTACCGTATGTACTGCGTCGATGTCTCGAATTGTTTTGTGTTTCGATTCATTGGATGTACCGTTTGTACTACATCGATGTCTCGGCTTTTCGGTTCATTGGACGTATTGTCTGTACTGCGTCGATGTCCCGAATTGTTTTGTGTTTCGATTCATGTGATGTACCGTTTGTACTACATCGATGTCTTGGCTTTACGGTTCATTGGACGTACCGTATGTACTGCGTCGATGTCCCGAATTGTTTTGTGTTTCGATTCATGTGATGTACCGTTTGTACTACATCGACGTCTTGGCTTTTCGGTTCATTGGACGTACCGTATGTACTGCATCGATGTCCCGAATTGTTTGTGATACACGTGTTGGTGAGTTTTCATGCTCCTGCTTGGGATTGGCCATCTTTTTCTTGTGATTTATGGATTTCTAATTGATGATTTCTGGAATTTATGTTTCACCAACTTTTGCGATTGGCATTGATATGTATGTCATTTTTTATGGCTTGGTGAATTAAATAAAGAATATGACATTCTTTTTGATGTTATGAGATTCTTGAGATACTGTATGACTTTTGTGGATTTTCTAATGTATACTTGTCGAGGTATGACATTTTTGGTTATCATACGTTTTTATTATATCTCTTTTTATATCTCATTTTAACAGATAATTATAGCTAGTCTGATCCGTTTATTATTTTCTTCATAAATAATACTCGGGTCAGAATGAGATTTTACAGGTGCTTCTACTTGACTCCTTATCGGACCATCATCTGATCTTTTGGCTATCTACTCTAGTTTAGTAGTTTTTGTTGTATACTATTGAGATATATACTCCTTGATGTATGCGTATTCTTTTGTCTTGCACTTGTATCTATTCTTTTTGATATTGTGGATCTAGTTTAACCACTACTCTGATTTACACTTTCATGTGTTATATTCATATCTATTTCCGCTTTTGTGATATGAATTATCTGTGACTGATTTGTGTTATGTTTATTTATATATTTGTTTCCAAAGATTACATATAGCCACCGTGTAGTAGCTTTGAGTTTGTGTCGGTATGTCGGATTTCTGAAAAGTTATATTTTTATCTGGTGTATCGGTACTCGTACAAAACAATTATATAGATGGTCGCTCCTCAACAGCCTTATTCTCCGCGCTAGTTGACAGCATTACACCGTAGTGTCCTTGGCTAGTGTGGGTATAAAGGTGGGGCATCACAGCATATCTGAAGCTGGATAGATAGCTGGATCTCCAAGTGAAGCTCCAACTCTAAAGGTGAGTCTCGAATACTGGTACACTCAGTCTGACCCGAGCGTAAAGCAAAACACAAAACACTCGAGTCAGGATTAACATTCTTATATCAATAAATCCAACTTAAGTGAAATAACAACTGAAATACAAGTAACTCAAAGGATGTTGGAATAACCATCCTCTTAGGATCCGTTAAACTATCTGTTATGTAGTAATATACGCTAAATAGATACTGCCTATCAGTAATATAAAATATCAAAATAGTGTTAAGGCGTTACCATTATCCCCCTTAACACATTTTATATAAGCATTATAGTCTATGCAGCACTATAACTCCACCGTAAACTAGTGAAATATTAGGAAGTACTCCATAGGTATAACACAAAACAAATTCGTAGTGGTCGCGCATATAGGGATACAAGTATGACAAGGCACATGAGGCTATATCCAAGGTAGTAAAACTACCGTTTTCCTGATCCGGACTGGTGAAAACGCATTGCCGCAACGATCGCAACACCGCGGAACAACACTCCCAAAATACAAGGGTGCACCAATCAATAACAAGTAACGAGTAGTAGTTACGAAGAAGTGTGTTCGCTCGAGGTGGCTAACCCCATTTGGCCCGGCACGGCTCCTGTTTTAGTCATTTCCAATTTGACACAAGTGTCAAGGCTATCCATCGTCGTTCTCTTTCTTCAGTCATCACGTACATCATTCCAACCACTTCATTCTGGATCACAACTCCACGTATAGTTATTAAAGTGGTATTCGGTTTAGACAGAGAGTATGTCCATAACCGATTCTGGTTTCTTTAATAACTTTCGTAATTATTACACCGATTGGTCGTTTAATAAATTTCAAAACCAAATGAATTCAATTTCAATTAGAATTTGAAAGACCAACATTTCATTCGTCTTTCAATATCAATTTCCATAATTACGTTCCAAAACTTCCAAATTACCATTTCAATATCTTATAATTTAATTCTGAATTTTATTTAAACAATTCAAATATTGATTCACGTTTGTATATAAGTTTCAATCCGAAATCATTTAAATTAATTAACTTTAACATTCGAATCAATTTAGATCCATTGATCGATTTCATTCAATATTCGTTAAGTTAATTTATCATTCAAAACAATTTCTATTTAATTTTCAATTCATTAAATCAATCACTTAAGTTCAACGCCATTATAACAAAACTTATAAATTTACTTAAATTAGATTCGTCAAATCAGATTCTTAAAATTACAAGTCTTACATTGATTTCAATAAATCAAATTTTATTTCTTGTTAAAGAAATTCAATTTCCCTTATTTATTTACTTACTTTAAATAATTTTCCAAAACTCAAATTATAAAGAAGCTTAATTTTACTTATTAACGAAGTTCCATTTCAGAAGTTAAATTTCTCTTATAAAAGAATTCAATTTTTATTTAATTATTAAATAATTCAATCTTATTTAATTATTAAATAATTTCAAAACTAAATTAATAATTTCAATGTTTACTTATTAAATAATCTCAAACCTGATTATTAAATAATTCCAATCTTAATTTTTAAATAATTCCAACACTTAATTATTAAATAATTAAATTTTAAACAACGTTCTTTCATCAATTAATGTGTTAATATTTTATTTCAGATTATTAAATATTAACATTTCCTTTCATAAAAATTCAAAATCCAACTTCATTTCAAAATCTTATTATTTATTCAAATAAAATTTTATTTTATTTTTAAATCAGTTTTGACCAATTGGGTTTTATTTAAGGTGGAATTATTTTAAAGGACAAAGATTTTTATATTTTTTGCCTCAAGGGTAAGACCTCAATATTTTTACCACAAGGACAAAATTTCTTCTAAAAATTATTCACAAGGACAAACACTTTCCAAAATTATTCATAAGGACAACAAAACTGCTACCAAGCTAAAACTGATACCTAAAAACTGCTACCGATAACTACAAACCAATACCTAAAAGCTGCTATCAATAACTAAAAACTGATACCTACAGAAAGTTGTTCTTAAGGATAAAATATGAAGGTCTGTCCTTGAGGCTAAAAAGCTGTGAAATTTTGTCCTTGACAACAATTTTCTGTTTATTTAATTCTCTTCCCTAGGTCAAAGTTAAATTTGGGTATTTATCATTTCAACTCCATTTCAATTCAAAAATCAAAGTATAGCAAAAGGGAACTTGTAGTGTGATAACTGGGATGGTGTCAAAGTAAATAAACATGCGATAACAACAATCAATAACGATCCAATAATTCATTCAAATAATCCCGAAATAATCATATTAATTCGCATTGTTATTTATGCAAATGATATAATCATTTCTAGAGTCTACACGATCATCTCATGTAGATTAAAGATTATTACACTAATTATTCTATGCAATTCTACACTTGACATCAATTATTCAATTTCATATTTCATCAATTTATATAACATAAATTCAAATGGTTCAAGGGTAATTAAACATTTTTCTACGTGTCAAAAAATTAAACATTTAAGGGGTCATATTATACAAATTTAACTAATCAAATTCAACACATATGTTGATTCAAATTTAACTATCCTTCGTCAAAATTAATTGCATAATATTTATCACTTATACATTATAATTTAACATCTGATATAAACAACAAACAATCAATCAATTTTCAACCAAACTGGATTATTATGGTATAAATACAAATAATGGTGTCAGATGTCACAGGTGAACTGATACATGTAATAACATATATTTAACAGTATAAATAACTGATAGCATCATATTTTGATTTGTCGTTTCAATTGAAATCAAATTTAATAAATAAAAGAACATTAATCGTGAGTGATTGCTCACCTTCCGAGGCTAGATAGATTGGACAATGAAATGAGTTACAAATCCAGAGCAAAGTGAGATGGGCACGAACTCGATGATCAAAGCTGATAACAAGGAATAGACGAAATCAAATCAGAGTTGGGTCGATGATAATAGTTGATATCGGTGAACTTATATATGTACAACTATATGTAACCATATATATAGAAATCATTATTTTGAATTAGAACGCATACAAAAAAATCAAATATATATAATTTAAACTTATTATTTGTATAATTTAACAACATATGCAATAGATAGTTGAAACTGACATATATTTAATTTTTAATCAAACTTATATATAACAGTACTCCTATTAAATCACGAATACAAATATGCCTCGTCTATAAAATATATTGCCTTAACACTTGGCCATAATAATTCAAATATAAACTTATATAACGAAATCTACTATAACAATATATCCTATATTTAAACCCAACACGGTAACTAACCCAGGACCATAAGCTTGCATTAACTTATACTTCATATATTATAAAACATCTTACATAAACAATTTTATAATATAGATTATAAAATACTTATATACTTAATATATTTTAACACACAACTCAATATAACTTATAGTTTACATTCCAAAATTAAAACAACTCACGCAACTTATATGAACAAATATATTACTTAGTACACGGTCCCTTTTTAACAGCACATTGCTTCTAAAACCCATATATATAATAACATACATAGCTCATGAAACTTAGTTATATACACTGATAATAACATACATAACTTAGTTATATTTTACTATACTTACTTTGTTAATAACTACAAAGCCTCAATATATAAAACTGTTGTGAACTATAACTGTGCAAAACTCTTCATAAGAACCTACTTTATAGCTTATTTGAATAATCTATATAAACACTTAAATCTAAAATATACCTCAGAAAGAAAAAGAAGAATTTGCACTGGCTAAAGCAAAGTGATGTACGGCTAGCGCAGGTTGAGGTGGAGGAGGAGCAAGGAGGATCGGCCATAGGCCGAGGCGGAGCCAGGTGGTGACGCCGGCGAACAGCTCGGTGAAGTGGAGGAAGGTGCTACGGTGGAAGGTGGAAGCGGTCACGACTTGGCTACACGGAGGCAGGGTGCAGTGTGGTTGCTCGCGTTTGCGACGTCAAAGTCGTCAGAGGGCAAAGGGAAGACGTGGTTTGGTGACTAGGATCTGGTCGTTGAATGGCGAAGCATGTTGTCAGGTGGTGGATGGTGTTGCGTGTGTCGGTGGCTTGGGTGCTCGTCGGGTGTGGCGGCTTTGGTCTATTCGCGCAGTTCGGCCAAGTGAATGGGTATTGGTGGAGTGGGCCAAGCTTCGAGAGGAGGGTGGTCGAGGCTGTCGTTTGCTGGTGATATGGGGTTCGACAGTGAGGAGGTGCTAGCATCAGTGGAGAGCGTGTGGCGAAGATACTAGGAAAGAGGGAGGAAAGTCAAGGAAGCAACGGAAAGAACTTGAGATGGTGAGAGGGAGATAGGAAAGAAGAAATTCGGCCATGAGCCTTGGGAAGTTTGGTGAAGGCAAATAAATTTTCTATTACTTTTGTATATAATATTTCCAGTGAAACGGCCAGAAGATGAGGATTCAAACGAAGCAATGAATTTGAACATTGGGAATATATAAAAAATGAACAGTCAAGGAATTGGGAAAGGTCAAAAGTGATTACAGAAATTGTTTAAATTCTAGTGACTGTTGGAACCAACGAATGGTCGGTGGAAAACAGAAGGGCACAAATAACGAACCGCAACGGCCAACCATTTACTGGTTTGGCGACGTACCAGGGTTCGAAAAACAGAAATGAATATACCGTTGAGATCAGCACGACGAGATGATCACAACGGTATACAGATGTTAGCGGTGCGACCGAATTATAAAAAATCAAAATTTCTACTAGCGAAAAATGCAGCAAAAACGTAGAAAAATAAGATCGATGGGGCTAAAGATGCCCGAATTTGAAAAAACGAAAAATGACGTCTTGCTCAGAAGACGATTTAGAATTTTTTATGTAAAAATATTTAGGTATCGAAAATGTTTTATTTTCGTTGATTTTTATTTGATTAAATTGAAGTAAATTTACGCACAAAAATAAACTTCATATTTTTGGACGAAAATTTACCAGTTGCTTTGTTTAACTAGATGCATTTTAAATATTAAATTTTTATCTCAAATTTTATCGTTTAAAATTCCAAGAAAAATTCACTTAATAAAACGACTGAAATTTACAGGTCGTTACATCTACCCAAAGGATTGTGAATCTGAAATGGTGTACCTCGTGGCCTTGAAATCGAGGGTGTAATTGTACAATTGCTTTTGAAATATGTACTTGTGTGCAGGACTGGATGTAGAGTAACTCCGAACCAGTATAAAATCCGGTGTGTTCTTTCCTTTATTGCTTTTACTTTATTTCTACATCTGTGTTTGTTTCTGTGATCATATTTGCGTCTGAATATTGCATATATTTGTGTTCAAATTAACAAAAACTCAAAAAGATTTAGTAATTCCTTTAAAAACTATTCACCCCCTCTATTGTTAATCCTAGCCTTAAGATCTGTATTCCACTTTTCTCACACAATTTTATCGCTAGTTTAGCGTCCTTATGAGATTTTCTTATTTACAATGTTTTCTAACATATTTATATTTATATAGCCATTTTATTCCATCCATTAAATCAACATAGTGATAAAATAGGAATATATCTCGTACAATATCGTATGCTTTTCCTAAACATGAAGGGAGACAACTAGAGATTACAACCTAAAAACCCTAAAAGAAAATTGTTGGAAGCTACACTTGATCATCAACTGGGGTTAATGATGTTGTGGCCCTAACACTCCTTACTAAATTAAGATGGACATCACTAAGGTGTCACCCACCTTCCTTAACTCTCCTTTTTAGCTTCTAATAAACTTGGTATATCCATTACTTCAACTATTGTATCCAATTATAGGATAAATTGTGCATTCGTACAATGAAGTGGGTAAGAAATATGACTATGCACATTTAGACCCATTCAATGGAAATTGGTTTGGTGGAATAACTCCTACCACCTATCATGCCTTCATCAACCTTGAGTCAATCTACATTCTTTGTGTGTGTGCCATTTTGTTACTCCCTTCTCTAACCAAACTACCATCTTCTCCTAACCAATCCCCAATAAAATATTCTTAAATTGATACCAATACCCCCTTATACTTAATGGGGATTCCTTGTTGCTTCCCTATGAGCATTTGCAGCTATTTCATTCATAACATAAACCTTCGTCTCATCTTATCTAGGTAGTCATCCCTATCTACTTCATACCAGAAATTGGCCACCTTTCTTCACAAAAATAAAACATCCTAAGCATGAAGTACTAAATCCAAAACCTTTAATTTAAAATATAAACTTAGAAACCCATTTTTTTAAGTTCAAAAGTTTCTTGGTTTCTAAAAATGAGCTATGAAAAATCCCCTTTTCCAAAGACTTTCTACATCAAAGGCTTAATTTTTTAAAAGTAAGATTATTAACCCAAACCATTTTTTAAACATCTTTTATAACTGGAATAAATGAGAACTGGAGTAGACAAGGATAACTTCTATCCTATTATTTTCCTATTTGCATGTTACCTCCGCTTCCACCTTTGATGGTGATTTTCATAGCATAAGAGGGGGACTCTATAGGAGATGTGTAATTACAACATCTGTCTAAGCGTCTCTCTAAAGTGTATGCGCAATTACTACATATCCATGGAAATTTTTACATTCTTCCTATCCTATTCCTATTATGATTTCTACTATATTATTTCTAACCAGATTACTAATCTAATTCATTATACATGAATTCCTAATGCTGTTTTTATCTAAATTATTAGGCATTCTTACCCTTTTATTCTATATACCCCGTTCGAATCAAGTACCATTTTCATTTGTCCCTCTCTTAAAAAGAATTTTAAAATGGAACTCCAAATTTACAAAATAGAAAATATCACCAAGCCAAATCTACGCTCTATTTTCTATTTATTTCAAAAACTGAAAATCTCTTTATCAAAAATATTTAAATCCAAACTTTTGGCTCAATCAATTTTAAAATAAGAATTTCAAAAATGAAAAATTCTTCAAAACATTTCAAATTATTTTCAAAAAACTTTTTATCGAATTCATTCACATGGGGCTGGACTTAGAAATGGACATTATTGTCCTTCCTTTTGGACATTCCTTCTTCCTAATTCTTCTTAACATTTTTACATTGTAAATCCACCTTATCTTCTTATAATGATTGTTGTACACCTTCTTGCGGGAACTTTCTCCACTCCTTCATACCTTGTGTCTAGATGCTTGCAACATATTGTTTCTTATTTCCTATTTGTTAGGATGAAAGGTAGATCTTCACTCGACAGTCCATCAAAATCCACAATCATACAGTAGCCTAGGTCCAATAAAGGAGTCAAGTACCATCTAGCTTCTAGGGTGCTTCTATATGTCATGGTCATGCTCTTTTGGTCCACTACTTGTGATATGTCCTCCACCCCATTGGGGAATCGCGGTAGGAGTAACAATATAACTCTATTTTTTTGACTCATGGTCGCCTCAACTTTCCTTTCAGAATATGGTTGCAACTACTTCTATAAATGGAATTTATACAACTAGGCATATAATTTACATATAATTATAGGTAAAAATATAAATATTTTCTTTCTGCGTATTCTAATTCCCATGATCGACTAGCCTTAGCTCCAATACCAAATGTTACAACCCATACCTTATTAGGCCTGAATTTCGACTAAATCGAAACGTAAATCCATTACGGCATTGATTGTTAGTTTTGGTAAATTGTAATAAACATATGTATATCAAACAAAATATAAACTCAAAGTTGAATTGAAAAATATAATGTAACATACGTATTGACTAAGGCTACTACCGTGGAATATTATCCTTAGATATTAAATTGTCCAGCATCGAGCATGAATAAGAAGACTTTATCATCTACTGTTCCCATCTGGCTCTAGTATCCATTCCTTCTAAATGTAACCTGTGGGTTGCTATGAGGGGGTCAGAACAACGTTTTGGTGACGAGGAAAGTATATACTTTAACTATTACATTAATTTATGCTGATTGATTTCTATTTAAATGTTATTTCTATTATTTATGGCTAATCCGGTGTATCTTATATGTGCGTACAATATGCTTAACCTAGCCTTCTCCAAGGTTGCATTATATTTATATCATATAACATATATATCTTACCCTATTTACCCAAAACCCCAGCTACTTAATACTTCTTAAATAGGGAGGAGGTAGATCCAACGGTTATTTACTATCTTAAGTCCCCAAAGCGGGCCATTCGCAATGTCAACGCTAGTAAATTGGTTCTACCTACAGAGACCGATGACTCCTAGATATGGCTTTATAATAAAATATATAATTTAATTATCATACCACTAATGTAACTCAAAAACTCATCTAAGGGTTAACTAGCCTGCCTCCGCCAAACAAACAACAAACAAATAATTATACAGAACTTTGAGGTCTTTGCGTGTTCCATACATATTCTACATAGTGGAAAGAAAAATACATCATAGCATAACCCAAGTCTTTTCTAATGACCGAACAAGACCGTTGGTGGTCAAAGCCTATATGCTAGCGCTGCTACTAAATACCAGTCCAACAACAACATTGACATAGCCCGCTGACCTTCCACATACGTAATTCCCTTTAGACTAATCTAACTAGTTCAAGGAAAATGCCTTTTTCAATTATTAACAATCTCTTATTGGAATTGAAGCAAACCCTATTTCTTTAAAATTACTTAGGACATTTAGCACTTCAAATCCTAGGCAAACCCTCTATATATTTTCCCTTACCCATCCACAACACATATCCCTTCCCTATAAGTCATATGGTTAGAGATATCCTACATCAGTAGTAATTATTCACAATTGCTGGTAGCCTCTAGGTTGAAGGCGGACTTCTGTTATGTAACTCTACTGACCTCGCATCCCAGCCCACTATACCAAAACTATCACCTAAAGCTTAAGTGTTGGGCTAAGCCCACTAATTCGCATTTGTCCTAAATGTATAATTGAAACTATATAATTTCCTACTATGAAAATTATATAGCTTTCTAAGTATAATTAATAATATTTATACATGCTTATTTGCTATGTTATTATTCCTAATTTATACGCTTAGGCTTTGGTTTCCTTTTTAATGTCTATTACCTATATTAATTATCACTAATCTCTAATATATTCTTATTTAGTTTCTTTAAACTGCTTACCAATTTCAAAATTCATCTATTATACTTGTTCAATTTCCTCATAAATGCAATATTAATTTCTCTAATCAGTCCCATGTTTATTTCTTTTTTAAGTCTCATTAATTACAAATTTATTGCTTGTTCGATTTGTAATAATGTCCATAAATCCTAATATGTTAATTATTACGCTTTTAATAACTAATACGTATATAGTCGTAAATTATGCCATATATAGGTGTGTGTCTCTCTATGTGTGTGTAGTTGAACGTTAAGTGCGGTTATGTGTGTGTGTGTGTTTCTAATTACTAATTTCTAAACTAGAATATTCCTTTCCATATTCTAATTTATTAGAGCTATCCTTCTAAAATGGATTATCGTTATAACTTCCCATAAGTTAACCAAAAGTGAGATCGTTGCTTTGTTTGAAATTACAAGAAAGTATTTCTTTGCATTTATTAAACTAGATAGTGTAAAATACGAAGAATAATATCCATACTTTACACATCTCTTTCCCCTTTTGGTATATTCCTTGTTAATTCAAGCACCACACTTTTATACATATTTTGGAATTGGATAATTTACAAAAATTACACAAAAACTGCTCCAAAAACTAAAAACATAGAAATTAAAATTCCAAGGGCAACCTAATTTACAATCATATAGATCTGGAATAACCGTACAACTTTACTAAAATTCTACAAATAAATATTTGGGAATAAATTCAAATTTCCAAATCAAGTTGTGAAAACTATTCCTATTCCAATTACCTATTCTGTTGAATATATAGACAATAATCATATACATTTATTTTAAGCCAACAATTTATCACATCATTTAGGTAATTAAAAAAGAATTCAACGAGATATATTCCAAATCGGAATCCAATCCTTTATTTGTCTCCTTTTCTTCTCTAATCCAAAAGAATATGTATAACAAGGTGTGTACATACTATTTTACTTACAAATCTGGGAAGAGATTTGGGGTTTATGGAAAATAGATCTGTAATAATAAAACTTACCTTTTTTCGCAGTATTGATTCAATCTTTCTCCTCTTCAATTCTTCTCTTTTATTTTCTACCCTTCTTAGATTATATATTTATATATAATGTTTTATAATTTTTAAAAGTAGTGAAGAAGAGAAATTGATAGAGCTTTGTTACTTAGATAAGAAATATGAGAAGAGAAGTGAGGGTTAGACCTTTATTTATAGGCGCATGAACCAATTATAATGTTAGATTAAAATAATTAAATCTAGACTATTGGCCAAGGTTCAAACCTAGCAGTCATGCTCTAACCAATCGACCACACCCTTGTAGGCGGTCGACCACTAGCATTCGACTGGCTCATAGTAAGGGCCGATCGATTGGGTCTCGAATATCAATGATATTTATTACTATATTTGTTTTTTAATTACTTTTTCTCTTGAAACTACTAACTCTAATAACCTTGTCGTTTGAGCTCCGACGTGAAACTTCAAATATGAAAGTTGCGTTTCCATAACAAAATGGTTCGTGTCTGATGACCAAATTCTAATGGTTTCTCAAATATAATTTTGGATCTTTATTAATTATTTATTAATCATCATAAATTTTATGGGGTGTTATAAGGGTGGTTATCACATTTGGTATCAGGGCTTAGGTTGCATGGTTAACCTATGTGATGATAGGATCCGTTAGAGATAGAGAATGAGTTAGGATCAAGAGTACATTAGAGAGTATACTTATTATATATTTTTATTTTCAAATTATATACCAGTATGTATAATACAAATCGCAATGCAAAGATTAGCATCATTAATGAAACTTTTCTTTATGAGAGACTGGTCACTCTTATTATAGATTAAGAATGACCTAGCATATAAGAAATGTTGCTAAAACCACCATCTTTGGAGTTGGTGAGGGACCAGGCTTAGAAGCGGCTAACCCTAACATGTAGAACATGCTCGCTAAGATGGTTTGAAACATGGTTTAAAATGCTCAAGCTGCTCCTATTGCCGAGGGTTGCAGTACTCAAGTGCAAGCACCTAGATTCGACTTTGCTAAGCATTGTAAATACTACATGTGTCTAGGAGGCAAGTCATTCCCTAAAATGGTGTCAGATGTTGAGGTGTAAGACTGGATGGATACTTGCGAGAGGATCTCAAATGGATTGGAGTTATATGACACCATAAGGCGAAAATTGTCCTATAGATAACTCTAGGGATAGAAATAAACTAGTGGAATGCCATTAAAGCTGCAACTTCCAAAGATTGATTTACTTTAAATTAGTTCAAAGTTCGCTTGAAGAAAAACTTCTCCCTACTATCTAAAAGTCGGCTGTGTTTAGGAATTTTGCAGACTTAAAGCAAGGTGACATTTCTGTATCAAAGTGTGTAGGTGATTTTGATGCGCTGTCAAAGTTTGGTCGTTCATATTCCACTTAGAAAGAATGGAAAATTTATCACTGGATTGAATGATTATCTTAGGAAGCGACTAATTTGTCATATTAACGAGGGCTTGGAGGAGTTGGTCGAAAAGGCTGTACGACATGAGAGCAAGTACCTTATGTGGAAGGCTGTTATTTCCAAGGATGTGCCAAAGCCGCAATCGAATAGAAGAGGCAAATGAAAATGGAACAAGAACAAGAAGAAGATGTTAAAGGCATATGCATTGAATGTCATTCTGACTTCACCGAGTGCTCCATCGGTGAAGAAAAAGAGGAAGGACGTTATTATCCAAGGTATGTGCTCCATTTATGATGTTCCTACATGTGTTTTGTTCGATATCAGGCTTCACATTCCTTCATATCTGGTGATTCGGTATATAGATTAGGATTGAGTACTGAGATAGTTGACCGACCTTTGATTATGACAAACCCTATTAGGGGCTTAGCTATCCCATGCATGGTTTTTCGAGACCTAGGGTTAATTGCTGTGAGAGGCCATTTATGAAGATTGTGATCGAGGATGGATGAAGGGCAGAGTTAGAATTCCTACCAGGGGATGGGATTATTGTTAGCTTTCCATATTCACTGGAGATCCTACAGGATGATTTGGCATGTATTCCTATAGCTAGGGAGTATCCAGATGTTTTTGAGGAGGCCACTGATTACCACCGCATAAAGACAAAGATCTTTGTATAGACTTTGTGAAGCATGCCAAACCAGTTATTATGCCTTTGAGGCATATAAAACACAATGAGCAGAGGTAACTAGAGGTGTAGGTTAATGACCAATTGAGTAAGAGGTTCATTTGTAGGATATTTCCAAGTGAAAAGCACCTATAGTATTTGCCACTAACGTGGATGGCTTTTTGAAGTTGTGTGTTGATTACCGTAAGTTAAATAAGGTGAGGAAGAAGAATAAGTGTCCACTCCCATGTATTGATGACTTGTTCGATCGGCTGCATGGTGCATGGGTGTTCTCTTAGTTGGACCTTGTGACGAGGTTTCATCAGTTGAGGGTAGCAAGAGAGTGTGCCAATTAAAGAATTTTGTACACCATCTAAATTTTATGAGTGGTTGGTTATGCTGTTCGGAATAACCAAAGTGCCAACATACTTTTTTGATCCAACGAGCCATGTCTTCAAAGATTGTCTAAATAAGTTTATGCTTATGCTCAAGGATGATGTCTAATCTTTTTTCGGATGGAAGAGGAGCACAAGATGGATTTGAGGATTGTGGTGGAGTTGTTGAAGAAACACTGATTGAAGAAAAAGTTTTTGAAATGACACTTCTAGAGGAGGGAAGTGAGATTCTTTAGTCTTCTTATTTTCGAGTAGGGCATCATTGTGGATCTCATGAAGGTAACAGTGGTTCATAATTGTAATCAACCCAAGAATGCTACAGACATAAGGAGTTTCCTTGGACTGGCTTGATATCATAGGTGTTTTATCAAGTACTTCTCAAAGGTAGGGGAACCATTAACCAGCTTGATAAAGAAGAATCAAAATTTTGTCTCAAATGCAAGGTATGAGTACGATTTGTGAGTCTAAAAGAAAGTTTACAAGTTCATCGATATCAGTCATTTCGAGTGGGAATGAGAAGTGACAATTTAGACAAATGCCTATAGTACTGGACTTGTGTGGTACTGATGTAAGGGAAAAGTTTGTCGCATGTTCCTGTTAACAACTGAAACTACATGAGAGGGAGTATCCGATACATGATTTTGAGTTGATGGTATTTGCTTTGAAAATTTGGAGGCACTGTCCATTAGGAGAGAGGTTCAAGCTATTCACTAACCATAAGTCATTAAATTTCCCCTTCTCCTAAAAGGATCTCAACCTTCGTCGACAATAATGGTTTGAATTCTTGGGCTCATATGACTTTGACATTTCCTACATGCTCGAAAAGGAAACATATTCGTTAATACTCTGAGCAAAAAACATGCTAGTTTGGGAATGATGTTCCTAAAGTGGACGCAGCTTGAGTCTATTACTGGTTATGACTTTAGACCGCAATATGAGCTTGAGCCAGAGATGTTGGTTAGTTTGAGTATCTGACCTACCATGATTAAGCAGGTTGAGTATAGCCAAAGGCATGGCATTAGATGAATAGAGGTTATGGGGAAAATAGAGGAAGAGTAGAGTATTAAGTGATAAAGCGGCATGGACTCGGTCAAGATGATTGGCTCTATAAATACAAGAGATTGTTTGTTCCTGATATTGTTGGTTTGGGGGATGAGGTGCTATGAGAGAGCTATCATTCGATATTGGCTGCATCTTGGCAGCAATAAAAAGTACTATTTTGTAAGGCAGACATTTTATTGAGAAAGGATGTAGAAAGCGGTAGGGACATTCATATTGAAAATGTATGAACATCAACTAATGAAAGCATAGTAGAAGAAGCCAAGTGGTTTGTTGCAACCACTTGAGATTCCCAAATGGAAGTAGGAGTAGATATTAATGGACTTCATTAATGGATTGTTGAGAACAAGAGGAGGGTATGATAACATCTGGTTCATAGTCAATACATTAACATAGGGCGATAGATTTATACCCGTTAAGTCAAATAGAACGGCATCCTAATTGGCTGAATTGTATGAGAAATGGATAATGTGATTGCATGGTGTGCCGAAGAGCATTATGAGTGCCGAAGACCCGTTGTTCACTACTGGGTTTTGGAGAAAGCTATAAGAGGCAATAGGAAAGATGTCATCGGATAAGCTGGATGATATCGAAACTAAAATTGAAGTTTTGTTACATTGTAGGTCTATTCATATCGTAAGATGTGATAGGAAACAACTGAGGAGGAAAACGGTAAAGTGCTAAAGGCTCAATGGAGTGAGAGCGAAGGCAATTGCATATGGAAAACCAAGAAGAATGTGAGGACCACTTGTCTGAAGCTCTTCACTCTCTAAGAATTCCATTTTTATTGTTAACTTTCACATTTATTATCATATTCGAGTTTTATACTAGATAGTTTAGTATTATGCATACCAAGATAGGCATGGATGTTATGCATAAATAGTACTTCTTGATGTTTGAAGTTATGCATGCATGTTTTATGTTTGATGGTTGACGTCCGACATGATTGCTTATGTTTTTTAGGCATACCGAGTAGCTATGTGTTACCTTACCTTATTTGATTGGGGTTTTGGGGCTAAAAGGAGAAGAGTGTAACGACATGTATTTTACATATCAAAATATCATGAAATATTATTTTTAAATCATGTTATGCCCTATTTGGCTAACTTTGGGTGCCGTTGAGTATTGATATTTTTGACCTTTACTAATTTTTATTAGATGATTTTGAACTTGATTTTTATACGATATATGTTTTGGTCCTTTTAGCAACTATATGTATTTCACGGATATACGTGCATCGACAGGCATCGGAGAATTTGGACAAATGGAAAATGTCTGTAAGTTAAGAAAAGCAGTACAAGTCATGCAATCAAGGATTTTTCAAGATCGAACTCTTGGGGCCCAGTCTCGTACTCTGATAAAATTATACTGTCATATTGAGAAAAATACGATGGGTTGCACCATCGAAGAATCATCACAATTTACTATTCTTGGAAGCCTTATAACCATAAAAGGTGCATTGACATTTGGAAATAAAAGAAAGTAGGGTATTTTCAAACCCTAACCCAGGCCACTACTCTATAAATAGAGGTGTTTATTATGGCTGCATGTTCTCTCCCATATCTGCATTATTTTCTTCTTCTTCATAATGACCATTACCCACTCCTTCTCTTTTTCCTTTTTATGTGCAAATGATCACCATATTGGCTAAAATAAAACTTGGACCTCTTCGTTTTTCTAAGACTATGCAACCATAGTTTTGGTTCAACCTAACTGCACTTGTTAAGGCAAAAAAATGCAAATTCGGCAAAAGAAGTGACTATGGAAGTGAAACAACATGGATATGGAGGATATGCTTATATTTGTAATATAGAGAGGATCAAGATGGTGCTGAAATGGTCCTATTGCATACTATGATGAGGTAGCTATTGGTGTTGAACAAAAGGATCACCTGAATAAAAAGATCGCATAACAACTCGAATTCTAGTGGGTCCGAATTTTTTACAAAAACGCTAAAACCCAAGCCACTGAAACCCGAGTTGGGAATCTAGTATCCTGCAAATAGCCATAGACAAATATATCAGCGCTCAATTAAATATCTTACAGCAGAATTGAACAAAATATAATAGTAAGTAAATACTCATCAATATAATAACACTTTCTAAACAAGTGTCCTAAAGCTGGGAAGTCTCTGCCATCTACTTTACCTATAGATGTAATGGGGAGGGGGTCTGAACTAAAGTTTTGGTGAACGAATAAATTATATACTTCTAGGCTTAATTCTACATATATTCGTTTTATTTCCATTTACTCTTATATTAGGTTCATTAGGTTACAATACTCTCGCCTCTGTTCGTGAACTATGCCTATCTACTTCATAGTTGATTAAAACCTAATAACTAATATATACATATGTGTAGCTATATGTATAATGACCATATTGGTCCTAGGTACCACCCATGATACCTTCTGTATCCTCCTCGAAAAGGGCTTCATCGTCTTGGTCCATGAGCGTTCCATAGCTACATTTGTAAAGGACTGCTTCGTAAGGCCTACAATACAGATGCTCCACTACTTACTCTAAAAACGTAAATCACATCCGCACTAGTCTATGAGTGCTCGGACATCCATAATTTACCATCCAGTTGGGGATTTTCTAAATCTATAAAGGACGGCTTTGTTACGCTTACAACATAGATATTCTAGTTGGTCTGTCTCTTTTTCATCATGGCTGCGGCCCCACGCAGCCACCCATCAACTAACTGAAAGACTTCTAAAGAGTTAAGTGGTCGTGCCCTATTGCAAACAATCTAACATCCAAATGGCGATGCTTATAATCCAATGTCTCGATAGTGAAAGAATCATTGGCTTGATGGTTTAACTCTAGTCTTTCCCGAAATCGCTCCTGGTCTTGATGCCGGTCGATATTAGCACGCAACTATCCTTAAAGTTACTTGCAAGTACTGGACATATGAATACCCTACTTCGAACACTAAACCCTTTTGACTGCCTACAAAGGTCTTCTTCATTAGGCCTACAATGAAAATGTAGTTAAGACATACTCTCTTGATGGAACACCTACAGACCTGCCTCCGTGGGATGCAGCTTCGTTAGGCCTACTCAAAGGGTCGTCCTAAAGTATCCTCACGTCCCGTTGAAGTCTCGTATTTCCTTCTAGCCCAAAATAACTAAGTGGACATGCTTCTCCTTTGCTGAAATTTATGATGAACTGCTTCGTTAGGCTCTTCATCATTTGGTCTACTCCAAGCGCATCTCACTCTTTTATTAGAGCCTAAGTCTAATCTTTTAATTTTTGTTTAGTTTACTTTTCTTATTCTATTGGCTACTTATTTACCCCAATTGACATATTCTTTCCCTCATCTCTATCTATTGTGAGATTTCATTTATTTAGTTGGGAATGCTGTTGGTATGAGTCACATTCATTATCTTGCTTATTTAACTTAATATAAATCTCAAGTTCATTAAAATAAGCCTCTTTTATCATTCCTCCTTTATTTTCTTATTTAATATAAATTATTTAAATAAGCTTCTACCATTATTATTGCTCATTAATTTATTCAAGGCCTCAAAATAAGTTTTTCCGTTCTTATTACTTAATTATAACTTATGTTATAATTCTACCTGTAATTGTCATTTTCTCTTCTATTATAGTCTATACATAATTCCATCATTTCCTTTCTGTTCCAATCTGTCTTCTTTTATTATGATATAGAATTATTTTTAATTCTCTTTTATTATATAATTCACTTATCATAATAAATATCTTTTTATATAATCTGCATAGTAAATGCAGATCTGGTTTGATTATTGTTTACAACTTCAAATTCTTATCTAATAATTTACTTGTTTTATTTCATACTTTACTTTATTTTTTTCTATTCTAGGAAGTAATTCAATTTTATTTGGTTGGTTATGAAAACTATACTAAAAATACATTTCCATATTTTAATATCAAATAAGGCTATAATTAATGATTCGTAACTGCAAGGTATTTCTTTTATTATTTTGGGCTAGTGTAAAACACGCTAGTTTCTCTATTTTACACTAGTTTCCTTTTTCTTTCTTTTATTTTCGCAGTCACGTTCATCGTTACCTTTTAAATATTAAATTATAGAAATGTATCATATTTTCAAAACCAACCAATTAATCTTTTACTTAATTCCAAATCAAATTACTAGATTATTATTCCCATTTTAGCATAATTTATTGTAAAATTCCATTTTTCTAACTTCAATCCAATTTTCTTATTGTACATCTATTTTCATAAAGTCTAGTATTTTAATCCATAATCGCAAATTTTCTTTCTAACTATATTATTCATGTAAAAAGGGAATAAAAGAAACTAAGGCTAAATTATAACTTTAAATTAGATGTAAATAACTATAAATTTCTTACTTTTAGGCTTCCGCCTTTTTCTAACTGTCAAGCCTAATACAAGTTCTCTTATAAAATTTATTGGGTTTGTATAACTAATAGAATTAATTACTGAAATAAATACTGGAATAAATTTTCTAAAGGAAATTCAACAATGATACATTATAAATGTAAAAAATATAATTAAATCCACTCACATTGCTAGCTTACCAAATCTCCTTGTTTTTATTTCAGATATGTCCCTAACTTCTATATTTACCTCCTTTGTAATCCCTATTTGGAATTAAAAATGATATATCTACAAATCTATAATATTTGAAAGAGAAAAGAAAGAGATTTGGATTAGAAATAGTATTTAAAACTCAGACCTAGGGTTTTACCTTTGACACAACCTTCTAATTTAAACCAATTCCTAATTCTCTAATTAATTCTATTCTCTTTCTATTTAGATCTAAATTCGTGTGAATTAGATCTAAAAAAATTTTTATTAAGAAAGTGTAGAAGAGATAGAAAAGTGACAGAGCTTTTGTAAGCAAGAGAAAAATAATGAGAATAAAATGAGGCTCTGCATCTATATTTATAGTGGTTCAAATCAGTGCTAACCATTAGATATAAAACCCTAAAATCTAAAGCGTACACTCAGTCTATGGACATTAAATTAATGTGTTTTCTTCTATTTTTTTTATTTCAGATTGATTCTCCAACAATCTTTTCATTAATCACTTTTCCCTTCTATCTTGTAATATATGGAAACACATATTTTTGAATGTGACGTTTCTTTTAAATAAGATTCCCCTATTAATCATCCAATTAATAGATTTTATATATACCTAGAATTAATTTACTATCTATTTAATCCATGCCTACACTGTGATTTCTCACCAAATTAATGTGCCAATCAACATCATATTAATTCATAACATATATGCATATTAATTTAATTTATTTCCATAATTATTGCATGCATATATCCGAAATTGAATTTTGAATCGCAATCTTAATTATATATGTTACCTAAGTCTCCATGTTTATTAATTGACCATTGATTATTTACATGAATTAGTCTTCCTTCATTTTATTCTCTTACACTAACATATATGTTTCTAATCATATCAATTAGTTACTACAATATATGTTCCCTTTCTTTTCAGTTCCTGTCAATTTATCACCTCTACTAATTAATTGAATATTAATTTCTCTTTTAAACAAACATCGTCAATTAGTCTTCCCTATTAATTGACTTTGTATAATTTCTCTCTCTAATTTATTTGTTACACATATATATGTATTCCAAATAATATTAATTAGTTGCCCCATTTACAAACATTTCTTTGTTTTAAAATTTCAAAAGTTGTGATATCCCGGATATTGGGCAATATATATTTAATAATCTGTGTTATAAATTTAATTTGATTTGATAATTTTAATAACTGATTTGGAATTTGATTTAATAATCATGTTTTAATAAATATTTAAATCGAAAGATTTTATCTTTTTAAATAAATAAATTGTTTTCTGTTTATAATATATATTTGTATATATTGTAAGTTGATAAACTTTGATTTTGAATTTAGTAAATGAATTAATTTTCTAACTCTAATTTATTTTTGGTAAATTGGAAATTTGATTTAAATTTGAAATTTAACTTTTCAAAGCAATTCAATAAATAATTTTATGGTTTATACTTATGGAAAATCTTATTTGTTTAAATTTATATTTTTAATTAGCTTGATGATGAATTTAAAATTCGATTAACATATAAGCTTTGTTTTATTTTCTTTTTAAAATATTGCTTGAAATTTATATATAAGAATTTACAATACAAATTACAAATGATCTTAATTTGTTTATAATCTCTTTTATAAATTATTTAATATTGTTTAATTTGTATTTTTAGATAAAATTTATAATACTTAAGTTTTTATGAACATAAATAGATTTTGTAAGGAATAGAATTGTTGTTTTTAATTTTAATAGAGTTATATATGCATCTCTATATAACTTGATTGTTAAAATTTGATTTTGATAAATTAATTTAAAATTTGAATTTAATGTCTTGGATTTAAAAGAATAAATACATAAAATATTTAAATAAGCTTGTATTTATATTTGTTTTGTTTCATTTCTTTTAATTAGAAAAGAAGAAGAAATAAAATTCATTTATATATACATAAGAAATAATGAAGTAAGATATAAAAGTTTTTAAATTCAATTTAAAAAAAATACTTAGATTACATGTGTAAGTCTCTTAAGACATTTAATTTACATGTGTAAGCCATTAAAATAAGCAAAGTGACAAATGTTTAAAATCAAAACAAGTGTCCGATTTAGATTTCCTTTTTCTTTTATTGTGATAAAATTAAAAATCTACTTATATTAATACATTTCTTCTCATCTCATTTTTCTTTTTCAAGCTTAATAAAATCTTCAGATTTAAAATCTAAAATCAACATTCATACTTAAGTTTAAATTCTTTGATCATCTTCCATAAAACAGAAAATTTCTGTTCAAACAAGTTCTACAAAATTTGTAATTTCCCTCAGAAATCAATTCTGCAATTTAAAACCTGTAGCCTTCGAATACATTAACCTGAAAAGCAAAAATTTCAACATCATCCAAAAGACCTGCAGTCCCCCTCTTTTTCTGTTTTGAAACAACATCAACCAAAGCCTGCATTTTTATTCTGGGAAGCATGCAAATGAAACCTGGAAATAAGCATGCAAATGAAATCAGGGAACTTAGGCATTTCAGCAATAAATCAAGCTTGCATCTTCATATCTGGAAGCATGCATGTAGATCAGGGAGCATTACAGCTAAAAACACAAAGTACTACCACAATTTCAAGTTTAAAAAGCAAGATGGATGTTTTAAAAGCATCTGTAGTTTATAAACCAAGTTGAGGTTCAAAATGCATAAGCAAAACAAAAGTAAAATATGAAGCTTTGCAAGTAAAAATGGATGCTCTGCTCTTTTAAATCGGTGAGTAACATTTTTTTTATTCAAACTAATTTAAGTAAATTTTGTTGCTTGAAATTAGTTACTGATATAGTCATAATTATATGAAAGCATATGATAGAAGTTTCTATGTATGGTTGCTGAGTATATATGCTTGCTGTAGAGTATATGTTACTGCCTGTCTCTAGAATTGCTAGTTTATTCCTGATCAAATTCCATAATTTCATATTCAAACCTTTGTTATGTTTGTGATTTATACAAAATATGATATGTATCATAAGTTTAAGATTTAATTTTATTAAATTTTAAAAAAATAATAATAAATGAAACTGTATTCTCTTAGAAAGCACCCAATGCAACAGAGCAATCTTTGAAAACAAGAATTTAATCATCGAAATTCTTTGATTTAAGATTATCAACAGGTTACATTATTAATGACTTGATTTTAAAAACTAAATTTAGAATTTTTAGTTTGTATTTAATTAAGTATTTCTGGCTTAACCAGAAATCATATTTTGGGGTGGCTCTGTCGATTTAGGGAGTTTGGGTGGCCAGTATTTTTTTCTGATGATTGAGTGTTGATCATAGTTGTATGGAAAAATGGGAGTTGATGGGTTAAAGCATTAAGGCAGTGGGAATTTGGAATTAAGGCATTTAACCCTAGTTTTGATGTTCATCTGGAAATCAAATCACTGCAACTTCTATGTTTGATCGAATTAATCCAGATTCAACTGAATGATGGGTGGAGTGTGAGGAAGTTCGAGGCCGGAGGTGGCAACTCTCAGATGATCGAAGTTTGGAGATTAAAGTAATTTCCTTGTTTCGATATTTTCCAATTTGGGAACTCGAATGCTTAAATTCGAATTGGGGTTTCCGCCGTTGATTTAAGGGTCGGAATGGCAATGGAAGTTGGTCGTTGACTTGCGTAGGGGGTCGCGATGGGTCGGAATGGTTTGCTATGGTGGTGCAGGTGCACGTGGATTCATGGCGTATCAGTGATTTGGGGAAGATGGTTTTCCAGTGTTTTGTTTCGGGTTGTTTCTCATGTAGCTCGAAGGATAAGGACATGGGACTCGAAGCTTTGGGGTTAGGGACTCGGAGTAGATGTTGATTAGGCTCGGGTGGGATTCAATTGTTTCAGGTTTGTGAAAACCTGAGTTGTTTCTGAATTTAAATAAATTGCAAAATGAAAAAAAAATGATTCTCGAGTCACTCGAGTGATTTCGAGTTGCTCGAGCTAATTGTTGCAGTTTAGAATTTGTCGTGTTTCAAATTTTAAACTGAATTTCAAAAATACTAAGTAAAGAATTTAATTACGTTTTAAATCTAACTTTAAATTGTGAATTCATGTTTTGGTTTGAATCGTGTCTGGAAATAAATAAGCTTTTAAACTTAAACTTGTTTTAACTTTAAAAGGAGTTTATTGTTTAAGAATGTTTTTGAAGAAATTAGAATTTAAATTTGAAATATAAGATAATGTTTAAACAAAGATTAAATTTGATTCAAATCTGAATTTGAATCCTTGGTTTAGAATAAATTTAAGTTTATAAATTTAAGTGTTTAAACCAAATTTGAATGATAATGTAAAAATTTAAATGGTTTTAATTTTAAAAGAAATTTGTTTTAACCTTTGTAAAATTTGTTTTATAATAAAAGTATTATTTAGCAATTAAAGGTTTTAGATTGATTTTTTAAAAATTATTAAAGTTAAATAATAATTTAATGTTTGTATTTCATTTAATTATTAGGGTAATTAAATGAATAATTAATTTATTTAATAAATTAATAAAATGGTAATTAAGGGTTTAATCTTAAAGGTTTAAGATTTATTAATTTTAGAATATTTAACTTGTAATTAAGAATAATTAATTAAATACGATTAGTTTTTAGTTAATAGCTAATTAATAAAATAATAATGGATTAATTAAGTTTTAATCAACACTTAATTATTTAATTAATTTGGGATTAATTAATGATTAATTAATTTGTAGTTAATAATGATCAGAATAAGTTAATTATTTTAGAAAAATAATTAATGAGTTGTTAATAGTTAATGAAGATCATTAACTAAGGATTATTTAATAATTAATTAATGTGATTAATTTTAATTGTTAATTAGATTAATTAATTTAAAGATAATCATTTGTGTAGGTTGTTAAGTATAATTATTTATGGAAGTAATTAAGGAATTAGTTACTTATTGTAATTAATTGAGTTAATTTGATTAGTTTAAGTTAATTAATTCAGTTTAATTAATTTAAAATTATTTTGATGATTTGTGGAGGATAATTACTTAATGTAATTTAATGAAGAGGAATTACTTAGAGAAGTAATTAATGGGTAATTACTGTATGTAATTAATTGAAAGTAAATTGATATTGAGCTTTTTAAGTATAATTACTTTGTGAATTAATCAAAGAATTAAATTAGAGATAATTAATTAATGAGTAATTAATTTATTTGGTGAAGTAATTAAGGGTAGTTGATTACTGAATGGAGTTAATCAAGGGTGATTAACAGTTATGATTTAAATCAAAACTGATTACCTAATGTAATTAATTTAATTTGAAAATGTAATTAGAGGATCAATAATTAATATAATTAATGATGTAATTAAGATTGACTAATTAAGATTAATTAATCAATAATAAGTGAATAAAGGTAATTAATTTAGGTAATTAATTAAGGATTAATGTAATTAATTATAGTTAATTAATTAATGAAGAATTTAAAGGTTCATTACTGTATTTGATTAAATATAATTAATTTGAGAAATTAATTAGTGGATAATTACTTGAATGTAATTAAAGGTTAATTAATCAGGGATGATTAATTAAAATGAATAATTGGATGATGATTAATTAATTGATTGATAATTAATTAATAATGACAAGCAAGGTTTATATTGATGAAGTAATTAATTTAATTTACTTTAAATTAATAGAATGATGTAATTAATTTAATTCATTTTAAATTAATTATATTTGGTGAGATTAATCATTACTTATATGGATGGATGATGTTGTTTACTTTGGATGGTTAGAATCTCATATATGAGATAGATAATGTTGAGTGATTTGAATGCATTGGTTGCATTGTGATGTTGATATAGATTATCTTTTTGAATAATGATAATATGGTTTATCTGATATGATGATAATGTTGATTATCCGTTGTGGATCTGTGATTTATCTATTTGGATATAGATAATTGAATTGTTTTAAACCTTTAAAACAACTTGGCCTTAAAAGACACGTTTTGGATTTCGATGAGACCGGGATCGGGTTTCCATATTTGGATATCTGAAAACCATCTCGATCCAAATTAACGATAGGTCGTGAATCTCTTGTGAAGAGTGAAGACTCGAGGTGTAGGAACTATAGTCAGTATAACTCTGTGGGTGATTCCGTAATGAGTTTGACGGAACTAGTACTTATAGATTCGAGATGGTGATTTAGAGTGCAAGGGTTATCGTCGTTAACTCTGAGGGTGATTCCAAAATGAGTGTAACGAGATAATGCCTTCGGTTTCGTTCGAACCCGGAACGAACTTGTATGGATTGAATGCTTTCAGAACATCGTCAGGTGGACGATGAGCATTCTAAGAGATGTGTTCTGTAAAGGTAATCGTAGCCTCAAGCCTCATCAACCTGGAATGGCTAAAACAGGGGAGATACAGCAAGGCTTCGTGGGTAGCTCCCACTGGAGAGCAAGATTTACTCCTGTCTAGAGGTCCCTTTTTATTTCGGCTGTGTGGGCAGTTGGATGTATACCAACTGCGGGGTTGTCTTGTTCTGAACTGTTCAGTAAGGAATGGGTCCGGCTTTGTGTTGCAGGGGAGCAGGTGTACTCCTCAGTACGGTGATCTAGGCCACGTACTGTGACGGGCGGTACCCCAGTAGCCCTGCCATTGTATGGAATCCAAAATCCAATAAGTGCCAACGGTTTTGATTGTATTACCCACTTTTGTGGCTAGTAGCTGGAATTTAATAAATGTAACAATTTCGGCTATTTCTTATTTACTTGAAAACCCTAGACCCTATTATAATATCACTGGATTTCCTATCAAATGTTTTGGTTAGCGTAAGGTAAAAACTTTTTCATGTTTATGTGTGGGAAGTATTACCTGATACCTTTTCTTTCCAAAGGATTTTCAAAGTTAAGCAACTTTAACCTGTTACTCACACCAGACCCATGTGTGACCCGGAGTTTATCTTTTTTTTTCTTAAACTCTTGGGTACTCAAATTTTTACGAGTAGCCAAGGGATTCAGGTTAGCTTTTGACGAATTATGGAGGAGCAAATGGAGCAGGAGGCTTCTGCGTTAGATATATAGTATTCCGCTGTGTGATCTGTGATTGACTCTGAGTTGTATTATGTTGTAAATACTAGACAAGTGTTTATAATTGTCTAGTATGTGTTGTATATCTGTGTACTCTGATAATGGTTGTAAACTATGTAATATTTTATGTTATTAATATAATTTATTCGTTCCGCTGTTGAGATTCTGATGTTGTGTTCTTCTTTCTTCTCTTTCTTTTCTCTTTCTTTCTTCATGATGATACGACTTTTCTGGGGAGAAAAAGTCGGGTCGTCACAAAAGTATATAGCTTAATTAAATTATTTTCATATATAACTGTAATTTAACGCTGGGTGTTATAGATTGTGATGGAAAACCTTTTGGTTATCTAAATATTAGGGAAATTGTTAATATGGGTTTGTTTGTCTCGACATGGAGAGTTTGAAAACATAGATGAACGAGGCTAAATATGGACAGAGTATTGGTGAAATGGGGAAGAAAATTCAAAAAAATAGGTTTTGCATTTTTGTTCTTCACAACTTTCATATATGGCGACATCGACACCACAGGTGGCCGGAGTAGCCAGTAGTGGCAGCAGGTTGAGCGATGACATTGGGTAGTAGGGGCAGGCAAAGAGCAACGGTGATTGGCAGTGCGGTGGCATTAAGGAGAAACATGTGTGAACGAGTTGTGTGGAAGTGTTGTAGAAAGGAGAGAAGGTAATTATGAAATTTATTTAATTGAGTTAATTAATAATTATCATCTGTCTTTTGCATACGATTTTGAGATGGATGTAGTTTCTTGCATTTGCTCATATTGGAGTCCTCAACAACATCGCATAGTATTTGGTAGCTTTAATTAAGTGTTAGTTCATGAGATGGTGGTTTTGAAAACAACAACCTTAGGACTTGTTATAAAATATAAATACTAATATATTTGTCTAGATGTATGTATTAGTGGGATATACATATATGTGTGTGTGTATGCAGGTACTAAGAACGATGACTGCACAGTATAAAGATTCAAGATTGACGAATTCAAGGTTGTAGAAATCAAAACTGAAGACTCATGAGAATCAAGATTATAAAGAGTGTAAGAGTTCAAGATATTAAGACAAGTAATAGAGTATAACTTTATGTTAAAACTTCATAATATTACTAAAATCTTTATTCGGATTCTAATTGTGGAATGGAATCCACCTTCTCGCTTTAATAGTGAGATGAAACCCATGACCTCTTTAGTGGGATGGAACCCACGACCTTCTTTAGTGGAATGGAATCCACGAGATTTTCATAATAATTTATTTTAACTATTTTTTTCCAAAAACTATCTTTTTAAAAGTCATCATTATCAATTTAAATATTTTAGCCTTAATTCAAAAACTATTCTTATCGTCTTTTAATATTTTGATCTCAAAACAATCTCTTGTTTTTTAAACTATCTCTTGATTTTAATATTTTAGCTATATATCTTAAAAATATATTTTTAAGAAGTCTATACTTAGTTTTTAATATTACTTTTATGTTCTAGATTATATATTTTAAGATTACTATCTAAAACTCTTTTATAAGTTTAAACTATATTCAAAATGGTTAACAGGTTTTAGAATAGAAATCATTTTGAAGAAAAATCAATTTTCAAAATTAACATGGGCATGTCAACATCCCTATACCCCCAGGTCAACATGGTAGCCATAGATTTCAAATTTCAAATTTTCAAAAGAAGTGTCTATTCATCTTAACCTTTCGCGAACGGACATGACCGTTGTTCTCCTATATATACCAGTTGTTTTCAACGAATTTTAAGTTACTTTTTCTTCCTTTCTTCGCTCCTTCTTCTCCACTCAAATATTCTCTTATATTTCAAATGCTTTAACATAATTCTGTCGAAATCCTAAGTGAATCAAACTCGATCATCTCTAGTTTGATTCCCTACAACTCCCTCTCAAAGATCTCAAAGTTATAAGATTATTTATAATCAAAGATCGAAAGATCGAAGTGTATTGAGTCTCTGTCTATCAAAGTGTGATTGAAAACGGTGCGATTGTGGCCCGTAAATCAATTGGGTGTGATTGTAGCTCGTAAATCAATTAGGAAATCTTATAGCCTGGTTAAATCAAAAGAGTTTGCCCTGGACTCGGAGGCAAGAAGATGTATCTTGTGGCCTTGAAATCGAGGTTATAATATCGACATTATATTTAAAAAGAAATCTGCATAAGAAATTGTGTAGGACTGGATGTAAGGTAACTCTGAACCAGTATAAATTTCTTGTGTGTCATTTCCTTTACTGCTTTTATTTTCTATTTGCATCTATGTTTAGTTCTGTGATTGTCCTATGTTTGTGAATTGCATCTGTTTGGGCTTAATTTGAAAAGATTTCAAAAAGATTCATAAAATTAATTAAACACTATTGACCCCCCCTTTCTAGTGTTAATTCTTCCTTATGATCCGTAATCTTCATTTCCAACATTTGGTATCAGAGCATTGGTTTTCAAAGTTATCATAATCTGAATTTTGAAAAAGTTTAAAATGGCAATTTTTGGAGATTCTGTTAACACTAGTTCAAAATTGTCTAAATCATCATTGTCTCATAAGTCTACATATTGTTATTATGGAAAATCAAATTATTTATCGAATTGGTGTGTTATGCAACAACAGATGTGTTATATGGCTTTTAAAGAATCAACACTCGATGGAAAATGGTGCAAATTAAGAAAAACAAATGGATACTTGATAGTGGATGTTTAAGACATATGATTGGTAATCCGGAGCTATTGAATGGCATAATTTAAGAAGATGGAGGACTGGTCAACTTTGGAGAAAATTCAAAAGGATATATGATTGGTATCGGCAATGTCGGTAACTCTAAAACTCCTACTATTTCTGATATTCTACTAGTGAGTAGCCCGTGCTTCACATACCGGCATTGTTATATTTCCTAAATTATAATCTCATTAGCAAAAAGGTGATGTTAGAAGAGAACAGTGATCAAATCAACATTCGTACACGGGTAGTGGTATACTCCATTGTTGTAAGTTATTCTAGGAACAGTGCAAATTCACAATTTATATTTTATGTTGGACTATAATGTTATTATGTATTTCCTATTACAGCCTGAATGGTTTATAGAATGCATTCTTCGCATGCGACAGTTGTTGGGAGTTATAACATCAATGCCGACTTAAAATTCAGTCTACATTATTGCATGGATCTATTTGCAAAATGTACGATTATATATGAAAGAGAGGATTCTTGGACCAGGTGATCTACACCCAGAAAAGGATCAAACATTAAAAACATAATACATATTTTATTCCATGTGATGAAGAAGAAAACTAAAGCTTTAGCTAATGTGAAGAAATACCTCCCTAACACTTTAAGCTGCTCCACCTCTAGAGTCACCATCCAGTTTTGATAATATAGCACCAGTAATACTGTGACGACCCATATTTTCGCGTTCGAAAATCGACATCTATATTCACTCGTATTCGAATGCCGTATATTCAACCGTAAAAATCCAATTCTCCGGAGCTTATAACACATTAAGTACAACAACACAGCGGAAAAGAAATGAATATCATTGATAAACAATTGATACACCATCTGATACAACTGAATATCAATACAAGTCAGAGATTAAAATATAATAGCGCAAAGATAACACCAGCGGCGGAATAACATCACCAATATGGTCTTCCAAAGAGTAGAAAGAAAGATAAAATCCATAACTGCAACACCATAGCCAAAGCTCCAAAGTCTCCAAGCCTAGAAGCTCGAATCACCATCAAGTTGAACTTGTAGCAAATGAGAGCCCCAATGATGTCGTTAAAATCCAAAGGTTGAAAGCTATCGACCCCATTTCTACTAGCTGACTATTTGAAATTCTAATTCTAGGCTGCCCGTGTGGAATATTATGGTTACCCAGAGTTTAGATAAGGAACAATAAACTTCAGGTCAGTCATGGGACTGGTGTGAGCAAACAAAAAAAATTTATCTTTAAAACAAACAACAAAAGATTTTAAAGTTGAAATCCGCAATACTTTTTGGAAAATGAAACTACCATAAGGCCTTCCGGCCACACACCATGTAATCGCACACTTGGGGGAGATATCTCCTTATGATGGTCAAACATGCTTGATACCAAAATCCTTTTGATAATATTATTATTAGTGCATAGTGTAGAATTTTTTTTCGAAAGTATAATATAAATCTTAGCCAGCATAGGTACCGTTATATTATGCCTGGTATAGCTACCACCTGAGGTGGCAGGTTATACAACTGCAATCGTAAAGGGCTCGTATTGGTGATTGGATTTCCACAAATGGTCAGGCAAAGGAACTTCCTGGGCCACATGGGTATGCCTCTGGAGGGACACCCCGAGAAACTAACCGGATCTCTGCCAACACAAGGCTGGGTTACCTCTGTAACTAGGTAGCTACAACAGAGTATGCCACTTCCCGGTCGTAAACAACCTTTATCCCGGGATTCACCAACAACCACAAAGTAATAAATTTGCAGCAACCACATAGGTTAAATATCTGGGCTCCATACCATGATACCACCTCTATCCAGAAGGACATGAACATACCCTCGGGGGCGCTACCCCCAAATAACCTTGCTACATCTTTCCTGTTTCGACCATTCCGGGTTGTGAGGCTTGATGAAGTCTCGTCCACAAAGCTGTGCTTTTCACAAAAGCCATGCTTCGATCAACACATGATCAGAAACACTTCGTATGCCACATTACCAAATTGGAATGTATCATTAGTAACCATCAACTACATAACCTCTGAGCTCATACATCTCAGATAAGGATGTTAAGCTAAGAGAATAAATTCTCCACCGCCAAACAAAAATGTATTTGATAGTAACCAGCTTTACATCTCAAAGTGTAATGTCAAACACACATCCATACAATTCTGTTTCGGGTTTGAACAAAATCGAAGGCACCTCAAAAGAAGCCCTTGCAATCCGAATAATCCCTAATCATGTCCAGACTCTCCATCACAAATGATGATCAAATTTCTATACCGAGGACCAGTCGGTGCAGAGATATTCGACGGGTTATCCTTTTTCTTTCGAAAATATCCGGTCTTCGCCACTGGTCTTCAAATGCTATCCACAACGTCATATCATTATTCGAAATGGGTTTTATGACACAAAGGTCTACTCCCGGCTAAATCGAATAATGAGCGTAATATTTAAAAACATATGGATATTGGGATATCAGTTAAGTCACAACCATTTCCATTCCTTTAAATGGATTAAACAAATTCCATTTTAATCTTTTTAACCAAAAGATTCACCATTAAGATCCTTTTCAACTTTGAAAACCAAGTTCCCAAATCTTTCACAAAAATTCATCTATAGTTTTAAAAAACCACTTCCTTTTCAAAAGAGATTCACCTATCCATATCTTTATAAAAAATTCAATTCATAGCTTTCAAAACTAATTCCCATTTTCAAACTTGACTTAAATCATAACTTGGAAATCTTTTCAATAAAACTGGAAGGTTTTTCCTTTTATATGAAAGCTATTCTTATTTGAAAACAAAGGTTTTTGTTTTAGAACAATCCAATTCAAATTTTCTTAAGTTGTAGCCCTTTAAAGTCAAAATTTGAAAAATCAACGAACCTGCCGTATCCTGGGAAGATTCTATATGAGTTCAAATTGAGTTCTCAAAACAGATCCTTTAAATGTACTTTGAAGATGGTTTAATAACTCATATATAAATATATATATATATATATATATATATTTTATAACTTAAATATCTCTTCTCAAACCAAAGTTTCCAAAGTTTAAATCAAATATTTAAAACAATAATTATTTCCAAAATTCTTTAAAGTTTCCAAAGCTTTTTAGAAATCAATTAAACTATATTGGAAAGAGTTTCCAATTAAAACTTATTTTACACATGAAGTTTAACTTTAATGCTTTGAATTCAAATACAAATTAAATTTCAAATTTCAAACCATATTATATTTAAAATGGTTCAATTTCATAACTACCTTTTCCATAAGCTCTTTATATTAAATCCAATTTCATTTCCAAAACAATTTGAATTCAAAATTAAATTTCCAAAATCTTTAACATTTCGAAATTTCCATGACTTAACCAATATCCTGTGGTATCCACATTTGTGTTTGTATATGTGTAATCGAAGGGTTTTACACAATAATAGTGCAATATCAACAATCATTACAGAGTTCAAGCATAGAAATATTGATAAGCGGTATAAGTTATAAAGATCATCTTCATTCATAGATTCACAAATACAGATAAATAAATTATACACAGCTCGATTTACAAAGCATAATATCACATATTAGATAGGATAATCAATTCAAGGCATCTCATGCAATACAAACATTCATAAGCAATCAAATCATTCAATAATCATTTATAAGAAGGATTAATTAATTATTCAAATCCTAATTAATTCAATTTAATTTCCAGTTAAATTAATTACTTATTAGTTAATTACCCAGTTCTGATAAATTAATTACAAACCATTTGATATTAATTATTGAAATTAACTTAATCAACCTTGATTACCCATCTTAATTAATTGCCTTTAATTAATTAATTATTCTTAATTAATCTCAATAATTAAATTAACCTTTAAGTTAATTACATAATTAAATGAACCCTTAATTAATTACCACTTAATTAATTATCCTTAATTAATTACAATAAGTGATTGTCCTAATCACTTATATTAATATATCAAAAATTAATTATTTTGAAGTAATTATCCTTTAATCACTTGATTAATTAACTTTAATCATTAATTAATTACTTTTAATTAAGTAATTATCTTTAAGTAATTAATTACCTTTAATTCATTAATCTTAATTGATTAATTATCCTTTAATGTAGTTACACAAAGTAATTATACCTTGATTACATTCAGTAATAATCTTTAATTAAGTAATTATCATTAAATTTCAAATTAAAATAACCCATTTATCTCAATTAATTACTTAATTACATTCGAGTTTATTTGATAAACCTTTAATTAATTATCATTAATACATGGATTAACTAAAGACATTTAAGTTAACCATAATTGTAAACATTTCCTTAATTAATTATATAATTTAAAATTAAATTTATTTAAAATGGACTTTTTAAAATAAAGGTTATATGTGCATATAAAAACACTTTAAAACTAAATTAATTTAAAATAATTTCTTTAAAAACTTGACTAATCCCTAAATTTAAAATATTGCATTTATTATTTTTTTCAAATAATTAACAAGAAGTTGTTTAAATTTATTTTAAATTTAAATTTAGAAAACTTGTTTTAAAACAAAAACTGTTTTATCATCAACTCGCGACCACTTCGGGTCTTCACCCGAGTCAAGTACCTAATCCCCTGAGACCCCCTTCGAGTTTCTCCCATTTTTCCTTTTTAACTTTGTTAAATTTTAAAAATTAAAAAAAACTGTATAACCCACGCGAATGCCTTGAAATAATACTCGAGCCAAAATCGATTTACTCGATACCATCACCGAGTCAACCTTCATCTTCAATCATCACAAAATATTCATACATGACATTCACTGTGCGTCGTGCACACCCATCAGGCCAACTCCGACCAACCTTACCACCACCAGCAAGTCACCGATGCTCCACTCAGACGACCTGTCCACCCAGATTCACGAACGACCCAACCAATCAAAATCGAGTGGAACAAAACCCGTTAGGATGGAACCGATCATCCAAAACTCCTCGTATCACCGCTCTCCAACCACCGTAGATCACGCGACTATGACTGGAGCCTCGCCAAACTTCCCAGCTTCGATTCCCACCGGACCGGACGACTCCGATCAACTCTCGTCATTACACGATGTCGATGAACATATCGGCCAATTTAGGGTTCTTAAACCCTAATTCTTCATCGCGTGGCCGACACAACATTCTAGAATTTCCCTAAGTATTTTTCAACGAATCTACATTCCATTGACCTCCTCCATCCTCAAATTCGTCGAACATTTTGCCACCAATCGTCGGAATTTGACGAATTTCCCTTCGCAGTTCATCTCACAATATCACAGCCGATACCAAACTAAAAATCATCACTTTATTTCTAGAATTCATCATTTCCTGCTATGAATTCATCCATATGATCCAAAAATTTAAATTCGTATATACAATTTTGGACTTATTTTAATTATCTCTGTAAATTTTACATTATTGAGTTAAAACTAAATATTTTCACCTAAATTTTTTTTTATCAAAAATGCTATATCCTTATATAGATTTAATCTTCAAAAAATTTAACCTATTATTGATTATATAAGGTGAATTTGAATTTTTAAACTTAATTCCTAAACCTATAGCTAAGAACAGAGGTTATAACATATGTACAGGCATTCATCAATCATTCTATGTTTATATATATATATATATATATATATACACACACATATAGAAAATATTCACATGTATATAGTCATTTCATAATTATACCACTTATTTATCACAGGAAAATCCAGATGTGTGTGTATAGGGTTAACAGTTTACTCACCTTGTTGTTTTGAAAAGCAGAGAATATGAACTTGATAATTAATTTGAGTTTCCATTTGAACTTGCTGCATGCTTGATTTAGCTTAAATCTAGAACTTTTGTATTTTCTTTTACTTTGTTTCCCGGTTGCATTTTGAATCCAGACTTTGATTTCCAGGTTTTGATTTGCATCTTGCTCAATTACAGGATGATTTCCAGTTTGTAGGCTTTGAAACAAATTGATAACTTCTAGGTTGTAGTTTGATTTGCAAATTGTATCCTGAAGCTTGCTTGTGATGATACTTCAGATTCAAGATGCTATTTAAATTTTGGTTTCCATTCTGTTTTTGGTCTTGATGTTGATTTCTTTTTAAGATTTTTTCTGGTTTGATTTGTTTCTAGGTTTTCTTTTCTATTTTAATTCTCAGTTTTTTATTAAATGAAGATGTGGAAGCTTGGTTACTTCTTAATTTTGATGTTTATTTCCATTATAAATTTTGAAAGAAAAGCAATGCATCTTGCCAGTTGTTAAATCTAATTAACACTTGTTAATTACTTATGTAATCTTTTTTACACTTGTTTTATATTATACTTCATGTTTTAACATTTGTCGTAACTCTTTAATTTATGTTTAAACCCTCTTCCCTAATTTATTTATAAATTATGGTTTAAACCTTTACTTTAATAAATTTATAGATTTATTTTTAAATATTTGCATGTACAATTTCAAATTTATATGTACAGTTTATTTCAAGTATGAAAGAAAAGTGATTCTAAATCTTTTTCTTTTTATAAATTACTAAATTCTCATATTCACATATGTTTATATTTACAACTTCATGAGAAATTGAGTTTGAAATATAATTATACTAAATAAATAATCACATATATAGATTATTTATTAGTTTTTAAAATATAAATTTAACTTTAAACAACTTTTTAAAATTATTTATATCAATTAAAATTTAACTTTCAAATATCTTTTTAAAATTTACTATATTGAATTCCAATACAACTTTCAAAATATATATCAAATATGTATATTATAAATTAGAAAACAAATTTCTATTAATTTTGAAATAGAGCTTTTCAAATCCAATATATATTTTAACACATTTATATTTGAATTTCAAATTCAAAAATTAATAAACAATCAATTTGTAATATAAATGAATAAAGAAACAATACCTTTTTATAAATATATATTTTATTTATTCACAATCTATAAATATTTCCCAAATATTTATTTTCAACATATATGTATTTGAATCTCAAATTCAAATTCCAAATTATAATCTATTTAGATTTCCAAATCAAATTTTTTATTTAAAAACTTATATATTTTTATTCCCACATTTTTAATTTAATTTCACAATTAAATTCACAAGTTAATCCAAAATTTCATATTAATTCTTAATTTTATCAAAAAAACAAATTAATTACTAAATTAATTTGGCTTAAAAAACCGAGATCGTTGCAGATTCCCCCAGTAAGAAAATGTCGTCCCCGAAATTTGCTAGGGAGACAACAAAGAACAGATAAGGATTGTTTTTCTAGATAAAACTGAATATTTATTCTGCATTTGGCTTTCTAAATCAGAATATCAACAATACATATGAGAATGATCTCATACAATTTTTTTCACAAGAAACTCCGGTCATCCGGTCTACGAGATATGCAAAGGCACTGGTTAGTTCGAACGATAACCAACCGTTCGTAGAATATATCTGGACCCAAAAGAACAAATAATGGATACTCAATCCAGGTTGGAATATCCTAAAGTATACACCAACTTGTCCCTCATTGGACTTTAATCCTCACAAGAAATCACAACAAAAATTTCAAACTTTGGTTTTAAATGAAATTGTTTTATTGATACTGTCAAATTTAACTTCATATTTTGGTTAACCAATTTATTTCTAATAAATTTCAATTACATTAAAATTAAAACGGAAAGATTTATAAGAAACTGATGAAGAGAATATGAAACAGGAATTTATCTATACGACTCGCAGGGCCACCATTGCACCGAAGCTTCTTCTTCTAGCTGCCATGAAAGAATTGATAGTGAACGGTGATCAAAAGTGATTGATAGAGAAAAGATCGTTTCCTGTTGTTACAGGGTATCGACCAATTGTAGTGGTACTTTCCTGTCCCCTATCTCGTCCTCTTCTTGCACCCATACTCACTATCAATGGATAGTGAGAGAATTCACTGAGGCACAAGAATGGATATCTTAGGGATATACTAATTCTAGGGCATTTATATCCTTATCTCTAATGTGTTACCTAATGTGTTATACTCCTGAGCAAAAGTTTCAACCTTCAACTCTGATGCCAAATGTGACGGCCCAGATTTTCGCGTTTGAAAATCGACATCCATACTTCACTCGTATTCGATTGTCGCAGATTCAAACATAAAAATCCAATTCGTCGGTGCTTATAACACATCAAATACAACACAGCGGAAAAGAAATGAATATCATTGATACACAATTGATACAACATCTGATACAACTGAATATCAATACAAATCAAAGCTAAAAATATAACAGTGGAAAGATAACACCAGTAGTGGAACAACATCACCAATATGGTCTTCTAAAGAATAGAAAGAAAGATAGAATCTAGAGCTGCAACACCATAGCCAAAGCTCCAAAGTCACGAAGCTAAGGAGCCTGAACCACCATCATGTTGAAATTGTAGTAAATGTGATCCCCAATGCTATCGTCAAAATCCAAAGGCTGAAAGCTATCGACTCCATATCTACTAGCTGACTATCTGAAAATCTAACTCTAGGCTACCCGTGTGGAAAATTGTGGGCACCAAAAGTTTAGATAGGAACAATAAACTCCAGGTCAGTCATGGGACTGGTGTGAGCAAACAAAAACAGTTTATCTTTAAAACAAACAACAAAAGATTTTAGTTGAAATCCGCAATGCTTTTTGGAAAATGAAACTACCATAAGGCCTCCCAGCACACACACCATGCAATCATACACTTGGGGGGGATTTCTCCGTATGATAGTCAAACATGCCTGATACGAAAATCGTTTGATAATATTATTATTAGTGCATAGTGCAGAAAAACAATTTCGAAAGTATAATATAAATCTTAGCCAGAGCTACCACCTGAGGTGGCAGGTTATACAACTGCAATCGTAAAGGGCTCGTATTGGTGATTGGATTTCCAACAAATGATCGGGTAAAGGAACTTCCTGGACCATATGGGTACGCTTCTGGAGAGACTCCCCAAGAACCTAATCGGCTCTCTGCCAACATAAGGCTGGGTTACCTCTGTAACTAGGTAACTACTACACGAGTATGCCACTTCCCGGTCGTAACCAACCTTTATCTCGGGATTCACCAACAACCATAAACTAATAAATTTGCAGCAACCACATAGGTTAAATATCCGGGCTCCATACCACGATACCACCTCTATCCATATGGAGATGAACATACCCTCAGGGGGTGCTAGCCTCAAATAACCTTGCTGCATCTTTCCTGTTTCGACCATTCCACGTTGTGAGGCTCGATGAAGTCTCGTCCACAAAGCTATGCTTTTCACAAAAGCCATGCTTCGATCAACACATGATCAGCAACACTTCGTATGCCACATTACCAAATTGGGAATGTATCACAAGTAACCATCAACTACATAAACTCTGAGCTCGTACGTCTCAGAGAAGGATGTTAAGCTAAGAGAATAAATTCTCCGCCACCAAACAGAAATGTATTTGATAGAAACCATCTTTACATCTCAAAGTGTAATGTCAGACACACATCCATATAAGTCTGTTCCGGGTTCGAACAGAACCTAAGGCACTTCAAAGAAGCCCTACAATCTGGATAATCCCTAATCACATCTAGACTCCGCATCACAAAGGGTTGGTACAGAGACATTCGACGGGTTATTCTTTCACTTTCGAAAATATTCGGTCTTCACCATCGGTCTTCAAATGCTATCCACAAGGTTGTATCATTTTTCGGAATGGGTTTTATGACACAAAGGTCCTCTCCTGACTAAACCGAATAATGAGCACAATATTTAAAAACATATGGATATTGGGATCATAGTTAAGTCACAACCATTTCTTAAAACCTTTCCTTTAAATGGATTAAACAAATTGCATTTTAATCTTTTAAACCAAAAGATTCACCATTAAGATCGTTTTCAACTTTGAAAACAAGTTCCCAAATCATTCACAAAAATTCATCTATAGTTTTCAAAAACCACTTCCTTTTCAAAAGAGATTCACCTATCCATATCTTTATAAAAAAAATCAATTCATAGCTTTCAAAACCAATTCCCATTTTCAAACTTGATTTAAATCATAACTTGGAAATCTTTTCTATAAAACTGTAAGATTCTTCCTTTTATATGAAAGTTATTCTTATTTGAAAACAAATGTTTTTGTTTTAGAACAATCTAATCAATTTTTCTTAAGTTGCAGCTCTTTAAAGTCAAAATTTGAAAAATCAACGAACCTGCCGTATCCTGGGCAAATTCTATTTGAGTTAAATTCGAATTCTCAAAACAACTCCTTTAAATGTACTTTGAAGATGGTTTAAAAACTCATATATATATATATATATATGTATATGTATATATATTATAGCTTAAATATCTCTTCTCAAACCATAGTTTCCAAAGTTTAAATCAATTATTTAAAAAAAAATTATTTCCAAAATTCACTTTAAAGTTTCTAAAGCTTTTTAGAAATCAATTAAACTATACTGGAAAGAGTTTCCAATTAAAACTTATTTTACACATGAAATTTAACATTAATGCTTTGAATTCAAATACAAATTAAATTTCAAATTTCAAACCATAATATATTTAAAATGGTTCAATTTCAAAACTACCTTTTCCATAAGCTCTTTATATTAAATCCAATTTCATTTCCAAAAAATTTGAATTCAAAATTAAATTTCCAATCTTTACCATTTCAAAGTTTCCGTGACTTAACTAATATCCTGTGGCATCCACATTTGTGTGTGTATATGTGTAGTCCAAGGGTTTTACACAATAATAGTGCAATATCAAAAATCATTACAGAATTCAAGCATAGAAATATTGATAAGCGGTATAAGCTATAACGCTCATCTTCTTTCACAAATTCACAGACACGGATAAATAAATTATACACGGCTTAATTTACAAAGCAGAATATCACAGATCAGATAGGATAATCAATTCAAGGCATCTCATACAATACAAACATTCATAAGCAATCCAATCATTCAATAATCATTTATAGGCAGGATAAATTAATTATTCGAATCCTAATTAATTCAGTTTAATTCCAGTTAAATTAATTACTTATGAATTAATTACCCAATTTTGATAAATTAATTACAAATCATTTGATATTAATTAATGAAATTAACTTAATAAAGCTTGATCACCCATCTTAATTAATTGCCCTTAATTAATTAATTAATAATTCGTTAATTAATCTCATTAATTAAATTAACCTTTAAGTTAATTACATAATCAATTAATCCCTTAATTAATTACAATTTAATTAATTACAATAAGTGATTGTCCTAATCACTTATATTAATAAATCACTAATTAATTATTTTGATGCAATTATCCTTTAATCACTAGATTAATTAACTTTAATCATTAATTAATTACTTTTAATTAAGTAGTTATTTTTAAGTAATTAATTACCTTTAATTTATCAATCATACTTGATTAATTATCCTTTAATGTAATTACACAAAGTAATTATACCTTGATTATATTAAGTAATAATCTTTAATTCAGTAATTATCATTAAATTTCAAATTAAAATAACCCATTTGTCTTAATTAATTACTTAAGTACATTCGAGTTTATTTGATAAACCTTTAGTTAATTATAATTAATACATGGATTAACTAAAGACATTTAAGTTAATCATAATTGAAAACATTTCCTTAATTAACCATATCATTTAAAACTAAATTTATTTAAAATGGACTTTTTAAAATAAAGGTTATATGTGTATATAAAAACACTTTAAAACTAAATAAATTTAAAATAATTTCTTTAAAAACTTGACTATTCCCAAATTTAATATAAAGCATTTTTTTAAAGAATCAACAAGAAGTTGTTTAAATTTAGAAAACTTGTTTTAAAACAAAAACTGTTTTATCATCAACTCGAGACCACTTCGGGTCTTCACACGAGTCAAGTACCAAAGCCCCCGAGACACCCTTCGAGTTTCTCCCTTTTTTTCCTTTTTAACTTTGTTAAATTTTAAAAATTAAAAAAAAACTGCATAACCCACACGAACGCGCTGAAATAATACTCCAGCCAAAACCGATATTACTCGATACCATCACCGAGTCAATCTTCGTCTTCAATCATCACAAAATATTCAGACACGACGTTCACGTGTGCATCATGCACACCCATCAGGCCAACTCCGACCAACCTTACCACCACCAGCAAGTCACCGATGCTCCACTCAGACGACGCTCCGCTCAGACGACCTGTCCACCCAGATTCACAAACGACCCTTCCAATCAAAATCGAGCCGAACGAAACCCATCCGGATGGAACCGATCATCCAAAACTCCTCGTATCACCGCTCTTCAACCACCATAGATCACACGACTACGATTGGAGCCTTGCTAATCTTCGCAGCTTCTATTCCCACCGGACTGGACGACTTTGGTCAACTCTCGTCATTACACGATGTCGATGAACATATCGGCCAATTTGGGGTTCTTAAACCCTAATTCTTCATAGCCTGACCAACACAACATTCTAGAATTTCCCTAGATATTTTTCCATGGATCTACATTCCATTGACATCCTCCAACCTCAAATTCGTTGACCACTTCGCCACCAATCGTCAGAATTTGACGAATTTCCCTTCGCGGTTCATCTTGCAATATCATAGCCGATACCAAACTAAAAATCATCACTTTATTTCTAAAATTCATCATTTCCTGCTATGAATTCATCCATATAATCCAAACTTTGAAATTCAGATATGCAATTTTGCACTTATTTTAATTATCTCTGTAAATTTTACATTTTTCAGTTAAATACTAAATATTTTCGCCTAAAATTATTTCTATCAAAAATGCTATATCCTTGTATAGATTATATAAGGCGAATTTGAATTTTTAAACTTAATTCTTAAACCTGTAGCTAAGAATAGAGGTTATAACATTTGTACAGGCATTCATCAATCATTCTATGTTTATATATATACACATATAGAAAATATTCACATCTATACAGTCATTTCATAATCATACTTCAATCATTTTGTAATATCCCGGAATTTCCAGGAGTTTAAAATGCTGATAATCTCTTAATTTAAATTATTTGAATTGATAAAATTGCTATTTTCAAAGATAATTAACCAAGTAATATTTTAATTTTGGTTATAAAATGGTTTTATATTAAGATTAATTATTTTATTTGTGTATATAAATTCTAAATTGGTATATTGTTTTCAAAAATTTTAAGTGTGTTTAAAATGTATTTATATCTATGTATTTAAATCTGTGTATTTTAAATTGATTTTAACATAGGATATATTATTTGTAAATAATAATGAGCTTATTTTAAAATAGTTGTTTATATTTATTTATTTATTTTAGATTTGATTTTTAAATTTGACTTTGAAAATAAATATAAATTTGAATTCAAAGAAATACATACATATTACCAATATAGTTTGAGTTTAAAATATATAGATAATATTTTTAATTAAAAATAAGATTTTGTTTTATTTCTTTTTATAAAAATTTATCTATAGAAATTTGGATTTGTGTTTATTTAATAAAACAAATGCAAGCTTGGAAATAACATTTTAAAATAAGTTTGAAATATTGTATATAAATTTTCTTTAGATTATCATTGATTCTATTTTATGTTCTTTTCAAAGATTGTATTTTATATAAATTTAGCAAACATGTGTAAATTTTATAAATGTATTTGTTTACTTGAAATTTAATTAAAAAAGTACTTTTAAATTTGAAGAAAACATATTAGTAATTAGGAAATTTAATTTTTTAAAAAAAAGCTTTAAAATCATTTTACAACAAATGTAAATAAATAATTACAAGTGTTATGTTATAAACCTTTTAATGTAACAAGTGTTAAACATTTATGTGAATTAAAGACAGTGTCATATTTGTTTCCTCTTTTTCTTTAATTTTGATAAATCATAATTTAAAGCTATATACACAATCACCTTCTTGCTAAAATCCTTTTCTCAATTCGCTACTCCAGAGAACTAACATGTAAACTAATATCAAAAATCAGAAAAATCCTCAAAACAAAATCAAATAACTGAAAACTTTTATGCTCAGGCCTGTAACCTGTTTCTCAAATAAAGCTTGCAATCAAAGTACCTAAACCTGTTAACCTTTTCAAATGCAAAGCCTATAAACACTCCTCAAACACTAAATTCTATTTACAATTCAATGCATGTAAAACTGAGCAAATCAGTAAAACAAAAGCCGGCAGATTCAAAAACAAAATCTGCATTTAACTTCTCAAACCCAAGTATCTGCCTCAAAGTTCAAATGCAATTCAACTCTGTAAATTGCTTATGCTTAAACCCTGTAACCTCTATCAAGTGTTCATGCAAGAAAATCTGGTCAAAGCAAAAAAGTTTTCAAAGTAATCAAAGTATTCTTAGCAATTCCAGTTCCAGAGGCCAAGTTTCAAAGCATTTCAAAGTTTTAAAAGAAGCATAGTAAGTTTTTCTAAATGCAAACATGAAGCATTTCTGTTTCATAGGCTTCTGCTTCAAGTTCAAAATGTTTTTCAAATTTCCAGTCACCTTCAAAATTCTGCACTGTCATCTTTTAAATGAGGTGAGTAAACCTTTTTATTAAAATTTAGTAAGTAAATCTAGTTGCTTGAAAATTTTGGTTGAATATGCTCTACATTTTTATAAGTGTAGAATTCTGAATCAAATTGACTGTTAATGAATGTGTATGTTTTACCTATCTTGCCTTCCTGTTTCTGTTACAAGATTTTCATGTTTAAACAAATTCCAAGTTGTTCTTCCTCTGTTTTCATTTAGGTTGTGATCTTCAAACATTGAATGTTTGCGAAATCTTAGATTTAATACTACATATGAATTTAAGTAAAAGAATTTAGCAACTCATCTGGAAAATGAAATCCTTATAAAAATTCTATTAAACAAGACAAAATATGTTACTTAAATTTACAGTTTCAAGTTTACAACTTGAATCCATTCTTAAGTTTAGGATTTTTAAAATCAAATTTAGGAGTTTAAATAGGGTAAGGTGTAAGAATATGAATATTGTCTGGATATTGGGATTTTACAGAAATCAATTGATTTGAGCAACTGGATTTCTCGAGATTATGGATAGAGTTAGGTGAAGCATCAGTAAGTATAGCAAAAATCATTGAAGAATTTTTAAATCACTCAATAGTGTGATTTTGCCAAAGATTCATTTTTAACCTAGTTTGGAAACTTGCTGGAAAATTGATTACTGGATCTTCAATATTGCATCGAGTTGTATGAAATTGTGGGAGAATGATGCGTGGTGGGTCGGTGTTCCATGGCCGGAGATGTGGCGTTTATCATCGATCGGGGGCGCAGAGTTTTGGGATTTGCTGATGATGGGTTTGGGGTTCTGTATACCCAGGGATGCTTGATTTTGATTAGGGGTAGATGTTGGAGTTTGGTTGGTCGTGGAGGTTTGTAGGGGGGCAGAATGACTTGTCGGCGAAGTCAACGTTGGCCGGAGGTGGCTCAGGCTCCGGTGCAGGTGCACAAGAGGTGGTTGGTGTCAGTAGGTTGTATTTGTTTGGGTTCGTTTGTTTCTCGAAGCAGGTCTCGGTATTTAAGGGGGGTAGCTCGGGAAGAAACTCGCGTGTTTCTTGGTTTATATGTGCAGTGTTAAACTGTTAAGTTTAACAGTTTGAAGTTTTAACTAAAACAGTTTTTTTATATAAAAAAAGAAGAAGAAGGGAAGATGCACTTCATTTTCTTAGATTCCAGTAAACAAGGGTTGAACCCCAAACTAAAGTGTTAAAAAAATTTCAAATTTAAAATAAAGTAAGTTTTAAACTTTAAATAGTTTAAATTAAAGTAAAATTCTTGTTTTTGAAATTGAATTGTTTTATAAATGAAATTTATATGATTTTTTTAAATGTTTTAGCTAAGGTTGTTTTCAAACTTATTTTGGAAATAATAAAGGAAATTTATAATGGTTTATATTAATTAACAAATAAAGTTTAAGATAACTTATTAACTTGAAATTAGATGTGTTAATTAATAATTTGAGAAAGTAATTAATGATTTCTTACAATTTAATTTAATTTATGAATTAAGTTAAGATAAAGATTTCAAGTTTTATTTAAGATAATGTTTTATCCTGAAATAATTAATTAAGTATTAATAATTTGTAATTAGTTGATTAATTAAAAGAATTCTAAGTTAATTCATTTATTTAATTATTATTTTAAAAAAAAAGGGTTAATTAAGTAATTAATTGAATATAATTATTTATTTAATTAACTATTAATTAAGATGATGATTTTATTAATGACTAATGATTAATTAAGATGTAATTACTTATTTATTTAAGTAATTAAGAGTTAATTAAAATAGTAATCAATTAATAATTAATAAAGGTTTTATTAAGTTTTAATTGGGTTTTCTCAATTAATAATTAAAGGAAAATGCTAGTTAATTAAAAATTAATTAACTATTTTTATTTAATATTAATTAATTGTAATTAAGAATTAATTAATTTTAATTATGGATTAATTAATTTGTAATTAAGATTGTTAATTAATAAATAAGTTTTATTAATTAATGATTAAGAGTTGATTAATTAGTTAATTAAGGATTAATTAATTATAAAGTAATTAGTAATTAATTACTTTCTATTAAAGGATTGATTAATAATTAAGGTTTATTAATTAATAGTTGGAGATAATTAATTGTAAATTAGGGATGAATTACTCAATGTTGTTTTATGAGATGAGTGAAATTAAATAATTAATTAATTTGTTAATTAATCAAATATGGTCACTTGATAAATGGTTAAGTATGTTTACTTAATAAAGTTTTGATAAGGTTAATTGCTTAAGATAAGTAATTGATAAATTACAGAGGTAATTGAGTTAGGTAAATTACTGATTTGGGAAGTAAATTTTAAATGAATAATTCTTGTTAAAGTAATTAAAGGTTTATTACTTGGGTAATAAATCAAAGGATTTATGAAGTAATTAAGAATAATCAATTACTGTATTTAAGTTGATTAATTAAAAGCAATTAATCTAAGCATGATTAATTAATTAAGGTTCATTAATTAATATGATTAATGAGAATGATTAAGGATTAATTACTTGATTAAGAGTTAATTAATCATGGTTGATTATTTAGGATGGTGATTTAATAATTGGTTTAACTAATGGTTATTTAAGCAAGATTTATTTTGATGAAGGTAATTAATTTAATTAATTTTAAATTAATTAAGAAGTAATTAATTTAATTCACTTTAAATTAATTAGTGATAGAGATAGTTAATTTAATTCACTTTAAATGAATTATATTGTGGTATGAGTAAATCGTTGCTTATGTATGAATGGATGACATTGATTGACTTGAATGCTTTGTGATCTCAGTAATGAGATAAGTATGGTTGTGTGATATAAATGAATGCCTGATTGCATTGTGATGATTACCTAGATTATCAATTGGGATGTTGATATATGGATTATCTATTATGATTTTGATAATGTGGATTACCTGTTATTTGATAATGTTGATTATCAATTGTGATTTGTGAGTTATCTATTCTATGTGTATATAGATAGTTGAATTTAATTGTTTTTTAACCTTTAAAACAACTTGGACTTAAAAGACACGCTTTGGATTTCGATGAGACCGGGATCGGGTTTCCTTATTTGGATATCCGAAAACCACATCGATTCCAAATAACGTTAGGTCGTGAATCAAAATGGAGCTTTGTGAAGACTCGAGGTGTAAGGACTATGAGTCAGTATAACTCTGTGGGTGATTCCGTAATGAGTTGACAGAATTAGTTCTTATAGATTCGAGATGGTGGATCAGAGTGCATGGGTTATTGTCGTTAACTCTGAGGGTGATTCCAAAATGAATATAACGAGATAATGCCTTCGGTTTCGTTCGAACCCGGAACGAACTTGTATGGATTGAATGCTTTCAGAACATCATCAGGTGGACGATGAGCATTCTAAGTGGTATGTCCTATAAAGGTAATCGTAACCTCAAGCCTCATCAACCGGGAATGGCTAATACAGGGGAGGTGTAGCAAAGCTTCATAGGTGCCTCCACGGGAGAGTAAGATTTACCCCTGTCTAGAGGTCCCTTTTTTTCGGCTGTGTGGACGGTTGAATAGCTACAACCGTCGAGGTTGTCTTATTTGGAACTGTTCAGTAAGGAACGGGTCCGGCTTTGTGTTGTAGGGGAGTTAGGGTGGCTCCTCGGTACGGTGATCTAGGCCATGTACTGTGACGGGCGGTACCCCAGTAGCCCTGCCATTGTATGGAATCCAAAATCCAATAAGTGCCAACGGTTTTGATTGTATTACCCACTTTTGTGGCTAGTAGCTGGAATTTAATAGATGTAACAATTTCGGCTATTACATATTTACTTGAAAACCATAGACACTATTATAATATCATCGGATTTCCTATCAAATGTTTTAGTTAGCGTAAGGTAAAAACTTTTCCATGTTTATGTGTGGGAAGTCTTACGTGATACCTTTTCCTTTCAAAGGTTTTTAAAGTTAAGCAACTTTAACCGTTTACTCACACCAGACCCATGTCTGACCCGGAGTTTATTCTGTTTTTCTTAAACTCTTAGGTACTCAAATTTTTACGAGTAGCCAAGGGATTCAGGTTAGGAATTTAGGTTGGCTTGACGAAATCTGGAGGAGCAAATGGAGCAGGAGGCTTCTGCGTATAGCTATAGAGTATTCCGCTGTGTGTTCTCCGAGTTGTTGTATCAAGTTGTATAACTAGAGAGGTGTTTATAACTGTCTAGTATGTGTTGTTTTAGCTGTGTAACTCTGATGTATATGATACTATGTAAAGTATTATGTTATTAATAAAATTTATTCGTTCCGCTGTTTAGATTCTGATGTTGTTTCTTTCTTCTTCTCTATCTTTTCTCTTTTCTATCCCTTTCTTTCTTAAAGATGATGCGATTTTCTGGTGGTAGAAAGTCGGGTCGTCGCACTTGGTATCAGAGCATTAGGTTGAGTGAATACCTAGGCTCTGTAGGGGTGTCTTTCTTGAGAGAGCGTACTTGTAATTTTTATATATTACTATATATATATATATATATATATATATATATATATATATATATCTACCTATCTGTTGGGTTACCTGTTCAGGTTTTTCAATATAAGTTATAAAGGTAGATGAGGAAGTGGTGTGTATAACACGACTACCATTGGTTGGAGTTTGAATGTTTGAGGTTGGAAGTGTATCTGTCGAGACTGTAGACCTAATACTGTCTCGAGTAATCTTTGTATTTGGAGTAAGGATTTCATTGATCTCTGAAGGAAACCTGTTAAGGTTCGGAGTTCATCTTTGAAGTGTGAGTTTGATTGCGCTCGTGTGAGCGGATTTTTGAGGATTTGGATCTGTCGGTTAGGCAGAAGTGAGTAATGGTATTTTGATACCTCAGGAAGTAGTAGCTGCGTGATGAGATGAAGTGACTATGGAAGTCTCCGGAGATGTTTTCTTTCGAGACAAGTATAAGGAAGTGTGTTTGCTTCGGTGTTGTGGCTGAGTTCAGCAGGGTGTATGTGTTTAGTTGGAGGTCCGAGTTTCTCCAGGAGCTTTGGGTAAGGAGTTTTTGGCATCTGTGTTAGCGGTGCAGCTCGGGAGTGTTCTGTGTTTCAGCAGGAAGTTCTATTTGGCTTAGCATTTCCTGGAAGTGGAATTCAGAAGCAGCAGTGAGGATCTGTTTCTTTGATGGATTAGTTGGTCAAGGATAAACTGTTCTGATTGGTGGAGAAAGGACAGTATCTTGGATATTGGATTGGTTGATCGCAAAAGCGACTTGCGATAGTTGGATGATTATCTGAGATAGTCTTTGCTTGGATTTGTGGCATCTCTAGAGGATGTGGAAGTTATGGAGTTGCTGAAGATTTTTCATGGATATATCTTCAGGAAAGTTAGAGATTTCCCGCATTGGAGGTTGAGTTCTGAATTGACTTGATGTCAGGAGTGATAATGGTGATTCAACTGGGTAGAAGGTTGTTTCCTAGGATGATTGTTTGGTGTAGCAGCTCTGTATCTCTTGGAACTTCTGTTGAACCTTATTTCCAAGATGTGATGTTTAGTTTGTGCCTGTGTTCATTCGACGGCATTTTCATCTACTCCAGATCAGAGTTGTGCAGCGGAAGCAAGGTGGCTGTTGTTATTGGGTAGAAACAACTGGGAATTGCAACGTTTTGGACTTGAGAGTTTCTTCGGAGTTTATTTTTCAGAATCTGAGGCAAGTTGGCGAGTGATTCTGTTCTGTCTTTTCCGGATGGGAGAAGTTGTTTTCTTCTGTTGATATTAAAGTTTGGTTTTGATTTTTGGATTAATCTTGTGTGGATCAGTTTGTTGAGTTGATCCAGTTTGTTTGTAGAAGTATCAGTGAAGGTTGAGCTGATCGGGAAGGATCTGTAGGCAGCCCGGATCATCCGGGAAGTTTTGAGGTTAAGTAACAGAAGAATTTGGAATCGAAGTTGGAGACTTGGATGTTGTTGAGGTTTTCTCTGGTAAAGGAAGTAATAAGTTTTGGTGAGCTCCGAAGTATATTGGATTCTTCTGATTTTTGTAGGATCAGTGTTTTGGATTGAAGAGTTGAATTGCCAGTTTGGAAGACTGAAATTCAAATTATTCCACGTGTCTCTGAGTGAGTACGTGTTTGGTCATCACTGGTTTTTGAGACCAGTAGTTTTGTGAGGTTTTAGTTGTTGATCAGACTTGTCTATGGTCGGGTATCTTGGGTAGATTATAGATCTAGCTGAGTGGGAACTCAGTAGCTTATAAGTATAGCTAGTTTGGGTTTAGTAGAGCGAGTATCCCTGTGTCTGTACGGGGGGAAACTCGAGATAATTTAGGAAGTTTATCCGGATCTATGGCCGGATAGCTAGTGTTGTTTGATTAAATTGGTTGTTTGGATGAAATTGTTTGTTTGATTGATAGTGTATGGCTGTTATGAATGTTTGAATTGGTTGAAAATAGGAAATAAAACTTTGGATTATCTTTGCTTTAAATTTCGAGGACGAAATTCTGTTAAGGGGGGAGGATTGTAATATCCCGGAATTTCCAGGAGTTTAAAATGCTGATAATCTCTTAATTTAAATTATTTGAATTGATAAAATTGTTATTTTCAAAGATAATTAACCAAGTAATATTTTAATTTTGGTTAAATTGGTTTTATATTAAGATTAATTATTTTATTTGTGTAAATAAATTCTAAATTAGTATATTGTTTTCAAAAATTTTAAGTGTGTTTAAAATGTATTTATATCTATGTATTTAAATCTGTGTATTTTAAATTGATTTTAAAATAGGATATATTATTTGTAAATAATAATGAGCTTATTTTAAAATAGTTGTTTATATTTATTTAAATTTATTTTAGATTTGATTTTTAAATCTGACTTTGAAAATAAATATAAATTTGAATTCAAAGAAATACATACATATTACTAATATAGTTTGAGTTTAAAATATATAGATAATGTTTTTAATTAAAAATAAGATTTTTTTTTATTTCTTTTTATAAACATTTATCTATAGAAATTTGGATTTGTGTTTATTTAATAAAATAAATTCAAGGCTTGGAAATAACATTTTAAAATAAGTTTGAAATATTGTATATAGATTTTATTTAGATTATCGTTTATTTCTATTTTATGTTCTTTTCAAAGATTGTATTTTATATAAATTTAGCAAACATGTGTAAATTTTATAAATGTACTTGTTTACTTGAAATTTAATTAGAAAAGTACTTTTAAATTTGAAGGAAACATATTAGTAATTAGGAAATTTAATTTAAAAAAAAGAGCTTTAAAATCATTTTACAACAAATGTAAATAAATAATTACAAGTGTTATGTTATAAACCTTTTAATGTAAAAAGTGTTAAACATTTATGTGAATTAAAGACAAGTGTCATATTTGTTTCCTCTTTTTCTTTAATTTTGATAAATCATAATTTAAACCTATATACACAATCACCTTCTTGCTAAAATCCTTTTCTCAATTCACTACTCAAGAGAACTAACATGTAAACTAATATCAAAAATCAGAAAAATCCTCAAAACAAAATCAAATACCTGAAAACTTTTATGCTCAGGCCTGTAACCTGTTTCTCAAATAAAGCTTGCAATCAAAGTACCTAAACCTGTTAACCTTTTCAAATGCAAAGCCTATAAACACTCCTCAAACACTAAATTCTGTTTATAATTCAATGCATGTAAAACTGAGGAAATCAGTAAAACAAAAACCTGCAGATTCAAAAACAAAATCTGCATTTAACTCCTCAAACCCAAGTATCTGCCTCAAAGTTCAAATGCAATTCAACTCTGTAAATTGCTTTTGCCTAAACCCTGTAACCTCTATCAAGTGTGCATGCAAGAAAATCTGGTCAAAGCAAAAAAGTTTTCAAAGCAATCAAAGTATTCTTAGCAATTCCAGTTCCAGAGGCCAAGTTTCAAAGCATTTCAAAGTTTTAAAAGAGGCATAGCAAGTTTTTCTAAATGCAAACATGAAGCATTTCTGTTTCATAGGCTTCTGCTTCAAGTTCAAAATGTTTTGCAAATTTCCCGTCACCTTCAAAATTCTGCATTGTCATCTTTTGAATGAGGTGAGTAAACCTTTTTATTAAAATTTAGTAAGTAAATCTAGTTGCTTGAAAATTTTGGTTGAATATGCTCTACATTGTTATAAGTGTAGAATTCTGAATCAAATTGACTGTTAATGAATGTGTATGTTTTACCTATCTTGCCTTCCTGTTTCTGTTACAAGATTTTCATGTTTAAACAAATTCCAAGTTGTTCTTCCTATGTTTTCATTTAGGTTGTGATCTTCAAACATTGAATGTTTGCGAAATCTTAGATTTAATACTACATATGAATTTAAGTAAAAGAATTTAGCAACTCATCTGGAAAATGAAATCCTTATAAAAATTCTTTTAAACAAGACAAAATATGTTACTTAAATTTACAGTTTCAAGTTTACAACTTGAATCCATTCTTAAGTTTAGGATTTTTAAAATCAAATTTAGGAGTTTAAATAGGGTAAGGTGTAAGAATATGAATATTGTCCGGATATTGGGATTTTACAGAAATCAATTGATTTGAGCAACTAGATTTCTCGAGATTATGGATAGATTTAGGTGAAGCATCAGTAAGTATAGCAAAAATCATTGAAGAATTTTTAAATCACTGAATAGTGTGATTTTGCCAAAGATTCATTTTTAACCAAGTTTGGAAACTTGCTGGAAAATTGATTACTGGATCTTTAATATTGCATCGAGTTGTATGAAATTGTGGGAGAATGATGCGTGGTTGGTCGGCGATCCATGGCCGGAGATGTGGCGTTTATCATCGATCGGGGGCGCAGGGTTTTGGGATTTGCTGATGATGGGTTTGGGGTTCTGTATACCCCTGGATGCTTGATTTTGATTAGGGGTATATGTTGGAGTTTGGTTGGTCGTGGAGGTTTGTAGGGGGTAGAATGACTTGTCGGCGAAGTCAACGTTGGCCGGAGGTGGCTCAGGCTCCGGTGCAGATGCACGAGAGGTGGTTGGTGTCAGTTGGTTGTATTTGTTTGGGTTTGTTTGTTTCTCGAAGCAGGTCTCGGGATTTAAGGGGGGTAGCTCGGGAAGAAACTCGCGTGTTTCTTGGTTTATGTGTGCAGTGTTAAACTGTTAAGTTTAACAGTTTGAAGTTTTAACTAAAACATTTTTTTTATAAAAAAAAAGAAGAAGAAGGGAAGATGCACTTCATTTTCTTAGATTCCAGTAAACAAGGGTTGAACCCAAACTAAAGTGTTAAAAAAAATTTCAAATTTAAAATAAAGTAAGTTTTAAACTTTAAATAGTTTAAATTAAAGTAAAATTCTTGTTTTTGAAATTGAATTGTTTTATAAATGAAATTTATATGATTTTTTTAAATGTTTTAGCTAAGGTTGTTTTCAAACTTATTTTGGAAATAATAAAGGAAATTTATAATGGTTTATATTAATTAACAAATAAAGTTTAAGATAACTTATTAACTTGAAATTAGATGTGTTAATTAATAATTTGAGAAAGTAATTAATGATTTCTTACAATTTAATTTAATTTATGAATTAAGTTAAGATAAAGATTTCAAGTTTTATTTAAGATAATGTTTTATCTTGAAATAATTAATTAAGTATTAATAATTTGTAATTAGTTGATTAATTAAAAGAATTCTAAGTTAATTCATTTATTTAATTATTATTTTTTAAAAAAAGGGGTTAATTAAGTAATTAATTGAATATAATTATTTATTTAATTAACTATTAATTAAGATGATGATTTTATTAATGACTAATGATTAATTGAGATGTAATTACTTATTTATTTAAGTAATTAAGAGTTAATTAAAATAGTAATTAATTAATAATTAATAAAGGTTGTATTAAGTTTTAATTGGGTTTTCTCTCAATTAATAATTAAAGGAAAATGCTAGTTAATTAAGAATTAATTAACTATTTTTATTTAAGATTAATTAATTGTAATTAAGAATTAATTAATTTTAATTATGGATTAATTAATTTGTAATTAAGATTGTTAATTAATAATTAAGTTTTATTAATTAATAATTAAGAGTTGATTAATTAGTTAATTAAGGATTAATTAATTAATTATAAAGTAATTAGTAATTAATTACTTTGTATTAAAGGATTGATTAATAATTAAGGTTTATTAATTAATAGTTGGAGATAATTAATCTGTTTATTGAAGATTAATTTGGGTTAATGAGTAATTAGGGATGAATTACTCAATGTTGTTTTATGAGATGAGTGAAATTTAGTAATTAATTAATTTGTTAATTAATCAAATATGGTCACTTGATAAATGGTTAAGTATGTTTACTTAATAAGTTTTGATAAGGTTAATTGCTTAAGATAAGTAATTGATAAATTAAAGAGGTAATTGAGTTAGGTAAATTACTGATTTAGGAAGTAAATTTTAAATGAATAATTACTTGTTAAAGTAATTAAAGGTTTATTACTTGGGTAATAAATCAAAGGATTTATGAAGTAATTAAGAATAATCAATTACTGTATTTAAGTTGATTAATTAAAAGCAATTAATCTAAGCATGATTAATTAATTAAGGTTCATTAATTAATATGATTAATGAGAATAATTAAGGATTAATTACTTGATTAAGAGTTAATTAATCATGGTTGATTATTTAGGATGGTGATTTAATAATTGGTTTAACTAATGGTTATTTAAGCAAGATTTATTTTGATGAAGGTAATTAATTTAATTAATTTTAAATTAATTAAGAAGTAATTAATTTAATTCACTTTAAATTAATTAGTGATAGAGATAGTTAATTTAATTCATTTTAAATGAATTATATTGTGGTATGAGTAAATCGTTGCTTATGTATGAATGGATGACATTGATTGACTTGAATGCTTTGTGATCTCAGTAATGAGATAAGTATGGTTGTGTGATATAAATGAATGCCTGATTGCATTGTGATGATTACCTAGATTATCAATTAGGATGTTGATATATGGATTATCTATTATGATTTTGATAATGTGGATTACCTGTTATTTGATAATGTTGATTATCAATTGTGATTTGTGAGTTATCCATTCTATGTGTATATAGATAGTTGAATTTAATTGTTTTTAAACCTTTAAAACAACTTGGACTTAAAAGACACGCTTTGGATTTCGATGAGACCGGGATCGGGTTTCCATATTTGGATATCCGAAAACCGCATCGATTCCAAATAAAGTTAGGTCGTGAATCAAAATGGAGCTTTGTGAAGACTCGAGGTGTAAGGACTATGAGTCGGTATAACTCTGTGGGTGATTCCGTAATGAGTTGACGAAATTAGTTCTTATAGATTCAAGATGGTGGATCAGATTGCAAGGGTTATTGTCGTTAACTCTGAGGGTGATTCGAAAATGAGTGAACGAGATAATGCCTTCGGTTTCGTTCGAACCTGGAACGAACTTGTATGGATTGAATGCTTTCAGAACATCGTCAGGTGGACGATGAGCATTCTAAGTGGTATGTCCTATAAAGGTAATCGTAACCTCAAACCTCATCAACCGGGAATGGCTAAAACAGGGGAGGTGCAGCAAAGCTTCGTGGGTAGCCCCCACTGGAGAGTAAGATTTGCCCCTGTCTAGAGGTCCCTTTATTTCGGCTGTGTGGACGGTTGAATAGCTACAACCGTCGGGGTTGTCTTATTTGGAACTGTTCAGTAAGGAACGGGTCCGGCTTTGTGTTGCAGGAGAGTTAGGGTGGCTGGCTCCTCGGTACGGTGATCTAGGCCACGTACTGTGACGGGCGGTACCCAGTAGCCCTGCCATTGTATGGAATCCAAAATCCAATAAGTGCCAACGGTTTTGATTGTATTACCCACTTTTGTGGCTAGTAGCTGGAATTTAATAGATGTAACAATTTCAGCTATTTCATATTTACTTGAAAACCCTAGACACTATTATAATATCATCGGATTTCCTATCAAATGTTTTGGTTAGCATAAGGTAATTTTTTTTTCCATGTTTATGTGTGGGAATTCTTATGTGATACCTTTTCCTTCCAAAGGTTTTTAAAGTTAAGCAACTTTAACCGTTTACTCACACCAGATCCATGTCTGACCCAGAGTTTATTCTGCTTTTCTTAAACTCTTGGGTACTCAAATTTTTACGAGTAGCCAAGGGATTCAGGTTAGGAATTTAGGTTGGCTTGACGAAATCTGGAGGAGCAAATGGAGCAGGAGGCTTCTGCGCATAGCTATAGAGTATTCCGCTGTGTGTTCTCTGAGTTGTTGTATCGAGTTGTATAACTAGAGAGGTGTTTATAACTGTCTAGTATGTGTTATTTTAGCTGTGTAACTCTGATGTATATGATGCTATGTAAAGTATTATGTTATTAATAAAATTTATTCGTTCCGCTGTTTAGATTCTGATGTTGTTTCTTTCTTCTTCTCTATCTTTTCTCTTTTCTATCCCTTTCTTTCTTAAAGATGATGCGATTTTCTGGTGGTAGAAAGTCGGGTCGTCGCACATTTATCATAGGAAAATCCAGATGTGTGTGTGTGCGTATAGGATTAAGAGTTTGCTCATCTTGTTGTTTTGAAAAGCAGAGAACAGGAACTTGATAATTAGTTTGACTTTCCATTTGAACTTGCTGCATGCTTGATTTAGCTTGAATCTAGAACTTTTGTATTTGCTTTTACATTGTTTCCAGGTTGCATTTTGAATCCAGACTTTGATTTCCAGGTTTTGATTTGCATCTTGCTCAATTACAGGCTGATTTCCAGTTTGAAGGTTTTGAAACAGATTGATAACTTCCAGGTTGTAGTTCGATTTTCAAATTGAATCTTGAAGCTTGCTTGTGATGATACTTCAAATTCAAGATGCTTTTTAAATTTTGGTTTCCATTCTGTTTTTGGTCTTGATGTTGATTTCTTTTTCAGTTTTTTTCTAGTTTTATTTGTTTCTAGGTTTTCTTTTCTATTTTAATTCTCATTTTTTGATTAAATGAAGATGTTGAAGCCTGGTTACTTCTTAATTTTGATGTTTATTTCCATTATAAATTTTAAAAGAAAAACAATGCATCTTGCCACTTGGTAAATCTAACTAACACTTGTTAATTACTTATGTAATCTTGTTTACACTTATTTTATATTATACTTCATGTTTTAACATTTGTCATAACTCTTTAATTTATGTTTAAACCCTCTTCCCTAATTTATTTATAATTATGGTTTAAACCTTTACTTTGTTTAAGTTATAGATTTAGTTTTAAATATTTGCATATACGATTTTCAATTTATATGTACAAACTAAATTTATTTCAAGTATGAAAGAAAAGTGATTCTAAATCTTTTCTTTTTATAAATTACTAAATTCTTATATTCACATATGTTTATATTTACAACTTCATAAGAAAGTGAGTTTGAAATCTAATTATACTAAATAAATAATCACATATATAGGTTATTTATAAGCTTTTAAAATATAAATTTAAATTTAAACAATTTTTTAAAATTATTTATATCAAACTAAAATTTAACTTTCAAATATCTTTTAAAAATTTACTATGTTGAATTCCAATACAACTTTCAAAATATATATTACATATGTATATTATAAATTAGAAAACAAATTTCTATTAATTTTGAAATAGAGCTTTTCAAATCTAATATTTATTTCAACACATTTATATTTGAATTTCAAATACAAAAATTAATATACAATCAATTTGTACTTTTAAATGAATAAACAAATAATATCTTTTTATAAATATATATTTTATTCATTCACCGGCTATAAGTATTTTTCAAATATTTATTTTCAACATATATGTATTTGAATCTCAAATTCAAACTCCAAATTATAATCTATTTATAAAATATTTAGATTTCCAAATCAAATTCTTTATTTAAAAACTATATATATTTTTATTCTCACATTTTTAATTTAATTTCACTATTAAATTCACAAGTTAATCCAAAATTTCATATTAATTCTTAATTTAATCCAAAATTTAAATTAATTACTAAATTAATTTGGCTTAAAAAACTGAGATCGTTACAAATACCAACCTCAATATTGAATGTTGTGACTAAAGTTGAAAGTAGCAAATAAAATACAGTTCATAATTATCGCTATATTTATCTTACGGGGAACCAATACCAATACATCATACATGTAGCTTCCTGATCAGTCATTGCATCCACCACAAGGAATACTTTTATTGGATTGAGTTCTTTTTTACTTCCTTCAACTCTTTCATCATTGATTTGTCTATCCGATCCAAAAGAAAGCCAATATAGGTGCATTTCCAGTACTTATTAATGGAGAATAGACATGTGAATATGCAATCAAAACACAGCTCATTTCTGTAAAGGGAGGGAAGGAACCAAAATTAGCATAAAATGGTTTATCTATTAACCACCCGTCAAGATCTACATCAACATTTGTACGGGAAGATGTTACTTCATTAGGGGACGAAATTTGCCATTGTTATGGTAGTTAGTTTGTCAGCTTTATTCGGTCAACTAACCATGCTGAATAAATAGGTGGTGAATTGTGTTTTGTTAACATAGAGTTAAATAGTATAATTATATGAAGTATTGGAGTATATGATGATGAACAATGTTTATGGTAAATCAAAAACTTTTTATGCTAAAAATAACTATATTTTGTTAATTAATGGTTATCATAGTACACAGTTATGTATGGATATTAGAGGCACAAAATAGATAAATAGCGAAAACAAATTTGACATTGCATTCCAGATGGAAGTGCTACATGCGCAATAAACAATTCTATGAATTGTGTTTTGTTAACATAGAGTTAAATAGTATAATTATATGAAGTATTGGAGTATATGATGGTTAATCAAAAACTTTTTATGCTAAAAATAACTATATTTTGTTAATTAATGGTTATCATAGTACACAGTTATGTATGGATATTAGAGGCACAAAATAGATAAATAGCGAAAACAAATTTGACATTGCATTCCAGATGGAAGTGCTACATGCGCAATAAACAATTCTATGAATTGTGTTTTGTTAACATAGAGTTAAATAGTATAATTATATGAAGTATTGGAGTATATGATGATGAACAACGTTTATGGTAAATCAAAAACTTTTTATGCTAAAAATAACTATATTTTGTTAATTAATGGTTATCATAGTACACAGTTATGTATGGATATTAGAGGCACAAAATAGATAAATAACGAAAACTAATTTGACATTGCATTCCAGATGGAAGTGCTACATGCGCAATAAACAATGCATAAGTTATATTAAAAACCGAGAGTGGAAAAGAACACTAATGTTCACACCGCATTTAAATACTGATAACATAGAAGGGCGATTTCATGAAAGTAACTGCTTTTTTCCTTTTTTGTCGATATTTTCTTATGGTACAAGCGTGGTTAACCAAAATTTCTCCCATATCCCATAAAAAATGTTAGTTTTGAAATAGCACCAATTTGCAAGAAGCGGGAAATTATTCAGTTGTACGTTCGTTTATTAATCAAAACATCAAGATCCAGCAGCATTTAAATTTTCATGTAGCTTGTTTATGTGGTTGGCATTTAATTTATGTTTTCTTTGAAGTTAAGTAGAGGAGGTGGTGTGAATTTTTATTTTCAGAAGAGTATACATTGTATAAATGTTATCAACCACATACTTTCAAGTACTTAATCATCATTTTTAAAGTTCTTATTGAAGCAAATCTATAGTACAAAGTTACCTTTAATGCGTAACGAAAATATGGTGCAAAATAATAAGCAGGCAATCAGGATATAAACAATATATTACCTGAAGATTCCTATCAAAAAACCTGAAGATATAGTGAAGATCATATCTAAATAAGAAATAACATTATCTATGGTCAATCCTTTAGGCGGATGTTGTAACATAATGGTAAAAAATGATGTTGAACCCGAAGTACTAATGCTCCCATTCACAAACTAACTAATCGTAACCTCCTCTTCCATTTTCCTGATCCCAAATGTATTAAGCCCACTACCACAACCATCATCATAAAATGTAGCCAAAGAATATACCTTTCTCGACATCAATGGTTGTAGTTGTATTAAAATAGTTTAAAATAAATGTTTGCTTCAAAAAAAAAATTTATTAACCAGCATTACAAAGAGAAGAACAATGGAGGATAGGGCGGGGAGGAAGGGCGAGCTTTCGAGGATGGGAACTGGGAGGTGACCGAGCAGTAGTTGACAGAGGCCCAAGCATGATAGACGGAGAGGAGCTTGATGAAAAAGGCAGTAGGACCTCAAATAAAGCAATGATGGGAATGTAGTTGAGGAAGATGAATAGGAGGAGGCAGATAATAGCGGAGGTAGATGAAATGGTTAGGAGGTATTGTACGTAGCCATCTATCCAGGATGTATCTAGAAATCAAAATGGGGTAGGTTCCATCATGGAATAGCTGCAATCAAAACGGTTAGAAAGGGGAAAAAATAGGAAGATAAAGTGGGATGGATTCAGTTTCTAATTCAGCTTTAAAAATGTGTTGATGGAAGAGAAATTTATTATTATGAAACGCAGAAGTGGATAAAGGGGCATTATTTTAAAATGAGAAAAGGAGATGAGTCCACATTAGTGGTGAGAGGTTCCTGCTTTAATATTAAAGTAATAGATTATTTCAAAATGAGAAAGGGAGAGGTGTCCACATCAGTGGTGAGTGGTTCCTGCTTTAATAATTAAAGTAATAGATTAGTTAGGAATATAAAATACAACTTACTTAGCATAAGTCAACTATGTGACAAGGCTACAAAATTAAATTTGAAAATGATAAATGTCACATTGAAGATAATAAATCAAATATTATCTTTGAAGTAATTAGGAAGAAAAATATTTATATTCTCAGTATGAAAATCTCAAATGATAACCTATGCCTTTTGGCCAACAAGTGACTCTTCGATTTGGCATAAAAGATTTGGGCATTTGAGATTCAAACTCTTAACAAGAATTTTAAAACTTGATTTAGTAAGAGGTCTTCCAAAAATGGATTTTAAAGTAGATAATATATGTCATACTTGTCAATTAGGAAAACTTAGGAAGAGTTCATTCAAATTGAAAGTTAAGATTTCAACTTCAAAACCTCTTGAGTTACTTCATTTAGATCTGTTTGTTCCATCTCAAATTCAGTTAATAAATCACAGTAAATATTTTTTGTAATTGTAGATGATTATTTTATATTTACATGGACAATTTTATCTGAAATATAAAAGTGATGCTTTTGATTTATTTAAAACTTTTGAAAAAAGAATTCAAAATCAACTTTCTTTAAAAATCAAAACTATTCGTAGTGATCACGGTGGAGAATTCAAAATTGAATATTTTGAGAATTTCTGTAATAAAAAAGGAATAACTCATAACTTTTCTTTTTCAAGAACTCCACAACAAAACGTAGTGGTAGAGCATAAAAATAAGACGATTCAAGAATGTGAAAGAACTGTACTTTTAGATAGTAAATTACTAAGATATTTTTAGGCTAAAGTAGTCGCTACAACTTGTTGCATTTTGAATAGGATTTCAACTAGACCTCTAAACATTAAAATACCATATGAACTTCGTTTCAATAAGAAACCAAAGGTATCTTATTTTAAAGTTTTTGGAAGTAAATGCTTTATTCTAAATATGAAGGACAATTTGGATAAATTTGATCCTAAATCCGACAAAAGAATCTTTATCAGATACTCTAATAGAAGTAAAGCATATAGAGTTTTTCAATTTAAAAACTAATACTATTGATGAAACAATGCATGTACCTTTTGATGAAAATTTCAAATATTTTGTTCAAAAAATGATGAAGATGATTTTGTTACTTTAAACCATGAATCAAATGAAACAAATTGTGAAACTATTCATCCTAATAAAAGAATCAGGCTTTTAAAAGATAATCGTATAGAAAATATACTAGGAAATATGGAATCTAATGTTAGAACTAGAAATCAACTAAATAAGACGAGTAATGTAGCTTCTATATCAACTATTGTACTCAAAGACCCAAAGGAAGCATCATTTGATGATTTATGGATTCTTGCTATGTAAGAAGAACTGAATCAATTCACCAGAAATGATGTATATGAACTTGTTCCTAGACCTAAGGACAAAACTATAATAGGAACTAATTGGGTTTATAAAAATAAAATGAATGAATAAGGTGAGGTCGTTAGAAATAAAGCTCTGTTAGTCACGTATGGTTATTGCCTAGAAGAAGAAATAGAGTTTGATGAAACCTTTGCACCCGTATCAAGATTAGATGCCATTGGAATTTTACTTGCTTTCGAAAATCACAAGAATTTCAAATTATTTTAAATGGATGTCAAAAGTGCCTTTTTAAATGATTTTGTTAAAGTGGATGTTTAGTTGAGCAACCTCCACTTTTGAAGAAGAAAAGTTTTCAAATCATGTTTACAAATTAAAGAAAGCTTTCTATGGTCCGAAACAAGCTCATTGAGACTGTTATGACAGACTAAGATCTTACTTATTACGATCAAAATTTGAAATTGGTAGAGCAGATAATACACTTTTATTAAAAGAAACAAAAATGATATCCAACTATAACAGATTTATGTAGTTATCATTTTTGGATCAGCAAATAATGAAACGAACAAAGAGTTTTCTGAAATAATGATAAAAGAGTTTGAGATGAGTCATATGAGTGAACTTACTTTCTTTTTAGGATTGCAAATAAAACAATTTGATAGTGGTATTTTCATTAGTCAAGATAAGTATGCTAGGGATCAAGTTGGTAAGTTTGGTATAACCACTGCGAGTGGAAAACCCATTCCTATGGCAACGAATGAAGCGTTGAATAAAGAAGATATGTCAAAAGATGTTGATCAAAAACTATATAGGGGAATGATTGAATCGCTACTCTATATAACTGCGAGTAGGCCTGATATCATGCGTACTGTTTGTCTCTATGCAAGATACTAATCTCAACCCAAAGAAACCCATTTAAAAGCTGTTAAACATATCCTAAGATATGTTAAACACACTTTAAGCACAGTCTCGGATTTCGACGAAACCAGTTTCATTGGATCATTAATATTGTATTATTATCGGGTTTCAATTTTCGTAGTATTTCGAGCTGTTGTGTGAGCGTACGATACATAAACGCGTTGAAATTTATATCGAAATTTAATATAATAACTGGATCCAAAAAGCTATCTTCTCCATACCATTGAATTAGGACTCGAAACTTTTTCAATTGCGTTCTGAATAGGGGTATAACATTATAAACGTCTGGCGCCATACCTCGATAGAGGTTTGGGATTTTATGTTGCCATATACGAGATATTTTTAATATTACAATATATACTCAAAGTCAAACGTCATTATCTCCTAGTTAGCTTGTCTTCGTCTCGAAGACTCAACTCTTAAATTTTATAAAGCAAGGGCTTATCTTCTTTCAGACAACTAAAATTGAAAAAAAAAATATAGAAGAAGCGAAAATCAATTCATTCTAGAAAAAAATAAGGGAAATCGCGAACCTATCTTCTCTCATGGCCGCTCCCCTAAAATCGTTCGATGTCTTCGCATCAAATTCGAATCACAATCTCAAAATAAAATAAAAAGGGGTAATGCGATGGCATCATGGTGGGCCAATGCTAGCTCGCGGCGGCGAATAGCTCAAATTCGAGGTCGAGTGGAGGCGCGAGCAAAGGTTCGTCATGATGGTGCAGACGAAGCATGGGGGTAGTCGCGACTAGTCACTACAGTGTGAGTCTCCTGGGTGTCGCGTTTTGGTCAAGGAAGCTAGGAGTAGTGGCGATCGATTCATAGTCGTGGGTGGAGCGGGGAACGCCGCCGTCGATTTGTTACTCTGGAAAGGGAAGAGTTAGGTATGACATCGTTTGATTTCAAATTTACTAAGTATTTCTATAACTGTATGTTCACAAAACCCTTGAAAGAAAAAAATTGAACAGTTCTGTGTTGGGTACAATTAAGGTATTATTGTAAGCTGAATTTAAAAATACATTCAGTCCTTTAAAATTAGAAATTTAAAAATGAAACAAATTGGGTAGCTAATAAGATTTAATAAATTTGCAGTAAGCTACCAAACAATTCTGTTTTGAAATTCAATATGTATATATAGACTAGAAAGGAAATTATAAAATGTTGAATATTTATATAAAATTAGATTTTTGGGAACTATAAATTAATTGTTAGTATATGGGTTTCAAAAGAAAAGAAATAATTAATTTTTTTTGGAAAATTGGTTCGAATAAATTAATTGGTAAATCAAATTTTATTAAATGGTAATTGATAATTTAATTATTTTGAATATTAATAAACCATATAAATGTTTATAAAAGTTCTGAACCGAGTCGAAATTGAAGTGGATTGCAAAAATCAAAGGTGAGTTAATCTCACGCATCTGGGTTTAATTTTAATTTAAATGGTTAAATTTAAATATTTGGTTGAATGATTGAATTGATTGAATGCGATATATTATATAGTAGTATATAGTATATATTGGAGTGATTGATTTCCCACATTATATAGTGGATGAGACCCATGCGCCGCATAATAGCGGATGATATTATATTTAAAACCCATATACCGCGATATTCCACCTCGAAGTGGAATTGGTATTTTATATTGTGCTAACTTCTGTGGATGCAGGGAAACAGGTTGGAGGGATCCAACTGGATTCCTCAAAATTATTTAGATCGTTTAATATTTTGTGTTATGAATATTTGATATTCTGTGATGAATATTATTGATAATTTGAATATTGAATGCTATGGTTTACTTGAATATATTTCGGTACACTAAGTTATCAAAATATATAGAATTGGATTTTTGAAAAGAAAATAAAAGAAGAGAATTTGTAAGTGAAATAATTATAGAGAATTTAAATAGATTTAAGAATGAATTAGGAAAGAATAAAAGTGATTTTAAAATTTTAATAAATAAACTCCGTGTATGGAAATGGGATTTTGAATAAACAGGAAGATAATGAATTTTAAACTTAAGTGTTGTTATATCAAGTAATAAAGAATTTATTTTAAAATTCAATGTTTGAATTTATTTAAATGGATAAAGAAGAATTTTGGGGAAATTTGAAATTGGTGTTTTCAGTTAAAAGATTTTAAATCATAATTAAGGAATAAAGTCTGAAATTAATGGATTTTGAAATGAATTGAGTAAGTAAAGAAATTTATTTCAAATGGAATAAATTGGGAATCAATTTGGAAGTTGATCTAAGTGTTTGGAATCGGAATTTAAAAAGGGAGTTGAGACTAAGAAATTTATAAACTGGGTTTATAAAATTAAAGTAATATATCAGTGGATATATGGAAGAATAAATTCACGATGGGAATTTATTAAAGGAATGGTAAAATTTGTTTAAAAATAAATAGTGATTTATTTTTAAAAGGTGTGGAAGAAAAGCGTATTTCCCTGGATAGCCAAGTACGTTTTCAAAACAAATTTGAAGGTATAATTTAAAAGTTTTAAGTTGTTTGAAAGTATGTTATATAAAATTTATTTTTCTAAATGGTTAAATTCCAAAGTAAGTATTTTTCAAATCTATTATAGTAGTAATCATTTAAAGGTGACTTTGTATTTTGTTTTAAAAGAGAAAATCTGGTTTTTTATTTTATAAAGTAGTCTCATTTTAAATATTCCTAATAAAGTATTGAAGTAGTTTTCAATTTAAATGTTAAAGTATATGTTATGATAAAGTGTTTTAAATTAACTTTAAAAATCTAAAGTTTTTGTGCTTGGTGTTTTCAGTGGAAATAAATATTTGGGAATTCATTCCATGAGAAGAGTGTGATTTGAAAACAGTTTTCAAAAAGGTTTGAAAATGGAAATATATCTTGCAAAGATATTTTGGAGTCAATAAATAATTCTGTGAAATTATTTATGTTGGATGGTTGTTGTGAATGTTATTTGATAGTTAAATAACAACTACCAATATTGGACAATGCACTGATCATTTCGAAGAGACCGGGATCGGGATTTAATGTCTCGAAAACCACTTCGATCTGGTTTGTACGTTTTCGTGTGGAAAACAAGAGTATGGATTCGAACGTGGAGCGGTGAAGTGCAAGGGCTAGTCACTACTAATCCTGAGGATGATGCCAAAATGAATGTAGTAGGAGTAGTTCCTTCGGTTCCGTTCGAACCCGGGATGGACTTGTATGGATGAATGCTTTCAGAACATCGTCAGGTCGACGATGAGCATTCTAAGTGATATGTTCTAAAAAGGTAACACTTAGCCTCAAGCCTCATCAAACAGGAATAACCGAAAATCAGGGGTTATGCAGCAAGGCTAGGTGGGTAGCGCCCATTAGGGTGAGGTCATCCCTGTCTAGATGTTCCTTTTATTCGGCTTAGTGGTGGGTTGCCGATCCCAACCGTAGGGTGATCTTACTCAGGATTATCCAGTACGGGGTAGTTCCAGTCTTGTGTTGCAGAGGATTGGGAGTAATCCTCGGTACGGTGATCTAGGCCACATACTGTGACAGGTGGTACCCCAGTGCCTAGTCATTAGTTGGAAATCCATTTTCCCTACGCGCCTGTACGGTTTTGACTATGCCCAACTATTGCTGAAAGGTGAGATGCAAGCATTTCAGCTAGATTCTATCTTACTTTCTATAGACACTATTATAATATCAGAGAATTTTGATAAAAAGTGTTTTGCCTATCGTAAGGTAAAAACCCGACATGTTTATTTGTGGCGTGGTCTTACGAGATGCTTTTGTTTCCAAAAGGATTTTAAAACATTAATAATCAATTTGAGTGTGGTTTTCTCACGCTGGTATTCCAGACAGACTCGGGTGTTTTTTGACTATAATGCTCGGGTCAGACAGAGTATTATATATTGTAGGAAAGGATGTTGAGGAGCTGGATGGCGATACGTACTTCTGTACTTGATTATTATTCCGCTGTTTATTCAGTTTTGAGGACAAATGTATATGATTGTCCAGTTGTATGTTATTGATATCATTGAACTCTGATGATGTATTCTGGTGATGTATGTATAAAACAAATATAGTTTTCTTTTGTGTAAAGATCTGTTATTATCTCTTATATTTTATTCCGCTGCGATGGTTAGATTCTGATGTTGTTTCTATTTTCTTCTTCTACCTTTTTCTTCTTTAATCCAAATGCTTCGTATTTCCGTTCATCTTGAGTTGATTGATGGAGAACAGTGTCGACTCAAGGGATACAGAACTGCGGGTCGTTTCACTTAGTATCAGAGCTAAAGGTTAAGCGAGAACCTTGGCTCTAGTGGAGAATACTCATTAAATAGAGTCCATAATACTCTAAAATGAGTTTGAATGTATTATAGATATGAGCGTGCATTTGTTAGTGTATATAAAAATTGTTTTATATTGTGTTGACTTATCGGTTGAATGTTTATGGATTCTGGTCGATATGTGGGAGCCATGTCATCGATAGGGATTTCTAAACTCTTAAACAAGATAAACCGATACAGTATGGTTTTTAAAATAGGGTAAATGAAATAATTTTACCCAAATTATTTTTGTATATAAAAGAAATAATTTCCTGTAAATTATGATAGTTATATATGGTTGCTTGGTTGTTAGGAGGCGATAATATTAAATTATTATCATTGTTAAGTGAAAGTTGAATAAAGAACTGAAAATTATAACCAAGATTAAGGAATAAATTTATATAACGAAATGGGATTTATGAATGAGAATTATAAATGTGATCTATAATTGAAGATGAAATGAAAATTCCAGAGTGATGTTTCAATATAAATTGGCAGCATTGGAATTTGGAATCTTGGGAAAGGTTTAAAATTCCTTTGGGTTGGAAATTGGGTTTTAAAGGTTTGGAGAAATAATAGTGATATTATTTGGGAAATATTTTTAAATAGAATTCGAAATCTGGAAGATTTGGAACTTAAAAATATTTGAAATGTTTTAAAGTTATAAAAGCATTGAACTCTTTTCGGTTGCTGGGAAATAATTCTGATGATGATCGTGACATCATCGGTGTCCATTTCCGAGTTTCCAAGAGGAGGATTGCTACCTGGATGTTTTGGATTAATGTTTGTTTGCGAAATTAGGTTTGATTTTGAAAATGAAGAGGAATAGGTTGATTTAGATATATATATTTTCAAAATTGGATTTTGAACATTTTAGTAATGGTTTAAACTATGGAGTTGGTTTGAAATGTTTGGGTAAAACTCTGGAAACTTATTAAAAATGTCTATGGAATGATAAATAAGTTTGGAAACTAAAAAAAATAAGTTTTGAAAAGTTGTTTAGAATAGAAAATTTACTTGTATAAGGGTTAAAAAATTGATGTAAGTAAGAAACGAAAATAAGTTAGAATGCAAGCCAATTAATTTAAGTGAGTTAAAAGAAGTTAGCAAATGGAAGGTAAATAAATTGGAGAACGTATAGAAACTTAAAATTTGAATTAGATGAGTCATGAAAGAATTGAATTTGGAAATTAAAATTTGTAATGAACGGAAAAAAAGAACTAATCAAATAAATTTGTAGATTGAAATGAGATTTGATTGAAATAGAATCAAGTTAAAGTGGAAAAGAAAATTTATTTGCAAATGAAGTGAGCTTAAGTTTTGAGGTTGGAGTAAATTAAAGTAAATTAACTTAAGTTTAAAATTTATAGAAGCTTGGCTTCAAGGAAGGGCGAAAGTTCACTAAATAGAAGTTTGGGTCAAATTAATTTGGGAAAGTGGTTATTAATGTAAAAATCGAATGTTGTCAAGCTCAATGAAATGATTTTAAAATGTATGGTTGGTGAGTAAACTAGAAATGGGATGGGATTAAATATAAACTAAGTTGGAATCAATTGGATGTGGATAAAACTAAAATGGACAATCTATTAAGTGAATATCGTCAAATTGCATAGAATAAATTAGTCATTCGACTTAAAGGAAAGTAAATAAAAAAATTCTACGAATTGGTAGAGGTAAATAAAATTGATTTTTGGAATCAATTGAAATAAATGTGAGTTGTTTGGGTTAAAAATGAATTGAATGTAAGCAATTGAGTTGCAAACCATTTAAATTGAATGAAGTGTATACGAATTGGTTGTAAACAATTAAAATTAATGTCAGAACCCTATAAGTGGCTTATAAATATTGTTTAACCTGCATTGGAAATTGAAATAAATTATTGGATGAAACTAATTTAAAATATTGATATGAATCAGTTATAAATGGAAGATAAAATTCAATATTCAGAGTTGAAGATAAATTGAATTCATGTGGAAATGGGAGAACCAATTTGAATAGAAGTCGATATAAACTAAAGTGGTGAAGTGAAAATAAATATAAGAAGCGTATAAATACTTATATTGAACTTAAGAAGAAATGGTGAAATTCTTAAGTAATATGGGTGTCGGGAAAATATATTGAATAAGCATTTGAGTAAAGATTTAATAAAAATATGTGAAATGATAAGCATTGATAAGTGAATGGAAATCAAAATGAACGTGAATAAAAGAGAATTGATATAAATACGTAAGATATATGTATATTATTTTTATTCGCATAGTAATTTGATCCAGATTCGAGCACAGAATTTCGAGATAGTTATATCGATCCGAATTACGATTTTTCACTCGATTTTCAACGGAGAACCTTGGATATGGATTTTGATTGATGCTGGAAATTCTCTATCATAGTTATGACTAAGCAAGAAGAATGAAGGTTTCTGATCAAGAAACCATATCTGAGTCCGTACTAGAAAGTCGGGTGGACGATACTAGTTCGGAAATGAAATTGAGTGTTCGAGCGAGTGATGGAATTTGATATTACATACAAATGATATATGTACATTGTACGTGCTTGAATGAATAGATATTTAAATTTTGTAAGGGAGTCAATAAAATGATTTTGAATGTTGTGATTGGGTATTATTGCTATGTAGGATATACATGTATTATAAAGGAAAAGAAAAATTGGTTTTGATTTCAGAAGATAAATTTGAATTGCTCGACAAAAAGGTATGTGTTTAAATTTCTATATGAAATTTGATTGGGTTTTTGATCTAGCCACTTGGCTTTTGGTTTTCATTTGGAATTTGGAAACCCATAGAGGCATTTTGTAGTTGTTCCGAGCTAGCCGCTCAAAGGAGACGCTGGCGAAATTTTTCGGAAACTTAGGGAGTTGGAAAATTTTTAAGGAAATTTTGATAATTTAAATTTTGGTTTCAAATTTAAATTTGAATGGTTGGGTAAGTGATTTTATTTGGAAACTTTGGGAAGAAGTTTGGAAAGTTAGTGGAGGGTGAGAGTGTCTTTACTAAAAGAATGTTTTGGGTGGTGCTAAAAATTATTGGTTGTGGAATTTTTAGTTCGTGGGTTAAGGATCATTCCTCTTAACTAGTAATTTCGAGGACGAAATTCTTTTAAGGGGGAGGAATGAGGCAACCCCGAATTTTTTTGGATGTTTGAAAATCGGAATATTTAATTGTTTTTAAATAGTTAAAAGTTAATTTTTAACTTGAATTCAATTATCACTATTTATTTGATAATTAAATTATTGAATTAAATAATTTGAAGTTGGGTAAAATGTTGAATCTGGATTTTAAGACTGTTAAAAATAATTTGAAGGCTTGTAAAATTTATAATGATGATACTAAAGATAATAGAATAGTTAAAATTTAATTTAAAGGTGATTTGTTCGGTTTTAATAATATATCGTTTAAATTGAATTTAAAAGTAGCTTTCCAAGGCACAGTCTTGGATTTCGACGAAACCAGTTTCATTGGATCATTAATATTGTATTATTATCGGGTTTCAAGTTTCGTAGTATTTCGAGCTGTTGTGTGAGCGTACGATACATAAACGCGTTGAAATTTATATCGAAATTTAATATAATAACTGGGTCCAAAAAGCTATCTTCTCCATACGATCGAATTAGGACTCGAAACCTTTTCCATTGCGTTCGGAATAGGGGTATAACATTATAAACACTTGACGCCATATATTGATAGGGGATTGGGATTTTATGTTCCCATATACAAGATAATTTTAATATTATAATATATACGCAAAGTCAAACGTCATTATCTCCTAGTCAGCTTGTCTTCGTCTCGAAGACTCAACTCTTTAATTTTATAAAGCAAGGGCTTATATTCTTTCAAACAACTAAAATTGAAAAAAATAATATAGAAGAAGCGAAAATCAATTCATTCTAAAAAAATGGGGGAAATCGCGAACTTATCTTCTCTCATGGCCGCTCCCCTAAAATCATTCGATATCTTCCCATCGAATTCGAATCACAATCTCAAAATAAAATAAAAAGGGGTAACGCGATGGCATCACGGTGGGCCTATGCTAGCTCGCGGCGCCGAATAGCTCAAATTCAAGGTCGAGTGGAGGCGCGTGCAAAGGTTCATCACGATGGTGCAGGCGAAGCATGAGGGTAGTCGCGACTAGTCACTACAGTGTGAGTCTCTTGGGTGTCGCGTTTTGGTCAAGGAAGCTAGGAGCAGTGGTGGCCGATTCATAGCCATGGGCGGAGCGGAGCATGCCGTCGTCGATTTGTTACTCTGGAAAGGGAGGAGTTAGGTGCGACATCATTTTCAAATTTACTTAGTATTTCTATAACTGTATGTTCACAAAACCCTTGAAAGAAAAAAATCGAATAGTTCTGTGTTGGGTAGAATTAAGGTATTATTGTAAGCTGAATTTAAAAATACATTCAGTCCTTTAAAATTTAAAATTTAAAAATGAAACAAATTGGGTAGCTAATAAGATTTAATAAATTTGCAGTAAGATACAAAACAATTCTGTTTTGAAATTCAATATGTATATATAGACTAGAAAGGAAATTTTAAAATGTGGAATATTTATATAAAATTAGATTTTTGAGAACTAAAAATTACTTTTTAGGATATGGGTTTCAAAAGAAAAGAAATAATTAATTATTTTTGGAAAATTGGTTCGAATAAAATAATTGGTAAATCAAATTTTATTAAATGGTAATTGATAATTTAATTATTTCGAATATTAATAAACCATATAAATGTTTATACAAGGTCTGAATCGTGAAGAGACGGAGTCGAGATTGAAGTGGATTGCAAAAATCAAAGGTGAGTTAATCTCACGCATCTGGCTTTAATTTTAATTTCAATGGTTAAATTTAAATATTTGGTTGAATGATTGAATTGATTGAATGCGATATATTATATAGTAGTATATAGTATATATGGGAGTGATTGATTTCTCGCATTATATACCGAATGAGACCCATGCGCCGCATAATAACGGATGATATTATATTTGACACCCATATACTGCGATATTCCACCTTGAAGTGGAATTGGTATTTTATATTGTGCTAACATCTGTGGACGCAGGGAAATAGGTTGGAGGGATCCAACTAGATTCCTCAAAATTATTTAAATCGTTTAGTATTCTATGTTATGAATATTTGATATTATGTGATGAATATTATTAATAATTGGAATATTGAATGCTATGGTTTACTTGAATATATTTCGGTACACTGAGTTATCAAAATATATAGAATTGGATTTTTGAAAAGAAAATAAAAGAAGAGAATTTGTAAGTGAAATAATTACAGAGAATTTAAATAAATTTAAGAATGAATTGGGAAAGAATAAAAGTGATTTTAAAATTTTAATAAATAAATTCCGTGTATGAAAAGGGGATTTTGAATAAACAGGAAGATAATGAATTTTAAACTTAAGTGATGTTATATAACGAAATAAAGAATTTATTTTAAAATTCAAGGTTTGAACTTATTTAAAAGGATAGAGAAGAATTCTGGGGAAATCTAAAATTGATGTTCTTAGTTAAAAGATTTTAAATCATAATTAAGGAATAAAGTCTAAAATTAATGGATTTTGAAATGAATTGAGTAAGTAAAGAAATTTATTTCAAATGGAGTAAATTGGGAATCAATTTGGAAATTGATCTAAGTGTTTGGAATCGGAATTTTAAAAGGGAGATGAGACTAAGAAATTTATAAACTAGGTTTATAAAAGTGAAGTAATATATCAGTGGATATTTGAAAGAATAAATTCACGATGGGAATTTATTACAGGAATGGGAAAAAAATTTCAAAAATAAATAGTGATTTATTTTTAAAAGGTGTGGAAGAAAAGCGTATTTCCCTGGATAGCCAAGTACGTTTTCAAAACAAATTTGAAGGTATGAATTAAAAGTTTTAAGTTGTTTGAAAGTATATTATATAAAATTTATTTTTCTAAATGGTAAATTACAAAGTAAGTATTTTTTCAAATCTATTATATTAGTATTTATTTAAAGGTGACTTGGTATTTTGTTTTAAAAGGGAAAATCTGGTTTTATATTTTATAAAGTAGCCTCATTTTAAATATTCCTAAAGTATTATTTTTAATAAAGTATTGAAGTAGTTTTCAATTAAATGTTAAAGTATATGTCATGATAAAGTGTTTTAAATTATTTTAAAAATCTAAAGTATTTGTGCTTGGTGTTTTCAGTGGAAATAAATATTTGGGAATTCATTCCATGAGAAGAGTGTGGTTTGAAAACTGTTTCAAAATGGATTGAAAATGGAAATATATCTTGAAAAGATATTTTGAGATTAATAAATAATTCGATGAAATTATTTATGTTGGATGGTTGTTGTGAATGTTATTTGATAGTTAAATAACCGACTATCAATATTGGACAATGCGCTGATCGTTTCGAAGAGACCGGGATCGAGATTTAATGTCTCGAAAACCACTTCGATCTGGTTTGTACGTTTTCGTGTGGAAAACAAGAGTATGGATTCGAAGGTGGAGCAGTGAAGTGCAAGGGCTAGTCGCTACTAATCCTGAGGATGATTCAAAAATGGATGTAGTAGCAGTAGTGCCTCGGTTCTATTCGAACCCGGGATGGACTTGTATGGGTGAATGCTTTCAGAACATCGTCAGGTGGACGATGAGCATTCTAAATGATATGTTCTAAAAAGGTAACGCTTCGCCTCAAGCCTCATCAACCAGGAATGACTGAAAATCAGGGGTTATGCAGCAAGGCCAGGTGGGTAGCGCCCATTAGGGTGAGGTCATCCTTGTCTAGATGTCCCTTTTATTCGGCTTAGTGGTGCAGTTGCTGATCCTAACCGTGGGGTGGTCTTACTCGGGATTATCCGATAAGGGGTAGTTCTGGTCTTGTATTGTAGGGGATTGGGAGTAATCTCGGTACGGTGATCTAGGCCACGTACTGTGACAGGTGGTACCCCAATGCCTAGCCATTAGTTGGAAATCCATTTTCCCTACGCGCCTGTACGGTTTTGATTGTGCCCAACTATTGCTGAAACGTGAGATGCAAGCATTTCAGCTAGATTCTATTTTACTTTCTATAGACACTATTATAATATCAGAGAATTTTGATAAAAAGTGTTTTGCCTATGGTAAGGTAAAATCCCGACATGTTTATTTGTGGCTTGGTCTTACAAGATGCTTTTGTTTCCAAAAGCATTTTAAAACTTTAATAATCAATTTGAGTGTGGTTTTCTCACGCTGGTATTCCACACTAACTCGGGTGTTATTTGACTATAATGCTCGGGTCAGACCGAGTATTATAGATTACAGGAAAGGATGATGAGGAGCTGGATGGCGATACGTACTTCTGTACTTGATTATTATTCCACTGTGTATTCAGTTTTGAGGAAAAATTTATATGATTGTCCAGTTGTATGTTATTGATGTCATTGAACTCTGATGATGTATTCTGGTGATGTATCTATAAAACAAATATAGTTTTCTTTTGTGTAAAGATCTGTTGTTATCTATTATATTTTATTCCGCTGCGATGGTTAGATTCTGATGTTGTTTCTATTTTCTTCTTCTACCTCTTTCTTCTTTAACCCAATGGTTCGTATTTCCATTCATCTTGAGTTGATTGATGGAGAATAGTGTCGACTCAAGGGATACAGAACTGTGGGTCGTTTCAAGAATATAGATATAGTAACATATGTATTTAAATAAGTAGAGAAAAACAAAAATTTCAAAAATTTCAATGGGATGTTGACATGCCCCTACCCCTCATGTCGACATACAACGGTCAGATTTGAACTTTTTGTTTTCTCTCTAAAATCAGTTTGGTGGTTTTAAAGCCACAATATTTCGAATTCATCTGTCTTCTCACTTCATTTTCTCTGTAATAAACTTCCAAAAATACATAGTAGTGGCCTCCACTTTTAAATCAAACCAATATGCAACCATTTCCTTCCCTTCTCCTAATTTTAGTCCATTCCAACATACTACACTGGCTCGAGTAATGAAGATTGAGGAAATTATGAAGGATTCTCTGCGAATGCTGACTGAATTACAAGTCATGCAAATAAGGATGGCAAAGGAACCAGAGAAACAAGGCAAGATTCTTAGAAATTTGTAAAAATTTCTAATGAATATTCTTGCAGACCCTATTGCAATTGAAGATGATTTCTCTAACATACGTATTCGTAATCCGTTAGAAGATGACGAAGAAGAAGAAGAAGAGGAAGAAGCGCAAATGGACGAGGACGTAATGTTGTTTGTGTTGGAGAAAGTAGGTTTTGACAAAAATGGTAATTTGGTCGAACAACATGGAAAATTTTGTCTTCATTACCCTATTTAATCGATTCACAAGTCACCAACTGTCAAGGGCTCTCGTTAAATTATTATTATATTAATGTTTTATATTTTGTGTACTTGTAAATATTTGTCTTTATGTTTCATGTATTTGTGTAATGTAACATCATTTTTAATAAAATTAGATTTATGTTTTCGCTTATTATACTCTGTTATTAGCATTTAGTTCCATAGTTTTAGTTTAAGGGGGAGTTATGTAGTTAGGCCTAGTTTTTGTTGATGACAAAGTGGGAGAATTATAAAATAGGATAGTTAGGCTTTTAGTTAGGCTTAGATTAAGGGGGAGTTAGTATATCAAGGGGGAGTTATTAGAATAAGGGGGTCGGAGTATAATCAAAGTTTAGTGGAGTATATTTTATATACATAGGTTGTCATCATAAAAAAGAGGGAGATTGTTAGTTCCTGAGATGATGGTTTTGAGGACAACAACCTTAGGACTTGTTACAAAATATAAATACTAATATATATTTATCAAGATGTATGTATATACAGGATATATACATAGGAAGGTTCTGAGAATGAAGACTGTACAATATAGAGATCAAGATCGACGAAATCAAGATTATAGAAATCAAGACTGAAGACTCATGAGTATCAAGATTATCAAGAGTTCAAGATATCAAGATAAGTAATAAAGTCTAGATTTATATTAAAACTTCATAATATCACAAAAATCTTTATTTGGATTTTAATTGTGGAATGGAATCCACATTCTCGCTTTAATAATGGTATGAAACCCATGACCTCTATAGTAGGCTGGAACTCACGACCTTCTATAGTCGAATGGAATCCACGAAATTTTCAAAATAATTTTTTTTACTATTTTTTCCAAAAACTATCCTTTTAAAAGTCATCTCTATCAATTTAAATATTTTAGCCTTAATTCAAAAACTATTCTTATCATCTTTTAATATTTTGATCTCAAAACCATCGCTTTTTTTTTAAACTATCTCTTAATTTTAATATTTTAGCTTAATATCTAAAAACTATATATTTTAAAGAACTTTATACTTAGTTTTTAATATTACTTTTATGTTATAGATTATATATTTTAAGATTACTTTCTAAAACTTTTTTATAAGTTTAAACTATATTCAAAATGGTTTACAAAGTTTAGAAATTGTTTTGACAAGTTTTAGATTAGAAATCATTTTAAAGAAAAATCAATTTTCAAAAATATCATAGGCATGTCGACATCCATATACCCCCTGTCGACTTGGTAGCCGTAGATTTCAAATTTCAAATTTTCAAAAGAAGTGTCTATTCATGATAACCTTTCGCGACTGGGCATAACCGTTGTTCACCTCTATATACTAGTTGTTTTCAATGAATTTTAAGTTAGGTTTTCTTAATTTCTTCACTCCTTCTTCACCACTCAAATATTATCTTATATTTCAAATGCTTTAACAAAATTCAGCCGAAATCTTAAGTGAATCAAACTTGATCATCTCTAGTTTGATTCCATGCCACTCTCTCTCAAAGACCTCAGTTTTATTCAGAGTTATAGGATCATTTGTAATCAAAGATCGAAACATCGAAGTGTATCGAGTCTGTCTCTATCAAAGTGTGACTGGAAATGGTGTGATTTTGGCCCATAAATCAATTAGGTGTGATTGTAGCCCGTAAATCAATTAGGTGATCCTATCGCCTGGTTAAATCAAGAGAGTTTGTCCTAGACTCTGAGACAGGAGGGTGTATCTTGTGGCCTTGAAATCGAGGTTGTAATATCGATGTTATATTTGAAAAGAAATATGCACAAGAAATTATGAGGGACTGGATGTAGGGTAACTCCGAACCAGCATAAAATTTCGATGTGTTTTTTCCTTTACCGCTTTTATGTACTATTTGCATCTGTGTCTGATTCTGTGATTGTCTCTGTGGTTATGAATTGCATCTGTTTAGGTTTATAACGACCTGTAATTTAACCACTTTGAAAATGGATTATTTAATTAATTTTAAATATAGCTTTATAAGTTAAATGAACTTGTTTTAATTAGCTAAAGACGATAATAAATTTATTTTCAAGTTGTGTTTACATAAATAAATAGTTTGAATTGAAAAATGAAAAATACGACTGGAAATCGGATCGCAAAATCTTAACGGTTTGACAAATGGAAATTGTTTTAAGTTGTTGCAGCATTGTTTGTACATGCACACACATACACATACACACATATATTTATCACATTTAGTCAAATCGGAGCTAAATAAAATATCTAAGATATTTTTATAAAAAGTAATTGAAAAAGGTCACATCTAATCACCATTAAAACATGGAAGGCTATAAATAAGAGATATTTTGATAATATCTAAGGGTAATTTAGTAATTTGCCACATTTTTCTAAGGCTATAAATAAAACCCTAAGGCTTCACAAATTCACACTTCTCATTCCATATTCTTCTTGACCTATACTTTAATGGCTTCCATCACCTCCATCCTCTCATCCATAGGCCAAGCCATCTAGAAGCAATAATACAAGTGATCGTGGGATAAATGTTCGAGTTAGCAAAAGCTATAACCAATTTTTAATTAGTAGTTTAAACCCGAGGTGAGTAAACTCTTAAACGATCGTATTATATGCTATTGGATGTTATATATGTTTGATTATGATTATTAATGAAGGTTGTTTAATATGAATGTTGAATATATGTGCAAATCATGGAAATAAACGTCGATAAGCACAAAGGAAAATTACTTTCCTTTATTTAATGAATTAGTGTATATGGAATGTTAAACCTCTTTAAATTTGTTTAAAAATATAAAATAAATTCTGAAATTATTTGAAAATGTTATAAAAGTGATTTGAGTTATAAAATGAGTTTCCAAATAATAATAAAAAATCATTTTGATCAATATAGCTTAAAAAGCACTTTTCGCAGCACTTTTCCGTAGCACTTTTCTATAACTTTTGAAATGTACTTTTAAACGCAACCGTTCTTTTCAAATATTTTGTAAATGTGTTCAAATGATTAATAAAGTATTTTAAATATGATTTGAAGGATTCATGGAATGGTTAGATATTAAATGATTTAGCGTCGATCAAATTACTTGACCCCTTATGGGAGTCGGAGAGATAGTGTCTAAGCTTGAGTTTAGAAAACAAGTTTCCTGCTCTTCCTGGCTATTCGGACTAGCCCGACGGATGTAATAGTAAAATTGATTTACTCGAATAAAAAATTTCAAAGTTAAAAGGATATAATTCTCCAAACATGAATAACTTGAATTTTACGGAGATAATCTTCTTGTACTCGGTGTTAAAGCCTGAAGAGGAAACTCATACTATTCTTGGAATTTAAAGAATGATTTTGCCATTATTTCGCCCATAGTATTTGTTGAATACGAGAATTGATATTGAGTAGAATTAGATTATTTCTATAGATTCTGCTCGCTTAACATTTACTAGTTTTGGATTAACATTCTAGATAACATGCTTTTAATCGAATTAAAATTATGAGTTTTGAATTAGGAAATATTATTAAGATTTAAATGAAATGAATTGGAAATATTTTTCTAAGTAAAATATGAAAGGGTTTGGAATTATTCCATGATTTAAAAAGGTTTAAATTAACCAAAAGGATTTGATAATTGAGGCTTGATGATTCCATATACTCTGAAAAAGATAAAGAAATATTTGAAAGAATATATCTCTAAGGTATATCTATGAATGAATAAAAATATGAATTAAATTAAATGATGACTGATAATCACATATGAACCTAACATCTTTTTAATCGATGATTGGTTCGAAGGAACCGGGGTCGAATTTGGGTAATTCCTATCCGAAGACCACTTCGAACAATTTTTACATATTCGAAGTGAAGACATGGATATGATATTAACAATTTTCGTAATAAAGGACTACTTGTTGATCATTGGGGATAAACTGCCAATATACATATAGTAGCAGTAGTCTCTTCGTTATGAAATATCCAATGCAAGGACAAATCCCTACTAATCCTAGGAGTAACTTCCACTAGGATATGGTAGGAGGTGCCTTCGATATGTATAGTTCCTAGACAACTTGCATAGATGGATGTCTGACATTGCAATTGTAATTACATTGGTTGATTTCTATAAATGTATCATTTGATTAGTGGTGGAGAAGACAACTTTTCTTAGCTTAACACCCTTTTTTGAAACATACGAGCTTAGGAGTTATACATTTGTAGAAATAAATTGTGTGATTTTGGGTTGGCAATGTGGCATTCAAAGTGGAATGTGCTATGAGTAAGGTAATCGTTACCTCGAGCCTCACCTTCGAGAAATGTTAAAAACTGGGTAGATGCGGCAGACCTAAGTGGGTCGCTCCTATTATGGTATAGTCATTAGCTTTCTAGATATATTTATTCCCGCTATGATGTTGGGTTATTAATTAATATGGTGTATGCAAAGAGAGCTCTTGGATAGGTCGGGAATGACAGGGCTGATGACATATTCAGTACTATCTATGGTAAAGGTAGGTCGGTTCTGTGTTGGTAGAGGTTTGAGCCTTAGGTGCATTTTTCTAGAGATGTACTATCGGAAGGTAGTCCCTTACCTTGTTGTTATATGGAAATCCATTCTCCAATAAGTGCCTTCGGATTTGATTGTAGAGCTTAATATGCTAGAATTTAATAATGTAACAATTTCGGCTAAGATTATGTATACTTACTTGAGAAGTGTTTTCAAAAGAATGCCATTAAGAATAATATCCACATATTCTGCATAGCAAATGTTTTGGTTATCATAAGGAAAAATCCCGTTCGATGTTTATGTGTGGTGTGGTCTTACGAGATACCTTTTGTTTTCGGACATTGTATTTTAGGTTTCTCACACTAGTCCTATGACTGACCTGGAGTCTATTTTCTTTTCCCCTTAAACTCTAGGTGCCCTATTTTACTGTGCAGCCAACTAATTAGGTAAGCTTAGAGCATTTCGGAATGGAGCACGGAGCATGGAGCATTTTGGGTCTTTTGTTGAAGTCATCTGTCACTTTCTACTGTGTCTGTATTATGTATTAGTATTTACTAGTACTGTAAGGATAGGTCGTTATAACTGTCCTAATTGGGTTAGTACCTTTCATAACTTTGATGGAACAACTTGGAGTAATTGCATGTTTTTATTCATATGTATAATTATGTGTTGAATATGATGTGAGATTCTATTATTGTCTATCTTCTGTCTTTATTTCTTTATTACATGATAATCTACCACTCCAAAACTTAGATTTAATGCACATGAATACTGAGGATGTATTATTGTCAATTTCTGAGGGTCGAGGAGGTGGGTCATCACATTTGGTATTAGGGCTTACGGTTAAGTGAATACCTAAGCCTAGATGGGGTCAACTCATTAGAGATAGGGTTAGTATTATCCTAGAATGGGTTTAGTCTGAGAGAGTGTATATTTGAAATTTTTATTCGAATAAGTTTATTGAAGTCTATACCAATTCCCTAAAATAATTTCATTTATGTTTTTAAAAGATGTTCCCTTATTATATGAAGACAGTAGGCGATGAGTAATAGAAGAGGACAAAGGGGAGGTAGCAAAACTACGACCACTAATGGTCGGTCAAATGCTACAGTAATGGAGGAAGCCGTAATTTCCGTGACACATCAAGTTAACTTTACCACTCTTTGCAAAGGTTATACCAGCTTGGGAGGAAAGCCATTCCAAGGCAAAGAATCTATTACTGAAGTTCAAGCATGGCTAAGATCCTGTGAAAAAATCTTTAAGGGACTAGACATTGATGATAATCGAAAGAGGTTCTCGGCCTCTTGGCAATTGAAGGATGGGGCTCTAGCTTGGAGGGAGTTCATTACTCTTAATGAATCTGAAAATAATTTCACTTGGAGAATATTTAAAGAAGTTTTTGAAGAACAATACATGCCCACTACTGGAAAATCCCGCCTCTATAGAAATTTCATGGATCTAAAACAAGATGCGATGTTAGTGGAAGAGTATTTGCACAAATTCAATGAATTGTCTCACTTTGGGCCTGGATTGATAGACACGCCTCTGAAGAAAAACGAATGTTCATTTTTGGGATGAAGGAGAAGTATCAAGATAGGATGACCGCCCATGTTAAAGGAACCTTTGTGGATTAAACAGATATGAGTTTCCGTTATGAAGCTTTGAATAAGAGGAATCCAGTCGCATCCCAAAACAACAACAACAACAACAAGAGGAAGTTCAATAACAATGAAAAGAAGCCATGGCAAGGCAAGCCTAGAGAGGATCTCAGGAAAACTGTTTTAAAGATGTTGAATGTTCAAATTGTGGAAAGAAAGGACATTATTCAAAGTATTGCAGGAGTCCCTAGGTTCAAAGGCAACAACAAGGAACCGTCTCTCCTATGGTGCAGAAAAGCCCCTGCCATAACTACCATCAACTCGGCCATTGGAAGAACAAGTACCCGTTAATAAAGAAAGGAGAGCAGGTTAGCATCTATGCTATCAAAGACGAGCCTTCAACCTTTACTGATGTTAAAGGGAAAGGAGTTATTGAAGGTAATATTTATGTCAATAATGATTTAGTTAAAGTATTATTTGATACTGGGGTTTCCCATAGTTTTATTGTTAAAGGACCGGTTGATAGATTAAAACTGATCATAAAAATAGTAGATACCCCTATTTGCATGTCGAATCCCATAGGCGGCACAATTAATCTTTGTATGATTTGTGGAAATGTCCGAGTTACTCACCTCTTCCAAAAAAATTCATGCGACCTATTTGTTCTTGACTTTATTGGGTTTGAAGTTTTGCTCGGTTTGGATTGGTTATCAAGGAATAAAGCTGTCCTTGACTATGTTAAAAGGACAGTAACTTTGTGTACCAGCTTCAGAAAGTTTATAGAAATATCTTGTGAAGACCCTAGTCCGATAAGAGATAGTTTCATGTATGCACTAGACTCATCTCAAAAAGAATGGGAGACAATACCAATTGTCAAGGAATTTCAAGATGTTTTTTAGGAAGTTAAAAGTTTGCCTCGGCATTGGGAAATTGAGTTTCGATTTGACTTAATTCCTAGCGCAACACCCGTTATTCACCCTATTCGAAGGATGGCCCTGAAGGAAAATATTGATTTGGCAAACCAACCAGATGAGTTGTTAAAAAAGGACTAGTTAGATCTAGTCGCTCAAGTTGGGGTGCAACGGTAGTTTTTGTAGCTAAATCTGACGGCTCCCTAAGGCTTGTGCAGACTATCGAGACCTAAATAAGAAAACAATTAAAAACAAGTATCTTCTACCCCAAATAGATGACTTATTTAATCAACTTCATGGTGCGCTAGTATTCTTACAAATGGATTTAGCTACAGGATTCCATCAACTTTGAATAACCGAGGATGGCATTTCATTAACTGCATTTAGGGGTCCATATTTCTTTTATGAATGTTTAGTTATGCCTTTTGGGTTGACTAATGCACCTGCCTAATTTGTAGATCTTATGAATAGAGTATTCAAAGATGTGATAAACAAATTCATGTTGGTTTTTATTAATGATATTCTTATCTATTCTAAAACCGAGAAAGAACACGAAAGGCATTTGGAGATTGTGTTGGAAATATTACGGAGAAATGTACTTAAAGCTAAATTCTCGAGATATAACTTTTGGGAGAAAGAAGTAAGATTTCTTGGGAATATTATGTTAGGAGAAGGGATGTCAGTAGATCCAAAAATGATTTTAGCTATACAAGATTGGAAGCAACCACAAACCCCAAAGAACATCCATAGCTTCTTAGGATTGGCAGAATATTACCAGAGATTCATTTAAGACATCTTCAAAATTTCATTCCATCTAACAAAATTGACTATGAAGGATTTAAATTTGAATGGACACCAAAAATGTGAAGAAGCATTCAAGGAACTCGAGAGAAGGTTAACTACCGCTCCAGTCCTAGATATTGCTAATGAAGACGGCGGTTTAACTGTATATACTGATGCTTGTGGGGAAGGAGTAGGTGCTGTTCTGATATAGAATGGAAATGTCATCGCTTATGCAAGTAGACAACTCAAGACTCATGAGAGGAATTATGCAACACACGACTTAGAATTATTGGCCATTGTGTTTGCATTAAAAATATGGAGGCATTATCTACTGGGTGAAAAGTTCGAGCTCTTTACGTATCACAAATCTTTGAAGTATTTTTTCGCTCAGAAGGACTTAAATATGAGACAACAACGTTGGTTAGAATTTCTCGTATCATATAATATTGATATTTTATACATACCTAGGAAAGCAAATGTAGTGGCAGATGTGCTATGTAGAAGGCATGCCATTATAGCTTATTTAGTGGTACATCCAACCTAGATTAATCGTATAAAAGAGAATCAACTCAAGGATCCAATCATTTCAAGAATAGCTAGGGAAGTAGAGGAGAATATAATACCAGGAAGATGGATAGGATTTAAAGTAGAAGAGCAGGGAATCTTAAGAATGAATGGAAGGTGTGTTCCTAATGTCGATGGGATAAGGAAAGAAGTTTTAACACAATGTCATAATTCTTGACTTTTTGTACATCTCAGAGTTACTAAAATGTATCTAGATATGAAGAGAACTTTTTAGTGGGATGGCATGAAGAGGTATATCTCTATCCATATTAGCATATGTGCAAATTGCCAACAGATCAAAAGTGATCAGCAAATGACCACTGGATTACTCCAACGTCTTGAAATTCCGACTTGGAAATGGGACCAAATATCAATGGATTTCATCAATGGCTTACCCTGTTCAAGAAAGGAAAATGAAGGCATCTGGGTTATCATAGATCGATTAACTAAGATGGAAAATTTCATCCTAGTAAAAACAACGAGAACTGCTGCAAGTATGGCAGAAATATACATGAGGGAAGTAGTTCCATTGCATGGTGTCCTCGGTAGTACAGTTAATGATCGAGACCCTATCTTTATCAATAATTTTTGGGAGGCATTGCAAAAAACTTTAGGAACTTAGCTAAACATAAGCACCGCATATCACCCCAGACCGATGGAGAAACTGAGAGAGTAAATCAAGTGTTGGAGAATCTTCTAAGAGCTTGCATCTTCGATTCCAGAGGTTCATGGGAAAGCTAACTTCATTTGATTGAATTCACTTACAATAACAGTTATCAGGCTAGTATTGGCATGGCCACGTATGAAGCTTTACATGGTCATCCATGTAGATCCACAGCATGTTGGATCGAGACTGAAGATCGTTTAGTGCTCGGTCCTGACATGTTTAGAGAAGCTTCGAAAAAGGTTGACATAATTAGAAAAAAAAGGAAAGAAGCCTAGAGTAGGCAGAAGAGCTATGTTGATCAAAAGCGAAGAAGTTCAGAGTTCTTAGTTGGAGATCATGTATTCCTAAAAGTTTCTCCAATGGGAGGAGTAGTAAAATTTGGTTGGATAGGGAAGTTAACACCTCGATTTATTGGACCTTTTCCTATTCTTGAAAGGATTGGATCATTAGCTTATCATGTGGAACTATCCGAAAGGTTTTCTGGTGTGCCCAATGTCTTTCACGTATCTCACCTGTGAAAATATGTACATGATCCAGAGCAAATTATAGAAACAGCTGCTCAAGAAGATTTAGAAGTTGAACCTATTTTAGCAATTATTAGGCGAACAATGCGAATCATAGATCATGAGGAGAAGTGATTAAGGAGGAAGGTTGTAAGATTGGTTAAAGTCCAATGGAGTGGTGACGCAACAGACTGCACATGGGAGACAGAGAAAGAATGCATAAAGCCTACCCTGAGTTTAGGACGGATACATAGTTGTATGTGTATGGTATACTCATCAGCTTGTGGTGATTTCACTTGCTATATCTTATGCATGTGTACCTCTTCGTTATATATATTTGTCTTCGAGTTATCTTTCTCTTTAACTTAATTTCGTGGACGAAATTCTTTTAAGGATGGAAGTATGTAATGATCCCTAATTATACCACTTTGAAAATGGATTATTTAATTAATTTTCAATATAGCTCTATAAGTTAATAAACTTGCTTTAATTAGTTAAAGATGATAAGAAATTTATTTTTAAGTTTTGTTTACATAAATAAATAGTTTGAATTAAAAACTGAAAAATATGACTAGAAATTGGATCTCAAAATCTTAACGATTTGACAATTGGAAATAGTTTTAAGTTATTCCATCATTGTTTGTACATGCACGCACATACACATACACACAAATATGTGTATCACAATTAGTCAAATCAAAGCTAAATAAAATATCTAAGATATTTTTATAAAAAGTAAGTGAAAAAGATAACATTAATCACCATTAAAACATGGAAAGCAAACATCAAATCAGCCATTAATGCATGTCATTCCATGCTTAATATATTTTTACAACATGTCTTATCACAATCATCTCATTAAAGAATGCACTTGAGAATGGGGACAAGGAGTTGATGTTGAGGTGATGTGATGTAAGATATTTTGATAATATCTAAGGGTAATTTAGTAATTTGCCACATTTTCCTAAGGCTATAAGTAAGACCCTAAGGCTTCACAAATTCACACATCTCATTTCATCTTCTTCTTCTTCACCTCTAATTTAATGGCTTCCATCACCTCAATCCTCCCATCCATAGGTTGAGCCATCTAGAAGCAATAATCCAAGTGATCGTGAGTTAAAAGTTCGAGTTAGCAAAGCTATAGCCAATTTTTTGTTAGTAGTTTAAACCCGAGGTGAGTAAACTCCTAAACTATAGTATTATATGCTATTGGATGTTATATATGTTTGATTATTATTATTAATGAAGATTGTTTAATATGAATGTTGAATATGTATGCAAGTCACGAAAATAGCACAAAGGAAATCACTTTCCTTTATTTAATGAATTAGTGTATATGAAATGTTAAACCTTTTTAAAATTGTTTCAAAATATAAAACAAAATATAAAATTATTTTAAAATGTTTTAAAAGTGATTTGAGTTATAAAAATGAGTTTCCAAATGATTAAAAAAAGTAATTTTGATCAATATAGCATAAAAAGAACTTTCCACAACACTTTTCTACAGCATTTTCTATAACTTTTGAAATGTAGTTTTAAACGCAACCATTCTTTTCCAAATATTTTGTAAATTTATTTGTTAGCACAAGACTTGGTCACTAACACCCAAAGAAAGATTTGTGTAGAGTGATTAATGAAGACAAAAAAAGTAAAATAGAGGAATATATGCAGAATTAATTGCAAAAACTAGAACATCAGATTTATAGTGGTTTGGCGTAACTGCCTATGTCCACTTTGAGTTTAATCTTTATTGCTTTTCTAAACAATTGAATACAGATACAATTCGTACACTAACTACTCGAATGCAAATGCTAACTGAAAAAGAATGAGTCTTGAAATAGGCAGAGTCTCCTTAGTGTTCTCGAAAAAAGGTCAATTTCACTGTGCCCCTGTCCTTTTATTTATAACTGAAGGTAGGCTGGACTTCCCTTACGGGCCTTGGAACAAAATACCTCGGCCTACAGTAGTTGGCTTTCGCTCATCGGGCCAGGCATGCCGAAGGAGGAATGGCGGTCGAGAATTTTCTGGTCGACCGTTGAGTGGCTCGAAGCAAAATCATGCCAAACACTCTTGCTTTGTTGTGGGCTTGACAACTTGCTAACACCTCTAGTATGCACTAAGCCAGGGATGCCGAACGGCAGATGCCGAGTGACCTTGCTATGTGACTTTGAAAAACGACGTTGTCAAAGAATGCCCAACGATGGCAATGCCGAGCGATAGTATCTGAACTCGAGATGCCGAGCAATGGTGGTCGAACCAAAGTATCTGGCGATGGAGTTAGAACCTTAGATGCTGAGCGATGAAGTAAGGCCGAACGGTATCTAGGTCGGACGAGATATCCTTGTCGAACAATATTCGAATGTCGAGCGAGGTATTTTTGCCGAATGGCACTCGTATGCAGATCGAGGCATCTATGCCGAGCGATATTTTTCCCTAAGATGTGATTGCTTGATGAACCTATCGTTGCTGGGTCAACCAACCAGATAACACTTGCCCCCAAAGTGTGTCGTGTGAGGCAACACGAAAATCTTTGAGCCAATATCCAATTCTTGCTTCTAGACGTTGAATTTGCTCAACGACGCTCAGAGCACTGCAGTCCTGAGTCTATTCCTTCCCTTCCTTTCTTTTGTACATAAACGAGGAGCCGCTCAACATATGGATGCCGAACCACTTGTTCGACAAGTCTTGTGCTGCTCGGTATAACTGCTTACCGAACCATCGAGATATCTTGACCGGGCCACGGGTTGATGCCTGTTCACCTCCCCTTCTTCATATATAAAAGCCAATACTTCTCTTTTTCTTATCTTTACTTCTACTTCCACTCTATAAGACTTTCTAACTTGCCTTCCTCGAAACTCCTACTAATACCTCAATCTTCATCTTTCTTCCTGAGTCCAGTACGTTTGCCTCACAACCTCTCCCAATTACGAGCCTGAACGGATTTCAAATCCAAATCAAGCATTTCCCTAAGCTTCAACCCATTCTCTTAGGTACGAAATTTTCACTTAATCAACTCTCCCAATTAGGGGTTTTGTACGAGAATTGAATTCACGAATTTCTTTCAAACCACGGATGTTAGAAGTTATCTAGATGAGGAAGGTAAATCTGAGGTTTAAACATGCCTATGGTTTAAATGGAGAGGAGGAAGGAAGAGGATACCGGTGGCATCCAGGACTTAGGTTTCTGTTGGGTTGCCGAGTGAGGAGAGAGGAAGTGTTGTTGGCTCGGTAGAAGTTAGCGAGATTAAGAAATGTTGGCTGAGCGTTAACATTGAACTACTAGGTTATGCGGGAATCTACTAGTTGGTAGGTTGGGCGTGGTGTTCGAATGAGAGTGGCGTTCGGTGAGCAACTAGTAGGGTGTTTAGATTACTCGAAGAAGTGAGTTGGACGAGAACGTTTGGTTCGGTTGGTACAGGCGATTACTGGACCCAGGGACAGTGGCTCGGTATTGTCCGTTATGAAGGAGAGAGTATGCTTTAATCACATGAGTGTAGTGCAATGGCCCCGTTAGGACCGTGAGTTAGGTTCGGTGTACCGAGCAAGTGTGGCTCGGTATAACCCACGCATGTCGAATGGTGAAGAGAGAATGTCGGAGAGAAGAGTGAGTGATTCAACAATGTTGGTCAAGTAAGCCATTCGGCTCTGAGCCTTAAGGGCCTGCATTGATATTCATGACTATCCCCACTTAAGCACAATGCATATTCAAACTTCATACTCCCATTCCTTATCACAGAACAATGAACAATGACAGCAATTTAAGCATACCAAACTGATTTTGACGGATAACTCCTCAATTCCATTAACTATAAATCGGAATCCAACTTGATGGAAACAAATAATAGCCTTTAACATATAGCGCCAATGTTCGAGTTCAAAACTGAAACCATCATAGGATAGGCTCTCGTAGACGGTCAGCGATGACGGTCTCCGAAGATGACAGTTTAAAGCTTAACTTTACTTCATCTTCTTCACAACTTTTAATTCTTTTACATTTATATTTGAATGATTGTACTAATTCACACACCACACAGGGAGGGAGCAGTCTTGTCATTATGTCTAATATTGATTGTCTTCAAGTATAGTTCAAACAAATGTTCATCCAAATTCGATGCTGATTGAAGATGTCTCGAAAGTTGAGTTTTGCTAAAGTCTCAGATAAACCTGAGTCAAGTTTTCAACAAGAAGTAGTGGGAACTTCAAATCCATCGACAGTTCCTATACAGAATATCCCAAGTCCAACGATTGCATCTGTTGACTTGGCTCCGGATGCCCTAGAAGCTACTATCATACTAGATAATAAGGTTGATTCTCAAGCTTCATAAATCAATGAAAATGCCCTTCGTCAACTATGCTCAATTCATGGGATTCCTTTTGACGATGTATTGGTCCCATCGTGACAAGATCGTCCTCACCTGCCCCCAGCCGGATATACTGCCTGCGACAAATTCATGTGCTGGGTTGGTAGTGTGCCACCATTCAACTCCTTCTTCCACGACGTGTTGTAATATATTGAGATCGCCCCGGCACAGTTAATTCCCAACAGTCACATGTTTATATATGGTACGTGCATTCTCTTCATGAGAATTCAATTCAGGCTCCCTACTCCCGGCGACATTCGTTATATTTATCATTTCAAGAGGCAGTCCGATAGCCCATCTTTCATATTCCTTGAGCCGCATAACAAGAGCCAAATCCTGACTGGAGCATTGAACAACTTCGCCTAGTTTAAGTAGGAATAGTTTTACGTGCACTGTCCTTCGGCTTTGCAAGGAGATGGCTTGAAGGGAGTAAGTTTATTTTCTAGATCAATACTTGTATTAGGTGGAAAGTGCATCCTTTCTAAACCCTTTCTCAACTTTTGTAGGAATCAGCCCACATCCCGAAGGCTGCGGTGCTCTTAGGATGTTAAAGCTATTCGAGCTGTTCCCGCGGAAGAACGGGATATCGGATCCATCATTACCAATAAATCGCTCTCCATATTTGAGCTGTTGGCGGAAGGTCGCCGAGTAAGTCTTCCTCACGATGTCACTATAACTGGGTCTGCCTTGGACAAAGGCAAAAGGCAAGCTGGGCCTTCAACATGTGGTGCCGCCAACACACCCGAGGAAGGCGAGATTAGAGAAACTGAGGTGTTAGAAGCACCGGGTGAAAACATAAGTCCTGTTCTAGAAGCAGTGGTTGAGGCACACGGCATCAATGCAACGCCTCCTCCTTCGAAGGGAAAAAAGAAACTGGCTTACAAATTGAGAAAAAAGACAGTAAGCGGAACCTCAAAGGCCACGATTACTCCAATGGAGAGAGAGCCGTCTCCACAACACTAAGAGGATTCACTGAAAGGCTTATTGGACCTCTTTATTCCTGACGACTTGCTCAATTATGGCTTCAATAATCCAGAAGCCCTAAAAATCCATTCGCTCGCGAGAGGCGATGAAGGCGTTCAAGCCCATAATCAAGGAGGAAAAACTCCGATGAGTGAAGCCAAAGAAACTGGTCCATCGAGGGAAAACACTAGGACACACACAATAACACTTACACTTCACCTTGCACTTGAACTTCAGTTATCATATGATTCTGGCTAGCTCATGTTTACTTAATTTCTATGCAAGCGATATGGGACTTTCCCATGGATTTGACTACCTTTGCGGTCATCTATTTTCCATCATTCTGGCTGGGATTCGGGTTCTGGCAAACGCCCGGATAGATGACAACAGTGATAGGGACTATCATTCCCGAGACTCATCATCTCGAAGGAAAACTTACATCAATCTTCATACTATCACGATCCTCCTTCTCATCCGGAGCAAGGTAGGGAAACTCTAGTCATAAGGGGTCTCAGTCCGATACTCCCCGCGACTAACACTCGAGTTCAATTAGCACCAAGCAATCCCGGGAACTTCACAAAAAGCCCGTAGTCTCTAGACAAACTTCTTCTGCTCCCGCACAGGATCCGTCGATAGCGGAAAGGCTAACCGAGCTTAAGGTCACGTTTCCAAAAATATGCTTCGATGGTATGAAGTTTCTCTCAGCGATTCATCGCACTCCGAGACACGTTAAGCAAAGTTCCATTGCATGCAAAAATTATGTCTATGTTCAACATGACACATTTCTTCATTTGGGAGAAAAAGTTTCAAAAGTCTCTATCAAACGCCAACATGAAATTGATCGTTTGAAGCTAGAAGCCATCCATGACAAAGACACCATTAAAGCCCAGGATGAACAGCTTTTATTATACAAGTCTCAGCTTGAAATTGCTCAGAAAAACAAAAAAGACACAGCTTAGGCAGTTAGTCGTCTAGAGGCCACACATAAGAAAGAGATTGACGAAGCGGTTCAACGCTACGGTTCCTTAGCATTTGAGAAAGACTCCGTTCATAAGGACGTGGATGCGTTCGCTCCGAGAGTCAAAGAATTAGAAGAGCTACTTCTCAAGGAGAAGGAAGAAAAAACTACTACTCAGGAGGAGTCGCAACGATACTGCGACGAGATTGTTGCCACATGACTCCTGATGACAAAGCTCGATGACAAACTCTCCAAAGTTGAGACGCTGAAGGATGAAGCCGATGAGGAGGGCAAAAGAATAGCATCCATGGAGATTGATTCTCGCCATGAGGTAGCTACGGAGGATGGAAGGGAGGAAATCAAGTGCATGTTTGATCCGCTTATAGCCAAGTATAATGCTCGAGTTTTCATGCATTGTGACTTAACATTTCTCGACGAGGGTTACCTCAGATCTTTGGCCGAAGCATGGAAGACTTTGAGAAAGAACAAAAAGATTAATTCGAGAACTGAAGAGGTAGACGAAGAAGCTTTAGTGAAGGAATTTCTCCGAGGGAATGAGCCTTCGGACTTGTGTGCAGCGAAATATAGCAGAGACTCTTCCTCGTCGAAAGGAAAAAATGACATCGTCTACCCATCCAGAACCGAGTCTCTAGTTCCTCCCCTTACTCAACCGACTAGTCGTCCATCACTTGACCCCTTTGGCAACACATTGGCTATGACTTGGAAGATCCTGGCCTTGATGTTCACGTTCTATCTCTCATTCCAGAGGGTGAAACTCCCTAGACGGTTGAGATTCAGCCAGAAACCGGTACATAACTTTTCTTCTTAAAGTGCAATGGGCCGTCACTTTCGACGAGCAGTCGATGTATTCTAACGTTTGTCTCGTATGACTTCGTGCAGACCATTCTGATCCTAAGCCAACTCCTAGGAGCGATGTCGCCATGGAGAAGGAGGAGAAGGTGGATGAGACAATTCGAACGGGAGAGATTCCCGGTCCCGACGCTTAAGAGATTAAGGCGCTTAATGTGGACAAGTCTGAAAATACGTCACCCGTCAAAGAAAATTACGAAGTTAAGATGGCGCCTTTGAACATACTTCAAAGTTGAGCATGAAGGAGCAACTTACAGAAGAGAAGAAAAAGAATGTTTAAATCAAGGTCGAGCCCCAAGTAGTGGAACTAGATGACCCATTGAATAGACCTTTGAAAGTCATCCTCCCTGGTGGGTCCAGGCCATTGGAGGTTCCTCTTCCTTCCTCGAACGTTACTTCCCTAGCAAGAAAAACTTCCACATGAAAACGCATGGGGGAGGAGTCAGCTGAGAAACCGAGGAAGAAGATGAAGCCAAAGAAGTAGTTATCACGCTCGTTCAGCGAGAGTTAGCCTGGTTTATGTAATTATTTCTATTTATTTTCGTAGCCAATGTAAATAGACTTTTGATTCCGAGTTTAGGTGCAATTGTAGCGGAACTTTATTTTGGGATTTGTGAATAAAACTTAGTTTCTTTATTATTCGATGACTTTTGCTTTTCATCTTATTGTCTAATTTGTTGCCATAACTCAGAATTCGGCGAGTTACACAAGCTCCATTTCACCTCCATGTGACTTGGATATTTTGTGTGAATCGTTGATATTTGATTCCGCAATTTGGGTATTTAGAACACTATTAGTCCAGTTTCTAGGGACTTAGAGATTTTAAGTCATTCATACTCTAGCACGCACTCTAGAGAATCAAAGTACTCCAGTCTTCACTCTGCGGACTTAGAGATTTTAAGTCATTTATACTCCAATCCACACTCCAAGAACTTGGAGATTTTAAGTTATTTATACTCCAGTCCGCAATCTGGGAACTTGGAGTACTCCAGTCCACACTCTGGGGAATTGGAGATTCTGAGTCGTTTATACTCTAGGTCGCACTGGAGGGACTCAGTACTCCAGTCTTCACTCCAGGGACTTGGAGATTTTAAGTCGTTTATACTCTAGTCCGCACTTTGCGGACTCTGAGTACTCCAGTCCGCACTCTGGGGACTTAGAGATTTTAATAATTTATAGTCCATTCCATACTTTGGGGACCCCGAGTACTCTAGTCCGCACTTTGGGGGCATGGAGATTTTAAGTCATTTATAATCCAATCCACAATCCGGGGACTTGGATTGCTCCAAGTAGTTCGCACTCGGGGGACTTGGAGATTTTGAGTCGTTTATATTCTTGTCCGCACTCTAGGGACTCATAGTACTCCAATCTGCACTCCGGGGACTTGGAGATTTTAAGTCGTTTATACTCTAGTCTGCACTCTGAGGACTCAGAGCACTCCCGTTTGCACTTTGGGAACTCGGAGATTTTTAATTTAATAATTTTTTGTGTGTGTTCATACGCCAGACAGAATGATGTAACTTTAGTTTTCGTCATAGTATCACCACACATGGAAACATCAATAATTCATGGAAAATATGGCATCAAGCCTTTATTGATAAAAATAAACTAAATTGTCTTATTACAAGCCAAAAACTAATAATAAACGAAATAGAAATATACTAGAAATAATTGTAACTAAAATGCGAAAGAAATAGACTAAGTATAATAATGTCGTAGATGCTCGCTATTCCATGCTCGGGGGAGTGCCGCGCAGTTAATGGTCGTTAGCTTGAAATTACCCTCTCCAAGCCTCCGTTCAATGATGTATGGACCTTCCCATATAGGATTCATATACTATAGGATTGGGAAAAACCGTTTCAAAATGAGATTGCCCACATCAAAGATTCTCAGTCGGACTTTTTCATTATAATATCGAGCGACTCGGTGTCTACACGCAGCCGCCCTTAAATTAGCTTCTTCACATTTTTCATCGACAAAGTCCAGTGATTCCAGTAAAAGATCCAGATTCATCTTAGGGTCATAATGAGTTACCCAATGTGAAGGAACTTCAAGTTCCACGAGCATAACAGCTTCCGTGCCATATGCCAATGCAATTGGAGTGTGGCCAATCGTGGACTTGTGGGTGGTTCTGTAAGCCCAAAGTGCTGTTGGAAGTTAATCCACCCACTTGCCTCTAGCATTTTCCAAACTTTTTTTCAGTGCGGACTTGATTATTTTGTTCACGGCTTCTACTTGTCCATTGGCTTTTGGATGAGCAACTGCTGCAAACCTTTTTTCAATGCCATACTTTTGACAAAATTATTTGAACTCCCTACTTTCGAACCGAGTTCCGTTGTCTGTAATGATAGTCTACGGGAGGCTAAAATGGCATATAATGTTTCGTACAACGAAATTAATGACCTTCTTGGTAGTGATTGTGGCTAAGGGCTCTGCTTCTGCCCACTTGGTAAAGTAATCGACCGTAACTATTGCGTATTTTGCACCACCTTCGGATATGGGCAAAGAACCGATTATATCAATCCCCCACATTGCAAACGGCCAGGGACTAACCATTTGTGTGAGTTCCGCCGGTGGAGCTCTCAAGATTTTTGCATACTTTTGACATTTGTCACATATTCTTACGTAGTTTGCAGCATCCCGATTCATAGTTGGTCAATAGTATCCATAACGGAGGATCTTCTTTGCCAATGTCTGTCCCCCAGTATTGTCACCACTCTCTCCTTCATGGACTTCCTTCAAGACTCATTTTATATCATCGAGGGAAATGCACCGAAGTAAGGGGCCAAGAATCCCTTTCGATACATTATTCCATCCTACATTACATATCGCGAAGCTTTATGAATGACTTGTCGTCTTTCACTCTTTCTTTCGGGCAAGAACCCGTGTGGCATGTATTGCTTGAATGGGGTCATCCGTGATTCCTTCTCGATTTATGTATCTAACATGAAATCTACCTCCATCACATTTATACTCGAAGCATGTAGGTTTTCGATGAGAACAAATCCCATTTGTTGTGCATCGCCAGTACTTGCTAATTTGGCCAATGAATCGACTTCTCTGTTTCGTTCACGCGGGACATGCGAAATATCATAATATTCTAGATCTACTAACAGCTCTTGAACCCGAGAAAGGAATGGGGCAAGTCTCTGTCCCTTTGCTTGATAGTCCCCCTCACCCGGTACACCGCCAATTGTGAGTCACAAAAGATTACAACCGATTTTACTCCCAGGTCCATGATAAGTTTCAAGCCAGCAATCAATGCTTCATACTTTGCTTTGTTATTTGTATCTAGGAAATTGAGCTTCAAATCATAGAAAATTGATCGGTTCTCGAGAGCCACAAGAAATATACCAGCCCTAGAACAAAGATCATTGGATGCCCCATCGGTGTAAAGTTCCCATCGAATGGGGGAAATGACATCATGATTGTTTGCTTCGTCTGACATGGTGAATTTAGCGATGAAGTCTGCTAGCGCTTGCCCTTGTATGGCCCGTCATGGCAGGTCAATAATATCAAACTGATTCAACTCGATATTCCATTTTTACATCCTTCTAGAGGTTTCTAGTTGTTGAAGTACCTACCGCAAGGGTTGATCGGTATATACACCAATCGAGTGTGCCTGAGAGTACGAACGAAGCTTGCATGATGCAATCACCAAGAAGTAGGCCAGCTTCTCAATTTCAGGATAATTTCTTTCTGCCCCCGTTAAACGTTTACTGACGTAGTACACCATCTTTTGGACTCGGTCCTCCTTGCGAACTAAAGCCATACCGATGGCATGCTGAGACACGGCCAAGTATACATACAACACTTCATGGTCTACAGGCTTTGACCGCACTGGGGGACTTTTCAAATGTCCCACCAGAGCTCGGAATGTGTCCTCACATTTAGGCATCCATTCAAAATTCTCTTTCCTTTCTTTATTACATCAAAGAAGGGAATACACTTATCTTTGGCTCTAGATATGAATCGACGTAGCATGGCCACTTTTTCGTTTAGGCTTTGTACTTGCTTTATAGTTTTGGGCACTTGTATGTCCCGAATATCTTGAATCTCTTCCGGGTTAGCTTCAATTCCCTGCGCATTAACAACGAAACCAAAAAACTTTCCTGACGCAACGCCAATGGAACACTTTAAAGGATTTATTTTCATTCCATAATATTTGAGTATATTCAATATTTCTGTTATGTCTCGAATGTGGTTGTTTGACAGTCGTGACTTCACGAGCATGTCATCCACATAGAGTTCCATTATTCTACCTATCTGGTCTTTAAACATTCGATTCACTAGACGCTCATACGTTGCTCCTGCATTTTTCAATCCGAAAGGCATCACTACATAGCAATATATCCCAACGTCTGTGACAAAACTGCGGTGTTCTTGGTCTAGAATGTGCAATTGGATTTGATTATATCCCGAGTACGCATCCATAAATGACAATAACTCGTGTCCTGCCTTTGAGTCGACCAGCTGGTCAATCCTGGGTAAAGGAAACCTATGCTTAGGGCATGCTTTGCTCAGATCAGAGTAAACTACGTAGGTTCTTCGTTTCCCATTTTCTTTTCTCGCTAGCACGGGGTTAGACACCCATTCAGGGTAGAGGGCATAACGGACGAACCCATTGGCTTTGAGTTTGTCCACCTCCTCTTTGAGAGCAGTAGACCTCTCCGGTCCATGCCTTTCCTTTTCTGCTTTACTGGTACGTACCTTGGGTCTATGTTCAACATATGACTCGTAATAGTGGGAGTAATCCCGCACATATCCGAATGCATCCAAGAAAATACATCGAGATTCGTTCGAAGGAAATCAGTGAGATCATCGGTCATCGAGGGGTCGAGTTGTGATCCAATCTTAAGCACTCACGATGGGTCATCTAGGTTGACTGGAATGTCAATCGCCAGTTCAGCTGGTGCTGCTTTAGCTTCCCTAGGTTCCTCATCATCATCTCTCGGATCTATGTCTCTATAGATCCGATCGTATTGCCCGAGCCAGGGCTAAGGCACTACTTGTCAATTTTCAGTAATCTAGGTGAGAACGGAGCTGTCTGCAACCTTTCCTTTCTCTCTCCGCTGGGCCTCTCTCGGCTCAGTCACATAACATGCACAAAAATTCGCCTGCTCGACATGCACAACACAAACTTCTTTGTTATCGGAAATTTCAAAGTTAAACACCAAGGGGCTAAAGATGCCCGGAACTCTACTAGGGCCTTATTGACCCAGAAACTCGTTGTACAAAGAATCAACATCTAAAATGATGAAAGACAGGATTCGCACCCTCCTACGTTCTCCATGCCCATGTTCAACTGGTAATTCAACATATCCTACTACATCGGTTGTTGCACCATTAAAGCCATGGATACGGCCTTTAGATGGTTTTAAATCCTTCGTCTCCATCTTCATCTAGTCATATTCTTTCTTGAAGATGATGTTAACAAAACTTCCAAAATCAATCAAAACTCTTTTCACAAATGTTGGCCCGATTATCACAAAGATGACCATCGGGTCAACCGTAGGAGCCTCCACCTGATCAACATCTCTGCTCCTGAAAACTATATCGTCCGTCATTGTTCGCTACTACTTAGCTGGGGACCCGTCCTCCGTATTTGAACAACATTCAAAATCTGCATGCCTTAGGGAGTTAGCATACCGCTCCATTTCCTTCCAATTCTCATCCGCAGGGTGAGGTCCAACGACTATCATGTTTATGACTACTCTACCTATAGTTCGAGCAGGCATCCTCTGGATGGCGTGGAGCTTGCCCGCGTCCAGGTCAGATTTTCCTTGTCTACCTTCCTACGGGTTCTTGACAAACTCCTACAACTTTTTCTGTCTAATCAGCTTTTCTATGGCATCGTGGAGGTGTCTACATTCCTCTGTATTGTGCCTGTAAGTCTCATGGAAGCGACAATACTTCCCAGTCCACTTTTGTTCCTCTGTTGACTCCTTTGGGCGTGGCTTTCTTATTAGAAAGTATTACAGGTTGATAGGTAAATATTTTTCAGAGATGCATTCAGAGTAGTGTATTCATTGCAAGTTGGAATCCTTGGGTTTTTCATTTTCCTGCTTCTCTTTTCTTTCTGGCATTTCCTCCTCCAGCCCTTTAGATTGTGCAGGCTTGTTTTGGACATTGACATGAACCTTCCTCGAGTTATCACCAGATTGTTTTACAGCAATGTTTCTCTTCACAGTCTCCTAACCAGGATTTAGTTCCTTATCTCGCCTCATCCGCTTGGCTTCCTCCCTTCTTATGAATTGATGAGCCTTTGAATAAAAACGCTCTAGCGTAGTCGGAGGCTTTCCTGCCAACCAATCTCCAAACTCCAAACCTGGATCCACACCTCACATCACAACCATCAGAATTGCATAGTCATTTGGGTTGCTAACTTCAGTAGCCACAATGTGGAATTTCTTTAAGTACTCCTTCAACGACTCCCCTGGAGCCTGGATTACACTAGATAGGGACATCACGTCCTTGGGACGAGTGGCATGTATCCTGAACTATTCTACAAATTTCGCCGCCAATTCATCAAAGTTGGATATAGACCGCGGAGGAAGTCAAGTGAATAAAATGGTCTCAATTCCGGATAAAGTTATTGGGTAGCATCTACACTTAGTTGCATCATTTGTTCTAGCTGAATCCATCATCCATTCATATCTCATCACATGCTGTTGGAGATCGGTCTTCCCTTCGTAGGCTGGGATAGTTGGCATGTTAAACTTCCTAGGGTACTCGGCCAGTAGAATAGTATCTATGAATGGAGTAGACTCCTAGGTATCCCCCAATCATCATTAGTCAAGCCTTGATTTTCTCTCATCAGCTGTCTGACCATAGCCGATAGGTTTGGGGTTTGTATGGAAGATGGCAGGATGGGATCTGTTCTGCGAGATCGTTCAGGTTGATGTCTCCTCTATTGGCGATCTACCAAACGTGTATCTTGGAGACCAGCTTCATTAGGACCTTGGTGAGCCAGGCGTCCAGCTTCCACTCATGCTCCAGATCCTAAGTTCCCTACTCCAGCTTGGGTATGATTACCTTGATGTAAGTGAGGCGCCATGGCTCCAGGTAAGAAACCTGGACCATCCCTGGTTGATCGATCTACGGCACTTTCTTGTGTTGCTTCAGTTTTGCGACATCAACGCCTAGGAGGTTAATCAGACAAAGTCAAGCTGTCAGATGAGGAGTAAGGAGCAGGGCTACCTCTAGCATTATGATGCTGTTGTTGGGTAAGCTGAGTCATAAGGTTGGCATTAGCTTGAATCTGTTCGCTAAGTTGTCTCTTTCTTTCCAAGTGTTCCCTCATCAGGTCGTTGAACTCCGTTCTAGTGGCAACTATCATCCGGCTTTGGGCGACGATAGTCCCTACACCCGGATTAACTTGCTGGTTGCTTGGTCCTAATTGTTGGACGCTAGCAGTCTCATTGACATCTGCATTATGCGAGGCTAATTTGGTATGAGGTCTTCCCATTGTAGAGTCATTGGTAGGAACTCTGAGTAGAATGAATGGGTTCCTGTAAATGACTTTAATCTCCTTCGGGGAATTTCTTCAATCCAGTAGCTACAAATTAGATCCTAACCTGATAATGCGGTTCTAAGTGAAAGCACCAAAATGTTAGCACCAAAAATGGTCACTAACACCCAAAGAAAGATTTGTGTAGAGAGATTAATGAAGATAGAAAATTAAAATAGAGGAATATATGCAAAATTAATTGCAAAAACTAGAACATTATATTTATAGTGGTTCAGTGTAACTGCCTTCATCCACTTTGAGTTTAATCTTTATTGCTTTTCTAAACAATTGAATATAGATACAATCCGTACACCAACTACTCGAATGCAAATGCTAGCTGAAAAATAATGAGTCCTGAAAGCGGCAGAGTCCCCCCAAAATTCTCAAAAAATGGTCCCTTTCACTGTGCCCCTGCCCTTCTATTTATGGACGAAGATAGGGTGGACTCCTCTCACGGGCCCAAGAACAAAGTACCTCGGCCCATAGTAGATGACTTTCGCGCACTTTGCCAGGCATGTCGAACGAGTAATGCCGGTCGAGAATTGTCTGGTCGATCGTTGAGCGACTCGAAGCAGAATCATGCCAAATTCTCTTGCTTTGTTGTGGGGATGACAACTTGCTAACACCTCTAGTATGCACCGAGCCAGGGATGCCGAATGGCGGTTGCCGAGCGACCTTGCTGCTAAGTGACTTTGACAAATGACATTGTCAAAGAATGCCGAGCGATGGTGTTTGAACTAAAGAGGCTGACCGATGGTGCTCGAACCAAAGAATGTCGGGCGGTGGAGTTAGGACCTTAGATGCCGAGCGATGAAGTAAGGTCGAACAGTACCTAGGCCAAACGAGATATCCCTGCCAAACAACGATCGAATGTGGAGCGATGTATTTATGTTGAGCGACACTCGTATGCTGAGCGAGGCATTTATGCCGAGTGATGATTTTCCCTAAGGTGTGCTTGCTAGACGAACCTCTCGTTGCCCAGTCAAACAACCGAGTAACTGTGATATCCCGGAAATTTAAGGCAATAATTATTTAATAATTTCATTGATAATTATTTTAAAATGTGAAATATTGATTTAATAAATTAATTCAAGATGGAATTTTCTTTTGAAAATTAATAATTATTTAGTTGTTAATGGTATTCTTTTCAAAGTTAAAAATATTTAAGTAATAAATTTATCTTTCTAAACTGATTTAAAAATATTTTATTTATAATGTATAAATGTTTATACATTGTAAATAGAGGAATTGGTTTTAATTTTAATTTATAAAGAATATTTTCTAATTATTATATATTAATGTATAATGTGTAAATTGTTTTAAATTAATTTAAATGAGTATTGTAAATTTTTCAAAAGTTTGTTTTAAAAATCATTCTTATATTTTTATAGAAATATAAGTGAGCATTTATTTTGGTTTATAAAATAAATATAGTTTAATTTTGTTTTATAATAAAAGTTTGATTTGTTTTATTTTAAATTGCTTTTCTTTGAATAGATTTAATTCATTCTTCTCTTTTGAAATTTAGTTTTATAAAGAATATTATTTTAAAAATAATTAAACAAGCATTAAAATATAAGTGTATAGTTTTATAAAGAAACTTTTATGTATTTATTTAAGACTAATGTTAATTAAACATTTGAATATTGCTAAAATTAATTTGAAATAGTTTAAGACATATTCAAATACATTTAATAATTTAGAATTCTCTTTTAAATATTGAAATAAACATGTGTTAGTCAACTAAACTATTAAGTAGACACTTGTAAAAATTTGACACTATAAGATAACAAGTGGCATGTTAATTTTGTTTTTGAAATAAATTGTTTTACATAAGAAAATTTAGAAATTCATTTTTTTCAAACCATTTTCTCATTTGGAAACCTAAGAAAATCAAATTTTCAGTAAGATCAAAACTCCAAAACAGATTGCATGTTTTAAAATCTGCAATCTTTCTCTTCAATTCTCAAATCTGCAAACCAAATACAAATATAATATGCAAATCAAATCTCCGCATACAACTTCAAATCTGAGAAATAAGTATGGGTCTGCAAACAACTTCATATCTGCATGCTAAGTTACAACCTCAAATATGCAAAGATCAACTTCAATTCAAAATTTAGAATGGAGTCTGCATGCAATCTACATCATCAAGTAAAGCAACATCAACCTGCAAATGGCATTCAGGTTCATCATGCATTTCAAAAACAGTTCCTGGAAATTGGAATCTGCAGCTAAATTATTTTCTGCATCTTCAATTTAAAGGTGAGTAAACTTCTTCTTTTAAAAACAGTTTCCTTTATAAAAAAAAATCAAAATCAACATAAACTTCAGAGTTTATGTTTTTCATACTGTTTTAAACCAAAACTGCTCTGTTATTTATTTTTGTGAGAACCTCAATGCAAAGTTTGAACCTGTCCGATGCATGTGAACATGTAAATTGTGTATGCTTGTATGAGTTTATTTGGGATCAATATGATTTGTGAAATATATATAGATATATATATGTATGGGATTACAGTAATCCTGATTTACAGTTTGTTGTTTTAACTAAGTTTAATAGAAAACCTTATTCACTTGTTTAGTCTCTGTTAGGAATTAATATGAGCAACAAATAATGATTGTTTAATAATAAATTATGTTCTTAAGTCATAATCAGTTGTTTGAAAAATTTGTTGCTTCTGAAGCAAATTCAGCAGCAGGTATTTCAAATAAACAAAAACATAAACATCATTAATTATTAATTACAAGATTATAACATGAATATATGTTATAAATCAGAAAATTTAAAACAAATTTCACCTTTTTACATGAACCGTGGCATTAGCATTTTAGTTTTGGACAGAAATGGGAATTTTAAAGGTATCTGTTAAGTTAGAAAATCTTAGGTATTAAGATACTTCCTGTAGGTGAAATATTGATGAAAGAATAAGGTGAAATTGGGAAGTTAGTGATCAGAGAGAGAGGAGATGTGAATTGGGTGTTTTCCAGGTTTATGGCCTGAAGTTGAGTGGTCGGGTTTGATGGTCTCTTGTTATCTCTGTGTTGCATCGAGTGAGGAGTGGTTTTGGAGATTGAAAGATGGGTTGTAGATGGTGCGATGGCGGGAATTGTAGGTGCTCAGATGGTGGGAATGGATCATCGAAATGGTTGACAGGTTTGGGTTTTAATACAGTGATAATTCCAGGTTGGCTTGTCCAACTTGATTTTGATTTGAGCTGCTAGGGGGATGTCTGGAGGTTGTGATCAGATGAGGAGTTGGTCGGAGACTTGGTGGAGTTGGTCAGAGTGGCTGGTGATGGCCAGAATGTTGGTGCATATGCACTGTGTATAGGTAAAGTTCTGATGAACCTTGTGGGGTAGTGCAGGGTTTTGACTCGGGTAATTCTCGGGTAGATTTGTTTTTGACTCGAAGGAAAGGGCTGGGGAACTCGAAGTAAAATTAGGGGTCACTCGGGTATTTGGTTGCAGGTTTTAGAATCTGCAATTTTTCAGTTTTTAAAATTTTGAATGAAACTCTTATTTTAAAGATTTAAGATTGAATCAAATGTAAGATTTGAACTGAATTCAAATGTAGCTTTGAATTCAAAGTTTTTAAAAAGGTAAAATCTTAAATTTAAACAAGATTTTAGTTCAGTTTTAAAGCAAGAATTAAAACAGTTTTCAGGTTTTAATCCTGAGAGTTATTTTGCAGTTTTAAATTTGAATGAAATTCAAATTCTAGTGCAGGGTTTGATTTAAGTGGAAATTGAAACTGAATTCAAATAGGAGTTTGAAATTCAAAGTTTAGATTTAAACAAGTTTTAAATTCTGTTTTTAAATCAAGTATGAAATAGTTTTAGGTTTGTTTTAAAACCAGATCTTTGTTTCAAAACAGTTTTGTAAGTTTTAATTTTTGAACAAATTTAAAATGTTTAAGCAAAATTTAAATTGTTTTGAAATTGAGTTAAGAACAGTTCAAGTTTACTTTGGAATCCAGTTTTGATTTCAAAGCAGTTTTGAATCCAGTTTTGAACATATTCAAATGTGTAAAAAAAATAGATTTGAAAATAGAATTTGATTTCAAATAAGGTCTAAAAATTGAAAGAATTTAGTTCCTTTAGTATTGAATTAAAAATATGAAGTGTTAATTTTAATTTAAAAGTTGAAATAATCAATTTATTTTCAAAAGCTTGATTTATTTTAATCAAGTAAATTATTTTAACCTTTTCTTTTATATTTAAGTAATGAATGTTGTTTAAACATTCATCTTTATTTTAAGGTTTATAATTATTTAAAATTTGGATTAATGTTTAATAGTTAAACATTTTAAATATTAGAATTTTAAATGGAATTTGAATTTAAATTTAGAAATGTATTATTTAATACATTTTGAAAGTAAATGAGTCATTTGATAAATAATTGAATTATTTTAAGGATTTACTTAATTATTTGGCTTTAATTAATGTTTTAGATTAATATTAATTAGAAATGATTTATTAATCTAATTCAAATTTTCTTAAGTATATAATTAATGAAATGTTAATTAATAAATGGTGATAATTATCTAAGGATAATTTAGTAATTAATTAATGTAATTATTTTGATAATTAACTAGATTGATTAATTGAATCTAATTAATTGTAATTTGTTAAGTATAATTAATTGTTAAAAGTAATTAGGGAATTAATTACTTATTGTAATTAATTTTGATATGTGATTTAATTAAGTTAATTAATTTAGTTTAAATAATTTAAATAAATCATGTGATGATTTTATAAGAGAGTAATTACTTAATGTAATTAGTGGAGCAGGATGACTTAGAAAAGTAAAAATGATAATTACTGAAATGTAATTAGTAATTTGGATAATTACTTTTGTAATTAATTAAGGAATTAATTAATGATTAATTATTGGTTAATTAATTTTTTTAAACAAGTAATTAAAGATAGTTAATTACTTAATTGGATATTAATCAAGGTGATTAATAGTTAGATTAATTACTAAATGTAATTAATTTTAATTAAGTAATTTATTTAAATATTAGAGATCATTAATTATTTTAATTAATGATGTAATTAAGAATTGTTTAATTTAATAATAATTAATTAAGTGATTAATTAATTGTAATTAATTAAGGATAAATATAATTAATTATAATTAATTAATTATATTTGTAATTAAGGTTAATTACTTATGATTAAGGTTAATTAATTTATGAAATTAATTTAATACTAATTACTTATTGTAATTAGTGAATGATTAATTAAAGATATTTAATCAAGTTAAATACTTAGTGGATAATTAATTAACTGAGTTAATTAATTAAAGGATATAAAGCAGGATTTTAATGAGTAATTAATTTAATTAATTAGAGATGGTTGTAATTAATTTAAATTAATTATAATTGATGATAATTAAATCATTGCTTATGGATGCTATTGATTGAATGGTTGTGATCTCAGTAATGAGATTAGTTGTATCTGTATGATATGGATGATTGGTTTAAGTATGATGGTTTGTGATGGATTATTTGGTTGTGATGATTATCTGTTTATGGATGATACAGATTATCTGTTATGATATGAATGTGATTATCTATTGCTAGATGTAGTTTATCTATCTGTGTGAAATAGATAATAATGAGATAAGTTAATTACTTAAAACCCTTAAGTACAACTTGGACATTAAAATGGCGTTTGGTTTCGATGAGACCGGGATCGGGTTTCCATATTTGGATATCCGAAAACCACATCGATTCCAATTAAACGTTAGGTCGTTAATCCAAGTGGAGCAAGTGAAGACTCGAGGTGTAACGGCTATACGTCAGTATAACTCTGTGGGTGATTCCGTAATGAGTTGATGGAATAGTGCTTATAGATTCGAGATGGAGATCTAGAGTGCAAGGGTTATCGTCGTTAACTCTGAGGGTGATTCCAAAATGAGTGTAACGAGATAATGCCTTCGGTTTCGTTCGAACCCGGAACGAACTTGCATGGATTGAATGCTTTCAGCACATCGTCAGGTGGACGATGAGCATTCTAAGATTTATGTGTCCTATAAAGGTAATCGTAACCTCAAGCCTCATCAACCGGGAATGGCTAAAACAGGGGAGGTGCAGCAAAGCTTCATGGGTCGTACCCACTTGAGAGCAAGATTTACTCCTGTCTAGAAGTCCCTTTATATTTCGGTTATGTGGCAGTTGGTGACGACCAATCTGCGGGGTGGTCTTGTTCGGAACTGTTCAGTAAGGAACGGGTCCGGCTTTGTGTTGCAGGGGAGTGGGAGTACTCCTCGGTACGGTGATCTAGGCTACGTACTGTGACGGGCGGTACCCCAGTAGCCCTGCCATTGATGGAAACCCATTTACCCTACGAGACCCTACAGTTTTGTTTGTATTACCCACTTTTGTGGCTAGTAGCTGGAATTTAATAGATGTAAGAATTTCGGCTATTTCTTATTTACTTGAAAACCCTAGACACTATTATAATATCACTGGATTTCCTATCAAATGTTTTTGTTAGCGTAAGGTAAAAACTTTTCCATGTTTATGTGTGGGAAGTCTTACGTGATACCTTTTGTTTTCAAAGGATTTTCTAAAGTTAAGCAACTTTTATCCCCGTTTACTCACACCAGACCCCTGTCTGACCTGAGTGTTTATTTTCTGTTTTATTAAACTCTTGGGTACTCATATTACGTATGAGTAGTCAAGTGTTTCAGGATTGCTTTGACGAGTTTTGGAGGAGATAATGGAGCAGGAGGCTTCAACATGTAGATATATTTAGTGGTTCCGCTGTGTTTGAGTTGTATCTTTTTCTCTAATGTACTTGGATTATAATAACTAGACAGATGTTTCTAACTGTCTAGTTTTGTGTTGTATTAGCTGTAACACTCTGATGTATATGATACTATGTAAAGTTTTATGTGATATATTATAATTTATTCAATTCCGCTGTGAGATTCTGATGTGGTCTGTTCTTTCTTTCCTTTCTTTTCTCTTTTCTATCCCTTTCTTTCTTCTTAGCAATGCGACTTCCTGGAGTGTGGAAGTTGGGTCATTACAGTAACAATATTCAAATGATTAATAAAGTATTTTAAATAGGATTTAAAGGATTTATGAAATGGTTAGATATTAAATGATTTAGAGTCGATCAAATTACTTGACCGCCTTATGGGTGTCAAAGAGATAGTGTCTAGGCTTGAGTTTGGAAAACCAGTTTCCTGCTCTCCCTAGCTATCCGGACTGGCCCAACGGATGGGATAGTAAATTTGATTTACTCGGATTAAAAATTTTCGAAGTTAAATGATATAATTCTCCAAATATAAATAACTTGAATTTTATGAAGATAATCTTTTTGTACTCGGTGTTAAATCCTGAAGAGGGAACTCATACTATGCTTGGAATTTAAAGGGTGCTTTCATCGTTATTTCACCTATAGTATTTGTTGAATACGGGAATTGATATTGAGTAGAATTAGATTATTTCTATAGATTCTGCTAGCTTAACATTTACTGATTTTGGATTAACATCCTAGATAACATGCTTTTAACTGAATTAAAATTATGAGTCTTGAATTAGGAAATCTTTATTAAGATTTAAATGAAACGAATTGGAAATACTTTTCTAAGTAAAATATGAAAGGGTTTGGAATTATTCCATGATTTAAATAGTTTAAATTAACCACATGGCTGAGGCTTAATGATTCCATATACTTTGGAAAAGATAAACAAATATTTAATGAATATATCTCTAAGGTATATCAATGAAGGAATAAAAATATGAATTAAATTGAATGATGACTGATTATCACATATGAACATAACATCTTTTTAATCGATGATTGGTTCGGGGGAACCAGGGTTGGATTTGGGTAATTCCTATCCGAAGATCACTTTGAACAAATTGACATATTCGAAGTGAAGACATGGATATGATATTAACGATTTTTGTAATGAAGGGCTGCATGTTGATCATTTGTGGATAAACTTTCAATATACATATAATAGCAATAGTCTCTTCATTATGAAATATCCAATGCAAGGACTAATCACTACTAATCCTAGGAGTAACTCCCGACAGGATGTGGTAGGAGAGTGCCTTCGGTTTGTCCTGTTCCTAGACAACTTGCATCAATGGATGTATGATGTTACAATTGTAATTACATTGGTTGATTTTTATTAACGTATCATCCGATTAGTGGCGGAGAAGGCAACTTCTCTTAGCTTAACACCCTTTTCTGATACATATGAGCTCAGGAGTTATACGTTTGTAGAAATCAGTTGTGTGATTTTGGATTGGCAATGTGGAATTCAAAGTGTAATGTACTATGAGTAAGGTAATCGTTACCTCGAACCTCACCATCGAAAAATAAAAAAAACAGGGTAGATGCGGCAGAGCTAAGTGGGTCACTCCCATTAGGGTATAGTCATCACCTTTCTAGATATATTTATTCCTACTATGATGTCGGGTTTTAAATTAACGTTGTGTATGCAAAGATAGCTCTTGGGTAGGTCGGGAACGACCGGGGTGATGACATATTCGGTACTATCTATGGTAAAGGTAGGCCGGTTCTGTGTTGGTAGAGATTGGACCCTCAGGTGCATTTTTCGAGAGATGTACTATCGGAAGGTAGTCCCTTTTTTGTCATTGTATGGAAATCCTGTAACATTCTTGATTTTTAAGATAAATTAATTTGGAAATTTATATAAAAATTTGGTTAAGTTATGAATTAATAGAGAACTAATTTGAATATTTGGGACTCAAATTTAAATATCTCAGGAAATAAAATTGTATTTGGATTTTCCAAAATTAAATCAGATGTATCTTTATTTATATAAATGTATTTTAATTTAGAATTTGATTACAAATATCTTATAAATAGATATTGGATTTATTAAACTTTATGTTTCAAGGAACCAATATATATGGATATATGATATTTGATAGTAATGGATAATTTGATTTCAAATCATGTGTTATAAAATTGTTTAAGTATAAGTAATATAAAATGTAAAGAAGAATTTATGAAAACTTTAAATATATGTAATATATATAGTTTTGGAAAATTAAAATGAGATTTGATAAAGATTTAAATTTATTTTTCCTTTATATATTTAAAAGTATATAGTTAATATATATATATATATAATATATATAGCTTTTATGTATATATCTTTTTAAAATATGAGCATAAGAATTAAAATACACATAAGATAAATTTATTCACAAATCGATGAAGGATTTAAATAAAATTTATAAATTTAAAATAAAGTAAGGTTTAAATTATAATTTGTAAATAAACTAAAGGAAAGGTCTTAACATAAATTTGTTTGAATTTGACAAGTGTTAATATAAAAATACAAGTGTAAACAAGTAAATACAAGTGGAAAAAATTCAATTCTTCTTTTGAAAGTGAAATACATAAAACATGTATTAAAAGAAAATAAGATAGGCTATTTTCAGTTTTTCAAACCAGAGAATAAAAATATCAAACTCTATAACCTGAAATAAATCAAACAAAAGAAAACAATCTCAGTTGCAAACCTGTAAGTTTAGATCATAGAAAAACAAAATCATCTCTACTCAAAAGCAAAGTTTTCAAAACCAGAAAAAGATATAAACCCGAGCAACATCAGATGCCATCTTCACTTGAATCAAACCTGAGTGACAACATGAGGTTCAAGCATGCAAATCAACCTGGAATCAAAGAATAATACATTTAAGTTCAAACTGGAAATTCAAATCCGAAGCAACTTGAAATTAAAGCAATCTAACCACAACAACAAATGCAACCTGAAGCAAAGGTTGAAGCTTCAACTCAACATGCAAGCTTCAGGATCAAAAATTCGGTTTTAAAATCAATTCCAGGCCTCTGTTCTTTGTCCTCTGCTTCCAAAATAAAGTGAGCAAACTTTCAAACTCCAAGTATATTTATATGCTTTTGCATGCCTGCGGTGATGATGATGACTTAAAAAATGTTTGTATAGATGCCTGCAATGTCTATATATATGTGTGCAGATCTGTGTACATGCAAATATGCTGTGTGCTAGGTTTATAGGTTTTAAACTTGATTGAAATTCAATTTCTCCCTATATCATCAATATTAAACTGAGATCTTAAAAAAGAAAATGATTACAACAATGTAAATTTATTTTTAAAAATAGAAATAAGTAGAAATATTAAGTTATTCATTTGGAAAATAGAAATTACAGTGAAGTATGTTTGAAAACAAAAAAAACAATAATCACAAAATCATGTTTGGAATTCATATTTTTTTTCGTAGCAAGAAATGATCATTTTAGGTAGCAATTTCATGATTTTTAGATTTGGGAACGAAGAGAAATTTTGAGTTGATCATTATTCGTATTTTTATCAACTACCGATGATCGGCGAAGAGATTTTTGTTCGGGCTTGAAGGTGGAGATGGCTCAAGGTTCGGTGGTCACTGGAAAAATAGTGGCATAGGTTTCAGATCATCGTGGAGTTGGGCGACGTCAATTTAGGGTTCGATCACTAGTTTTGCTCGTGGTATTTTTCGAGGGTATTGTGATATCGATGGTTGATTGGAGTTGATCATTCTGAGGGGAATCAACGCAGGGGTCTACGGTGGTGGTTCAAGCGTGATCACGGGGTGTCTGGTGAACGTAGGCGGTGGCGTGAGGCGTTCTTTGATTGATCGGGTTCGGTTCCTGATGCTTGAAATTGTTCGAATTTGATTGATTGAGTCGATCATCAATCTGGGGGGGTCGTGGCACTAGAGGGGATGGTAGGAGACTTGTTGACGATCAGAATTTTGGTTGGAGTCGACCAGATGGTTGGTGCACATGCACCGGTTGTCATTTGTAGCAGGTGAAGTTGCGAACTTGGGGAAGAAGGATTGTGACTCGAAGTTATACTCGGGGAAGTTGGGTCCTGGCTCGAGTTTGTTTCGGGGAGATCGAGTGGGTTTTACAATGGTTTTAAAAAGTTGTATCAAAACAAAGTTTAAAGAAAGAAAAAAAAAAAGAATGATGGGTCTCGGAGTATAGCTCGAGCATTTTGGTGGCGGGCTCGGGTAATTTTGGAAGAGTAGGTTTTAAACTATTTTTAACAAATTTTAAAAAACATAGCATATGTTATTTTAATCAAGTTTTCAAAACACATTAACTATGTTTTAGAAGTTAGAATGAAATGCTTTCAAATTTTAAATTAACTTAAGGAACTTAAGTTATTTTATTTGTAAACGATGATTTATTATAAAGGTTTAAGTAATAAAAGTTTCAAATGATAATTAAGATATGTAATGATTTATTTTTGTTTCATAAAGGATTATTACTTAATGTGATTACTTAAAGGTTAATTGCCTTAAACTAATTGAAGGTTGATTAATTAAAATAAGTAATTAAGAGATAATTACTTAATAATTAAAGGATAATTAGTTTAAGTAATTAATTAAAGGTAAATTAATTAATTAATAATTAAGGGTGGATAAATTTCTAATTACTTAAGGGTAATTAAGGGATAATTAATTATTTAATTAGCTTAAAGGTTAATTTAATTAATGTGATTAATCAAGAATAATTAATTAATTAAGAATAATTAAATAAGGTGATTGTTTTATTAATTTATATCAAATGATTTGTATTGGATAAGTAATTAATTTGATTGGAAATTAATTGAATTAATTAAGGATTTAAACAATTAATTAATCCTGTTTATAAATGATCATTGAATGCTTCAATTGCTTATGAATGATTATATTGTATGAGATGCCATGAATTGATTATCCTATCTAACCTGTGATATTCTGATTTCTGATTTGAGCTGTGAATGGTGATGTAATTTGATTATCTATGATGAAATATAATTATCTACAATGAATTTATATTTACTATCTGTGATCTGCAAATAAAGCTAAGCGTTATAGTTTATACCGCTTATCAAATATATTTCCGTGTTTAAATCTGTGATGATTGATGATTTTGCACAATTGTGTAAAACCCCTGGACCTTACACACACAAATATGGATCGCACGAGAAAATTGGTTAAGTCACGGGTTTTTGAAATGGTTTTTAAATTGAATTTTGAATCCAAATGGTTTTGGAAATGGAATTGGTTTGAATTTGAAAAGGCTTTTGAAAAGGAGTTTTGAAGATGAAAACTATTTATGAATAACTTAATAAAGTTTTGAAATTTAAATAATTTGGTTTGGATTTGAATTCAAATTTGAAATTGAATCCTATGCTTGGAAATTATGATTTGAAAAAGTTATACAAGTTATAAATGTGTTTATATATGGGTTTTAAACATTTTAAAAGCATTATTTTGAGAATTTGAATTTAACCTAAGTTTTATACTTAAGGGATTTTAACTTGTACGAATATAATTGGATTTTTCCGAAACGAAAACTATTTGTTTTCAAATAATAAAAGCTTTCATATAAGGAAAGGATTTCCAATTTGTGTTTTAAATGAAATTGTGAATTGTTTTGAAAGCTATGAATGAACCTTTGTGAAAGACTATTAGACCTTGTTTTAAAATCGAAGAGGAGTTTAAAAGGTGCATCTTTTATATAAAAGATTTGAATTGGAAACGAGTTTGAAAACTATTAAATCTTCAATTTAAAGATTGAATGAGTTAATCCAAATTGAAATGGGAATTGTTTTGAAATCTGTGAATGGATCTTTGTGAAATATTGTTGAACTTTGTGAAGTAAATATTTTTGTTTAAAAGATTTAAAATGGTAATTTGCTTAAACCATTTGAAAGGAAAGTTTGGATTTTAAGTTGTGACTTAACTGAAGTCCCATTATCCATATGTTTTTAAATGTTGCGCTCATTATTCGATTTAGCCGGGAGAGGAACTTTGTGTCATATAACCCATTCCAAATAATGATACGACGTTATGGATAGCATTTGAAGACCGGTGGTGAAGATCGGATATTTTCGAAAGCGAAAGGATAACTCGTCGACTGTCTCTGCACCGACTGGTCCCTGGTATAGAGACTCCTTATGTGATGGGAAATCCGGACGTGATTAGGAATCAACCGGATTTGCAAGGGCTTCTTTGGAAGTGTCTTCGGTTTTGTTCGAACCCGGAACAGACTTGTATGGATGTGTGTCTGACATTACACTTTGATATGTAAAGCTAGTTTCTACCAAATACATTTCTGTTTGGTGGCGGAGATTTATTCTCTTAGCTTAACACCGTACTCTAAGACTTACGAGCTCAGAGGTTATGTAGTTGATGGTTACTAGTGATACATTCCCAATTTGGTAATGTGGCATACGAAGTGTTGCTGGTCATTTGTTGATCAAAGCATGACTTTGTGAAAAAGTGTAGCTTTATGGACGAGACCTCATCGAGCCTCACAACCCGGTAATGGTCGAAACAGGAAAGATGCGGCAAGGTTTCAGGGGTCGCACCCTAGGGTATGTCCATTCCTTCTGGAAAAGGGTGTATCATGGTATGGAGCCCAGATACTTACTTATGTGGACACTGTATATTTATTATTGTGTGATGTTGCTCTGTGGTTGAGGATCCTCGGATAAAGGTCGCATACGACCGGGGGTGGCATATCTTAGGTGTTACTCCCGGGAAGGGAGTACACCGGCCTTGTTTTGGCAGAGAGCTGGGTAAGTTCTCGGGGCGTCCCACCAGAGGCGTACCCATATGGAAATGGGAAGTTCCTTGGTCTGACCATTTGTTGGAAAATCCAATCTCCAATACGCGCCCTGTATGGTTTTAGTTGTATAACCTGCCATCTACTTATGGTGGCGCCCCACTGTTTGGAAGGTAGCTATAGTAGGCATAGTTCGAAATGTCTATGCTGGCTAAGATTAATATTATACTTGCAAATGTTTTCCCACTATGCACTAATAATAATATCAAAATGGTTTTTGCGTATCAAGCATTTTTGACTATCATAAGGAGAAATCTCCTCCAATTCTGCGTTTGCATGGTGTGTGTGATGGGAGGCCTTACGGTAGTTTCATTTTCCAAAAAGTATTGTGGATTTCAAATTTTAAAATCTTTTGTTTGTTTTAAAGAAAAACTGTTTTTGTTTGCTCATACCAGTCCCATGACTGACCTGGAGTTTATTGTTCCCTTCCTAAACTCTGGATGCCCATAATTTTCCACACGGCCAGTCTAGAGTTGGGTTTTTCAGATAGTAGATACACATTAAGTAGCTTTCAGCTTTCTCTTTGGAATTCTCTAGACACTTTGGGTATTGTAGTCTTTGGTTAGGACGACTGACCTTGCTTTGCTTGGTGCAATGTGATAGGGGTTCGAGCTTCGCGTTTGGTGGCGAACGGGAGACTCTTACCCCCTACACATCCTCTGCGAGGGGTTAATTAGCCGTAAGGCGCTACAGTCGAAAGGCTGGCCATAAAAGCAAGGGCAGGGTACCATTGTCTGTCACGACGGGGCTGGAATGGCCGAGATTGGCCGCTGTTGATGGTTGAAAAGCCTAGACCGTGACATCTTGGTATCAGCGCTGAATGTTGAAACTTTAGCTCAGGAGTATAACACATTAGGTAACTCATTAGAGATAGGGTGAAGTATGCCCTAGAATGAGTATATTCCTAAGATATCTGTCTAAATGCCTCAGTAAATTCTCTTACTATCCACTGATAGTAAGTATGATTGCAAGAAGAGGATGAGATAAGGGACAGGGAAATACCACTACAAATGGTCAATGCCCTGTAAGGACAACGGAAATAAACTTTCTCTATCAATCTCCTTTGATTCGTCTTTCCAATTCTTTGATGGTTCCTGGCAGCTCCAGGAAGAAGCTTTGACATATTTGCATGGGACACAAACTCAAGATCGATCAGAATTATTTGCTTTGGTTGCCATGGTTGATAGGTATATTTTGGTTTCTAAATTAAAATGTTTTGGATTTATATCCACATATCTGTCTATTCTTTGGGTCCCGACATATTCTACGAACGGGTAGTTATCCTTCGAACTAACCAATGCCCTTGCATATTCGTAGACCGGAGGACCCGAGTATCTTGTGAAATAATTGTATGAGTTTGTTCTCATATTGTTGACATTCTGATTTGGTAAGCCAAATGCAGGATAGATATTCAGTTTGATCTGGAAAGATATTTCTCTATCTTTTATCCTTTCTTTGTTGTCTCCCTCGCAAATTTCAGGGACGATATTTTCTAAGGGGGGAATCGATAACATTCCTGATTTTTAAGCTAAATTAATTTGGAAATCTATATAAAAATTTGGTTAAGCTATGAATTAATAGAGAATTAATTTGAATATTTGGGATTCAAATTTAAATATCTCAGGAAATAAAATTGTATTTGGATTTTCCAAAATTAAATAAGATGTATCTTTATTTATATAAATGTATTTTAATTTAGAATTTGATTATAAATATCTTACAAATAGATATTGGATTTATTAAACTTTATGTTTCAAGGAACCAATATACATGGATATATAGTTATTTGATAGTAATGAATAATTTGATTTCAAATCATGTGTTATAAAATTGTATAAGTATAAGTAATATGAAATGTGAATAAGAATTTATGAAAACTTTAAATATATGTAATATATATACTTTTGGAAAATTAAAATGAGATTTGATAAAGATTTAAATTTATTTTTCTTTTATATATTTAAAAGTATATAGTTAGTATATATATAAATAATATATATAGCTTTAATGTGTATAAATATTTTTAAAATATGAGCATAAGAATTAAAATACACGTAAGATAAATTTATTCACAAATTGATGAAGGATTTAAATAAAATTTATAAATTTAAAATAAAGTAAGGTTTAAATTATAATTTGTTAATAAACTCAAGGAAAGGTCTTAACATAAATTTGTTTGAATTTGACAAGTGTTAATATAAAAATACAAGTGTAAACAAGTAAATACAAGTGGAAAAAATTCACTTCTTCTTTTGAAAGTGAAATACATAAAACATGTATTAAAAGAAAATAAGATAGGCTATTTTCAGTTTTTCCAACCAGAGAATAAAAATATCAAACTCTATAACCTGAAATAAATCAAACAAAAGAAAACAATCTCAGTTGCAAACCTGTAAGTTTAGATCATAGAAAAACAAAATCATCTCTACTCAAAAGCAAAGTTTTCAAAACCAGAAAAAGATATAAACCCGAGCAACATCAGATGCCATCTTCACTTGAATCAAACCTGAGTGACAACATGAGGTTCAAGCATGCAAATCAACCTGGAATCAAAGAATAATACATTTAAGTTCAAACTGGAAATTCAAATCCGAAGCAACTTGAAACTAAAGCAATCTAACCACAACAACAAATGCAACCTGAAGCAAAGGTTGAAGCTTCAACTCAACATGCAAGCTTCAGGATCAAAAATTCAGTTTTAAATCAATTCCAGGCCTTTGTTCTTTGTCCTCTGCTTCCAAAATAAGGTGAGCAAACTTTCAAACCCCAAATATATTTACATGCTTTTGCATGCCTGGGATGATGATGATGACTTGAAAAATGTTTGTATAGATGCATGAAATGTCTATATATATATATGTGTGTGTGGATCTTTGTACAGGCAAATATGCTTTGTGCTAGGTTTATAGGTTTTAAACTTGATTGAAATTCAATTTCTCCCTATATCATCAATATTAAACTGAGATCTTTAAAAAGAAAATGATTACAACAATGTGAATTTATTTTTAAAAATAGAAATAAGTAGAAATATTAAGTAATTCATTTGGAAAATAGAAATTACAGTAAAGTATGTTTGAAAACAAAAAAATCAATAATCACAAAATCAAGTTTGGAATTCATAATTTGATTCATAGCAAGAAATGATGATTTTAGGTAGCAATTTCATGATTTTTAGGCTTGGGAACGAAGAGAAATTTTGAGTTGATCAATATACGTATTTTTGTTAATTGTCAATGATCGACGAAGAGATTTTTGTTCGGACTTGAAGGTGGAGATGGCTCGAGGTTCGGTGGTCACTGGAAAAATAGTGGCATAGGTTTCAAATCATCGTGGAGGTTGGGCGATGCCAATTTAGGGTTCGATCACTAGTTTTGGTCGTGGGGTTTTTCGAGGCAATTGTGATATGGATGGTTGATCAGAGTTGATCGGTCTGAGGGGAATCAAAGCAGGGGTCTACGGCGGCGGTTCAGCTATGATCACGGGGTGTCTGGTGAACGTCGGCAGTGGCGTGAGGCATTCTTTGATTGATCGAGTTTGGATCCTAGTGCTCGAAATTGTTCAAATTCGATTGATTGGTTCGATCATCAATCTGGGGGTTCGTGGCGCTAGAGGGGATGGTAGGCGACTTGTTGACGATCAGAGTTTTGGTCAGAGTCGACCAGATGGTTGGTGCACGTGCACCGATTGTCATTTGAATCAGGTGAAGTTGCGAATTTGGGGAAGAAGGATTGAGACTTGAAGTTATACTCGGGGAAGTTGGGTCCTGGCTCGAGTTTGTTTCGGGGAGATCGAGTGGGTTTTACAACAGCTTTAAAAAGTTGAATCAAAACAACGTTTAAAGAAGGAAAAAGAAGAAGAATGATGGGTCTCGGGATATAGCTCGAGTATTTTGGTGGCGGGCTCGGGTAATTTTAGAAACATGGGTTTTAAACTATTTTTAACAAAGTTTTTTTTTTAAAAAACATATGTTAATTTAATCAAGTTTTCAAAACACATTAACTATGTTTTAGAAGTTAAAATGAAATGCTTTCAAATTTTAAATTGACTTAAGGAACTTAAGTTGTTTTATTTGTAAATGGTGATTTATTATAAAGGTTAAAGTAATAAAAGTTTTAAATGATAATTAAGATATGTAATGATTTATTTTTGATTCATAAAGGATTATTACTTAATGTGATTACTTAAAGGTTAATTGCCTTAATCTAATTGAAGGTTGATTAATTAAAAGAAGTAATTAAGAGATAATTACTTAATAATTAAAGGATAATTAATTTAAGTAATTAATTAAAGGTAAATTAATTAATTAATAATTAAGGGTGAATAAATTTCTAATTACTTAAGGGTAATTAAGGGATAATTAATTATGTAATTAACTTAAAGGTCAATTTAATTAATGTGATTAATCAAGAATAATTAATTAATTAAGAATAATTAATTAAGGTGATTGATTGATTAATTTATATCAAATGATTTGTATTGGATAAGTAATTAATTTGATTTGAAATTAGTTGAATTAATTAACAATTTAAACAATTAATTAATCCTGTTTATAAATGATCATTGAATGCTTGAATTGCTTATGAATGATTATATTGTATGAGATGCCTTGAATTGATTATCCTATCTAATCTGTGATATTCTGATTTCTGATTTGAGCTGTGAATGGTGATGTAATTTAATTATCTGTGATGTAATATAATTATCTACAATGAACTTATATTTACTATCTGTGATCTGCAAATAAGATAAGCATTATAGTTTATATCGCTTAACAAATATATTTCTGTGTTTAAATCTGTGATGATTGATGATGTAGCACTATTGTGTAAAACCCCTGGACCACACTATACACACACAAATATGGATCGCACGAGGAAATTGGTTAAGTCGCAGGTTTTTGAAATGGTTTTTTAAATTGAATTTTGAATCCAAATGGTTTAGGAAATGGAATTGGGTTGAATTTGAAAAGGCTTTTAAAAAGGAGCTTTGAAGATGAAAACTATTTATGAATAACTTAATAAAGTTTTGAAATTAAATAATTTGGTTTGGATTTGAATTCAAAATTTGAAATTGAATCCTATGCTTGGAAATTATGATTTGAAAAAGTTATACAAGTTATAAATGTGTTTATATATGGGTTTTAAACATTTTAAAAGCATTATTTTGAGAATTTGAATTTAACCTAAGTTTTATACTTAAGGGGCTTTAACTTGTACTAATATAATTGGATTTTTCCGAAACGAAAACTATTTTTTTACAAATAATAAAAGCTTTCATATGAGGAAAGGATTTCCAATTTCTGTTTTAAATGAAATTGTGAATTGTTTTGAAAGCTATGAATGAACCTTTGTGAAAGATTATTAGACCTTGTTTTGGAATCGAAGAGGAGTTTAAAAGGCGTATCTTTTATATAAAAGATTTGAATTGGAAACGAGTTTGAAAACTATTAAATCTTCGATTTAAAGATTGAATGAGTTAATCCAAATTGAAATGGGAATTGTTTTGAAATCTGTGAATGGATCTTTGTGAAATATTGTTGAACTTTGTGAAGTAAATCTTTTTGTTTAAAATATTTGAAACGGTAATTTGTTTAAACCATTTGAAAGGAAAGTTTTGATTTTAAGTTGTGACTTAACTGAAATCCCATCATCCATATGTTTTTAAGTGTTGCGCTCATTATTCGGTTTAGCCGGGAGAGGACCTTTGTGTTATATAACCCATTCCGAATAATGATACGACGTTATGGATAGAATTTAAAGACCGGTGGTGAAGACCGGATATTTTCGAAAGCAAAAGGATAACTCGTCGACTGTCTCTGCACCGACTGGTCCCCGGTATAGAGACTCCTTATGTGATGGGAAGTCCAGACGTGATTAGGAATTACCTGGATTTGCAAGGGCTTCTTTGAACGTGCCTTCGGTTCTGTTCGAACCCGGAACAGACTTGTATGGATGTGTGTCTGACATTACACTTTGAGATGTAAAGCTAGTTTCTATCAAATACATTTCTGTTTGGTGGTGGAGATTTATTCTCTTAGCTTAACACCCTTCTCTGAGACTTACTAGCTCAGTGGTTATGTAGTTGATGGTTACTAGTGATACATTCCCAATTTGGTAATGTGGCATACGAAGTACTGCTGATCATTTGTTGATCAAAGCATGACTTTGTGAAAAAGTGTACCTTTATGGACGAGACCTCATCGAGCCTCACTACCCGGTAATCGAAACAGGAAAGATGCGGCAAGGTTTTAGGGGTCGCACCCCTAGGATATGTCCATTCCTTCTGGAAAAGGGTGGTATCATGGTATGGAGCCCAGATACGTGCTCATGTGGACACTGTATATTTATTACTGTGTGATGTTGCTTTGTGGTTGAGGATCCTCGGATAAAGGTCAAAAACGACCGGAGGTGGCATATCTTAGGTGTTACTCCCAGGAAGGGATACATCGGCCTTGTTTTGGCAGAGAGCTGGGTAAGTTCTTATGGCGTCCCTCCAGAGGCATACCCATGTGGCAATGGAAAGTTCCTTGACTTGACCATTTGTTGGAAAATCCAATCTCCAATACGCGCCCTGTACGATTTTAGTTGTATAACCTGCCATCTACTTATGGTGGCACCTCACTATTTGGATGGTAGTTATAGTATGCATAGTTTGAAATTAGTATGCTGGCTAAGATTAATATTATACTTGCAAATGTTTTCCCACTATACACTAATAATAATATCAAAATGGTTTTCGCGTATCAAGCATTTTTGACTATCATAAGGAGAAATCTCCTCCAATTCTACGTTTGCATGGTGTGTATGGCGGGAGGCCTTATGGTAGTTTCATTTTCCAAAAAGCATTACGGATTTCAAATTTTAAAATCTTTTGTTTGTTCTAAAGAAAAACTATTTTTGTTTGCTCATACCAGTCCCATGACTGATCTGTAGTTTATTGTTCCCTTCCTAAACTCTAGGTGCCCACAATTTTCCATATGGGCAATCTAGAATTGGGTTTTTCAGAAAGTAGATATCGATTCAGTAGCTTTCAGCTTTCTCTCTGGAATTCTCTGGAGACTTTGGATATTGAAGTCTTTGCTTAAGATGACTGACCTTGCTTAGCTTGTTACAACTTGATGGTGGTTCGAGCTATCTATGGAGATTGCTGATATTGGTGTTTCTTCTAGAGTTTCAAGTTCTGGTTGTTTCCGCTACTAGTTCATTGGTGTTTCCACTGTAGCATTTCATTGTATCTATGATATTGATTATTGATGTATATTTGGATATTGTATCATTGAAGTTGTCAATGATATATTGTTTATTTTCCTCCGTTGTGTTGTACGTAATGTGTTGTAAGCTCCGGCACGAGTCAAATTTCAACGGCTGAATCTGCGGCATTTGAGTACAAGTGAAGTACGGGTGTCGATTTTCAAATGCTGAAATTTGGGTCATGACAAATCCATTCTCCAATAAGTGACTTCGAATTTAATGGAACAATTTGGCGTAACTGCATGTACTATCATATGTATAATTATGTGTTGAATACGACGTGAGATTCTATTATTGTCCATCTTCTGTTTTTATTTCTTTACCCCATGATAATATGCCTCTTCGGCATTTGGATTTACGGCAGGTGAATACCGAGGATATATTAGTGTCAATTTATAAAGGTCAAGGAGGTGGGTCGTTACAGGGTTTAATTTGAAAAGATTTCAAAAAGATTCATAAAATTAGTTAAACACTATTCTCCCCCCTCTAGTGTTAATTCTGCTTTAAGACCCTTAATCTGCATTTCCTACATTAAGGTGATTGATTCTTTCCCTCACCATACTGTGATTGTCATCATAGTGTAAAAACAATGTTTTGAAATGATTTCAAACTTTAAACTTGATTGTTAGTAGATTTTGACCAAAGCCTAATTTTATAAATGAATTTTAAAGTGTTTTTAAAATGATTTTAAATTGGATTTACACTTGTTTATATGGATGTACTATTTTCTAAAATTAGTTTGATTTAGGCTATTTTTAATACGAATCCAAAATTGGTTGATATAGGTTACATGTTGTAGGTATACTACATTAGCTGTATGTATGCTATGTTGGTTATATATATATATATATATATATATATATATGCTTGTTTAATTGTTTTGGTTGAAAACACCGATCGATAGGTGGTATGGTGTTAAGAAATACCCACTAAGATATATTTTTGTGCATATCAATCAATGAACACATGATGGGAACTCAAATGGGTATGATGTGTATGTAGAATCTTGAATGTGTATCAATCAATTTATTGAAAAAGATGATGGACTGGGGTGAGTGGATCAGACTTGAGGAGGAATGATGAACGTCTTCAATTGGTTTGTACTTAACTGTTTTTTGCTAAGTACAAAATCGAAGTTGTCAGCACCGACCATTCTGGAATTTTCATCACCTACTACTACCGATAATGGATGGTTTGGAAAATTTTGACATGGATGATGAAGAGACTTTGAGAAGCAACATGATGGTTCATTCTATTATTCAATGCTTTATTTTGATGAAATGGCTCTACGATGAATGGTTTTGTAAGTAAAAGAAGTGAAGTGTATTTGGCTTGTTAGCTTTGGGAGGTTCTTAGAGAATTGAAGGGATGGCTTTGGGACTTACCTAAGGATTTTTTGGGTGAATTTAAGACTTGATGATGACATTTTTATGACTTAGGATGGATGTTTATATGTGTTTCGATAAAGGTCCAAAAGGAAAATTTAGAGGATAGGTACTTGTGATAAAACAATAAGGATGGTTTCTAATTGGGAATGAATGGAATGAATGATGATGTGTTTGACAATGGATGCATGTGCAAAGAGATCATTAATACTCAGAGGTTTTGAACTATGCTAATAGACAGGGGGTACGTGGGGATGCCCATTTGGATATGAGGATTTGGTATCCCTAATTGAGGACATAGATCCATATACCTTCGGGCATGAGGATACATTAGTCTACTTTCCTGGCCTTACTATGTGGTGTGGATTTGACAACCAAGAAATTGAGATTTTTCCATTAGTTTCTGGTAAAAGATTAGTCATACGAGTAATCATATATCCAATACCTTAAGTGATGTAAGGAATGTTTGATGGATGTTATGTCTATTATGTTTGCTGTGTGTTGTTTGGTTTGGTTTTGTTACCTTAGAAAGTTGTATTACATAGGTTCGTGGACTTGGATACTCGAACACTCAATATTATAGTTAGATATGTAGTACACTTAAAGCATGATTGTGAGAGTAGTTTAGCATATACTATTATATGCTAGCTCTTTGAAAGATGGGATGGATCAACTATGACTCTTCATACTTAATGTTTTGTTTTACTATGTAGACTTTCGTAGTATTTTGGGATTGCGTATTGCTTATGCTATGCTGTTGTCTGACTCGAGGTCTTATGATTTGATTCTTATTATTTTGGATACTCTTAAATGAGTAGGCTAGATAATAGGTTGGGATATGCGCATGAAGCTGTTCAACGGGCAAGCGGGAGGCTAGAATTATTATATATTTATTCATTTTAGTTTGTTTTCTTATTCCGCTGCATAGCACTGTGAAACTTTATGGTGTTTTGTTTATTTAGAGGAAAATTTGAATTTATTTATCAGTGGTATAAACTCTATTACCATTTTGTACAACTATATTGAACTTGTGCTTTGATATGTGATGGTTCATATGGTTATATTTCTGTATAGCCTGTCTTATATCTATGACTGCTATTATATTTTATCTTTGCACCGTGAGATATGAGACTAGTTCTATGACTGATTTAGATATTTTTCCACTAGGAAATCATCCTACATCAGTTGAGTACTGTTAAAATGCATTATATAAGTATATTGGATACTAAGGGTATAAGGTAGTCGTCACATAGCTTGAGGAAAATAAACACCACAGCGACGAATGTTCAAAGGTATTTGGTAGTTGTATAATTTAGCTCTTGCATGGGTCTTGAATTAACAACATGCCTAAATGATTATTGGTAAGTATATTTTATATTTCTATGTAAATCTTAGTTTAGTTTAATTTTATATTTCAATAGATTAACATGTTTTCAGTTATATTAGTTGTATAAATTTATCGAAGTAGATTATTTTAATTATGATGCAGCTCAAGTTAGAAGAGAAGAGATAAGTCGTATACGACTTAAGGAGGAGTTAAGTCATATACGACTTAAGACCCGAGCTAAGGGATCACGTGGGGAAGAGATGCGAGTTAATGAAGAAGAGTTAAGTCATTTCCGACCTAACTGGAGACCAGAGGGGAAGTTGTGCCGAGTTAACGACCTAACTCTAACAGGTTGCGACCTAACGGAATATGGCTGAAGAGTTAAGTCGTAAGTCGGCAAGAAGTTAAGTCGTAAATCGGCAAGAAGTTAAGTCATGGGTCGGTATGTCGATGAGTCGGCCGAAGGTGTGAGGTGTTGTAATATGTTGGTACTGTCTTTAAGTCGTATGTCGTTAGCTTCTTAAGTCGCGTGAGTAGTAAGGTCGAATACGACCTAGGTGTTGTATTTTTGTGTGTTTCCTTAAGCCGTTCAAGTGTTGAGTCGGCCGAAGGCTGTTGTGATGTAATTGCTTTGAGTCGTGTATGTATGTGATGTGTTAGGTCGCGTACGACCTAAGGATGAGTCGTGAGTCGTGGGAACTAAGTCGGCAACGACTTAAGGGTCTGGGTCAAAAATGCTATAAATAGCGAGTGTGTTGTAACTTTGGAGGTGGTTGATTGTTGAATAAAATTTCGTTTGATTGCTGTGTGCTTTCATCTAAATTGGTAGTTGAGTGTGATCTCCTATCTCCACTTTCGGTTAATCGAGTGCGCGCGATTCAACGATTGTTGAAGCCAATTCACGGTATCAAGTGCGCTTGATCAACGTTTGAAGAATTGTAGATCTTCTTTCATGGTATCGTGCGCGGTCAACGTGTCGACGATAGCTAGAATTCGGTATCTTTGTGATTAACGAATTTGGGCATTTCAGTATCTTCAATCCACCGTTTGCTACTTTCATCGATCTATATCGATTTGTTATTATCCTTTGCGTTAGTTTTGTTATCGGAGCTTGACTTAGCCAATCATAGCTAAGACGAGTCTTGGAGCCAAGGAGTTTGAAGTTTGGTGTTCATCGTGTTCATCTTGAAGCTGCAACAAGTTGGGAGTTTTCGATCCCTATTCTTTTGGATCAAAGTGTGGAAGTTGTTTGAATTTGGCCGCCGTGTATACTTGTGAAAAGTAGCCGAGCCTTGGTGAAGTTTGTTTGAAGTGTTGAGGTCGATCCAAGTTAGTGGTTGAGCCGTGACTTGCTTGTGTTGAAGAATTGATGAAGTGTTTGTGATTGTGTAATCATGCCGCCGAGAAGAGCTAATCGTCATCAGAATGTTGAAGCGTTGTATAGAAAAGAAGAAGCCGAGCAAATGGAACAACGCATTAATGAGAAGTTTGATGAAGGCATTGGAAAGTTAGAGAAGTTGATGAATGATTTGAATCAAAATCAAAGGAGGAGATCACCAATCTCGAACCATGGAGGAAACTGAGTTTCGCCATTGGTTACGGAAGCGAGAAGGGTATCACCGCAATCTTTTAGAGAGAGAAGAGAAACATCAATTTCATCAAAGAGAGATCACCATGACTATGGACATGAAGAGAGAAGAACTCCACGTGAGTTTGAAGATGAACCATATAGAGATGAAAAGAGACATAGTAGAAGGGACATGCGTGATCAAAGGGATGTTGATGGTCGAGATCGATATAGACATACATTTGATTATGATGAAGAGGGTGATAGAGCTAGCATTCATTATCGAGATCGAGACCAAGTTCGAAATTCATATCGAGATGTAGAAGAAGATCGTCGATGGGAATCGGGTATGAAGATGGAAATTCCAGAATTTAAAGGTGGAATGGTAGCAGAAGAATTTTTGGATTGGTTGTCTAATGTTGAAGAGATCTTTGATTTCAAAGAGGTTCCCGAGAATCGAAGAGTGAAGTTGGTTGCTACTCGTTTGAGAGGTAGAGCTATGGCATGGTGGTAGCAAACCAAACTTACACGAGAACGGATGGGGAAGTCGAAGATTGAATCATGGGAGAAGATGAAGAAACTGATGAAAGCTACATTTTTACCTTACAACTATCAATCGCTCATGTACCAGAGATTGCAGAATCTAAGGCAGGGGACGAAGACAATTAATGATTATGCAGATGAATTTTACCAATTCATTGCCAGAAATGACATTATGGAGACAGAAGAACAGTTGACTGCTAGATTTGTTGGAGGGTTGAGGATACAGATTCAAGATATGGTGAATATGTTTGATCCTATATCTGTAGCAGAAGCACATCAGAAAGCGTTGGTTTGGGAGAAGCAGGGAAGGCGTGGAGGTGGTGTGCTTACTAATTCCAACAATCAAGTGAAGGGTGTTAGTGGAAGCTCTAATGTTCCTAAATCTATCAGTAAACCAGTTGTGAATGAAGTTGCAAAGACGAAGGTCAACAACAGTTTCAAGTGTTACAATTGTCAGGAAGTGGGTCACAAGAGTAATGAATGTCCGAAGCCGAAGAAACGAACTATGATTGCTGAAGTTGAAGGTGAGGATGTTGGTGAAGGTTATCCTAGTCCAGTTGAGGAGGAAGAACAGGATGTCGCGTCAGGAGATGAAGGATGTAATCTGATGATGAGGAGATCTTGTTTGATTCCGAAGCAAGAAGAAGAAGCTAGTTGGTTGAGGAGTAACATCTTTCAGTCAACGTGCACTATTCTGGGGAAGGTGTGCAAATTTGTGATTGATGCGGGAAGTTGTGACAATATTATTTCTACCGAAGCTGTGAGAAAGTTGAAGCTGAAAACGGAGAAGCATCCAAATCCTTACAAGTTAGCGTGGCTAAGAAAAGGAGGAGAAGTGAAGGTGGACGGGCGAGTTCGAGTTCCATTTTCTATTGGGTAGAAATATAAAGACGAGATTTGGTGTGATGTGGTTGAGATGGATGTTTGTCACTTGCTTTTGGGAAGACCATGGCAGTATGATCGAGTAGTGCGGCATGACGGTCGGACCAATAGCTACAGTTTTATGTTTGAAGGTGTTAAAATCATTTTGGTTCCAAAGAAGAGACAACAAGGAGAGAGCAAGTCAGAAGAGATTGAGGAGCTGAAGACTTTATTGACTTTGAAGGAATTCATTGAAGAAGTAGAGGAGAGTCCAGAGGTATTTTTGTTGATTGGACATGAAGCCACTAAATATGTAGAAGTTCCAGAGGAAGTGAAGCCGGTGTTGGAAGAATTCAGTGATGTGTTTTCTGAGGAGTTACCAACTTAGTTACCACCGTTGAGGGATATTCAACATCAGATAGATCTTGTGCCAGGGGCAGTATTACCACACAGGCCACATTATAGGATGAGTCCTAAGGAGCATGAAGAACTGAGAAGGCAGGTGGAGGAGTTGTTAGAACAGGGACGTGTTTAGGAGAGCTTGAGTCCTTGTGCAGTGCCAGCTTTATTGGTGCCAAAGAAGGATGGTTCGTGGAGAATGTGTACGGACAGTCGGGCTCTAAACAAGATCACTGTGAGATACAGATTTCCTATGCCAAGGTTTGATGATTTGATAGATCAGTTGAGTGGAGCTGTTGTGTTTTCAAAGATTGACTTGAAGAGTGGATACCATCAAATTCGTATTAGACCGGGTGATGAGTGGAAGACTGCTTTCAAAACCAGGGAAGGTTTATACGAATGGTTGGTTATGTCGTTTGGTTTATCGAATGCACCGAGTACTTTTATGAGAGTGATGAACCAGATTTTCAGACCATACATTGGGAAATTTGTGGTAGTTTACTTTGATGATATTTTGATCTATAGTGGAAGTATGGAAAAGCATGTCCAGGATTTGCATGAAGTACTGTTGATTCTACGGCAGGAAAAATTTTATGCTGCGACGAAGAGGTGTGTTTTTATGACGGACAGTGTTTTATTTCTGGGATATGTTCTATCGAAAGAAGGAATTCAAGTGGATGAAAGTAAAGTAGAAGCTGTCAGGAGTTGGCCACAACCCAAGACAATTACTGAAGTGAGAAGTTTCCATGGATTGGTATCTTTCTATCGAAGATTCATTCCACATTTTAGTAGTGTGATGGCACCTGTAACCGATTGCATGAAGGGAAAGAAGTTTGAGTGGCCAGAGGAAGCAGGGGATGTTTTGAGAAGATCAAGACACTATTGACGACAGCACCAATTCTAGTTTTACCGGATTTTCAGTTGTTGTTTGAGTTACATACTGATGCATCGAAGGTTGGGGTTGGTGGAGTTTTGAGTCAGAAGGGAAGACCAGTTGCTTATTTTAGTGAGAAGTTATCTGGAGCTAAGTTGAGATATAGCACTTATGACGTTGAGTTTTACGCAATTGTTCAAGCAGTGAAGCATTGGAGACACTATTTGTTCCATAAGGAGTTTGTTCTTTACACAGACCATGAAGCTTTGAAGCATTTGCAGGGGCAGGACAAGATTTCAGCAAGGCATGCATCATGGATTGCCTATCTACAGCAATTTACGTTTGTTGTGAAACATAAATCGGGAATTACGAATCGTGTAGCATATGCATTGAGCAGAAGGAATCACTTGTTAACTACAATGAAGGTTGAGGTGACAGGGTTTGAATTGTTGCCAAAACTGCTTGAAGAAGATCTTTACTTTATGAAATTTGTTGAGAAAGTCAAGGATGGGAGTACTAATGAATTCGTATTGGTAGATGGGTTCTTGCTCAAGGGAAATCAATTATGCGTACCAGATTGCAGCTTGAGAATGAAAATTGTGAAAGAGTTGCATGAAGAAGGCCATGTGGGTAGAGATCGAACATTGCAGTTGATTTCTCGGTCTTATTATTGGCCGTCGATGAGAAGGGAAGTTGAATGGTTTGTGCGCAGATGTCATGTTTGTCAGGTTTCGAAAGGGACGGCTACAAATGCGGGATTGTATATGCCATTACCTGTTCCTACAAAACCATGGGTAGACATTAGCATGGATTTCGTGTTGGGATTGCCGAGAACGCAAAGGGGAAATGACTCTATATATGTTGTGGTGGATCGTTTCTCGAAGATGGTACATTTTATTGCGTGTAAGAAGACGGCGGATGCTGTTCATGTCGCTCAGTTGTTTTTCAAGGAGATTTATCGACTTCATGGATTGCCAGAATCTATTGTGTCGGATAGGGATACTCGTTTTATGAGTCACTTTTGGTTAAGTTTGTGGAAGATGGTGGGAATGAAGTTAAACTTTAGCAGGGCTTATCATCCGCAAACGGATGGTCAGATAGAAGTTGTTAACAGACCGTTGGGAAATTTATTACGATGTCTTGTGAAGGACAATCTGAAGAGTTGGGACATGAAGTTATGCCAAGCAGAGTTTACTCATAATCATGCAGTGAATCGTAGTACGGGATTCAGTCCATTTCAGATTGTATATTCAAATTTACCAAGGGGACCGTTGGACTTAACGGCAGTACCACAAACGAAGGGGACGATTAAAAGAACTGTAGACTTTGTTAATGAGTTAATTGAATGTCATAAAATCGTTCAGAAGCGATTGGAGAAAGCAAATGAGAAGTATAAGCGAACTGCAGATTTGAAGCGACGAAGTGTTGAATTTAACGAAGGTGATTTGGTTTATGTTGTGTTAACCAAGGATCGTTTTCCAGTGGGCGCTTATAACAAGTTGAAAGCCAGAAAAATTGGTCCTGTAAAAGTTGTGAAACGGATTAATGAAAATGCTTATAAATTGAAGCTGCCGGAGGATGTGTACACTTCTGACGTGTTCAATGTTAAGCATCTTGTACCATATTATGGAGATGGACAATCTGATGAGAAAGAATCTATAAATTCGAGGACGAATTTCTCTCAACCAGGGGAGGATGATGCAGCTCAAGTTAGAAGAGAAGAGATAAGTCATATACGACTTAAGGAGGAGTTAAGTCGTCCACGACTTAAGAAGGAAGATATAGGTCGTTCCCGACCTAAGGGATCACGTGGGGAAGAGATGCGAGTTAATGAAGAAGAGTTAAGTCGTTTCCGACCTAACTGGAGACCAGAGGGGAAGTTGTGTCGAGTTAACGACCTAACTCTAATAGGTTGCGACCTAACGGAATATGGCTAAAGAGTTAAGTCGTAAGTCGGCAAGAAGTTAAGTCGTAAGTCGGCAAGAAGTTAAGTCATGGTTCGGTATGTCGATGAGTCGGCCGAAGGTGTGAGGTGTTGTAATATGTTGGTACTGTCTTTAAGTCGTATGTCGTTAGCTTCTTAAGTCGCGTGAGTAGTAAGGTCGAATACGACCTAGGTGTTGTATATTTGTGTGTTTCCTTAAGTCGTTCAAGTGTTGAGTCGGCCGAAGGCTGTTGTGATGTAATTGCTTTGAGTCGTGTATGTATGTGATGTGTTAGGTCGCGTACGACCTAAGGATGAGTCGTGAGTCGTGGGAACTAAGTCGGCAACGACTTAAGGGTCTGGGTCAAAAATGCTATAAATAGCGAGTGTGTTGTAACTTTGGAGGTGGTTGATTGTTGAATAAAATTTTGTTTGATTGCTGTGTGCTTTCATCTAAATTGGTAGTTGAGTGTGATCTCCTATCTCCACTTTCGGTTAACCGAGTGCGCTCGATTCAACGATTGTTGAAGCCAATTCACGGTATCAAGTGCGCTTGATCAACGTTTGAAGAATTGTAGATCTTCTTTCACGGTATCGTGCGCGATCAACGTGTCGAAGATAGCTAGAATTCGGTATCTTTGTGATCAACGAATTTGGGCATTTCAGTATCTTCAATCCACCGTTTGCTACTTTCATCGTTCTTTATCGATTTGTTATTATCCGCTGCGTCAAATTATAACATATATTCTTATAATATTAGAAAGGTTAAATGTGTTCATTTAATTTTTATAATAAGGACCCCATTAAATTTTTATGTTTCTTGAAACCCTAATCAAAATATAGAAATCTTTCAAATTTCACATGGATATTAGGCCTTGCTTGCCTTGGCATTTTGCCTTAGGATTTTGCCTTGGGTTTTCTCAACAAAATATAGGCTCATAAGCAATTGGTAACACTTTATCGACTGTATCATATACAACTCCTAACCCATGACTATTGTCATAATCTCATCTCGACCTTGAGTTTCTTAAGAAATTGAAAGAGATTACTCACTCGTACATACCATTTCATGACAGCCTAAGTATTATGCAAGTATCTTGAGTTTACTCAATAAATACGTGCATTTATCTTACCTCACCTAGAAAATCTATTAACAACACTACAAATAACATCCCTAGCTTTATTTTCCTCAAAAAATAAAGAGTATGCAAGTAATCTATTAATATATAAATGGTAGAGAATAACTTTATATATTAGAGATTCTAATCTGCAATATATACATTTATTTGATTGATGTTGATTTAGAGAATAAAATATTTCGTATGAAGTACTCTCGTTATAAAAACCCTATTTTTAATTTCCTAATTAATTAAGTTTAATTATGATTAATTAATTTTATCATATATTTATGAAATCAAATCTAGTTTTTGAGAATGGTTGATACGATTTATTCAAGAATTGAGTTTCACTTCTTAAAGAGGATTTCAGTGTAAATTTGAAATATTATTAAAATCAATTATTTAAATTTGTTTTTTAGGATAAAATGTTAATGCTAAGATTTTTTGTTTAAAATGAGTTTATTTACAATTAACAGTTTATTTTATTAAAAATAATGAGAACATCTTTTATTTACAAAGGTTATATTTAATTTTATAAATATATCTCAATATTAATAGAAATGGGAGTTTTGGTATATTTGAGCTTTTATTAAATAAAAAGAAACAAAATTTACATAAGCTTCAAAATTTGAATATTTGGGTTTTCAAGTGATAGATGGAATCAATCCATGGTTTGACAAAGTTGTTTTGGAGATTATAATTTTTAGACAAAGAAGAATGGTTTGCTAACAAATTTTATTGAGAAAAATCTATTATATAGGGAATGAATAATATGAGACCTTGTGTTTATAGTTAATGGGATTTAGTACAAGCCAAACCTACTTCTAAGGCAAGAAAATGAAGCTACTCATGTTTTCTCATTCATAATATCCAATACGTACAAAACTCAATAAGCTGAAATTAGGGTTCTATGTCTCCTTCTCATCTTCAATCATAATTTGTTTTTAAAATATAAATAAATTTTGGAAAAATAAGATAGAATCAAGGCATGCAAACTAACTCCTTATCCAACATCTTATATAATCTATTTCAGTTTTGATTTGAGTTTTGAATCCTTTTTGTGCTTTCTCTCTTTCCTAAGTTTGAAGGTTTTGTTGTTATAAGAAGGAATATTGATCACAAATAATTGCTAAGTGAAATCATAAGAACAAGGTGAGTTTTCCTCACAATACTATCTCTAAATAGAATGCACATTGATGTTTATTGATTTGGGTGAACCTATAATTAATTTAATCTCATTTCTTATGATGTTTTCAAGCTCAGCTTTTGTTTCTGTCTTGCTAAATTCTATGGTTATATATAATTAGTAAATATGAAGTTCTAATTGATACTATGTTGTCCTAAATCACTTGACATGGTTGAACCACACGGAACAAAAGACCAAGCTGCCACCTTCAGCGACCAACCAGAGGGCAACCTGGAGCTGAAACAGCTCTAGGTTGCGCCACCAGCGGTGGAACCACATATAGGGCACCACCATTGTACCGGTGGTGAATGCCTGCTAGTGATTCAGCTCTATGTAAAGCCCCTCAGGATCACCATTTCCTGCCTCATCCATTGCCTTGTTTGTTGTTGTTTTCTAGTGCTTTGCATGTTTTTTTGGTCCTTATGGTATCCATTTACATTGATTTGATTTTGAGATGGCATAAAGTTAGAATTATATAGACCAAATCATGGCTATAATCGTGTGATGGCCTAATATTTTATTATGGTGAATTCTCTTGTGCTATATGGACTTTGAATCACTTGGACTCAAAGATTTAGAAATTTAGAAAGTTATATCTATCTATTATATAAATATGAATAATTTTATAAAGGAGAGTTTATTTAAGTTTACAAATATCGAACTTGTTTCTAAATCAATCTATTCTCTTATATAAATGATTTTAACAAATAGTTATATATATATATATTAAGTATTACCAGTATAAATGGTTATGAATTTGGAAATGTGGTTTTGGAAATATAAACCTAATTTATTTCCAAGTAAAATGGTTAAATATATCAAAATGGTTTTGGAAGAGTAATAAATATAGCTTATAATATACAGGGTTACTCAAATATATATGGTCTTTGGAATATGGTTTGTAAACAATATAACTCTATAGAACCTGAGACAACTACGTATATATGTTGAGATCAAATGGAATATATGAATTACTTTTTCTAATGATAAATAAAGTATTTAGAAATCATTTCGTATATGAAAAATTATATTTTTGGATTTCTAAAGTATAAATTCTTATAAGATAAATATTTTAAGAGCCTTGGTTTAGTAATATGAAAAGTGCTAATAATTGACTTAGTGTTACTGATTGGTTTAAATGCTCTTGAGTAATGCTACATCGAATATTGTACAGCTCATTGAATAGAGTTTTGAGTGGTACTTGCTTGCCCATTTGTGAATACTTGAATTCCACCGAGTAGTATGGGATGCCTTGGTTGAATTAATGTGATTGTTTTTAGGAAGTATTTAAAACCTTGGTGTTGTATTCTCTTTTGGTGTTTGGTTATGGGCTGATAGATCCTTAAGAGAGTATAGTTCAGGTTTTGCAATGGTATCTTTAATGAGAGTGATTTACTAGCTTCTAGTAACTACTTGATTTTCACCAGACAGTATGGGACGTTTTGGTTAAGTGTTATTGATTACTGAAAGTGATGGTATTTGGCACTTTAGAGTATATTTACTTTGGTGTTCGGTCGGGGGCCGATAGATCCTTAAGAGGTATATTCATGGATTTCTTTATTATTATCTTGATCGGTATGAGTTATATATATATATATATATATTAGTAAATATATAGTAATAACGAATAATTCTGAGAATTCGAGTCGCGGTTGCTACGATCGTCTTAATCAGTTTGGACGATCCTTGAGCTCGGTTATGATTTTGGATTTATGGTATGGACAATCTCTAGTATCAGATAAGTATGTTAGAACCTCCAAACTTCAAGATTTAATGATAAGAACTATACAATCAAATATATATTGTATATTCCAATTTTCAGGTGCACTTTACAAAGAAGATATACAGTCCTTCAAATCAGTGATCAAGGAATCAAAAGATATGAAGATCGAAAGACTCTTATTTTACATCAATGTTTGTAATAATAGTGATTTGATTAATTGAGTCATAGAAATATTGTAAGATCTCCTTGATACAACTCACACATGCACATAATCTCTAGAAACAAAATGTACAGACTCACAGACATCTATGATACATCCACAGACGTTTGTCACTGATTTCGGGAAATTGTTTTCTGAAACCACAGACGCCTGTTGTTTATCCATAGACGTTTGTCATATGGATGAATAGTTTTTAAAATAACAATTGTCACTTTTTTGAAAGTTTACTTCTCTCCATAATCAACAAACACATCTTCTGTTTGAGGATACAACTTTTCAGATCAAAGAAACTTATTCAAATAGTCACTGCTCTTCAATACCAATTATTTGATACCATATATACATCCAAAACTAGAATTCTAAAGAACTGAATCTTACTTATCTATCTACTTTCTTTGACCTTACATATTTCATTGCCAATTGTATTCTCAATCTGCTGTAACCAAATTTTCAATTTGGTTGTCAAAACCTTCCTATGACACTCACACTCACTCAAAGGAGATCATAGGAAGTATTGTATTTACAGTGAACATTAGTGTTGAAAAAGAATACAAGTTTGTTAAGAAATCACTTTTGTATCAGGCCTATTCCTTCGGGCGAAGCAAGGGCTATTGATTAAGCAAAAATATGAAGAGGAGCTTTGCGACTGGAAATAGGACGGGAAGTCCAAACCAGTGTAAAAACTCTAGTGTGATCTTTTTATTTTTACTATTAGTACAATATTATTCTGTGCATAGCTAGTTTACTTGTGATATATATATATATATATATATATATATATAACTCGTACGATCCATATAGAATTTTAATTAGTATCAGAGCAACTGGTTATTTCAAATTACCGTAACACGAGTTAGAAATTTTTTTAATATTGAAAGCAAATTTAAAGAAGGGCAACAAACTGCACATCCTCCTTTGTTCAGTGGATCTAATTATGCATATTGGTCAACACATATGCAAATTTTATGGAAGCAAATGGTCTTAAAATATAGTTAGCAACTCAAAATAATTATATAGCACCTGACACTGATGTTAGCACTTGGACTGATGCACAAAAAAGTTAGATTCAAATAATGCAAAAGCCATGAATGCTTTATTTTGTTCTTTTGATAAAAATGAATTTTCACGTGTCATGCTATGCACAACTACCTATGATATATGGCGTATACTACAAGTCACATGTGAATGAACATCAAAAGTGAAATAAACAAAGATATCAATTTTATAAAATCAATTTTCATCTTTCAAAATGAAAACAAATGAGTCGATTATTGATATGTATGCAAGATTTCAAACTATTCAACACGATCTCATGGCACTTTGGAGTTAAATTCACCGATTTTGATTTAGTCACACGAATTTTAAACTCTTTAAGTAATGAATGGGAATGAAAGGTTTTAGCTATTGAAGAAGCTAATGATCTTTCTAAACTTAAAGTTGAAGAGTTAATCGGTAATCTAAATTTATATGAAGCAAATTTGCAGGCTAAAAAGGAAGAAAACCATGAAAAGAAAAATATAGCATTTTAAGCAACAAATGAAGACTCAGAATTAGACAAGGATTAGTTCGTTTTCATCGCCAAGAATTATAACAAATTTAAGAAGTTCAAAACGATGACAAGATTTCAGAATAATGGCGAATCGAATTCCTGTAATCAAACTTCAATCAAATGTTACGAATGTGACAAATTTGGCCACATGAATAAAGATTATCCTCAACTCAATATTGATAAGATGAAAAACATATTCGAAAAATTCATGAAAAAGAGAAGAGCATTTTAAGTAACATAGGATGATTCCAATTCGTCATCTTCTTCGAAAACTGATAGTGAGAGCGTAACACCAGTAAAATTTTAAAGGTTTTATTTAAGTAATTAATTGTTTTTTTTTGAAATTTTAAATAAATTTTGAAATAAAATTTGATATTTGGATTACGTCCATTAAAACATAGCAAATGGAAAATTCTCATCTGATAATATGGAAATTTATTTTCTTGTGAAATTCCATTTCAATTCAAATCAGTTAAGAATTAATGGTAATAAAATAATTTCTAAACCTAAATATTTTAATATAGAAAAATTGTAAATCATCTTTTGAGTGAGATGTCATATTTTGTTTCTCCAAATTTGGACTATTATTGCTCCGTTTATCTTATTTTTGGCAAATTAGCAGCATTTTTGGTACCAATTATCGATTTTGTCTGGATGGTCGTACCACTGATATCTATATACTGTTTTGATCGTCTCGTAGTGCTGATCTTTACATTATATTCATTTGTGTATTTCGAAGTCCGGTATACAGTGAAATTCATGAAATGGTTAATTGTGTCGGCACACATTTTGAGCTTTTGATATTCAGCGGCCATTCAAATTTCAAACGCCACTGACATTTATTTGTTTTCAGTTTTGCCTTTTTCTTTTCCATGCAGGTTCTAGCGTTTGCTGGTACGTTCCATCAATTCAATTTATTATTTTTGTGTGCATTCATTTTGGGGTCTCTTCGTGTCCTTGCTCCGTTCTCCTCTGTACAAATATGAGTAATATAAATAAAGTTATATGTATTATTTGTATGATAACAGCCGGCCCTTCATCTTTAAACCTTCTCTCTCTTGATCTGGCATCAAACAAGCTTCCACCTCGTTCTTTATTTATAAAAATATGAGATATATATATATATAAATATATATAGAAGAAGTAGGCGTATGCAATTGCTTTTGTTGCTCGCTCACCATTCCATGCATCAACTAAACCCTCCACCGTTTCATCACCTCCATCCGCCATCAAGCCGGCTCATCCACCACAAAACCGAGCTAGCCCAAACCGCCCCATCAGCACCCATCCCCTCTCCCTGACGCCGACTTCCCCTTCGTCCGCCATCACTGCTCACTTCCCCAACCCATCGAGCTCCGACCAAACCCCCACACGGCAGCCGCCTTGGCAAGTTCAACCTTCGCTTCCCTTCGGCCTCCACCAAATGCAACACCCCACCAAGCTTGGCCTCAACATTTCTCCACCACCCAAGCCACCGTGCTACACTGCCCACTTCCGCTAAGCCCAAAGCCGAGCCCTCCACAATGGCCAGCCTGCAGCTTCTTTATTTATAAGGTATTGTGAAATTGCTTTAAGGTATTATATATATATATATTGTTATGTAAGTACATATATATTATAATGTATTAGATGTTAGGTATGTGTATATATGATTCGAAGTTACAGTAATATTGATTTTAAAGTAATTTTATATACATTTATTATTATTTGTTTGAAAAAAAAATTATTATACGCATACTACATTATAAAGTGGAGGCCGTGTCTCTGTTCATTTTATAAATTATGAAATTGGTCTATACAGGTTGAAAATCTACAGCTTATATATGTTATAAAGTAAGTGAATTTTACATTAGTTTTATACAAGATCTGGGTGCTTTTATGTATATGAATGTCACAGTTGTGTTTATGAGTTATAGTGATATAGTGTGTGTGTGTGTGTGTATAAGTGTATATTTTATTTTAGGTCAGCAGTATTATTGTACTTTAGTTATTCATTGTTTTTAAGTTTTACAGTAGCATATATATATATATATATATATATATCTGTAGTGTATATATGTTATAGTAGTATGATTTTTAATGGTATGTTAAAAAATATAAAATTTTAAATTATAACATGTATGTAGGTTTTTATATACGTGTATATACATTAATACACACACACACATATACACACACACACACATATACACACACACGCATATATATATATATATGTGTGTGTGTGTGTGTGTGTGTGTGAATTTGATTTTTAATTATATATGGATATTGATTGTGTTGGGGCTAAATATTGATTTGAAATTTAAAAGATATATTTTATTTTTAACTATATGTTTTAAATTGACTTTAGAAATTTTATATATGTAATATATCTCATTTCTTTGATCTTGTGCCATCTTGATTTACATTTCAATATCGAATTTGTCGCAGCAATACCTAGCTTATCGCTGTTTCACGGGAACATTTCTTCAATATCATTCTATTGCTTTTGTGATTGATTGGGTGCACCCTTTGATTTGGGAGTGTGTCACGAGGTGGGCGGTAGTAGCTGCTATGCGTCACCGCCAGTCCGGATCTACAAACGGTATATCTACCCTGGAATTGCCTCAAGTGCCTTGTCGCATGCCCTATCGTGCCTTCTACGAGTTTGTTTTGTGCCATACCTATGGAGTGCTCCCTGATTGCCCACTTGCGAGTGGAGTTTATAGTATCTGTATAGACTACGACATAATATTAAAATGTGTTAAGGAGGATATGGGTAATGCCTTAATGCTATTTTAATAGTTTACTGTACTATAGATATTATTATAATAGCGTATATTACTACATAGTAGATAGTTCCATTGATCCTTAGAGGATGGTTATCCCAAACATCCTTTAAGTTACTTGTATTTCAATTGATATTTCCCTTGGGTTGGATATATTGATATAAGAATGTTAATCCTGACTCGAGTGTTTTGTGTTTTTCTTTACGCTCGGGTCAGACTGAGTGACACATCATTTGAGACTTACCTTTGGAGCTTTGGAGTTTCACTTGGAGATCCATCTATACCTATTCAGCTTTCAGCTATTCACTTGTTAGTTAAGACTTGTCATATGTTTGTATTCGAGACTGCATTGTATCTAAGAAATTCTGTTGTATTTTATTTCAACTTTGTTATTTATCTATTCCGCTGCATATTACTGTTATATTACTCTACGGCTGTGATTCTATGATTGATTTATTTACAGTATATGTAACATACCAAAATTTTATCAATTTAAATTTGGTAATTGTTGAACTTTTATAATATAATTTGAAAAGTTACAAAATAAATAAATAATAAGTGATAATTTAAATGAATATAAAATTTCAAATTTCTTTTGAGTTTAAAATTTGAAAATTCTAAAGGTTTTTAAAATTATTTGAATCTAAATTTTATACATATTTGTGAATATATATGTATGTGTGCATATATGGGTAAAATTTGAATTTATATATTGAATTTTTTTTTAATTTGAGTTTAAATTTTAAAATAAATGCTTTAGTAAAATAATTTGGTTTTATAAATGTATATCTATGTAAATTTTTTTAATATGTATATAATTTCAAAAAACATTCTCTTTTTAATAATGTGTATTAATATAAAGCTAATATTTTTAATAAGAAATGAAGTTTAAATATTAATTAAATAGCGTAAAATATTATGTTAATAAAAATTAATTACAAGTGTTAAGTTTGCAAGGACTATAGAGACAAGTGTAATTCATGAGAAGAAAAATTTAAACAAGTGTCATTTGCATCATTTCCATTTTCTTAGGAAAATTTATAGAAAATGAAATAAGTCATTTATCTTCTTCCTCTTACTTTTTATTCATTTCAAAAGAAAAAATTTCTATGCAATCTTTACACCAGAAAAGAAAAGAAAAGAAAATCATCAAGAACAAACACAATTTCCTCAACTTTGAAATCAAGAAAACAACTTTCTAGGAAAAAATCTGTAGCAAGCTTTCCACTCAATATCTTATGCCAAAAGAAAGAATTCAAGGATAATTCAAATCTTCAAACACTACAGAATCAAACAGGAGAATTTCAAGGATTAAAGAGAATCAACAATCAATTTAAAAAAAAAGGAATTAGCAGACACGAGATTAAAATGCAGGTCATAGATTTCTCTTCCCTCTGTTTCAACTAAAAAAATAAAACTGCAAGTGAATTTATTTTTCTAATTTGTTGTTAAAAGATTAAGTAAGTAAATACATCAAAGATTAAACAAGTTCATACAAAAAAAATTTTTTTGCAGATAACAAGTTCAAATCAAGCTAAGAAGAAAAAGGGGAGTTCTAGGTTTTAATTTTAAACAGGAACTGTCTCTGCTAAAATTTTACAGGTGAGTAAATCTTTCAAAAAAAAAACTTGATTTTGATCTGTTGTCTGAACACATGATGTAAGCAAGTTGAAGATGGTTTGCATGCAACAAAATCTGTGAATGAATTATGCATTTTGCCTGTGCCTGCTAGTTCAGGGTTGAATCATCTCTATTTCAAGTTACAGGGATTTAACCCCATCCAAAAATTTGATTTTCTTCCACCCTGTAGCTATTAGGCTTTGAAATTTAGATCAAGTCTGTATGTATAACCATGTTTTAAGCATTTAAAATAAAATTTAAGCGAAGTAAATTCAAACTTCTCTGTAACATATGAAAACACAGTTAAAATGCAAAACATGTTAAATTTCAAATCTCATAAATTTTAATTTCAAATATACTATCTGGAAGCTTATCAAAAATTATGATTTTTTGAAAGAAAAATCAAAATTTTTAATAAGTTCCTTGGCACTCTAGAGGGGAAGGAACTGTCTGGAAATGAGACGACTCTTCCTTGAACTATTTCATAAGCAGATCTTCCCCTCCACATCAATCACGAGTTTCTTTTTATTCCTATCATTAATTTTTGAGAAAAACGAGGATGATCAGAATTGTTTTTTAACCAAATTTCGGTGATCGGGGCAATGATGGATTTTGCAATCAAGAGTGGAGCACGTTCGAAGGTCAGAGATTATGGGAAAATTGCTAAATGATTTTTAAATTTGTTGTGATGGGCTGATGAGATCGAAATAGGGTTTTAACCACATTTTTGATTGCAGCGGAAATAGGTTCACCGCGGTTTTGTCAGACCACTGGAGTTGATCGCTCCGGTGGGGATAGCAGCGTTTGGTAGAGACGAAGCTTCAGTTAAGCTTTCATGGCCTCCGATGGCCAAAGGTAGAAGAACGATATGTTTTTCTGGTGGCTTGGTTTCGTTATAGTTTGGGTCAATAGAAAAAAATTTGATTTTGCTGACGAGATGGGTTTTCTGGATTCTCGTAGGGTTCAGGTGGATGGTCATTGACTTGGGGGTGGCTGGAGATACAACTAATGGTGGGGAACTCAATTGTGCATGTGCACGACACCCATTGTTGTATCAGTAGTGTGTTTGGGGAAGAAGGATATGGGCTCGAAGCAAGCTTGGGGGAGTAAGGGTTTGAACTCGAGTTTTGACTCGAAGTGGTTTGGGGGTTTGTACGAGTTTGTACTTAGAAAAATTTTTGAAGAAAAAGTAACAGCACGGGTCGATTTTTGAAAAATCTCAAAGCAAATAGCAAAATTTTCCGGGGAAGACTCGAAGTCGCCTCAGATTTTATACACAAAACAGTTTTGCTTTAAAATGAAAATTCAAACGTTTGAACGATTTTAAATGCCTTTTATTGAATGATGATTTTTATTTGAGTTTTAGCTAATTAAGGTTCAAGCAAGACATTTTAAAGTAATTAAACTCAATTTAAATTTTGTTACATTATTTTAAGAATTTATTTATATAAATTGAATAATGAAATTAAGGAAGGTAATTAAGATAAATGTTATTTAAAACAAAACTTAATCTTTTAACTAACTAATGTGATAATGATGATTTATAAAACAAGCTCTAAAGAAAAATCAAAAGTAATTAATTTATCTTTTGATTTATTAAATAATTGGAGATTTTGACAATATAATTACTTGAGAAATATATGGTTTAATTAATAAATAATTAAGGTTAATTAATTTTTAATTAATTATTAATTAATTAAGGAGATAATTAATTAATAAAAGTAATTAAGATTTTATTAATCAACAATTAAGGGTTAATTAGGATAATTAATTAAGGAAATAATTAATAAATAAAAGTAATTAGGGTTTCATTAATGAACAATTAAGGATTAATTAATTAGGGAATTAATTAAGAAATGATTTATTAATGAAGATGATTAATATTTGATTAATATTAATGAAGGATAACTAATCATTGATTAAAGATAATTAATAAAATTAATTTTGTGATTAATTAGTTTAAATCACACGATTGATTCATCTTAGTTGTAGATGATTGCTAACTATTGTATGATGTGTATTGATTGATATCTCTGATATTTGGGATCGATGTTGTATTGGATATTGTATCATATTGTACCTATGTTGATATATGATATTCATCTTGTTTCCTTTGTTATATTCATCTAATGTTGTTATAAGCTCCATCCGAACTGGGATTCGACGTTTGAATCTCCGGCAGTCGAATACAAGTGAGGTATTTGATGTCGATTTTTGAACGCTGAATTTCGGGTCGTGACAGTATATGTTGAGCTTTGCCAAATTTTAAATTAACAATATGATATTTTGAGCACTTCAAGTTCGACATGTGCGGATGCGAATGGTTGAAAATAATGGGTCATTACAGTTAGTATCAGAGCTGGTTTTAGGCAAAACTTATCATATGTAGTAAATTTAATTACAGAATCACCTGCGTTCGAGCTTGAATTCCTTCCCTTTTGATTTGGATTTCTTTCGAACTTTGGAATCCTAACTTGTTCTGAAATCCATTCTTGTCTCTCCCTATTCATGCTCTTCTTGATTTTGAAGTATACCATAACTCCACTTCGGTTTATCTCTATAATGAATCGGCGATCTCGCCAATCCGAGAAAAGGGGGTGAAACTCCTTTACAATAGGCATTGATTCACAGGAGAGTCTTGTATCCACGATTTAGATACTGCCATCTCCTGCTATGCCCGAAGTCTATTCACTAGTGACTGATTGTCGTTTTGCCTCTTCTATATCAATCTAATTCTTGAAGTCACGGTTGACCCGGTTAATGTTGCCCTCAATTTATATTGGTCTATCCATCACCACTTCTTTGTACTAATTATTTTATCTCTATTTCAAATCTATCTTCCTAGTTTGGAATTCTACCAATTAAGGTGACTCTAAATTTGAATCTTTATCCTTGCTTTAAAAACTATTCTTGTATCATCGAGTGAGGAAGTGTATTTGTAATAAATATAAAATGTTTTACATTGTGTTGTTTGGGTTTTTAAGTTTGAATTTTGGGTTTTGATCGATTAGTTTAGCTAACGTTATCGATTGGAATTCCAATACACTTGAACAGATCAAACTAACATACTATTGTTTTCAAAATGTGTAAATGAAATAATTTTATATGATTATATTATATATCTATAAAAGTATAATTCTCTAAATTTAAATAGTTAACTAGATTAGTTATTAAAATAATAATATTTGATTCCCATGCATGGTTTTGTAAACCATTTACTAAATGAAATATAAAACATGGTTTATAAATTGATTTGGAATTGTAATGAATTTATATTAAGAAATTGAGAATTAAATTTACAGTACTTTTCAAATTGGTTTTCAAAGTTTTGAAAATATATATTTTTGAAGTATATTGAATAGAAATTGTTTCCAAAGTTAAATGAAGAATTCAGTGCTCTCCTCTTTGTTAGTGGCAAATAATTTTCGATGATGACTACAGCATCACCGACATTCATTTTCAAGTCTCGAAGTGGAGAGACCATGTAGCAGCCTCGCTACACTTTTGTTTTGGAAAATGAATTTGATTTGCAATTATTAAATATTATTTGATTTATATAATATATATGTATATAATTATTTCAAAATAATTTGAGGCGGAATCAGGAAATTTGAATTCAGTTATTAAAATAAAGTGAAATATTTGAATAAATGGAATACCTAAGATGATAATGAAATTTGACCAACTAGAAATAGTTGAATAAAAAAACTTATTTGTACAATACTAAATTGATTCTAATATATAAATTACCTAAAATATTCAAAAATTAAAAATGTTAGGATATAATTAAAGGTTATACAAGAAGAAAACTTAAGCAATAAATTGTTCAAACTAAAATCTGGCATAATATAAATTCTATAGATAGAAGAAAATTTTGTATAGTATTTAGTTGCACTTATAAACATTTATATAACTTACCTAGAAATTTTGAGTGTAATTAGAATGTAATTGGATAGTATACACTATGTTATAAACAATAGGATATCACAACATGATATTTGGTCATGGGAATTTATAAATAATAAATTGGATAGTAAATTTAATATTAAAAAGAGGATAATTTTTTTGAATAATATAGGGTTCTAATAAATGTTTATACACCCAATATATGGTGGAAAATATATATTAAGTGATATAAATTCAGTAAATAAAGGAATGATAGTTAAGAAAATTAATATGAATTTAAGAATAGTGAGCTTGAATTTTAGTGAAATCAACTTAGCTGAAGATAAATGGATAAAATCAATGAGTTAATTAAAAAATGAATTTGTTTCAAAGAAATGTTGATATAATGAAACAGAAATCAATTTTAAATTGAATGCCTATTTATTAGATGAATAAAATGTATTAGACCAAATCTTTGAATATTAATTTATCTAAAATTGAAATCTATATGGTTTTGAACAGTTGAAGTGAATGTTGAGGTGGAATTAACTATGGTTGACCAAACAAATTAAATAGATGAGTAAAATAAAACAAATTTTATTGTGAAAATTTTGTAGTAAATGTTAATAAATGGGAAACATATCAATTGAATAAAAATATATGGAAATGAAACCAATCAAATGTGAACACAATAAATCTGATTGATTAAATAAAAGAAATGGGATCAACTAATTGAATGTAAACCAATTTAAAATAAATGAAGTTTATATGGTTTAAATTAATTGTTGTATTTTATATTTCAATCTATTTTCCTTCTGATTGTTTCAATTCTCCTACCTCCTTCCTTTTCGGGGACGAAAAGTTTTGGGTGGGGGAGTGTGTAACAACCCGTAAAATTTTAAAGGTTTTATTTACGTAATTAACTGAACATTTTGAAATTTTAAATAATTGAATTTTGAAATAAAAATTTGATATTTGGATTACGTCCACCAAAACATAGCAAATGGTAAATTTCATCTGATAATATGGAAGTTTATTTTCATACGAAATTCTATTTCAATTCAAATCAGTTAAGGATTGATGGTAATAAAATAATATCCAAACCTGAATATTTTTACATAGAAAAATTGTAAATCATCTTCTGAGTGAGACGTCATATTTCATTTCTCCAAATTTGGACTGTTATTGCTTCGTTTATCTTATTTTTAGCAAATTAGCAGCATTTTGGGTACTGATTATTGATTTTTTTTGGATAGTCATACCACTGATATATGTATACTGTTTTGATCGTCTCGTTGTGCTAATCTTCGCAGTATATTCATTTGTGTATTTTGGAGTCCGATACACAGTGAAAACCGTGAAAACGGTTAACTGTGTCGGCACCCATTTTGAGCATTTGATATTCAAGGGCCATTAAAATTCAAACGGCCATTGACAATTATTTATTTTCAGTTTTGCCTTTTGCTTTGCCACATTAGTTCTAACGGTTGCCGGTACGTTCCATCAATTCAATTTGTTATTTTATGTGCATTCATTTTGGGGTCCTTTCGTGTCCTTACTTCGTTCTCCTCTATGGAGTTATGAGTAATATAAATAAAGTTATACGTATGTTTCTGTAATAATAGCTGGCCCTTCATCATTAAACCTTCTCCCTCTTGATCTGGCATCAAACAAAGCTTCCACCTCTTTCTTTATTTACAAAAATATGAGAGAGCTATATATAAATATTTATATATAGAGAGAGAGGAAGTAGGCGTATGCAATTGCTTTAGCTGCTCGCTCACCATTCCATGCGTCAACTAAACCCTCCACCATTTCATCACCTCCATCCGCTATCAAGCCGTCTCATCCACCACAAAACCGAGCTTGCCGAAACTGCCCCATCAGCATCCATCCCCTTTCCCTGACGTCGACTTTCGGTTCGTCTGCCATCACCGCTCACTTTCCCAAACCCATCGAGCTCCGATCAAACCTCCCCACGGCAGCCGCCTTGGCAAGTTCAACCTTCGCCTCCCTTCAGCCTCCACCAGGCGCAGCACCCCACCAAGCTTGACCTCAACTTTTCTCCACTACACTAGCCACCGTGCTGCCCTACCCGCTTCCCCTTAGCCCAAAGCCGAGCCCTCCACCATGTCGAACTTGCAGCTTCTCTATTTATAAGGTATTACGAAATTGTTTTAAGGTATTATATACATATATATATTATGTAAGTACATATATATTATGGTATATTAGATTTTAGGGATGTGTGTGTGTGTGTGTGTGTGTGTGTGTGTGTGTGTGTGTGTATGAGTTAAAGGTTACAGTAATATTGATTTCAAAGTAATTATATGTATATATTATTGTTTGTTTGAAAAAAAAAGAAAAAAAAATATTTTACGCATATTACATTATAAAGTGGAGGCTGCTATCTCTGTTCATTTTATAAGTTACGAAATTGGTCTATACGGGTTGAAAATCTACAGCTTATATATGTTTTAAAATAAGTGAATTTTATATTAGTTTTATACAACATTTGGGTGCTTTTACATATATGAATGTCACAGTTGGGTGTATGAGTTATAATGATACAATGTGTGTATATATATATAATTGTATAATTTATTATAGGTCAGGGATATATATTATAAGATAGTTATCTATTAGTTTTTATTTTTTACAGTAGCATATAATATGTATGTATGTTTATATATAGGTCTGTAGTGTATTTATGTTATAGTATTATGATTTTTAATGGTATGTTAAACAATATAAAATTTTAAATTATATCATGTATGTAGGTTTGTATATATGTGTATATACATAATATATATATATATATATCTGAATTTGGTTTTCAATTATATATGGATATTGTTTGTGTTGGGAGCAAATATTGATTTGAAATTTAAAAGATATATTTTATTTTTAACTATATGTTTTAAACTGACTTTAGAAAATTTTATATATGTAATATATCTCGTTTCATCGATCTTGTGCCAATTTGACTTACATTTCAATATCGAATTTATCGCAGCAATACCTAGCTTATCACTGTTTCGTGTGCATATCTATGTCCATGCCATCTTCTTGTCTCTCTAGCCTCGAAAGCTGAGCAATCACTCACGATTCACACTCTTATATTTATTAAATTTGATTTCAATTGAAACGACAATTGAAATATGTTGTTATTAGTTAATTAAATTATTATATATGTTATTATTTGTATCTGTTCACTTGTGGGATATGACACCATATCCTAATGTTTATATTTTATTTAATTACTTATGATATATGCATATTATTGATATGTTATATTCATCACTGTTCTCACTCTACAAGTACCCTGTTAGTATAGAATTCCATATAGGTTGAAATTATACATAACCGAACGATCTTGTATAATAGGAGAAAATCGTTAATGGTTGAAATGATAATCCCAAGCGATTTTCCTTTAAATTGAATTTGGGATTGCGGGTTGAAATGATACATACCGTATATATTTTAAATTGCGGATTGAAATGATAAATATCCATATCACTTGACCATAGAACAGAAAATTATATACAGAGATCATTGGTCTATATATATATATATATATTAAAAATGCTTTCTAAGGTTTTAAAATGAATATTTTGGTTTTAGTAAATATTGATTCTAAGATATTATACATGTGTGTGTGTTATTTTATAAGGGTTTAAAATTTAGATTTTTAGATCAATATGTTTAAAAAAATTTAAGGTTATAAATTAGTTTTGAAATTATATTCTAAGATAGATTTATAAGGATTTTTATAAGTAAGATTGGGAAAGAAAAATTTGAATTTATTTGAAGCTGTATTTAATTAAGAATTTTATTTAATTAAATCGATTTGAAACTTAATAAAATTGAGATCATATAGGATATGATTTTTATATCTTGATTTTTGGTTTAAGGTAATTAAATTAAATAAATTAAAAGAAATATTTAGTTTATTTATAATCGGGGTTTTATTTAAATTATATTAGATTTATTAAGTAAACATTTCTAAACTAAATAGTAACGAAGTTAAATTTTGATATATATGAAATTATCAAATCTAGTTTTGAAATGTTTGAATATTTAAGCTTGAAATATAATGAAATTTAAGTTGTTTATTTTGTGGTTCAAATTGTATAGTCGATAAAATTTGAAATGATTTATTGAGAAACTGAATTGAATCGAAGTTGAAGAATTAAGATTGAATTAAATTGGAATTTTGGAATCTGGGTTGATTTGTATCGATTTATGAAATTTGAGGAAACTATTTCGTTATATAAAATATTTTTAAATTATATTTACACTATTTGTATATTTTACTTTATAAATTATTTTGATATAAACTATTTTTAATATTAACTATTTTAATATACTAACTATTTTATTATAAACTATTTTAACTTAAAGCTAATTTATATAAACTATTTTATTTTATAAAATATTTAATTATATATACTATTATGAATATCTAAACTGTTTAAGGAAAGTAATTTGATTTAGTGTTATAATTTCCAAATTGTTATAATTTCAAGTGTTTTGGTTTCGAAAGTGTTACAACTTTAAAAGTACCGTGGTTTTGGAAAATGAATATATTTGAAGTCAAAAGTGATATCGTATTTATATGATTTTTAAATGGAAATGATATTTTGGTTTTGGAATATAAACTATTTTGAAATGAACACGGTGTTATAATAGCGACTGATTGTTAAAGAGACCAAGATTATATATTATCATACGCTTTGCTAATACCGAAAACCACTTTAACAACTATGTGCGTGGTCGAGATTCCAAAATGAAGTAGGATGGTTTGGTGAAGATTCTATATAGTATTTACGTAGCCCTGACTCCCGTGATTCAGCTTAATGTGGCTAAAACAGGAGCCATGCCAGGCCAAGTAAGGTCATTCCTCCGATCGTACACATTTCTTCGATATCATTTTATTTCCTTTGTGATTGATTGGGTTCACCCTTTGATTTGGGAGTGTGTCACAAGGTAGGCGGTAGTAGCTGCTATGCGATACCACCAGTCTGGATCTGCAAACTGTATATCTACCTTGGAATTTTCTCGAGTGCCTTGTCGCATGCCCTATCATGCTTTCTACGAGTTTGTATTGTGTCGTACCTATGGAGTGCTCCCTGATAGCCCACTAGCGAGTGGAGTTTACAGTATCTGCATAGACTACGACATTATATGAAAATGTGTTAAGGGGGATATGGGTAACGCCTTAACGTTATTTTAATAGTTTACTTTACTATAGATATTATTATAATAGCTATATTACTGCATAGTAGATAGTTCCATGGATCCTTAGAGGATGGTTATCCCAAACATCCTTTAAGTTACCTGTATTTCAGTTGATATTTCACTTGAGTTGGATTTATTGATATAAGAATGTTAATCCTGACTCGAGTGTTTTATGTTTTGCTTTACGCTAGGTCAGACTGAGTGACACAGTATTTGAGACTCACCTTTGGAGCTTTGAAGCTTCACTTAGAGATCCATCTATATCTATTCAGCTTTCAACTATCCAGCTGTTGGTTCAGACTTGTCATCTGTTAGTATTTGAGACTGCAATGTATCTGAGATATTCCATTGTATTTTATTTCAACTCTATTATTTATCTACTCACCGCATATTATTGCTATATTACTCTGTATCTGTGATTCTATGATTAATTAATTTATTGTATATGTTGAGTTTTGCCAAATTTTAAATTAACAATCTGATATTTTGAGCAATTCAAGTTCGATGTGTGCGGATGCGAATGGTTGAAAATAATGGGTCGTTACAGAGAGTGACTCAAAATGAGCAAATGTGTCTTTTATGGCAAACATTGACGAGGTACGATCTGAACTTAGTTATGATGAATTAATAGAAATTAGTATCGAATTAGATGATAAATATAGAGAGTCTATGAAGTTAAATAAAGAATATATAGGAAAATAAAATAGAGCGCACTTAGAGATTGGATTATTAAAAGATGAAAAAACAATTTTAGAAGTAGAATTAAATATTGTTCAAGAAGATAACAAAAAGTTATTATCTAATACCAATATTCTTTTACAAGAATTGGAAATTCTCAAATCAGTAAAGGATAAATTGGAAAAGAAAAACAAGAAATTATTGATAGACAAAATGTTGAAATATGTGATCCTAAAAGTAAATTGGATAAAATAACCAATAATGTTACAAAATTTAATAAAGGAAAACAAGATTTAGACGACTTGATACAAATATCAAAACCTTTTAAAAATCGAAATGGCATAGGATTTGATAATAAATATCTAGGAAACATAATATAATGAATACCAAGTTTAAAAAATTACAACCCAAAGGTAAAAATTTACATTCAAAGACTAAAGTAATAAAAATATAGGGTCCTAAGACAACAATAAGTTAATAAAACAAAAATATATAAATGAGTATATGAAAAGTGTAATACATAATGATAATTATATTTCAAAAGGAACCAAATCATCTTGGGTATGGTTACCTTTTTGCACTAACACATTGGACCCAAATCAAAGACAAGGGTACCAATTTAGTTTCTTTATATTTTTACAAGTATTTAAAAAAACTTAAAGAGTAAACATAAGTGGATACTCGATAGTGGCAGCTCCAAGCATATGACTAGAAATGCTCATTAGTTGTCAAATATAACATACATTGATGGTGGCACTATGACATTCGGAGATAACTCAAAAGGATTTGTCATCGACATTGGAGAATTCATAAATATCAGTATATCTAATTCTCCTATTATTTCAAATGTTTTATTAGAAGAAAATTTAATTTATTGAGTATTAGTCAATTATGCGGTAAAAGTTTTAAAATTTATTTCGAAAAGAATAAACGTAACATTTTTTACCAAAATAGGAATCCTAATTTTCAGAGGAATTAGAAATCGAAATATCTACTTTTTAAAACATTAAAAATGATTTAAATATGTGTTTAGCCGCAAATCATCAAGATCCAATGTTATGTCACAAAAGATTTTGTCATATAAATTTTAAAGATATAAACAAATTAGTTAAAAATGAATTATTAGAGGGTTACCAAAAATTAACTATAAAGTTAAAAATCTTTGTGATACTTGTCAATTAGGAAAATTAAAGAAATCTTCCTTTAAATCTAAAAATGAAATTTCAACAAAAAATCCTCTCGAATTACTTCACTTGGATTTATTTGGTCCTACTCAAGTACGCTTTAAAAATCCAACAAATACGTATTCATAATTGTTGATGATTTCTCTCGATATACTTGTACGTTATTTTTAAAAAATAAACGTGGCACAATTGAAATGTTTAAAAAAATTTCTAAATGAATTAAAAATCAAATGAATTTGAAGTTTAAAGACATAAGAATTGACCATGGAGGAGAATTTGAAATGAACTATTTCCAAACTTTTGTAATTAAAAAGAAATAAACCATAATTTTTCATTCCCACGAACAACTTAACAAAATGGTGTAGTTGAAAGAAAAAACCGAACCTTACAAGAACGTACTTGAACTTTACTCAATAGTAGTGGACTACCCAAACATTTTTGGGACGAAGCCGTTGCCACTGCTTGTTATGTATTAAATCGTGTCACACTCCGTCCTATAACTAAAAATACGTGCCACAAAAATTTTTACGAAAAAAACCTAAATTTTCATAATTTTTTGCACTTTTGGTTTATAATGTTCTATTCTCAATACAAAAGATAATCTTGTAAAATTTGATCCTACAACGGATGAAGGAATTTTTGTTGAATATTCTGATCGTAGTAAAGCATATAGAATTTTTAATAAATGATCATGTATTATCGAAGAAAGCTTACATGTTTCATTTGATGAAAATTTTCATAAAAATCAAGATAAAGATGTTGATGAACTTTTACTCAATAATCAACCTATTAAAGATAATAACAATGATAAAATTGGAAACAATTATGAAAATGCTTTATGATCTCCAGCTAGTATATTAAAAAATCATCTTGTTAACAATATAATTGGAGACTTAAATTCTAGAGTAATAAGAAATCAAATGAGTCATCTTACATTTATTTCAAATTTTGAACCAAAAAATTATAAAGATGCTTCTAAAGATAATTCATGGATTATTGCTGTGCAAGAAGAATTAAATCAATTTGAATGAAATGATGTATAAAAACTAGAACCCATCAAATGATCAATTTGTAATAGGAACAAAATGGGTATTTAAAAATAAAACAGATGAAAATTGAAATATTGTTCGAAATAAAGCAAGATTAGTCGCTCAAGGTTATAATCTAGAAGAAGGAATCAATTTGGAGGAGACACTTGCTCCAGTAGCTCGCCTTATAGCAATACGAACTCTTCTTGCATATGCATGTCATCATAATTTTATGCTTTTTCGAATGGATACAAAAAGCGCTTTTTAAATGGATTTAACAAAGAAAAAGTGTATGTTGAGAAACCACCATTATTTACTCATGAAAAATATCCTGATCATGTATTTAAACGTAAAAAGGTTTTATACGGTTTGAAACAAGCACCTTGGGCTTGGTACGATAAATTAAAAAGTCATTGACAAAATTCAAGTTTTCAAATAGGAAAAATTGATTCTACTTTATTCATCAAGCATAAAAACAACGATATATTAGTTGTACAAATATATGGTGATGATATTATATTTGGATAACCTAATGAAAATTTGTGTATTGAATTTTCTAAAACTATGAAAAATAAATTTGAAATGTCTCATATAGGTGAACTAAATTTTTTCTTAGGATTACAAATAAAAAAATTAGAAAATAGAGTTTTTATAAATCAAGAAACATATTGTAGAGACTTACTAAAACAGTTTGGAAAGGAAAATACTTCAAGTAAACCAACACCAATGAGCACAACTTCACATTTAGACAATGATGAAAATGGAAAGGATTATGAGAAAAAAAATATCGCAGTATGATGGGGTCTTTATTATACTTAACAGCTAGCTGACCCAATATAATGATGAGTGTTTTTTTGTGTGCGAGATTTCAAGCACAACCAAAAGAATCACATTATCGAGCGGTAAAACGTATTTTGCATTATTTAACTAAAACGAAAGATTATGGACTTTTTTATCCTAAGGGATGTTCATTTGAACTCGTCTCTTATAATGATCCGTATTTTGGTGGATCTAAGTCAGATAAAAAAAGTACTAGTGGAATGTGTCATTTTATTGGCCAAGCTTTGGTTTCATGGTTTAGTAAAAACACAAAATTGTGTATCTCTTTCGACACGTGATGCCAAATACATTTCTACTGCCTTACCTTACGCACAAGTTATATATATGCAACAAAAAATTAAGACTTTGGAAAAATAATTGAAAATCACCAATATAATTTGATAATACTAGTGTAATAAATCTTCCTAAAAATCCGATTAATCATTCCCGAACTAAACATATTTATTCTGGACATCATTTTTGCGAGATAATGTTGAGAATGGAACAATTTCACTTGAATTCGTAAATATCGATAATCAAATTGCGGATATTTTCATGAAATCATTATGTGAAACATCATTCATTAAATTACGTCGAGAATTAGGAATACGTCCCTACAACGAGCTAACAAACTAATTTAACTACATATTTGTCTTAACAACTTAAGAAATTTATAATATTACTATAAAAATTCTAAAATTTCATCCATTCATATAAAACAATGTTCTGTTTAGTATTATCTTCAATACCTCTTATTATTTTCTAATAATAGTAACCTTTATCTACAAAAAGGGCTTTCTTTCTGTTTTTTTCGTACTTACATTTTCTCTTCTTTACAAATATTTCTGTTATTTGCTATTCCTTCTTCAAAATGTCATCTGACCATGGTTCAACTTGTTCTATGGTTGATTTTAAAACGCCCTCCTCTACAAACACAACCAACTCTCCAAAAACGGCAACTGCACCTTTAATATCACCAATATTTCATATTGGATATACTCCATATGGCAAAAGATCAAAAAGAGACTATAATCTAAACTCATCCCTCATTCATACCAAATTTGATGATATCTACCATAACCAACATGAAATATTAAGGGTAACTCAGGAGATGTACTATGAGCAACGATGACAAGGATGTCACCTAAACTTTCTAGAAAAATGCATCCTTGCGATATGTGGACACTCCCCCACTGAGAAGTGTCTACATAAGAAGTCTCTTCATATCATAGAAACTCCTATCACACCTAGAAAATTGACTCCTACACGACTCTTGGAGGAAGGACCATCCAACTATAACAATGGACTCCTACTCGGCTTAAATGGTATCCTTTTAAACCTTCTTCGGATAAGAAGAAACATGAACCAAATTCATGGGGCATACAAGAAGCGAAAAAGTCCACCTCATCCGATGAAAACTAATGTCACGATTTGTAATCTTATATAATAAATGTACTTATATTTGTTGTGTTATCTTTAAATCAAATAAACTTTCATTCTTAGCATCAAACAAATCAGTTTTTGTAATCTGATGAGCCACAGGCATCTATGGATTTTTCACAGATATCTGCGAAGACATAAGTGAAAATATTAACTCTATGGCCACAGACGTCTGTGTAAAACCTACAGATGTCTATCGCCTATTTCGGGTTACAAATCTGCACCACATATATGTTTATTTTTTTCCTTAATTCATTTTCACTTTAGCTTTTCTAAACCTAGCCACCAAAATTTCTAAAACCTAATCTCTCTTTTAGCCCTAAATTCAACTCCAATGGCTCCAAACCCTTACCAAAAAGAGATAAAGTCAAAATTCTTCCACCACCAATATTGTAAGTGAAACTAAAATCAAAGCTTGGCAGAGGAACAATTCCATTGCAATTAATAGGTTTGAAGAATTGGTAAAGAAGAGAATCCACTCTGGACCTTTCTATCGACTATTCAAATTTGATGTCTATGATATCTCTTTATTGTTCAAAAACTCCAAATGCAGACACCTTGTTTATTTCAATGATAATAAGGTAATTATTGATCCCCTAGCCATTTATCTATTTTTCGCAAATCTTTGTAGTGAAGACATTTGGTCTCCTGAAAATGAAGAGGGTTGGTTTTTCGAGTTTGTATGGAAAAGTTATAAAAATTGATGTTTTTACACTTGGTAGAATCTTAGATTGCTTTAGAGAAGGAATTGATTAGATGAAATTCTTGGCCACTCCATACTACCACGAGATGAAATTACCCATCAAATTTGGAAAGATAACATGCGTCAATGGAAAGTTAGTAGTCTTAGTGATCGTGCTAGGATAGTTGAACATATTTTAATCAATACAATCATTCCTAGACTAGGTAGTCATGAATAAGTCTACCGTACTAACCATCGAGCTTGATATGCAATATTTGCTCGTTTTCCTATCAATTGGGCCAAATTTGTTCATGACCAAATTAAAAAAAATTAGGTGTAACATAGCCGAAGCATTCCATATGTTGTTTACATTATGAGGATTATTATGGATACGAATGTTCCATCATATCTCTCATAGTATGAAGAAATTCCAGTTAAAAATGAGGGTCCCTGATGTCTATCCTTAATGCAGCTTCCTGTCTAAGCTCCAAATATGATGCCTTTCCAACAATGGAAACAACAACACTTGCAAAGGTAACATCAACCCCAACCTTCTACTAGACCTCTGCGGTATCCCTCTTCGCAAGAATACACTTGGACTCCGAGGTTTTAGAAGCTCGAATCTCACTTAAGTCATAATGAATCTGGAAGAGATGTTTCCTTATAAAATCAAGGGATTATAACTTCAAATCAAAAGAAGTTGGAAAAATGAATATTTGGCTTGGAACGTTCTCTATCTACCTGTATGACTAAGGTAGAAAAGACAATGGAAAAGTTAGTTTCTATACTAGGAAAAATAGTAAGAAAGGTTCGTGGATGTTCTCATTCTTCATCTTCCTCATCATCGTCTCCTATACCACCTTCTCGTGGACATACTCTTGTTTATCAACCTCATATTCCTCTAGAAGGTTCGTCTCGGGACAGAAGTAAACAACAATGGAGATTGAACATATTCATGAAGAAAATAGCGATAATGATGATGTGACACCAATAGAAGCACCCTCTCACCAACATTACATGCCATTTAATGGATTATCATTACAAGAAAATGAAGAATTTACCGATAATACTCAATGGCCTGCTCCTTATGACTCCGATTGGGCATCTTATTGGGAATACTATGAGAATTATTGTGGATTCTCATATTTTTTCACTCGGTATCCATAAGCTTACTTTCAATTGCTTAATGCTTTTCTTTTCTTTGGTTTTCTATGTTAAACATTGTTCGTACTTCAATTTCCTATATATCGATGTAGCTTACACATCTATGTTTTTGGTTCCATGTGTTTTTTTACATATTGTTGTTTTACGCATACTATATTCTATTTTGATAATGACAAAGGGGAGAAGAATATAATGCATATATATAGGGGGAGGAAATTTAAAAAAGATTCTCTAGCTGCCATCATCAAAAAGGCAGAGAATGTTAGAACCTCCGAACTTTAAGTTTTAATGATAACAACTATACAATCAAATATATATTGTATATTCCAATTTTTAGGTACAATTTACAAATAAGATATCCAGTCCTTCGAATCAATGATCAAGGAATCAAAAGATATGTAGATCGGAAGACTCTTATTTTACATTAATGTTTGTAATAATAGTGATTTGATTAATTGAGTCATAGTACTATTGTAAGATCTCCTTGATACAACTTACACATGCACATAATCTCTGGAAACAAAATGTACAAACTCACAGACGTCTATCACTGATTTCGGGAAAATTATTTCCTGAAACCACTGACGCCTGTGGTTTATCCACAGATGTCTATCATACAGATGAACTCTTTTTAAAATAACAACTATCACTTTTTTCGAAAGGTTACTTCTCTCAAAAATCATTAAACACATCTTCTCTTTGAGGATACAACTTTTCAAATTAAAGAAACTTATTCAGATAGTCACTACGCTTCAACAACAACTATTTGATACTATATATACATCCAAAACTAGAATTCCAAAGCACTAAACCTTACTTGTCTATCTACATTCTTTGATCTTACATATTTCATTGCTAATTGTATTATTAATCTGCTGTAACCAAATTTTCAATTTGATTATCAAAAACATCCTACGGATTCAAAAGTATTACACTCACGCTCACTCAAAGGAGATCATAGGTAGTATTGTATTTACAGTCAAAATCAATGTTGAAAAAGAGCACAAATTTGTCGAGAAATCACTTTTTTATCAAGCCTATTCCTTTGAGCAAAGCGAGGGCTATTGGTTACGTGAAAATCCGAAAAGGAGCTTTAGGATTGGAAATAGGACGGGAGGTCCGAAATAGTATAAAAACTCTAGTGTGATCTTTTTATTTTTATTTTTACTATTAGTATCATATTATTCTGTGCATATCTAGTTTGCTTATCACACACACACACACACACACATATATATATATATATATATAAAACATGCGATCCATATAGACTTTCACAATATGGATGATACCGGTTCGCTACAGTATGAGTACAATCATTACGATTTGAATGGATGATTATTATGATCGATAAGATTAGGATTTTCTTGGATTTTGGAAAATTGGACTCTATGACTATTCCATGTTCATGATTTAATTATTCTATATGTTATCCTATAAATATTTTCGTACCTCGTGATGGATTCCGAGTTAAATTTTTGTCACGGTCTAAATTTTAATGTTCGAAAATTGACATCCGTACTTCACTTGTACTCGAATGCCGCAGATTCAACCATTGAAATTCGATTCGTGCCGGAGCTTATAACATATTAAGTATAACAAAACAGCGGAAGAAATGAATATCATTGATAAACAATAGTGAATTACAACAATGATACAAATAATATCAATATCAAAGAAACAAGATAACAGCGGAAAATAACACAATTGGATGTTCTAGACTTCGCAACTATCGACAGCAGAAAGATAATTCCAATGGAATGCATCTCCAAAAGAATCCAACACCAAAGATAGCTTGAACCAAAAGCTTGAACCACCATCATCGATGCATTAAGCAAGATCAGCCTGGAATGTTGAAGAGAAACAAATGTCGTTGCCAAAACCAAAGGCTGGATGCTATCGAATCTACCCCTACCATTTGATTATCTGAAAAATCCAACTCAAGACTGTCCATGTGGAAAATTGTGGGCACCCAGATTTTAGGAAGGAAACAATAAACTCCAGGTCAGTCATGGGACTGGTGTGAACAAACGAAAATAGTTTTAAATAAAAACAAACAACAAAAGAATTTAAGACTGAAATCCGCAATGCTTTTTGGAAAATGAAACTACCATAAGGCCTCCCACCGCACACACCATGCAAACGCTGAATTGGAGGAGATTTCTTCTTATGATAGTAAAAAATGCTTGATACACAAAACCCTTTGATATAATTATTAATGCATAGTGCAGAAAACATTTCAAGGTATAACATTAATCTTAGACAGCATACCACATTTCATCGTATGCCTACTATAGCTACCATGTTCAATAGCAGGTTACCGCCACATTCCATGACAGGTTATACAACTAAAACTGTACAGGACTCGTATTGTTTTGTTTGGATTTCCAACAAATGTCAGGCAAAGGAACTTCCAACACCGAATTGAATGCCTCTGGAGGGACGTCCCCGAGAACCTAAACGGATCTCTGCCAACACAAGGCCAGGTTACCCCTGCACGGAAGTAACTACTGACATGAGTATGCCATTCTCCCGTCATTACAAACCTTTATCTGATGCGCCTCTCAACAAACAACCACAGAGCAATACGTTTGCAGCAACCACAAAGTTAGTATTTGGGCTCCATACCATGATACCACTTATAATCTAGATGGAAATTGATATACCCTCAGGGGGCGCTACCCCCAAATAACCTTGCTGCAACAATTCCTGTTTCGACCATTACCGGGTTTTGAGGTTTGATGAAGTCATGTCCACAAAGCTATGATTTTCACAAAATCCATGCTTCAATCAACAAATGATCAACAGCACTTCGTATGCCACATTAACAAAATGGGAATGTATCACTAGTAACCATCAACTACATAACCTCTAAGCTCGTACGTCTCAGAGAAGGGTGTTAAGCAAAGAGAATAAATCTCCGCCACCAAACAGAAATGTATTTGATAGAAACCAGCTTTACATCTGAAAGGGTAATGTCAGACACACATCCATACAAGTCTGTTTTGGGTACGAACAGAACCGAAGGCACTTCATAAAGAATCCCTCGCAATTCGGATATTTACAATCCCGATCGGACTCACCATCACATATGCAGATCTCTATACCGGCACGACTCAGTGAAGAGACATTCGACGGATTATCCTTTCGTTCTTCGAAATACCTGGTCTTCATCACTGGTCTTCAAATGAAATACATAATATCGTATCATTATTCGGAATGGGTTATATGACACAAGGTCCTCTCCCGGCTACACCGAAGAATGAGCGCAATATTCAAAACTATATGGACAATGGGATCTCAGTTAAGTCACAACTTATTATCCAAAACTTTTCTTTCAAATGGTTTAAAAAAATTACCATTTTCAATCTTTAACCAAAAAGATTCACTTCACAAAGTTCACCAATCTTTCACAAAGATTCCTTCACAATATTTAAACAAAAGATCTATCTTTGAGATCCTCTTTTGTTTGAAAACAAAGTTCATCAAGTATTTCACAAAGATTCCTTCATTGCTTTCGAATCAATTCCATTTTAAACTTGAAATATTTTAACACAAATTGGAAATCCTTTCTTTGTATGAAAGCTATTATTATTTGAAAACAAATAGTTTTCGTTTCGGAAAAATCCAATTACATTTGCACAAGTTAAAGCCCTCCAAGTCCAAAACTTGGGTTAAATTCAAATTTCCAAAATAAAATTTTTAAAATGGTTTAAAACCTATATAAACACATTTATAACTCGTATAACCTTTTTAAACCATAATTTCCAAACATAGAATTCAATTTCAAATCTTTAATTCAAATTTAAATCAAACTATTTAAAATTCAAAACTTTATCAAGTTATTCAAAATAACTTTTATCTTTTAAAACTCCTTTTCAAAAAAATTCATATCTAACCCAATTCCATTTCCTAACCATTTAAATTCAAAATTCATCTTTTAAAACCATTTCATAATATTAGATTCAAATATCCGTGACTTAACCAATTTCCTCGTAAAATCCATATTTGTGTGTGTGTGGTGTAGTCCAGGGGTCTTACACAATAGTGCAACATCATCTATCATTACAAATTCAAGCACATCAATGTCAATAATCGGTATATTCCTATAATGCTTATCTTCCATTCATAGATTCACAGATAAACAATATACATTCATCACAGATAAAATAAATTACATTTGTCACAGCTCTATTCAAAATAATTCATAACCTAAAATATTACACATAGAGATATCAAACAATTCAAAGCATTTCATACAATTCAAACATGCATAAGTAAGATTTGATTAATTTAAATCAGATTAATCACTTATAAATAAATTATTAATCCAGGTTAATTAATATTAATTTATTACAAACCATCTTAGTTAATTAACCTTTAATCTTTCATTAATTAACTTTAAAAATAAATTAATCAACCTTTAATTTTTAATTTATCAACCTTGATTAATAAATAAATCAACCTTTAATCATTACATAATTAACCTTTAATTATTTAATTATTCTTTAAATTAATTACCCTTAATTGATTAATTAATAAATTAACTAACCTTTAATTAATTACCATTAATTTAATTAATTATTCCTTAATTATTAATTAATAAACCTTAATTATTAATTAACAAAACTTAATTACAAATTAATTAATCCTTAATTACCAGTTGATTAATCCTTAATTTACTAATTGATTAATCTCTAATCATTAATTAATAATCTCAAATTATCTAATTAATGATTCTTAATTACAAATTAATTAATATTTAGTTAATTAACTTCTAACTCTTAAGTATAATTATTTAATACTTAATCATTAATTTATTAAATTAATTAATTACTCTTAATTAATTACTTAATTAATCCTTTATCATTAATTAATTTAATTAATTGTACTTAATTTCCTTTAATTAATTTAATTAATATCAAGACATTCAAACCTTAATCCTCTTAAGATAAAACATTATCTTACAAATGTCTTAATTACCATTAACATATTTACACCATTTTATCTTTATAATTATCTTTACTTAATTAAATCATTAATTAAGTTTCAAAATAAAATAATCATTTAACTTGATAAATTAAAGTCTAAAACTAACTTAAAACATTCATCAAATAATAGTTTTAAAAACTAGTTTCAATTTGAATTTAAAAACTTACTTTAATAAAAAAAAATTCATTCCTAACTTAAATTTTAAAATCACTTTAAATTTACTTAACAAAATTTAAATTTAACAAATTTCAAACTTCTTATGCAAAATGTTAAAGAAAACATTTATTATACACAAAGTAAATTTATATAAGAAGATTCAAACTAAATTAAAGTTTTAAATTTCAAAACTTAGATTTTAAAACTTTTTTAAAAACTGCTCGACACATGCATCAGGTCAAACCCGAAGTCCACTCGGGTCTAGCCCCGAGTTTTCCCTGCTTCTCTTCCATTACCAAAAACTTTTCTTATTTGTTTATTTATTTATTTTTTATGTGTAAAACCTACAGGCTTATCACCCACAACTACTCGAGTTTACACTCGAGTCATTTACCCCCAAATCTCGACCTTTACTTCGAGCAAACCCACAACTAACCCACAGACACACAAAGTTCCACCATGCACATGCACCATCGCCGAAGTCACCTCCGACCTCTGATGAACCTCCTGGCACGTCACCTATCTATGCTACAACCCATCCTGACCACTAGATCCCAAATACAAGCCTCGATCTAAAATCGAGTTTCATAGATGAAATAGGAACCAAAACCACATTCAGCAAAACCCTTCGACCAACCTATTCCGACCACCAGAAGTCGAGAGACTCAGGCCACACCCTACCGACACACCATGCCACCATTTCCCAGCGTTTCATGACACTGGATCACCCTGAGATGATGCAATGACCCCGAAACTTGCATCAACACTACCTAGGGTAGAAACCCTACTTCAATCAATCTCTGTCACCACGATGATTTATAAAATCAATCGCCATTTTTCCAGGCCTCGACAACCTTCCAACAATCTCCGGCAGCTACCACGAGGTTCCACCATTTTCCAGTCGACAGAAAATGCCCAGAAATCAAAAATTGATCAACTCAGAATTGCTATCCCAAAACATAACTAAAAATTTAGATTTTCATCTTAAAGATCATAATTTACAAATTCGATTCAGGTTATAAACTTGAATCAGAAATTTACAAGATTTGATATAACATGTTTTTAACATTTCTACAGTAATATCTTGATTCCAGCAGATTCTCAATCCTATTATGCTTGAATGTACTTTTAAAACATAGATTGTGTTTAAACAAATTTAAAATGTTTGAATATCATAGTCTAACAGAGATCAGATGCAAAGATTTTGAATTTTTATCAAAACCATAAACTTTGAACTGAGAACAGAGGTGATTAAAATCAACAGATATGCACACTACACATATACACAGAAGCTTACTTATATACATACATGCAAAGCAATCATAATCATAGAAATTCACATGCAATAGTTATTTATCTACTTAAACTTTTTAATTAAAAGTTTACTCACCTTTTAAAAAGCAGTGGCTTGAAAAAAATGGGAAGCTTTGAAAATTTGAATACTACTATTGTTTTGATTCTTAAAACTTTGTCTTGCTTGAAACTTTAAAACTGAAAAGCTTTGTTACTTGAAGGTTTGAAGATGGAATGCTAGATTTGGACTGGAACATGATGATTCAAACTTTGACTCCAGGTTGTGGTTTTGAAGAGGTTACAAGCTTTGATTTTTCTGGTTTTCAATTATTGTTTTACAGACTTTTGAAAAATGCTTTGTGAACTTTGTTACAGGGTTGATAAAAGAGGTTTATAGGCCTTGAAAATGTTTGTAGTGTTTTTATTTGAGTTTGAGAAATATTGCAATCTTTGTTCTTGAGGATTTCTGGATTGATAATTTGTTACAGACTTTTGTTTGGGTTTGAAGAGTGTTTACAAGTTTGTTTTGTTTTGAGGAATGAATTTCAAGTTAAGTTTGCTTGCTTTTGCAAAGAGAAGATAAGAAAAGAATTTAAGAAGGAAGGTGGAAGTTTATATAGTGTTAAATTAGAATTTGTTTAAAATTAAAGAAAATAGAAACAATTTATGACACTTGTTAAATTTAACAACATTTGTCACTTTCAATGCTAATTATCTTACACATGTTAATAAAAGAATTAATAAGCTAACACTTGTCATAATTTATTTTTATTTATTTTTAAAAGATTTAAAAGCTTTTATTATTAATTTTCCAAATAAATAAGTGCTTTTATTAATTTATAAATGCTATTCTTAATTTATATAAATAAAACTTTTAAAAGAAAATAAAAACCATTTAGACTCTAAATAAAATCATATATAATATATTTAATCCATTTTTAAATGTTAATTTAAAAGTTTTTGTATTTATTTACTATTAAATAAATACTTTCTAAATTTATATAAATAAAATTCTTTTGTTTAAATTAATATAAAACAAATCTTATTTCAAAAAAAACTTTATTCATATATCCTTTTATATCAAAAATAATTTTAAGATATATATACATATGTATTCTTTTTAAATTCCAAATTTAAATCCAAATTTCAAATTCAATTACAAAATATTTAGACTTCCAAATAAAGTCCTTTATTTAAAAAGTCTAATATTTTTTTTTATTTCCACATTTTCAAATTAATCCACAGTTAATTTTATTCAAAATATATATTTCTGAATTTCCAATTAGAAATCCTATTTTAAAATCATATTTATATACATTTATATTAATAAACAAACAAATACATATTTAACTTGGAAATACCAAATTAATTCACTATTTAAAAACAAAAATTAAATTAATTACCAATTTAAATTGTCTTTTAAAAAAGTAATGTTACAGATTCCCCCCTTAAGAAAATTTCCTCCTCGAAATTTGCCAAATAGGGAGACAACAAAGAACGGTTGAATAAACAGAGGAATGGTTCACCAGATAAACTGAATATTTATTCTGATTTTGGCTTACCAAATCAGGATATCAACAATAGATATGAGAACAAACTCATTCTATATTTCAAAAGATACTCGAGCCACCAGATCTACGAAGATATAAGGGGCATTGGTTAGTCCCAAGGGATAACTAACCGTTCGTAGAATATATCGAGACCCAAACAATAGGTAAATGGATTTAATCTTCCATAATTTTTAAATACTAGGTATGGATTCCAAACTCAGATCGGAATATCTCAAAGTTTGCACCAACTTGTCCCTCTTCGGACTTTAATCCTCACAAGAAATTACAATAGAATTTCAAATTTGGTTTTAATTGAAATCGTTTTATCGGTACAAATCTTCATATTTTATTAACTAGTTTATTTCAAATAGAATTTCAAATTCATTAAAGTTAAAAACAAAAAGCTAATAGAAAACCAACAAAGAGAATATGAAATAGAAACTTATCTATAACGATTCGCAAGTCCACCACACCAAAGCTTCTCTCTTGAGCTGCTACGAAGCAATCAAAGATTTTGAAATTGGATCAACGGAGATTGATGAGAAAAGTTATTTCCGTTGTTGTTACAAGATATGGACCATTTGTAGTCGTATTTCCCTGTCCCCTACCTCGTCCTCTTTTTGCACCCATACTCACTATCAGCGGATAGTAAGAGACTTTACTAAGGCATTCGGACGGATATCTTAGGGATATACTCATTCTAGGGTATACTTCACCCTATCTCTAATGAACTACCTAATGTGTAATACTCCAAAAGCTAAAGTTCAACCTTTAGCTCTGATACCAAAATGCCAAGGTCCAAATTAATTTTAGCATTTGAAAATCAACACCCGTACTTCACTTGTACTCGAATGCCACAGATTCAAGTTGAAATCCGATTCGTGCCGGAGCTTATAACACATTAAGCATAACAACACAGCGGAAGAAATGAATATCATTGATACACAACAGTGAATTACAACAATGATACAAATAATATCAATATCAGAGATACAAGATAACAGGGGAAAATAACACAATAGGATGGTCTAGACTTTGCAACCATCGACAGTGGAAAGATAATTCCAATAGAATGCATCTTTAAAAGAATCCAACACCAAAAGCTCGAACCAAAAGCTCGAACCACCATCATCGATGCATTAAGCAAGATCAGCCTGGAATGTTGAAGAGAAACAAATGTCGTTGCCAAAACCAAAGGTTGGATGCTACTGAATCTACTCCAACCACTTGATTATCTGAAAAATCCAACTCAAGACTGCCCGTGTGGAAAATTATGTACACCCAGAGTTTAGGAAGGGAACAATAAACTCCAGACCAGTCATGGGACTGGTGTGAGCAAATGAAAATAGTTTTAAACAAAAACAAACAACAAAATAATATAAGGCTGAAATCCATATTACTTTTCGAAAAATGAAACTACCATAATGCCTCCCATCGCACAAACCATGCATACACATAGTTGGAGGAGATTTCTCCTTATGATAGTCAAAAATGCTTGATACGCGAAAACCATTTGATATTATTATTAGTGCATAGTGCAGAAAACCTTTCGAAAGTATAACATTAATCTTAGCCAGCATACCACATTTTGTCGTATGCCTACTATAGCTACCATGTTCAATAGCAGGTTACTGCCACATTCCATGGCAAGTTATACAACTAAAACCGTACCGGGCTCGTATTATTTTGTTTGGATTTCCATCAAATGGTCAGGCAAAGGAACTTCCCACACCGAATGGAATGCCTCTGGACGGACGTCCCCGAGAACTTACCCGGATCTCTGCCAATACAAGGCTGGGTTACACCTGCCCGGAAGCAACTACTGACACGAGCGTGCCATTCCTCGGTCTTTACCAACCTTTATCCAAGGCGCCTCTCAACCAACAAACACAAAGCAATAAGTTTGCAGCAACCACAAAGTTAAGTATCTGGGCTCCATACCATGATACCACTTATAATCCAGAAAGAAATGGACATACCCTCAAGGGGCGCTACCCCCAAATAACCTTGCTGCAATGGAACCTGTTTCGACCATTACCGGGTTGTGAGGCTTACGAATTCATGTCCATAAAGCTAAGCTTTTCACAAAAGCCATGCTTCGATCAACAAATGAACAGCAACACTTCGTATGCCACATTACCAAATTGGGAATGTATCACTAGTAACCATCAACTACATAAGCTCTAAGCTCTTACGTCTCAGAGAAGGGTATTAAGCTAAGAGAATAAATCCTCGCGACCAAACAGAATTGTATTTGATAGAAACCAGCTTTACATCTCAAAGTGTAACGTCAGACACACATCCATACAAGTCTGTTCCGGATTCGAATAGAATCGAAGACACTTTACGAAGAAGCCCTTGCAATCCAAGTATTTACAATCTCGATCAGACTCCCCATCACAAATGGAGATCTCTATAACGGTGAGACTCAGTGCAGAGACACTGGACGAGTTATCCTCTCATTCTCAAAAATACCCGATCTTCACCACCGGTCTTCAAATGCAATCCAGAACATCGTATCATTATTCGGATGGGTTATATGACACAAGTTTCTCTCTCGGCAAAGCCGAATAATGAGCGCAATATTTAAAACTATATGGACAATGGGATCTCAGTTAAGTCACAACTTATTATCCAAAACTTTTCTTTCAAATGGTTTAAACAAATTACCATTTTCTATCTTTAATCAAAAATATTCACTTCACAAAGTTCACAAATCTTTCACAAAGATTCATTCACAATATTTAAACAAAAGATTTATCTTTGAGATCCTCTTTTGCTTGAAAACCAAGTTCATCAAATATTTCAAAAAGATACCTTCATAGGTTTCGAATCAATTCCATGTTAAACTTGAAATCTTTTAACACAAATTGGAAATCCTTTCTTTGTATGAAAGCTATTATTATTTGGAAAACAAATAGTTTTCGTTTTAGAAAAATCCAATAACATTTGCAAAAGTTAAATCCCTTCAAGTCCAAAACTTGGGTTAAATTCAAATTTCCAAAATAATATTTTTAAAATGGTTTAAGACCTATATAAACACATTTATAACGCACGTAACCTTTTTAAACCATAATTTCCAAACATAGAATTCAATTTCAAATCTTGAATTCAAATTCAAATAAACTATTTAAAATTCAAATCTTTATCAAGTTATTCAAAATAACTTTTATCTTTTAGAACTCCTTTTCAAGAGTTTTCATTTCTAACCCAATTCCATTTCCAAACCATTTGAATTTAAAATTCAGCTTTTAAAACCATTTCATAATATTAGATTCAAATATCTGTGACTTCACCGATTTCCTCATGAAATCCATATTCGTGTGTGTATGATGTAGTCCAGGGGGTTTTACACAATAGTGCAACATCATCAATCATTACAAATTCAAGCACATCAATATCGTTAAGCGGTATATTCCTATAACGCTTATCTTCCATTCACACATTCACAGATAAATAATATACATTCACGTAGATAAAGTAAATTACATTCATCAAAGCTCGAATCAAAATAATTCATAACCCAAAATATTACAAAGAGAGATATCAAACAATTCAAAGCATTTCATACAATTCAAACACCCATAAGTAAGATTTGATTAATTTAAATCAGATTAATCACTTATAAATAAATTATTAATCCTGGTTAACTAATATTAATTTATTACAAACCATCTTATTTAATTAACCTTTAATCATTCATTAATTAACCTTTAAAAATAAATTAATCAACCTTTAATTATTAACTTATCAATCTTTATTAATAAAAAAATCAAACTTTAATCATTAAATAATTAACCTTTAATTATTTAATTATTCTTTAAACTAATTACCCTTAATTGATTAATTAATAAATTAATTAACCCCTAATTAATTACCATTAAATTAATTAATTAATTATTCCTTAGTTATTAATTAATAAACCTTAATTATTAATTAACAAAACTTAATTATAAATTAATTAATCCTTAATTACTAGTTGATTAATCTGTAGTCATTAATTAATAATCTCAAATTATCTAATTGATGATTCTTAATTACAAATTAATTAATCTTTAATTAATTAACTTCTAACCCTTAAGTATTAATTATTTTATACTTAATCATTAATTTATTAAATTAATTAATTGCTCTTAATTAATTACTTAATTAATCCTTTATCATTAATTAATTTAATTAATTGTACTTAATTTCCTTTAATTAATTTAATTAATATTAAGACATTAAAACCTTAATTCTCTAAATATAAAACATTATCTTATAAATGCCTTAATTACCATTAACATATTTACACCATTTTATCTTTATAATAATCTTTACTTAATTAAACCATTAATTAAGTTTTAAAATAAAATAATCATTTAACTTGATAAATTAAAGTTATCAAAACATAACTTGTATTAAATAACTTAAAACATTTATCAAATAATAGTTTTAAAAAGTAGTTTCAATTTGAATTTAAAAACTTTCTTTAATAAAAACTTTTAAAATTTCATTCCTAACTTAAATTTTAAAATCACTTTAAATTTACTTAACAAATTTAAATTTAACAAATTTCAAACTTTTTAGTCAAAATGTTAAAGAAAACATTTATTATGCATAAAGTAAATTTATATAAGAAGATTTAAACTAAATTAAAGTTTTAAATTTCAAAACTTAGATTTTAAATTTTTTTTTAAAAACTGCTCGACAAATGCATCGCGTCAAACCCGAAGTCCACTCGGGTCTAGTCCCGAGTTTTCCCTGCTTCTCTTCCATTACAAAAAGCTTTGTTTGTTTGTTTATTTTTTATGTGTAAAACCTACAGGCTTATCACCCACAACTACTCGAGTTTACACTCGAGTCGTTTACCCCCAAATCCCGACCTTTACTTTCAGCAAACCCACACTAACCCACAGACACACAAAGCTCCACCGTACACATGCACCATCGCCGAAGTCTCCTCCGACCTTTGATGAACCTCCCGGCGCATCACCTATCGATGTTATAACCCGTCTTGATCACCAGATCCCAAGTACAAGCCTCGATCCAAAGTCGAGTTTCACAGATGAATAGGAATCAAAACTACCTTCTGCAAAACCCTTCGACCAACCTATTTCGACCACTAGAGGTCGAGAGACTCTGGCCACACCATGCCGACACACCATGCCACCATTTCCCAGCATTTCATGACACTCGATCACCCTAAGATAACACAATGACCCCGAAACTTGCATCAACACAACCTAGGGTAGAAACCTTACTTCAATCAATCTCTGTCGCTATGGTGATTTAAAAAATCAATCGCCATTTTTCCAAGCCTCGACAATCTTCCAACAATCTTCGACAGCAACAACGAGGTTCCACCATTTTCCAGCCGACGGAAAATGCCCAGAAATCAAAAATCGATCAACTCAGAAATGCTCTCCCAAAACATAGCTAAAAATTTAGATTTTCATCTTAAAAATCATATTTTACAAATTCGATTCAGGTTATAAGCTTGAATCATAAATTTACAAGATTTGATATAACATGTTTTTAACATTTCTACAGTAATATCTTGATTCCAGCAGATTCTCAATCCTATTATGCTTGAATGTATTTTTAAAACATAGATTGTGTTTAAACAAATTTAACATGTTTGAATATCATAGTCTAACAGAGATCAGATGCAAAGATTTTGAATTTTTATCAAAACCATAAACTTTGAACTAAGAACAGAGGTGATTAAAATCAACAGATATGCACACTACATATATACACGGAAGCTTACTTATATACATGCATGAAAAGCAATCATCATCATAGAAATTCACATGCAACAGTGATTTATCGACTTAAACTTTTTAATTAAAAGTTTACTCACCTTTTAAAAAGCAGAGGCTTAAAAAAACTGGAAAGCGTTGAAAATTTCGATATTACTGTTGATTTGATTCCTAAAACTTTGTCTTGCTTGAAACTTTAAAACTGAAATGCTTTGATACTTGAAGGTTTGAAGCTGGAATGCTAGAATTGGACTGGAACATGATGATGATTCAAACTTTGAGTCCAGGTTGCGGTTTTGAAGATTTTACAAACTTTGATATTTCTGGTTTTCAATTGTTGTTTCACGGACTTTTGAAAAATGCTTTGTGAACTTTGTTACAGCATTGATAAAAGAGGTTTACAGGCCTTGAAAATGTTTGTACTGTTTTTATTTGATTTTGAGAAATATTACAGGCTTTGTTCTTGAGGACTTCTTGATCGATAATTTGTTACAGGCTTTTGTTTGGGTTTGAAGAGTGTTTACAAGTTTGTTTTGTTTTGAGGAATGAATTTCAAGTTAAGTTTGCTTGCTTTTGCAAAGAGAAGATAGGAAAATAATTTAAGAAGGAAGGTGGAAGTTTATATAGTGTTAAATTAGGATTTGTTTAAAATTAAAGAAAATAGAAACAAATTGTGACACTTGTTAAATTTAACAACATTTGTCACTTTCAATGCTAATTATCTTACACATGTTAATAAAAGAATTAATAACCTAACACTTGTCATAATTTATTTTTATTTATTTTTAATAGATTTAAAAGCTTTTATTATTAATTTTCCAAATAAATATGTGCTTTTATTAATTTATAAATGCTTTCCTAATTATTTATAAATAAAACTTTTAAAAGAAAATAAAAACCAATTAGATTCAAAATAAAGTCATATATAATATATTTAATCCATTTTTTTAAATATCAATTTAAAAGCTTTTGTATTTATTTACTACTAAATAAATACTTTCTAAATTTATATAAATTAAATTCTTTTATTTAAATTAATAAAAAGCAAATCTTATTTTAAATTAAAACTTTATTCATATATCCTTTTATATCAAAAATAATTTCAAGATATATATATATATATCCTTTTTAAATTTCAAATTTAAATCCAAATTTCAAATTCAAATTCCGAATTATAATCTATTTATAAAATATTTAGATTTCCAGATCAAGTCCTTTATTTAGAAAATATTATATATATTTTTATTCCCATATTTTCAAATTAATCCACAATTAAGTTTATAATTGATATAGTACTAAAAATATTTATTTCTGAATTTCCAAATAGAAATCCTAATTTAAAATCATATTTATATACATTTATATGAATAAACAAACAAATACCTATTTAACTTGGAAAATACCAAATTAATTCACTATTTAAAAACAAAAATTAAATTAATTACCATTTTTTTTTAAAAACAGTAATATTACATATTACCCTTAAGAAAATTTCATCCCCGAAATTTGCCAGACAGGGAGACAACAAAGAACAGATGAACACACAGAGGAATGGTTCACCAGATCAACTGAATATTTATTCTTCATTTGGCTTACCAAATCAGAATATCAACAATAGATATGAGAACAAACTCATTCCATATTTCACAAGATACTCGGATCACCAGATCTATGAAGATATACAGGGCGTTGGGTTCGAAGGGATAACTAACCATAGAATATATCGAGACCCAAAAATTAGACAAATGGATTTAATCTTACATAAATTTTAAACACTAGGTATGGATTCCAAACTCAGATCAGAGAATCTCAAAGTTTACACCAACTTGTCCCTCTTTGGACATTAATCCTCACAGGAAATTAAAATAGAATTTCAAATTTGGTTTTAATAGAAATCGTTTTATCGATACAAATCTTCATATTTTATTAACCAATTTATTTCAAATAGAATTTCAAATTCATTAAAGTTAAGAACGAAAAGTTGATAGAAAACCAACGAAGAGAATATGAAATAGAAACTAATCTATAAACATACACAGGTCCACCACCACATCGAAGCTTCTCCCTTGAGCTGCTACGATGCAATCAAAGAATTTGAAATTGGATCAACGGAGATTGATGAGAAAAGTTGTTTCCGTTGTTGTTACAGGATATCGACCATTTGTAGTCATATTTCCCTGTCCCCTACCTCGTCCTCTTTTTGCACCCATACTCACTATCAGCGAATAGTAAGAGACTTTACTGAGGCATTCGGACGGATACCTTAGGGATATACTTAATCTTGGGTATACTTCACCCTATCTCTAATGAGTTACCTAATGTGTTATACTCCAAAAGCTAAAGTTCAACCTTTAGCTCTGATACCAAAATTTCACGGTCCAAATTTCAACATTCGAAAATCGACACCCATACTTCTCTTGTACTCAAATGCCACAGATTCAACCGTTGAAATCTAATTCATGCCGGAGCTTATAACACATTAAGTATAACAACACAGCGGAAGAAATGAATATCATTGATACACAACAGTGAATTACAACAATGATACAAATAATATCAATATCAGAGATACAAGATAACAGCGGAAAATAACACAATTGGATGGTCTAGACTTTGCAACCATCGACAACGGAAAGATAATTCCAATGGAATGCATCTCTAAAAGAATCCAATACCAAAGATAGCTTGCACCAAAAGCTTGAACCACCATCATCGATGCACTAAGCAAGATCAGCCTGGAATGTTGAAGAGAAACAAATGCTTTTGCCAAAACCAAAGGCTGGATGCTATCGAATCTACTCCTGCCATTTGATTATCTAAAAAATACAACTCAAGACTGCCCGTGTGGAAAATTGTGGGCACCCAGAGTTTAGCAAGGGAACAATAAACTCCAGGTCGGTCATGGGACTAGTGTGAGCAAACTAAAATAGTTTTAAACAAAAACAAACAACAAAAGAATTTAAGACTGAAATCCGCAATGCTTTTCGAAAAATGAAACTACCATAACGCCTCCCACAGCACTCACCATGCAAACGCAGAATTGGAGGAGATTTCTCCTTATGATAGTCAAAAATGTTTGATACGCGAAAACCATTTGATATTATTATTAGTGCATAGTGCAGAAAACCTTTTGGAAGTATAACATTAATCTTAGCCAGCATACCACATTTCGTCTTATGCCTACTATAGCTACCATGTTCAATAGCAGGTTACCCCCACATTCCATGGCAGGTTATACAACTAAAACCGTACAGGGCTTATATTGTTTTGTTTAGATTTTCAACAAATGGTCAGGCAAAGGAACTTCAGACAACGAATTGAACGCCTTTGGAGGGACGTCCCCGTGAGCCTAACCAGATCTCTCCAACACCAGGCTGGATTACCCCTGCCCAGGAGTAACTACTGATATGAGTATGCCATTCCTCGGTCGTTAACAACCTTTATCTGAGGCGCCTCTCAACTAACAACCAAAAAGCAATAAGTTTGCAGTAACCACAAAGTTAAGTATCTGGGCTCCATACCATGATACCACTTATAATCCAGAAGGAAATGGACATACCCTTAAGGGGCGCTACACCCAAATAACCTTTCTACAACGATTCCTGTTTCGACCATTACCAGGTTGTAAGGCATGACGAAGTCATGTCCACAAAGCTACGCTTTTCACAACAACCATGCTTCGATCAACAAATGATCAGTAGCACTTCGTATGTCACATTACTAAATTGGGAATGTATCACTAGTAACCATCAACTACATAACATCTGAGCTCGTACGTCTCAGAGAAGGGTGTTAAGCTAAGAGAATAAATCTCCGCCACCAAACATAAATGTATTTGATAGAAACCAGCTTTACATCTCAAAGTGCAATGTCAGACATTCATCCATACAAGTCTGTTCCGGCTTCGAACAGAACCTAAGGCACTTCACAAAGAAGCCCTTGCAATCCCAGTATTTACAATCCCGATCGGACTCCCCATCACATATGGAGATCTCTATACCGACGTGACTCGGTGTAGAGACATTCGATGGCTTATCCTTTCGTTCTCGAAAATACCCGGTCATCACCACCGGTCTTTAAATGCAATCCATAACGTCGTATCATTATTCGAAATGGGTTATATAACACAAGGTCATCTCCCGGCCAAACCGAATAATGAGCGCAATATTTAAAACTATATGGACAATGGGATCTCAGTTAAGTCACAACTTATCATCCAAAACTTTTCTTTCAAATGGTTTAAACAAATTACCTTTTCAATCTTTAATCAAAAAGATTCACTTCACAAAGTTCACCAATCTTTTACAAAGATTCATTCACGGTATTTAAACAAAAGATCTATATTTGAGATCCTCTTTTGTTTGAAAACAAAGTTCCTCAAATATTTCACAAAGATTCCATCATAGCTTTCGAATCAATTCCATTTTAAACTTGAAACTTTTTAACACAAATTGGAAATCCTTTCTTTGTGTGAAAGCTATTATTATTTGAAAACAAATGGTTTTCGTTTCGGAAAAATCCAATTACATTTGTACAAGTTAAAGCCCTCCAAGTCCAAAACTTGGGTTAAATTCAAATTTCCAAAATAAAAATTTTAAAATGGTTTATATTAACACATTTATAACTCGTATAACCTTTTTAAACCATAATTTCCAAACATAGAATTCAATTTCAAATCTTTAATTCAAATTTAAATCAAACTATTTAAAATTCAAAACTTTATCAAGTTTTTCAAAATAACTTTTATCTTTTAAAACTCCTTTTTAAAAGTTTTCATATCTAACCCAATTCCATTTCCTAACCATTTGAATTCAAAATTCATCTTTTAAAACCATTTCATGATATTAGATTCAAATATCTGTGACTTAGCCAATTTCCTCGTAAAATCCATATTTATGTGTGTATGGTGTAGTCCAGGGGTTTTACACAATAGTGAAACATCATCAACCATTACAAATTCAAGCACATCAATATCGATAAGCGGTATATTCCTATAACGCTTATCTTCCATTCACAGATAAATAATATACATTCATCACAGATAAAATAAATTACATTCATCACAGCTCGAATCAAAATAATTCATAACCCAAAATATTACACACAAAGATATCAAACAATTTCAAAGCATTTCATACAATTCAAACACCCATAAGTAAGATTTGATTAATTTAAATCAGATTAATCACTTATAAATAAATTATTAATCCTGGTTAATTAATATTAATTTATTACAAACCATCTTAATTAATTAACTTTAATCATTCATTAATTAACCTTTAAAAATAAATTAATCAACCTTTAATAGTTAATTTATCAACCTTGATTAATAAATATATCAACCTTTAATCATTAAATAATTAACCTTTAATTATTTAATTATTCTATAAATTAATTACCCTTAATCGATTAATTAATAAATTAATTAAACCTTATTAATTACCATTAAATTAATTAATTAATTATTCCTTAATTATTAATTAATAAACCTTAATTATTAATTAATAAAACTTAATTAAAAATTAATTAATCCTTAACTACCAGTTGATTAATCCCTAATTTACCAATTGATTAATCTCTAATCATTAATAATCTCAAATTGTCTAATTAATGATTCTTAATTACAAATTAATCAATCTTTAATTATTTAACTTCTAGCCCTTAAGTATAAATTATTTAATACTTAATCATTAATGTATTAAATTAATTAATTACTAATTAATTACTTGATTAATCCTTTATCATTAATTGATTTAATTAATTATACTTAATTTCCTTTAATTAATTTAATTAATATCAAGAAATTAGAACCTTAATTCTCTTAAGATAAAACATTATCTTATAAATGCCTTAATTACCATTAACATATTTACACCATTTTATCTTTATAATTATCTTTACTTAATTAAATCATTAATTAAGTTTTAAAATAAAATAATCATTTAACTTGATAAATTAAAGTTATCAAAATATAACTTTTCTTAAAATAACTAAAAAAATTATCAAATAATAGTTTTAAAAACTAGTTTCAATTTGAATTTAAAAACTTGCTTTAATAAAAACTTTTAAAATTTCATTCCTAACTTAAATTTTAAAATCACTTTAAATTTACTAAACAAAATTTAAATTTGACAAATTTCAAACTTCTTAATCAAAATGTTAAATAAAACATTTATTTTATATAAAGTAAATTTATATAAGAGGATTTAAAATAAATTAAAGTTTTAAATTTCAAACTTAGATTTTAAAACTTTTTTTAAAAACTACTCGACACATGCATCGGGTCAAACCCGAAGTCCACTCGGGTCTAGCCCTGAGTTTTCCCCGTTTCTCTTCACTATTACCAAAAACTTTGATTATTTATTTATTTTTTTAAGCGTAAAACCTATAGGCCTATGACCCACAACTACTCGAGTTTACACTCGAGTCATTTACCCCCAAATCCCGACATTTACTTCAAGCAAACCTACAACTAACCCACAGACACACAAAGCTCCACCATGCACATGCACCATCGCCGGAGTCGACTCCGACCTTTGATGAACCTCCCGGCACATCACCTATCGATGCTACAACCCTTCCTGATCCCTAGATCCCAAATACAAGCCTCGATCCAAAATTGAGTTTCATAGATGAAATAGGAACCAAAATCACCTTCAGTAAAACCATTCGACTAACCTATTTTGACCACCAGAGGTCGAGAGACTCTGACCACACCCTGCCGACACACCATGCCACCATTTCCCAGCTCTTCGTGACACTTGATCACCCTGAGACGATGCAATGACCCCGAAACTTGCATCAACACAACCTAGGGTAGAAACCCTACTTCAATCGATCTCTGTCGGCATAGTGATTTATAAAATCAATCGCCATTTTTCCAGTCCTCGACAACCTTCCAACAATCTCCGGTAGCAACCATGAGGTTCCACTCGACAGAAAGTGCCCAGAAATCAAAAATCGATCAACTCAGTAATACTCTCCCAAAACATAGCTAAAAATTTAGATTTTCATCTTAATAATCATATTTTACAAATTCGATTTAGGTTGTAAACTTGAATCAGAAATTTACAAGATTTTATTTTACATGTTTTTAACATTTCTATAATAATATCTTGATTTGAGCAGATTCTCAATCCTATTATGCTTAAATATATTTTTAAAACATAGATTGTGTTTAAACTAATTTAACATGTTTGAATATAATAGTCTAACAGAGATCAGATCCAATGATTTTGAATTTTTATCAAAACCATAAACTTTTAACTAAGAACAGAGGTGACTAAAATCAACAGATATGCACACTACGTATATACACAGAAGCTTACTTATATACATACATGCAAAGCAATCATCATCATAGAAATTCACATGCAACGGTGATTTATCTACTTAAATTTTTTAATTAAAAGTTTACTCATCTTTTAGAAAGCAGAGGCTTGAAAAAAAATGGGAAGCTTTGAAACTTTGAATACTACTGTTGTTTTGATTCCTAAAACTTTGTCTTGCTTGAAACTTTAAAACTGAAAAGCTTTGATACTTGAAGGTTTGAAGCTGGAATGCTAGAATTGGACTGGAACATGATGATGATTCAAACTTTGATTCCAGGTTGCAGTTTTGAAGATTTTACAAGCTTTGATATTTCTGGTTTTCAATTGTTGTTTTACAGACTTTTGAAAAATGCTTTGTGAACTTTGTTACAGGGTTGATAAAAGAGGTTTACATGCTTTGAAAATGTTTGCAGTGTTTCTATTTGAGTTTGAGAAATATTACAAGCTTTGTTCTTAAGGATTTCTAGATTGATAATTTGTTACAGACTTTTGTTTGGGTTTGAAGTGTGTTTACCAGTTTGTTTTGTTTTGAGGAATGAATATCAAGTTAAGTTCAAGTTAAGTTTGCTTGCTTTTGCAAAGAGAAGATAAGAAAAGAATTTAAGAAGGAAGGTGGAAGTTTATATAGCGTTAAATTAGGATTTATTTAAAATTAAAGAAAATAGAAACAAATTATGACACTTGTTAAATTTAACAACATTTGTCGCTTCCAATGCTAATTATTTTACACATGATAATAAAAGAATTAATAACCTAACACTTGTCATAATTTATTTTTATTTATTTTTAAAAGATTTAAAAGCTTTTATTATTTATTTTCCATATAAATAAGTGCTTTTACTAATTTATAAATGCTTTTCTTAATTATGTATAAATAAAACTTTTAAAAGAAAAAAAAAGCCAATTAGATTCTAAATAAAATCATATATAATATATTTAGTCCATTTTTTTAAATGTTAGTTTAAAAGCCTTTATATTTATTTACTATTAAATAAATACCTTCTAAATTTATATACATAAAAATTCTTTTGTTCAAATTAATAAAAAACAAATCTTATTTTAAATAAAAACTTTATTCATATATCCTTTTATATCAAAAATAATTTCAAGATATATATATATATATATATATATATTCATTTTAAATTTCAAATTCAAATCCAAATTTCAAATTCAAATTCAAAATTATAATCATTTTTATAAAATATTTAGATTTACAAATCATGTCCCTTATTTGAAAATTTATATATATATATATATATATATATATATATATATATATATATATATATTTCCATATTTTCAAATTAATCCACAATTAAGTTTATAATTAATATATTATTTAAAATATTTATTTCTGAATTTTCGATTAGAAATCCTATTTTAAAATCATATTTATATATATTTATATTAATAAACAAACAAATACCTACTTAACTTGGAAAATACGAAATTAATTCACTATTTAAAAAAAATTAAATTAATTACCAATTTAAATTGTTTTTTTAAAACAGGAATGTTACAATTTTTTCAGTGACTCATCTATATATATTTCATCTTTGTGTTTTATATAATATTATACAATATTATACCTTAGTATTATATCTTGTTCTCGCCCTTTTGAATATTTAAAGATAGTCCAACCCATTTATTTTATAGTAATCAGGTCAGGCTGAAACTTTTCAGGTTATAGGACATTTATACTTTTGGATGGATGAGCTAGTAGGAAGATAAACCTTTTTGACTTCTAATTTTTCTTATTTAGGATTTTGCGTATGTATATGAGATGTATATTTGAGTTAGAGATTTGTGCTGGATGTATATTATGTGAGCCTAGTATGATCTTTTTAGACTTAGAACATGTATTCGTACAAGATGCATTTTATTCCACTATGATATGTGACTGTTATTTAAATGCTATGTTGTTCTGATTCTAAGAAGTCAGTGTGTTTATTACTTTGAGATGAGACTATACACGTCAAATTTTATTCTAGAAATTTAGTAAAGTTGTAAGTATGACATGTCAGTATTAGTTTAAAGAAATATTCACATTTGGTCGCCTTTAACAAGCCATATTCTTCGTATTATTGGAAGACATTAATTATAATGTTCCCTAATAATATGGGTATAGCAGTGGGGTCGTTACAGTTGGTATCAAAGTCGAGTCAGAACATTATAAACTATAATATCACAAATTTAGACCTAGTGAGACTTAGAGTCATGTCCCTGAGGGTGTTAGATAGTTATATCTATTACATATTGGTGTGACGAACCGGACTCGACCTTCGAAAATCGGCACCGAATACGACACTCATATTCTAATGCCGCAGATCCAAACGTCGAACCTGGTGCGCCGGAGCTTATAACACCATTAAGTAAACAACACAGCGGAAGAAATAATGATTATCAATATACAACATCTGATAAAACATCCAGATACAACAGATGATACAATGAATATCAATATACATCAGAGATATGATACAAGAAAATAGCAGCGGAAAAGAAAATAGATAACACCAGCAGCAGAACAAACAATTCTAAGATAATCTTCAAAAGAGAACTCCAGCAGCAGCTCGAACCATCAACTCGATACCCTAAGACAAGCAAGTCTCGTCCATATCCAAAGACTGAAACTAGCTCCAAATGATCAACTAAACCTAACTATCTGAAAAACCTAACTCTGGACTGCTCGTATGGAAAATAGTGAGCACCCAGAGTTTAGGAAAGGAACAATAAACTCCGAGTCAGTCATGGGACTGGTGTGAGTAACAAAAACACTTTATCTTTTAAATAAACAAGATTTATAAAAGAAAATACGATATGCTTTTTAGAAAATGAAACTACCATAAGACCTCCCGCCACACCCACAATGCAAACGCAGAATTGGAGGAGATTTCTTCTTATGATAGTCAAACATGCTTGATACGTAGAAAGTTCTTTGATATTATTATTATAAGTGCAAAGTGCAGAAAAACATTTCAAAAGTAGAATATTAATCTTAGCCAGCATAGGCATTCCGCACTATGCCTACTATAGCTACCATGTTCAATAGAAGGTTACCACCACATTCCATGGCAGGTAATACAACTAAAACCGTACAAGGCTCGTATTGTTTTGATTGGATTTTCCAACAAATGGTCAGGCTAAGGAACTTCCTACTGCCACATGGGATTGCCTCTGGCGGGACGTCCCGAGAACCTAACCGGATCTCTGCCAACACAAGGCCGGGTTACCTCTGTAACTAGGTAACTACTACTCGAGCAAGCCATTCCCCGGTCCTTTGGGACCTTTATCCGAGGCGCCTCTAAGCAACAACCACACAGTAAATGAGATTGGAGCTACCACATAGGTAAATATCTGGGCTCCATACCATGATACCACCCTTTACCAGAAGGGAATGACACACCCTAAAGGGCGCGACCCTCATAACCTTGCCGCATCTTTCCTGTTTTGACCATTTCCGGGGTGTGAGGTCCTGATGCAGTCTCGTCCACAAAGCGACGCTTTGGTACAAAGCCATGCTTTGGGTCAACAAATGATCAAAGTAATGATCACAAAGATAAATGATCAAACAAACGATCATATCAAAAATGATCAAACAATGATCATCAACACACAGCAGCACTCAGCATGCCACACTACCAAATTGGGAGTATATCGCTGATAACCTTCAACTACATAACCTCTGAGCTCGTACGTCTCAGAGAAGGGTGTTAAGCTAAGAGAATTCTCCGCCACCAATAGATATGTATTTGAAAGAAATCTACTTTATATCTCAAAGTGTAGTGTCAGACATGTAACCATACAAGTCTGTTCCGGGTTCGAACAGAACCGAAGGAACTTCCGAAGAAGCCCTTGCAATCCAGGTAATTACAATCCCGATCGGACTTCCCATCACTTAGGGAATCTCTATACCGTAGCTACTCGGTGCAGAGACAATCGATAGGTTATCCTATCGTTCTCACAAATACCCGGTCTTCACCACCGGTCTTCAAATGCTATCCATAACGTCGAATCACATATTCGGAATGGGTTATATGACACAAAGGTCCTCTCCCGGCTAAACCGAATAGTGAGCGCAATATTTAAAACATATGGATATGGGATTTCAATTAAGTCACAACTTAATAATTCAAACTTTCTTCAAATGGTTTAAACAATTTACCATTTTCAATTCTTTTAAACAAAAGATTTATTTCAAAAACCTTCAGTGGTTTAAACAATTTCCACACTTTAATCTTTTAAACAAAAGATTTAATTCACAAAGTTCACCCCATTCACAAAGATCCATTTATGGATTTCAAAACAATTTTCATTTCAATTGGATTAACTCGTTAAATCTTTAAATTAAAGATTTAACTTATAGCTTTCAAACCGTTTCCATGACTTGGAAAATCATTTTCATTCTTAACTTGAAATCCTTTTAACACAAATTGGACGTTCACTTCTTATCTGAAAGCTTTTATTATTTGAAAACAATTAGTTTTCGTTCCAGAAGATCCAATTTTTATTTACATGAGTTAAAGCCTTTGAATTTAAATTCAAATTCCCAAATCAGTACCTTTAAATAGTTTAACCCCTATAAACTGGTATAACATCTTTAGTCCCTAATTTCCAAATCATAGAATTCAATTTCGAATATTGAATTTAAATTTAAATCAAAATATTTAAATTACAAAATTCAATCAAGTTATTCAAAATAAATTTCATCCTTGAAATTTCATTTCAAAAGCTTTTCACTTAAAACTCAATATATTTCCAAAACATTTGAATTCAAATATTCAATTTAAAAATCATTTTAAAATCCGTGACTTAATCGATTTCCTCGTGAAATCCATATTTGTGTGTGTATAGTGTGGTCCAGGGTTTAACACAATAGTGCAACATCATTCAATTATCACAGATCAAAATGCAGAAATATAGTTGATAAGCGGTATAAACTATAACGCTTATCTTTTATTCACAAATCACAGATATATATATCACAGATAAATAAGTCACACAGCTCAAATCAAAACAAAACATCACATATCAGGAGTATCAAACAATTCAACCATTCAATAAAACCCAAACATCCATAAGTAAAATTTATTAATCAACTGATTAAATTTAAATCAGATGTATTCCTTATGAATAAATCATTAATTTAACCCTTAATTAATAATTATTCTTAATGAATTATTCTTACTTAATTATAATGAGCAATTAATTTCTTAATTATTCCACAAAGTAATTACTCTTACCCAATTTCATAAACGGTTATCATTAATTAATCAATCCAATTGATTATTACAATTATCACATTAATTAATTATTTAAAAAAAATCTTAGTTAATGACCTTCATTAACAATCGAAGTTTCTTTAATTACTGTGTTAAAGAAATCATTATAAATTATAAATTTGATTAACCCTTAACAATCCATTGATTTACAAATTTATTATTCCTTACTTAATTAATCTTTAAATCTTTAATTACTTATCTAATTTATTCAAATCATTAATTATCCATTCCAATTTACTAAATAATTAATGAATCATATATCCTTAAATCTTCGTTAACTTTAGTTAATAAATTCATAAGCTTAACACTATTAATGAAATCCATATAAACTATAATTACTCATTCTTAATGACATTATAAATCATTAACTCTTCATTATTTAAAGTAAAACTCATTCATATTTGTGATTTAATTATTATTCACAATATGTTTGAAAACATTAATTTCAACGTTTCTTTTACTTCCAATTTAAATTTAAGATTTGAAATGAATTCTTATTTACCGTGAATAAAGTTTAAAACAAATTTCCTTAACATTTTTAAGTTTGCATGTTAAAAAATATTTTGTTATAAAGGAAATGTAAAAGAATTCAACATCAATTTCTCTTTGAATTCACATATCAATGAATTTCTTTACGTTTAAACTTATTTAAATATTCAAATACTTAAATTTGTACAACTTTATTTAACTTCAAAATCTGGAATTCAAAGTTAGATTTAAACTCAGGTTTCAAATTATTTATTTATTTATTTGAAATCTTATTTATACCCAAATTAAGTTTAAACTAAACTTGGATTTTATATTTAAACCTTTGATCTTTAAACAAAATTTAAACTTTGCTTTTAAAATTTAAAATTCAGTTTTGAATTTCCCAAACAGAACAGGTTTCTATATTTTTTTTCTTTGAAACCCAAAGCAATGGGCCGAAGCCCAAATATACCAGCGAATGACCCAAAGTCCTATCTCTTCCCCTCTGCTTCTCGCGTTCGCTCTTTTCCCCCTTTTATTTTCCAGTTCAAAGTTTTAAGTTAACATAAGTTTCCAAACGAACAACAGGAAGTACACGCGCATACACACGTTCCATACTGAAGTAAAACACGCATTTTTTTCAAGCTATACCCGAGAATAACCTCGTCTTCCCCAAAGCGCAAAAATCTGGGCACCCCCATAGCCGTGCACGTGCACATCGCCTCGCCGAGGCTTCGGCGAACCTCGCTTCCCCCGATGAACCGCGAATCACCACTATACTCGACTACAATGATCAACTCGATGTAAAAATTCCCAAATCGAGAATTTTCCCTCTGTTCGAAAACCTGAACCACAACTCCGACCCAAAATCACCTCACAACCACGTCGTCGGCCACTGAAAGCCTCAAGACTCCGACCACACAGTCTCCACCCACCCACGCTCCTATTCGCCTAGTCTGACGTCACTCGATCGGCTTAAGAAGACAAACTCGCCACAATATCGACAAGTTCCAAAACTTGATATAAAACCCTAAATCGATTTAAATCTCCAACCTCGATGAATTAAAAATTCAACTTATATTTTTCCTATGATCTACTATGCTTCAACTACAACCATGTCAAGTTTCATCATTCGAAAATGCTTCGGCCACCAGAATTTTATCGAAAAGCATTTTCTGATAAACTACAAACTGCTCATAAAATACTCAACAAAAAAAATCCCATTTTCGTTTTAAAAAACGTACTTTAATATGTAGATTCGAGTCATGTAGTTGAATCAATAATTCGTGAAGTTTGAAAATTCCAGAATTTAAGTTTCTACTGTAAAATTTTTGATTTTCCATTATATATACATTCTTATTTCCTGAAACTATTTTTAGATACTAATTCATACTTAAACATAAATATTTTTTCTTAAAGCCAAGGCCTGATACTGATTGAAGAAACAAGAAATTGAATTTCTTGTTGGTCTGTGCTCTGTAAAGCAAACAGAGAAGAAGAACAGATACATGCATATATGACACAGCACATTCAAATATATACTCAAGTTAAAATGGCTAGTTGATACTCACATACACCTTTCCAGATATTTCTATGCAACTGATTTCAAATAATTTAAGGTTTAAAAGTGAAAGTTACTCACAGTGTTGTTTCTAGAGGAAGAAAACAGAGAACTGCCTTGTTTTAACTTGATGCTGATCCTTTGTTTCTATCTAGTTTGAACTTGAGCTATTTATTTAATTCAATCTTCCTTCTAGTTACTCTGATTTTCATTCCAGGTTTTAAGATAAATTTGTTTTTCTATGGACGAACTGAAAATGAAGAGAGGCTTGATATATAAGAAAATGAAGCTTCCAGGATATGCTTTTGTACAGGGTTACTATTTACTTTGACTAAAGATATTTTGTAAACTAAAATTGCGGCTGAGATATATACTTGTGTACTAAAGATTTTCTTTGTATTAATTAACTTTGTCTTGATTTCCAAGCTAACAGATATGTATATGTCTTTGTTGCCTTGTTCATACTTGAATATGATTTGTTTTTGACCTGATACAATATTTGTGTGCTAATTAATGCATATGTCTTCAAATATGTCTACACCTAATTATGATTGTTGATCTTTATATTTTATTTTGTTCATTTGTACCAGGATATTTTGTGTATTGTGAATAGTTTGTCTTCTTTTATATTGTACAAATGTGTATACAGCAAACTACTTGTTATTTTCTTCTTGCTTATGTAAGCTTTGTTATATTTTATATTTTTAGTTTGTTTCATTCCTTGCTTATATTTGTATTTGCTTTACAAGCTTTTGCTTTGGTTTTGTTTTTTTAAGTGTACATACTTATGTTATTTTGTTTTATGTATGAACAGTTTGTATATTTGTTTGTTTTGCTTGTACTTAATTTTATACCTTTTTGCTTAGGCTGAAATGTACAGGGTTATATGATATTGATGCAAGATATTTTTATTTGTACTAGAAATATTTTGTTTATTTTGTTGACCAGAGATTTGTTTATCTCAAATTGTTGGCTGAAAAGGTATGTTGAGGCTTGCATTAATTACCTTGGCTTGTTTTATAAGTTTGAATTTTTTTTACTGTTTATAAATCATGAGATTAATATATATGTATTTACTTTATATTTTATAAAACTATATATATTTATTTTGTAACATAGATAAATTTATAGATTTAAATTTGTTGTTAAAATTTTGGCAATTATTTGTTTACTTTATATTTTTATAGTTATTCCTAACCCATTTACTTAAGATTTAAATTCCAATTCCAATATATATATATATAAAAAAATTCAAATTTACTCATGTAGGCACAACTATATAGATTCACATATATATACAATTTCTAAATTTAAAACGATTTAATATATTTTTATGTGGATTCGGGGAAACTCGAATCAATCTATCGATTAATTTCACAATTTTCTTATTCAAAAATCCAATTAATTATCAATTTAAATTTATATAAAATTCGGGGTCGTTACAGACTTCCCCCCTTAAAAAAGAATTTCGTCCTCGAAATTTGCAGGCACGAAAACAACAAAGGTAGATAAAAGATAGAGAAATATCTTCCCAGATCAACTAGATATAAATACTGCATTTGGCTTACCAAATAAGAATATCAATAATATGAGAACAAACTCATACAATACTACATAGGATACTCGGGTCATAAATTCCACGAAATATGCAAAGCACTGGTTAATTCGAAGGGATAACTAACCGTCCGTAGAATATATTCGGACTTAAATTGTATTCACATATCTGTCCACTTTTGGGTATAATTTCAAAATTTCTAGTTTAGAAACCGAAGTATATATGTCAACCATAGCAACCAATGCAAACAAAACAACCAATACATCCAAACAAACAATTTTGGCCTATTTGGAGTTTATGTCCCATACACATATATCAAATTTCTTTTCTTGAATCTACCAGGAACCATCGAAGAATTGAAAAGAGATGTTGAACAAAAGAGATAGATTCAATCTTCTACAGTTTTTCAAATACTGGGAATGGATTCCAAATTCAAGTCGGAATAACTCAAAGTATATATAATTTGTCCCTCTTCGGACTTCGATCTACCCAAGAAATTACAATAGAATTTCAAATTTGGTTTTAACCGATATCGTTTTATCGATACAATTCAAATTTAGCTTCATATTCTATTAATCAATTTAACTCAACTTAAAATTTTCAATTTAAATTTTCAATTCCAAATTTCTAATTCATATTCATTAAGGTTTAAATTGAAAAGCTGATAAGAAATTGATGAAGATACGAAGTAAGGATTTCGTACAACGATTCGTAGGGCCATCATCACACCGAAAACTTCTTCTGAAGCTGTCATGAAGCAATCAAAAGAATTTGGATACGAATCAAAGAAAATCGATAGAGAAAAATTACTTCCACTATTGCAGAGCATTGACATAGTCGTATTTCCCTGTCCCCTATCTCGTTCTCTTCTCGCACTCATACTCACTATCACTGGATAGTAAAAGAATTTACTGAGGCATACGAACGGATATCTTAGGGATTACTCATTCTAGGGTTTACTTCACCCTATCTCTAATGAGCTACTTAATGTGTTATACTCCTGAGCTAAAGTTCAACCTTAGCTCTGATACCACATGTGACGAACCGGACTCGACCTTCGAAAATCGGCATCGAATACGACACTCATATTCTAATGTCGTAGATCCAAACGTCGAACCTGGTGCGCCGGAGCTTATAACACCATTAAGTAAACAACACAGCGGAAGAAATAATGAATATCAATATACAACATCTGATACAACATCCAGATACAACAGATGATACAATGAATATCAATATACATCAGAGATATGATACAAGAAAATAGCAGCGGAAAAGAAAATAGATAACACCAGCAGCAGAACAAACAATTCTAAGATAATCTTCAAAAGAGAACTCCAGCAGCAGCTCGAACCATCAACTCGATACCCTAAGACAAGCAAGTCTCGTCCATATCCAAAGATTGAAACTAGCTCCAGATGATCAACTGAACCTAACTATCTGAAAAACCCAACTCTGGACTGCTCGTGTGGAAAATAGTGAGCATCCAGAGTTTAGGAAAGGAACAATAAACTCCGAGTCAGTCATGGGACTGGTGTGAGTAACAAAAACACTTTATCTTTTAAATAAACAAGATTTATAAAAGAAAATACGATATGCTTTTTAGAAAATGAAACTACCATAAGACCTCCCACCACACACACAATGCAAACGCAGAATTGAAGGAGATTTCTTCTTATGATAGTCAAACATGCTTGATACGTAGAAAGTTCTTTGATATTATTATTATAAGTGCAAAGTGCAGAAAAACATTTCGAAAGTAGAATATTAATCTTAGCCAGCATAGGCATTCCGCACTATGCCTACTATAGCTACCATGTTCAATAGCAGGTTACCACCACATTCCATGGCAGGTAATACAATTAAATCCGTACAAGGCTCGTATTGTTTTGATTGGATTTTCCAACAAATGGTCAGGCTAAGGAACTTCCTACTGCCACATGGGATCGCCTCTGGCGGGACGTCCCGAGAACCTAACCGGATCTCTGCCAACACAAGGCCGGGTTACCTCTGTAACTAGGTGACTACTACTCGAGCAAGCCATTCCCCGGTCCTTTGGGACCTTTATCCGAGGCGCCTCTAAGCAACAACCACACAGTAAATGAGATTGGAGCTACCACATAGGTAAATATCTGGGCTCTATACCATGATACCACCCTTTACCAGAAGGGAATGACACACCCTAAAGGGCGCGACCCTCATAACCTTGCCGCATCTTTCCTGTTTTGACCATTTCCGGGGTGTGAGGTCCTGATGCAGTCTCGTCCACAAAGCTACGCTTTGATACAAAGCCATGCTTTAGGTCAACAAATGATCAAAGTAATGATCACAAAGATAAATGATCAAACAAATGATCATATCACAAATGATCAAACAATGATCATCAACACACAGCAGCACTCAGCATGCCACACTACCAAATTGGGAGTATATCGCTGATAACCTTCAACTACATAACCTCTGAGCTCGTACGTCTCAAAGAAGGGTGTTAAGCTAAGAGAATAAATTCTCCGCCACCAACAGATATGTATTTGAAAGAAATCTGCTTTATATCTCAAAGAGTAGTGTCAGACATGTAACCATACAAGTCTGTTCCGGGTTCGAACAGAACCGAAGGCACTTCCGAAGAAGCCCTTGCAATCCGGGTAATTACAATCCCGATCGGACTTCCCATCACTTAGGGAATCTCTATACCGTAGCTACTCGGTGCAGAGACAATCGATAGGTTATCCTGTCGTTCTCACAAATACCCGGTCTTCACCACCGGTCTTCAAATGCTATCCATAACGTCGAATCACATATTCGGAATGCGTTATATGACACAAAGGTCCTCTCCCGGCTAAACCGAATAGTGAGCGCAATATTTAAAACATATGGATATGGGATTTCAATTAAGTCACAACTTAATAATTCAAACTTTCTTCAAATGGTTTAAACAATTTACCATTTTCAAATCTTTTAAACAAAAGATTTATTTCAAAAACCTTCAGTGGTTTAAACAATTTCCACACTTTAATCTTTTAAACAAAAGATTTAATTCACAAAGTTCACCCCATTCACAAAGATCCATTTATGGATTTCAAAACAATTTTCATTTCAATTGGATTAACTCGTTAAATCTTTAAATTAAAGATTTAACTTATAGCTTTCAAACCGTTTCCATGACTTGGAAAATCATTTTCATTCTTAACTTGAAATCCTTTTAACACAAATTGGACGTTCACTTCTTATCTAAAAGCTTTTATTATTTGAAAACAATTAGTTTTCGTTCCAGAAGATCCAATTTTTATTTACATGAGTTAAAGCCTTTGAATTTAAATTCAAATTCCCAAATCAGTACCTTTAAATAGTTTAACCCCTATAAACTGGTATAACATCTTCAGTCCCTAATTTCCAAATCATAGAATTCAATTTCGAATATTGAATTTAAATTTAAATCAAAATATTTAAATTACAAAATTCAATCAAGTTATTCAAAATAAATTTCATCCTTGAAATTTCATTTCAAAAGCTTTTCACTTAAAACTCAATATATTTCCAAAACATTTGAATTCAAATATTCAATTTAAAAATCGTTTTAAAATCCGTGACTTAATCGATTTCCTCGTGAAATCCATATTTGTGTGTGTATAGTGTGGTCCAGGTTTTAACACAATAGTGCAACATCATTCAATTATCACAGATCAAAATACAGAAATATAGTTGATAAGCGGTATAAACTATAACGCTTATCTTTTATTCACAAATCACAGATATATATATCACAGATAAATAAGTCACACAGCTCAAATCAAAACAAAACATCCCATATCAGGAGTATCAAACAATTCAACCATTCAATAAAACCTAAACATCCATAAGTAAAATTTATTAATCAACTGATTAAATTTAAATCAGATGTATTCCTTATGAATAAATCATTAATTTAACCCTTAATTAATAATTATTCTTAATGAATTATTCTTACTTAATTATAATGAGCAATTAATTTCTTAATTACTTCCACAAAGTAATTACTCTTACCCAATTTCATAAACGGTTATCATTAATTAATCAATCCAATTGATTATTACAATTATCACATTAATTAATTATTTTAAAAAAAATCTTGGTTAATGACCTTCATTAACAATCGAAGTTTCTTTAATTACTGTGTTAAAGAAATCATTATAAATTATAAATTTGATTAACCCTTAACAATCCATTGATTTACAAATTTATTATTCCTTACTTAATTAATCTTTAAATCTTTAATTACTTATTTAATTTATTCAAATCATTAATTATCCATTCCAATTTACTTAATAATTAATGAATCATAAATCCTTAAATCTTCGTTAACTTTAGTTAATAAATTCATAAGCTTGACACTATTAATGAAATCCATATAAACAATAGTTACTCATTCTTAATGACATTATAAATCATTAACTCTTCATTATTTAAAGTAAAACTCATTCATATTTGTGATTTAATTATTATTCACAATATGTTTGAAAACATTAATTTCAACGTTTCTTTTACTTCCAATTTAAATTTAAGATTTGAAATGAATTCTTATTTACCGTGAATAAAGTTTAAAACAAATTTCCTTAACATTTTTAAATTTGCATGTTAAAAAATATTTTGTTATAAAGGAAATGTAAAAGAATTCAACATCAATTTCTCTTTGAATTCACATATCAATGAATTTCTTTACGTTTAAACTTATTTAAATATTCAAATACTTAAATTTGTACAACTTTATTTAACTTCAAAATTTGGAATTCAAAGTTAGATTTAAACTCAGGTTTCAAATTATTTATTTATTTATTTGAAACCTTATTTATACCCAAATTAAGTTTAAACTAAACTTGGATTTTATATTTAAACCTTTGATCTTTAAACAAAATTTAAACTTTGCTTTTAAAATTTAAAATTCAGTTTTGAATTTCCCAAACAGAACAGGTTTCTATATTTTTTTTTCTTTGAAACCCAATCCATAGCAATGGGCCGAAGCCCAAATATACCAGCGAATGACCCAAAGTCCTATCTCTTCCCCTCTGCTTCTCGCGTTCGCTCTTCTCCCCCTTTTATTTTCCAGTTCAAAGTTTTAAGTTAACATAAGTTTCCAAACGAATAACAGGAAGTACACGCGCATACACACGTTCCATACTGAAGTAAAACACGCATTTTTTTCGAGCTATATCCGAGAATAACCTCGTCTTCCCCAAAGCGCAAAAATCTGGGCACCCCCATAGCCGTGCACGTGCACATCGCCTCGCCGAGGCTTCGGCGAACCTCGCTTCCCCCGATGAACCGCGAATCACCACTATACTCGACTACAATGATCAACTCGATGTAAAAATTCCCAAATCGAGAATTTGCCCTCTGTTCGAAAACCTGAACCACAACTCCGACCCAAAATCACCTCGCAACCACGTCGTCGGCCACTGAAAGCCTCAAGACTCCGACCACACAGTCTCCATCCACCCACGCTCCTATTCGCCTAGTCTGACGTCACTCGATCGGCTTAAGAAGACAAACTCGCCACAATATCGACAAGTTCCAAAACTTGATATAAAACCCTAAATCGATTTAAATCTCCAACCTCGATGAATTAAAATTTCAACTTATATTTTTCCTATGATCTACTATGCTTCAACTACCACCATGTCAAGTTTCATCATTCGAAAACGCTTCGGCCACCAGAATTTTATCGAAAAGCATTTTCTGATAAACTACAAACTGCTCATAAAATACTCAACAAAAAAAATCCCATTTTCGTTTTAAAAAACGTACTTTAATATGTAGATTCGAGTCATGTAGTTGAATCAATAATTCGTGAAGTTTGAAAATTCCAGAATTTAAGTTTCTACTATAAAATTTTTGATTTTCCATTATATATACATTCTTATTTCCTGAAACTATTTTTAGATACTAATTCATACTTAAACATAAATATTTTGTCTTAAAGCCAAGGCCTGATACTGATTGAAGAAACAAGAAATTGAATTTCTTGTTGGTCTGTGCTTTGTAAAGCAAACAGAGAAGAAGAACAGATACATGCGTATATGACACAGCACATTCAAATATATACTCAAGTTAAAATGGCTAGTTGATACTCACATACACCTTTCCAGATATTTCTATGCAACTGATTTCAAATAATTTAAGGATTAAAAGTGAAAGTTACTCACAGTGTTGTTTCTAGAGGAAGAAAACAGAGAACTGCCTTGTTTTAACTTGATGCTGATCCTTTATTTCTATCTAGTTTGAACTTGAGCTATTTATTTGATTCAATCTTCCTTCTATTTACTCTGATTTTCATTCCAGGTTTTAAGATAAATTTGTTTTTCTATAGACGAACTGAAAATGAAGAGAGGCTTGATATATAAGAAAATGAAGCTTCCAGGATATGCTTTTGTACAGGGTTACTATTTACTTTGACTAAAGATATTTTGTAAACTAAAATTTCGACTGAGATATATACTTGTGTACTAAAGATTTTCTTTGTATTAATTAACTTTGTCTTGATTTGCAAGCTAACAGATATGTATATGTCTTTGTTGCCTTGTTCATACTTGAATATGATTTGTTTTTTACCTGATACAATATATGTGTGCTAATTAATGCATATGTCTTCAAATATGTCTACACCTAATTATGATTGCTGATCTTTATATTTTATTTTGTTCATTTGTACCAGGATATTTTGTGTATTGTGAATAGTTTGTCTTCTTTTATATTGTACAAATGTGTATACAGCAAACTACTTGTTATTTTCTTCTTGCTTATGTAAGTTTGTTATATTTTATATTTTTAGTTTGTTTCATTCCTTGCTTATATTTGTATTTGCTTTACAAGCTTTTGCTTTGGTTTTGTTTTTTTAAGTGTACATACTTATGTTATTTTGTTTTATGTATGAACAGTTTGTATATTTGTTTGTTTTGCTTGTACTTAATTTTATACCTTTTTGTTTAGGCTGAAATGTACAGGGTTATATGATATTGATGCAAGATATTTTTATTTGTACTAGAAATATTTTGTTTATTTTGTTGACCAGAGATTTGTTTATCTCAAATTGTTGGCTGAAAAGGTATGTTGAGGCTTGCATTAATTACCTTGGCTTGTTTTATAAATTTGATTTTTTTTTATTGTTTATAAATCATGAGATTAATATATATGTATTTACTTTATACTTTATAAAACTATATATATTTATTTTGTAACATAGATAAATTTATAGATTTAAATTTGTTGTTAAAATTTTGGCAATTATTTGTTTACTTTAAATTTTTATAGTTATTCCTAACCCATTTACTTAAGATTCAAATTCCAATTCCAATATATATATATATATATATATATATATATATATAAATTCAAATTTACTCATGTAGGCACAACTATATAGATTCAAATATATATACAATTTCTAAATTTAAAATGATTTAATATATTTTTATGTGGATTCGGGGAAACTTGAATCAATCTATCGATTAATTTCACAATTTTCTTATTCAAAAATCCAATTAATTATCAATTTAAATTTATATAAAATTCGGGGTCGTTACAATTGGAGTATAAAATGTTTATGGGAATAATCATTAGGACGTATTTGTTAAAATTTTGGATTACTTAACAAATTATTTAATAAAATTATTTTAAAAGATTTGTGTTGTGTGGTAGTGTTCTAATATATTAGTGCTTAGAGTGGCCAACACAAGCTGATAAATTATTTTCGCTTAGCACAGTAATTAGTGGTCTTTATATGTTTGATTGGGTGATGTATGTGTGGATGAATGGTTGCATTATTGGATTGTTATTTAAAGATTTTCCTTTGTAAGAAAATATAGAGATTTGTAAATTTTGGATTTTTTTTATCAAATTGGTCGTTAAGTGTTTTATGAATTCTGGTTGAAGCCGTGGGATGCCACGGCGTCGATTGGGATTTCTAAATGCTTTGAAGAGATAATCAGACACTGTAATTTTGAGCTATAATATTTAAAGTATTATAAATGATTTTTAATGTATATTGAAAATAATAATTAATGGGAAGCGAAAGTTTTAATAGAAATAAATATTATTGTAAAGTGAGATAAATATTTTGAAAAATATAATTACATGCATATGTAATTGATTTTGGAAGTAAAAAAGATATATGGTAAAATATATGTATACATGTGTATACAAATGTGATGAAATTTTAAAAAGTATGTAGATATAAATAATATTTCAAAAAGAATTATTTTGAGTTATATAGTTATTTGGAGAGGAAATATTAATTGAAGTTATAATAATAATATTTAGTAAATGGTTTGAAATTGAATATTATTCTTTGTAAAATTAAAATGGTTTAAGGAAATAATATTTTGAAAAATAAATTAAGAAGAATACACACACATATATATATATATAATATGCATGTGTGTCCAAAAATTTTTGGTGGTTTAGAAATTTTAATGAGGCTATATAAATGCATTATATGTACTGTTTTAAATAACGTAAACAACCATTGAACGATGGCAATAGTAGAGATCAAAGCCATGTTCATTTTGCAATCAACGTCATAGCCATTTGATAAAGTGACTTGCTATAAATGGATGATAAGACAACGTCATTTTATTATTTGACAATTTTAAATTGTCAATGTTTATTTTAAAATATATACTAAGTAGAATAATATGCGATAATTTTTGGTTTATTATGTATATCATTTTGTGGATGTTAAAATTCTGAAGTTTAAATAAGAAATAGTATTTTAGGAAGATGGGAAATATTTTAAGTTTAAAATAATTTAAAATGGTATTTTAGCCATCAAATAAATCGTGAGAAGTGGAGAGCATGGCGAGGCAATGTTGATAATATATGCAATCTACCTTGCAGTCAAGTGACAAAATGAATCATTAAATTTTGTGGCTTAATATTATTTTATACAATGAGATAAGTTAAGGAAAATGTTTTAATTTTTGGAATTGGTTTATATTAAGTTCAAACAGAAGTTAATTGGTAAATTTAAAGAGTTCCTTAAGGAATAAAGGATAGAGTATCTTAATTATCTTTGAGTGTTTGAAAAACTTAAGATAAAATTTTGGTTCTTTTTATGAATATCAAGAAATTAGATTTAGAGTAATTTCTTGAGTTATTAAATTTTATTTAAATAGACTTGAGTTAAAAATAATAATCTTCTAGTATGAAAATTTTTTGATACTAGAAGATCTTCTTTTATATTTTGGAGAATTTTGGTTTTAAGTTCTTAAATATTAGAAAATTTATAATATGGATTTCTCACATTAAGACATTGCGGGGATGCATTTTTCTTAAAGTGGGAGTCTGTAACATTCCTGTTGTTAATTACCTAATTAATTAATTTTAATTATGGTTAATTAATTTTATCATAGATTTGTGAAATTAAATTTAGTTTTTGAGATCACTTGATTTGATTTATTTAAGAAATGATTTTCACTTCTTAAAGTGGACTTCAATTTAAATTTGAAATATTGTTAAAATCAATTATTTAAATTTGGCTTTTAGGATAAAATGTTAATATTGAGATTTGTTGTTTAAAATGATATTTTTTTTACAATTAATAGTTTATTTTTATTAAAATTAATGAGAATAGCTTTTATTTGCAAAGGTTATATTTAATTTAATAAAAATATCTCAATATTAATAGAAATGGGAATTTTGATATGTTGGAACTTCTATTAAATAAAAAATATATTTACATAAGCTTCAAAATTTGAATATTTGGTTTCAAGTGATAGGTGGAATCAATGCATGATTTAACAATGTTTTTTTCAAGTGATAGGTGGAATCAATCCATGATTTAACAAAGTTTTTTTTGGAGAATATAATTTTTAAACAAAGAAGAAAGGTTTACTAACAAATTTTAATGAGAAAGAGCATATTATATAGGGAATAAATAATAGGAGACCTTGTATTTTTATGCTAATGGGCTTTAGTACAATCCATACCCATTTCTAAGACAAGAAAATGAAGCCATAACTCAAGTTTTCTCATTCACAATATCCAGTACATACAAAACTCAATAAGCTGAAGTTAGGCTTCTATGTCTCCTTTTCATCTTCAATCAAAAACATGGTTTTAAAATAGAAACAAATTCTTGAAAAATAAGATAAAATCAAGGTATGTAAAATAAACCCTTGTCTAACATCTTGTATAACTATTTTAGTTTTGATTTGAGTTTTGAATCCTTTTTATGCTTTCTCTCTTTTCTAAGTTCTAGGGTTACGCTGTTATAAGGAGGCCGGTTGATTGCAGTTAATTGCTAAGTGAAATCATAAGACCAAGGTGAGTTTACCTCACACTACTATCTCTAAATAGAATGCATATTGTTGTTTGTTGATTTGAATTAACATATAATTGATTTACTCTCATTTCTTGTGATGTTTTCAACCTCAGTTTTATTTTCGTGCTTTCTGAAAGTTGTGGTTATATATAATTAGTAAATATGATAGCAACCCGTAGTTCCATCCCCTTTGAGTTGATAATAAATCACTCATGTTCAACCCAAATTATATGATAAAGTGAATAATAGGATAAAGAAGAAGAAAGAGATGGAAGAAAAAATAGAAACAACAACACAGAATCTCACAATCGCAGCGGAACAAAATATATATATATATATATATATATATATATATAATAGATTTTTGTATAAAGTATAATCACCAACAAATAAATCTGGACAATTACAATAACTTATCCCTAAATGCTAAATATAGAGTCCACAATACACAACAGAATATAGTCAAATACGTCTCTGCCATCCAGCTCGTCTCCTAAGCTCCAAAGCATCCTAACCTGTAAAACTGTAATACTCGATCTGACCCGAGCATTACAACAAAGTAACACCCGAGTCAGGCTGGAAACCAGCGTGAGTAAACCTACTTAAATTTGAAATACTTAAGTTATAAAACTCCTTTGAAAACCAAGTTAACTCGTATAAACACGATGAGTTTTTATCTTGTTATAACAAAACACTTCTACATAAATCCATCGATATTGCAGTAGTGTCCAAGTACAATTACTTATTTAAAATGGTTGAATTTGTTAAATTAATCCAATTCGAGCATATTAATCTTTATAATCAAAATTATAGGAGTTCGGTGTATTTATTTGATCTAAGTGGTTCGGGATAACATTGATATCAGATCTCGATCTCTTCGAATCCAAGAAATAAATTTAGAAGGGTTAAATTTTTTAAAATAAACAAATTATATTTAGGGTGAAAATATCCACATATAGGAATTTATTACTGATGTTTATTACAAATAAAACGTATCATCATTTTAACTTAACTATTTTAACTCATCTGACCATTTGATGGCACAAACATGAATAATTGAAATAAATGTCCAATAGAATTAAGCCAAGATATAGATTGTTACTAATTTAACGATCAATAACCAATATCAAACAATTCATGCATCAAGATTTAATTAACTTTAATTAACCGAATCCATTTATATTTTAATCCAAACTAATTACAAATTAAAGAAATTAAGAGACAATTTATTTTTAATTAATCAAAATAAAACACTCTATTTAAAATCTAATTTGTCAATTTACATAAATTTGAAGTCAAATAATAATATAATTAATTACCCATTTTAAATGTAAAATATTGTTAAGCTTTAAATTACGGGAAAATCCATAATTCTAATTTGATACCGAGTAGTAGGATTTAAGACGCAAAAATCTTTCTGTTGATTTGGACTTTAAAATGACAAGGGTTAGAGTTTTTAATATCGTAATTTATTGCGTAAAGAGAATATACATTCCATTTCCTCTCCTCTTTTATTTCGCTTTCTTTTCTTTTTTCCTTTCCTTTCATTTTCTTTTACTTTCTTTTCTTTCTCTTTTTCTTTTTTTTCTTTCCTTCCTTTCTTTTCTTTTTCCTTTCCTTTCTTTCTCCTTCTGCCTATGCCCATCGGCCCAAACTTCTTCTCCTCTCCATTTTTTCACCTGTTCTTTCCTTCTTCGTCACTCCAATTTCGTGCATGAAAACTATGCACCATTGTGCACATATACATCACCTACGTCCAACATCCCTTGTCATTGACCATCTCCACACGTCCCCTTTGGCAACCACACCACATTCTCCAGCCTGAAACTCCATGGCAATAATCAGTTCGAAAATTTGAACTTTAAACCAAGCCTGGATATCACCGCTACTCACATAAATGCGTCGCCTCGCCTCTATACTCAACCATCAACCACCAGACTTCGGTTAGAGCCCGCCACTTCCTCGTCTTTCAAGTCCCCCTTAGCATACGCCCTTGGTTTCCTCATCATGTCTCCATGGCCGAGAAACCCGAGACCCCAAAACAATCATTCTTAAACCTTAAATTGAGTTCGACAAGCCAACACATGGCTCTACAAATCACCATAACATTTTTCCAGGTTCGCCATCATCCAATGCTCCTCCACGCCCAACCCTTTGCCGCGAAAACAACCACCTTACCGGAATTCATCGATAAAACCAACTCCATTCATCCCCCAATTTCTTCTTCCATACACCCTTAAAAATTTCCTAACTCCTCTTAAAAATCATATTTTTCTACCAAGATCACAACCATATCATTTATTGATTAAATTGTGATGTTTGAATTTCGGCCATAAATGATTTACTTATTGTAAATGGAATTTTTCTCCCTTTAGGCACCATGAATTTAAATTAAAAAAAAATTAAAATGTTTTCCATTTAAAAACGAACTCTATTTGTTTTGGAATCATGTTATAAAACTGAAAGGTTGATGAGTTATAAATTTTTCAAGTGGGAAGGTTAACTTTTTACACAACAAGGCAAGAACAGGAATCCTATAAAAAAGATATGCAGTGAATTTGATGTTCAGGTAGGATTTATCCATGTTTATTGCACATATTCATATACATGTTCCCATCACAACACATATATACCTGATATATATCAATGATTCAACAAAGATCATAGATGCAGATAGACAAGTAAACAAGAGTTAGACGTTTTTCTCACCTGTTTCAAACAACTGTTCCTTTGTATTGCTCTGCTTCAAGCTTCTTATTGTCCTTAATACCTTTTTTTAATATGTAAACAAATGAAAAGGTAACAAAACTGCACATATACATATAGAGGATGGAAGTGTATAAGGCAAGCAATAGGGTGGCTGTAGATTTTGTACAGGCTTTCCACTTTATTGATTTTATTTTTCCTTTGTCTTGATTTGATTTATTATAAATTGATTTTATTTTATATGACTTGATTTTGATTAAATTTGTGCTTGACTTGATATTTTCTGAGTTTGATTTAGTGTTTGTTATGATGATGTCTCCCTATGTGTTTATATGTACACTTTCATTATTATATAGATTTATATGTATACATTAACACTATTTTACCATATATATCCACATACATTTGAATACACACATGTTTTACATGCAATTGTTTTCAAACTTATTCACACACATATATTTTTGCCAAAAATACCTATACACTATTTTATATAACATATATACATATACGTTTACTTGCACATACTTGTCATCACATATGTATATGTTTACATTTATACATATTTTCATATACCTTACTTCCTATGACCCTATATATACATATTTGTATACATATATACTTATATATATATATATTATCAAACATCATAAAGCATGTATATATTTATATATATACTTGTATATCTATATGGATATTCCATCTTAGATTTTTAATGGAGAAGTTTATATTTATCATATCTAGGATTTATATATTTAAAATTACCATAGTTTTCATTCAATATATAGGCTCAAATATTTTAAACATCTGAAAATTTATTCGGCTAACAAAAATTAATATTCCAATAATTAAAATCATTTAATTGCCCAATATCCGATGGCTAAAAATCTGGGTCGTTAGATTCCTCCCCCTTAGAAATTTTCATTCTTGAAAAGGAACAAAGCAAGAATTTTAATTTTGATGTGTATTATTAATTGAATCAATCTTTTAGACATTTAAACTCCTACTTCTTTTACAAGTATATATATACTTTAAATTACATACACTTTAAATTACATAGTATTACCAAACTAGTTTTATAAAAATATTTTTCATAACTCGATGCCTTAACAAGTCCATCCTTGTTCTTACAGAAATTCAGTCATATGTTGATCAGGCGTACGACTAAAAATCTATAATACTTAGTAGACCCGTTTTAACACCCAGTGAAAATACTTGAAAACCTTCTTTTCGAAAATGCTATGGAATGTATCACCCTCTTCCCACCATGATAGCAGTTACCCCGATGATTGCGTCGCCATCCTGGCGAAATCCATAAGATAGCTATATGCATCCGCACCTCTCGACTTACACCATTGGGAACACCACAGATCGCAGCTACAACAAGGTTTCGTTGCTATCATAACAAAACTGTAAGTATTCTATAGGAAATCACTGCCCCTTGAATTAGGATAACAAACAAAACTAAAACACAAAGATCACAGGCTACCCAAAGGTTGCATCACTATCCCAGTGAAATCCAATGTAGACTGTAGGCACTAGCTACTACCCGAATTACACAATGGAACCAAACCACATAGATCGCAATCTACCGATGTTACGTCGCTATCCTAGTGAAATCAAATATAGATTGTAGGCAATCACTGCCACCCGACTTACGCTATGGAACTGCGATAGATCGTAGTTACACAAAGGTTACGTTGTCATCAAAGCAAAACCCATATAATTGTAGGCATCAGCTCCACTCGACTTGTGCAACCCAACAAATGATCACCAGGAACTCATCGAGTTTTGTCCGAACGTCCTCTAGGATCCCAATTCTCAATGAACCTACCCTTTGGATTCATAGGCAGAACCACCCAGTAGATCTTCTGCTATAAGCTTCGACTTTCATAGGGTGCCTTCCCATACTTTTCTCGAAACAAATCATACTATATACATATATAGTACCTTTTAAATCATACTCTTTATATGTATCAGATATAAACTTTAACTATAAAAAATCGCCAGTTTTCAAAATTCAGTTTACCCAATTTTCCAAAATTGACTATTTGCCAAAATCAAAGGACTTTTAAAATCAACGGGTTCCAAAACTATTTCAATTTCATTCTCATATACATATAAGATCATTCTTCCAACTCGAATAACTTTCGGATCAATAATTTCTAAGTCCAACTCATACTTATTTAAACTATATTTAGTATTCCAAATATCTTTCAGAGATCATTTCTATCTACTTATAAATTCAATAGGGGGAGTTTGGATATATAATTAACATCATTAATGCCAAATCAATTTATTCCACGTTCGTTTACTTTCAAATTTATTAGTAACATTTCTTAGCTCTTATAAAGTAAGTTTTAGTTACAGTAACTATTAGGTCATTATCATATTTACTCAAAATATACCATTACACTGCAAAATCATTTTTACCATAATATCTTGATTTCGGTTCCAATCCAAAATTGCTTCGAATTTCCATTTGGGTTATATCTCCAATTTATCTCAATTCGTATTTAGAACCATGATTTAAATATAAACAATTTCCACTCTGACCAGTTTGAATTTTAGAAAATAGCTTGAATAGTTGTGAAATAGTTAAATAATTAATATAAGATAGTTTGGGTTTTAAAAAGAATGTTTTGTATAGTAAATAGCTTGGAAAATCAATAAATTCGAATATATAAGAAGACAGATTTAAGACAGGTTGTACTAAAATATTTATTTGAAAATAGTTTCAAGGTCAAACTAATTCCATTCCCAACCTTACAATTCAAATCAACCTCAATTTGCACACTAGTAATTAAGTAATTATAAATTTTTATTCAAACCAATATAGAAAGTGATTTTATACTAGATTGTATTTCCATAAAATATTCGACAACATTGATACACTACAAAACTAGTGGGTTCAAACATTACGTCCATTTATCCATATAAAAGGTCTTACAAAAGGTCATTAATGTAACAACTCGCAAATCCGTACCCCCTAAGTCGACACTATTCTCCATCAATCAACTCAAGATGAACGGAAATACGAACCATTTGGGTTAAAGAAGAAGAGGTAGAAGAAGAGAAAAACAAAACAACATCAGAATCTAACCATCGCAGCGGAATAAAATATAATAGATAATAATTGATCTTTACACAAAAGAAAATCTGTTTATATATACATCACCAGAATACATCATCAGAGTTCAACAACATCAATAACATACAACTGGACAGTCATATAAACTTGTCCTCAAAACTGAATACACGGCGGAATAATAATCAAGTACGGCAGTACGTATCGCCATCCAGCTCGTATCCTGAGTTCCACGACATCTTTTCCTGTATTCTATAATACTCGGTCTGACCCAAGCATTATAGTGAAATAACACACGAGTCAGTCTGGAATACCGGCGTGAGAAAACTACACTCAACTTGATTATTAAAGTTTCAAAATCCTTTGAAAACAAAAGCATCTCGTAAGACCACGCCACAAATAAACATGTCGGGTTTTTACCTTACGATAGCCAAAACACTTTTTATCAAAATACTCTGATAGTATAATAGTGTCTATAGAAAGTAACATAGAATCTAGCTGAAATGCTTGCATCTCACGTTTCAGCAATAGTTGGGTACAATCAAAACCGTACAGGCGCTTAGGGAGAATGGATTTTCAACTAATGACTAGGAACTAGGGTACCACCTGTCACAGTACATGGCCTAGATCACCGTACCGAGGATTACTCCCAATCCCCTGCAACACAAACATGGGCTACCCCTTACTGGATAATCCCGAGTAAGATCACCCCACGTTTGGGATCAGCAACCGGATCAGCAACCGCATCACTAAGCCGAATAAAAGGGACATCTAGACAGGGATGACCTCACCCGAATGGGTGCTACCCACTTAGCCTTGCTGCATAACCTCTGATTTTCAGTCATTCCCGATTGATGAGGCTCAAGGCTAAGCGTTACCTTTTAGAACATATCACTTAGAATGCTCATCGTCCACCTGACGATGTTCTGAAAGCATTCATCCATACAAGTCCGTCCCGATTCGAACGGAACCGAAGGCACTACTCCTACTACATCCATTTTGGAATCATCTCAGGATTAGTAGCGACTAGCCCTTGCACTTCAGTACTCCACCTTCGAATCCAAACTCTTGTTTTCCACACGAAAATGTTCAAACCGGATCGAAGTGGCTTTCATGAAATAAATCCCGATCCCGGTCTCTTCGAAACGGTCAGTGCATTGGCCAATATTGATAATCGGTTATTTAACTATCAATTTACATTCTCAAACAACCATCAAACATAAATAATTTCTCCAAATTATTTATTAATATCAAAATATCTTCACAAGATATATTTCCACCTTTCAAACCTTTTTGAAAACAGTTTTCAATCCATCTTCCTCTTAAGGAATAAATTTCCCAAATATTTTCTATTTCCACTGAAATCACCAAGTACAAATGATTTAAAACACTTATTATAAAATATACTTTAAAACATTTAAATTAAAATTACCTTAATACTTATTAAAAATACACACTTTATGAATATTTAAAATAAAACTACTTTGTACAATATAAAACTAAATTTCTAACCTTTAAAACATAATACCAAGCCACCTTCAGAAAATTACTGCTATAATGAATTAGAAAAGTATACTTACTTTAAAATTTAAACATTTAGAAATAATAACTTTTCTAAACCATACCTTTAAAACAACTTAAACTTTCAACAAAATTTGCTTTGAAAACGTACTTGGCTATCCAGGGAAATACACTTCTCTTTCACATCCTTTTAAAATAAATCACTATTTGTTTTCAAATAAATTTACCCATTCCTTTGATAAATTCTCACCGTGAATTTATTCCTCCAAATATCCACTGATATATTACTTCACTTTTATAAACCCAGGTTATACATTTCTTAGTCTCACTTCCCCTTTTAAAATTCCAATTTCAACACCTAAATCAATTTTCAAATTGACTTCCAAATTACTCCATTTTGAAATAAATTCGTTTACTTACTCAATTTATTTCAAAATCCATTAACTTCTGATTTTATTTCTTAATTATGATTTAAAGTCCCTTTTAACTGAAAATACCAATTTCATATTTTCCAAATTCCTTCTTTATCTTTCCCAATAATTTAAATCTTAAATCTTAAATAAATTCTTTATTTCTTTAAATAATACACTTGAGTTTAAAATTTATTATCTTCCTGTTTGTTCAAAATCCCCTTTTTATATTCGGAATTTATTCATTAAAATTTTAAAATCACTTTTATTCTTTTTCATTTCATTCTTAAATTTATTCAATTTTCTATTATTATTTAACTTAAAAATTCCCTCTTTTATTTTCTTTTCAAGAATCCAATTCTATATATTTTGATAAGTCAGTGTACTGAAATATATATTCAAGCAAACCATAGCATTCAATATTCCAATTATCCTTATGATTCATTACAGAATATCAAATATTCATAACACGGAATATTAAAAAATCTAAATAATTTTGAGAAATCCAGTTGGATCTCGCCAACATGTTTCCCCGCATCCACAGACGTTAGCACAATACCAATTCCACTTCGAGGTGGAATATCGTGGTATATGAGATTAATATAATGTCATCTGCTATTATGCGGCGCATAGGGTCTCATCCGCTATATAATGCGGGAAATCAATCACTCCAATATATACTATATATATACAACTATATATAATATAACACATCAAATCAATTCAATCATTCAACCAATTATTTAAATTTAACCATTTAAATTTAAATAGCAATCCAGAAGAGTGAGATTAACTCATCTTTGATTTTATTTGCAACCCAATTCAAACCAGCTTGTTTTCTTCATGATTTCAGACCTTGTATAAGCAAATTACATATCTTATTAATCACTAAGGTAATTAAATTTTGTTTTTAAGTTAAAGTTGACTTAAAATTTTAAATTGTTACGACTAATTAAACTTTCCCTTGGAAACCACATCCGATATATAAAATGATCTATAAGATTTCGAAAATCCAATTTTTATATATGTTTTCAATTCAAAACATTTAAAATCGATGTTCTCATAAATCTTAACTATATTATATTTCGGTTTAACCATGATTATACCAACAGTATATAACTTCATTTTAACAGTATATAACTTCATTTTATTTTTATTCCTTTCCAACTAGAAAATTTCTATTTTATATAAATTCATATAGTTTTCCAAAATCTATAAAAAAAAAATGTTTTACCTATATGAAAATTAAATCAAGATTAACTTAATATTTAAAACAAACTGCTTAACTGACCAAGTTACTTTACTTTAAAAACCTTATCCATATATACTTTACTGTTTATCTATACATATTCAAACCTGTATGAATATTTTTTGCTGGATATATAATTTTCTATTTTCTGTTGTAAATAAAAATTTAAAAGAAAAAAAATAATAACTCACAGCTTTTAACGAAGGCAGCGAACCCCTACCCATCACCTACTCGCGATGCGACAACTCCCAGACCCAACTCATCGTCAACCACCCCTGCATCGCTCCGACCCCGAACCCAGCACCTACGATCCTCTGTCGAAATTGAATCGAGGCTATGAGCTCCACCTTCAAGCCTTGCGAAAATGAGATTCGCATCCCTCTGATCTGAACGTTGCTCGGTCCTTACGAACTCCCTCCTTGCGGTGGCCTCGGCCTGGAACCAATTACGCCTCGCTCGTGACTTAAAACTCTACCGCGAGCAAATCCATGGCAGTTGCCGCCATCGGGGTCGAGCTTAATCGCCTAAGGATGCCAGTCGCCTACGCGATTTATAAAAAAATATTTCTTGTCTGACGATTTTGATTTTGACTGCGTTACTGAAGGAAAAGAGAAAGAAGGGGAAGGGGAAATTGTATTTAATCGGTAGGCTTTCTCGTTTTTGTTTGCTTCATCGACTGATTTACCCTAATTTTTTTAGCTGTCGTATTAAAAAAAGAAAGTGTGTTAGAGAAGGAAGCTTAGGCTGCTACAGTGACATGAGATGAAAGAAAAAAGGTGTGATGTGAGAAGTATTACAGCTGAAAGGACTAGGGTATATAAATATATCTTAAATTGGATTCAAATTGTCTCGATTTACGTAGCTTAAAAATCGTGAACCCCTATCAAGGTGTGCCGCTAGGCATATAAAATGTTAAACCCCTATTTCGAACACAATGGAAAAGGTTTCGATTCCTAATTCGATCGTATGAAGAAGATAGCGTTTTGGATCAGTTATTATATTGAATTTTCGATATAAAATTTCAACGGGTTTATATATCGTATGCTCACACAACTACTCCAGTCCCTACGAAATTTGAAATCCGATACTAATACAATATTACGGATCCAATGGAACTGGTTTCGTTTAATTCTGAGACTGTACCTCGGAAGGCTATTTCTAAATATCAATTTATACGATATATTTTTAAAACTGAACAAATCACTGTTAAATTGAATTTTAAAACTTATATTATCCTCAGCACCATCAATATAAATTTTACATTCCTTTGAATTATTTTTAACAGGCATAAAACTCCAGATTCAATGTGATGACCCAAAAAAAAATTTGGGCAATATAAATAGATAATCTTTGGTTTGAATTTGATAAATAAATAAATCTTGTTTTCAAATTCTATTATATATCTTGGTAATTTGGAAACTTTGATTTGAATTTAATATAAGGCTTTTCAAAGATATTAATAAAAAAAACTATATAGTTTTAAAATACTTAAGATAAATGTTTATAAGGTTTGTTTTATTTTCATTTTAAATATTTTTTGATAAAAATGATTTGAAAATAATAATAAGATAATCTCTTTTATAAATTATTATTTTAACCAATATTAGTAATGTATTATATATATATATATATATATATATTGATTTTTAATATAAATGAAATTTGTTATTTTCAAAATTTAATATGTAGTTATATATAGACACACATATAACTTGATTTTAAATGTCGACTTTTGAATATGATTTGAATTTAATTTTGAAATTCAAAAGGGTAGATATTTAAAATGTTTGGATTTTAAAACACACACACACACACACATATATATATATGCTTTTCATCTTAAAGGAAATTGATATGCACTCAAATAAGTATTTGTAAATTCATAAATTAAGTTACAAAGCTTTTATTAACATTTAAAATAAAAAGAGAAAACAGTTAATGGGCAAGTGTAATTACCTTAAGTAATCTAATAACATGTGGTAAGTAATGAATAAAGCAAGATGACAAATGTTAATGCATTAAGACAAGTGTCCTATTTAATTTTCATTTTTCTCTTATTTTAATGAAAATCAAAATTCATTTATATAAACACATTTTCTTCTCATCCTCATTTTTTTTCAATTCTTTTTTTCAAAGCTTAAAAAAAAGAAACTTCAGCTGCTAAATCTTTCAACAAAACACAAATCAAAAATCAAAACATCTTCCTCAAACTAAAAATGTAAATCACCTCCAAAATCAATTCAAAGTCTACAAATTTCCTCAAAATCTAAATTAGTAATTCCCTCCTCAAACCAGAAAAAAGATCTATAATTCATTTTATGGGATCAAAAACAAGCTGTAAATCAACTCCTCAAAAACAGATAGAAAATCAAAGCATTTCAGTTTCAATAGCAAGTTTCCTCAGCATTCAAGTCTAAAGTTTGAAAGGAAATGGCAATACAAGTTTCCAGTTTTAAAGACAATTCAAGCTTTCATAATTTAATTGCTCTGTTCTTTATCTTAAAAGAGGTGAGTAATATTTTTATAAAAAATAAACTAAGTAAATATGATTGCATGTTAACTTCTGAGGTAATTTTGTTTGTGTGAATTTGTAGATGGTTCCATGTGTATATGGATGTATTTAGTTGTGCGTGCATGTTGCTGTACTTCTCTGTTTTGAATTCCAGGCTTCAGTTTTGATTCAAAATCATTTTCCTTTAATCTAATCTTTGTTTGGATTCAAGTTTAAAATAAAACTTATTTGTTTTTTCGTAGAGAAGGGTTTGAAAATTTGTTTAGGACAAATTAAATTTGAAATATCACTGGAAATCAAAATTGACAGTATAAGCTTAAGATAAGTAAAAATTTCAACTTCCCTGATTCATGAATTTAGAAACATAGATCGAATCCTTATTCGAAAACATGATTTTTAAAACTGAAAACTCAATTTTTAGAGAAGAATCGAACGAGTAGTTCGAATATGTTCTGTTTTTGTGTTCAGAGGGAATTCAGATGATCTAGGGGATCGGAGATGGCATGGTCTTCGCTGATGATAGTAGAGTAATAGGGGAGTTTGGGAAAATTGTCAGATAGCCGAATTGATCATTGTGGAAGCGGCAGTGGAGGATTGTGGCCTGCAAACCTAGTTTTGGTATGTTCTTAAATTTTGATCGGCATTTCTTCACTGGTTGATCGAGTTCAACATAATCCAAGGGAATGATAGCTAGGGCATGGACGAAGTCATGGCCAGAGGTGAAGGCACTCCGGTGGTCGGAGGCGCGAGAACGAATAGGTTCCAGGTTTGGGTCTTTGTTCCATTTTTTGGGTTCGACCGTTCCATTTTGATTCCGATCGAATAATTAAGTTCTGATGATCGTGGTAGTGTGCGAGGGTGTTTACTGATGTGCTGAAGATATTGGGGTTGACCGATGATGGTCAGAGCCACCGTGCATGTGCACGGTGCTCTTGGTTTCTGATGATCCGAGTTTCGTTTAGCTTGGATGTAGAATGGATTTGTATTCGAGTTTTACTCAAAGTTGATTAGGGAATAGCTCGAAGCACTGTGGTAATTGACTCGAAGTCAATTTAGTCTGGCTCGAGTAATTTAAATTACAGTTTTTAAAGAAAACCTGACAGTGTTTGGATTTTTAATTTAAACTAAATTTAAAATATGGGAAGCAGGTTTTTAATCTAAGTTTGAAGCAGATTTAAAGTATGGATTCAAAAGGAATTTGAATCCTAGCTTTTAAAATAAATTGTTTTAAAGAAAAATGAATGAATCAAATGTTTTAACAACTTAAAATTTGTTAAAGTATATTTTATATATGGTTTGAATTTAAAATAAACCGTGTTTTAAAAAATTTCTATTAAATTTATTGTATAGTACAAAGTATTACTTTAACATGTAATACAAAAGGTTTTTGAATTAATTTTTTTTAACTATATTCATTTTAAATCTTAAATTTAAAATGGAATTTGAAAGTAGGTGGATTAATTAAAGTTTAAGCTAATTAATTAGAGGAATCAATTACTCAAGGTAATTAGTTAAATTAATGTGATTAGTTTAAGTTGATTAATTGGTTTAATCAATTTAAATAACCATTGGATGAGGGGTTAAATAAAATTTCTTAGTGTAATTTATAAAGTAAATTACTTAGTGAAGTTATTAGTGAATAATTACGGGATGTAATTAATTGGAGATTTGAAAATAGTTTTGTGTTTAATTACCTTGTGTAAATAATATGAAGGATAATTACTTAGTAAAAGTAATTAATAAAATACTTAGTGTAATTAATTTAAAAATTGATTAATAATGTTTTTTTAAGATAATTAAGTGAAGAAATTAATTAAGGGTAATTAATTACTAAGTGAGATTAATCAAGGGGGATTAAATAATTAATTAAAGATTACTTATTAATTAATAAGTAATTAAGGGATCATTAATTAAGAAGTAATTAAGGGATCATTAATTAATGATATAATTAAGGGATGATTAATTAAAATTTATTAATCTATAATAAGTGATTATGGGGTAATTAATTGGTGTAATTAATTTAGGATTAACGTAATTAATTTTAAGTTAATTAATAAATAAGGGTAATTAAAGGTTAATTACTGTAAATGTTAAGGATGATTAATTTTTGAAATTAATGGAAGGATAATTGCTCTATGTAATTAAAGATAATTATTTAAGGAGATTAATTAAGATGGATATTTGAAGAATGATTGAAAATAAAGGTTGAGATTAATTAATGGTTGATTAAACATAGTTAGGTGGTTAATCCTTTAGTAATTGATTTAATTTAAGTTAATTAAATCAATTATAATAGGGATTAACATTGGTTGCTTACGAATGATTGTTTGAGTAGAATATCTAAATTCATTGATGTCTATTGGATGACATGCTGTAATATTCTGTGATAAGTAATGTTTTGTGATATGATATGTTTGTGTGGACATTTATAATATGGTTATTTAATGATGATGAATTTCTTGTAAAAAAGTGACATCTTGTATTTAAAGTTGTATTGTGTTTCACTTGAATAACTTGGGTTAAGATGATATTGAATTCGAAGAGACTTCGGGTGTTAGTAAATATCTGAAACCACTTCGATTCTTATAGATGGATATGTGAAATCAATAGACTGAAATTGAATGATTGAAGCAAATTGGACCATTTAATCTAAGTTTGGGTACTTAGAAATTGATGTATGAAATAAGTGATGTCTATAACGAATTGTGAATTTTTAAATTTTTACAAGTTACCCCGGGTTTTGAATAAGTTATATGGATTGAAATTTCATGTTAGATGAGTTTACTCACGCTGGTTTCCAGCCTGACCCGAGTGTTACTTTGATGTAATGCTCAGGTCAGACCGAGTATTATATATTTTCAGGTAAGGCCGTTTTGGAGTTCAGGAGGCGAGCTGGAGAGCAGGAACGTATGGAGTGTTTCCCTGTTGAGATATATTATTGTATAACTAGGACATGTTGTTTTAAACTGTCTAGTGATAGGTAATGGTTGTAACTCTGATGTATATAATATAAATTGACAAATACAGTTTTTCTGTTGTGTAACTATTATTATTATTTGATATTATATTTTATCTGCTGCGATTGTGAGATGTTGGTACTTCTGTTCTTTTTTTTTCTCTTCTTTTCTTTTCCTAACTATCTGGAATTTTCGGGATCGAAAAATCCGGGTCGTTACATTCAACATTTTAGCCAACTTCAAATTATTTAATTTAATAATTAAATTACCCAAATAAATGGTGATACTTGAATTCAAGTTAAAAATTAACTTTTAAATATTTAAAATCAATTACATATTTCAATGTTAAATATTCAAAATTTTCGAGTCGTCACAATTAATCTAGACGCCTTAACCATTACCTCGGGTTTAGAAAGGAACAAAGCCCTAGCATCCTTCATAAAAACTTCCTTAAGCACTTCCTACCAACTTGCCAAATTCGTCCATGCAATCCGTAACAGAGTGTCACCACTTATAGCATTTGCAACAGAAGAAATTTACGCACCCATCTTCCATGATAATTTTCACACCTCCCGCGGAGCATTCCACAACTTTCTCTTTCTTCCATCTCATGGGACAATTCCTAGCGATGTGTCCCATCATTTTACAATGGTAGCAAATGGTTCATCCATCGACTAGTACTATCGGTTTACCCTTCATCTTCCACACTAAGGCAATGGTTTAGAAAATGTCCTTCCGTTTGACACTTAAAGCATAAAATCTCAAGGTGAAACCATTTAACTTATTCATTCTTTTCATTTCTTGGTTTACTGCATTTAGCTACATAATGTCCCTTACTGTGACATCTATAGCATATGACATTGTCATAAGGACCAGGTCCAGCCCTTTCCCTAACCCGTTTGTCATGTTTCTTCTCGTGCCTTACGTGCAGTTTCTCTCCACTCCCTAGGCCTTTCCTTCCATTATTCTCATTTTGCCATCTCTTACAACTTGTACTAGATTCTAGTAGGACTTCCTAACCTATAATTAAAACCATGATTAGTCGAATTTTAGCTTTATTCTTATTTCCAAATATTTTTTCTTTTTTGTTCTCGGTCATTTTTATAGTTTAACCTACTAATTTGATAATCTGGTTCATTTTAAATTTCCAAAATTCGTAACCCATTTTATTTCAAAAGCTGTTTGAAATTATTCATACATACATAACTTCTTTTGCACTCCTTATCAAATCTATACTTTTTCCTTTCTCAATTCAACTCATTTACTTCCATAAATTAAATTTTAATTACACCTTAAAAATTTTAATTTCAGATTATAAGTTCAAAATTTATTTAACTTGGCCTGAGTTAAATTCCTAATTCATTTAATCCATTTAACCTACTCAATTTAAATTTTTACCGTCCAAATTTAAATTCGTATTATATCACTTCCTACTTATAAGTTCAAAAATTACCTTTCTTTGGGTTACACTTCTCATTTGAAGGGGGATCTTAGGATTTAAACATCAATATTTATTTCTAATCAACTTTAAAATCATATTTATATATGTACATACATATATATCCCATTTATATCCCAAATCACCCTTTAAATTTTAAGCCATCCTTGGTTTCTATCCATAACAAATTTCTTCAGAACTTCCAAAACATCCCTAGTTTTCAAAAAAAAAAATTATGTATCAAAAATATTCTAATAATATTGCTAATTATTTCCTCAAACGCTTTGAAACACATTTCAGAATTTTTGGGCCTTAGATTCAAAACTTCCTAATTTAAATTCATTTTAATTTATAAGCCATAATTATAATTTATGCTTATATTGTTTCCTTAAAATAGTTCACACTGTTTTATTATTGTTTATTCTGTAAATAACATCCTTTATCAAGACACAACAATCAATTTATATTATCATACCTAGAAACCCAACATACCATATATTCCATAATAATTTCTTAGAAAATTATTTCTATATATATAAAATATAATCAGGGTAAATTTATTTCATTTCAAAACACTTTGAGAAACTCTTCCCAAATTTCAAGGATTAAATCCTTGTTTGAGTTTATTTACAAATTAACCCATTATATAGTTCATTCTTGTCCTATTTTTCTATTGATTATATAAATATTACCACTTAAATTTTATAATCTTATTCGATTGTAATAATTACAGCCAATCGCCTTAATATACTATAATAATCTGCAAAAATTATTTCTTCTATACCAAAACATAATCTTATATAAAAATTATTTTAAAATCGTTTTTAAAATAATTATATATATGAAAATAACAAGTACGACCTCATAAATATACACTCAACTCATTCTATGGTATTACTGACCCTATCTTTAATGAGTAATCCCCACTAGAGCCAAAGTTCTCAATTAACCTTCAGCTTTGATACCAAATGTAGCAACCCATAGTTCCGTACCCTTTGAGTTAATAATAAATTACTCAGGCTCAACCCAAAGTGCACGAATGAGTGAATAACTAGGGTAAAGAAGAAGAAAGAGATAGAAGAAAAAATAGAAACAATAGCACAAAATCTCATAATCGCATCAGAACAAAATATAATATATATATATATATATATGTATGTATGTATGTATGTATGTATGTATGTATGTATGTATGTATGTATGTATATAATAACAGATTTATACAAAAGAATCTATAAATGTTGATAAACATATGCGTTATCAGAGTACAATCACTAACAAATAAATCTGGATGGTTACAATTACTTGTCCTTAAATGTTGAATATACAACCTAAAATACACAGCAGAATATAGTTGAATACGTCTCTACCATCCAGCCGTCTCTTGAGCTCCAAAGCATCCTAACCTGAAAAACTGTAATACTCAGTCTAACCCGAGCATTACAATAAAGTATCACCCGAGTCAGGCTGGAAACCAGCGTGAGTAAACCCACTTAAATTTGAAATACTTAATTAAACTTCTTTGTGAACCAAGGTAACTCGTACAAACACGACGAGTTTTTGTCTCATTATAACCAAACACTTTTACATAAATCCATCGATATTGTAATAGTGTCCAAGTAAAATAACTTATTTAAAATGATTGAATTTGTTAAATTAATCCATTTTCAGCATATTAATCTTTATAATCAAAATTGTAGGAGTTCGGGGTATTTATTTGATCGAAGTGGTTTCGGATAACACTTATATCCGATCCCAATCTATTTTAATCTAAGCAACAAATTTAAAAAGGTTAAATTGTTTAAAATAAAAAATTTATACTTAGGTTGAAAATATCCACATATAGGAATTTATTACCAATGTTTATTTCAAATAAACGCATCATCATTTTAACCTAACTATTTTGACTCGTCTGACCATTTGATGGCACAGACAAGAATAACTGAAATAAATATCCAATAGAACTAAACCAAGATGTAGATTGTTATAATTTAACGACCAATAACCAATATCAAACAATTCACGCATCAGGATTTAATTAACTTTAATTAACTGAATCCATTTATATTTTAATCCAAACTAAGTGCAAATTACATAAATTATGAGATTTATTTTTTAATTAATCAAAATAAAACATTCTATTTAATATCTAATTTGTTAATTTACATAAGTTTTAAGTCAAATAATAATAATAATATAATTAATTACCCATTTTAATTTTAAAATATCATTAAGGTTTAAATTACGGAAAAATCCATAATGCTAATTTATAATACTGAGTAGTAGGATTTAAGATGCAAAAATCTTCCTGCTGATTTGGACTTTAAAACGACAAATAGAGTTAGAGTTTTTAATAATTAATTTATTATATAAAGAGAATATACATTCCATTTTCTCTCCTCTTTTCTTTCCCTTTCTTTTCTTTCTTTTCATTTTTCCTTTCCTTTTCTTTTTCTTTATTTTCTTTTTCTTTCCTTTCTTTTTTCTTTTTCTTTCCTTTCTTTCTTTTCTTTTTCCTTTCCTTCCTTTCTTCTTCCCTTTTTTTCTTTCTTTTTCCTTTAGCCCATGCCCACCGGCCCAAAATTCTTCTCCTCTCCGTTCTTTCCCTTGTTCTTTGCTTCTTTATCACTCTAATTTCGTGCACGAAAACTGTGCACCACCATGCACATATACATAACATACGACCAACATCCCTTGTCGCCAACTATCTTCACACATCACCTTCGGCCGCGACACCACGTTCCCTAGCCTGAAACTCCATGGAAATAATCAGTACAAAAATTTAACAATAAAGCAAGCCTGGAAACCACCGCTACTCACATAAACGCCTCGCCTCGCCTCTCCTCTATACTCAACCATCAACCACCAGACTTCGACCAGAGCCACTTCCTCGTCTTCCAAGTCCCCCCAAGCGCACGCCCCTAGTTTCCTCATCACATCGCCATGGCTGAGGAACCGAAGACCCCAAAACAATCATTCTTAAATCCTAAATCGACTTCAACAAACCAACACACTGCCCTACAAATCACTACAACATTTTTTCTAGGATCGCCATCATCCAATGTTCCTCCATGCCCAATCCTTTATCATGAAAACAACCACCTCGCCGGAATTTGCCGAAAAACCTTACTCCGTTCATCCCCCAATTTCTTCTTCCATGCAATCTTAAAAATTTCTTAATTCCTCTTAAAAATCATATTTTCTACCATGATCACAACTATATCATTTATTGATTAATTGTAATGTTTGAATTTCTGCCATAAATGATTTACTTAATGTAAATGGAAGTTTTCTCCCTTTAAGCGCCGTGAATTTAAATGAAACAAATTATAAAGTGTTTACCATTTAAAAACAAACTCTATTTATTTTGGAATCATGTTATAAAACCGAAAGGATGATGAGTCATAGATTTTTCATGTGGGAAGGTTAACTTTTTACACAACAAGGCAAGAACATGAAGTCTATAAAGAATATGTAGTGATTTTGTTGTTCACGTAGGATTTTTCCATGTCCATTACACACATTCTTATACATATTCCCATCACAGCACATATATACCTGATATATATCAATGATTCAACAAAGATCTTAGATGCATATAGACCGGTAAATAAGAGTTAGATGTTTTTCTCACATGTTTCAACTAATTGTTGCTTCGTATTGCTCTGCTTCAAGCTTCTTATAATCCTTAATCCCTTTTTTTATATGTAAACAAATGAAAAGGTAACAAAACTGTACATATACATATAGAGGATGGAAGTGTATAATGCAAGCAATAAGATGGCTATAGATTTTGTACAGTCTTTCCAATTAATTGATTTCATTTTCCTTTAATTTATTTTTCTTTTGTCCTTATTTAATTTATTATGAATTGATTTGATTTCATATAATTTGATTTTGATTAAATTTGTGCTTGACTTGATATTTTATGAGCTTGATTTAATGTTTACTATGATAATGCCTCCCATATGTGTTTATATATACATTTCCATTTTTATATAGATTTATCTATATACATTAACACTATTTTACCATGTATATCTACATACGTTTAAATACACACATGTTTTACATGCAATTGTTTTCAAACTTAATCACACGCATATATATATATATATATATATATATATATATGCCAAAAATACCTATACTTTATTTTATATAAGATATATACATATACATTTACTTGTATATACTTGTCATCATATATGTATATATTTACATTTATACATATTTTCATATACAATACTTCTTATGGCCCTATATATCCATATATGTATACATACATACATACATACATATACATATATATATATATATATATATATATATATATTATCAAACATCATAAAGCATGTATATATTATTATATATACTTGTATATTTGTATGGATATTCCATCCTAGAATTTTAATGGAGGAGTTCATATTTATCATATCCAGGATTTATATATTTAAAATTACCATTGTTTTCATTCAATATATAGGTTCAGATATTTTAAACATTCGAAAATTTATTCGGCTAATAAAAATTAATATTCGGCTAATAAAAATTAATATTCCAATAATTAAAATTAGTTAATTTACAAATATTCGATGGCTAAAAATCCAGGTCGTTACATAATTGATGCTATAGTTTCTTGCATCACTAGAGATGGCTGCATATACGCCCAAAATCAATCGCACAGCAGATGTGACCAAGCTGCTATCTTTGGGGACCAACCAAAGGGCAACCTGGAGCTGAAACAGCTTTAGGTTGCATTCCAATTGGTGGACTGGTGGGGCACCATTGGTGCACCAATGGCAATTGCCTGAAGCTGATTCAGTTCGTTTCTTGCCTCATCCATTGCCTTGTTTACTGTTATTACTATTTTCTAGTTCTTTGCACATCTGTTGTGGTCCTTGTGGCATCCATTTCCATTGTTGTGCTAATTTATGAAATTTAGGTTTTAAGATGATATAAAATTAGAACTACATGGATCAAATCATGGCTACATCCTTATGATTACGTAATATTTTGCTGTAGTGAATTCTCTTGTGCTCTATGGACTTTAAATCGCTTTCATTCAAAGGTTTGGAATTTTAGAAACTTATATCTGTATATTACATATATATATAATTTTATAAAGGTGAGCTTGTTTAAGTTTACAAATACCAAACTTGTTTCTAAATTAATATAGTTTCTTTTTTAAATGATTTTAACAAATAGTTTTATATATATATAGATATATATATTAAGTATTACTAGTATAAATGGTTATGAATTTGGAAATATGGTTTTGGAAATATAAACCTAATTTATTTCCAAGTGCAATGGTTATATATATATATATATATATATATATATATATATATCAAAATGGGTTTGGAAGAGAAATAAATATAGTTTATGAAATAAATGGCTACTTAAATATACATATATGGTCTTTGAATATGGTTTAGCGACAGTGTAACTTTATGGAATTTTACACAACCACACACACACACATATATTGAGATCCAATGGAATATATGAATTATTTATCTAACGATAAATGAAGTATTTAGAAATCATTTCCTATATGAAAAATTATACTGTTAGATTTCTAAACTATAAATTCTTATAAGATAAATATTTTGAGAGCTTTAGTTCTTTCATATGGGGGGTGATAATAATCGACTTAGTGTTACCGATTGGTTTAAATGCTCTTAAGTAATGATTCATCGAATATTTTACAACTCATTAAATAGAATGTTTGAGTGGTACTTACTAAACAATTAGCGAATACTTGAATTCCACGGGGTAGTATGGGATGCCTTTGGTTAAATTCTTATGATTGCTTTTAGGAAACATTTAACACTTTAGGGTTGTATTCTCTTTTGTGTTTGGCTAGGGGCCGATACATTCTTAAGGGAATATAGTTCAGGTTTTCCAGTGGTCTCCGTAATAAGTGAGATTTACTAGCTCTTAGTAAATACTTGAATTTCTCTAGGCAGTATCGGGCGTTTTAGTGATGAATGAAAGTGATAGTATTCTTTAGGTATGGACAATCTTTGGTATCAGATCGGTATGGATGATACCATAATTGTTTGTTTGCTATGGTATGAATTATTCATTGTGATCGGTATGGATTAAGACTTTCTTGGATTCTGGAAATTAGACTTTGTGACTATCTGTGTTCGTTATTTAACCATTCTTTGTGTTATGATATAAATATTTCTACGCCTCATGATGGATTCTGAGTTAAATTATTTCAGTGGGTCATTTATATATATGTTATATGTATATATATACACACAAACATGACCTCTGTGTTTTATATAATGTTATATATACCTTAGTGTTATATCTTTCTCACCCATTTGAATATTTAAAGATAGTCTAACCCATTTATTTTATAATACTCTGGTAAGGCCAATACTTATGAGGTTACGTGTCATTTAAACTTTTGCATGGATGAGCCAGCAGGGATACAAACCTTTTTGACTTTTATTTTATCTCATTTGTGGTTTTGCATATGTATATGAGATGTATATTTGAGTTAGTGATTTATAGCGAATGTATGTTATGTGAGTCTAGATGATCTTTGTAGATTTATAGCATGTATTTTATAAGATATATTTTATTCTACCGTGATACTTAACTATTATTTATATGCTCTACTATTCTGATTCTGAGACACTGGTTTGTTTATTACTTTGAATTGAGACTATACACGTCAAATTTTATTCCAGAGATTTAGTAAAGTGGTAAGCATGATGTGTCAGTCTTAGTTTAAAGATATATTCACATTTGCTTGTCCTTAACAAGTCATGTTCCTCATATTATTAAAAGACATTATTTATAATGTTCCCTATGGTATAGCGGAGGGGTCGTTGCACTAATGATTCAAGTGTCAAACACATTTGAAATGACAGTACACGTTCAATACGCATGTATTTATTCCTTAAATCTATGTTGGGTTTCTTACAGTTCCATTGTATTAAATAGAATTAGTCCCTTTATAATGGTTTGTAATTTAATAACCTTATATTATATTCATATGTATATTATTAACTAAATCATATTTAATTAATTTTAATTTATTAATTTCATTAACTAATTAATCAAATTATTTTAAAATTCAAAACAATATTTTATACATCTTAAACAATTTAGGATGGATATTAACTATAACATTTATGTTCTTTATGCACATGTCATTATATATATGTCTTTATTAATTAAAATTTAATTAATTAATTTATCAACTAAATATTTTACCTACTTAAAATGGTTTGAACTAAATAATTATAATAAATTCAAAGTATTATTTTAATTTACCTTTAGCAATTTAAGATATATATATATATGTTGAATTATAACATTTACAATTATATATATATCAATATATAAAGATAAGTTTTAATTTAAATTAATAAAATTTTAATCAATTAATTATTCCACTTAATTAAACGTTAAATGATATTTTTGCAAATATTAAATTTATTTTTAAAACAATTTTAAAAAAATATTTTTTAACCTTTATAAAATTTATTTTACATTTTATCTAACTTTTAAGTTTATAATATGTTTTAAGTTTTCTAACTGAATTTTGAAAAATTAGCTAAAGACCTAAATGTGATAACCCTATATTTTATAATTAACTAAATAAGATAATTAAAGGAATAAGATGGGCTATATAAGAAAGGTGGAGAGGAACAAATTAGTTGTGAGTATGAGGGCATAGACCTATCTTATCATGGAACAATATACGATGCTTATTTCTATTCATTAGTTTCATTCTACTCAGACTAAAATAAAAGGCTAGAGAAACTATTTAATGGTGGAAGTGTAAAAAGGCAAATAAGAGGAGAATAAGAAAACACAAGCTATAAGAAACTGAAGAAGACTAAAGCTATATACCTTAAAGATCTAGGTGAGTAATACTTACCTTTCTTAACTGATTTCCTTATATATAAGGGTCAGGTTTGGATTGTACATTTTTATGTATGACAGGGTTCATACGGGTTTTCTTATAAAGCTCTAAAAGATTAATGAATGCTTAGGGAAATGATGAGTGAATAGGGATGTATATATATGTTTTCCCTACTTTCGTGATTTCAAAAATTAATGGAAATTTTACATAATGTATAAATCGTGATTCTGAAGTGGGTTTTTAGTTTGAGGAATTCCTAAGCTTATATAATGTTATATACAAATTTTTGAACTTGTTTAAATTGAAAAAAAGTGAAATATTCTTATAAAAGCAAAATATACGTAAACCATGGAAGAATAGAGGTTTAGGAATTTTTGAGAATTTTATCTGAATTTTCTGTGAGAAAATAAAAGAGTCCAATAGATAGGTACTACATTGAGGTAAAGAGGGGTACTGTTGGGATGGAGGGGAATAAAATCCATGGAACAATATATCAACTGGGGTTAGGGAAAAGAGAAACAAGAACCAAATTATTTGCTGAAAAAAACACTACAAATAACATAAAGTGAAATAAGACCTAATAGAATAATATCATGTGTAAAGGTAATGTCAAAGATGTCAGGGTTGTCGGTTAACGGAATTGGAGTAGGGGCTCTAAATTTATTATTAATATTACTTTGCTAAATATGAAGGAATCATATTGCACTAAAACTTAAAGAAAACTTAATAAGTAAAGTGTAAAGCGTACTGTGCTAAAGAGGAGAAATATATAATACTTATAAAAGATAATTTAATTTGCCTTTAGGAGAGGCCAGGTCAAAACCAAGAAGAGATTATGTGTTAAAATGAAAAGCTTAGTTGGAAGGGCTATTGATGCCGCGTGGGATGCTCATTCGAATGCACATCTAAGAAAGTGTTCGACTTCCACGTACTACAGTGGGGAAGGATAAGTAGTTCCAAATCAACCAAATGCTTAGCGGTTGCATGTGGATTTCTTTGTAGTCTAAGGCAGTATGTGCATTTCTCTGCAGTTTACTATGGTAAGGTGGTTCCAAGCAGTTTGAAAATTAAGTAAATAAATTTTTGCAGTGAGGATAATGCTAGGCAAGAAGAAAACTTAGTAAATATATATAGAAGGATTACAGGTGGTTGTTTCTTGGTAGTTCTAGGCTTAACTAATTAAATCGTTATGTACTATAGAGGCGGGGTCCAGACAGTTCCTGTAATTAATAAATTTAGAAGAATATTATGGTGGGGTGATTCCAAGAAGTAATGATGAATAAATTTAGAAATAAACTACAGTGGGGTAATTCTGAGCGGTAATGGAAAGAGACAAACCCTAAAGCAGGTAAAGTGAGTACCGTGCTAGGGCATAATATTAAACAATTTAACGAATACTCTAAAGAATAAATGGGACCTACAAAGTGTTATTGTAGGAGTAAATGGTTAATTAATAATAGATTAAAGAAGAACCCATATGGGAAACCAGGTGAGGTCTGCATAGGGGGCACAATATTCTATATTTAGATATAAAAGCTATCTAAACTAGGAAGAGGATTGGGTCTGCGCAAGGTGCGTAGAAGTAAAGGGAATCTGCTTAAGGAAGAGTTTAGTTGAAGACGTAAATAAGAACAAAAAGCGTCAATAGTGAGCGGAATACCTAGTCTATGTAGTACAGGTTATACTCGCTATGTGTTTGTCTTTAGGGATAGTATTATTCACACCAGACTTTATGTTTGACCCGTATTTTTATTGTTGTTTACTTCATAAACTGATGGATTCCCATTTGAGTAGGTTAAGTTCATTTTTTTAGGTAGGTTTGGAATAATGTCCACAGTATGAGGACTAAAGATGGAGCAGAAGGCTCTTTAGCCACTAAAGATTTTGCTCTTGTTTTGTTGTATGCAGGAGTGATGTGACGACCCGAAATTTCTAAATATTTGAAATTGAAATATGTAATTTATTTTAAATATTTGAAAGTTAATGTAACTTGAATTTAAAATATCACTATTTATTTGTCAATTAAATTATTGAGTTTAATAATCTGAAATTGGTTTAAATAGTGAATCTTGGATTTTACGATGGATAAAAATATTCCAAAGAATTGGAAAATTATATTGATTATACTGGAGATAATAGAAATATTAAACTTGAAATTTGAAGTGTTTTGTTAATTTTTGAAAATATATCGTTTAAATCGATATTTTAAAATAGCCTTCTGAGGCACAGTCTTGGAATTCGACGAAACAAGTTCCAATGGATCCGTAATAGTGTATTATTATCGGATTTCAATTTTCGTAGTGTTTGAAGTGATCGTTTGGCCGTACGATAAGTAAATGCGATAAAGTCTATATCGAAAATTTAATATTATAACTAGATCCGAAAAGCTATCTTCTCCATACGACCGTGTTAGGACTCGAAACCTTTTCCATTGTGTTCAAAATAGGGGTTTAACATTGTAAACGCCTAGCGGCATGCCTCGACTGGAATTCAAGATTGTTAGTGGCGGAGATCGGGACGATTTGAATTTAAATTTAATTTTAAAACAAAATTAATATTTGAAACACTGTAGTTTTGTACACACGTGTAGGAAAATTCAAAGCACATGACTTCAAAAGAGACATGCGTCTTCTTTGAAGAGATAAATTAAATCGAAAAAAAATATCGAGGCAAGTTCTTTCGTTTAAAAAAAATACAAATGAAATTCATTTACAACGAAAACATTAATGGCCGAACTAAAATTCATAGCCTCCTTCTTTTCTCTGTTCAAAGTACTCGAACCCTTCCACCAAATTTCCAGTCAAAAAAATCGAAGTCGAAATCCAAAATCAATTCAAATTGTCCACCTCCTTTTTCCTTTCCTCAAATCCTAATAATAAATCGACGGAGGCTCGCGACCTGAAATGCTAGATCGGCCAATCGCGAGTAGCCACGACATGTACGTAGTGGAAGAGGGAATTGATTTAAGAGGGGAAAGTGGATCGTCAGGGCTTTCGCAACTTCAACGGCTTCAACCCTCACTAGCTTGCGTTCGTAGGCGATGAAGGCTAGCTTTGGGAAGCTCGACGGCAAAAGGGGGTTCGCGGCAATGAAGGCACGAGATGGTAGTCACGAATTCGAGGAGGCTGGTCAGGGTGCATATGTCAGTGAGGTATTTTTCGATCTAGTTGTAAATTAGAAAATTTATTTAAATTTATTTAAATTTATTTTCACCAAAGATCGATGAGAGAAAGAAAATTAAGACAGTAAGGTATTAAAATGTCCTACCTTTAATTTAGTGTTTTAGTTAAGTAAAAACTTTAATGTAATTTATTGTTTATTTTTCCATTTATTAAAATTTTACAGTAAAATAAATTACTGGTTGGGTTGTTTTCTGAAAGAAAAATAATAGTATATATTTGCTATAAGTTGTATAGAACAGTAAAGAAAAAGTATAACATGAATATAAATGTTTTTATATATATATATATATATATATATATATATATATTTGCATGCCTATCTTAATTTAATTATATTGGTAAATAGGAACTTTTATATAGGAAACATTAAAAATAATTCATTTGGTGATTAACCAGATTTATTAACTTATTTAATTTATTTAAGTTACAAAAAAAGATTTTTTAAGAGGAAAGAATCATCGGTTAAGATTAAATCTAATAAACGATAACTAATTTGTTCGATCAATTCGAATATTAATAAATTCCTTATAATGTTTGTTACAAGGTCTAAAAATCGTGAAGAAAACAAGTCGAGATGGAAATGGATTGCAAATCAAAAATCAAACGTGAGTTAATCTCACTCATTTGGATTGTTATTTAAATTTAAATGGCTAAATTTAAATACTCGATTGAATTGATTAGATGTGGTATATTATATAGTAGTATATAATATATATTGGAGTGATTGATTTCCCGCATTATATAGCGGATGCGACCCTATGCGCCGCATAATAGCGGATGATATAAATATAATCCCATATACCGTGATATTCCACCTCGAAGTGTTATTTGTATTTTATATTGTGCTAATATATGTGGATGCAGGGAAACAGGTTGGAGGGATCCATCTGGATTCCTCAAAATTATTTAGATTGTTTAATATTCTATGTTATGAATTATTGGATAATCTATGATAGATTACATTGGTAATTGGAATAATTAAAATGTTGGATGCTATGGTTTGATTGAATATATTTGGATATACCGAGTTATCAAAAATATATAGATTTGGATTTTTGAAAGAAAATAAAAGAGAGAATTTTAGGTAAATAATTATAGAAATTTGGATAAATTAAAGAATGAATTGGAAAAGAATAAAAGTTGATTTTTAAATTCCAATAAATAAAATTCCAAGTATGGAAAATGAGATTTTTGAATAAATGGGAATAAATGAATTTTTTGATAAAACTCAAGTGTTATTATTTAAAGGAATAAAGAATTTATTTTTAAATTCAAGGTTTAAATTTAATGGAAAGGATAAAGAAGTAATTTGGAAATATGAATTGGTATTTTCACTTAAGAAGATTTTAAATCATAATTAAGAAATAAAATCTAAAGTTAATGGGTTTTGAAATAAATTGAGTAAGTAAAGGAATTTACTTCAAAATGGAGTAATTTGGAAATCAATTTGAAATTGATTTAAGTGTTTGAAATTGGAATTTTAAAGTAAGATGAGACTATGAAATTCATAGACTGGGTTTATAAGTGAAATGGATATCGGTGGATATTCAGGAGTATAAATTCACGGTAGGAATTTATAAGGGAATGGGTAATTTGTTTTAAAAATAAATAGTGATTTATTTTTAAAGGTATGGATATGGAAAATATATTTCCCTGGAAAGCCAAGTGTATTTTAAAGGAGACTTTTATATATAAGAAAAAGGCTTTAAAAAATCTTTTAAGGAATGTTTTAGAAAATTTACTATTTTTAGATGTTTTAAATTTTAAAGTAAATATTTTTCAATTTTATTTTAGTAGTAACTGTTAAAGGTTAATTGGTATTATGTTTTAAAATATAATTATTAATATTTATATTTTATAAAGTTATTTTATTTTAAAGATAGTTTGGGTATGTGATGACCCGGAATTTTAAGCAATATCAATTTAATAATCTGAATTAAAAATTAAATTGATTTGATAATCTTTGTTAATAAGATTGGAATTAATTTAATAATCCAATTAAAATAAATATTTAATTGTTAGACTTTATCTTTTAAAAGCTAATAAATTGTTTTCTATTTATAATGTATATAGAAAATGTATATTTTGTAAATAGAGAAACCTTGTTTTAAATTTAATAAATAAATAAATCTTGTTTTCTAAATATATATATATCTTTGGTAAAATTGGGAATTTCGATTTTATTTAAAGTTAAACTTTTAAAAGCTACTAAATAAATAATATATGGTTTTAAATTTTTTTTTAAGATAAAAATTTAATTTGTTTAAATTGATTTTGAGTTTAAATTTAAATAAACTAACAATAAGGTTTATTTTGATTTCTTTTTAAAAATAGTGTGATAAAATAAGTAATTTATTAATAAAGAAACAATTTCTTTTATAAATTATTTAAAGTTATCAAATTTGTTGTTTTCAAAATATAATAAGGTGTTGTTTTTTTAAAAACAGATTGTAATAAAAATAGTTGTTTTTCAAAATTTAATCATGTAGTTATATATGTATATATATAACTTGATTTCAAAATTTAATTTTAGAATTTGATTTGAATTTGAGTTTAAAGCCTTGAAATCTTAAAGTATAAATTTTTAATTGTTTTGGATTTTAAAATATTTGTATAAACTTTTATTTTATAATTATAATTGGACTTATTTATCTAAAAATTATCTACATATAAATAAGTACATATTAACTAATTAATATAACATAAATTTACATTTATCTTATATTAACATATGAGCTAAATACTAATTAACATTTAAATTATAACTAAATTACCTTAAAAGACATGTGTTAACTAATTAACATACCTACATGACAAATGTTAAAATTTAAGACAAGTGGCATTTTAAAATTAGCTTTTTCTTTTATTTTTATTAATAAGTATTTCAATTTTTATATGTACACAAATCTTCTTTCATTTTTTATTCTTTTTTTTCTAAATCAAAAGAGCAAAGCAAATCTAAAACACTTCCTTTGAAACCAAAAATATAAAATCATCTTCAACAAAAACCCTGTAACTCATCTTCAAACCTGCACATCTGCAAACATGCAAAATCATTCTCAAAATTGAATCAAACATGCGAATCAAAATTTCTGTTCAAACAATAACCTGTCACCATTTTAAAATCTATGGTACCTGCATTTTTCTTCAATCTGGAAGTCAAAAGCATGCATGCGGTTTCAAATTAAAGAAGCAAGCATTCCAGTTTAAAAATAAGTAAGCAACTCAGTCTTCATCAAAGCAATTCAAAGTTCCTGAGTCAAATGACTTTTCAAATAAAATCAGGAAGGCTCTGCTCATATTTTTAACAGGTGAGTAACTTATAAACTTAAAGTAAATTATGGTTGCATATTATTGTTGTGGAAAACATTGCAATTGGGTATATGTACAATTATGTTTGTGTAGATATATTGATGAATTTCTGTTGTATGATGTATGCATCTGAATATCTAGGACATCTCTGTTCCCAGATTTAAATTTTGTTTTGATTATTTAAATTCAAACCTCTTAGTTTAGTCACTGATAAAAACTTAAGTTTCAAAAGAAACTTGTGTGTTCCATCAAAGATTTAATTAAAAAATGCATTTAAGTTAAATAGATTGGAAACATCACTGGGAATCAAGGAGAAAACTGAGCAAATTAGAATATAAGTGAAAATCAAGCATGTTGATTCAATGTTTCAGGATTAGAATCGGAAACATTATTCAAAATTCTGATTTTTAAAACTAAATTCACAATTTTTAGAATTAGATTTAGGATGCAGTTCCACTTGGTCAGGAAATAGGGAAGAAGGGGATTTCTGGTGATCTCTGTGATTTTGGGTGTTGTAATCTTCAGTGTTGATGGGGAAGTGAGCACGGATTAAAGGAAAAATTCCAGGTAAATCAATCAATTCATTTTGGAGGAGCGCGTGGTCGATTTGAATCTGTAGCCCTAGTTTTTGGAATGCTTAGTAAATTGATCGGCACGGCTTTATGTTCAATCGAGTGCAGTGAGGTTTGGTGAGATGGAAGTATGGCCATTGACGAGTTTGTGGCCGGAGTCGCTGCTATTCCGGTGGTCGGAGGGACGTGAATGAGGCGATGACAGGTTTGGGGTTTGGTGTTGTTTCTGATATTCCAGGTTTGAGTTTAAATACTCAAATTCTCTTTCGTTACTATGTCATAAATCTGGTGTTTGGATTTGGTTATGAGGGTGATCGCCGACCTGGGTGGATCATCGTTGATGATCGGAGTTAGCTGTCGGTGATGTGTATGTGCACGGTGCACTACCAATTTCTGGTGAAGTATGTATTGTTGGAGTTGTGGCCTCGGGTGTGACTCGAAGATAGTAGATGGGTTGCTCGAAGATTTTGGTTGGTGGACTCGAAGCAGTTTTGGGTAGACTCGGGTTTAAATATGGTAACAGGTTTTAAACAGAAACCTGCTGTTCTGTTTAAAATTTTAAAATAAATTTAAAAGCTGAGTTTAACTGAAAGTAAAGTTTTTAAATAAGATTTGAACCTAGTTTTCAACTGAGTTTAAGATAATCTAAGTTTAAAATAGATTCAAGTTTAATTTGAATCTTAGTTTGGAAATAAATGAGTTTTTAGATTCAAATTGTCTTAATAACATAATAGTGTTTAAGAAGTTAAAGTGTATTTAAAGAATTTGAATTTAAATGGAGTTTGAAATGTAAGGAAGGATATAAACAAAGTTAAATCAGAATTTTAAATTTGAATTCAAATTGAATTTGAATCTTAGGTTTGGAAATAAGATAAAGTTTATAAATTTAAATATTGTAAATAAGTTTAAAAGTTAAAGTATACTTTAATGATTTGAAATTAAAAGGAATTTAGTTTAAAATCTTTAAATTTCCTTTATATAAGTACTCTTTAACATGTGAATTTCAAAGTTTTAATTTGGTTAAAGATAAATTGGCTTTCATTTTAAAACTTGAATTTAAAATGAAATTTGAAATTAAATTTGAAATAAATGTTTTTAAATGTATTTATGAATGATAATATAACCATAGACAAGAAAAGGCTTTATCTTAAAGTAAATTTAAAATTTAATGATTTGTAATTTCATTTAATTATTAAGGTAATTAAATGGATAATTTATTTAATTAATTAAATGGAATGGATCATTAATTAAGGTAATTAAGGGTTTTAAATTATTAATTAAGTTTTAAGTTAATTAATAATTAACTTGTAATTTAAGAATTGTTAATGAAATAAAATTAGATTTTAATTAATGATTAGTAATTAATTAATCAAGTAATTTGAATTAATTAAGTTACAGTTAACACTTAATTAATTTAATAATTAAAGGTTAATTAATTGGTTTTTCAAGATTAATTGGCTTATAATTAATATTGATTGATGAAAGTTAATTACTTAAGAAAAGTAATTAAAGAATTTTTAATAGTTAATGAAGGTCATTAACTAAGGATTAAGTAGTAATTAATTAATATGATTAATTTTTAATAATTAATTAGATTAATTAATTTATGATAATCAATTGTGAAATTTATTTAAGTTTAATTACTAAATGGAAGTAATTAAGAAATTAATTACTTAATGTAATTAATGGAGTTTATTGTGATTAGTTTAAATTAATTAATTAAGTTTAATTAATTTTAATCACTGGATGATTTGATAATAATTACTTAATGTAATTAATGAAGTATAATTACTTAGTGAAGTAATTAATGATAATTACTGGATGTAATTAATGAAAATGATTTAAGAATGAAAGCAATTTGGATTAAATTACTTTGTATAATTAATCAAGGGATTAATTAAAGAAATTAATTAAAGAGTAATTAATTTGATGAAGTAATTAAGGTTGGTTAGTTACTGAATGTGATTAATCAAAGGTGATTAATAATTGTGGTTAAATTGAGATTAATTACTTAATGTGATTAATTTAAATAAGATAATTAATTAAAATGTTATTAGGGATCATTAACTAATATAATTAATGATGTAATTAAGATTGACTAATTAAGATTAATTAATCAATGATAAGTGATTAAGGGTAATTAATTAATGTGATTAATTAAGGATTAATGTAATTAATTATAGTTAATTAATTAATGAAGTAATTAAAGGCTAATTATTATATTTGGTTTAGAATAATTAATTTGTGAAATTAATTAAAGGATAATTACTTGGATGTAATTAAAGAATAATTAATCAAGGGTGATTAATTAAGGTGATTAATTAGAGAATAATTAATTAATTTTTAATTAATTAATAGTTATGTAAGCAAGATTTATATTGATATAGTAATCAGAGATGATGTAATTAATTTAATTCATTGTAAATTAATTATAGATTGTGTGATTATAAATGATTGCTTATGTATGGATGGATGATATTGTTTGCCTTGAATGGATTGAAATCTCAGAAATGAGATAAATAATGTTGTGTGATATGGATGCATTAGTTGCATTGTGATGATGATTTGGATTATCTTTTGATAATGACAATATGGATTATCTGTTGTGATGATTATCTATTGTGAATCTGTGGATTATCTATCTGTGTGTATATAGATAATGAAATTGAATTATTTTAAACTCTAAAACAACTTGGCCTTAAAAGATACACTTTGGATTTCCATGAGACCGGGATCGGGTTTCCAGATTTGGATATCCAAAAACCACATCGATCCAAATTAACGATGGCTCATGAATCTCAAGTGAAGAGTGAAGACTCGAGGTATAGGGACTATTCGTCGTTAAAACTCTGAGGGTGATTCCAATACGAGTTTAACGGGGTAGTACTTTCAGATTCGAGATGAAGATTCAGAGTGCAAGGGTTATCGTCGTTAACTCTGAGGGTTATTCCAAAATGAGTGTAACGAGATAATGCCTTCGGTTTCGTTCGAACCAGGAACGAACTTATATGGATTGAATGCTTTCAGAACATCGTCAGGTGGATGATGAGCATTCTAAGATAAATGTATCTTATAAAGGTAATCGTAGCCTCAAGCCTCATCAACCAGGAATGGCTAAAACAAGGGAGGTGTAGCAATGCTAAGTGGGTCATGCCCAAGTAGGACGAGATTTTCTCCTGTCTAGATGTCCCTTTTTATTCGGCTTAGTGGGCAGTTGGATACGCGTGCCAACTGCGGGATTGTCTTGTTCGGGACTGTCCAGTAAGGGATGGTTCCGACCTTGTGTTACAGGGGAGTTAGGGTGACTCCTCGGTACGGTGATCTAGGCCACGTACTGTGACGGGCGGTACTCTAGTAACCCTGCCATTGTGGAATCCAAAATCCAATAAGTGCCAACGGTTTTGATTGTATTACCTGCTTTTGTGGCTTGTAGCTGGAATTTAATCATGTAACAATTTCGGCTATTTCATATTTACTTGAAAACCCTAGACCTATTATAATATCACTGGATTTCCTATCAAATGTTTTGGTTAGCGTAAGGTAAAAACTTTTCCATGTTTATGTATGGGAAGTCTTACGCGATACCTTTCTTTTCAAAAGGTTTTTAAAAGTTAAGCAACTTTAACCCGTTACTCACACCAAACCCATGTCTGACCCGGAGTTTATTTCTGTTTTCTTAAACTCTTGGGTACTCAAATTTTTACAAGTAGCCAAGGGATTCAGGTTAGCTTTGACGAATTGTGAAGGAGCAATGGAGCAGGAGGCTTCGGCGTGTAGATGTATAGTGTTCCGCTGTGTTTGGTATCTCTGTGTTGTCTCTGAGTTGTATTGAGTTGTATAACTAGACAGGTGTTTATAACTGTCTAGTATGTGTTGTATTATCTGTGTAATTCTGATAGTTGTTGTATAGTATGTAATATTTTATGTTATTAATATAATTTATTCGTTCCGCTGTTTAGATTCTGATGTGTTTTCTCTTCTTTCTTCTCTTTCTTTCTCTTTTCTATCCCTTTCTTTCTTATTAATGATGCGTCATTCTGTGGAGATGAATGGCGGGTCGTTACAGTGGTAGAGCGCTAGGTTGAGTGAATACCTAGGCTTTGGAGTGTTTTCTTTCTTGAGAGAGCGTATTTGTAATTTTAAGTGCATATATATATATATATATATATATATATATATATATATATATTTCTACCTATCTGTTCGGTTACCTGTTTGGGTTTTCCAACATAAATTATAAAGGTAGATGTGGTAGTGGTGTGTATCACAACTGCCATTGGTTGGAGTTTGTATGTTGAGGTTGGAAGTGTATTTTTCGAGATTGTAGACCTAATACCGTCTCAAGTGAGCTTTGTTGTGATGAAAGATTTCATCGATCTCTGAAGGAAACCTATTAAGGTTCGGAGTTCATCTTTGAAGTTGGATGAGTTGAGTTTGGATCTGTCGGCTAAGCAAAAGTGAGTGATGGTATCTTGATACCTCAGGAAGTAGTAGCTGTGTGATGAGATGCAGTGACTATGGATGTGTCCGAAGATATTTTCTTTGGAATAAATTTTAGGAAGTGTGTATGCTTCAATGTTGTGGCTGAGTTCAGCATGGTGTTTCTGTTTGGCTTTGAGGTCTGAGTTTCTCGAAGAGCTGTGGATTAGGAAGTTTTTGGCATCTGTGTCAGCGATGCAGCTCGAAGTGTTCTGTGTTGGTAGGAAGTTTTCTGGTTGAGTAGTTTTTCTGGAGGTGGAGTTCTGATGCAGTAGGGTGAATCCATTTCTTCGATGGATTGACTAGACTAGTGTAAGCTGTTCTGTTTTGGTAAAGGGAGAATAGTTTTTTTTTGGAAATTGATCTGGGTTGATCGCAAAAATGACTTGCGATAGTTGAGTGTTCTCTTGGACTGTCAGAGATTTTCTGGATGTCTTCAGGGAAGTCAGAGGTTTTTCTGCATTTGGAGATTGAGTTTTCTTATCGACTAGTATTCCAAGAGTGGAACCGGTGGTTCAGCTTAGTAGAAGGATGGTTCCTAGAGATAGAGGTTGGTGAAGCAGCTCAGCTTTTTGGAGGAACATCAAAATTTTCTTTTTATTGATCTGTTGAACTATATTTCTGGGAAGTGATGTCTAGTTTGTGCTCGTGTTCTTCATCAGCATTTTCTTATCTACTTCGGACCAGAGTTGTGCAGCGGAAGCAGTTTGGGAGTGTTTCTGTTGTCTTTTCCACATAAGGAGAAGTAAGTTCAGTCTTCTGCTGATTATGGAGTAGAGTTGTGTACTTGGTTTTGGATTGATCTTGAGGAGATCATTGGGTTGGGTTGTTTTTGGTCTAGTTTGTTTCTAGAGGAATCAGCAAGGGTTGATGTAACGATCCCGGATTTTAATTTAATTTAAATTGATAATTTATTTAGTTTTTGAATAAAATGGTGAAATTTATTGATAAATTGATTTGAAAATTCAAAATGAAGTCTTTAAAATAAAATATACAAATAAATATTAAGTTAGAAATTGAAATAGAAATATATGTGAGATAAACTATAAACTATAAAGTCAACAAAATAAAGTAAACATATTAAAATAAATACGTATGGTTAAAATTCAAAACAACACATTAACTAAAATATAGAGTAAACACACAACTAAATTTAAAACGACATATTAAAATGGAAATTTATTTATATTAAAAAGTCAAAAGACAAGAAACAAACTACATTCAAATGTGTATAGTGTAAACAAAACAAATATCTACAAACTAAGTACAAAGCAAATTGACTTGCTGTAAACTAACAATAGAAACACATAAGAAATAGAAACAAATGTATGCATACAAAAAAATACAAATATAAGCATAAACAAAACAAAATCAATATAATGCAGCCTGTAGATAAGTATGCAAGACAAAAATCTAAGTACAAACAGATAAAACAAAACTAAGAAAATAGGCAGCCAAATTAAACTAGATATAAGCAAACATAGGAACTAGTACTCGTGCATTTAATGCTAACACACTTTAAATCTTTTTCAGCCTCAAATATAAAAGCATCTATGTATAAACAAAAGATGTACAAAGCTTATAATCACCTGTATAAAAGAATAATAAAAAAAATGTCTTTAATCAAGAAAAGCATGATATCAGCCGAGAAAAGGGAATGCAAGTAATGTAGCCATGCATGTTGTACAAAACAATAATATATATCCCTGTACAATACAAGTATCTCAGCCCATCTTCTCAGTACAAAGTATGTCACCCTGAATAAATAAACAAGTACAAGCAATAGCAACATAGCTCTGTAAAAAAAAAAAAAAACAGCCCATGTCCTTGGTACAAACAACATTGTCACACCCTGTACAAAAACATATCAACCTGTATGCTTGCTTCCTCATATATCATCTTCATTTCAGTTTCGAAAATCATAAGCTAAGAAAAATCTGAAGTAAAATCCATTTCAAACCATAAACAAAACCTCAATCTTAAGCAAAGCAATGTTCCTATTGGAAAATCAAAGCCTGTGACAAAAGAAAACAAGCTCTGTCATTTTCTCTGGAAAACACTGTGAGCAAATTTTCCTTAAATCTATTATGTGTCTGATGAATGCATGAATAAATTTTTCTCTGGTACATGTCCACCTGGTTTGCATATACATCTGAGAATATTTGAATGCTCTGAGAATAAGCATAGTTTAAATATTTTGAATGCTCTGTTCCAGGCTTTGATACATATGTATGTTCTGTGTTTTAAAACTCTGAACCCAAGTTTGCTTCAAGAGAAAAAAATATCAATCTCTCTTGATCCGTTAACTTTTTGAACTTGGGATTAAGACAAAAGTTGTTTGTTACAGCATATATTCAGTTTTAAAAATGTATACAAGTTAAAATAACTTGTCAATGTCTCTGGGAAACAAAAGAACTGAGCACAACCTCAATTTTGTTAAGATTCAAACCACTTAATTCACAAATTCAGATATGGGAATTGAATTCGCATACCAAAACATGATTTTTAAAGCTTAAATCATAATTTTTAATGTTAGGAGTCAAGAGCGGTTCGCATTTGTTTGAAATTCATTGGCTCGGCAATTGCCGGCGATCGGCTAGTTCGTGGAGCTCGAGGTTTTGTGTGGAGATGGAGGAGTGTACGGTGGTTGCAGTAAAAATGGTGGAGGTGGTTCACAATCACTGTGGCGACGAAGATAGTTCGATTAAGTTTAGAACCCTAGTTTTTATCTGGGTTAAGTTTTGTTTTGGTTCGACTTCCTCGGTGCATCGAGCTGCACGTACGTTTGGGGAATGGAAGCTTTGGGGTTGTCGATGACGTGTCTGAAGCCGCTGGCACTCCGGTGGTTGGAGGTGACGGTGAGGGTGAACTTTGGCAATGGGTTCTGAAGTTTGTTTTAGTTCGTTCGTTCGAATTTTTTTTTTCTTTCTCGAGATGGTTCGAGGATCGGTGTTGCGAGGTGACTCAAAGGAAGGTAGTCGACGTGTCGATGGTTGGAGCTAAGTTAGATGCTGGCCAGGTACCGTGTGCATGTGCACCGTGAGATGCGTGCAGGTGGAAGAAAGAATTGGGTAGGAGAAGAAGAAGTGAGTTTGGAGGAAGGTTTGCTCGCTGTTGTTTTGCTCGAGATTAGCCCGGGTAATTTGAATGCCTAACCCGAAGTGGTGAAATGTCTTACTCGAAGCAATATTCTGTTGCCTCGGGTTAGTTTAGTTTGGTTACAGGTTTTTAATAAAAACCTGTCACTGTTTTTAATTTTAAAAAAAATGAAATTTGGATTTTTATATCAAAAGTTTTAAATCAAGGTTTTTTAAACAAAGATTAAAATCAAGTTTAAAACTATGTTAAAAAGGGTTTTTGAATGAAAGTTTGTGATTTGTTTTCAACTTGAATTTGCAAGTTAAATGATTAATAGCTTAATTTTAAATAAAATTGAGTAATCTAACTAAAAAAAAAATTATATAAGCTTCATATATAAGTAAACAATATACCTTACATTGTTTAAAGAGTTTATAATTATATTTAAATTTGGTTAGAGTTTTAACTGATAAATCATTTTGAATCTTAAATTCAAAATGAAATTTTAATTTAAATTCAAAAGCGTAATGTTCTACACCTTAATATTAATTAAGTCATTAATAAAGAAATAAATTATCTTATAGATAATTAAGGTTTAATGATTTATAATCCATCTAATTTTTAAGGTAATTAAATGGTTAAATTAATAAGTTAATTAATTTATGATTTGAATTAATTAAGTTATTAAGGGATGTTTATTAATTTAGAATTAATTAATCTTGTAATAATTTAAAGTAAATAAATGGTTGTAACCAATTAAGATGACTAATTGATATTGATTTCTTATTTTGGAAATTAATTAAGACGGATTACTTTAAAATAGTAATTAGAGTTGAATTAATAATGTTTAAGTGATTGATAAATTTGTTATTAACTACTTAAGTTAATTTGAATGATTAATTATGAAATTGGTTTAAAGATTTAATTAATTAATATGATTAATTAAGAATAATTTAATTAATCAAAGTGTTAGATAAATAAATTTATATCAAATGATTTGTAAAATAAATCTGGATTGGATAATTAAATTCATAAGTAATTAATTTACTTGGAAATAAATTGTATTGATTAGGATTAAACGATAAATTAATCCTGTTTATAAATGATTATTAAATGCTTGACCTTACTTATGAATGATTATATTGCATAGTATTGTATGAGAAATCTTGAATTAACTGTCTTATTTGATCGGTAATATTTTGTTCTGTGACTGTGTATGATTTATCCATTTATTTACATTGTTATATTATCTGTGAATCTGTGAATTGACGATAAGCGTTATAGTTATACCGCTTATCAAAGATATTGTTGTACTTAAATCTGTGATGATTGAAAGATATTGCACTATTGTGTTAAACCCCTGGACCACACCATACACACACAATTATGGATTTCATGAGGAAATCGATTAAGTCACAGATTTGAAATGATTTAAAAAATTGAATATTTGAATTCAAATGTTTTGAAAATGAATTGAGATTAAAGTGAAAAGCTTTTGAAATGGAATTTCAAAGATGAAATATAGTTTGGATAACTTGATTGAGTTTTGAAATTTAAATATTTTGATTTAAATCTGAATTCAATATTTGAAATTGAATTCTATGATTTGGAAACTAGGATATAAAGAAAAGTTATTCAACTTATAATAAGTTATATGCGTTTTTAAACCATTTTTGAGGTGTTATTTTGGGAATTTGAATTAACCCAAAAAGATTTAAACTTGTATAAATAAGATCGAATTTCTTCGAAACAAAAACTACTTGTTTTCAAATAATAATAGCTTTCATTTTAAAGAAAGGATCTCCCAATTATGTTGAAAGGGTTTCAAGCTGAAATAGAATTGAAATGTTTTGAAAGCTATAAGTTGAATCTTTGATTTAAAGATTCAACAAGTTAATCGAATTTTGAAAGCTATGAGTTAAATCTTTGATTTAAAGATTTAACGAGTTTATCCAATTGAAATGGAAATTGTTTTGAAATCCGTAAATGGAATTTTGTGAAATAAATCGTTTTGTTTTAAAAGATTGGAAATGGTAATTTGTTAAATCATTTGAAAGAAAAACTTTGGATTATTAAGTTGTGACTTAATTGAAATTCTTTATCCATATGTTTTAAATGTTGCGCTTACTATTCGGGTTAGCCGGGAAAGGACCTTTGGGTCGTATAACCCATTCCGAATATGTGATACGTCGTTATGGATAGCATTTGAAGACCGGTGTTGAAGACCGGGTATTTGCAAGAACGATAGTATGACCTATCGATTGTCTCTGCACTGAGTTGCAACGGTATAGAGACTCCCTAAGTAATGGGAAGTCCGATCGGGATTGTGAATACCCAGATTGCAAGGGCTTCTTTGGAAGTGCCTTCGGTTCTGTTCGAACCCAGAACAGACTTGTATGGATTGTTATGTCTGACATTACAATTCGAGATATAAAGCATATTTCTTTCAAATATATTTCTGTTGGTGGTGGAGAATTTATTCTCTTAGCTTAACACCCTTCTCTGAGACGTACGAGCTTAGAGGTTATGTAGTTGAAGGTTATCAGCGATATATTCCCAATTTGGTAATGTGACATGCTGAGTGTTGCTGTGAAATGATCATTGTGTTGATCATTTGTGATAAGATCATTTGTTTGATCGTTTATCTTGGTGATCATTTCTATGATCATTTGTTGACCCAAAGCATGGCTTTTGTATAAAGTATGTTTTTGTGGACGTGACTTCGTCGAGCCTCACACCCCGGAATGGTCAAAAGAGGAAAGATGCGGCAAGGTTATGAGGGGTAGCACCCTTTAGGGTATGTGCATTTCCTTCTGGAAAAGGGTGGTATCATGGTATGGAGCCCAGATACTTACTCATGTTGAAAACACTTTATGATTGTGTGAATTGATTACGAGCGCTCGGTAAAAGGTCCCAAAGGACCGGGGGATGGCATATTCGGTCAGTTGTTACTCAGTTAGGGGTAACCCGGCCTTGTGTTGGTAGAGATCCGGTTTGGTTCTCGGGGACGTCCATCCAGAGGCATTCTCATGTGGCAATGGGAAGTTGCTTGGCCTGATCATTCGTTGGAATTCCAATTCCCAATACGAAACCTTGTACGGTATTAGTTGTAGAACCTGCCATTTACTTATGGTGGTCACCACTGTTTAGATGGTAGCTATAGTAGGCATAGTTCGAAATGTCTATGCTGGCTGAGATTTATATCTTTATTTTCGAAATGAATTTTTCTCTACACTATGCACTAGTAATAATATCAAATGTTTCTTTTTAATGCGTATCAAGCATCTTTGACTATCATAAGGAGAAATCTCCTCCGATTCTGCGTTTGCATTGTGTGTGTGTGCGGGAGGCCTTATGGTAGTCTCATTTTTAAAAAGCTTTGCGAATTGACTTTGAAAATCTTTTGTTGAATGTTTTAAAAGATAAACTGTTTTTGTTGCTCACACCAGTCCCACGACTGATCCGGAGTTTATTGTTTCTTTCCTAAACTCTGGGTGCTCAAAATTTCCTACACGAGCAGTCTAGAGTTGGGTTTTTTTCAGATAGTCAGGTTTAGTAGATTATCTAGAGTTAGTTCAGTCTTTGGACCACACCAGTCTTGCTTAGCTTGGTGCATCGTTATTGGGGGTTCGAGCTATTGCTGGATTGATTCTTGGAAATGGAGTTGCAGTTCTCGGAGTTCTCTTTTGAAGACTATCTAAGAGTTATATTATTCCGCTGCTAGATGTCATCTATTTTCTTTTCCGCTGCTATTTTATTGTATCATATCTCTGATGTATATTGATATCTATTGGATCATCTGTTGTATCAGATATTGTATCAAAGCTGTATATCAATGTATTATTCTTTTATTCCGCTGTGTTATTTACTTAATGTTGTTATAAGCTCCGGCGAATCGGATTTGAACGGTCGAATCTATGGCATTCGAATACGATTTGAAGTATGGATGTCGATTTTCGAGCGCGAAAAATCATGTTCGTTACACGATTCCAAAGGTTCAAAACTGGAAACAAATAAAAATCAAAACAGGCTCATTCCTCTGTTCCTATCTTTCTTCATCAAAACCCATCAAAGTGAGTAAACATACTCTTCAAATACTTAAGTATCATTACATCTGTGCATGATATATTGAGTTTTGTGTATATATGTTCAAGTTATAGCTCTATGAACATTATTGTGATTATTCTGGGTAAATTGAAAATGTTTGTTCTTTTTCTGGGCTACAGAGTAAAGTAAAGTGGAGTTAAAATAAAAAAAAATTAATCTTCATGCCACATTTTTTTTAGGTTTAGAATTTCAAATTTTAAACAAGTTAGTTTGAACCTAAATCATGGCTTGGGATTTATTTTAAGCTTGATGTTGAAGTATGTTTCTGTAAATTGAGTTTACAGTAAAAGTATGAACATATGAAAAATTTGAAAATCTTAATTCATCGATTCAATTATATAATTTGAAACTGCATTCGAAAAGAAGATTTTCAAAACAAAAATGAGAACTTTTAATCAAGTATGCTTCGAACAGTATGTAAATGAACCAAAAATGCTTTTATCCAAATTCCAGCGATCAAAGGAAAATTGGACGTTGTAATCTTGCTTGAAGCTAGTTGACCCATTGATGATGTTAGGAAAATTGTCTAAAAATTTTTCTATTATGCGGGATGATGGAACGAGATCAACTTAGGGTTTAACAGCCTGTTTTATCGCCGAGTTTTCAAATGGGTTTCACGATGTCGAGACGAAACCGGAGTTGAACGCGAGGAGTGCTGGAGGTGCTAGGAGACGTGACGAAGCGAAGGCTGTAGTTGTGCGAATTCTGGTGGTCGAGGCATCGAGGACGAGGCACTGACAGGAAGAATGGTGGTTCCAGTTTTTGTCTTCCAGGTTCAAGTGAATGGCTCGAATTTGAATTTGCGTTTGAATCAATGATCTGAAGTTTGAAATTGAGTTAAAGTATGATAGCCGACTTGAAGAGATCATCGTTAGTGATCGGCGGGGACGAAGTCGTTGGTGCAGGTGCACATGTAGTTGCGTGTGCCAGAGTTTAAGAAGATGGAGTTGAGGGTACTCGAGTAGCTCGTGTAAAATATGGTTTTGCCTCGGGTCATTCGAGTGTTTACTCGAAGCGATGGGGGATTTTTTTTTTCCTTTTTCTCGAAGCTAGTTTGTGTTGGCTCGAGACAGTGGAGCATTTCAGATTTTTGCAAACCTGACTGTTTCAGGTTTTAAAACTCAGTTCAATTTTTTAAAGCAGGATGTAAACAGTGTTTTGAATTTTAAATTCAGAATTTGATCTAGGTTTTAAATAGCGTTTGAATTTAAAGTTAAAGTAAAATTTGAGATGAAACTTTTGAATCTTAAAATTGAAAAATAAAATTTGGAATTTGAAACAAGGTTTTAAAACAAGTTATCAAATGTTTAAAACTTGAATTTACAAGTTAAATAATTTATCTATTTTAAAAATCTGAATTTACATAGTTAAATAAGTTAATTTAAAAGTAATTGAATGTATGAGAAAAATTTGAATTTAAAATAGATTAAAATTGCAAAGTTAAATTTGTAGTTATTTTAAATTCAAATAGTTTGAAATGGAATTTAAAAGTGAATTTGAAACAAAATGTTTTCAAAAGTGTTTGAGAAATGATAATTGAATCAATTATAAAAATTATGATTTTATCTCAAAGATAGTTCATTAAAATGTTAAGTTAAATTAATTAATGATTTGGATTTAATTAATTAAGAAAGTAAGGGTTTAATTTAATAAATTAAAGGTTTAAGTGAATAAATCAAGAATTAATTAATTTTAATCAAGAAATCATTAATTAGATAGGATAAATTAATGGATTATTTATAGTTAGTAATTTTTTTATATAAAATTCGGTTAAAGTAGATTAATCAAGTGATTAAGCAATAATTAATTCAAGGAAAATGTAATAAATTAATTAAGTAATTAATTTGAGATTAACCAATATAAGTCAAAGGTTGATTAACTAATGAAAATGATTAAAGGTTTAATTTCTTAAATGAAATTGAAATTAAGGTTAAAAGATTATGAAATCAACTTTAAGGTCAATCTAATTAATTTATTAATTAAGAAGAATTAATTAAAGTGTTTGATAAATTGGCTTCTTTGGAAGTGCCTTCGGTTCTGTTCGAACCCAGAACAGACTTGTATGGATTGTTATGTCTGACATTACAATTTGAGATATAAAGCAGATTTCTTTCAAATATATTTCTGTTGGTGGCGGAGAATTTATTCTCTTAGCTCAACACCCTTCTCTTAGACGTACGAGCTTAGAGGTTATGTAGTTGAAGGTTATCAGCGATATATTCCCAATTTGGTAATGTGACACGCTGAGTGTTGCTGTGAAATGATCATTGTGTTGATCATTTGTGATAAGATCATTTGTTTGATCGTTTATCTTGGTGATCATTTCTATGATCATTTGTTGACCCAAAGCATGGCTTTTGTATAAAGTATGTTTTTGTGGACGTGACTTCGTCGAGCCTCACACCCCGGAATGGTCAAAACGGGAAAGATGCGGCAAGGTTATGAGGGGTAGCTCCCTTTAGGGTATGTGCATTTCCTTCTGGAAAAGGGTGGTATCATGGTATGGAGCCCAGATACTTTCTCATGTTGAAAACACTTTATGATTGTGTGAATTGATTACGAGCGCTCGGTAAAAGGTCCCAAAGGACCGGGGGATGGCATATTCGGTCGGTTGTTACTCAGTTAGGGGTAACCCGGCCTTGTGTTGGTAGAGATCCGGTTTGGTTCTCGGGGACGTCCATCCAGAGGCGTTCTCATGTGGCAATAGGAAGTTCCTTGGCCTGATCATTCATTGGAAATCCAATTCCCAATACGAAACCTTGTACGGTATTAGTTGTAGAACCTGCCATTTACTTATGGTGGTCACCATTGCTTAGATGGTAGCTATAGTAGGCATAGTTCGAAATGTCTATGCTGGCTAAGATTTATATCTTTATTTTCGAAATGAATTTTTCTCTACACTATGCACTAGTAATAATATCAAATGTTTCTTTTTAATGCGTATCAAGCATCTTTGACTATCATAAGGAGAAATCTCCTCCGATTCTGCGTTTGCATTGTGTGTGTGTGTGCGGGAGGCCTTATGGTAGTCTCATTTTTAAAAAGCATTGCGAATTGACTTTGAAAATCTTTTGTTGAATGTTTTAAAAGATAAACTGTTTTTGTTGCTCACACCAGTCCCACGACTGATCCGGAGTTTATTGTTTCTTTCCTAAACTCTGGGTGCTCAAAATTTCCTACACGAGTAGTCTAGAGTTGGGTTTTTTTCAGATAGTCAGGTTTAGTAGATTATCTAGAGTTAGTTCAGTCTTTGGACCACACCAGTCTTGCTTAACTTAGTGCATCGTTATTGGGGGTTCGAGCTATTGCTGGATTGATTCTTGGAAATGGAGTTGCAGTTCTCGGAGTTCTCTTTTGAAGACTATCTAAGAGTTATATTGTTCCGCTGCTAGATGTCATCTATTTTCTTTTCCGCTGCTATTTTATTGTATCATATCTCTGATGTATATTGATATCTACTGGATCATCTGTTGTATCAGATATTGTATCAAAGCTGTATATCAATGTATTATTCTTTTATTCCGCTGTGTTATTTACTTAATGTTGTTATAAGCTCCGGCGAATCGGAGTTGAACGGTCGAATCTATGGCATTCGAATACGATTTGAAGTATGGATGTCGATTTTCGAGCGCGAAAAATCATGTTCGTATCTTCATCAATTTCTTATCAGTTCTTCGTTTTAAACTTTAATGAATTTGAAATTTAGAATTGAAAATTTTAAATGAATTAGAAATTTTAAATTGAGTTAAAATTGACTAATAGAATATGAAGGATAAATTGAATTGTATCGATAAAGCGATTTCGTTTAAAAACCGAATTTGGAATTCTGTTGTAATTTCTTGGGTTGGTCAAAGTCCGAAGAGGGACAAATTGGTATATATTTTGAGATATTTCGACTTGAATTTGGAATCCATATCTTGTATTTGAGAAATTGTAGAGATTGAGTCTATCTCTGTGTTATTTTCGTGCCTGCGAATTTCGAGGACGAAATTCTTTTAAGGGGGGAAGTCTGTAACGATCCCGGATTTTAATTTAATTTAAATTGATAATTTATTTAGTTTTTGAATAAAATGGTGAAATTTATTGATAAATTGATTTGAAAATTCAAAATGAAGTCTTTAAAATAAAATATACAAATAAATATTAAGTTAGAAATTGAAATAGAAATATATGTGGGATAAACTATAAACTATAAAGTCAACAAAATAAAGTAAACATATTAAAATAAATACGTATGGTTAAAATTCTAAACAACACATTAACTAAAATATAGAGTAAACACACAACTAAATTTAAAACGACATATTAAAATGGAAATTTATTTATATTAAAAAGTCATAAGACAAGAAACAAACTACATTCAAATGTGTATAGTGTAAACAAAACAAATATCTACAAACTAAGTACAAAGCAAATTGACTTGCTGTAAACTAACAATAGAAACACATAAGAAATAGAAACAAATGTATGCATACAAACAAATACAAATATAAGCATAAACAAAACAAACTCAATATAATGCAGCCTGTAGATAAGTATGCAAGACAAAAATCTAAGTACAAACAGATAAAACAAAACTAAGAAAATAGGCAGCCAAATTAAACTAGATATAAGCAAACATAGGAACTAGTACTCGTGCATTTAATGCTAACACACTTTAAATCTTTTTCAGCCTCAAATATAAAAGCATCTATGTATAAACAAAAGATGTACAAAGCTTATAATCACCTGTATAAAAGAATAATAAAAAAATGTCTTTAATCAAGAAAAGCATGATATCAGCCGAGAAAAGGGAATGCAAGTAATGTAGCCATGCATGTTGTACAAAACAATAATATATATCCCTGTACAATACAAGTATCTCAGCCCATCTTCTCAGTACAAAGTATGTCACCCTGAATAAATAAACAAGTATAAGCAATAGCAACATAGCTCTGTAAAAAAAAAAAAAAAAAAAACAGCCCATGTCCTTGGTACAAACAACATTGTCACACCCTGTACAAAAACATATCAACCTGTATGCTTGCTTCCTCATATATCATCTTCATTTCAGTTTCGAAAATCATAAGCTAAGAAAAATCTGAAGTAAAATCCATTTCAAACCATAAACAAAACCTCAATCTTAAGCAAAGCAATGTTCCTATTGGAAAATCAAAGCCTGTGACAAAAGAAAACAAGCTCTGTCATTTTCTCTGGAAAACACTGTGAGCAAATTTTCCTTAAATCTATTATGTGTCTGATGAATGCATGAATAAATTTTTCTCTGGTACATGTCCACCTGGTTTGCATATACATCTGAGAATATTTGAATGCTCTGAGAATAAGCATAGTTTAAATATTTTGAATGCTCTGTTCCAGGCTTTGATACATATGTATGTTCTGTGTTTTAAAACTCTGAACCCAAGTTTGCTTCAAGAGAAAAAAATATCAATCTCTCTTGATCCGTTAACTTTTTGAACTTGGGATTAAGACAAAAGTTGTTTGTTACAGCATATATTCAGTTTTAAAAATGTATACAAGTTAAAATAACTTGTCAATGTCTCTGGGAAACAAAAGAACTGAGCACAACCTCAATTTTGTTAAGATTCAAACCACTTAATTCACAAATTCAGATATGGGAATTGAATTCGCATACCAAAACATGATTTTTAAAGCTTAAATCATAATTTTTAATGTTAGGAGTCAAGAGCGGTTCGCATTTGTTTGAAATTCATTGACTCGGCAATTGCCGGCGATCGGCTAGTTCGTGGAGCTCGAGGTTTTGTGTGGAGATGGAGGAGTGTACGGTGGTTGCAGTAAAAATGGTGGAGGTGGTTCACAATCACTGTGGCGACGAAGATAGTTCGATTAAGTTTAGAACCCTAGTTTTTATCTGGGTTAAGATTTGTTTTGGTTCGACTTCCTCGGTGCATCGAGCTGCACGTACGTTTGGGGAATGGAAGCTTTGGGGTTGTCGATGACGTGTCTGAAGCCGCTGGCACTCCGGTGGTTGGAGGTGACGGTGAGGGTGAACTTTGGCAATGGGTTCTGAAGTTTGTTTTAGTTCGTTCGTTCGAATTTTATTTTTTTTCTTTCTCGAGATGGTTCGAGGATAGGTGTTGCGAGGTGACTCAAAGGAAGGTAGTCGACGTGTCGATGGTTGGAGCTAAGTTAGATGCTGGCCAGGTACCGTGTGCATGTGCACCGTGAGACGCGTGCAGGTGGAAGAAAGAATTGGGAAGGAGAAGAAGAAGTGAGTTTGGAGGAAGGTTTGCTCGCTGTTGTTTTGCTCGAGATTAGCCCGGGTAATTTGAATGCCTAACCCGAAGTGGTGAAATGTCTTACTTGAAGCAATATTCTGTTGCCTCGGGTTAGTTTAGTTTGGTTACAGGTTTTTAATAAAAACCTGTCACTGTTTTTAATTTAAAAAAAAATGAAATTTGGATTTTTATATCAAAAGTTTTAAATCAAGATTTTTTAAACAAAGATTAAAATCAAGTTTAAAACTATGTTAAAAAGGGTTTTTGAATGAAAGTTTGTGATTTGTTTTCAACTTGAATTTGCAAGTTAAATGATTAATAGCTTAATTTTAAATAAAATTGAGTAATCTAACTAAAAAAAAATATTTATATAAGCTTCATATATAAGTAAACAATATACCTTACATTGTTTAAAGAGTTTATAATTATATTTAAATTTGGTTAGATTTTTAAATGATAAATCATTTTGAATCTTAAATTCAAAATGAAATTTTAATTTAAATTCAAAAGCGTAATGTTCTACACCTTAATATTAATTAAGTCATTAATAAAGAAATAAATTATCTTATAGATAATTAAGGTTTAATGATTTATAATCCATCTAATTTTTAAGGTAATTAAATGGTTAAATTAATAAGTTAATTAATTTATGATTTGAATTAATTAAGTTATTAAGGGATGTTTATTAATTTAGAATTAATTAATCTTGTAATAATTTAAAGTAAATAAATGGTTGTAACCAATTAAGATGACTAATTGATATTGATTTCTTATTTTGGAAATTAATTAAGACGGATTACTTTAAAATAGTAATTAGAGTTGAATTAATAATGTTTAAGTGATTGATAAATTTGTTATTAACTACTTAAGTTAATTTGAATGATTAATTATGAAATTGGTTTAAAGATTTAATTAATTAATATGATTAATTAAGAATAATTTAATTAATTAAAGTGTTAGATAAATAAATTTATATCAAATGATTTGTAAAATAAATCAGGATTGGATAATTAAATTCATAAGTAATTAATTTACTTGGAAATAAATTGTATTGATTAGGATTAAATGATAAATTAATCCTGTTTATAAATGATTATTAAATGCTTGACCTTACTTATGAATGATTATATTGCATAGTATTGTATGAGAAATCTTGAATTGACTGTCTTATTTGATCGGTAATATTTTGTTCTGTGACTGTGTATGATTTATCCATTTATTTACATTGTTATATTATCTGTGAATCTGTGAATTGACGATAAGCGTTATAGTTATACCGCTTATCAAAGATATTGTTGTACTTAAATCTGTGATGATTGAATGATATTGCACTATTGTGTTAAACCCCTGGACCACACCATACACACATAATTATGGATTTCATGAGGAAATCGATTAAGTCACAGATTTGAAATGATTTAAAAAATTGAATATTTGAATTCAAATGTTTTGAAAATGAATTGAGATTAAAGTGAAAAGCTTTTGAAATGGAATTTCAAAGATGAAATATAGTTTAGATAACTTGATTGAGTTTTGAAATTTAAATATTTTGATTTAAATTTGAATTCAATATTTGAAATTGAATTCTATGATTTGGAAACTAGGATATAAAGAAAAGTTATTCAACTTATAATAAGTTATATGGGTTTTTAAACCATTTTTGAGGTGTTATTTTGGGAATTTGAATTAACCCAAAAAGATTTAAACTTGTATAAATAAGATCGAATTTCTTCGAAACAAAAACTACTTGTTTTCAAATAATAATAGCTTTCATTTTAAAGAAAGGATCTCCCAATTATGTTGAAAGGGTTTCAAGCTTAAATAGAATTGAAATGTTTTGAAAGCTATAAGTTGAATCTTTGATTTAAAGATTCAACAAGTTAATCGAATTTTGAAAGCTATGAGTTAAATCTTTGATTTAAAGATTTAACGAGTTAATCCAATTGAAATGGAAATTGTTTTGAAATCCGTAAATGGAATTTTGTGAAATAAACCGTTTTGTTTTAAAAGATTGGAAATGGTAATTTGTTAAACCATTTGAAAGAAAAACTTTGGATTATTAAGTTGTGACTTAATTGAAATTCCTTATCCATATGTTTTAAATGTTGCGCTTACTATTCGGGTTAGCCGGGAAAGGAACTTTGGGTCGTATAACCCATTCCGAATATGTGATACGTCGTTATGGATAGCATTTGAAGACCGGTGTTGAAGACCGGGTATTTGCAAGAACGATAGTATGCTATCGATTGTCTCTGCACTGATTTGCAACGGTATAGAGACTCCCTAAGTGATGGGAAGTCCGATCGGGATTGTGAATACCCGGATAGCAAGGGCTTCTTTGGAAGTGCCTTCGGTTCTATTCGAACCCAGAACAGACTTGTATGGATTGTTATGTCTGACATTACAATTTGAGATATAAAGCAGATTTCTTTCAAATATATTTCTGTTGGTGGCGGAGAATTTATTCTCTTAGCTTAACACCCTTCTCTGAGATGTATGAGCTTAGAGGTTATGTAGTTGAAGGTTATCAGCGATATATTACCAATTTGGTAATGTGACATGCTGAGTATTGCTGTGAAATGATCATTGTGTTGATCATTTGTGATAAGATCATTTGTTTGATCGTTTATCTTGGTGATCATTTCTATGATCATTTGTTGACCCAAAGCATGGCTTTTGTATAAAGTATGTTTTTGTGGACGTGACTTCGTCGAGCCTCACACCCCGGAATGGTCAAAACAGGAAAGATGCGGCAAGGTTATGAGGGGTAGCTCCCTTTAGGGTATGTGCATTTCCTTCTGGAAAAGGACGGTATCATGGTATGGAGCCCAGATACTTACTCATGTTGAAAACACTTTATGATTGTGTGAATTGATTACGAGCGCTCGGTAAAAGGTCCCAAAGGACCAGGGGATGGCATATTCGGTCAGTTGTTACTCAGTTAGGGGTAACCCGGCCTTGTGTTGGTAGAGATCCGGTTTGGTTTTCGGGGACGTCCATCCAGAGGCGTTCTCATGTGGCAATGGGAAGTTCCTTGGCCTGATCATTCGTTGGAAATCCAATTCCCAATACGAAACCTTGTACGGTATTAGTTGTAGAACCTGCCATTTACTTATGGTGGTCACCACTGTTTAGATGGTAGCTATAGTAGGCATAGTTCGAAATGTCTATGCTGGCTAAGATTTATATCTTTATTTTCGAAATGAATTTTTCTCTACACTATGCACTAGTAATAATATCAAATGTTTCTTTTTAATGCGTATCAAGCATCTTTGACTATCATAAGGAGAAATCTCCTCCGATTCTGCGTTTGCATTGTGTGTGTGTGCGGGAGGCCTTATGGTAGTCTCATTTTTAAAAAGCATTGCAAATTGACTTTGAAAATCTTTTGTTGAATGTTTTAAAAGATAAACTGTTTTTGTTGCTCACACCAGTCCCACGACTGATCCGGAGTTTATTGTTTCTTTCCTAAACTCTGGGTGCTCAAAATTTCCTACACGAGCAGTCTAGAGTTGGTTTTTTTCAGATGGTCAGGTTTAGTAGATTATCTAGAGTTAGTTCAGTCTTTGGACCACACCAGTCTTGCTTAGCTTGGTGCATCGTTATTGGGGGTTCGAGCTATTGCTGGATTGATTTTTGGAAATGGAGTTGCAGTTCTCGGAGTTCTCTTTTGAAGACTATCTAAGAGTTATATTGTTCCGCTGCTAGATGTCATCTATTTTCTTTTCCGCTGCTATTTTATTGTATCATATCTCTGATGTATATTGATATCTATTGGATCATCTGTTGTATCAGATATTGTATCAAAGCTGTATATCAATGTATTATTCTTTTATTCCGTTGTGTTATTTACTTAATGTTGTTATAAGCTTCGGCGAATCGGATTTGAACGGTCGAATCTATGGCATTCGAATACGATTTGAAGTATGGATGTCGATTTTCGAGCGCGAAAAATCATGTTCGTTACAGATGAGCTGATCAAAAAGGATGTTGGTAGCCCAGGATCGTCCGAAGACATTTTGTGGATAAGAGACGGAAGAATTTGGAGTCCAAAGTCGGAGATTTGATTTTGGATAAGTTTTCTCTGATCAAAGGAGCTATAAGTTTCGGGTTAAGTCTGGGAAGCTAGCTCTGAGGTGTATTTGATCTTTCTTTGTTCTTGTGAGGATAAGTGTTTGGTCTTCAGAGTTGAATTGCCAGTTTGGATAACTGGGATTCGATATGTTCACGTATCTCTGAGGGAGTACGTGTATGATCTATCTTCGGTTTTGGAACCAGCAGTTCATGAAGTTTGGTTGTTGAGTCAGACTCGTCTGTAGTCTGATATGCTGTTTAGTTTTGTAGATCTAGATGAGTAGGAGCTCTGTAGCTTCGTAGTTTTAATTGTTTGAATTCTGTAGAGCGAGTATCCCGGTATATATATACTTGGGAAACTCAAGGAAACTCTATCCTTAATTTTCGTCTGGATAATTACATTGTTTGATTGGATGATTTGATTGGATGATTTGATTGCGATGGTTGTTAGTATATGTTAGATATATGCTTGTATTTTAAAAGAAAATTAAAATCTTTAAATGGATTATTAAATTACCTTGTTTTTAAATTTCGAGGACGAAATTCTTTTAAAGGGGGAGGAATGTGATGACCCAGAATTTTAAGCAATATCAATTTAATAACATGAACTAAAAATTAAATTGATTTGATAATCTTTGTTAATAAGCTGGGAATTAATTTAATAATCCAATTAAAATAAATGTTTAATTGTTAGACTTTATCTTTTAAAAGCTAATAAATTGTTTTCTATTTATAATGTATATAGAAAATGTATATATTGTAAATAGATAAACCTTGTTTTAAATTTAATAAATAAATAAATCTTGTTTTCTAAATATATATATATATATATGTATATATATCTTTGGTAAAATTGGGAATTTTGATTTTATTTAAAGTTAAACTTTTGAAAACTATTGAATAAATAATATATGGTTTTAAATTTTTTTTAAGATAAAAAATTAATTTGTTTAAATTGATTTTGAGTTTAAATTTAAATAAACTAAAAATAAGGTTTATTTTGATTTCTTTTTAAAAATAGTGTGATAAAATAAGTAATTTATTAATAAAGAAACAATTTCTTTTATAAATTATTTAAAGTTAACAAAATTGTTATTTTCAAAATATAATAAGGTATTGTTTTAAAAAAAAATAGATTTTAATAAAAATAGTTGTTTTTCAAAATTTAATCATGTAGTTATATATCTATATATATAACTTGATTTCAATATTTAATTTTAGAATTTGATTTGAATTTGAGTTTAAAGCCTTGAAAACTTAAAGTATAAATTTTTGTTTGTTTTGGATTTTAAAATATTTGTATAAACTTTTATTTTATAAATATAATTGGATTTATTTATTTAAAAATTATCTACATATAAATAAGTACATATTAACTAATTAATTGAACATAAATTTACATTTATCTTATATTAACATATGAGCTAAATACTAATTAACATTTAAATTATAACTAAATTACCTTAAAAGACATGTGTTAAATAATTAACATACCTAAATGACAAATGTTAAAATTTAAGACAAGTGGCATTTTAAAATTAGCTTTTTCTTTTATTTTTATTAATAAGTATTTCAGTTTTTATATGTAAACAAATCTTCTTTCATTTCTTATTCTTTTTTTTCTAAATGAAAAGAGCAAAGCAAATCTGAAACACTTCCTTTGAAACCAAAATTCTGAAATCATCTTCAACAAAAACCCTGTAACTCATCTTCAAACCTGCACATCTTCAAACATGCAAAATCATTTTCAAAATTGAATCAAACATGCAAATCAAAATTTCTATTCAAACAATAACCTGTCACCATTTTAAAATCTATGATACCTGCATTTTTCTTCAATCTGGAAGTCAAAAGAATGCTTGCAGTTTCAAATTAAAGAAGCAAGCATTCCAGTTTAAAAATAAGCAACTCAGTCTTCATCAAAGCAATTCAAAGTTCCTGAGTCAAAAGACTTTTCAAATAAAATATGGAAGCTCTGCTCATATTTTTAATAGGTGAGTAACTTATAAACTTAAAGTAAATTATGGTTGCATACTATTGTTGTGGAAAATATTGCAATTGTGTATATTTACAAGCATGTTTGTGTAAATATATTGATGAATTTCTTCTGTATGAAGTATGCATCTGAATATCTGGGACATCTCTGTTCCTAAATTTAAATTCTGTTTTTATTATTTAAATTTAAACCTCTTAGTTTAGTCACTGATAAAAACTTAAGTTTCAAAAGAAACTTGTGTGTTCTATCAAAGATTTAGTTAAAAAAATGCATTTAAGTTAAATAGATTGGAAACATCACTGGAAATCAAGGAGAAAACTGAGCAAATTTGAATATAAGTGAAATTCAAGCATGTTGATTCAATGTTTCAGGATTAGAATTGGAAACATTATTCAAAATTCTGATTTTTAAAACTAAACTCACAATTTTTAGAATTAGATTTAGGATGTAGTTCCAGTTGGTCAGGAAATAGGGAAGAAGGGGATTTTTGGTGATCTCTGTGATTTTGGGTGTTGTAATCTTCAGTGTTGATGGGGAAGTGAGCACAGATTAAAGGAAAAATGCCAGGTAAATCAATCAATTCATTTTGGAGGAGCGCGTGGTCGATTTGAATCTGTAGCCCTAGTTTTTGGAATGCTTAGTAAATTGATCGGCACGGGTTTTATGTTTGATCGAGTGCAGTGAGGTTTGGTGAGATGGAAGTATGGCCATTGACGAGTTTGTGGCCGTAGTCACTGCTATTCCGGTGGTCGGAGGGACGTGAATGAGGCGATGACAGGTTTGGGGTTTGGTGTTGTTTCTGATGTTCCAGGTTTGAGTTTAAATACTCAAATTCGATTTCGTTACTATGTCATAAATCTGGTGTTTGGATTTGGTTATGAGGGTGATCGCCGACCTGGGTGGATCATCGTTGATGATCGGAGTTAGCTGCCGGTGATGTGTCTGTGCACGGTGCACTACCAATTTCTGGTGAAGTATGTATTGTTGGAGTTGTGGCCTTGGGTGTGACTCGAAGACAGTAGATGGGTTGCTCGAAGATTTTGGTTGGACTCGAAGCAGTTTTGGGTAGACTCGGGTTTAAATATGGTAACAGGTTTTAAACAGAAACCTGCTGTTCTGTTTAAAATTTTAAAATAAATTTAAAAGCTGAGTTTAAATGAAAGTAAAGTTTTTAAATAAGATTTGAACCTAGTTTTCAATCTGAGTTTAAGATAAATCTAAGTCTAAAATAGATTCAAGTTTAGTTTGAATCTTAGTTTGGAAATAAATGAGTTTTTAAATTCAAATTGTCTTAATAACATAATAGTGTTTAAGAAGTTAAAGTGTATTTAAAGAATTTGAATTTAAATGGCGTTTGAAATGTAAGGAAGGATTTAAAAAAAGTTAAATCAGAATTTTAAATTTGAATTCAAATTGAATTTGAATTTTAGGTTTTGGAAATAAGATAATGTTTATAAATTTAAATATTGTAAATAAGTTTAAAAGTTAAATTATACTTTAATGATTTGAAATTAAAAAGGAATTTAGTTTAAAATCTTTAAATTTCTTTTATATAAGTACTCTTTAACATGTGAATTTCAAAGTTTTAAATTGGTTAAAGATAAATTGGCTTTCATTTTAAAACTTGAATTTAAAATGAAATTTGAAATTAAATTTGAAATAAATGTTTTCAAATGTATTTATGAATGATAATTTAACCATAGATAAGAAAAGGCTTTATCTTAAAGTAAATTTAGAATTTAATAATTTGTAATTTCATTTAATTATTAAGGTAACTAAATGGATAATTTAATTAATTAATTAATGGAACGGATAATTAATTAAGGTAATTAAGGGTTTTAAATTATTAATTAAGGTTTAAGTTAATTGATAATTAAATTGTAATTTAAGAATTGTTAATTAAATAAAATTAGATTTTAATTAATGATTAGTAATTAATTAATCAAGTAATTTAGAATTAATTAAGTTACAGTTAACACTTAATTAATTTAATAATTAAAGGTTAATTAATTGATTTTTCAAGATTAATTGGTTTATAATTAATATTGATTGATGAAAGTTAATTACTTAAGAAAAGTAATTAAAGAATTTTTAATAGTTAATGAAGGTCATTAACTAAGGATTAATTAGTTATTAATTAATATGATAAATTTTTAATAATTAATTAGATTAATTAATTTATGATAATCAATTGTGAAATTTATTTAAGTTTAATTACTAAATGGAAGTAATCAAGAAATTAATTACTTAATGTAATTAATGGAGTTTATTGTGATTGGTTTAAATTAATTAATTAATTAAGTTTAATTAATTTTAATCACTGGATGATTTGATAATAATTACTTAATGTAATTAATGAAGTATAATTACTTAGTGAAGTAATTAATGATAATTACTGGATGTAATTAATGAAAATGATTTAAGAATGAAAGTAATCTGGATTAAATTACTTTGTATAATTAATCAAGGGAATAATTAAAGAAACTAATTAAAGAGTAATTAATTTGATGAAGTAATTAAGGATGGTTAGTTACTGAATGTGATTAATCAAAGGTGATTAATAATTGTGGTTAAATTGAGATTAATTACTTAATGTGATTAATTTAAATAAGATAATTAATTAAAATGTTATTAGGGATCGTCAACTAATATAATTAATGATGTAATTAAGATTGATTAATTAAGATTAATTAATCAATTATAAGTGATTAAGGGTAATTAATTAATGTGATTAATTAAGGATTAATGTAATTAATTATAGTTAATTAATTAATGAAGTAATTAAAGGCTAATTACTGTATTTGGTTTAGAATAATTAATTTGTGAAATTAATTAAAGGATAATTACTTGGATGTAATTAAAGAATAATTAATCTAGGGTAATTAATTAAGGTGATTAATTAGAGAATAATTAATTAATTTGTAATTAAATAATAGTTATGTAAGCAAGAATTATATTGATGTAGTAATTAATTTAATTCATTTTAAATTAATTAGAGATGATGTAATTAATTTAATTCATTTTAAATTATTTATAGATGGTGTGATTATAAATCATTGCTTATGTATGGATGGATGATATTGTTTGCCTTGAATGGATTGAAACCTCAGAAATGAGATAAATAATGCTCTGTGATATGAATGCATTAGTTGCATTATGATGATGATTTGGATTATCTTTTGATAATGACAATATGGATTATCTGTTGTGATGATTATCTATTGTGAATTTGTGGATTATCTATCTGTGTGTATATAGATAATGAAATTGAATTGTTTTAAACTCTAAAACAACTTGGCCTTAAACAATACGCTTTGGATTTCGATGAGACCGGGATCGGGTTTCCAGATTTGGATATCCGAAAACCACATCAATCCAAATTAATGATAGGTCGTGAATCTCAAGTGAAGAGTGAAGACTCAAGGTGTATGGACTATTCGTCATTAAAACTCTGAGGGTGATTCCAATACGAGTTTAACGGGGTAGTACTTTCAGATTCGAGATGAAGATTCAGAGTGCAAGGGTTATCGTCGTTAACTCTGAGGGTGATTCCAAAATGAGTGTAACGAGATAATGCCTTCGGTTTCGTTCGAACCTGGAACGAACTTATATGGATTGAATGCTTTCAGAACATCGTCAGGTGGACGATGAGCATTCTAAGATAAATGTATCCTATAAAGGTAATCGTAGCCTCAAGCCTCATCAACTGGGAATGGCTAAAACAGGGGAGGTGCAGCAAGGCTAATTGGGTCATGCCCAAATAGGACGAGATTTTCCTCTGTCTAGAGGTCCCTTTTTATTCGGCTTAGTGGGTAGTTGGATACGCGTGCCAACTGCGAGGTTTGTCTTGTTTGGGACTGTCCAGTAAGGGATGGTTCCGGCCTTGTGTTGCAGGGGAGTTAGGGTGGCTCCTCGGTACGGTGATCTAGGCCACGTACTGTGATGGGCGGTACCCCGGTAGCCCTGCCATTGTATGGAATCCAAAATCCAATAAGTGCCAACGGTTTTGATTGTATTACCCACTTTTGTGGCTTGTAGCTGGAATTTAATCATGTAGCAATTTCGGCTATTTCATATTTACTTGAAAACCCTAGACCTATTATAATATCACTGGATTTCCTATCAAATGTTTTGGTTAGCGTAAGGTAAATTTTTTTTCATGTTTATGTGTGGGAAGTCTTACGTGATACCTTTCTTTTCAAAGGGTTTTTAAAAGTTAAGCAACTTTAACCCGTTACTCACACCAGACCCATGTCTGACCCGGAGTTTATTTCTGTTTTCTTAAACTCTTAGGTACTCAAATTTTTACGAGTAGCCGAAGGATTCAGGTTAGCTTTGACGAATTGTGAAGGAGCAATGGAACAGGAGGCTTCGGCGTGCAGATATATAATGTTCCGCTGTGTTTGGTATCTCTGTGTTGTATCTGAGTTGTATTGAGTTGTATAACTATACAGGTGTTTATAACTGTCTAATATGTGTTGTATTATCTGTGTAACTCTGATAGTTTTTGTATACTATGTAGTATTTTATGTTATTAATATAATTTATTCATTCCACTGTTTAGATTCTGATGTTTTTTCTCTTCTTTCTTCTCTTGCTTTCTCTTTTCTATCCCTTTCTTTCTTATTAATGATGCGTCATTCTGTGGAGATGAATGGCGGGTCGTTATAGGGTAAAGTTTATTTGAAAACTTGTATAGAATTTTGTAACTCTATTTTTAATTTAATTTGGCTTAATTTTTATTTAAATAATTAGTTTTATATTTTATAAAGCAGTTTTATTTTAAATATTTTTAAAAGTATATATTTTGGATAAAGTGTTTAAGTAGTTTATTTAAATGATTTAAAGTATAATTTAGAATAAAGTGTTTTAAATTGTTTTAAAATCTAAAGTATTTGTACTTGGTGATTTCAGTGGAAATAGAAAATATTTGTGGAATTTATTCCGTGAGAGAAAGATGGTTTGAAAACTGTTTTCAAAGAGTTGAAAAGTGGAATTATATCTTGCGAAGATATTTTGTGGTTAATAAATAATTCGGGAGAAATTGTTATGGCTTGATGATTGTTTGTGAATGTTATTTGATAGTTAAATAACCGACTATCAATATTAGCCAATGCGCTGATCGTTTCGAAGAGGCCAGGTTACGGGATTTATTTTTCGAAAACTACTTTGATCCGGTTTGAACGTTTTCGTGAGGAAGACAAGAGTTAAGAGCCGAAGATGGAGCAGTGAAGTGCAAGGACTAGTCGCTACTAATCCTGAGGGTGATTCCGAAATGGATGTAGTAGGAGTAGTGCCTTCTGTTCCGTTTCAACCCGGAACGGACATGTATAGACGAATGCTTTCAGAACATCGTCGGAGGACGATGAGATTCTAAGTGATTGTGTGCTAAAAAGGTAACGCATTGCCTCGAGCCTCATCAACCGGGAATGGATAAAACAGGGGAGGTGAACACAAGGCTATGTGGCTAGCAACCAATTAGGGTAAGGGTCACCCCTGTATAGATGTCCCTTTATATTTCGACTGTGTGGCGGTTGTTGTTCCCAACCACGAGGTGAACTTATTCAGACTATCCAGTAAGGGATAGCTCCGGTCTTGTGTTGCAGGGGATTTAGGGTGGATCCTAGGTACGGTGATCTACGCCACGTACTGTGATGGACGGTACCCCAGTAGCCATGCCATTGTTGGAAATACATTTTTCCTACGTGCCTTTACGGTTTTGTTTGTATACCTATTAGCGGGAATTTAATAAATGTAGCATTTTCGGCTATTTGAATAAGCATTTGTATATAGACACTATTATAATATTAGAGGACTTTATAAGAAATGTTTTGGTTATCGTAAGGCAAAACCGGGTATGTTTATTTGTGGCGTGGTCTTACGAGATACATCTGATTTCAAAGGATTTTGAAAACTTTAATAATCCAATTGAGTGTATTTTCTCACGCTGGTTTTCCAGACTGACTCAGGTGTTATTTAACTATAATGCTCGGGTTAGACCGAGTATTATAGAGTATAGATTATGTATAGACTGTTGTGGAGCTCAAGAGACGAGCTGGATGGCGAGACGTATCCAACGTATTTGATGTATACTCCACTGTGTATTCTGGATTTGGAAGGACGAGATATTATAACCATCCATAATTGTGTTGTTAATTGTATTGAACTCAGATGTTGTATTCTGATGATGAATGTATAAAACAGATATAATTTCTTTTGTATAAAGATCTGTTATCATCTATTATATTTTATTTTGCTGCGTTGATAAGATTTTGATGTTGTTTCTATTTCTTCTTCTACCTCCTTCTTCTTTTAAACCTAATGGTTCGATTTTCGGGCATCGAAAATTGGGTCGTTACAAATGCAGACCACATCCTCATATGTTGACCTGACTCTTTGTTATGTTATTTGATATTATATTTGACCGCTGTAGGGCATGTTATTTGGGAAATATGGCCGAAGTCATTATAATGAATATTAAAAGAATATATTGCAATAGAATGAATTCATATTAGTTTCGTCTGTTTAATTTATTAGTTGATTCATATCATATCGAACCAAATTTAGTCACCAAAAGATAATTCTAATGATGATGTAGCGTTATGGGCGTTCTTCTTCGGGTTTCAAGTGAGGGAGGTTAAAGTTAGTATTAGAATATAGGTTAGGTATGCCAAAATAAAATAAAGCGGTTATAAAAGATAATAGAAGTAATAATTATACACACACCAAGGAACAGATGTGCTAATACATAAGTATGTGTGTGTACATATCGTACTTGTATGTTTATATATGTATGTATGTATGTATGTATGTATGTATGTATGTATGTATGTATGTATGTATGTATGAAGATACACCTATTCTTCTACTATGATTTCTCTTCTTGTTTTGATGAAGACTTGCTTAACAGAAAAAAAAAGATGGATTTGAGAAGTGAATGAATTACAATAGGAAGGATAAGTACAATAAAAGAGACTGAAGAAATAAAGGCTAACTGAGGAAGGGAGGAAAGAATTCCAAGGGCAGTAGGAAAGGAAGCCGATGGCCAACTAATGAAGCGAATATTGATATGAACATCTTATTTAGACAGTTTGTAGCCCAAATGATGCGGGAAGCTGCACCGAAGGCAATACCGTCAAGAGATAAGGTGGTGATAGAAGATATCCTAAGGACGAGTAAAGATTATAGAAACCTGGAAGGATAGGTGTTTACAGGGAAGGAACCTAAAATAGTAGTGCTAAATTGGTTGAGAAGCAATGAGCGTATATTTGGTGACTTAGGACTAAATGATGCATGGAAGAGAAGACTGGCATCAATCCAGTTACATGAAGATACACTAGCCTGGTCGGAGACAATGATTGTGGAAACCCCAGAAGAGGGAATCACTTTGGAGTTGTTCAAGGAGAGGTTTGAGGTTCAGTTCATATAGGAGTCTCAACAGAGTGTGTTGATTAGGGAGTTTGTTGACTTGAGGTAGGCTGACCTTACAATGGAGGGGTATATCTAGAAGTTCATTGCATTGGCAAAGTATGGCAGGGAGATCATTAACACTCGTATGAATAAAAATGAGAAGCTTATTAGAGGCTTGATCATAAGGTAATGGCTCGTCCAGCATCTCCTTATGAGTTTGTATTGGATATGGCTAGAAGATATGAAAACATCTATCAAGAGAAGATAAGGGCGGAGACAAGGATTAATGAAGAACAGAAGAAGTTCACGCCATACATTAAAAGAAAGAAAGGAGTGCCGAAGGGGAAGGGTGCAGTTGCTTATGCTGAAGTTGCCATTGCAGAAGTGGTCTGCTACAATTGCAGACACAAGGGACACTATACTTCGAAGTGGCTTATGCCTAAGAATGTTTCAAGGGTGAAGTCCTTCAAGTGTGAAAAGATAGGATCAAAAAAAGTCTGTCCAGAGCTTAAAGCATATGTGTACGCTTTGGAGCAACCCAGGGAAGGACCGTCTGTACAAGAGAAAAGCAAGGGGAAAGTCCTAGAAGGTATGGCTTTGATTTCTGGTATTTCCATTAGAGCACGGTTTGATACTAGAGCTACACATTCATTTATAGCTAAAGGCTTGGTTGATAGACTAGGGATAAGGATTACCTATTTTGTTACTTCAGTAAGTGTAGCTAATCCGATAGAAGAGTATGCCCCTCTTGGATTGAGATGCACTGACCTTGATATTGATTTAGGTGGGTGTTTTTTTCTTGTGATTCTTATACGTTTGACTTCATAGGATTTAGAGTAATTTTAGGGATGGATTGGTTAGAGACATATAATGCGAGGGTGCACTATGCTGTAAGCATAATCACCCTAGATCATCCTATCTATAAAGATAGGGTGTTTGTGGTATCGGAAGAATGTGAAGAACTACGCAAGAGCATATTATTCGTGTTGGGTTCGGAGGAAGAGAAACTAAGGGCAGTACGACTAGTGAAGGAGTTCAGGGAAGTGTTTGAACTAGTTTCGGGGAAAAGCAGTAGATTTCCACGTTGACTTACTACCAGGGGATGAACTGCTTAGTCGACCTCCCAATATATTGCCTCCGAGGGAGATGGTAGAGATGAAGAAGCAATCGGTAGAGTTAGAAGGGAAGAGCTTCATAAGACCAAGCAACTCGCCGTGGAGAGCAATGACAATGTTTGTGAAGAAGTCCTACGGGTCTTTGAAACTATGTATAGACTATCAAAAGCTGACTGAGAGGATGGTGAAGAATACATGAACTTTATGGTCATTTGTGTGGTGCTACGGTGTTTTCGTAGTTAGACTTGGATATAGGGTTCCATCAACTGGAAGTTGTAGAGGAAATTATTCCTTTATCTACATTTAGAATTAGCTATGGTTCTTATGAGTAGTTGATTATGCCATTTGGGCTATCCAATGTGCCTGCATTCTTTGTAGACTTGCCGAACATGATCTTTTGAGATAAGCTGGAAAGATATGCGCTGGTATTTATAGATGACATTTTAGCGTACTCTAAGGATGAAGAGAAGCAAGCAGTTCAACTAAGGCTTGTGCTGAATATGTTGAGACAACATAAGTTGAAGGAAAAATTTCCTAAATGTCATTTCTAAAGAAGGGAAGTGAAGTTCTTATGCCATATACGGAAGAAGGATTAGCAGTAAATCTAGAAAAGGTGGAGGTAGTAATTGGGTGGAAGAGAACTTAGACTATGACTGAGGTGCGATGTTTTCTAGGATTGGTTGGTTATCATAAGAGATTCATTGATGATTTCTCTCATATAGCTGTGTCATTGACTAGGCTGACTATGAAGGGAGAGCGGTTTGTTTGGGCATAGGAGCGTGAGAAGGTATTCTAGGAACTGAAGTATAGATTGACAAACGTGCCTATGTTAGTAATACCAGAAGGGAATGATTGTATGATGTGTATACTAATGCATTAGGATTGGGGTTAGGCACAGTATTGATGCAGAAGGGCAAAATAATTGCTTAATAATCTTGGCAGTTAAGACCTCATGAAGTTAGGTATCCAACGGAAAATTTGGAATTGGGCGCAATGGTCTTCGCGTTGAAGAATTGGAGACGTTATCTTTTGGGGGAGAGGTTTGAGTTGTATACTGACCATAAGTTCTTGAGATATTTATTCTTTCAAAAGGATCTAAACAAGAGGTACTAGAGATGGTTTGAGTTCCTAGTATCATATGATTTTGGGATAGAGTATACACCAGGAAATGGCAACAAATTAGCTGATGCCTTAGGCTGAAGATAGAAAAATTGTGGTTTGGCAATGTTAGAAGAATGGACTATGTTAGAAATTTTTTCTACATTGTAATGTGTGTTATCAGTCTTGTGTAGGATCAAGCAACACAAATAGGATATTAGCATGCTTAGAAGTCAGGTGTGCAATGGTAGAAAGGATAGTTGAACTGTAGAAAAATGATAAGTTCTAGGCAAACGCAGTAAGGAATTTGGACTCAAGAGTTGAGACAGTAGAACTGTTAACCCAAAAATGGATCAACGCCCTATATTAAGTGTGATATCACCAGCCCTGTTTATCAAGGCAAATAAAATAGAAAAAGCAATAGTCGATTGTGGAAAAAGTAAAGGAACAAGAAGACTTTTATAGTGGTTCGGCTGCCAACGAAGCCTACGTCCACTTTATAACTTTTGTTATTGACTGACTACTGTTACAAGTTGAATCTGATTGCAATTTGATCAAATTTCTAAGTTAGTCAAGTCACAAGTGCAAGTGTTTACTGGAGAATCACAATAAATGTAACGACCCGTTGAAATTAATAATATTTAATAAATTAAATTAATATAATTTCTAATTTTTTTAAGAATAAATGTAGAAATTTGGTATAGTAGTTGTAACCTAGTGTAACAATAAAATTTTATGACAATAGATTTGGATAATGTAATTTGTCACTTTTTGTTAAAAGTAAATTTTAAGAAATCAATAAATGTTGAATTGAGAATATTAATAAAAAAATATTAACTAAAATGAGATTCATTAATATAAAATCAGTAGTGAAGATGTCACCTTTGGTTGTAATAAAGGTGAATGCTATTAGTGGATGTCAACACTTAATAAAATTTATTTAGAATAAAAAGAATTTAAATGCATATTTGAATAGAGTATTAAATTGATAGATTAAGCGTAAGTAATTAGAATTTAACCCTATAAGATATGGAACTGAATGTATGAATATAATTTTGTAGAAATAGTTAATTAACAACTTATTTGTGCATACCCAATTTAATATAAATAACAAAAGGGCTAGCACTTGATGTGCCTAAGTATTAATATATTGGAACTATAATAAAATAGAGAGTTTGGTAGTAAATAGAAATAAAAAGACCGTTATTAACTAGTAAATTAATAAATGGATTCTAACAATAGGTAGTAATTAATGCGTGTATATTGGGCATTTGCGGATTACCAATTTTTCTACCTATTCATATAATTTATTTATGTAAATCTAAACCTATGGCAACATTTTGTTAATAAATGTTGGAAGTGAATTTGAATATATCAAAGGATAACAAGTGTTTAGGTTAACCATTTATTTTATTTAGTTAAGAAGGGAAATAGATTGAAATAAAGCTAATTTAATTTTTTTGGTTGTTAATGGGTATAGTTAAATAAGGAGAAGTTATAGGAAATAAAACGCGCACTAATGAGATGTAATATAATTCCAAAGTTATTTATACCCACAAATAGGTTAATTACTGTATAGAAAGAGTCTAAATCAATAAATGAATTTATTAAGATTACATTTATAATTTTATAACCTTTATGCTGATTTAAGTTCAATTAATTTATTTGATTAAATAGTGCAGTAGCGTAGTTTTGTGCGGTAGTTGAAATAGCTAATTCTTTTAGGTGAAGTTAAGGCTAATTATATGTATATATTTGACCTATTGTTGATATAGATACTAGGAAGCAGGATCTATTAATTAAATGGAGTATTAGATTCAATAATTGCATTTATCGCATAAATAAAGAGAATATAACGGTTAAAATTGGCGTTATTGAAATTAAAAAGGAATGGGGGAATAATAATTTGAAATCATTGCAATAGATATTAATTTAAGGTTACCTTAAATAAATTAAGGTAATAAATGGAGGATAGTGTAAATATCTTTATAATACGATGATTTGTGTAGTTAGGGTAGTTTTGATTTGTCACTTAAGATGGAGGATTTTTATAAAATGTAATAAATGCAGTTTAAATTAAGGCATTGACGTTTGGGTATTTAAGAAGTGATAAACTAAAATTTATTTATTTATTTGAAAATTTGAAATCCAATTTGTGGATTTATTGCAAATAAGTGAAATTTGTGTTTGACCATTACATCGATAGGAATAAATTAAATTTAAGGTTATATTAATAAAATTTGGACTAGAGAAATGATATGAATCGGTTTTAGAAGCCTTAAATATAAAATGGGAAGTAGACGAGATTTCACGTTACAACCATTTTTAAAAATCCTGATGTATGTAGAAATATTTATGAAATATAACGTAAACCAATGTTGAATCAAAAGAATAGAGTCAACACTTATTTATTCATTTAATGTGATATAACTACGAGTATGATTTATTGCAAATTACATGGAAATCTAATATATAGGACATTACCTAAAAAGGAAGAGTAGATAAAATTTATGATAAACATATTTGTATATGAAGGTTATTGATTTAAGGAGAAATTGGGCAAGTTTTATGTATTTGGGTTAAGTGCAACCTTTAATAGATAAATTTAGTGCAATTAAAGAAATTGACATTTAATATTTCGATAACTTAAAATTTGATGGGATAAGAACATTTGGGTAATGAAGGGATGACAAATATTAGCTATGATTCTAGAAGGAATTAAATAGATAATGGGAAGACTAAAATCAGGTTCTAAGCAATAATTATTAAATAACAAAAGTTTAAGAGTAAAGTGAGATAATTGAAAATTTTAATCATTCATATAAGTCATTTGTTTATTAATGTGAGTTAGCTAATAAATTTAACTTGGGCAATACCTATATATTGGAAACACATTTGTAAAGTGTAATTAATTGAATTTGGTGAATTGGGAATGAATCCAAGGTTATAGGAATTGATGTAATACTACGCAAATAAAAGGTAACTGCATAAAATCAATGTTTCGTAATAAATTGTAATTGATAATTAAGTAGGAATGGGTTTGAATTTGACAAAAAGGAAAATTTATTATTTGCTTACCCATCTATTCAATCTATTAAATTTGATCAGATCCATTTGCAATTAAACGAATTTATTTACAAGTTAGTATGTATTTAGCTGATAACTATAAACCAATTAGGGCAATTGGGTATATATATATTACCAGTTAAGTTATATAAGATAATGGTTGACTTTATGTAATAATTTCATTTATTTTGTAAGTGGAAATAAAACGTTAATGATAACAAGTATTCAAAATTTACCATCTATTTAGTATATTAAGTATAATTGATAATCAACTGCAGCAAGTAATAAATAATAAATACGTAACGTTAAATGAAGTAATATTTGAAATTTAATATTTAGAAACTATGTAAATATAAGTGCAGATGAAATTGGGGATATTTACATATTGAAATATGAATCCAATGATAAATCAATCTAATTGACAATAAATAATGGAAAGTAAATTTAATTAAATTTTGGAAATTTAATATATATATACAGTTATAAACCCTAGCTCCATCCTATTGTCATTTGCTGTATATTCATTTCTTCATCTCCTTCTCCTCCTCAAATGGTTGCAAAACCTAGATCTACTTCAATCCAAATTTCAATGAAAATGCAAACACTTCAGAAAAATTCCACAAAAAAATATATGTAATGTTCTCGAGGCACGTAATCTACTGGTGCAATTCGTTTTCTGTTTTGAACATTCGTTTGACCAGAATTAATTCAAACAGTCCGTGATCATTCATCATCGTCGTCGCAAACTTCGTCGGATCGTCAAACCTTTTCTGGGTTTTGTAGAGTGGACGATGGGGATCGCATCTATATGGTTTGTGTGTCGTTTTATTTATTTTCAATTTTGAATTCAATCATCATTTTTCGCCATAACTTTCTCATACGAAGTCGGATTCACACGAAATTTCTTTTGTTAGGATCGTAATTTAATTCCGGATTTGATGACGCTGGTTTGGACGAATTCCGAGAAGGACGAATTTTTGGGTTTAAATCGAATTTAAATTCGATTTAAATTCCAAAGGTGAGTGTTTAAACCCACTCACAACTACTAGAAGCTTTTATGTTTGTTAAATTAATTTTAAAAATGAATAGAAATTTATTTATGGGTATTTGGCATGTTTATTTTATTCATATCTGTTGAATTGCATTTATTAAATTTAACTGTTAATTTAATTAATTTATTGCGTATAAATTTACAGTTAAAATTTATTGTTTGTATATGAACTGTTAGTTAACAGTTATATAATTTATTACTGAATATAGACTATAGATTAATAGCTGTTAAATTTAATTTGAATAAAATTGCCAGTAATACCTGTTATGTAGTACCAAAAATAATATTGTTATTGATTGATACTGATTGATGATTGCGATTTGGATGATGGATGATGTTGATGAATGGATGTTTATTGTATATCATTAAATTGCAAATTATCATGCATATTTCATTTCATTCGGGATTGTGGTTTGAAATGATATACAACCGCAAAATTTTATATCTTTTAAATTGCGGATTGAAATGATAAATATCCGTATCACTTGACCATAGGATAGAAAATTATATACAGGCACCGCGGTATATATATAAATATTTAAAGGTGATTTCTATGGTTTGGATGGAATACAGTTTATAATAATCTTAAATTTTATATTGTATAAATATTATTCTTCCATATATATACATATGAAGTTGAAAATTTTGAAATTAAAAGGTGTATAAATCTCTTTATTAAAAATGGAAAAAATTTAAGAAAATGGAGTTTGATAATTTATATCATATGTTTAAATGTTAAGTTTGGAAATTTTAAGATATGATATTTATAATTGGATTTTTTCCAAGATAAATTGAAATGAATATTCTAGTATAATTTGAATTGAAAAAAATATATATTTTATTACTAGAAATTGGAGTTCTTATTTATTTATGGATTTTATGTGAATATTCAAGACTAAATAATAGAACATTTAATTTGGTTGAAGGAATAAATTCCAACTTTAGTTTTGAAATATTAATACTCCAAATATGTATATATATATATATATATATATATATATATATATATAAATTGAAGTGGTTTTGGAACTTGAGAGAGATAATACAAATTTTGGTTTAGACTTTAATAAAGAAATGTATTTGTAAAGCCATGAGAACTATTTTCTTTACAAAGTAACATTTAAGTTAAACCATTTAATTCATATACCGTTGAATGTCCAAACCATTCAAGTTTTTAGAAGTTATGGTTTTAAATTATGATTTTCAAAATATTATGCTTTGAAAATATTTGATTTTCAGACGTTATGAAGTTAAAGCATTATGATTTTGGAAAAGAATTATATTTGGGATAAGTGATAAAATATGGTTTTGGGTTTTGAAATGATATCGTATTCATGGTTATGAAATGGAATGTTTATTCTGATTTTTAAAGTATAACCTATTTTTAAATGACCGCGGTGTTATAATAACGATGGGTTGGCAAAGAGACCGGGATCGGATATGGACATACTCTCTGTCGATACCGAAAACCACTTTGACTAACCGTGTACGCGGTGGAGATTCCAGAATGAAGTAGGTGGTGGTGACGTTTCCTGTAAGGTAAATACGTGGACCCGACTCCCGTGAGTTGGCATAAGGTGGCTAAAACAGGAGCGATTCTCAGGCCAATGAGGTCATTCCTCTGATCGGACCCTCCTCTTCGATATTATACTTTGATTTTGGATTGATTTAGTGGCCACTTCTATATTTTGATTTTGGGGAGTTAGTCCGAGGTGGGCGGTAACTACGGCTACGCGTTTCCACCAGCCTGGATAGCTATTGGTATATCTACCCTGGCATTGCCTAGTTGTGCCGTGTCACCTACCACACCGAGCCTTTACTACGAGTTTCTATTTGTGTCGTACCTATGGAGTATCCTCTGGTAGCTTCCCGATCAGGAGGTATTACGGTATTGTATAGACTATTGGCATTATTTGTGTTAAGGGCTATATGGGTAACCCCTTAACGCTATTAAAAAGTAAGTTTATTTTATAAATAGACACTATTATAATAGCGCAATATACTACATAGTAAATAGTTTAACGGATCCTTAGGAGATGTAAATCCCGAACATCTCTTGAGTTACTGTACTCATATTTATTTTTGTTAATTTAACTCACATAAGATCTTTTAGTTCTGACTCGAGTGTTTTTGTCTTTTCAAATTCGCTCGGGTCAGTCCGAGCGTTTCAAGATCGAAGACTTTAGCTTTGAAGGACGAAGACGAAGGAGTCGTATTATTATTATCTATAGTATTGCACCACACTCATACTGTTCCGCTGCATTGATTGTATTGGTAGGTGTAACTCTGATATTTATTGTATAAAGCAAATCAAGTGTTTGTAAACTGTTTTGAACTGTATATTTATTATTATATTTTATCCTTCCGCTGTGAGATTCTGTTTTGTTTTATTTCTTCTCTGTTTTCTTTTTACCCCATAACAATCCGCCCTTGCGTATGCTTTGAATTGGCACGTGTGTCGGTTTAAAGTGTGCGAAAAGGCGGGATGTTACAATAAACCCATAGATAACTATTGTGTGGAAGGAGAAGAGTGAAGAATAGTTTCTGCAGCAGCCAATCTAGTGGATCCTATTTATATTGCAGATAGGAGTGTATTTATAAGAATTGGAGAGCTACTGGGCTAGGCAGCCTTGCCAGAAGCTTGCATTTCAAGAAAAGAAGGGGCCTAGTAAATTTCAAAGTGAGCCGAGCTAATATTATGGATCGCTAACAATCCATGTAATTAGCTTATTTTTGGCTCGCTTCAATTGTACCATGTTCCATGCCTTTTGTAGATGCCCCTCATGCAATGTCATTACTAGATGCCTCGTTTTGATGATGATTCATGTACAGGATGCATTGAGCTATTACTAGAATTAGATGAATGCCATTTCTTGATCTAGCCTGCTTGGAATATCATGAAACTTAGTAGGTGTCCCTATAAAAGGTAGTGCTTCATGATGCAAGAAGAATGAATGACCCACGAGCAATATTTATAGATCGCTAGCGATCCATGGGTGTTGGATTGCTAGCGCCCCATCCACTTAGGAAAATTTTTCCTTTTTCCACTTATGTCTTTCTTGATCTCTTCTTCTAATCCTTTTGGTTGATTCTTGACTCGGTTTGACTTAACGCATATGTTCTAACTTTCAGTGAATTCTATTAGTTTAAAACCCATATAACATTTACCCCTAGAGAATGCTTTCACTGGGAACAAGGCAGCTTTGGGATTTACTGCTTTTGAGTTCCCATTTGGAGAGGTTTAATTTATCGTGCTAAAGCTATCATGCGAATTTGGGTTCAGCTATTCATCCATTTGTTGAATTTAAATGTGAATCATATTACTCATCATAGTAAATCAATTCATGTCCCATAATTTTCACGATACTTGCAAATTACATGTGGATCATGCTTGGCAAGTTTGAAGAAAACTGCTTGCAATTTGATGGATCGCTAGCGATCCATAGTTCATTAATCGCTAATGATCCAATGACTTAGCAAATTTTTTTAAAGTTACTTCCTAATTAACTATGCTTGGGCTAAATTTCTTTCTTTTAATTATTTCCCTTGCGAAGCAAGCTACCTGCTTTTGCGAATCGATCCAATCTTTCGACCAAACTCTAGCTCGCTTGCACCGCCATCTTCATCGATCTTCACCATCGTAGTTTCCTACTTTTGGCCCCACTTGCCTTTGCCATCACTTTGAGATGGCCCCTAGCTCATATTGGCTCGTTTTTTTGGATTGCCGTTGACCCTACTCACTTGGATCACCGTCGATCTTACCTGCTTTTGGTCACCAACAACCTAAGTTCAACCATGTTCGCCTTTTGACTTTTGACTAGAGATGGGTTATGTAGATTTTGGCGTTTGTTTAACAATTTGGTGGTGAATTTGTGTTGGTGATAGATACAAAGGAGAATTTAATTTAAATGCGATTTTGTGGGAAAAGATAGTAAACTGAGTCTAGAATTCTTCATAGAAAGAAGCTTGGGTCTTGCTATGGTACTTGACATGTTTTGTTATCTTCGTCCACAAAATCAGAATTAACTTGCAATGAGTCACACCATTGATCCGGTATGATGTCTTATAGATTGATTTTTTTTTCGGAGGTGGTACTAGCTTAAGGTAGCATCTTGTATGCAACTCATGATGTTATCTCTTTTTGTGAAACTAAAATCAACTTATGCTGAGAATTCTCCGCCTAATTCGGACCAATTAATCTACTATTGCCAACTTTGGATTGCCCCTATCATTGCAAGTCAGTGTACCTTAAATAGGAGAGCTTTGCATGTCGCTTTGGATAGCGGTTCCATTATCAATCGTTGGTCGATAACGGGTTAGTGTAGGAGAAATAACTTTAATGATGATATGAAAAATTCTTTTCTTTCTTCATTGCGAGCGAACTATCTACATAGGATAGAGCGTTTGTAGTATTCAAGACACTGAGCCCATCACATATAGATAATACACCGCACTTGACCCAATCAACACTTGGAACCCTATGTGTCGGCAAAAATTGATATATTTTTGGAGCTCAATTTTAAGCGTAGGTGGAATTTTAGTTAAAAATAGAATTACCTAACCGCGTTAGGTACACGTTCTATTGTATAGAATGAAGCATCCGTCATCCCATCATAAATCTAGTAGAGGAAGTCCAACATTATTAGAAGCCAAATCGTCATCGGTTGTGTATTTATAAATAGTTTCAGTAGCGCCTACTTCTTAAGTACCGCCAGCTGATTATGGTCAATTAGTTCCAGTTGGTCCAGTTGTAGATCGGACCCCTCCAAGTTTTGGAGTTCTACTCAATCCTCTAGAGAGAGCTTCCTCCGTAATCTCTGTTAAAGTTCTGCATAACATTTGTTTACAGCATGGGATTCCTAACAGTGATGTAGGCCTTCCATCGAAAAATGAGTTCGCCCATATGCCACCTTCGAGGTACACCACTTGCCATCGGTATATGTGCTTGAATGGAGTAGTGCGCCCCTTCACACTTCTTGATTGAAACTCTTCTGAATATAGGAATTGCTCCATTTCAAATTCACCTCAGCAAATACGCGTTCTTGACTTGCCTTCACGTCTTGTTTATGCGGACACTCAATCGTGCCCTAAGTTTTGATGAGTTGAGATATTTTCTCTCATTCAGAAGAGTGATGAATGTCCATCACTTGTGGTAATTGAGGCACAAAGAAACCATAAAAGCATGCTGCAACTTCAAATTAACCTATCCCAATTCAAGACTCAATATTTTTTCGTTAGGTGTCTTGAGAGATTAATCGTCTTTGGACAACGAGGGGTAAGTCTTCTCTTTCACTCATTGAGATTTAATATGCCGCTATGACATTTTTGATAGATTGAATACATCTTGGAGTTATACGAAGACCGAACATGGATCCATCACTTGATCCAATCTTCCATACTCTGAAGGCCGTTGATACCAAAGAGAGAATGGTCAAGTTTTTTGCTAACGGATGAGAATTTGCTTCGGTGTGGGTTGTTGCATCCTGGGAGCCTGTCTTAGCTATTGAAGTTCCATCTCCTTCTCATTCTAGAATTCGAACACGCTCAACTTCTTCATCAATCGACACCGAAGAGGGCAACCTCCCGGAAGGGGAAGGTCCGTCTGACAGGTCAATCGAACAAATTCATGAAGAAAGAGGTGTTACAACTAAAGCCAACATGAAGGAAAGGCTACAGTGACAATAGAAAAGAAGGAGGGTGAAATTGAGTATAGCAACAGCTTTGATTCCTCCTCTCGTGATGATGAATTCGATGCAAGTTTGATGATTGAAAATTCCAGTCGTGTTATGAAACTCCAGGAATGAGTCCCATTCTCCTGGATTCGCCTCCCCAGGAGATTTGTTCTGTAGATTCTCCCCCGGCAGTCGAGCAACTTCATGGTTCTCCGCTTAAGGAAACTGATACTAACTTTTAGAATTTGAGAAATTTTTATGCAGATGTCGACGAACTCATGGGGGAAGATTTTGTGTTCGAGGGATTGTCCACTGGTCCTGGTCATGCTGTGTTAAGAGTTAGCCTGATTCCCACCGTGGTGACCTCCCAATCTGGTTTGTGAAGTCTTTTTAGGCCACCCATGAAATGTCACACATTTCACTAGGGTCACGTTCACTTACATGTGCATTATCTAGGTTCATTTCCCATCACTAAAGTACTTTATTTAATTTTATATCGGATACTATGAGAGGCCGTGGACTTTACAAGGACCTTAAACAATTTACTAATGTGCAACGCTGGTTAAGACGGGCTTCAAGCCGCTATCAGGCCAAAGAAACCAAGGAAGAGTGGAGAAGGAGGAAGTATTTGGAAGTCGAAGTATATCGTCGGGATGACAGAGAACAGGGCAAAGTTTATAGGATTGGTTATGAGAAGAAAAAAAATTTGATAACCAAGAAGAGACATCTAAGAAGTTGAAGGTAGTTCGTGATTATTATCCCTCTGAACACCTACATTTGCCCTGGATTTAGTCTCTATTGGAATTGAAGTTCCGGTTTCCATTGCTCAAGTTTCATCTTCTTATTAGGCCCCATCAACTCACGTAGTGCCTGTTTCTGGTTCCTCATGTCCCCGTTGGAGGCTGACTTATATTATCCCATCCAGTCCCCCTAAACTCGAAGTTACGTTCCCCGAATGATTTCTAAAGGAAGTTAAATTTGATCGCGACCTACGCCCAATCCACAAAGATTCTTATATGCCCCATCTCTAGGCGACTCAAAGCAATTTGGATCAAGATTTGATGAAAGAAGTTATGCAAGCAATTGGAAGACACTAACTATAAAAACTACCAAAAAATCCTCTCTTTCAGGTCAGAAAAGGACGATTATGAGAGGATATTAATGGAACGTGATGCCAGAATCGAGAATTTGACAAAGGAGAGGGACGCTACACTCTAAGAGGCTAAGAGAAATGCCATCATGTTGAAGGAATTGAAAGAGGCCCACACAAAAATAGAAGTCATGTTTCAAGATGAAATCAAGACGGCCCATATGGATGAGGTTAAGTTGAAAAAGGAGCTTGAAGCCCATGAAGAAATCATCGAAACCCAAAAGAAAACTATTGCTGGCTATATCGAAGTTGTCAAAGCCTATAAAAAGACAATTGCTAATTACGCAGGAATGGTGGAATGTCGTGACAAGACTATTTCCGATTAGACCTAAATGATTGCTTCGCTTTAGGAAAGAGCCGTGCAGCTTAGCACCGAGAAGAACCAAGTTGAAGTTGAGAAGGCCGCTGTGACAGTAGACTACTTGGATTTGTAGGATACTTTTGAAAGAAAAATGGAGAAGATTGATGACGCCATCTTGAATTTCTATGTTAACTCATTGTTGTATCAAGGGAGCCTCAGCAATCTATGCTCTGAATTCCTACATACTGTTGTTGTGGTTTGGGAAGAAGTTTTGGCCTGATTTCAAGAGGACGGGGATGTATATACCGAGTAAGAGTTTGAGGATGTCTATCTCAATGAAGAGTCGAAGAAGGCTTTAATAGAGGGTTAGGATATCATTTGAATTGAGAAGGAACAGGAGGCCACTAATGCTGTTGCAACTATGACTGCTAAAGTGCTACTAGAGTCTTTAACTTTTGGGTCTGGCGGATCATCAAGACAGCCTTGCGATCAGTTAGCAAGATCAGCTGGTACTGCCTTGTTGTCTACCCCTCTGGCAGCTCTCTTGGAAGCCTCGGGTGGTCCTACAATTTCTCCAAAGATCATGCATTTGTCCAAAGAAGGAGAAGGTAGGCAGTATGAGATTGAAATTCTCATACATTCTTCTGATGCAGGAAACCTTATTGTTTCCCCCGAGTTTGAGAATTTTTAGCTCATGTCACAAGAACAAGATGAACTAATGCTTTCATTTTAGATCTTATAGGTCTGTCTTCCTTACATACCGACTTGCTGATCTCTTCGGTCCTGGGGCCTGCTACTATTTCAATTGCCTCTATGCTTGTTTTTGTAGCTGCTTCAATTGGTGCCCCCATGTCTGGCTCACAACCAGGGCGGAAATCCGAGAATATTGCTATGTTGCATGGTCTGGATGACCCTTCTTTACCTCTAGAGGGCGAGTTCACAGCAGTTGAAGCTTGAGAACTGGAAGACCAAACTAGCCAGCTAAGTAAAATTGAATGGTAGATGGTCGCTGTTAAGAAAGAAAAGATTGAGGAGAGAAAGTCTTTAAGAAGCTCCTATAAGTCCCGGAAGCCCAAGACTGAGAGGGAGACTTCCTAGAAGGTCGAAGAATAGAGGGAGATGCTGGCACGAAGGAGATAGTTGATATTTCAGGTAGTGACCTAACTCCTAGCAGGGATTCTAAGAAGAAGAAACTTCCAACCAAAGGTGGAAAGGAGAGTGGTGGAAAGAAAAATTGATAGACTCGAGTAACAGTGGAGCCGGATATTGGGACATTCTGATTTGTTTGATACGTGTTTTGTACCATCACAGAGTCTGCACTTATTACTTTTATTATTGTAGTATCTATATTTTCCTTTTTGTTAGCCAAAATTGGGTGGGTGTGGCCCCTACATTTTGATTCTGTACAGAAAGTGTTATAAGTAATGCGATGTCGACACTTTGATTATAAATCTATTTGTCCACTTATCTATGTTTCATGCACTTATGCCAATTTTATTTAGTACTATTTTATCTATTACTATAATTACCTCAAAAATTCTTTGTTTGGAGAAACAGAACTATGAAGTTCTTGGTTTTTTTAGTATTGGTGTATGCCCAGGGTTTACGGGTTGTTTACTTCAAATACTTGACAAATGTTCGGTTGATCCATATGATTCTTCGGATGCCCGTAACCGAGTCTATTATAGTCCTATCTTCAGGGACTTGTGATTTGAGCATCTCGATTCTAGAGATTTTGTCGACCAATAAACGGAATTCTTTTCCAATTATAGTCATGCGACATTGCTAGATTCATGCTCGTTACTCCTGATGTTAGGAGTGGATTCTTGTTAGTCCTATAATAGACGATCTTCCTAGCATTGTTAGGACAATACCGATATTTAAGAGTATGCGTAGCTTATGAAATGCATGGCTTTTAAGAGTGTGCATGACTTACAAGATGCGCGGCTTATGCTATGCACAACTTTTGGGAGTGTGCACAGCTTATGGGATGCGTGGCATTTGGAATCGATATGAAACGTCGATCCATAACGGTATGAAATTTTTTGACGTTACCAATCTTCGGACAACGTGAGGAGTGGTTCCATGACTCAAGAAGTAATGCGTGGCTTATGGAGGTGCAAGGCTTTGATTCGGACCTTCCGGGTGTTGTCGGAGAAACACTGGTTTTTAGAAGGAAGATATTGAGTTCGTTGATCCAACGGTTTAAGTAGATTTTCCTCCGTCAACCCAACGGGTAGATGGGGTGTACTTGAGTGTGATTCACTATCTCAAGTAGCGATCGAATGATTTTAAGTCGATCTGACCCCGTCGACTCAGCAGGTCACTATTGTGAACAAATTTTTATTGGTTCAGAAAGCAAAGCAATTTTATTAATAAAAGTTGGGCAAGTTTTTCCTATTTACAATGTCTCTAGCATTTCGGCATGGCTTATTTGCTGGAAACAAGAAATACATAAGATAGTCTTAGATAAAGTAAGGATGCAATGATTCACTATTCCATGCTCGGGGAATTTAGGCTCCATCGATGGTTGTTAGCTTGAATGAACCATCCCCTAGCTTCTGACCAATCACATATGGTCCTTTCCAGTTTGGTCTGAATACTCTCGGTACAGGTTAGACCTTCTTGAGGACAAGTTCTCTTACTTCGAAGGTGCAGTTATGGACTTTGGAGTTGAAGTACCGTGTGACTTTTTTTTGGTGAGCGGCAATACTTAATTCAGATTCTTCCCTCTTATCATCGACCAAATCAAGACTCGAGTAAGAGATGCTCATTCTACCTTTGGTTGAAGTTTTTCCTTAGATGAGAAGGGACTTCTAGCTCAACTGAGATCATTGCTTCTGAACCATATCCCAGGGCGAGCGAAGAGAGCCAGTTGCAGATTTACGCGTTAACCTATAAGCCCATAGTGTGAGTAGAAGTTCATCGACTCAATTTTCTTTCACTTTAATTAGCCACTTTTTGATGGTGGACTTGATGCTCTTATTTATAGCTTCTAATTGCCTGTTTGCTTGCGGATATGCGACAGCGGAAAAGCTTTTCTCAATTAGAAGTGTTTTCAAGTCTTCGAACTCAACGCTTTCGAATCGAGTCGCGTTATCCGTGTTGATTTTCTACGGCACACCAAATCCAAAAAATATATTTTTTAGTAACAAGGTTAATAACTTTCTTTATGGTAATAGTGGCCACCATACCACTTCGGCCCATTTGGTGAAATAGTCAATAATAACAATAGCATATTTGGCTCCTCCTTCAGTGATTGGTAATACACCAATCAGATCGATTCCATAGATTGCGAATGGCCATGGAATGACCATATGCATTAGCTCCGTCGAGCGAGTTCTTTTGATCTTGCTGAATCTTTAGCATTAATAGAACCATCTGGCATAATATGTTGCATTGCGTTTTACTATTGGCCAAAAGTAACCATACCGGAGAACTTTCTTTGCAAGGGTTTTTTCCCCGTATGATATCCATAGTCGCCTTCATGAACTTCTCTTAGGATCCTTTAAGCTTCGTCGTTGGTGACACATTTGAGCAAGGTGGTAGAGAATCCGCTTCGGTAAAGTATCCCATCCTGCATTGCAAATCGTGGTGCCTTTCAAAGAAGTTTTTTCTATTGATTCCTATCTACGGGGAGGGTTCCTTTAAGCAGGTAGTCCTTGATTGGCGTCATCCATGTCTTTAGTTCTTTGGTTGTCTCAAAAATCCATTCGATGTCCATTTTACTTATTCTTGGAGTGGTTAGGGTTTCAATCTAGACTATTCCCAACGATTGAGCTTCTCTGAAACTGGCCAGTTTAGCAAGATAATCCACCTTCGTATTCTGTTCCCTCGGGGTATGAACTATGGTATAATGCTTGATGTTGTTCAGCAGTTCCTACACGTTAGATAGGTGCGGGGCGAGATTCTCTCCCCGAGCATGGTATTCTCCTTTCACTGGACAAATGACCAGTTGAGAATCGTTATAGAGGTGTATGGACTTTATCCTAAGTTCCTTAACAACTTTCAGCCCGATTATCAATGCTTCATATTCTGCCTCATTATTTATTGCAAGGAATTCCCAATGTTAATCCAAAAAATGGATCAACGCCCTGGATTAAGTGTGAAAGCCCCTGCCCTGTTTATTAAGGCAAATAAAGTAGAACGAACAGTAGCAAATTTTGTAGTAAAAGTAAAAAGACGAGAATTTATAGCGGTTTAGCAATTAATGAAGCTTAAATCCACTTTATAACTTTCAATTATTGACTGACTGCTATTATAGTTGAATCTGATTACAATTTTATTAGATTTTATAAGATAGATCAAGTCACCAGTGTTAGATTTCACTGGAGAATCACAGTGTACCATGAGATGACTATTGTGTGGGAGGAGAAGAATGAAGAATAGCTTCTACAGAGTTTCAGTAGCCAGTCCAGAAGATCCTCTTTAAGTTGCAGATGGATGAGTATTTATAAGGATTGGAGAGCTATTGGCTAGGCTACATTGCCCGAAGCTTGCATTTCGAAAATACGAAGGCGCGTAGCAAACTTTGTAGCGAACCGAGCTAATACGATGGATCTCTAGCGATCCATAGGGCATGGTCGCTAGCAATCCATGCAGTTAGGTTATTTTTTGGCTCGCTTCAGTTGTACCAAGTTCCATTCCTTTTATAGATGCCCCTCGTGCAATTTCATGACAAGATGCTTTATTTTGATGATGATTCATGTACAGGTTGCATTGAACTATTACTGGAATTATACGAATGCCCATCTTCTCGATCTAGCTTGCTCGAAACATCGTGAAACTTGGTAGGCACCCTAGAAAAAATAATGCTTCATGATGAAAGAAGTATGGACGACCCATGAGTAATATTTATGGATCGCTAGCTATCCATACCTTAGGCTATTTTTTGCATTTTTCTCTTGAGTCCCTCTTGGTTCCTTCTTTTGATCCTTCTAGTTGATTCTTGAGTCGTTTTGAATTGATGCAGATGTTCTAACTTTCATTGAATTCGATTAGGTTGAAAACCCGAAGTACATTTGCCCCTTAGATTATGCTTTCATTGGAATAAGGCATGCTTGGGAAGTAATTGTCTTTGAGTTTTTATTTAGTGAGGCTCAAATGATCATGTTGAGGCTATCATGCAAATTTAGCTTCAGTTGTTCAGTTGTCATTTGGATTCTAATGTGAAATGCCTATACTCATGGTAGTAAATCAATTTTGGTCTCACAACTTTCATGATGGTTGCAAATAACACATGGATCATGCTTGGAAAGTTTGGAGGAGGTTGGTTGCAATACGATGGATCACTAGCGATCCAAGGAATTTTTTTTCTTCAATATTCTAGATAACCCCTCATTCGAGAAAATCCTTCCTTCTTTACTATAACACCACATATTTTTAGTAACATTACTAGAAACATTTAATTGGATAAATTAAATGAAAATAATGTAAAATGATTAGGGGATTAAGATTTGTGATTAAACTAAGGGGCAGCCGTGCCTAAGAGAATAAATGAACTAAAGAATTAAAATGTTAAGGCAAATAGATAAAGGGAAATATAGGAATAGGACATTTCCATATACCCTAAGCCCTTAACCCTATCATTTTACATAATAATTTCATACATTTATAAAACAAAAGCACAAGTTAGAGTTCGGCCACCATTAGTAAGAATAAGAGGAAGAAAGAGCTAAAGGAAGAAGATTAATCAACTTAATCCATTCAAATCTCAAACTCCATAATGTCAAAAGCTAAGGTGAATAATGACTATATCTTATTTCTCAATTTTTTTTGCTTCAATATGAATCTGAAGTGTTTTGCAATGTTCTGCTATGTTTTTAAATGATTAAAATGCTTATATATGCATGCTGATGATTTATAATTATTTATACAAGGTATATGATATGTTTTAAGGTAAAAACCTTGTTGAATGACATTCAAATGCCTTGCAAATTTAAATGTAGATCAGAAATGATATTTTGAGATAGTTTCAATTTTCATGATTTTCTGAATTAATGTAGATTTTATATTAATTTTCTAGTGAAGAAAATGTTTATTTGGATTTAAAATAATTTATGGATAAATTATTTATTATTTGGGTTCAAATTAATAATGTTAGAAAAAATATTAAAACTGATATACTATAATTTTGTAGAATTCTCCTAATTGTTTCATAGATATAAAGTTATTTAGAGTATGGGACTTAAATGTTTATATATTTATTAAAGGAGAAGGGGAATTTTGTAAATTAAATAAATTGTTTACTTTTGGAATTTTGGCAGCACTTTTAGAAAAGAAAATTTGCAAGCTGAAAAATATTTCCTTTTAAAGTTAAAATTAGATTTTACATGCTTTTTAGCATGTCTTGCCTCTTTCGGCACAGGGGTACCAACCAAGTACTACCACCACCATTGCCATCGGAACCAATGCGCATGGTATCAGTATACCTGGTACATAGTGAATTGGGAATAGGTGGAAGGTATGGGGTCGAGACCATAGGTTCCGATAGGGACGAAGCACGACCTTGTTTTTAAATGAAAGGAATGTTTTCAATAGGGTTGTGCCTTCTATTTTAAGTAGATACTTTGGAATTGGGTCTAAACCCTTAGCTGCGCTTATCTTACCTTTCAAAGTTAATATTCTCGAAAGGAATACTTTGTTTTAAAACTTGGCCACTTCTTCAAGGCTTTCGAAAGGGTTGGTTTCGACACTATCCAATTCTTTACTTTGGAATGCTTTCGAAAGAGTGCATTCGACTTAAACGATCTTAGTGACCGATTTTTCGCTCTTGGAGGCAGAACCCAGATGGTTTCGAAAGAGATGGTTTTAAGAGATTTCGAATGGTTTCCACATGTTTTAAATTGGATCCAAAGTTTTCAAAAAGTTTATTGCTTACAAAGGTATTGAGTGCTTTTGAAAGGTTTCAAAGAATGGTTTCGGAGGGGTGCTTCTCCCAATGTTTTTGGAAGGTCTAAATGATGGGATTGAATGGGAGTTTCCTCAAAGGTTTTGAAAGGATTTAAAGGAAGGTTTTCTAATGTTTTTGAAAGGCAATTTGAAGTGTTTAAAAGAAGGATGTCTAAGGTTTTAAAAGATTTTAAAGAAATGATTTTTCAATGGTTTCGAAAGGAAGAGATTGAATGATTTTGAAAGGAATGTTTTAGCCTTTCGTCCTAGGTTATAATAAGGGTTTACTTGGTTTTGAAAAGGGTACTTTCAATGGTTTTGAAAGGGGTACTTTCAATGTATTCAAAAGAGGTAATTTCAAAGGGTTAATTGTTTCCACCAACAAAGATTTGAGTAAAGTATATATAACATGGCATGGTGATTTTGAGTAAAGCATGGAGTATAAGTATTTTCCTTGTTTAAGTTCGATTTAAGGGTTTTAAATAAATTTGAGATGAAAAGGATATTCAAGGAATATTATGGGTAGTGAACCCTAAGTGAAATGACTCAGATATTAGAATACCAGATGGGACTGGTATAGGGTTGTGCCCTATACATTAGCTATTTGCCCCAGATAATTTAGTCCAAAATTTCAGTATGTAGGGCTTTATCACAAGTAAGACTAAAATGATGATTACATAGAGAAAGGAATATATGTTTGTTTACAGATAGGTTATTGGTGAGCCCGCAAAACCAATAGGATCAGGTGACCCTAGGAGAAGATAAGTTAGGGGCAGACTATTCAGAAGAGAAGTATCGAACAAATAAGTTGGGGACATGCCATCTTGAAGAGGAGTACCTAAAGGGTGTTGCATTATTTTATTTATATTTTCTAATAGGTCTGAGTCAGCCAATTGTTAGTAATTAACCAAACAAAACTACAGTGTTCGGACAGACAGACCATTTGTACCTGATATGTATGTTTACAATATAATGCTTTATAGTTTTAACCAGTTTTGGTTGTTGGATTATGATTTTCAAAACATATGTTTTAAAAGGGATATTTGTAAGGGCAAACTCATTCCTCTAAGCGACATGGTCTCACTTAATATCAAATTCCCGAGATGTATAGTATTATTCACACTAGACTTTATGTCTAACTCGAAGTTTATGTATTTCCCCTTAAATTCTAGGGTGCTCAAAATTGATCGAGTAAGCTAAGGATTGATGATTTTCAGGTTTTAGTAGGTGGATGAACAAAGCTTTCGAAGATGGCAAGAGGCTGAAGTTAGCTATATTTAGGAGTTGTGATGTTTATTTCTGTTGTTTTGTATAAGTTGGTTATAACTGTTTAGTACTATGGTCAACCAAGGGGGCATCATCATATTTCGCTTTTGGCGTATCTTTGTAATAATTATATTTTATCGGAATCTTTAAAAGAGAATGGGATTATGTAATTTGAATATGGAACAAGCTTTGGAAATGTAATTTAAAATGTTGTTTTTGAAATCTGTGATTTTGTTTCATATTCATGTTGTGAGAAATGCGGATTACGGATCTTAAGGCTGGAATAAATACTAGATGGGGGTGAATAGTGTCTTAAGGAATTATTAAATCTTTTTGAGTTTTTATTAATTTGAACACAAATGTATGCAATATTCAGACACAGATAAGATCATAGAATCAAACACAGATGCAGAAATAAATTAAAAGCAGTAAAGGAAAGAACACACCAGATTTTATACTGGTTCGGAGTTACCCTACATCCAGTCTCACACACAAGTACGGATTCCCTTTCAAAATCAATTGTACAATTACACCCTCAATTTCAAGGCCACGAGGTACACCCTCCAGATTCACAATCCTTTGGGTAGAGATACTTGATTTCCCAGGCAGCAAGTTCACCCAATTGATTTCCAAGGCTACAATCACAGCTTTTCTTGGTTGAATGATTTCCAAGGCTACAATCACACCTTTACTTGATTGATTTCCAAGGCTATAATCACACCTTTTCTCGCTTAATTGATTACAAAGAAGTCTATAACTCTAAATAGCACTGAGAATCTTGTTGAGATAGTGATAGAGAATCAAACCAGAGATAATCTAGTTAGATTCAATGTTGATTTCGGCAGAATAACGGTAGGAATATGTATAAAGAAATATGGAAGAAGAAGAGAAATGAAAACCAAAAAAAATGATTGAAAATTCGTTGAAAACAACCCATATTTATAGAAGAACAACAGCCATGTCCATTCGTGAAGAGATATGACGAATAGACACTTCTTTTGAAATTTAAATTTTGAGATTAACTGAGACTATGTCGACATGGGTATATTGAGCATGTCAACATCCCAAAGGAAATTTTGGTGGTTTGTTTTTCTTTGAAAATAAATTTTATCTTATATTAAAAACTATTTTAAACTTTATAAATACACTTGACTATAGTTAAAATACACAAATAAATATAGAGAATAATATATATATATGTAATTTTATATTTAAATCTAAGTATAAATATTAAAAGTTAAATATATTATTATTAAATATAGTTTTAAAACTAAGAATAATTTGATTTTGAAATTAAAGATTATTTTGAGGCTAAAAAATTATTTGAAATCAGGATAGATGTTTTTGATTCTTTTAAAAGGAAGGTTTTGAAAACATTTTGAAAACAAGATTTAATTTTGTAAAATCATTTTGAATAAAAATTAGTGGATACAAAACAATGTTCCACTAGATTTTTCGTGGGTTCCATCCTACTCGAGGTTCCATCCCTTTAGCAGGCTCAAAGTGGATTCCATTCCATGAATAAATTGGATTTTCATATGCCAGTGCTTTTCTAGGAGTTTTAACAAAAATTCCTAACTAAAATCACTTATTCTTGAAATCTTGAACTCTTGATAATCTTGATATTCTTAATACTCATGAGTCTTCATTCTTGATATCTTGAATCTCTATACTGTACAGTCTTCATTCTTAGTACCTGGTGGTTAAATTCTGCATATACATATATTTCTAAACTATAATATTAGTATTTATATTTTATAATCCTATTTTAAGGTTGTTGTCATCAAAACCATCATCTCACAGACTAACAATCACCCCCTTTTTGATGATGACAACATTTGTTTATAAAATATTACTTCTATCCTAATAACTCCCCCTTAATCTATGCCTAACTATACTATTTTATACTTCTCCCCTTTGTCATCAAAAAAAACTAACTCCAAACTATATAACTCCCGCTTAATCTAATACTCTATGATACGTGATTATAATGATAGTGTTATCATAAATCATCAACACTTATCTCTAAAACTTAAAAATTAGTCATAAACTACTATCTATTCTAAGTATATAATAATACTTTTAATAGAACACATATAAGAACATAACTTATTTATTAATCATATAGCTAAATTTACATTTTCGTGGGAAACGTAAGAAAGAACATACAACAATAGGAAAAATAGAAAAGAAACTAATGAGTGTCTTTGAAAATGGAGGATCTATGAATCGAACAATTTGGATAGTGGAAGCAGAAATTTCCACGTTATTCGACAAGATTTCCATCTTTGTCAAAGCAAACTTTACCAACACAAACAACTTTGTCGTCATCTTTCGTGTGCACTTCCTCCATGGGGACTTCTTCTTCTTCTTCTTCCTGACTGGCCTCTTGTACTTGATCTCCTGAAGATTCTTCATCAATCAAGATTAGGTTAGCATGATTATCCATTAGAAATTTTTGCAAATTCCTAAGGATTTTGCTTTGCCTCTCTTGTTCTATGGCCATTCGAAGTTGCATCACTTGGATTTAAGTCATTAATTGAAGTGCATCCTTCAGAGAATCCTCCATTTTCGTCACATGAGCGAGCGTTGTCCGTCGAAACGGTCCAGAAGTAGGAGAAGGGAATGAAAAGGTTGAATTTATGTTTGATTTGGAAGAGGAGGCCATTGATTATTTAATTTCAGAAGATAGAACAAAGAAATAATAGAATTTCGAAAATAAGAAGAATATGTAACCAATTATTTGAATTTTGGTGGGAAAATTTTCAAAAATAAAAAAATCATTGTATGTCGACATGGGGTTCAAGGGGATGTCGACATGGTGCTTGAATTTTTCTATTTAATTTATTTTCATCTAACTTTTAATTATACTTTGTTATTTATATTTTTTGTATTTCAGTTATTGAACAAATACTCAATTCTCTTCTTAATTTAGCAAATACAGATTCATTTAATGGTTTTGTTAATATATCAGCAATTTGATTCTCGGAATTAATATAATCTAGAGTAATTACTTCCTTATTTATATTATCTATGAGAAAATGATGTCTTATATTAATATGTTTAGTTCGAGCATGTTGAGTAGTATTTTTGGATATATTTATCGCACTAGTATTATCACAATAAATTGGTGATTTTGGGAAATTTAAACCATAATCTTTTAAAGTTTGTTGCATATATATTACTTGAGAACAAGTCAAAGCAGCAGAAATATATTCTGCTTCAGTTGTTGATAAGGAAACCGTGTTTTCCTTTTTACTAAACCAGGAAATTAGAGAATGCCCCAAAAAGTGACAAGTTCCACTTGTACTTTTTCGGTCTGATTTACAACCAGCATAATCAGCATCACGATAAGATATTAAGTCAAAAGAATCATTTTTAAGGTAAAATAAGCCATAATCAGAGGTGTGTTTAACATATCTTATGGTACGTTTTACGACTTTTAAGTGGGTCTCTTTAGATTGGGATTGATATCTTACACAGAGACAAACACTATGCATAATATCAGGTCTACTAGCAGTAATATAGAGTAGTGATCCAATCATTCCTCTATATAATTTTTGATCTACATATTTCGAGAGATTTTCTTTACTAAGGTACTCATTGGTTGCCATGGTAGTGGGTTTTCCACTCGCAGTAGTCAAACCAAATTTATTAATTAGGTCTTTAGCATATTTTTCTTGACTCATAAAGATACCATTATCTAATTGTTTTATTTGTAATCCTAAAAAGAAGTTTAATTCACCCATATGACTCATCTCAAACTCTTTTGTCATTATTTCAGAAAATTCTTTATTCATTTCAAAATTAGTTGAACCAAAAATGATATCATCTACATAGACTTGTACTAGTTGAATATCATTTTTATTTCTTTTAATAAAAAGAGTATTATCTACTTTACCAATTTCAAAGTTTGATTGTAATAAGTAAGATCTTAGTCTAGCATAGCAGGCTCTAGGAGCTTTTTTAGACCATATAAAGCTTTCTTAAGTTTGTAAATATGATTTGGTAATTTTTCATTTTCAAAAAGTGGTGGTTGTTCATCATATACTTCCTCTTTTACAAATCCATTTAAAAAAGCACTTTTGACATCCATTTAAAATAATTTGAAATTATTATGATTTGTGAAAGCAAGTAGAATCCTAATGGCTTTTAATCTTGCTACGGAAGTAAATGTTTCATCAAAATCTATTCTTTCTTCTTGAAAATAACTTGAGCGACTAATCGAGCTTTATTTCTAACTACCTCTCCTTGTTCATTCATTTTATTTTTATAAACCCATTTAGTTCCAATTATAGTTTTATTTTCAGGTCTAGGAACAAGTTTCCAAACATCATTTCTAGTGAGTTGATTTAATTCTTCTTGCATAGCCAAAATCCATGAATCATCAGTTGATGCTTCTTTTGTATTTTTGGGTTCGATAGTTGATATAAAAGCTACATTAGTCATTTGACTTAGTTGATTTCTAGTTTTAACAATAAATTGCATATCTCCTAGTATATTTTCAATAGGATGATCTTTTAAAAGTTTAGTACTTTATTAGGATGATCAATTTCATTATAAGTTTCAGTTGACTCTTGATTTTGAGTGATTAAACCCTCTTCATCATTTGCATCTTCAAAATTTTTGAGATTTTCATCGAATGAAACATGCATTGTTTCTTTGATGGTGTTAGTTCTTAAATTAAATACTCTGTACGCTTTACTTTTATTAGAATATTCGATAAAGATACCTTTATCGGATTTAGGATCAAATTTATCCATGTTATCTTTAGTATTTAAAATAAAACATTTACTTCCAAAAATTCTTAAATAAGATACTTTGGGTTTCTTTCTATGAAGAAGTTCATAAGATGTCTTATTAGTTAAAAGTCTAATGAAAATTCTATTTAAAATATAACAGGCGGTAGTAACTGCTTCTGCCCAAAAATACTTTGGTAATTTACTATCTGAAAGCATAGTTCTCGCACACTCTTGAATCTCCTATTTTTACGTTCTACTACTAAGTTTTGTTGTGGATTTCTTGGAAATGAAAAATTATGAGTTATTCCCTTTTTATTTCAGAATTCCTTAAACTTTTCATTTTCAAATTCACCACCGTGATCACTACGAATGGTTATAATTTTTAGAGAAAGTTGATTATGAATCCCTTTTGTAAAGTTCTTAAAACATTCAAAAGTATCATTTTTATGCTTCAAAAATATTGTCCATGTAAACCTAGAATAATCATCTACAATTACAAAAACATATTTACTATGATTTATTGACATAATTTGAGATGGACCAAATAAATCAAGATGAAGTAATTCAAGAGGTTTTGAGGTTGAAATCATATCTTTTATTTTAAAAGAACTTTTTCTAAGTTTTCCTAATTGACATGCATCACATAGACTATCTACTTTAAAATTCATTTTAGGGAGACCTGTTACTAGATCATTTTTTGACAGTTCAGAAAAGAGTTTGAAATTCAAATGCCCAAATATCTTATGCCAAATCCAAGGGTCACTTGTATTTGCCAATAGACACTGATTATCATTTGGAACTTTCATACTAAGAATATAAACATTCTTTTCACTAATTCCTCAAATATTATGGTTGAATTATTATCTTCAATGTGACACTTATCTTTTTCAAATTTAATTTTATATCCTTTATCGCAGGTTGACTTATACTTAGCAGATTATGTTTTAGATTCTTAACTAGCAAAACATTAGTAATAATAGGAGTTTCAGAGTTACCGACTTTGCCGATGTCAATCACATATCCTTTTGAGTTGTCTCCAAAGTTAACCAGTCCTCCATCTTTGTATATTATATCATTCAGCATATCTGGATTGCTGGTCATGTGTTTAGAACATCTACTATTGAATATCCATTTGTTCTTTTTGATCTGCATAATTTGTCCATTGTGGATTGATTCCTCAATTCCCATAAAGCGTGTTTCCTACACATCAAACAATTTATGGTAGACAACATGAATTTGAACATTGATTATATGCAGACTCATGAGACAGTGATGATCTGAATATTTATAAACTAGTATTAATAAAAATAGCCATTTTAAAAACTTTTTCAAAAATCAGTTATGAAATTTTGAAAACCTTGCTCAGATACCAAATATGAGAAATGCGGATTACGGATCTTAAGGCTAGGATAAATACTAGAAGGGGGTGAATAGTGTTTTAAGGAATTATTAAATCTTTTTGAGTTTTTATTAATTTGAACACAAATGTATGCAATATTCAAACACAGATATGATTACAGAATCAAACACAGATGCACAAATAAAGTAAAAGCAGTAAAGGAAAGAGCACACCGGATTTTATACTGGTTCGGAGTTACCCTACATCCAGTCCCGCACAAAAGTACGGATTTCCTTTCAAAAGCAATTGTACAATTACACCCTCGATTTCAAGGCCACGAGGTACACCCTACAGATTCACAATCCTCTGGGTAGAGATACTTGATTTCTCGGGCAATAAGTTCACCCAATTGATTTTCAAGGCTACAATCACACCTTTTATCGCTTGATTGATTTCCAAGGCTACAAGCACACCTTTACTTGATTGATTTCCAAGGCTGCAGTCAACCTTTTCTCGCTTAATTGATTACAAAGAAGTCTATAACTCTGAATAGTATTGAGGATCTTGTTGAGATAGTGATAGAGAATCAAACCATAGATAATCTAATTAGATTCAATGTTGATTTCGGCAGAGTAATTGTAGGAATATGTATAAAGAAATGTGGAAGAAGAAGAGAAATGAAAACCAGAAAAATGATTGAAAAATTCGTTGAAAACAACCCCTATTTATAGAAGAACAATAGCCATGTCCATTCGTGAAGACATATGATGAATAGACACTATTTCGAAATTTAAATTTTGAAATTAACCGACACTATGTCGACATGGGTATATTGAGCATGCCGACATCCCAAAGGAATTTTTGGTGGTTTGTTTTTCTTTGAAAATAACTTTTATCTTATATTAAAAACTATTTTAAACTTTATAAATATACTTAACTATAGTTAAAATACACAAGTAAATATAGAGAATAATATATATAATTTTATATTTAAATCTAAGTATAAATATTAAAAGTTAAATATATTATTATTAAAGATAGTTTTAAAACTAAGAATAATTTGATTTTGAAATTAAAGATTATTTTGAGGCTAAAAGTATTTGAAATCAGGATAGATGTTTTTGATTCTTTTAAAAGAAAGGTTTTGAAAACATTTTGAAAACAAGACATAATTTTGTAAAATCATTGTGAATAAATTAGCGGATACAAAACAATGTTCCACTAGATTTTTCGTAGGTTCCATCCTACTCAGGGTTTCTTCCCTTTAACGGGTTTGAAGTGGATTTCATTCCACGAATAAATTGGATTTTAAGGTGCCAGTGCTTTTCTATGAGTTTTAACAAAAATTCCTAATTAAAATCACTTATTCTTGAAATCTTGAACTTTTGATAATCTTGGTATTCTTGATACTCATGAGTCTTCATTCTTGATATCTTGAATCTCTATACTGTACAGTCTTCATTATTCGTAATTCATGGTTAAATCTTGCATATACATATATTTCTAAACTATAATGTTATTATTTATATTTTATAATCCTATTTTAAGGTTGTTGTCATCAAAACCATCATCTCATGGACTAACACATGTGACTCTGATATTATGAATACCATTAGCCACTACATCATAACGGCCATTTCGTAACACTTATTCTTTTTAATTGTCAATACTTATTTGTGTTGTAGAGTAATCATAACATTATCTATTGCTATGCTAAAAATGTGTGACTAAAAATACAAATTCACAAATCTTTTATTGCCAATATATATTCGTATTGAAAAATGTAGTAGAAATTGTAATTAACTAAATGTTTCTGGGGCAGAAAAGTAAATATTTCATCCATAGCCGTAATCCCCTTCTCAACGCTCATTCATTCAACCGCTACTTTAAAAAAAAATTTGAGATTCGTTTTCTAGGAATCAGTTTCAACCTCGTTGGTTTTTTCTTTTTGTTGAAGGAATTTGTGTTGGGATAGAAGTCCGACTCTGTCTTCAGCCACCCCCTATCCCAGATGCACAGCCAAAATAAGGGCAAAAATTATCATGATGAAAAAATAATATCGCGATTGAATTCGTGATTCCAGACTCTAACGGCAACGGTGGTGACTCAGCTACAGCAGCGACTAGGTGACAATTCCAATCGATAGCAACTCCAGTCGACGTCGGTTAAGCAATGACTCCAATCGATGGAACGACAACTGGACCGCGATGGCAACATATAATTCCAAGATGCAGCTAGGGTACAACTGTAAAGACATCTTTAGTCTTCCAGTCTCCTTCCATCTCTAGTTGTTTGCTACTTGGTTGCTTGCTGTTGCAATGGTACTTAATTTTGGTTTGAACTATTGGTTTTCAATGTTCCTCTTTTGATCTTCAAGTCCGTTGTTTATAAAGAGGCTTTTGTAAAAGTTTATCAAGTCTTTGATATTTATAACTATTGTGCATTGCTATCTTCAGTTGTTGCCATGTCAGTTCGAAATAGTAATTTTCACTAGTTTATCCAATTTGGCTATGCATTGCTCATAAGGGTTGAATTTATTTCTTGAAACACAAAAGCAGTTTAAAAAAACCCAATCCACACATATAATCTATGTGTTGCGTAACGACGGTCAGACAAAAATCTCCATCTCCATCATGTGGCGTAACGCATATGGGTTGGCACACACTTTGTTGTAACAAAAGGAATTCCCAATGTTACATGCCTACCAACCCATATTTATATGCCACTTTTCCATATTATTTAGCGATGTGAGACTTTTCTACAATTCAAACCGTCGTTTCTCCATTAAACATGCGAGACAAGCCTAACACTATGTGCTAAGTCTAAGTTTTGGTAAGTTTTATTCCTGCTCCTATCATTTGATTCTCTCTTGAAAAGTCTAATGTATTTAGATTGATGCTAACTGATGATCATAACCATAGGTATTTTTTGAGGAAGTTGAAGAAAGTGAAAAAATAACGGTCAGATTCTTGCTACAACGTGCTAACTTTTAAGAGAGTTAATTTAGTTTACATAAATAAGAAACGTCCTCAAGATTTTAAATGTATCATGTGAAGTTATCTAGTTGAATTGACAACTATTTGGTGCTAATCGAAGTGTTTAGTTATGAATAGATTTGATAGTCTTGTAGTCATAGTAACATTTTCCTGGGAAGGTGTTTGGCGTCTCCTTCTAAGCTGGGAAAAACATATAGTTATGCAGGCTCAAGCAACATAAAATTTTGACCTTTACATAAGGCTAGCCTATTTCTATTTTAGTTCTGAGAATTTAGTTTGATGGAAGTTTCAATCCATACACGTTTGCCTTTTTGCTATTCTCTTGCAACTATATAGAAGTTATGATTAAACTACTTGTAAGTTCCTAAATAAGTTTTTCAAACAGGCTTTATTCATTGTTTACGGTTAGGTGAATCATTGGTATTTTAGATCACATACACTGGTAAGGTACAAATTAGAAAAACGCTAAAGTTATATTGGACATATAATTATAGATTGGATTACCCAACTCAATTTGGTACATTGTGTTACTGTCCTAAATTTTTGAAAATTCAAAATTAAACTTGCATCACCTAAATTTTAGCAGGATATGAAACACCGTTTTTACATCTGTTGGTGGACATAGATTCAGGTACATGTGTTGAGAGCAATGAGATAACTTGATCTATTAACATTCATCCATAATTACAGACTGTAGTTTATGCCATGAGATGACAGTTTGATCTACAACGTAGTGTCTATTGGTTAATTACCAATGTAAAAAACTGGAATTCATATCTAGGTACTTCTAATTTAATGTGTGTGCTTAATGACATAGACACAAATGAATGGAATTGCAACTTCCAAGTTATATTATGGGATTGGGCCATTAAAGTAATAGCTGTTGAATTGGGTCATTGCCTCATTTTGTGCCGAGGCAATTTCGTATGTGGAAATTATGAAGGCATCCCTATCATACTTTCATATTGTAAAACGAGTCTCTGTCAAAGTTTCATTATAAAACGGGCCTCTGTTTTCTGAAAACGAAGAAAAATTATTGCTGAAATGTCAGCAACTTTTATAAATAAGTGCTGATATTTCAACAACTTTCTCTGTCAAAGTTTCATTGTAAATCCGGCCCTATTTTCTAGAAACAGAGAAAAATTATTGCTGAAATGTCCGCAACTTTTATAAATAAGTGCTGATATTTCAGTAACTTTCATAAACTGTGTTTACAATGTACATAAATGTTGCTGAAATGTCAACAACTTTTATAAATAAGTGCTGATATTTCAGCAACTTTCATACACTATGTTCACATTGTACAGAAAAGTTGCAGAAATGTCAGCAACTTTTATGAAAAGTTGCATCATACTCTACAATAATCGTGAATAAAAAACAGGGACCTAATTTACACTGAAATTTAGTGAAGGACTTTTCGTGAATTTTGAAACTTAATAAGGACCTGTGCCAAAAGTACTCATTTCTTATTCTACTTTTATTTAACATAGTGATTAATGTAATTCGGAAAATAGAAAATATCATTTAACATAAAGATATGAACTAACCAAAATATAAAGTGTAGAGACTAAACTAAAATATATGAACCATTGGAAAAAAATACACGTAATATTCCATGCATACTGGTGACAAGGATAGGTGAACTTATTAAACTAGTGGATGCAACTAGAACTTCTTGTTTCAGAGGGTGAATCTATCAAGCTTGATCAAGCATTAACAAGCAAGGCTAATGTAGGAGGGTTTGGTCAAGGAGATGCATAATCTCATATTGTTAAGAAGCTTACAAAGTATTTACAATTTAATACTATTTGATTTGCTTATTTCTCTAGTGGATGAAGTAAAATCTCAGATTGTTAAGAAACTTATTAAACTAATGGATGTTTTTACGTTGTTTTGTTTAGTCTCATATCGTGGAATAAGTCAAACCCATTGCTCTGAAGTCTTTATATAAAGGAGACCGTGTAATGTAAATATATGTCTATTTTCAGAAATGAATAATATATCTTCTGTCTCTCTTTAATGGCTTCTACTTCATTTTATAATACGTTATCAGCACGTATCTCTTATAAATCTTCTAAAGGGTAAGCTATCTTTCTGATCTAATTGATCAAATCTTTCAAATCTCATTCTGTTAATTTTTTTTCTTTTAGATCTCATTATATCATTGATCTAATCATTGGGATCTGATTATATTTGTACATCTTATTTTTTGTCTATGTATTTCAGATCTTGTTTTGTTGTAGATCTTATTTTTTCTTATTCTAATTTTTCAGATCTCTTGTAAATTTTACTATCACGTACGTATAATATGTATTTTTAAGATTTGTAGATTTTAATAATCGGATCACTTATTTAATTGTCATTCATGTTGTGACGACCGCCCATCGTATTACTCACAGCGCATGGATAAAATACAATAGAAAGTATACATAGTGAAGCTCTATAGAACAGAAGTCTCATCATATAAGTTCATAACAATTTGATACAAACATCTGAATAGCCAATACATCAAGCCTCACTACATAACACTCAGAGAACCATGCAAACAGCGGAATACCCAGTACATATAGTAAGAAAACAATATGCAAAAGCCTCCAGCTCGTCTTCGTCATCAACAGCGTTAGTCACTAAGAACAACACCTGTCACCTGCTACCTAGTCTGCCCATCCCAACATGGATGAACAGCCCAAGGTAATAAGAATTAAACATAAAACCTTGAGTCAGACAAAAGTCTTAGTGAGCAGTAAATCAACTATCAAACATACCAAAAGAGCATAAAGGGTACAAAGGAATAGGAACCCAACCATCCCACTCCACCTCTTTCTACAGTGATAGCCTCCAAACACACTAAGCAGAAACAAGCATAGCAAAGCAGACAATTAAAGTAAAGCAATTATCACTCGAGTCAAGATCGATGTTTTCCAAGTACAAACCCCCAAGGCCTAAACCAAGATCAGATAAGCACCCTGAAAACATCGCTCTTGACCCAAGCGACGATACAAACAAAACATCCAAACGTCCATGACTCTGGCTATCACTGTTATCATTTCCTCGATTTGACCATTAGTTGAATGACCACCTGCCAAGGGCCAATGGTAACCCCGGTTCTAAACATAACTCCGCACGTCGTCGTGACCCGTGTCTAGGACTTACCTACTCTGCCCAAAGTACTCGACTACCTACCTGTAGTCTTTTGGGTGTCCCGACCACCTACATGTAGTCGTTTTGGGCGCCCCATGTACTCTTGTTTTGAGTTTACTAGAACCTTCAACAACGATGAAATCTAAGCCTCCTAGTCATCCTCCTCGACAACTATTCTCATACTAGCCCAAGCTACCTCTCGAGCAATCCATTATCAACCAACTCGAACCATCCCTCGAGTTATCAACATGCCTGGAATGATCTCGTCTGGATTAAACCAAACTCTCACATCATGCTTTGCTCCATCGCGTCGTAGCAAAGTCCACCATCTCAACATCATGCTTTGCTTCCTCTAATCATAGCAAAGCCCATCATCATCGAATCTATTCATATGAGCTTCATCACCCGCTTCATATGCCACAAGCAACTTTCACCATTAAAGAGCCTTTCCTCTTAGCTTTTGAATCGTCTTCGACCAACTTGTCCAAATCAACTACTAGCTAATTTGAAACAATCAAATCAATCATAAACCCAAACATTCAAACATTCAAACAAGATCTAATAAGAAATTATACTAGAAAATGGCAATTTGGTAATTAAAGTGTCCAAATCTAACAAGCATGAATACTAGACAAATGTCTCTACAACTTGATGAATAAACTTATATAAGTTAACATGTAGCAAAATGGGTATCCAAAACTTCATAGACAATGGATCTACATGCAGATTAAGGAAAGTGCATGAAATCATTATCTTTATCACACAAACAAGCCACCGATCCAATATACTCCTTTGGGTCCGTGTGAGAGATAACTACCACTCACCAAAACACCTAAACACCTCAAAAGATAACAACTTCAGATCTGGACAGCGAAGAACTAAGCTTGATCCGGCAAAATCTCGCCTCAATCGATGAAATCTCTCTTTGAGGAATGTAGATCTTCAACTTTGGATCTTGAATCTTCAACCTTGATCTTCAATCTTGTATGGATATAAGCACTAGATTAGAGCGGAGAAAAGAAGTAAAGAAGTGTTGTAGTCGAGCTCTCAAAATGGCAGCACTTCGTCGCTTCAAAATCCGGTGCCAAAATAGTGAGATAGGTGCTTCTATTTATAGGCTGAATCTTAGGTCGTACGGTATTAGGTCGCTCACGACCTAAAAACATCTCGACCTACGACCTACCAACCTAACTCCTATGCGACCTAACAAACACGGCCGACCTAGCGACTCAACACACCCTGCCGACCTAACCACTTAACCTGATGCCGACCCAACGTCTCATCCCAGGCACGACTTAACAAACATGCGACATACGACTTAACTATGTGACGACCTAAAAACACACACGACTCAAGCCTTAGGTCATTCACGACCTAACTACAACACATGGTCACCCTAAAAACCTCACGACCTACGACTCAACAGGTCCTGCGACCTACGACCTAACTCCAACACAGGCTAACCACTAGGTCGCTCAAATCTATAGGTCGGTAAATCCTTAACCCGTCCACGACCTAAATCAACACACGACCTAAGCCATCACACGGCTTAACTTCTATAGGTCGAAACTTCTATAACTCGAAACTCCCTTAAGTCGTCTAATCCTATAAGTCGCTTGCTTTTAACTCGCTAACTTCCTTAACTCGCCCAACATTCTTAAGTCGCATTTCTATAGGTCGCTCCACTCGACCTAACTTTCACACGAGCTAACTTACACATGACTTAAGCTCCTTCACGACTTAAACTCTAAACGACTTAACAACATCAACGACTTAAAGTTGATAGTTTTACGATCTTTCGATCTGCAAAAATACGGGTCGTTACATTCTCTCCCCCTTAGGAATTTCGTCGTCGAAATTCCAAACAAACAAGAGCAATCAAAACTATTCTGCATGTCTATCATCCATAGCAATCATTAAACCATGCATCCAATTACTAACCTAACATGTAGAATTCTAAGATTAGAACAAGTTACAAATTCATGAGATGCCACGACACCTTAGGGCCATACCTCGAAGAGTTCAGGATGAGCTGCTTTCATCCTCTCTTCCTCCTCCCATGTACATTCGTTAACATCATCACTCCATTGTATCTTGAGCAACGTAATCGTCTTCCTTCTAAGCTGTTTTGTGTCGGTTTCAACAACACGAAGCGGCTTACGAGGTCTCGTAACAACTGGATCAACCTCTAAATCTTTATAGCTATCAGCAGAAACCACTATATTCGAGTCGTGCACATACTTCCGTAGATATGATACATGAAAAACATTGTGCACACCCGCCATCTTTTCTGGTAGCTCCAATTTATATGCGAGCTTTCCAATTCGCTCGATGATCGGGAATGGTCCAACAAATCTCGGAGTCATCTTTCCTTTCTTCCTGAATCGAATAACATTCTTCAAAGGAGAAATCTTCACAAAAACCATATCTCCTACGTCGAATTCCAAATCCTTACGACGCTTATCGGCATAACTTTTCTGTCGGTCTTGGGATGCCTTCATTCGTCGCCGAATGATCTCTATACAGTCCGAAGTCTGTCGAATCATTTCTGGCCCAAGTATCAACTTTTCTCCAGTTTCTAACCAACATGTCGGAGAGTTACACGGTCTTCCATACAATGCTTCATATGGTGCCATACCAATACTTGACTGGTAACTGTTGTTTTACGCAAATTCCACCAAATGAAGATGATCTTCCCACGATCCTCCGAAGTCCAAAACACATGCTCTGAGGAGATCTTCCAAAACTCGGTTGACTCTCTCGGTCTGACCATCTGTTTGGGGATGATAAGCTGTACTCAAACACAACTCGGTTCCCAAAACTTCCTGAAAGCTCTTCCAAAATCCACTAGTGAACAATGGGTCTCGATCGCTCACTATACTCTTCGGAATACCATGGAATCGAACTATCCACTTAACATACAACTCAGCCAATTTCGATGCAGTCCTAGTTGACCGAACAGGAATGAATCTTGCACTCTTAGTCAAACGATCTACAATGACCCAAATCCCTTCATTCCCTGCCCTGGTTCTAGGTAGACCATCGATAAAATCCATCGATATTTGCTCCCACTTCCACGTAGGAACTTCAAATTCCTGAAGCAATCCACTGGGCTTCTTCTGCTCAGCTTTTACCAACTGGCAGTTCATACATTTGGAAATGAAATTTCCAACATCCTTCTTCATACCTTTCCAGTAGTAAGTCCTTTTCGTATCCCGATACATCTTATTTCCACCTGGATGAATTGTCAACTTCGAGCGATGACTCTCCTTTAGAACTTCATCCCTCAATTCATCTATATCGGGAACAACTAGTCGTCCTTGTTTCTGAAGCCAACCCTCTCGATCGACTTCAAATTCTTTATCCTTTTCTGGATTCAATCCAGATTCCAAATCGCGGATAATCTTGACAAGCTTATCATCTCGCTTTTGGCTCTCGCCAATTCTTTCCACCAGAGTAGGTCTTATCGATAAGTTTGCCAACATCTCAGGTTCCAATTCACACCTGGGCCTGAAGTCAAATCCAGCCAAATACTCGAGATTCTTCCATTCTGAAAACATGGCTCCCAAACCTGCATGCCTTCGACTTAATGCATCTGCCACCGCGTTACCTTTTCCCGGAGTATAGGCTATACCAAAATCATATGATGCTAAAAACTCTAGCCATCGTTGCTGCCGAAGATTCAAATCTTTTTGGGAGAAAAGATACTTCAACGACTTATGATCTGTAAACAACTCGAATCGAACTCCCAATAGATAATGTCTCCACATCTTCAGAGCAAAAACAATCGCCGCCAACTCCAAATCATGAGTCGGATAATTCCTTTCATGCGGCTTAAGTTGTCGACTTGCATATGCAACAACTTTATCCTTCTGCATCAGCATTGATCCAAGTCCAGTACCACATGCATCGGTGTAAACTACCATCTCATCGTTTCCACTTGGAATAACCAAAACAGGAGCACTCGTCAGTCGCTCTTTCAGGATTCTGAAAGCTTGCTCACTCTTAGCATCCCATCTGAATACCTGATTCTTTTTCGTCAATCCTGTCAACGGTGCAGCTATCTTGGAAAAGTCTTTGATAAACCGACGATAGTATCCTGCTAATCCAAGAAAACTTCTCACATCAGATGCATTCTTAGGTCTAACCCAATCCTGGATTGCTGCTACCTTGGCGGGATCAACCGCTATTCCATTTCCAGAGATAACATGGCCTAAGAACCTCACTTCACTCTTCCAGAAGTGACACTTCGAAAACTTAGCCTTCAGCTGATGTTTTCGCAAAATTCCCAAAACAATCCGCAAGTGCGTCTTGTGCTCTTCTTCAGTTCTGGAATAAATCAAAATATCATCCACGAACACAAGTACGAACTTGTTCAACTGATCCCTGAATACTCTATTCATAAGATCCACAAAATATGCTGGTGCATTAGTCAATCCAAACGGCATTACCAGCCACTCATAGAAACCGTACGGTGTCCTGAAAGCAGTCTTCGGCACACTATCCTTTACCACTCTCAACTGGTGAAATCCCGTTGCCAAATCCATCTGAGAAAACACCTTAGCTTCGTGAAGCTGATCAAACAAGTCATCTATTCTCGGCAATGGATACTTGTTCTTCTTAGTCACTTTATTCAGCTCACGATAATCCACACATAACCTCAACGATCCATCCGCTTTGGTTGCAAACACAACTGGTGCACCCCATTCGGACACACTACGCCGAATGAATCCTTTCTGTAAAAGGTCATCAACTTGCACCTTCAACTCTTGCTGCTCCCTAGGCGCCATTCGCCAAAGAGGCATCACAACAGGTCTGGCTCCTTCAACTAGATCGATACGAAACTCGATCTCTCTATACGGCGGTAACCCTTTGACCTCGTCAAAGACATCCTCAAATCCATTTACAATAGGCACCGATGACAGTCCATCCCGTGGAACAACCAACGAATACATGAAGCTCATGAAGACACCTTCTTCATGCTTACATCGTATCACAACCTTTCGCCCCTCCACATTCTCGACTGTCACCTCCAGCCTCTTACAATCAACCCTTGCCGCATACTTCCTAAGCCAGTCCATACCCAAAATAATTCCGAACCCCGCAAAGTTCAGAACAAAACAATCACAAACAAAAGAGCAATCATGACTCGATACAACTAGACCACGACATACCATACACAAACAAGACGAACCCCCAACTGGATTAGTCACAACCAATGGTCTATCAACAATATCCGGTTCCAAACCCAACCGGCTTACAAGGTCATTACAAACAAAAGAATGCGACGCTCCAGTATCAAACAACACTCTAACTGGAACACCACAAATGGAAAGAGTACCTTGAACTACCACACGCTTTCCTTTCTCTTCAGCAGTAGAAGCTTTCAAAGATGATGGCACGGCCCCCAAAGCATAAGCTTGCACAATCTGCCTGTCTCTCCTTGGTTCTGGGCAATCCTTCTTGATGTGTCCCAGCTTATCGCAGTTATAGCACTTTCCCGGCACCTTGGGATTCTTACAATCTCTGGAGAGATGGCCCTTCTGCTGGCAGTTGTACCAGGTCACTTCACTCCTCGGCTTCTTCTGGCCACTCTTACCCTTTTGCTGCTGCTGCTTCCTCTTCTTGTTCCCACCTTGCTGTGGTTTGGACTCCTCCTTGGTCACAGCAACAACAGATCCTTCTTTAGGAAACAAACTCTCATGCCTGAGAACTTTCTCCACAAGCTTCTCAAATGGATCGTCCAAATGATCCACCAACTGCCTCCCAAGATAAGTGTCCAAGCCTGTCACAAACTTCTCGTTCTTCTGATAGGGAGATTCAATATACGATCTGGCATATTTGGACAAAGCTTCAAACTCAGAAACATACTCAAGAACTGATCTTCCACCTTGCTTGAGTTCCACAAACTTCTTAAACAAAACAGATTTCTGAGCCATAGAAATAAACTTAGCTTCAAATCTGACTTGAAATTGCTCCCAAGTAATCTCTTCCTCTGGAGTATCAATGGTGATAGAGTTCCACCAATCCGAAGCTCTCCCTTGAAGCTGCCTTGATGCAAGCTTCCTCTTAGTTGCATCCTCAATTCCCAAGTCACCAAAGATCCTTCGACAAACATCTATCCATCTTTGGACTTCAATGGTTGACTCTGTTCCCAAGAAAACCTTTCCTCCAAGAGCAGTATAGTCCTCGCTAAGCTTAGCAAAATCCATTGGTTTTGGAACTTGAACTTGAACTCCAACATCTACTGATGGTCCTGAAGCTGGAATCCTTCTCATGATCGAAATCATCATGGCCTCAAACATAGTAGCATAATCAGCAACCCCTTCAGCAGCACGGCCTTCCCTAGCAGCTGGTCTCCCTCTTCGACTCATCCTTAATATCTACAAAAAGGAAGGACTTAGAACACCTTGAGAAACAACTGCATAAGGAGTTCAAATCCTTCTAACTACTATATTATATAGTAATCATCCATCAAAATACAATTACGTCTCTCATACGTGATTACGTCGGCGAGCGTTGGCTAAAATCGATTAACCAAATCTCTGATACCAAATGTGATGACCGCCCATCGTATTACTCACAGCGCATGGATAAAATACAATAGAAAGTATACATAGTGAAGCTCTATAGAACAGAAGTCTCATCATATAAGCTCATAACAATTTGATACAAACATCTGAATAGCCAATACATCAAGCCTCACTACATAACACTCAGAGAACCATACAAACAGCGGAACACCCAGTACATATAGTAAGAAAACAATATGCAAAAGCCTCCAGCTCGTCTTCGTCATCAACAGCGTTAGTCACTAAGAACAGCACCTGTCACCTGCTACCTAGTCTGCCCATCCCAACATGGATGAACATCCCAAGGTAATAAAGAATTAAACATAAAACCTTGAGTCAGACAAAAGTCTTAGTGAGCAGTAAATCAACTATCAAACATACCAAAAGAGCATAAAGGGTACAAAGGAATAGGAACCCAACCATCCCACTCCACCTCTTTCTACAGTGATAGCCCCCAAACACACTAAGCAGAAACAAACATAGCAAAGCAGACAATTAAAGTAAAGCAATTATCACTCGAGTCAAGGTCGATGTTTTCGAAGTACAAACCCCCAAGGCCTAAACCAAGATCAGATAAGCACCCTGAAAACATCGCTCTTGACCCAAGCGACGATACAAACAAAACATTCAAACGTCCACGACTCTGGCTATCACTGTTATCATTTCCTCGATTTGACCGTTAGTTGAATGACCACCTGCCAAGGGCTAATGGTAACCCCGGTTCTAGACATAACTCCGCACGTCGTCGTGACCCGTGCCTAGGACTTACCTACTCTGCCCAGAGTACTCGACTACCTACCTGTAGTCTTTTGGGTGTCCCGACCACCTAACTGTAGTCGTTTTGGGCGCCGCATGTACTCTTGTTTTGAGTTTACTAGAACCTTCAACAACGATGAAATCTAAGCCTCATAGTCATCCTCCTCGACAACTATTCTCATACTAGCCCAAGCTACCTCTCGCGCAATCCATTATCAACCAACTCGAACCATCCCTTGAGTTATCAACATGCTTGGAATGATCCCGTCTGGATTAAACCAAGCTCTCACATCATGCTTTGCTCCATCGCTTCGTAGCAAAGTCCACCATCTCAACATCATGCTTTGCTTCCTCTAATCATAGCAAAGCCCATCATCATCGAATCTATTCATATGAGCTTCATCACCCGCTTCATATGCCACAAGCAATTTCACCATTCAAGAGCCTTTCCTCTTAGCTTTTGAATCGTCTTCGACCAACTTGTCCAAATCAACTACTAGCTAATTTGAAACAATCAAATCAATCATAAACCCAAACATTCAAACATTCAAACAAGATCTAATAAGAAATTATACTAGAAAATGGCAATTTGGTAATTAAAGTGTCCAAATCTAACAAGCATGAATACTAGACAAATGTCTCTACAACTTGATGAATAAACTTATATAAGTTAACATGTAGCAAAATGGGTATCCAAAACTTCATAGACAATGGATCTACATGCAGACTTAAGGAAAGTGCATGAAATCACTTTCTTTATCACACAAACAAGCCACCGATCCAATATACTCCTTTGGGTCTGTGTGAGAGATAACTACCACTCACCAAAACACCTAAACACCTCAAAAGATAACAATTTCAGATCTGGACAGCGAAGAACTAAGCTTGATCCGGCAAAATCTCGCCTCAATCGATGAAATCTCTCTTTGAGGAATGTAGATCTTCAACTTTGGATCTTGGATCTTCAACCTTGATCTTCAATCTTGGATGGATGTAAGCACTAGATTAGAGTGGAGAAAAGAAGTGAAGAAGTGTTATAGTCGAGCTCTCAAAATGGCAGCACTTCGTCGCTTCAAAATCCGGTGCCAAAATAGTGAGATAGGTGCTTCTATTTATAGGCTGAATCTTAGGTCGTACGGTATTAGGTCGCTCACGATCTAAAAACATCTCGACCTATGACCTAAGCAATCATACGTCCTACCAACCTAACTCCTATTCGACCTAACAAACACGGCCGACCTAGCGACTCAACACACCCTGCCGACCTAACCACTTAACCTGATGCCGACCCAACGTCTCATCCCAGGCACGACTTAACAAACATGCGACATACGACTTAACTATGTGACGACCTAAAAACACACACGACTCAAGCCTTAGGTCATTCACGACCTAACTACAACACATGGTCACCGTAAAAACCTCACGACCTACGACTCAACAGGTCCTGCGACCTACGACCTAACTCCAACACAGGATAACCACTAGGTCGCTCAAATCTATAGGTCGGTAAATCCTTAACCCGTCCACGACCTAAATCAACACACGACCTAAGCCATCACACGGCTTAACTTCTATAGGTCGAAACTTTTATAACTCGAAACCCCCTTAAGTCGTCTAATCCTATAAGTCGCTTGCTTTTAACTCGCTAACTTCCTTAACTCGCCCAACATTCTTAAGTCGCTATTTCTATAGGTCGCTCCACTCGACCTAACTTTCATACGAGCTAACTTACACATGACTTAAGCTCCTTCACGACTTAAACTCTAAACGACTTAACAACATCAACGACTTAAAGTTGATAGTTTTACAATCTTTCGATCTGTAAAAATACGGGTCGTTACACATGTATATCCATTTTTTGTGATAATTTTAAATTTGATCTGAGACTGAAGTTGTTACATAGACTAAAATGTGATTTTCTTTTTAGATCTTATATATCATAGATCTAGTTTTCCAGATTTCATTATATACATACATACACATACATATATGTATACATATACATACATACATACATATATATATATATATTACCTCATAGATCTTGCTCTATTAATCTTATCATTTTTGATCTCATTTTATCGTACATCCAAATTTTTAGATCTCATTCCATTGTTTCGTAAAAAAAGGGTTTTCATTTTGAATTTTTTTTGTTTGGATTTCGGTTTGAGTGAGAACTATAGAAATGATTTTGCCACATGATTTATATTTCCAAAAGAAATATTTCATTATTTATTAGAGAAGAAAATATAAGGATAATACGTATCTAGAAGATCGTATTAAGTTTATGTGAAAGAATAGGAACCTGAAGTTCATATGTGCGAAGGTGAAAGGTTAAAGTTTTCTTAAGCGGAAATAAAGCCTTGAAAAAAAAAAGTGAGCAATTCCAGAAGAAGATGCTGATATGTCCAGAAGACATAACATAAAAATTATATGTTGAAATAACATTACAAATGTAGTAAATAATATTTTCTCGAAAAGAAATAGTATTATGATTCTCATGATCGAATACAATTACGAAGAGTCCTCTTGTTTCATTGTATCTATTTAATATTGGAGACATGAAGTTCTCAAATAAAAATTATACATATAAGTTTGCATTCTTAAAAAAATAAAAATAATGGAGGATTGTACATCAAAACTCAAATATATAAATCTGAGATGTGACGCTTTGAATTATTAGAAAAGCTAATTCAGATTATGGTAAATTCCAACCATGTTTGCAATCAAATTTGAAGTTTAATAATGAAAATCAAGTTGTACCAGTTAGGATCTAAAGTACTAAACAAAGACTTTATTTTAAAGTAAAATTGGAACATGAAGTTCTAAAGATATTTGCCAATAGTATTAACTGCTAAATCAAATAGATATATAGAAATCTGTTCACTCCAAAAGTGGTAATAATAAAAAAAATCTCCAGAAGATATTTGTTGATATATTTGGTGCTTTTACTAAACCAAATAAATACATAGAAATGTATCTACACTCTTACTCTATTTCTTTTTAATAGAAAACACGATATTCTAACAGGAAGTTTATTTCCTAAATTTTTTTCCTTCATCCATGCATCCAATCATGCCTTTCAAAAGGTAAAATATATAGTAGGTCAAGTTTCCTTCCTTTGGCTCATCAAGTAAGTAATTTGGATTTTTCATAAAATGAATGTTAATATTCATAAACCCATCAATTCTTTTATATTGTATATAAAACTCATTCATCTTTCCTCTTTTAGCAAAGAGGTATTCCAACGTTTACTATTTTGTATGCTTAATCTTTTATCTATTATTGTCATGTTACAAGAGTATATTTTTTGATTATTATCAATAGCTGTAACTCATACAAAATATTTTTTAGTTGCCAAGTCAAACTATTTTGTTTCTCATGATATTATCCATACACTATGTGATGTACAAATTTCCTCTCTCTGTTTAGCATTTAATATGTAAATAGCCGTATATATTAATTTATATATTAATCAGTAGCAATTAATAAATCATTAAATAAAATTAATAGATTAGTGAGAATAGTCCAACAAAGATGCGTATTAATACTTCATACATTTATTCTTCTTTTATATCTCTTATGGTTGACAAGGATCATAACGTATATACATGTTACATGTTCATGTTTCTCACTATTTCAGTTGTTATGAATTAATAAATGGTATTTAATACTGCCTATTCATATTTTTAAATCCTCTTATATTATGAAAGTAAGCATAGTAAAGTCAGCACAACTTTGATTATAATTCACCCCTTCTCTACCTATCAATCCATAGAAAGGCCTTTCCATATTTTCAAGGATAGTTTTACATTTTCAAGAAAAATAATGAATGCAATTAATGAGATTGGATCTAGAGCTATCATGTAAATAAGAAATTATAGTCGCTTTTATAGATTATATTTGGTTGTCTTTTACTATTTTTCATTAATGTTTTTATTCTTTCACTATAACTACTATCAGATATGGTTTCTTATTTTATGAAATGCATTGATTATATACCCATGAACAATATTTTGATGCTTATGCATTTTTATTTCCACTTATAGTTGGTAATATGATAAACACAGCCAAGCTTGAATTTAAAGCTTTGGACTTATTAGAAGATAACTTTTTGTCATAGATATTGGATGTTGACATTCGATTACAATCTCGTTGCTTAGAAAATGCCATAAAAATGATAATCCAATAGGATAAAACAACGGCGCTTATATTTTTAAGGTATTATATCAATGACAAACTTAAAATAAAACATTTAACCGAAAAAGATCATCTTTACCTATGGAACTCCCTGAAGGAGCGTTATGACCACCAAAATATGGTCACACTTCTAAACACTAAACAAGAGTGGTTGAACTTGAAGTTTCAAGTCTTTAAATCTATTAGGAAATACAATTTCTCTATATTTAGAATTACTTCTAAAACTAAAATTATGTGAAAGGATTGTCTAGTAATACTAACCTGAAGTTAGATCATTTCTTCGAAGTTGATGATGAAAACTTCTTTAATAATGAAAATCTAAATGCAACAATAAATGATTTGGTCAAATTGATCAATAGTACCATCCTAAAGTTTGCTATGTGGATTTTATTTTATTTCAGTTCAATAAATCAGTTGGAAGTTGGTGCTTGTATATTTTTCCTTTCATGACTAATTGAAATAATGTATCGATAATGTTGGCTTTAATCAGTAGTCTATTTTGAATTTTGGAAAGTACTAGCATTTATTTATTCTTATAAATTCAGTAGTTGACTAACTATATTGTCTTTAATTCTTAAGATATGGACCATCAATATTTGAGTGATAATATATGCCTACTAGATTGTGCAACTATTCACATTATTTGAAAAACCAAAAGTTTTTTCCCCGAACTATCTGAAAATATTTAGCTAAAAATTTCAACCATAGCAAATCTACTAATATAGTTGAAGGGTCCGGAAGAGCCCATATAGTATTACCAAATGGTATATATATATATATATCTTATTTCAAAATACATTATACTCAAGCAAATTTAAAAGAAATTTGTTGAGTTTTGAGGATATATAAATGAATGGCAACCATATTGGAACTATAATGAAAATGTTAAAGAATACCTTTGTTTCTTTCTAAAATTGAAAGCCAGAAGCTTATTTTAGAAAAAGATGGTATAATTTCAACTGGATTATATTTCACGAAATTTGGCATAATTGAATCCGTTATTTAAACATGAGCCAGAAGCTCACAAATATCACTTGAATGCATCTTATCAATTGATAAAAGAATTATCCTCCTGTTATTAATATGTATGGTGTATTTGCTAGTAGCAATATGATAGTGGATCAAAATGAGAATCCAAAGATGATTATTATTTAGCGTGACAATGTTCCTCAACATTAAGGGGGAGGATAAAGGGATACAAGTTCATTTTGATCATCAATGTCAAATATTTGTTAACATGTATAATGATGCAAAATATTAAGTAACTTGAGTAAATTATCAATAATATCCCTATTACACTTTCTCCAATATAGCTTTGAATCCCTAAACGATCAAAATGTGTAAACCATATCTGAAATATAGTACAAAAGTCAGTTTGAAATACTTTTGGAGCAAGTAATCAAGGTGTCAAATAAAAGAGATGAGTGTTCTTGAAGAAACGCTTAAGGGTGCTTTTGAAGAGACTAATGACATGATTGTCAAATAACCCTAAAAAGTGGTTTAGGTACCTAAAACATGATAATCAAAGAGATCTCAATAAATCATGTCTAGAACTGACAAGAAATAATTATTGATGATAAATTTGTAAATAATAAAGCGTTTATGTTTATAAATAAATTTAGGATCTTTAATTAGGGGAAAACATGACTTGCCATCACGAATCCTTTACTAATAGAGAAATATGGACATGTAGTCCGTAAAGTAGCAAAAGTACTTGAAATGCTTAATATACCCCGAAGGTATAAATATGGTTTAAATCATATTAAATGATGGAAGTATGCAAATTCCTAAAGAATACAAATAATTTTGGTGGTTATAAAGAAGGCAAAGAACAAGGAGCATAGATTACAACCTACTTTTAAGTATTGTTGTAATGAAAATCTTGATATAATTCATGATGAGTAAATTACTTTCTATTTTTAAGTATCGTTGTAATGAAACTCTTAATATCCATTAAAGTGATAGTTGCGATATGCAAATACTTATTAAAGTATACAAATTTCTGAAGAATATATATAACTTTTGTAGTTATAAAGAATGCAAAAGACATGAAGTGTAGATTACAAATTTCTTCTAAGTATTGTTGTAGTGAAAATCTTGATATACTTCAAGATGACTAGATTACTTCCTGCCTTCTAGTAATGTTGTAATGAAATTTTTAATATTCATGAAAGATGTATAATTGCAATGCGCAAAACTAATTTGAAGCACAAAAATGAATGCATGTGAAGTGTTTTTCATAAAAGTAGCATACAAAATGCATAAAATGCAAACCATATTTGGAAGAAACAATCTTAAAAAATTCAATTGTGTCGAAGGAAACTACTAATAAATTGTATTATTAATGAGATTCATATATGTAGATCCAGAAGTATCTATAAACAATTTGAGTTATCGAAAGACGAATATGAATTCAGAAGTGTCAAACTCTTAGAATGAACATCATTTTTAGTATGATATCTATGATTTCACAAGTTTCACTCTTTTCCTCTTTTAAGGTTTTTCCCATTGGGTTTTTCTTACAGAGGTTTTTAATGAGGCAACGGACATTATCTATATCGACTGAATGGATAAATGAAAGCATGATAATAATGAGGGGGAGCAATCATCATACACGTTTCAAAAGGGAAATTTTCAAGTTATTAGAGCATTCAAGATTTTGAAGACACATATTCAAGGAGGAGTGTTACAACATATGTAAATCATGAAATGAATATGCTTTTACGTTGTTTTGTTTAGTCTCACATCGTGGAGTAAGTTAAACCCTTTGCTCTGAAGCCTTTATATAAAGGAGACCATGTAATGTAAATAATGTCTATTTTCATAAATGAATCATATATCTTCCGTCTCTCTTTAATGGCTTCCACTTACTTCATTTTATAACAGTGGATGTATTTTCATTATAATTTTTAGCGGATGTGGCATAATACTATTTGATTTGCTTGTTTCTCTCTTTTTCCATTTTTTTGATGTGGCATAATACTTATCTGACATATGTATTCTTTTTCTTAATTTGTTCTTAATAACTATGTTTGCTTTTATCTATCAAACTAATTTATTGCTTGTACCTACCTCCACCATACTTAAGACTATACTCTAATGTATTTGTTTTAAGTACATAAAAGTATTTATGGAAATAAAATGCATCAATTTATATTGTGTTTTTCTTATTATGCACTTCTCAATGCATTTGTTTGCTTAACATAGTGGATGTGCATATTAAAATCTAAGTGTGTATTAACTCACTGAACTTGTGAACACATATAAAATTACCCTAAATTATCAAAATCAAATGATAAAAAAATATCATCAATTACAAAGAAAAATAATAATATTGTGTTTTGAAAACATGTATAATATTTTGATTAAACTTTGCAATTTTGAAATTTATTAGGAGTTGTAATAAGTCATGAAGAGGGATACCAAAGTGACATTGAAATAAGCATTAACCATTGGGTGTATTTTTTAAACATGTGTTCAAATCTCTGTTAAAAGTTTATTTTGGAATAGTAATGGTTAAGTTATGGAGCGATTTAATATTAAAATTTTTAGAAAAATATTAGACGTCCAAAGTTATATATACCAGGACAATCACATGCAGTGAAAAACGCGAGGGTTTGCATCAAAGTGGAGTGTTAAATCAAGAAATAAATATAGAGAGGCCTACAAAACATATAAAATTTTGCAAATAGAGCGTACGAAACTATTCTTTCTCAATCCCTCCAGCCATGCTACTGTCTTATTCGCACACCACATGTACTTTCCATACCATTATGTACCCCTCTCCATTTATTATCAACCCCCATCTTGAATCCATTCGTTTAATTTATATATATTGAATTTCTTTATTTGAATCCATCTACTATATTCGGCTCGATTATTAGTTGATGACATCAACCAAATTCTTTTTTATTTTTCTTCATATACAAACTTTCTTATTACAAAAGCGAATATATCTATTAATATATAAGAAGTGATAAATGAGATAAAATCGAACTAGTATGTAACGACCCTTAGATTTAACCAGTTTTAATAACGTTATTAATTGAAATTTTGTGGAAGTTTTAAACGATAAAATTTTGAAATATAAATTTGATATTTGGAATGAATCCAGTTAAGCATAGCAACCGATAAACTTTCGTCCGAATATATGAAACTTTATTTCGTGCGTAAATTTACTTCAATTTAATCAGTTAAAAAACGATGAAAATAAAATGTTTTCGGAACCAAATTTTTTTTACATAGAACAATTCTAAATCATCTTCTGAACAAGATGTCAGTTTGTCGTTTTTTCAAATTCGGACATCTTTAGCTCCGTCGATCTTATTTTTCTGTGTTTTTCATGCATTTTCCGTAGTAGAAAATTTCGAATTTTTAAAATTCAATCATACCACTGATATCCATATACCGTTTCGGCTGTCTCGTCGTGCTGATCTCAATGGTATATTTATTTCTGTTTTTGAATCATAGTGTGCCGCAAAATCGGTAAAACAATTTCCGTATCTATACCGTTTAACCTCTTGATTTACTCGTGACTTTTATTTTGTTTTCATATTTTGAACCATGACTACCCATATTCCCACTGTACAAAACCAATAGCCGCTCGCCATAATTATCTCCAAAATTTATGGTTCCAACGTATATTGGTTCCAACGTTTGAATCAAAACTTAAGGTGACTACCCTAAATTTACGGTGACTACCTGTTCTTTTCCACCCTGCAGACATCATATTTCCATTCCCCTCAAATCAATGCCGTGCCACAACAACCCAAAACCGATCCATTTTTCACCCATGCCGAATCCAAAGCTTCGTTCTCCTCCACCTCCAACTGCTGTGCACCACCTGGTCGTCCACCATCTGCTGCTCGCCATCTTCTTCCACTCCACGAAAACCCCACCAACTGCGTCTAGCTCACACAAGCAACATCGGCTCCGCCTCTAGCCGAAACCAAATCTCAACCTCCCGCCGTGAAACCCGCGTTCGCCACTTCACTCCACTCTCCCATCTCCCACGCAGTTTCATGTATAAACCCGAGTAAAAAAAAAAAAATCTCCCCTCACCACGACAGCCTTCTCTATCTTGGCTGAAACTCTGGCAGCCCATCAACTCGACCTCGCCTGCAACTCCTCCTGTTTAAATACAAATGTATGTATTTTTATAGAGCAGCCTTTTCAATTTACTTATATATATTATAAGTTGTTGATTATATAAAATATAGGTTGTATATTGAATAGGTTTGCACGTATGTATGATTGTTGTATGTATGTTTATAGTCGCGTATATATATGTTATACAGTATTTTATTTTGTTATGCTCACATATTTTCAAAAGTATATTATATTATAATAGGATTAAAGCCTATGCAAGTTTTGTTTTCTATTCGTTCCTGAATATAAGATTTATAAATACATATATATGTCAAGTTATATCAGCTTGTAATTTGTCTATGCTTGTGTTATTAGTATGTATATGGATCTTACAGTATTGTATATACAAAGTCTAGTAGATTACATTGGGTTAATTATATTATATATTTAAAATTCGAACATCGGTTATTATATATACACACACAAAGCTTTGGGTTGCGTGAGTAGATATTTTTGTGTGATATTAGCATGTTGTCCATGGTTACAAATTTCATATAAGATATATATGTTCGGAAATTATAAAGCCACATAGTTTATTTTATATATGGTTTAACAGTATTTTACATATTTTATTTCTAAATTAGTCTATATATTTAATTACAAGTTATAAACTAAGTGTCTGCATTGGTTGTCTACAAAGCCTGGACTCTTGAACTTTGTAGTTTTGACTATTGTGATCAACTGATTGGTATACTAAAAAAAGAAAACTCAGTAATGCATTATTTTCTATTAGAGTAAGTATACCGTCTGACGGTAATTATACTTGCCTAACCACAATATGCATGTGGGTTTTCCTATCTCAACACACTGGTTTAGAACCATTTATGAATAAATTTTTATATTTTGTACTCTCTTGCATATGCAAAATGTTAAGCACTGTTAAAATACTAAATTAATAAAATATATTAACTATCCTCTTTGAACATTCTACTGTTAAAATAAAGTTATACTGTTCAGGTAAAGTTATATAACATGAATATTTGTTAACATCTTCATTGCTAGTTCTGTAACTATGCTAATAAATGATCTATTGGTAATGATACATGTAAATGCATGAAGTAAAATAGTCTATATGTAAAGTGGCCTTAACATAGCATTAAGGAAACAAAGATATATAGCTAAAAGAATTCTACAATTTTACTTCATTTAGTCTTTAAATATTTATTATGTTCCCTGGCTTTTTGTTTCAGTTTAATGTTTGTATCTCTTTCTCATTATGAGCGATTTGATTTACTATGTTTTAATCTAAGCTATGATTTTGAAAACCATATATATTAAATTTAATATATGCTTGCCTATATATTTTATACAAATGTTGTTTGACAAGTGCTAAATTGAATATTGGAATTTAACATCCGGATGTATATATATACACAAATAGATTTTGATTTTTAGAAGTATGTGTGTTTTGGACTAAGTAATGATTATAATATAAAATTTATATAGTTGTATTTATATGCGTGTTTGAAATTTAATATTGATTTTAAATGTGAATGTATTTTGAATTGAATATTGGTTTAAGGAAAATAGTAATATAATATACTTTTGTTCGATTTTATCCGCATCGATCCACTTCTGATTTAATTTCGTTTATTTCCTATCTATCAGTTTTTCCGTCCAATTCATACCAATCTAGGTTTGTTTTGGGAAGTTGTGCTTAGATTTCGTAACTCAACTTCATTGTCTATCTCTCTGCCTCGAAAGGTGAGCAATCACTCACGATTAATATTCTTATATTTATCACGTTTAAGGAAAATTTAAGTAAGTTAATAAGTGAAATTAAACTTCTTGAATATATGAAATTTAGTTCTTTATTAATTGAGTTTGAAATTTGTAACCAAGTCAATAAATAAATGAAAATTTGAATTTCCTTAACAAGAAATAAAATGTGATTTATTGAAATGAATGGGATTTATTGAAACTAACGTAAGACTTGTAATTTAAAGAATTGATATGACGAATTTAATTTATTTCAATTTAAAGTTTTGATATAATGAAGTTGAACGTAAGTAATTGATTTAATGAATTGGAATTTAAATAGAAGCTGTTTTGAAGGATAAATTTACTTAGCGAATATTGAATGAAATCGATAAATGAATTTAAATTGATTTGAATGAAAATTAAACCATTTTAAATGATTTCGGAATGAAACTTATATACGAACATGAATCAATATTTGAATTGTTTAAATAAAAGTAGAAATTGAATCGTAAGATTTTGAAATGGTTATTTGGAAGTTTGTGACGTAAATTTTGGAAATTGATAGTGAAAGACAATTGAAATGTTGATTTATAAATTCTAATTGAAATTGAAATTGATTTGTTTTTGAAATTTATTAAACGACCAATCGGTGTAATAATTACGAAAGTTATTAAAGAAACTGGAATCGGTTATGGATATACTCTCTATCTAAGCCGAAAACCACTTTAATAACTATACGTGGAGTGATGATCCAGAATGAAGTGGTTGGAATGATGTACGTGATGACTGAAGAAAGAGAACGATAATGGATAGCCTTGACACTTGTGTCAAATTGAAAATGACTAAAATCAGGAGCCGTGCCGGGCCAAATGAGGTTAGCCACCTCGAGCGGACACACTTCTTCGTAACTACTACTCATTACTTGTGATTGATTGGTGCACCCTCGGAATTTCAGGAGTGTTGTTTCGCGGTGTTGCGATCGTTGCGGCGATGCGTCCTCACCAGTCCGGATCAGGCAAACGGTAGTTTCACTACCTTGGGTATTGCCTCATGTGCCTTGGCATACTTGTATCCCTATATACGCGACCACTACAAATTTGTTTTGTGTTATATCTATGGAGTACTACCTGATAGCCCACTAGTTTACGGTGGAGTTTACAGTGCTGTATAGACTATAACGCTTGTATAAAAATGTGTTAAGAGGGATAATGGTAACGCCTTAACACTATTTTGATACTTTATATTACTGATAGACATTATCTATTTAGCGTACACTACTACATAGTAGATAGTTTAACGGATCCTTAGAGGATGGTGATTCCAACATCCTTTGAGTTACTTGTATTTCGATTGCTATTTCACTTGAGTTGGATTTATTGATATGAGAATATTAATCCTGAGTCGAGTGTTTTGTGTTTTGCTTTACGCTCGGGTCAGACTGAGTGGTTCAGTTTTTGGGACTCACCTTTGGAGTTGGAGCTTCGCTTGAAGATTCCAGCTATCTATCCAGCTTCTAGATATCCAGTTGATTCTAGTGATATATTCTGATTCTTGTATTTGATTATTGTATTCGAGACTTCTGTTGTAACTCATTTAACTCTGTTATATATATATATATATATATATATATATAGTAGCTTCATGAACTACTATCTCTTTTTATTTCCGCTGCATATTATTACTCTGTGTCTGTGATTCTGTGATTATTTATTTACTGTATATCTAAGTTTTGCCAAATTTAAATTAACAATTCGGTATTTTGAATTATTCAAGTCCGACATGTGCGGATCCGAATAGTCCAAAATAGCGGGTCGTTACAGTTGGTATCAGAGCTTTTGGTAGCTCTAGGCAAACTTAGTATATAGGGTGAATGTATTTACAGAACCACTCTCATTCGAGTTTCAATCTCTTCCTTTTGACTCGATCCCCTTGAATTCTTGAACGTTCTCTCGGTTCCGAAATTCATTCTTGTCCCTCACTATTCGTCTTCTTTCAATTCTGGAGCATCCCATAAATCTACTTCAAATGATCTTTATAATGAATCGGTGGCCTCGCCAATCTTCGAATTATTTGTAAATGGGTGAAACTCCTTTATAATAGACATCGATTTACCGGAGATTTATGTATCCTTGGTTTATGATGCTATCTATCTCCCGTTATACCTGAATTCTATCCCTTGCGATCGAATGTAGATTTGCCTCGGAATCCTGCATCGATCTTATTCTTTGAATTACGGTCTACCCTATTAAGGTTGCCCGTGATTTATATAAACTTATCCATCGCCCTATTTTGTTATTCAAGTCATCTTATCTTCTGTTTCAAACTTACCTTCGAATCAAAATTCTCTTTGATTGAGTCCATCGAATTTGAAGCCCTATCCTTATTTTGAAAATTCATTCCTGTATCGTCGAGCGAGGAAGTGTATCTGTAAATAAATATTTTAAAATGATTTATTATATATTGTGTTGTTTGAGTTGTTAATGTTGATTTGGATTTCCGATCGATTCGTCTGATCAACGCTATCGATAGGATTTCCAAAACACTTGAGCAGGGAAACTAACACAGTATTGTTTTCAAATTTATTAGATAAAATAATTTTATTTGATTATACAAGTATAATTTTTTCTGAAATTAAATTGTTAATGAATTTGTTATCCGAAATGATAATATTTAATTTTCATTTATTGTTTATAAATCATCGACTATTTCATAATATAAATAAATGAATTTATAAAACTAGGTTAAATTGATTTGAAATTTAATGGATTTAAACTAAAACTTGAGAATTTAATATCCGGTGGTTGCAAACTTTGACTTGAAAGTTTTAGAGTGTATAGTATTTAAATATTTTCAAAAAAAGAAATCATTTCAAAAAAATTTAAATGTTTAAATTTGAGCTCTTCTCTTTTGTCGCTGGAAAATAATTTCGGTAATGACGGCCGCATTATCGACATTTATTTTCGAGGTTCGAAGTGGAGAGACTATTCTGTAGCTTTGCTACGGTTTGTTTTGAAAAATAAATTGATTTGAATTTCTAAACATGACTTGATTTATAATATATATTGAAGATTTTAAATTTGATTTGATATGGTATGAATATATATATATATATATATATATATATATATATTATCTCTAAGTTATTTGAAATTAATTGGAAATTTAATTCTTAAAATTTGGGTAAAAGATGATTTCAATTATAAATTTAATCAAAATTTGAATTAATATTTAAACTTGATAAAATTGAATTAGGAATGTTATTTGGATAATACTCAAATTACATTATATATAACTTACCTAAATTTCCAAAAGTTAATTATGTAATTGAATATTACACAGTAGAAAATGATATCAAAGGATTTTTTTTAAATAAATTTAAGTTGTTAGAATAAGAGTAAATATACTTAATATATATGTAATATGATATATTAAGTACAATAAATTTAATAATTATTTGGAACAAAGAAGAATTAAATTTGTCGAACAAAATATAATTATAATAAATGACTATTCAAATTTATGATCTTTGAATTGTTAATTTAAGATAATTGGATAATATACGATATGAATTGTCTTCATAAATAAAATGTGAGTGCGTATAATAGATGTTATTCACTTAAATTTTAACTATAAAATGTTTATGAAGATAAATAGAATAATAAGTTAAATGAATATAGGTGTTGTTAATAAAAATAAAATTTGTTTTGAAAGTTAATAAATTGAATTAAATCAACTTAAGGGAGTATCTTGAATTAGTTGAATTTTAATTGGATTTCATTTGAAAGAAACCTTTTGTACCTAACATTAATAAATGAGAAATCAAATCAATTTAATTCAAATCTTGAATTTAAAAACAAATTGTTGAATATAAGTTTATTTAAATTGAATTTATATGGTTTGAACCAACTGATTATTTTGTTTTTCATTCTATTTTCTTCCGGTTGTTTCTATTCTCCTACCTCCTTCCTTTTCGGGGACGAAAAGTTTTGAGTGGGGGAGAATGTAACGAACCGTAGATTTAACCAGTTTTAATAACGTTATTAATTGAAATTTTTTGAAAGTTTTAAACGATAAAATTTTGAAATATAAATTTGATATTTGGAATACATCCAGTTAAGCATAGAAACCGGTAAACTTTCGTTCGAAAATATAAAACTTTATTTCGTGCGTAAATTTACTTCAAATTAATCAGTTAAAAAGCGAAGAAAATAAAATATTTTCGGAACCAAAATATTTTTACATAAAAAAATTCTAAACCATCTTCTGAACAAGATGTCAGTTTGTCGTTTTTCCAAATTCGGACATCTTTAGCTCCGTCGATCTTATTTTTCTGTGTTTTTCATGCATTTTCCGTAGTAGAAAATTTCGAATTTTTAAAATTCAATCATACCACTGATATCCATATACCATTTTGATTGTCTCGTGTGCTGATCTCAATGGTATATTTATTTCTATTTTTCGAATCATAGTGTGCCGCAAAATCGGTAAAACGGTTTCCGTATCTATACCGTTTAACCTCTTGATTTACCCATGACTTTTATTTTCTTTTCATATTTTGAACCATGACTACCCATATTCCCACTGTACAAAATCAATAGCCGCTCGCCGTAATTATCTCCAAAATTTATGGTTCCAATGTATATTGGTTCCAACGTTTGAATCAAAACTTAAGGTGACTACCCTAAATTTACGGTGACTACCTGTTCTTTTCCACCCTGCAGACATCATTTTTCCATTCCTCTCAAATCAATGTCATGCCACAACAACCCAAAACCGATCCATTTTTCACCTATGCCGAATCCAAAGCTTCGTTCTCCTCCACCTCTAACTGCTGTGAACCACCTGGCCGTCCACCATCTGCTGCTCGCCATCTTCTTCCACTCCACGAAAACCCCACCAACCGCGTCTACCTCACACAAGCAACATCGGCTTCGCCTCTTGCCGAAACCAAATCTCAACCGCCCGCTGTGAAACCCGTGTTCCCCACTTCACTCCACTCTCCCATCTCCCACGCAGTTTCATGTATAAACCCGAGTAAAAAAAAATCTCCCCTCACCACGACAGCCTTCTCTATCTTGGCCGAAACTCTGGCAGCCCATCAACTCGACCTCGCCTGCAACTCCTCCTGTTTATATACAAATGTATGTATTTTTCATAGAGCAGCCTTTTCAATTTACTTATATATATTATAAGTTGTTAGTTATATAAACTATAGGTTGTATATTGAATGGGTTTGCACGTATGTATGATTGCTGTATGTATGTTTACAGTCGCGTATATATATGTTATACAGTATTTTGTTTTGTTATTCTCACATATTTTCAAAAGTATACTATATTATAATAGGATTAAAGCTTATGCAAGTTTTGTTTTCTATTCGTTCCTGAATATAAGATTTATAAATACATATATATGTCAAGTTATATCAGCTTGTAATTTTTCTATGCTTGTGTTATTAGTATGTATATGGATCTTACAGTATTGTATATACAAAGTCTGGTAGATTACATTGGGTTAATTATATTATATATTTAAAATTCGAACATCGGTTATTATATATATATATATATATATATATACATACACACAAAGCTTTGGGTTGCATGAGTAGATATTTTTGTGTGATATTAGCATGTTGTCCATGGTTACAAATTTCACATAAGATATATATGTTCGGAAATTATAAAGCCACATAGTTTATTTTATATATGGTTTAACAGTATTTTACATATTTTATTTGTAAATTAGTCTATATATTTAATTACAAGTTATAAACTAAGTGTCTGCATTGGTTGTCTACAAAGCCTGGACCCTTGAACTTTGTAGCTTTGACTATTGTGATCAACTGATTGGTATACTAAAAAAAAGAAACTCAGTAATGCATTATTTTCTATTAGAGTAAGTAGACTGTTTGACGGTAATTATACTTGCCTAACCACAATATGCATGTGGGTTTTCCTATCTCAACACACTGGTTTAGAACCATTTATGAATAAATTTTTATATTTTGTACTCTCTTGCATATGCAAAATGTTAAGCACTGTTAAAATACTAAATTAATAAAATACATTAACTATCCTCTTTGAACATTCTACAGTTAAAATAAAGTTATATTGTCCAGGTAAAGTTATATAACATGAATATTTGTTAACATCTTCATTGCTAGTTCTGTAACTATGCTAATAAATGATCTATTGGTAATGATACATGTAAATGCATGAAGTAAAATAGTCTATGTATAAAGTGGCCTTAACATGGCATTAAGGAAACAAAGATATATAGCTAAAAGAATTCTACACTTTTACTTCGTCTAGTCTTTAAATATTTATTATGTTCCCTGGCTTTTTGTTTCAGTTTAATGTTTGTATCTCTTTCTCATTATGAGCGATTTGATTTGCTATGTTTTAATCTAAGCTATGATTTTGAAAACCATATATATTAAATTTAATATATGCTTGCCTATATATTTTATACAAATGTTGTTTGACAAGTGCTAAATTGAATATTGGAATTTAACATCCGGATGTATATATATACACAAATAGATTTTGATTTTTAGAAGTATGTGTGTTTTGGACTAAGTAATGATTATAATATAAAATTTACATAGTTGTATTTATATGCGTGTTTTAAATTTAATATTGATTTTAAATGTGAATGCATTTTGAATTGAATATTGGTTTAAGGAAAATAGTAATATAATATACTTTTGTTCGATTTTATCCGCATCGATCCACTTCTGATTTAATTTCGTTTATTTCCTATCTATCAGTTTGTCCGTCCAATTCGTACCAATCTAGCTTTGTTAAGGAAAGTCGTGCTTGGATTTCGTAACTCAACTTCATTGTCTATCTCTCTGCCTCGAAAGGTGAGCAATCACTCACGATTAATATTCTTATATTTATTAAATTTGATTTCAATTGAAATGACAATTGAAATATGCTGTTGCTAGTTATTTACACTGTTAAATATATGTTATTACCTGTATCAGTTCACCTGTGACATCTGACACCATTATCTGTTATGTATGCAAAATAATCTAGTTTGGTTGATAATTTGATTGATTGTGTGATGTTGACATTGAACGTTAAACTATTAATGTTGTAAGTGATAAATAACTTGAAATTGAAATTGTCGTTGGATAGTTAGGTTTGATATATGGGTTAAGTTTGATTTGGTGACATTTGCATAATATGACCTCTTAAATGTTTAAATGAATCGACACGCAGAAATATGGTAAATCGCACTTTGAACTATTTAAATGTATGTTGTGTAAATCGATGTAGTTGAAATTGAATAATGAATGACAAGTAAAGAACCATATAAATAATATTGTAATAATCTTTAATCTACCTGAAATGATAGTGTAGATTCTAGAAATAATTATATTAATTTGCACAAATAACAATGTGAATTAATACGATTATTTCGGGATTATTTGAATTGATTATTGGATTGTTATTAATTATTGTCATTGCCTGTTTATTTACTTTGACACCATCCCAATTATCACACTGCAAGTTCCATTTGTTATGTTTTGATTTTTGAATTGAATTGGAATCGGGTTGAAATGATAAATACCTAAATGAACTTGACTTAGGATAGAGAATGAATTAAAAATCCGATTGGTCAAAATTTGATTTAAAAATAAAATAATGATTTTATTCGAATAAAGAATAAGTTTTGAAATAAGGTTAGAATTTGAATCTTTATGAAAGGAAAATGTAAATATTGAAATCTGAAACAAATACTAACGTAGTAATTGATGAAAGAACGTTATCATTTAATAATTAAATTTGGAATTATTAGTAAATAATTTGGAATTAGTAATAATTGAGTTTTGAAATTATTAAGTTTGAAATCATTTAATAATTAAATTTGAAATTATAATTAAGTTTGGAATTATAATTAAGTTTGAAATTATTAAGTTGAATTTATAATTAAGTTGAAATGATTTGATAATTAAGTTTGAATTCATAATTAAGTGGAAATGATTTAATAATTATGTTTAAATTTATAACCAAGTTTGTAATTATTAAATTTTGAAATTATTAATAATTAAGATTGAAATTATTTAATAATTTAATAAGATTTAATTATTTGATAATTGAATAAAAATTGAATTCTTTGATAAGAGAAATTGAATTTTTGAATAAGTGGATTTGAACTTCGTTAATAAATGAAATTGAGTTTCTTTATTTATTAATTAAGCTTTGGAAAATTTAAGTAAGTTAATAAGTGAAATTAAACTTCTTGAATATATGAAATTTAGTTCTTTATTAATTGAGTTTGAAATTTGTAACCAAGTCAATAAATAAATGAAAATTTGAATTTCTTTAACAAGAAATAAAATGTGATTTATTGAAATTAATGGGATTTATTGAAAGTAACGTAAGACTTGTAATTTAAAGAATTGGTATGACGAATTTAATTTATTTCAATTTGAAGTTTTGATATAATGAAGTTGAACGTAAGTAATTGATTTAATGAATTGGAATTTAAATAGAAGTTGTTTTGAAGGATAAATTTACTTAGCGAATATTGAATGAAATCGGTAAATGAATTTAAATTGTTTTGAATGAAAATTAAACCATTTTAAATGATTTCGGAATGAAACTTATATACGAACTTGTATCAATATTTGAATTGTTTAAATGAAAGTTGAAATTGAATTGTAAGATTTTGAAATGGTTATTTGGAAATTTGTAACGTAAATTTTGGAAATTGATAGTGAAAGACAATTGAAATGTTGATTTATAAATTCTAATTGAAATTGAAATTGATTTGTTTTTGAAATTTATTAAACGACCAATCGGTGTAATAATTACGAAAGTTATTAAAGAAACCGGAATCGGTTATGGATATACTCTTTATCTAAGCCGAAAACAACTTTAATAACTATAAGCGGAGTGATGATCCAGAATGAAGTGGTTGGAATGATGTACGTGATGACTGAAGAAAGAGAACGATAATGGATAGCCTTGACACTTGTGTCAAATTGGAAATGACTAAAATCAGGAGCCGTGCCGGGCCAAATGAGGTTAGCCACCTCGAGCGGACACACTTCTTCTAACTACTACTCATTACTTGTTATTGATTGGTGCACCCTCGGAATTTCAGGAGTGTTGTTTCGTGGTGTTGCGATCGTTGCGGCGATGCGTTCTCACCAGTCCGGATCAGGCAAACGGTAGTTTCACTACCTTGGGTATTGGCTCATGTGCCTTGTCATACTTGTATCCCTATATACGCGACCACTACGAATTTGTTTTGTGTTATATCTATGGAGTACTCCCTGATAGCCCACAAGTTTACTGTGGAGTTTACAGTGCTGTATAGACTATAACGCTTGTATAAAAATGTGTTAAGGGGGATAATGGTAACGCCTTAACACTATTTCGATACTTTATATTACTGATAGACATTATCTATTTAGCGTACACTACTACATAGTATATAGTTTAACGGATCCTTAGAGGATAGTGATTCCAACATCCTTTGAGTTACTTGTATTTCGATTGCTATTTCACTTGAGTTGGATTTATTGATATGAGAATATTAATCCTGACTCGAGTGTTTTGCGTTTTTCTTTACGCTCGGGTCAGACTGAGTGGTTCAGTTTTTGAGACTCACCTTTGGAGTTGGAGCTTCGCTTGAAGATTCCAGCTATCTATCCAGCTTCCAGATATCCAGTTGATTCCAGTGATGTATTCTGATTCCTGTATTTGATTATTGTATTCGAGACTTCTGTTGTAACTCATTTAACTCTGTTATATATATATATATATATAGTAGCTTCATGAACTACTATCTCTTTTTATTTCCGCTGCATATTATTACTCTGTGTCTGTGATTCTGTGATTATTTATTTACTGTATATCTGAGTTTTGCCAAATTAAATTAACAATTCGGTATTTTGAATTATTCAAGTCCGACATGTGCGGATGCGAAGAGTCCAAAATAGCGGGTCGTTACATAGTATGAAGGTACATAAGTACTACAATAAAATGATGGATCTTCGTAATGCGCACATGCATTTGTTTGTTGATATTATTTCGAAACAATATACTTGTGTATTGATTATAGAGTCATCACATCACATAGCCATGTTGGCCTCATTTTAAACTAAGGCCGATGTGGCCTCAGTTCAAAAAATTAGGGCCACTGTTGGCGTCACCTGCCTCAGTTTACACAATGAGGCCACATCGGCCTCAATTTTTTAAATTGAGGCCTCTGTGGCCTTAGTTGTCTACACCGAGGCCACTGCAGCCTCTGTTGTCTAAACCGAGGCCATTATTGGCCTCAATTTTCTAAACTGAGGTCACTGCGGCCTCAATCTAAACAACTGAGGCCACTATTGGCCTCAGTTTAGACAACTGAGGCCACTGTTGGCCTCAGTTTAGACAACTGAGGTTGTTGTGGCCTTAGTTGTCTAAACTGAGGCAATGTTGGCTTAATCAAATTTATTGCATATATGACTAGTTCTGTTACTCAAAAAAAATTAGAAAACCATATGACCAGTTCTTGATTTTACCACCTCAAAAATCCAAACATGTCATTGCATATATGAAGTACTTAATTTTAAATTATTGTCCTTTCATATTTACTTGTTTTGTTTAATGTCCTATTATTGTTAAATCATGTCATATCACCTTGATTACTATTTGTCATTCTTTTTAGTATAAGTTTCAATTTAATATGATAATGAATGCATGTAGGTACTTATAGAAGAAGTGGAAGAAAGGAGGAAATTGGATGGTTGTTCAAGTGGTAATGGTGAAATAGAAGATCTTGAAAATGATCCAATAACGGAAGTTTTTAGTATGGAATTGGTAAACTATGGATTGGTAACTTAATTATGTATTGAAACTCTCCGTTGTGAATTAATACTCTGTTTTATTATTGATTATGAATATTTTTTATTGATATTGGTTGGGTTATAATTTGCTAAATTAAGATAATATTTCATATTAGATATAGTCTATATTGTATCTTTTAACATTCAGACCATTATATCTTTCAACATTAACGTCACTGATTAGTGTTTATTTGTTTGTATTATTTGTAACGCTTATAAGCGTTGGAAGATATTTTTACCCAAAGCTTATAAGCATTGGAAGATTTTTTCCCCCAACGCTTATAAGCGTTGGAAGATATTTTTTCCCAACGCTTATAAGCATTGGAAGGTCTATTTTCCCAATGCTTATAAGCGTTGGTGAAAAAAAATCTTCCAACGCTTGTAAGTGTTGCAAATAATTGCTCATTCCCCTATATCGACACATATAAATGTTGTTAAAATTCTTGGCGATGCTTATACTCATTAGGAATCCTCTATTTTAGTGTAGTTAGAATTACCGTGTTTGGTTACAAGATGTTAAAACTATAGATGACTACAGGAATTGTAGCGCTTAGCTTTTGGCCTCTAGAAACGTGGTGTTACAACTTGGTATTAGAGCATAGGTTTGTGAAAAACTTTAATTTAAAAATGATTTTTTAGAAAACATAATCCTAAGGAATTAGAGAAAAGATTGAGCTATGAGATAATGCTACAGTAACATACTTGAATTTGGTATATATAAGTATAAGCTTTATCTCCAGTCTGCTATCTCTATTAGGTTATTCTTCTATATACCATGAGGCTTAAATATAGATATGGATGCTAGAAGTGGAAGAATGAATCTTGGAGGAAGCACCACCACAAATGGTAATGTCAGACCGAACACTAGAAGGAACCATGGTCAGGCATAAGCTGGGAATGTTGGCGCTGGAGTCTCACAAGTGGATATGAGAGCTATGCATTAGTTTTTCGTGAATATGATGCAAGCTGGAATTGTTGCTCGTGTGGTTGGAGGAAATGCTAGAGTAGGATTCCAGGAAGCTTCGGTGGTCAACAACTATGCTATATTGATCATAGATTATGCTAGGCTAGGAGGGAAGCCATTTATTGGTACTAAAGATGCTAATGAGGTAAAGAACTGGTTGTTGCATTATGAGAGGATCTTTATAGAATTGGGGTTGAATGGTGAGCAAAAGAGAAGGCTTGATTCAAGATAGCTTTAGGAAGCAGCTTTATACTAGTGGAATAGTGTGACGGTTTGGAGCGAATGAAGAGGAGATGATATGGGCTGAGTTTAGAAGGAGGTTCCAGGAGAGGTTCCTGTCTGTGATGACACAGTCTGTTTTACTTAGAAAATTTGATGAGTTGGAGTAGTGGGAGATGTCTGTATTGGAATATTCTAGAGGGTTCGAGAAGTTGGTAAGGTATGGGTATGCTATTGTGGATACCGTGTTGAAGAGGAATGTGAAGTTTATTAGGGGTTGAAGCCTGAGTTGGAAAGGGTCACATTACCTCATATTAGGGATCATTTTAATGTGTGGTGGAGATGGCTTTAAGGCATAAGGAAATGCTTGCTTCTCTAGAGAAGAGTAAGGTCAAGGAAGTCCAGGTAGGGCATGGTCAGAAAAGAAAGTTCTTTCATAAGAAGGGTGCTCCAAAAAAAGGAGCCGCGAAGAAAGGAAAGTCTGAGGTTGTTTGCTTCAAGTGTGATAAGAGGTGCATTTTGCCAATGAATGTCCTACTAGAAAGGCGAAGGAGGTGACTAGAAAGAAAAACATTAAGTGCTTCAACTACGGTCGGGTTTATCATTATAAGAACCAGTGCAAAGAGCCAGCCAAGGATGGGAAAGGCAAAGTATTTGCATTGCAACCTGCCACTTCGGGACCAACAATGCAGGAGAAAGAGAAAGTAGAGTTGGGAGGTACGCTTCAGATTCACGGTATGTCTGTTAGCATTTTGTTTGATACTAGTGCATCACAATTTTTTTGTATCTCATTTTTTGGTTGACAAGCTTAACCTAGAACCCTCATATTTAGTTACTTACTTAAGGGTTCCAAATCCGATAAGAGGGTAGGCGACTCTTGTGATAAGATGTGACCACCTAGAGTTTGATTTGTTAGTTCATACCTTTTTTGTAGTTTCCATATGTTTGATTTTGTAGGGTTTAGAATTATTTTGGGTATGGATTGGTTAAGTAAGTACGATGCAAGGATATTTTGTTATGATAGAAAAATATCATTTGGACACCCTAACTGTAGTGACCGGATTTTATATACCATTGAAAGCCCTAGTTGTGAGGTGAATGCTTTGGGTGTTGTGGAATTAGAAGATGAGTTGAATCGAGTTTTTATTGTTAGAGAATTCGTGGATGTTTTCGAGTCGGTAGTAGGATTACCACTAAAACAAGCCACTGAGTTTCGAATAGATTTGGTACCTGGAGCAGAACCAGTGAGTAGGTCGTCAAGCAAGATGGCACCTACCGAGATGAGGGAGTTGAAGGTGCGGTTGGTGGATTTGAAGGGCAAGAATTTCATTAGGCCTAGTAGTTCCCCTTGGGGAGCAGCCACAGTGTCTGCTAAGAAGCCGGATGGATCGTTGAAGTTATATATTGATTATTGTAAGTTGAATGAGAAGACGATAAAGAATCGATATTCGTTCTAGAATTGACATTTTTCCGATCAGTTGAGTAGGGCCAAGATATTTTTTCCATTGGATTTGGCAGAAGGATTTCAACAGCTTAGAGTAGCAGAGGATAGTATTTTTTTGATGACTTTTGGACCAGATATGGATTGTACAAATGGTTAGTGATGCCTTTCAGACTGATTAATGTGCCAGCATTCTTTGTAGACTTGATGAACCGAATTTCCAAGAGCACTTAGATAGGTTCATGTTGGTTTTCATGAAAGCTATTTTCTTATACTCTAAGGATGAGAAAGAGCATGAAGTCCATCTTAGAGTTGTGCTTGAGATGTTGAAGCAGCATCAGCTAAAAGCGAAGTTTTCGAAGTGTCTTTTCTGGAAGAAGGAAGCGAAGTTTTTTGATCATGTAGTCTCAGAGGAAGGGTTGTCGGTAGATCCAACTAAGATTGAAGTGGTGAATAATTGGAAGAGACCCGAGACAGTGACTGAGATAAGAAGTTTTCTAGGATTGGATGTTTACTATCGGAGATTTATTAAGGATTTTTCACGGACAGCAGCATCGATGACAAAGCTAACGCGGAAGGATGTGATGTTTGTTTGGACTGATAAGTGTGAGGAAGCATTCCAGAGCTCGAAACACTTATTGTCCCATGCAACTGTATTAGTTGTTGCGAAGGAAAATTAGGATTTTTTAGTTTATACGAATGAATATGGAACTGGATTAGAACTTGTGGTAATGTAGAAAGGTAAAGTGATTTCCTATGCTTCTCGACAGCTTAGACCGCATTAGGTAGATATCCAACGCATGATTTGGAGTTAGCTACGGTGACTTTTGCTTTGAAAGTGTGGAGACATTATCTTTTGGAAGAAAGATTTGAGTTTTGTACGGATCATAAGTCGTTGAAATATTTGTTCTCCGAAAAGGAGCTGAATATGAGATAGTAGAGGTAGTTAGAGTTTTTAGCCATTTATGATTTTGGTATTGAGCACACACCACGGAAAGGCAACAACGTCGCAGATGCACTTAGCAGGAAGCATCAGAATGTTATGTTGGCGATGATAGCTGAATGGAAGGATTTAGAGACGTTGTCGACACGTAGAGTACAATGGAGATCTGAAGTTGGATATAGTAGAGAAACTGTAGTGTTATCATGTTAAGAATTTCGATCTGATATGATCAAAAAGATTACTTCTAAATAGACGGAGGATCCAGTATTAATTGAACGGACCAGGAAGTTAAGGGATGGAACGGAAAGCGATGACTTGAAGGATTTTAGTCTTGAAGATAACGGGTGGTTAAGAATGAAAGGAAGATTAGAGTATGGGAGACATGAGGAAAGAAGTGCTTGAGGAATGTCATCGTTCGAAGTTCACTATTCATCTTAGAGGAAATAAAATGTATCAGGATATGTAGAGAAGTTTCTTGTGGGAAGGTAAGAAGAGGGATGTAGGCTTATGGGTGAAGTAGTGTTTGAACTGTTAACAGGTAAAAGCCAAGCATTAGAAGCCAAGTGGGCTACTACAGCCTTTGGATATTCCAGTTTGGAAGTGGGGGTTCAATGTCAATGGATTTTATAAATGGGTTGCCAAGGTAAAATAGAGGAAATAAAAGTATATGGGTCATAGTGGATAGATTGACCAAGAGTTCCCATTTCATTCCCGTTTAGTCAATCAGGACGGCACCTGTTTTAGCTAAGTTGTTTATGAAGAATTTATTTAGACTTCATGGAATTCCTAGTAGTATAGTAAGTGATAGAGATTCCTTATTCACTAGCGAGTTCTGGAAGAGTATACATGATCTTTAGGAATCAAACTCAAGATGAATACTGCTTACCTTCCATAGACTAATGGGCAAACAGAAAGAGTTAACAAAATCTTTAAAGATTCTTTACGAGCTTATGTATTAGATTTTGAAGGATCATGGAAAGACCATCTACACCTAGTCGAGTTTTCATATAAAAAAAGTTATCAGACTAGTATAGGGATAGCATCGTTTGAAGCTTTGTATGGAAGGCCATGCAAATCTCCAGTTTATTGGTTAGAGATTGGGGATACATTAGTTCTTGGTCCAGATTTAGTTAAATAAACTGCAGAAAAGGTAGAGATCATTCGAGCTAGGATGAAGGAATCTCATTCTAGGCAGAAGAGCTATGTGGATAGACAACATAAAGATTTAGAGTTCTGTATTGAAGATCATGTTTTATAAGGTGTCATCGACGAAGGATGTGATTAGATTTGGAAGATTGGGGAAGTTGGCACTGAGATTCGTAGGACTATTTATTATTGTAGAGAGGATTGGGAAACTCGCATATAGAGCAGAGTTACCGAACATTTTTGCAGGAGTCTGTGATGTTTTTCATGTTTCTCATCTAAGGCAGTGTATTCGAGATCCGAAGACTACTATAGCACTGATTGTGTTAGAGGACTTAGTAGTAGAACCGGACTTGACTATAGTTTGAAAGCCGATTCTATAGTTGCCAGAGATGAGAAGAGTTTAAGGAACAAGACATTCAGATTAGTCAAAGTCTAGTGGAGTGACGATGAGAGAGATTATACTTGGGAGACTAAGAGTCGGATTAGAGATGCGATTTGTTTGATGGTATGTTTTACCTTTTTGATTGATTTGTTGGGAACCTTATCGTACTTTCGCGGACGAAATTCTTTATAGAGGGAAGATTGCAACACCCCATATTTTTAGTAGTATTATTAAGAATATTTAATTAGATTAATTAAATGAAAATAATGTAAAATGATTAGGGGATTGATATTTGTGATTAAACTAAGGGGTAGCTGTGCTTAAGAGAAGAAATGAACTAAAGAATTAAAATATTAAGACAATTTGATAAGGGCAATATAGGAATAGGACATTTCCAAATACCCTAAACCCTTAACCCTATCATTTTACATGTTTATTTTATACATTCACAAAACAAAAGCACAAGTTAGAGGCCGACCACCATTAGTAAGAAAAGAGGAAGAAAGAGCTAAGGGAAGAAGATTAATCAACTTAATCCATTCAAATCTCAAACTCCATAATCTCCATAGCTAAGGTGAATAATGACTACGTATTATTTCTCTAATTGTTTTTGGTTTTAAGATGAATCCGAAGTATGTGGCGTATACGCCATGTTTTTGAATAATTAAAATGCATATATATACACGTTGATGATGTATGATTATTCGTATAGGTCATATGATATTTACTAAGATAAAAACCCTATTAAATGACATCCAAATGCCTAGAGAATTTGAATTTAGATCAGAAATGATATTTTGGAGATGGATTCCAATGTTCATAATTTTCTAAAATAATATGGATTTTATATTAATTTTTAGTAAAGAAAATGTTTATTTGGGTTTAAAATAATTTATGGCTATATTATTTACTATTTGGGTCAAAGATTAATATATGTTAGAAAACATATTAAAATTGACGTACTAGAATTTTTGTAGAATTTTCGTATGTGTTTCGATAGATATATAAAACTATTTATGGCATGGGACTTAAATATTTATAAAAGGAGAATGGGTATTTTGTAAATTAAATAAATTATTTACTTCTAAAATTTTGGCAACACTTTTAGAAAAGAAATTTTGCAACCAATAAACTTTTGATAAACAGGGTAGGTTAGTTGAAAATTATTTCCTTTTAAAGTTAAAAACAGATTTCGCATGCTTTTAGCATGTATCGCCTCTTCCGATACAGGGGTTTCGACCAAGTAATGCCACCACTATTGCCATCAGACCAATGCGCATGGTATCAGTATACCTGGTACGTAGTGAATTAGGCATAGGCAGAAAGTTACTGGGTCGAGACCATAGGTTCCAATAAGGACGAAGCATGACCTTATTTTTAAGTACAAACACACTTGTTTTGCTTTCGAAGGATATGCTTTTGACTTGGTTAGCTTTCAACTGAGTAAAATGCTTTAAAGGAATGGTTTCGATGGGTTTGTGCCTTTTTTTAAGTAAATGCTTTCGAATGGGGTCGAAACCTCTAGCTGTCGATTTTCTTACCTTTCGAAGTCAATGGTCTCGAAAGGAATACTTTGTTTTAAAACATGGTCACTTTTCTAATGCTTTCGGAAGGGTTGGTTTCGACACTATCCACTTCTATACTAGGAATGCTTTCGGAAGAGTGCTTTTGACTTAAATGATTTTAATGACCCTTTTTGCTCCGTTGAAAGTAGAACCTGAATGGTTTCGAAAGAGATGGTGTTAAGAGGTTTCGAAAGGATTCCACTTGTTTTATATTGAACCCAAAGGTTTCAAAATGTTTATTGTTTTCAAAGGTATTGAGTGCTTTCGAAAGGTTTTAAAGAATGGTTTCAGAGGGATGTTTCCTCCAATGTTTTTGAAAGGTCTAAATGATGGGTTCGAAGCGGTGGTTCCCCAAAGGTTTCGAATGGTTTTAAAGGAAGGTTTTCCAATGTTTTCGAAAGGTAGTTTAAAGTGTTTTAAAGAAGATTGCCTAAGGTTTTAAATGCTTTTAAAGGAATGATTTTTCAATGGTTTCGAAAGGAATGTTTTGGCCTTTCGGCTTAGATTATAATAATGGTTTACTTGGTTTCGTTTTAATGGATTCGAATTGGGTACTTTCAAAGGTTAAAATGTTTTCATCAATAAAGATTTGAGTAAAGTATGTATAATATGGAAAGGTGATTTTGAGTAAAGCATAGAGTATATGTATTTTTATTTTTTAAGTTTGATTTAAAGGCTTTAAATCAATTTGAGATGAAAAAGGTTTTCCATAAATATCATGGGTAGTCAAGCCTAAGTGAAATGACTCGAATATTAGAATAACAGATGGAACTGGTATAGGGTCGCGCCCTATACATTAGCTATTATCCTTAGCTAATTTAGTTGAAAATTCCAGTATGTAGGGTTTTGTTACAGGTAAGACTAAAATGATGATTATATACAGAAAGAAATATATGTTTGTATGCACATAGGTTATTGATGAGCTTGCAAAACCATTAGGATCAGGTGACCCTAGGAGAAGATAAGTTAGGGACAAACTGTTCAAAAGAGAAGTATTTAACAGATAAGTTAGGGACATGCCATCCAGAAGAGGAGTACCTAAAGTGTGTTAGGTTATTTTATTTATATTGTCTAACAGGCTCGAGTCAGCCAAAAGTTACTAATTAACCAAACAAAACTGTAGTGTACGGACAGACAGTCCATTTGTACCTGATATGTATGTTTACAATATAACGCTTTACAGTTTTAACCAGTTTTGGTTGCAGGATTATGATTTGCAAAAGATATGTTTTAAAAAGGATATTTGTGAGGGAAACCCGTTCCTCTAAGCGACATGGTTTGTCTTAATATTAAATGACCGAGATGTATAGTATTATTCACACCAGGCTTTATGTCAAACTTGAAGTTTATGTATTTCCCCTTAAACTCTCAGGTGCTCAAAATTGTTTTGAGTAGGCCGGGGGTTGATGATTTTCAGATTTTTGTAAGTGGATGAATAAAGCTTTCGGAGACGAGTAGGAGGCTGAAGTTAGCTATATTTAGGAGTTGTAATGTTTTATTATTTCCATGTTGTATAAGTCAGTTATGACTGTTTAGTACTCTGCTCGACCAAGGGAGCATCATCATACGTTGTTCTTGGCGTATCTTTGTAATAATTATATTTTATATGAACCTGGGTAAGCGAATGTGATTATGTAATTTAAATATGGAACAAGATTTGGAGATGTAATTAAAAATGTTGCTTTTGAAATCTGTGATTTTGTTTCATATTCATGTGACTCTGATTTTATGGATACCATTAGCATTATCGTGTTTGGTCACCAGAAGTTAACGCTATTGATGACTGCAACATCTGTAGGGCTTAGCTTTTGGCCTCCAGAAATAAGGTGTTACAGTTACGTTATTTTCTTTTACTAACCGAGCTATATACTGTGTGACCCGAACCAAAGTATTCAAAACCTGACTTTGCTTTTTCCATCACCATCGCTGATCTCTGCACCCGGATCTCCTAGCCATCAACCCTGTCGGACTTCGTTGCTGCTTTGACCTTACCCTTAGCTCCTAAAACTTTGTCAATTTGGATCGCCGCCGACCTTACCCACTTGGATCGTCGTCGACCTATCCACCTTGGATGGCCGTCGAATTTTAGTTTAACCATATTTTCCTTTTGAGTTTTGAATTGAGGGGGGTGGTATGGATTTTTGGTGTTTTAGTTTACTGATGAGGTTTTATTGGTAATGGACGTAACGAAGAATTCGAGTTAATTGCGATTTTGTGGAAGAAGATAGTAAACCGAGTGAGTTCTCCATAAAACGAAGCTTGGGTCTCGCCTTGATGCTTGACATGTTTTAATATCTTGTTCCATAGAATCAGAATTAACTTGCATCGAGTTACATTGTTAATCTGGCACGATATCTTATAGATTGATTTTCGTTTTTCTAGGAGGTAATATTAGCTTATAGTAGCATCTTGTGTGCAGCTTATGCTTTTATCACCTTCTAGAGAGCTGAAATCGACTTATGCTAAGAATTCTCTACTCTATTTGGACCCATCAATCTATAGTTGCTCACTTCAGATTGATCCTTTCATTGCATAATCGTTGTACCTAGATGTGAAGCGCTTCCTATGTTGCTTCAGATAGTGGATCCGTTATCGGCCGTTGGTCGATAACAGGTAAGTGTAAGAGAAATAATTTTAACACATGATATGAGAAGCTCTTTTCTTTCTTCGCTGTCGGTGAACTATCTATATAGAACAGAATGTTTATAGCATTCAGGACACCAAGCCCATTCCATATAGGTAACACACTACACTTGCCTCGGTCAACCCTTGGAACCCAATGTGTCAGCATAAATCGATATTTTTTTATAGTTTAAGTGTTAAGCGTAAGGGGAATTCTAGCTAAAAATAGAATTACTTAACCATGTTAAGTATAAGTTCTATTGTATAAAATGAAGCACCCATCATCCCATCATAAATCCAATGGAGGAAATCCGGCACATCCAGAAGCTGAACCGTCATCAGTTGCGCATTCACAAATAGTTTTAGTAGCGCTTACTTCTTCAACATCACGAGATGGATATGGTCAATTGGCTCTGGTTGGTACACCTGTAGATCAGACTTCTCCAAATTTTAGAGTTCTACTCAATCCTCCGAAGAGAGCTTCCTCTGTAACTCTACTAAAGTTCTACATATCATTTGTTTACAATTGGCATTCTGGACAATGATGTATGCCTTCGATCGAAGAATGAGTTGGCACATATGCGCCTTCGGGGTACACCGCTTTCCACCGGTATATGTTCTTTAATGGAGTAGTGCCCTCTTTTAATCACTTCTTGAGAGAAACTTTCACTATAGGAAATGTTTATTTTCTTAGCAAATGGTACAACATTTTTAACTGGGTTGCTGTAAAAAATATATAATTTGATAGTAAAATTTGCTTTGATCTAACGTTGTGCACGCTGTGTGAAACTAAAGGCGGTAAATTCATTTCCTTCCCTCCATTTCTATAATTCCCATTAAAAAACACCCTAAAATTTCAATTTCCCCATTTGTAACGACCTATAAATTTCCGATAATAAAATTTGTTAATTTAATAAGATTTTGATAATTACGTCTGGAATAAATAAAAATTTGAAATTTGTTTTGAATTAATAACGGGAATGAAATGTAAGAATGTTAACGTAATTAAATTTAGTGGGGAATAAAAATTTGTAGTTTGAGAATGAAATGATAACTAAAAACGAATTTGTAACAAAGTTAACTTAAGTGAATTATTAATAAGTTAATGGAATTCAAATTTAATAAGGTAATTGAAAGGCTATCTTTGGTTACAAAGTGGATATAGGAAACAAATGTTAACTATGTTATCATATTTAAAATTTGTCGAGCATAAAGGTTGAAATCAAATTTAAATGATTTATTGAAATCAAATTTCAATTAATTGGATTTTGTTGAAATTTAAGTTAAATACTGTAATTGGTAAGATTATATACTTTAAATTGGCATTTAATTTGTTTAATTTTTTTTGAATGTTTAGGAAATCAAAAACGATAAAGAGTGCTAATTATAGAATTGGAATTGAAAATCTGATTTAATTAATGTAATATTAATTTATTTAATTAACTGGAAAATAGCCATTTTGGCCGCTGACTCGAATATCAACGAAACCTATTTCATCTGATCCGTAACGGTGCATTATTGTAGGATTTCAAGTTTCGTAGCGATCAGACTTGTCGTTCGATCGTACGAGCTCAAAACGCCTAGAAATCAATGAAATTGGAATTAATTGAAATCAATTTGAAATAACTTGATTTTAGCATAAGTTCTTCATACGATGGAATTTGGACTTGAAACCTGTTCCATTACATTTAAATGTTCAAAAACACCCATATTGATATATGGGATGGCCAATGTTCGTTTCGAAAATGAAACGGGCTTTTCGGGTCATTTATTGTCCAACTTTCGAATCAATCGTGTCCATTCGTTTTTATTTCTGATCTGCGTATAAATAACCTATTATAAACCTTACTACTTCTTATTTTTATTTTTTCTGTACATATAATTCAGTTGTCTTCTCCTTCTCAATGGAAGACAAACAAATTCCCAATTCCAATCCAATTGCAATTAAAAATCAAATCAAAAAATAAAACTCCTTAAACTGTATCAAAATTTATATGGATTTGAAGCTCTCGACGAGCGCAAATCAAATCTATGGTTCGTTTTCCAATTTGGGTCATGATTTGATCGGAAATTGGGCATTTAGTTTCAGCCGTTCGTTTGTGGTCGATGGATTCGACGGTAAATGTTCGTCGATGGGACGATTGGGTTGTGCTGCACTATAGAGGACGTTAAGAAGCTTTGATCCATGCCGTTAGTTGGTCGAGTTCGTCAGTGAGATCGCTAGATATCGGCTTGGAAAGTGCCATTTTCATCACGGACACGGAGGGAGGAAAAGCCTCGGCGAGCGTGCAAGTGGGGAGGGTTGTGGTCGGCCGAGGCTGGGAAGTCCAGCAGTACACTCCGATCATGGTGACTGGCAATGAGATGGCGGCATTCGATGATTGGGTGTCAGTGGCCTACGTATGAAGATGGCAGTTAGGGTTTCGTTGTTCCTGAGGTGACATGTCTTTTGTCCTATTTATTTTATTTATTTTAATTTTAATTTGTATAAACTTCTAACTGATATAACTTTTGTATACAAACTTAGATTTGGGCGCGGCTTGCTCCGCTAGGATCGTATTTAAATTTCGGACATTATGACTGGTTTGGACAGATTCTGAGACAGTTTGAATTTTGGGTCTAAATTGAATTCAAATTCAATTTAAATTCAAATGTGAGTGTTTCAACCCACTCACAACTGAAAAAAAAAATTATGTTTGTTAAACTGATTTATGATGTGATTAGAAATTTATTTATGACTGTTTGGCATATTTTTAATCGTCATCCTAGTTAAATTGAATTTATTTGAATTAAATTGTTATTTAGTTTATTATATCATATAAACTGCCAGTTAAATAGTAATTTAATTTATTATTGAATGTAAACAACTAGTAAATGCTTGTTGTTTATTATCTGTTCTATATTAATGTTATCGATTGAATTGGATGATGATTGTGATAAATGTTTGATGATTGATATTAGATGAATGGTTGTTGTATTTTATACTGTTATAAACTGCAAGTTGTTATGGATTTTATTTCTTTCGGGATTGCGGTTTGAAATGATATATAACTGTATTATATTTTAAAATTACAGATTGAAATGATTAATATCCGTATCACTTGACCATAGGATAGAAAATTATATACAAACACCGTGGTCTATATATATAAATATTTTGAAATGATTTCTATGATTTTGTAAAGATATATATGGTTTTAGATGAATATTGATTTTAGATATTATATAGATGTTATTTTATCCTTGATTTTAAGCTATGTGTAGTTTGTTTCAATGTAGAATAAGCTTAATTATAAGTTTGATATTTATTGGATATAATATGCTTAAGTATTTATATAAATTGTTTTTAATAGAGAGTTTTAAATAAACTAAAGTTGGAAGATAAATTGGAAATTTATTTGAAATTGAATTTATTTAAGAAATAAACTCAAATATGTTTGATGTGAAATTTGTTAAATTTGAAATTTTAAAAGGTATGATTTTATAACTTGATTTTGGTTTAGGATGAATTAAATGAATATTTCAAGTATAAATAAATTGGATGAAATATTTAGTTATTTATAATTAGAGTTTTATTTAGATGATAATGGATTTATTATGTAATTTATTTCAAACTAAATAATAGAAAAGTGAATTGTTGAATCGTAATTACCAAAGTTTTGAAATTGTGAATACTTAAAGTTTGAAATATATTGAAATTGAAATGGTTTATTCGGTGGATCAAATCTGTTTTGAAGTTGATATAATTTGAAACAGTTCATTTGGAAACTGAATTGTATTGGAATTTACGATTTGGGATTTGGTAAATTCAAAATTTATAAATTCGAGTTGTTTTGGATTTGATTTGTGAAATTGAAGAAGCTATTTTATTATATAAAATATTTTAAATATTTAAACCATTTAAGTGGTGGAAGTTATGTTTCAAAGTTATGAGTTTCAAGGTGTTAAAATTTTAAAGTGTATGTTCAAGTATTTTGATTTCGAAATGTTATAACCTTGAAAGTTTATGATTTTAGAAAGGAATATTTGAAATGAAAATGATATCATATTGATTTGGTTTTGAAAAGGGCAATGATATTTGGTTTTAAAGTATAAACTATTTAAAAATGACCACGGTGTTATAATAACGTTTGGTTGTTAAAGAGACCGAGATCGGAAGTTGTCATACTCTCAACCGACTCCGAAAACCACTTTAATAACCGTGTACGTGGTGGAGATTGCAGAATGAAGTAGGATGGTGGCGGCGTTTCCTTTGAGGTATATACGTGGACCCGACTGCCGTGAGTTGGCATAAGGTGGCTAAAACAGGAGCGCTTACGGGCCAGTGGGGTAGCCCCTCTTATTGGGCACACTCCTTCGATACCATTCTATTACTTTGTGATTGATTAGGCCCTTTGATTTTTTTTTGGGGTGTGGCTCAAGGTGGGCGGTAGCTACGCACTATGCGTCACCATCAGTCTGGATGCGTAGTTGGTATATCTACCCTGGCATTGCCTTGTGTGCCGTGTCACCTACCCTAGCGCGCCTTGTACGAGTTTGGTTTTCTCTCGTAGCCCGTGTGGTACCCTCTAGTGGCTTCCCGATCAGGAGGAACCATGATACTGGATGGACTACTGGGACTATTATGTGGTAAGGTCTATATGGGTAACCCCTTAACGCTATTTAAAAGTAAGTTTACTTTATTATGATACCATATATTACTACATTGTAAATAGTGTAACGGGTCCTTACGAGATGTGAATCCCGAGCATCTCTTAAGTTACTGCACACACGTTAGACACTGAATAGAAGATGTCAAACTCCGTAAACATCTATGACGCCGTTCCACTCATATTTTACCATGATTTAACTTACATAAGATCTTTTAGTTTCGACTCGAGTGTTTTGTCCTTTCAATTCGCTCGGGCCAGTCTGAGCATTTTAGGATTCTAAGACTTTATTTCTGGAGGAAGAAGACGAAGATTGTATTACTATTATTTATTATGTTATTGCACTACATTCATACTGTTCTGCTGCATTATTTATTATTCTCTGGTATGTGTAACTATGATCCGTGTTGTATAAGTATAATCAAATGTTTTGTAAAACAGCTTCATGAACTGTTTGATTATTATATTTTGTCGTTCTGCGGCAAGATTCTATTTCGTTTTTTTTCTTTCTCTGCTTTTCTTATTCACCCTAATAACAATCTGCTCTTATGTATGGTTTGAGTCTGACATGTGTGTCTGTCTATGCACTAGGAGGGTGCAGCATGATAGGGGGTTCTCCCATTTGGTTTGGTAGCGAGCGGTTGACTCTTACTCCTACATGTCCCTATGGGGGTTGGTGCAATCAAGTGATTGGCCGTAAAGGCAGAACACAGGTATCAATGTATGCTACGGTGGGCGTTACCCCACTGGCAAGTGGTCCGTTACATCTGGTATCAGAGCTTTGGTTTAGCGATAAACCTTAGTTTTGTGGGGTCTGACTCTTTATTATTAGGGTAGTAGTACCCTATAATGAGTCATTGAGTGTGTATATATATATGAGAGAGCGTATTTGTTAGTGTTATAAAAAGGTTTTGATATTGTGTTAATTTGTTCCCTCTTGTATTTATAAATTATGGTTGGTGCATAGGACGCTATGACATTAATAGGGATTTCTAAACACTTAATAGGACTGACCGACGCAATATTGTTTATGAATATAGGTTAATGAAATAATTTTGCCTATTATATTTTCTATATATAATTTTTTTTATAAATGATATATATTTGGTTGTAATATATTGGTTGTTAGGTAGTGTAATTTATAAATATTAGTAAGGTTGGAAATAAGATTGGAAAAGTAAAATAAATTGGAATAAATTGGAAATTTGGAACTTAAGTTCGAGGGTTTTGAAACTTTCTTTCTAATAATTTTGGAATATAATAACAATATTATTTAGAAGTATTTTCTGATTTAAATATTTCGATATAATTTGAAAGAATTGTTTTAAAGAAATTTTGAAAGAAATAAGTTCTGTACTCCCTTCTCTGTCGCTGAAAAATAATTTCGGTGGTGAGAGCACGCATCTTTGGCGTTCATTTTCGAGTTTCAAAGTGGGAAGGCCACTGTAGTAGTTTTACTGCAGTTTGTATTGATAAACAAATATAAGTTTTAAATTGTTTTAAATATAATTGGATATATAAGTTGTAAGTATATATTTATCTATTATTTTAAAAATGATTTGAAATTCAAACCGATATTTAGTTCGTAAGTTTCCGTTAATTAATAGATTCAATTATTGTAGTGAAATGGAATGTAACCAATCAATAACTGGAAACTCTAGTTAAAATAAAAGATTAAATGCTAGGTTATAAACGAAATTACAAGAAAGTTGAAAATTGTAACCTATAAAAACAAATGATATAATTATTGAACAGTAAATTAATTAAAAGAAATGAGAGAACTTGTATAACTTTCAATTACATTCTTAAAAAGCATATGTATAACGTACCAAAAGATTTAAAAGTTGAAATGTCTGAAAAGAAAATGTAATGGAAAATTTTACAATTAAAATTTATGTAATAGAAAGGTTCAATGAATTACTTTTATAAACAGGAATTTGACATTGTAATGGTTATAAACTTAAGTTACGATTCAAATGCTACTAATATAATATAAATGTAAGTATTATAAATAAATGATAATAAACTGAAGTAAATGGTTGAAGCTATTTATACATAAAACAAGTAGAAAAGATATGATTGTAGACTTAAGTTAATATGTTGAGATGCTAAGTAAATGAAATTGAAAAATGAATGAATGTAATGCAATAAAAAGAAAATTATTTGATATGAATAAATAAAAATGAAAATGTGCAAGAAGTAAATGTGAATTAAAAGATAAATCATTATATGAATGAAAAGGAAATCAAACAACAAATGTATGAAATGAAATTAATAAGAATGAACTTGATCTATTGTTTGAAATTGTTATTGGTTTTGGTTTATGAGTTGTTTGGGTAAAAGATACATTTAATTGCTTAGATATATGAATAATCTATTTAGTTTCACCTAAGACTTTTGAGTGAATGGTACACTTAGTAGTTTATTTTGCATTCTGTACAATTTAAAGTTTTAAACCCGAACAACTATTTATTTGTTTGCTATGGATATATTGATGGTTGAATTTATTGGCTTCATATGATGGTTGTATGTTGTGATTGCAAGTGATCATTGTTTATGTGGATTCGTTTGTTAGTGGTTGAAACAACTTTAAATAATTCATCTTATATAATTATTAACCTTTTGGATTATATAAGTGAAATACAGGTTATGGAAGCATTTGCTACTGCTTTTGATTTCATAATTTAACGTTGATTTCCCGACAAATAGGTACGTTCTCGGATTACGGTTTTATAGCGTTATTATATTGTTTTTCCTGTGTTAGGATATCTGTTATTTTGGAAAATATATGTTGTATATTGTTATATTTGATATTATATTTTCTCGTGAGCCATTTCGTACAAAGGAGACTCTGCCAAAATTTTCCGTAAATTTTGGACTTAGAAAATTTTTGAATTTTTTTCTTCCAAACCTTATTAATTTGAGTACAAAAAGATTTAATGTTCATAAATTAGTATAATATATTTTAATTAATCAATTTGGTAAATTATTTGTTTATAAAGTTAATTATTTTGAATAAGATGTATTATTTACTCAATTCTTTCTTTCCCCTTCTTTTTCCTTTTCGAGGACGAAAAGTTTTGAGTGGGGGAGAGTGTAACGACCTGTAAATTTCCGATAATAAAATTTGTTAATTTAATTAGATTTTGATAATTAAATCTGGAATAAATAAAAATTTGAATTTTCTAATGAATTACTAATGGAAATGAAATGTAAGAATGTTAATGTAATTAAATTTAGTGAGAAATAAAAATTTGTTGTTGAGAATGAAATGATAACTAAAAACGAAATTGTAACAAAGTTAACTTAAGTGAATTATTAATAAGTTGATGGAATTCAAATTTAATAAGGTAATTGAAAGGCTATCTTTGGTTACAAAGTGGATATAGGAAACAAATGTTAACCATGTTATCAGATTTAAAATTTGTTGAGTATAAAGGTTGAAATCAAGTTTAAACGATTTATTGAAATCAAATTTCAATTAATTGAATTTTATTGAAATTTAAGTTAAATACTGTAATTGGTAAGATTATCTACTTTAAATTGGCATTCAATTTGTTTAATTTTTTTTTGAATGTTTAGGAAATCAAAAACGATAAAGAGTGCTAATTATAGAGTTGGAATTGAAAATCTGATTTAATTAATTTATTTAACAAACTAGAAAATAGCCATTTTGGCCACTGACTCGGATTTTGACAAAACCAGTTCGTTGGATCCATAACGGTGCATTATTGTAGGATCTCAAGTTTCGTAGCGATCGGGCTTGTCGTTTTATAGTACGAGCTCGAAACGCCTAGAAATCAATGAAATAGGAATTAATTGAAATCAATTTGAAATAACTTTATTTTAGCATAACTTCTTCATACGATGTAATTTGGACTTGAAACCTATTTTATTGCGTTTAAAATATTCAAAAAAACCAATTTTGATATATGGGATGACCAATTTTCGTTTCGAGAACGAAACGGGCTTTTCGGGTCATTTATCGTCCAACTTTCGAATCAATCGTGTCCATTAATTTTTATTTCTGATCAGCCTATAAATAACCTGTTATAAACCCTACTACTCCATATTTTCATTTTTTATGTACGTATAATTCAGCTGTCTTCTCCTTCTCAATGGTAGACAAACATATTCCAAATTCCAATCCAATTGCAATTCAAAATCAAATCAAAAAATAAAACTCCTCAAACTATATCAAATTTTATATGGATTTGAAGCTCTCGATGAGCGCAAGTCAAATCTATGGTTTGTTTTCCAATTTGGGTCATGGTTTGATCGAAAATTGGGCATTTAGTTTCGGCCATTCGTTTGTTGTCAATGGATTTGATGGTAGATGTTCGTCGATGGGACAATCGGGTTTTGCTGCACTATAGCGGACGTCTAGAAGCTTTGATCCATCCGTAAGTTGGTCAAATTCGTCAGTGGGATCGCCACATATCGGCTTGGAAAGTGTCGTGTTCACCACGACAACGGAGGGTGGAAGAGGCTCGGCGAGCGTGCACTTAGGGAGGGATGTGGTCGGCCGAGGCAGGGAAGTCTAGCAGTACACTCCGATCATGGTGACTGGCGATGAGACAGCAGCGTTCGGTGATTGGGTGTCGGTGGCCTGCGTACGAAGATGGCAGTTAGGGTTTCATTGTTCCTGAGGTGACGTGTCTTTTGTCCTATTTATTTTATTTATTTTAATTTTAATTTGTATAAACTTCTAACTGATATGACTTTTGCATACGAACTCGGATTTGGGCGCGGTTTGTTCCGCTAGGATCGTATTTAAATATCGGACATTTTGACGTTGGTTGAGACAAATTGTGAGATAGTTTGAATTTTGGGTTTAAATTGAATTCAAATGCAATTTAAATTCAAAGGTGAGTGTTTTAACCCACTCGCAACTTTTAAAATTTCTTATGTTTGTTAAATTGATTTATGATGTGATTAGAAATTTTATTATGACTGTTTGGCATATTTTTGATCATCATCCCAATTAAATTAAATTTATTTGAATTAAATTGTTATTTATTTATTATTGCATATAAACTGCCAGTTAAATAGTTATTTAATTTATTATTGAATATAAACTGCCAGTAAATGCCTGTTATTTATTATCTGTTCTATATTGATGTTATTGATAGAATTGGACGATGATTGTGATAAATGTTTTATGATTGATATTGGATGAATGGATGTTGTACTTTATACTATTATAAACTGCAAGTTGTTATGGATTTTATTTCATTCAGGATTGCGGTTTGAAATGATATATAACCGTATTTATATTTTAAAATTATGGATTGAAATGATAAATATCCGTATCACTTGACCATAGGATAGAAAATTATATACAGACATCGTGGTCTATATATATAAATATTTTGAAATGATTTCTATGGTTTTGTAAAGAAATATATGGTTTTAGATGAATATTGATTTTAGATATTATGTAGATGTTATTTTATCCTTGATTTTAAGCTTTGCATAGTTTGTTTCAATATAGAATAAGCTTAAAAATAAGTTTGATATTTATTGGAGATAATATGGTTAAGTATTTATATAAATTGTGTTCTAATCGAGAGTTTCATAATAATTTAAATAAATTAAGGTTGGAAGATAAATAGGAAATTTATTTGAAATTGAATTTATTTAAGAATTAAACTCAAATTAGTTTGATGTCAAATTTATTAAATTTGAAATTTTAAAAGGTATGATTTTATAACTTGATTTTGGTTTAAGGTGAATTAAATGAATATTTCAAATATAAATAAATTGGTTGAAATATTTAGCTATTTGTAATTTGAGCTTTATTTAGATGATAATGAATTCATTATGTAATTTATTTCAAACTAAATAATAGAAAAGTGAATTGTTGAATCGTAATTACCAAACTTAGTTTTGAAATTGTGAATACGTAAAGTTTAAAATATATTGAAATTGAAATGGTTTATTTTGTGGACCAAATCTGTTTCGAAATCGATATAATTGGAAATAGTTCATTTGGAAACTGAATTGTATTGAAATTTATGGTTTGGGATTTGGTAAAATTTAAAATTTAGAAATTCGATTTTTTTTGGAGTTGATTAGTGAAATTGAAGAAGCTATTTTATTATATAAAGTATTTTAAATATTTAAACCATTTAAGTGGTGGAAGTTGTGTTTCAAAGTTATGAGTTTCAAGGTATTAAAATTTGAAAGTGTTATATTCAAGTGTTTTGATTTCGAAATGTAATAACCTTGAAAGTGTTATGATTTTAGAAAGGATGTATTTGAAATGAAAATGATATCATATTGATTTGGTTTTGAAAAGGGCAAAGACATTCGGGTTTAAAGTATAAACTATTTAAAAATGACTACGGTGTTATATTAAATTTTGGTTGTTAAAGAGACCGGGATCGGAAGTTATCATACTCTCTGCCGACTCCGAAAATCACTTTAACAACCGTATACGCGGTGGAGATTTCAGAATGAAGTAGGATGGTGACGGCTTTTCCTTTGAGGTATATACGTGGACCCTCTAATCGGACACACTCCTTCGATGCCATTCTATTACTTTGTGATTGATTAGGGCCCTTTGATTTTTTTTGGGGTGTGGCTCGAGGTGGGCGGTAGCTGCGCTCTATGCGTCACCATCAATCCGGATGCGTAATTGGTACCCTGGCATTGCTTTGTGTCTGTGTTACCTATCCTAGCACGCCTTGTACGAGTTTGGTTTTCTCCCATAGCCCATGTGGTATCCTCTGATGGCTTCCCGATCAGGAGGAACCATGATACTGGATGGATTACTAGGACTATTATGTGGTAAGGGCTATATGGATAACCCCTTAACGCTATTTAAAAGTAAGTTTACTTTACTATTGACATTATTATGATAGCATATATTACTACATAGTAAATAGCTTAACGGATCCTTAGGAGATGTGAATCCCGAGCATCTCTTAAGTTACTGCACTCACGTTAGACACTGGATAGGGGATGTCAAACCCCGTAAACATCTCTGACACCGTTTGTAACGACCAGCTATTTTTGACTATTCGCATCCGCACATGTCGGACTTGAATAATTCAAAAATACCGAATTGTTAATTCAAATTTGGCAAAACTCAGATATACAGTAAATAAATAATAACAGAATCACAGACACAGAGTAATAATATGCAGCGGAAGTAAAAGAGATAGTAGTTCATGAAGCTACTATACATATAACAGAGTTAAATAGGTTACAACAGAAGTTTTGAATACAATAATCAAATACAATAATCAGATTTCATCACTGGAATCAACTGAATATCTGAAAGCTGGATAGATAGCTGGATCTGCAAGCAAAGCTCCAACTCCAAACGTGAGCCTCGAAAGCTGGTACTCATAGTCTGACCCGAGCGTAAAGCAAAACACAAAACACTCGAGTCAGGATTAACATTCTTATATCAATAAATCCAACTCAAGTGAAATAACAATTGAAATACAATAACTCAAAGGACGTTGGAATAACCATCCTTTAAGGATCCGTTAAACTATCTACTATATAGTAATAGACGCTAAATAGATAATGTCTATCAGTAATATAAAGTATCAAAATAGTGTTAAGGCGTTACCATTATCCCCCTTAGCACATTTTGTATAAGCATCATAGTCTATACAGCACTGTAAACTCCACCGTAAACTAGTGGGATATCAGGGAGTACTCCATAGGTATAACACAAAATAATTTCGTAGTGGTCACGTATATAGGGATACAAGTATGACAAGGCACATGAGGCAATACCCAAGGTAGTGAAACTACCGTTCGCCTGATCCAGACTGGTGAGAACGCATCGCCGCAGCGATCGCAACACCGCGAAACAACACTCCTGAAAAGTACGAGGGTGTACCAACCAATCACAAGTAATTAGTAGTAGTTACGAAGAAGTGTGTTCGCTCGAGGTGGCTAACCCCATTTGTTCCGGCACGGCTCCTGATTTTAGTCTTTTCCAATTTGACACTAGTGTCAAGGCTATCCATTATCGTTCTCTTTCTTCAGTCATCACGTACATCATTCCAACCACTTCATTCTGGATCATCACTCCGCGTATAGTTATTAAAGTGGTTTTCGGTTTAGATAGAGAGTATATCCATAACCGATTCCGGTTTCTTTAATAACTTACGTAATTATTACACCGATTGGTTGTTTAATAAATTTCAAAAACAAATCAATTTCAATTTCAATTCGTAAACCAACATTTCATTTGTCTTTCTAAATCAATTTCCAAATTTACGTTTCAGAACTACCAAATAACCATTCCAAAATCTTATAATTCGATTTCAACTTTTATTTCAACAATACACATATTGATTCAAGTTCGTATATAAATTTCATTCCGAAATCATTTAAATAAATTCAATTAAAAATTCAAATCAAGTTAAATACATTTATCGATTTCAATCAATATCTATTAAGTCAATTTATCATTTATTACAATTTCTATTAGTTTTTTCCAATCCATTAAATCAGCCCCTTAAGTTCAACCTCATTATATCAAACTTCAAATTCAATTAGATTAAATTCGTCAAATCAAATTCTTAAATTCAAGTCTTATATTTGTTTCAATAAAACGCATTTTTATTTCTTGTTAAAGAAATTTAATCCCATTTATTCATTTACTCACGAATTTCAAAACTCAAATAAATAAATGAACTCAATTTCACTTGTTCAAGAAGTTCAATTTCACCTATTAACTTACTTAAATTTTCCAAAGCTTAATTACATAAGAAAACCCAATTTCATTTATTAACGAAGTTCGAATTTTACTTATTCAAAAGTTCAGTTTCTCTTATCAAAGAATTCAATTTTATCCGATTATCAATTATTTCAATCTTATTCAATTATTAAACAATTTCAATCTTAATTATTAATAATTTCAAAATTTAATAATTACAAACTTGATTATCAATTCAAACTTAATTATTAGATCATTTCCACTTAATTATGAATTCAAACTTAATCATCAATCATTTCAACGTAATTATAAATTCAACTTAATAATTTCAAACTTAATTATAATTTCAAACTTAATTATAATTTCAAATTTAATTATTAAACGATTTCAAACTTAGTAATTCCAAAACTCAATTATTACTAATTCCAAATTATTTATTAATGATTTCGAATTTAATTATTAAATAATTAAATTTCAAACAACGTTCTTTAATCAATTACTAGGTTAATATTTGCTTCACATTTCAATCTTTACATTTCCTTTTAGAATTCAAATTCCAACTACATTTCAAACTTATTCTTTATTCGAATAAAATCATTATTTTATTTTTAATCAAATTATTGACCAATCGGATTATTTAAATTTTCTATCCTAAGTCAAGTTCATTTGGGTATGTATCATTTCAACCCGATTCCAATTCAATAAAAAAAACAAAGCATAGCAAAGGGAACTTGCAGTGTGATAACAGGGATGGTGTCAAAGTAAATAAACAAGCAACAACAACGATCGATAACAATCCAATAGTCAATTCAAATAATCCCGAAATAATCGTATTAATTCGCATTGTTGTTTGTGCGAATTAATATAATTATCTCTAGAATCTACACTATCATTTCATGTAGACTAAAGATTATTACATTACGGTTTTTCCACTTGTCGTTCAATTTCAATTTCAAATTTAATACTACAACAATTAATCCAATATACGTTCAAAGGTTCAAAGTGTAATTTATAAATTTTTACGTGTCAATTAACTTAAAATTTAAAAGGGGTCATATTATTCAAATTACTAATCAAATTCAACCCATATGTCGATTAAAAATTTATAACTATCCTACGTCAAATTCAATTGCATATTATTTATCACTTTATACATTACAATTTACATCCAATATAAACAACAATCACTCAATCAATTATCAACCAAACTGTATTATCATTGCATAAATAATTAACAGATAATGGTGTCAGATGTCATAGATGAACAGATACAGGTAATAGCATATATGATAATGTAAATAACTAACAGCAACATATTTCAATTGTCGTTTAAATTGAAATCAAATTTAATAAATAAAAGAACATTAATCGTGAGTGGTTGCTCACCTTTCGAGGCTAGAGAGATGAATAGACAACGAAGTTGAGTCACGGATCGTAAGCACGACTTTCGGAATAACTAGATTGGCACGAATCGACTAGCAAAGCTGTTAAATATGAATCGTCGAAATCAAATCAGAATAGGAGCGATGACAGTAAATGGTATCAGTGAACATATATACATAACTATATTCCAAAATTAAACACATAAAATATATATATATATATAAAATATCAATTTTAAACATATATTTTCAAATTTATATTTAATTTAACACAGATAAAATTCCATAGATATGCATTTCTAACGCCATCTTACAATTAAATCACATATATTTTTAAATTCAACATATTATCATTTACTTATTATTATTATTATTATTATTTTATTAACAACAATATCCAAAATCATCTTTCTTAAATACAACATTTAAAAGAAATCAAATCAAACATTCAACACAGCAATAATTACAAAACATGTCCTGCGTCAAAATTTAACAATATAATTCTATGTGCTACCGAGATCGAAATGGTCTGAAATTTGGTATGAATAAAGATCAAAACTTGTATTTCAAACTGCAAAAGAATCACTTGATTTGGACAAGAGACGAGAACAGTTACAATGTCTCGAACATAGACTCAGGCCATGTTGCAACTGTCAAATGTTCAGGTCTGAAAACCCCTCTGGGTCTGACTTTCAAGTAAGAAATAGAGGACTGAAACACCTCGTATGAAGCTAAAATTTTATATACAGAAAGTAGAAAACTTTATCTTTTAAACAAAAAGGGAATCACTGTATTCCGAAGTAAGACGGAAGAGATACAATGCGTCAAACATGAACTCAGGTCGTGTTTGTAGCAGTGTAAAATAATTTCAAGTACAAAAGAACAGCTGCCTGGGTCAAACTTCTAGATCCTCGACCACTAATCAAACGATGTCGGATTCTGCGGAAATTTGACATGCATAAACTAGGTAACTTCGACTCTTTTTTAAAAATAGAATCAACCATTCCGATAAAACATGAGTGAGATATGATAGCGTGAACATGAGGTCTAACTGCTGTTCAGAAAAAAAAATAAAAAAAAATAAACAAATATCACCTTTATTATAAACTGTCATTATACTGTCATGCTAAAGCTATAAACCACCACATAAATACTTTATAACGTCATACACATATAAACTATATGTATACGTTTAAATATAAAATAAGATATGACATATTGTATATACAGTTATTACAAATTAATATCAAAGTACAGACACATAATATATCCATATATATACTTTGATATTCTTACATAAACCTTATATATATATAACCACGTACAAAGTTTTATATTGTACACATTAAAATAAACGTAGCATATATAACATAAACTTTATCATGCATTATATATATATATATATAAAGTGCGAACTGACATATATGAATTTTTTTATTTAAATCTATATATATAACAACATACATATATCGTGCGACTATATATATATAAAAAAAACAAATATAACTTTATAAACTACTGAAAAAAACAAGTATATATATATTTACATACTAGTATATAACTATACTGTAAGGAAACCTATGCAAGCTATGTTATAATCATCTATAAAACGGCACTGTAAACATATAAAGGCCAATATATGTAGATGTATGTAAACCGAAGAGCAAAGGAAAACAACACATTAAACTTTATAAAATAATACATATATACATAATGCCTGTGTAAACATATCTATACAACATACTATAACATATATTCTATAATATAAATTGGAGTTCTGTGCTATGCAAAATATATATACTAACATAAATATATACATAGACTTACATTCAATGATAGGTGAGATGGTGGAAGAATGTTCGGCGAAGTGGTTTAACACAGCAGGGTTGCAGGCTATGGAAGGAGGAGGGTGGCTGTGGTGGTTCGAGATCATGCTAAAGGCGGGCGGAAAACAAGGCGGAGTGCACATGGCTGTCGCGTGCGGCAACAGGAGGAAGCGGAGGAGAAAGGGACGGAGGTGAGTGCATGGCCGCTGCGTGGTGATGTTCCGGTTGAGGGAAAGAGGTGGGAAAGTGGGCGTCGCGGTTATACAGGGTGGGGTCTGCGTCGGCTAACGGGGAGGGCTTGCGCCAGGAGGACGTAGCTGGGGTTGGAAGGTCAGATGGTGGAGGTGTTGGCAAATAAAAAGGAGGAGGGGATTGAGGAAGGAAGAAGGCTGAAGCATTGAGATAATGTACAGGCTAAAATATTGCTTAATATACTATCTACATTTTTAGTAAGGATAATAGAAGAAAGGAGAAAAAGAGGGAAATGGGGCAGAGAAGGTGGTGAGTGAAATGAAGCATCTGAAGAGTATTTTTTTTTCTTCGAGAATTACAACTAATAAATGTATACAAGCAAAACAGCAGGCTAAAGATGTAAAGACTGTAAATTAATATATCACTTTCAAATGAAAGGACACAGCAAAAAGTAATGGCAAGTAACGTTTCAGAAACCAACGAGGTGACTTTATATTCATTGAATTCTGAGATTAATATTAGAAAGAAACAAAAAAACTATTTATATTACACTGTGAAATCTGGGAAAACAAAGGGTACAACCCGAGTTATCCATCACGCGGGTTCCACCGCGTTACGGACACTGAAACACAGAAGTGAATATACCCCAGCGATCAGCACGATGAGACGATCAAAACGGCATATGGATATCAGTGATACGATTAAATTTTTAAATTTTCTACTACGGAAAATGCATAAAATTCGCAGAAAAATAAGAACGACGGAGCTAAAGAAGTCCGAATTTGGAAAAATGACAAACTGACAACTTGCTCAAAAGATGTTTTAGAATTTTTCTATATAAAAATATTTTAATTTTGAAAACGTTTTATTTTCATCGCTTTTTAACTGATTAAATTGAAGTAAATTTACGCGTGAAATAAACTTTCATATTTTCGGATGAAAATTTACCTTTTGCTATGTTTAACTGGACGCATTCCAAATATCAAATTTGTATTTCAAAATTTTATCATTTTAAAATTTCCACAAAATTTCAGTTAAATTCGTTACTAAAACCGTTAAAATTTACGGGTCGTTACACCGTTCCACTCATATTTTACCGTGATTTAACTTACATAAGATCTTTTAGTTCTGACTCGAGTGTTTTTCCTTTCAAATCGCTCGGGTTAGTCTGAGCATTTCAGGATTCGAAGACTTTATTTCTGAAGGAAGAAGACGAAGATTGTATTACTATTATTTATTATGTTATTCCACTACATTCTTTCTGTTCCGCTGCATTATTTATTATTCACTGGTATTTGTAACTCTGATCTATGTTGTATAAGTATAATCAAATATTTTGTAAAATAGCTTCATGAACTGTTTATTTGATTATTAAATTTTGTCGTTCCGCTGTAAGATTCTGTTTCATTTTTTTCTTTGCTTTTCTTATTCACCCCAGTAACAATCCGCTCTTTTGTATGGTTTAAGTTTGATGTGTGTGGTTTATCGTCGATTTAAAATGTACAAAAAGGCGGAATGTTACACCATTCAAATTAATTCCTTCATTCGAAAAATAATTTCGCCCTTCCCAGCAGTTGATTGGCCCCATCGCAGTCATTCCTCTTGTCCTCGTCCCTGTTGCAGTCCTTCCTCGTTCCATGCAGTCCTAGGTCTTTAGTGGAAGTAATCGTCCCAGTTGCTACTATAGTCATTGGACACGAATTGGTAACTACCATCGCTGGCATCTCGTTGTCATTGAAATTTCAGAGTAAGTTGTACTCAATTGGTTTTTGCCTAATTTTGTATTCTTTAATTATTATGTAGAAGCTGTGAAATGCTTATGTTAGAATATGGAGTTATACTTATGTTAGATCGTTGCTTTTAGTATTATTAGTTTATTTTATGGTAAAAGCTAACTAAGTCAACATCAACTACAAAAATTTAATATGGATTTGTCACGGTAGATATTACTGAAAAGAATGTTTCACGGAGTTTAACAATGCAACCAGCACGAGTGGTTAAAAATAAAATAATGTTTGTACAAATTTTTAGGAACTTTATGCTTTTGTGTTCTACCTAAATTTGAGAGCCTACACTTTGGAAAGCCCACGGCCCAGTTAATTTGTTTGATTTTAAATTTTTGATTGCGCAATGGGTTTGGCGGAAATTTATGCAGTGTTTTATGCTTGCATCATGATAGATACTTTAATGTATGTCCATATTGTATTTGAATGTGAGAATATAGTAGGTTAACTGAACTAAACTAATTAAATATGAGAAGATGTCGATGTGTAACACTTTTCTTTTCTTTTTGGTATATCGGTGGCAGAAAACATCAGTTATTTTAATTGAAATTGAAATAATACTAATATGAAAATAAAATGAAAAGGTCCTTATAAAAAGTATTAAGTACACTCTTGTGGACGCTGTTTTTCATTACTTTTATGTGGATCAAAGTAACATTTTTTAATTATTGATAAGTATAAAATTGGTGTATCATGATTGCATTATCCAAAAAAATTGGTTTGATAATTCGATTAAGTAATCAATGAGAATCTAATCTTACCTCACCGCTTCGGAACGAGACATCAGATGCGTCTGACCTGATTTTAAAAACTAAAGCAATAAATAAAAAAATTAATAATAGATGATAGAACTTTCAAAAAATTTACCATTTCATGTTATTTAGGAAAAAATATCAATTGATTTGTACTTAAATGATCGATATAGGCCAATATAAAATAGATAAAATTCAAATATATGCATCTACCGGTAAAAAAAGGCGATTACAGTTCCTTTTTTCATAAAACTTACTTAGTTCAACATGTAATTTGATTGACAGAGTTACAAAAGTTAGTAAACTTAAAGATTTAGTGAAAAATGCATATGACCATTTAGTTATACCTATTTGATATCAAACTAATGAACTAAAACTGAACTTTGTAGTGAGCACTTCAAAAAAAAAGGCAACATGTTAGCTATGAAATCTTATGCTTCAGATATCAATCTATTTTGAGGAACTATTCGTTCTCAAACCATCTATTTAACATAAACAAAATATTTCATGTATTGCAAGAAGACATAACGTGTTTACACATATTATTTCAAATACTTTTGAATTAATAAAAATACTTTAAGATTAATCAGCACACGTGCTTTTCTACGATTTTTGCTCCGCACATTCCATACAATGATACTTTGATCCATTCCTGTAGAAGCAAAAAGATGTGCTGCATAATTCGAGTTCTTGATGAGAAAGGACTGAAAAATAAACGATGTGATAAGTAGAGTGTCAGGACATAGGGAAATACATCTCAAATAGAAGAGGAATCTTAAGTTAATTATCTGAACTCCTAAATCAATTAAGTGGACACTAGACTTTGCACAATTCACAGGAATACAACTACAAGATACAAAAGAAAACAACCTTTTCTTAGCTATCAAGTTCTAAAAAGATGAAGTTATCAAAGCTGCATGGTGGGAAATAAGAGCGATAGGAAAAATGAAATTTGATTATTGTTGCTTAACATTTTAAGGAATCTTGTAGGACCAAGATCTATACCCTTGGGATGCTGATTTCAGTCACTGCTCAGAAAATCAAAAGCAATGGGAATTTTTTTTAGGAAAGTCAAAAAACTATAAGAAGCAATCACATTGTAAATAAAATAAGGATGATAACAAGCTATTACTACCCTGTGTCAATATATTTTGACTCAAGCCCGAATTTTGAGTAGCCTTGCTAATCCAAGATTTTGACACTTTGTTATTACCGCTAATTTTTCAACTTTTGGCATTGATTTTTCAGATTAAAAGCATGTCATATTATAGTTCGATTATTGCAATACATGAAATATTTTGTCTATACTTTGGAATTAACAAAGATAACAAATTATTTCGACATTTAGACTTCGTCGTAGATAAATATGCATAATCAACAAAAAAAGGCCAAAGAGTCCAAAATAAAAGAAACAAATAAAGAACTATCAATGCTATTTCCAAAGATAAGCAATGAATTATTATTGAAAAATTAACAAAAATAAATGAAAGTTGGTGAACTCAAGGGAACGTAGATGATGAAAGTTAATTTCAATGATTCAGATGTAATAGTTGATGTTAATTGTGTTTTTTAAGTCTTGTTGCGCTTTTCCCATTTATTTATGTTAGTTGTTTAATTTTTTCTAAAATTGATATTTTTTAGAGTAAAATAACAATATTCCAACAAAACTATATATTGTTTGTGTTTATTTATTTTGAAAATAAATAAATAATGCCACTAAGATTATTGCATTTATTTATTTTGATTTGTAGTGATACAAACAATTACTTTCAAACGTACAATAACTATTTTCTTATTGAAATTAATGAAATATTGCACTAACATTTATTTTTCAAATTTTATAAACCAACGGTAGGTTTTTCACTGTTGTGTAGTTATACTAGTTATTTTAGTTTGTTGGTTAAACCGTCACTTTATGTATCAACATCTTAAGCATCGACATCATGGATCCCTTTTAGGTACATTGCCTTATCCAGTTTAAGTAAGGTTGATACCCCAAACAATTATTTAATTGTTAATGTAAGCGAGACATTGTTTCAAAATGTCTGTACTATGTTAATCAACTATGATTTACAAGCACGACTTATTGTTCCAATGTCCTAAGATGTCGCTTCCTTTGTTTGGCTATGGTTCCATTAAATATTCACGTTGCGAGTTGTTACACATCAAACTAATGTCTCGGTGCTGGACTTCTCACCATTCAGGAGTTCTATAAATATTTTGAATTTCAATTTTATGCATCGTTCCTTCCTATAAATTTAATAAAACAAATGTTTTTTCAGAGAAATGTTTGCTGCATAAAACCTCGGTCCTTTAACCTATATGCGTTGTCAATGTGGGCATCTATGTAGTTTGAAGAAGGATTAAAATAGGAAGTACAATTTCTAATCTAATATTTTATACTTTTTATCATAAAGGAAAAGTATAATTACCAACATAACAAAGTTGTCCTGAATATTTACTAAATCTTTAAAATTATAATGTAGGTCAATGATGCACAAATATTAGGAAGAAAATTCATGCTTACAACTCAATATTTGCATTCATATCAATGAGTGATCATGTTGACAATTTCATAAACAATTGACATTCATCATATGTATTCCGCTTAAATGGTAAAATCATCATACATTTGGATTTTTTTTGCCAACGGTTGTTAAAACATAGTCTGCATAGCTTTATTTTTATGATACTGGAAACGAGGATGATAACATGTTAACCGTATATGATATTAAAAGAAAGAAAGGCCTAAGATAGAAATCGTTGATTGAAATAATATATTACAGATTAATCTTAAATAATATATTACAAATTACATAAATAATATATTACAGATTACATATAGCTGAAAAACCTTTGATTGAAATATTGCTGTGATTTTTAGACATTTGTTTGTTTTCATATTGAATAGGTGATGGAAAACGACTAGGTGCATTTGCATACGTAATTGCATGATACTTAACTGAAAACTTAATTTGAATACTTAAAAAATCCCTTATTAAAGTAAATATTTGTACTATCTATTTTTCCTCATAGAACTAGTATCGAGTACCAGCAAGGAGCACGAAATTTTGTGCAAGTTGTGAAGAAAAATTTAGTAAATACAGAAAAAAAATTATATCCTTGCGTAGATTGTCGAAATCTTGGTCATCACTATGGAAAAAAAAATTATGAGCATTTGATTATAAATGGAATGGATCCCGGTACAAATGCAATAGGTGGTATAATCACGGTGAGCAAATAAACATAGTCGAGGAAATGAAGTTGAGTGACGAATATGATTTATTCCAAGCCGTTCGCTATGAAGATGAAGATTTTGTCAATCATACTTTTTTACTGATGATAAAGAAAGTTATGGTGCACAATGACGAGAAGATGTTTTATTTAAGAATTTGGAATATGGAAAAAGCCCATTGTACCCCGATTGTGCAGGCCAGACAAAATTATTTTCTATTATTGCTTTATATAATCTTAAATGTGAAATTGGATTGTAGTTGCCAAAGGATAGTGTACTTCCCAAGACTATGTATAAAGTAAAAAAAATTCTTGAAATATTTGATATGAGTTTTGTAACGTCTCGGGAATTTTCGTTCTTCGAAAATTCGACATCGATACTCACTTTATCGACTGCCGAGAAATCAAAGGCCGAAAACCGAGATGTTATGGGTTTTAAAAAGAATTTAAGAAAAGAAAAGAGAAGAAGAGAGAAAAAGAAGAAACAAGAAGATAGAAAATTTTAAAAATAGAAGAAATAGAAAGAAAAAGAGAATAGAGGAAAAAGAAAACAAAAGACAGAAAAGAAAATAGAGAATTTGAAAATAGAAGATAGAAGCATTTTAATAATAGAACGGACAGAAAGGAAACAACAGAACAACAACAGAATCTCACAATTCGCAGCGGAACAACATATAATAATAAATGAATAATCTTTAAACAAAGAACTATATCAGTTATTACATTACAACACATTTCATTACATCATATCATCAGAGTGTACAACATCAAACCACAATGCAGCGGAAAAAGAAATACTATATAAGTAATATGCCATGCCATCCAGCTTGCCTCCAGCAACTCCAGAATATCCAGAATATCCTGATAAACCTAACTCTTGACTGCCCGTGTGGAAATTGGTGGGCACCCAGAGTTTAGGAAGGAAAACAATAAACTCCAAGTCAGTCATGTGACTGGTGTGAGAACTCAAAACAGTTTATTTATCTTTAAAAATCAAAATAGAGGAATATTTTTAATCAATTCGCAATGCTTTTAAAAATGAGACTACCATAAGGCCTCCCGCACACACACACATGCAAACGCAGAATCGGAGGAGATTTCTCCTTATGATAGCCAAAGATGCTTGATACGCATTTAAAATAACATTTTATATTATTACTAGTGCATAGTGTAGAGAAAAATTCATTTCGAAAGTAGAATATAAATCTTAGCCAACATAGACATTTCGAACTATGTCTACTATAGCTACCATCCAAACAGTGGTGACCACCATAAGTGAATGGCAGGTTCTACAACTAATACCGTACAAGTTTCGTATTGGGAATTGGATTTCCAACAAATGGTCAGGCTAAGGAACTTCCTACTGCCACATGGGATCGCCTCTGGCTGGACGTCCCGAGAACTTAACCAGCTCTCTGCCAACACAAGGCCGGGTTACCTTTATCACTAGGTAACTACTACACGAATATGGCATCCCCCGGTCCCATCGGACCTTTAACCGAGCGCTCGTCACCAACAACACCACACAGTAATAAAATATAGTGTTTCAACATGAGTAAGTATCTGGGCTCCATACCATGATACCACCCTTTCCAGAAGGAAATGCACATACCCTAAAGGGAGCTACCCCTCATAACCTTGCCGCATCATTCCTGTTTTGACCATTACCGGGATGTGAGGCTCGACGAATTCACGTCCACAAAAACATACTTTATACAAAAGCTATGCTTTGGGTCAACAAATGATCAACACAATGATCACTAAGATAGACGATCAAATAAATGATCCTATCACAAATAATCAACACGATGATCATTTCAGCATCACTCAGCATGTCACATTACCAAACTGGGAATATATCGCTGATAACTTCAACTATATAACCTTTGAGCACATACGTCTCAAAGAAGGGTGTTAAGCAAAGAATAAATTCTCCGCCACCAACAGAAATATATTTGAAAGAAATCGGCTTTATATCTCAAATTGTAATGTCAGACATACAATCCATACAAGTTTGTTCCGGGCTCGAACAAAACCGAAGGCACTTACAAAGAAGTCCTTGCAATCCGGATATTCACAATCCTGATCGGATTTCCCATCACTTATGGAATCTCTATACCAGGAGCGACCCAGTGCAGAGACAATCGATAGGTCATCCTATCGCTCTCGCAAATACCGGTCTTCAACACCGATCTTCAAATGCAATTCACGTCGTATCACATATTCGGAATGGGTTATACGACCCCATGGTCCTTTCCCGGTTAACCCGAATAGTGAGCGCTTATTCAAAAATAAGTGTGCATTCAAATTCAAACAATCATATCAAATACCCAATCAAAGGGAAATATTGATAGTCGGCTATTGAACTATCAATTGATATGCATACATCACCAGATTCCAAATAATTTTCCAAATTATTTATTTTCCAAAATATCTTTATAAGATATATAATTTCAACACTTCAAAAATAAATCAATATTTATTTTCAAACAAATTCCACTTTTCACATATAAATTCCATAATGAATTTATATTTCAAAATATCCATGCATATTCGATTTCAATAATTCATTTCAATTTATCTTCAAAAAGATAAATTCTAATTATTCACTTCATATTGGAAAACATTTCCATACTTATCAAAAATAAGTAATCGACAAATCTTTTTATTTTCAACCTTTGAAAATATTCAATATACTTAAATCGAATTAAGTATATTATTCATTCTTTGAGGGAAATCATTCTCTTAAACATTTTTATTTGGGCCAAAACGAATGTTGCGTAAAACATCGTTAAAACGTTTTAATTCTATTTAAAACATTCACATTCAATACATTTTCTTTAACGTATTATTCACTATTCAAAAACGTGAATATACTTCATTAACAAATTTCATCCTTTCTATTCATTTTATTTTAAAGGATTATTCACTGTCTAAAAACGTGAATATAACTCCATTTATAAGTTATAACAATTAACTTATCAAAATAAGTCGTTTGCGAATTTATAAAACAACGTTTATAAATTCCATTTCCATTTATTTCATAACAACTTCCTTTATAAATCTTCTTTATTTACCTATTCGATTTATAATCTTAATTATAAACCAAAAGTCCAAATTATAAGTCAAACACTTATAATTTATTTATTTGCAAAAATCGTTCCTTTGAACTTTACAAATTTTATAAACCTATTGTTTATAAAATTCCATTTATAACTTCACCGTTATATAATTCTATAAATTTCATTCATTAATGAATTTCATTTTCACTTCATTCAAACACTTATAAAGACTCGTTTTATAATGTCAATATTTCGATTTATAAATATCCGTTTATAAATCTCTTAATATAAATCAATTAATATTATTCTTTAAAACATCTTTTAATTTCCTTTATAATTTCATCATTTCGATTTATAAAATAATCAAATTTTATAAATCCTATATTTAAACTTTTATCATATATTCAAAAATCCAATCTAAATTATTTTATAGAATCATTAGTTCATATTTCTCAAAAATCGACTTTTAATCGTATTTCTAAAAATCAGCTTTTTAACTATATTTCACAAAAACCATAATTTTTATAACTTTAAAAATTATAACGTTTATTTATTTATAATGGATCAATTCCAAAAATATAGTATATTTTCAAAAATCACTTTAAAAATTATTTTAAAATCCCAAAATATGGGTCCAATGATGCTACACACCAAATAGTCAATCACGACTAACAACGATATCATATATCGATATGATAATCCATCAAATATCAAAATATCTGAAATAAAATAAATACTGTTGAGGAATCCAGTTGGATCCCTCCAACCTGTTTCCTGCATCCAAAAACATTAGCACAATACCAATTTCGCTCCAGTACGAAATTATCGCGGTATATGTTCTTAATAAATATTATCCGCTTAATAACGGCGTAATAGGGTCTCATCCGCTAAACAAATAAATGCGGGAAATCAATAACTCCAATATATACATATGCCAATATATATATATTGCTATTATATATAATACCAATTTTACTGTTTATGAAATATTCGCGGTATATGTTTTTATTAAATAACATCCGCTTACTAACGGCGCATAATGTCTATTTTAACAATCAATAATTTACAGTCATCATTCAAACATGCATTCAAATATTTTAAATCTAACTATTTAAAATAAAATCGAAATCTATTCGATTGAGTGAGAAATTCTCACCTTGGTTTTAAATTCCGTTTTAGCTTTTATTTCGAATAAAATTAAACGCGCGTTTAATTTTACCCGAAATTCTCACTAACTCCAAACGACTCCAAACCAACTCCATCGCGTAGTGCTCGTCCATACGATTCCAACGCAACTGAGTTTGCATTTTTTCGACCTCGTATGAAAAAGTTATTAATTTTACAAGTTACACGAGTTTTTATATAACTAATTTTACAATATAAACTTAAAATTATAAACCTATGCAAACATGGGCCATTGGATCCTTGCACCCCCTGATCTCCACCCTTGAACGCACTCCCTTCCTTCTTCATCTTCTACAGGCCGTCACCTCCTATACAAACCGAACCCATCATGCCCAATTAGGGTTAAACAATTCTCCTCCTATGCTCGATGAAAACCCGATCAAGACGCGCCGTTGCGAAGCCCCCACCCACACACATGTTCGGCCTGAAGCTCTCCATGCTCGGCCACTTGTTTTGCATGGGAAAACGTGCGCAGGCTTCAAGGTTTCGGCCCCCCTATCTCCCTCCACGCGACGCTAAACTCCATCATATCCGTATGGATCCAAAGCTCGTTGCGTGCTCTCCATTTTTGTAGTTTATAACTTCTCGTAATTGTTAATGGATTGAGCGAATTTGAGGGAGAAAGAATTGACAATTTCTGGCCGTTCAAACATAACAGCGGCGGCTAGGGTTTAGATCTGTATTTTTTTTTTTTTTTTATTAAATGAAGGGTGTGTGTCTCCTTTTATAGAAAAAGCAAGCGTAAACACTATTCATCCCGGATTTTCCGAACTCCGATTTAGACGCCGTAACCAGCGTACCTAGGGTTTATCCCGCGTTCCGGACACAATGGAACAGGTTTCGGAAGCTAATTCGGAAGTATGTGCGAGTTATGGCTGAAAACGTTCAATTTAAATTAAACCGATTTAAACCGATTTCTAGGCGTTTTAATTTGTACCGGACAAACGGTAAATCCAATCGACTTGAAATTTGAAACCTTACAATAATATCACATTACGGATCCGATGAAACTGGTTTCGTCGAAATCCGAGACTTTTTGAAAAATGGCTATTTTGACTCGCCAAATTTAAATTAAAAACGATTCGATGCGTTTCGAGCTGCCACGATCAAATGATAACTCCGATTGACACGAAAATTGAAATCCGGTAATAACTAACTATTACGGATCCAATGGAACTGGTTTCGTTCAATTCTGAGACTGTTCAAAAATTGGCTATTTTACAGTCGATTATTAAATATTAAAATATTCAATTTTCACAAATTTACTTTTAATTCAATTTTAAAAGTTCTAAAATATCGTTCTAACTTCCATATGATAAAATAAAATTTTCCAAATTATTTTCAATCATATTTAACTCAATTTTTACTTATTTCCATAATTTAACATATTAAATTCTCGATTTAATAATCCAATTAAATCCAATAAATCAAAATAAAATTTATTTGACTTAAAAATTCACTTATAAATATTTAAAATTAATTAAATATTCAATTTTTAATTAATAAAAATTCTGGGTCGTTACAATCTTTCCCCCTTAAAAGAATTTCGTCCTCGAAATTACAAGTAAGAAGATTACAAAATCTATTAATTTTCCCTAAATTCATAATTAAACCTCTTGCAATAACTTACTAAGTTTCCAAATCATACTTAGTTATTTTTTTTCAAAAACAACTACTATTGTTTAACTTTCAATTCCAAAATAAAGTTTAAAGTTTTCAAAATTTTCCCAATTTTCTCAAAAATTTTCTAACGCCTTAAATTTTCGGAAAAATTCGCCATAGTCTCCTTTGCGCGGCTCGATCCGAAAAAAAAAATGACAGTATATATATCACAAATATACATCTCATCAAGTAATGAGGCATCCCGAAGGGAAAAAAGTGTAAAAGTACGATATTTAATCCGAGATATGTACCTTATATTTTATTAGCGAGCATATACGGCTAATATAGCGCAAAAGCGAACTCCAAATGCGAAGCAAACGCGATCCGCACCTACTAATCACTCAACAAACAACATGAGAACATGCACATATGCAAATAATCTCAATATACAACATATAGCAACATAACAACTACATAATATAGCAAATGCAATATATATTCAACCATCAACCAACTACATTCCATAACCAACAATATTCATTTATATTCTCATTAATATTTAATGAATTGGTTTTCACTTTAAATCACATTTGATTTATTTACATTGGATTTTATCAACATTCATTTTCAATTCAATTAGTTTACATTTACTAATTGAATCTAATTCACATTCAATTCTATTCAACTTATTTTCTTCAAGTTTGAATTCAATTTCATAGCTTTCAATTTCATTAACACTTAATGAATTATATACAATCAATCAACAATCATATAACAACCAATGTATATTTATTTCAACCAAATTCCTTTGCTTTAAATTGATTTTCATTCAATTTTATTCAACTTCTAATAACATTATATTTTAAATGAATTAACATTCATTATTTCATGCCAACTTGATTCACATTCAATTGATTAACGTTCAATCGATTCATTAATTCAATTCAATTCTAAAGTTGAATTTCATTCACATAACTTAAGTTCACATTTCTTTTAATCCACTTGATTATTTACTTCGATACCAAAATCAATTCCATTCAACAACACTTAAGTTATATTTCATTTAACTTTAAATTCACTTTTATTCACAACTCATATTTTATATAGTTTCACTTCTTATATATAAGTTTATTTTACAATTGTAATTCACATTAATTATAACTTTAATTCTTATAATTCTTTTGCTTATACAATTATTCTTTTATTTAGATTATTCAAACAACCTAACAATCAACTTACATACACTTTAATAATTCTGAAAAATTATTCCTTTACATATAAAAATATAATCAAGGAAAAATTATTCCATTTACCCAATTTAAAATCAATATTGTGCCGAATTGTTCTATTCAAGTGTTTAGAAACCCCTTCGGCTCAGTTTCGAGGCTGTGCTGACGAAAGTTCATATGCCACTCAATAAATCAATCATCACAATATAAAACAATTTCATATTCACTAACAAATACGCCCTCATAGCTATTATTGCTCTCAAACTCATTCTAGAGTACTGCTGACTCTATCTCTAATGAATTAATACCCAACAGAACCATGGTTGTCGCTTAACCATCAGCTCTGATACCAAATGTAACGTCTCGGGAATTTTCGTTCTTCGAAAATTCGACATCGATACTCACTTTATCGACTGCCGAGAAATCAAAGGCCGAAAACCGAGATGTTATGGGTTTTAAAAAGAATTTAAGAAAAGAAAAGAGAAGAAGAGAGAAAAAGAAGAAACAAGAAGATAGAAAATTTTAAAAATAGAAGAAATAGAAAGAAAAAGAGAATAGAGGAAAAAGAAAACAAAAGACAGAAAAGAAAATAGAGAATTTGAAAATAGAAGATAGAAGCATTTTAATAATAGAACGGACAGAAAGGAAACAACAGAACAACAACAGAATCTCACAATTCGCAGCGGAACAACATATAATAATAAATGAATAATCTTTAAACAAAGAACTATATCAGTTATTACATTACAACACATTTCATTACATCATATCATCAGAGTGTACAACATCAAACCACAATGCAGCGGAAAAAGAAATACTATATAAGTAATATGCCATGCCATCCAGCTTGCCTCCAGCAACTCCAGAATATCCAGAATATCCTGATAAACCTAACTCTTGACTGCCCGTGTGGAAATTGGTGGGCACCCAGAGTTTAGGAAGGAAAACAATAAACTCCAAGTCAGTCATGTGACTGGTGTGAGAACTCAAAACAGTTTATTTATCTTTAAAAATCAAAATAGAGGAATATTTTTAATCAATTCGCAATGCTTTTAAAAATGAGACTACCATAAGGCCTCCCGCACACACACACATGCAAACGCAGAATCGGAGGAGATTTCTCCTTATGATAGCCAAAGATGCTTGATACGCATTTAAAATAACATTTTATATTATTACTAGTGCATAGTGTAGAGAAAAATTCATTTCGAAAGTAGAATATAAATCTTAGCCAACATAGACATTTCGAACTATGTCTACTATAGCTACCATCCAAACAGTGGTGACCACCATAAGTGAATGGCAGGTTCTACAACTAATACCGTACAAGTTTCGTATTGGGAATTGGATTTCCAACAAATGGTCAGGCTAAGGAACTTCCTACTGCCACATGGGATCGCCTCTGGCTGGACGTCCCGAGAACTTAACCAGCTCTCTGCCAACACAAGGCCGGGTTACCTTTATCACTAGGTAACTACTACACGAATATGGCATCCCCCGGTCCCATCGGACCTTTAACCGAGCGCTCGTCACCAACAACACCACACAGTAATAAAATATAGTGTTTCAACATGAGTAAGTATCTGGGCTCCATACCATGATACCACCCTTTCCAGAAGGAAATGCACATACCCTAAAGGGAGCTACCCCTCATAACCTTGCCGCATCATTCCTGTTTTGACCATTACCGGGATGTGAGGCTCGACGAATTCACGTCCACAAAAACATACTTTATACAAAAGCTATGCTTTGGGTCAACAAATGATCAACACAATGATCACTAAGATAGACGATCAAATAAATGATCCTATCACAAATAATCAACACGATGATCATTTCAGCATCACTCAGCATGTCACATTACCAAACTGGGAATATATCGCTGATAACTTCAACTATATAACCTTTGAGCACATACGTCTCAAAGAAGGGTGTTAAGCAAAGAATAAATTCTCCGCCACCAATAGAAATATATTTGAAAGAAATCGGCTTTATATCTCAAATTGTAATGTCAGACATACAATCCATACAAGTTTGTTCCGGGCTCGAACAAAACCGAAGGCACTTACAAAGAAGTCCTTGCAATCCGGATATTCACAATCCTGATCGGATTTCCCATCACTTATGGAATCTCTATACCAGGAGCGACCCAGTGCAGAGACAATCGATAGGTCATCCTATCGCTCTCGCAAATACCGGTCTTCAACACCGATCTTCAAATGCAATTCACGTCGTATCACATATTCGGAATGGGTTATACGACCCCATGGTCCTTTCCCGGTTAACCCGAATAGTGAGCGCTTATTCAAAAATAAGTGTGCATTCAAATTCAAACAATCATATCAAATACCCAATCAAAGGGAAATATTGATAGTCGGCTATTGAACTATCAATTGATATGCATACATCACCAGATTCCAAATAATTTTCCAAATTATTTATTTTCCAAAATATCTTTATAAGATATATAATTTCAACACTTCAAAAATAAATCAATATTTATTTTCAAACAAATTCCACTTTTCACATATAAATTCCATAATGAATTTATATTTCAAAATATCCATGCATATTCGATTTCAATAATTCGTTTCAATTTATCTTCAAAAAGATAAATTCTAATTATTCACTTCATATTGGAAAACATTTCCATACTTATCAAAAATAAGTAATCGACAAATCTTTTTATTTTCAACCTTTGAAAATATTCAATATACTTAAATCGAATTAAGTATATTATTCATTCTTTAAGGGAAATCATTCTCTTAAACATTTTTATTTGGGCCAAAACGAATGTTGCGTAAAACATCGTTAAAACGTTTTAATTCTATTTAAAACATTCACATTCAATACATTTTCTTTAACGTATTATTCACTATTCAAAAACGTGAATATACTTCATTAACAAATTTCATCCTTTCTATTCATTTTATTTTAAAGGATTATTCACTGTCTAAAAACGTGAATATAACTCCATTTATAAGTTATAACAATTAACTTATCAAAATAAGTCGTTTGCGAATTTATAAAACAACGTTTATAAATTCCATTTCCATTTATTTCATAACAACTTCCTTTATAAATCTTCTTTATTTACCTATTCGATTTATAATCTTAATTATAAACCAAAAGTCCAAATTATAAGTCAAACACTTATAATTTATTTATTTGCAAAAATCGTTCCTTTGAACTTTACAAATTTTATAAACCTATTGTTTATAAAATTCCATTTATAACTTCACCGTTATATAATTCTATAAATTTCATTCATTAATGAATTTCATTTTCACTTCATTCAAACACTTATAAAGACTCGTTTTATAATGTCAATATTTCGATTTATAAATATCCGTTTATAAATCTCTTAATATAAATCAATTAATATTATTCTTTAAAACATCTTTTAATTTCCTTTATAATTTCATCATTTCGATTTATAAAATAATCAAATTTTATAAATCCTATATTTAAACTTTTATCATATATTCAAAAATCCAATCTAAATTATTTTATAGAATCATTAGTTCATATTTCTCAAAAATCGACTTTTAATCGTATTTCTAAAAATCAGCTTTTTAACTATATTTCACAAAAACCATAATTTTTATAACTTTAAAAATTATAACGTTTATTTATTTATAATGGATCAATTCCAAAAATATAGTATATTTTCAAAAATCACTTTAAAAATTATTTTAAAATCCCAAAATTTGGGTCCAATGATGCTACACACCAAATAGTCAATCACGACTAACAACGATATCATATATCGATATGATAATCCATCAAATATCAAAATATCTGAAATAAAATAAATACTGTTGAGGAATCCAGTTGGATCCCTCCAACCTGTTTCCTGCATCCAAAAACATTAGCACAATACCAATTTCGCTCCAGTACGAAATTATCGCGGTATATGTTCTTAATAAATATTATCCGCTTAATAACGGCGTAATAGGGTCTCATCCGCTAAACAAATAAATGCGGGAAATCAATAACTCCAATATATACATATGCCAATATATATATATTGCTATTATATATAATACCAATTTCACTGTTTATGAAATATTCGCGGTATATGTTTTTATTAAATAACATCCGCTTACTAACGGCGCATAATGTCTATTTTAACAATCAATAATTTACAGTCATCATTCAAACATGCATTCAAATATTTTAAATCTAACTATTTAAAATAAAATCGAAATCTATTCGATTGAGTGAGAAATTCTCACCTTGGTTTTAAATTCCGTTTTAGCTTTTATTTCGAATAAAATTAAACGCGCGTTTAATTTTACCCGAAATTCTCACTAACTCCAAACGACTCCAAACCAACTCCATCGCGTAGTGCTCGTCCATACGATTCCAACGCAACTGAGTTTGCATTTTTTCGACCTCGTATGAAAAAGTTATTAATTTTACAAGTTACACGAGTTTTTATATAACTAATTTTACAATATAAACTTAAAATTATAAACCTATGCAAACATGGGCCATTGGATCCTTGCACCCCCTGATCTCCACCCTTGAACGCACTCCCTTCCTTCTTCATCTTCTACAGGCCGTCACCTCCTATACAAACCGAACCCATCATGCCCAATTAGGGTTAAACAATTCTCCTCCTATGCTCGATGAAAACCCGATCAAGACGCGCCGTTGCGAAGCCCCCACCCACACACATGTTCGGCCTGAAGCTCTCCATGCTCGGCCACTTGTTTTGCATGGGAAAACGTGCGCAGGCTTCAAGGTTTCGGCCCCCCTATCTCCCTCCACGCGACGCTAAACTCCATCATATCCGTATGGATCCAAAGCTCGTTGCGTGCTCTCCATTTTTGTAGTTTATAACTTCTCGTAATTGTTAATGGATTGAGCGAATTTGAGGGAGAAAGAATTGACAATTTCTGGCCGTTCAAACATAACAGCGGCGGCTAGGGTTTAGATCTGTATTATTTTTTTTTTTTATTAAATGAAGGGTGTGTGTCTCCTTTTATAGAAAAAGCAAGCGTAAACACTATTCATCCCGGATTTTCCGAACTCCGATTTAGACGCCGTAACCAGCGTACCTAGGGTTTATCCCGCGTTCCGGACACAATGGAACAGGTTTCGGAAGCTAATTCGGAAGTATGTGCGAGTTATGGCTGAAAACGTTCAATTTAAATTAAACCGATTTAAACCGATTTCTAGGCGTTTTAATTTGTACCGGACAAACGGTAAATCCAATCGACTTGAAATTTGAAACCTTACAATAATATCACATTACGGATCCGATGAAACTGGTTTCGTCGAAATCCGAGACTTTTTGAAAAATGGCTATTTTGACTCGCCAAATTTAAATTAAAAACGATTCGATGCGTTTCGAGCTGCCACGATCAAATGATAACTCCGATTGACACGAAAATTGAAATCCGGTAATAACTAACTATTACGGATCCAATGGAACTAGTTTCGTTCAATTCTGAGACTGTTCAAAAATTGGCTATTTTACAGTCGATTATTAAATATTAAAATATTCAATTTTCACAAATTTACTTTTAATTCGATTTTAAAAGTTCTAAAATATCGTTCTAACTTCCATATGATAAAATAAAATTTTCCAAATTATTTTCAATCATATTTAACTCAATTTTTACTTATTTCCATAATTTAACATATTAAATTCTCGATTTAATAATCCAATTAAATCCAATAAATCAAAATAAAATTTATTTGACTTAAAAATTCACTTATAAATATTTAAAATTAATTAAATATTCAATTTTTAATTAATAAAAATTCTGGGTCGTTACAAGTTTTGAGAAGATTCATGCTTGTAAAAACGATTATTGTCTTTTTAGAACAGAGTACAAAGACTTGAGTAATTGTCCAAAATGTGGTGCTTCAAGATGCAAGAAAAATGAGACTACAAATGAGATTATGCAAGGCGTTCCTGTTAAAGTGTTGAGATATTTTTCAATCACTCCAAGATTAAGAAGATTGTTTAGATCTCAAAAGATGGCAGAAGATTTAAGATGACATTATAGTAATAAAAGCAACGATGGAAAAATGTGTCACCTCGTGGATTCTATAATTTGGAATGGTAGATGAGAAATGGAAATTGTTTTTAGATGATCCTCATAATCTCAGGCTTGGTCTTGCTACAAATGGTTTCAATCCATTTTCCATTAAGAGTTCTAAATATATATGCTGACCAGTAATGCTTGTGACATATAATCTTTCGTTGTTGTTGTGCATGAAAAAGGAAAATATTATATTAAATCTGGTGATTCCTGGTCCAAAGCAACGGAAAAACTATATATATATATATATATATATATATGTGTGTGTGTGTGTGTGTGTGTGTGTGTGTGTGTGTGTGACCATTGGTAGAAGACTAGCATCACTTGTGGAGTGATGGTGCTGATGTTTATGATGCATTTAGTAAAACACTTTTTTAATTTAAAAGCAATTTTACGATGGATAATAAACGACTTTCCCGCTTATGGGAATCTTGCAGGATGTTGTGTAAAAGCTAAAAATGCTTGTCCTTTATGTGGTGTTGATAGTCATCACCATTGGTTTAATTATAGTCGGAAGAATGTGTGTAAGGGCCATAGAAGATTTTTAGCCCATTCAGATTCATTGAGGAAACAAAAGGCTTGTTTTGATAAAACTGTGGAGAAAGGCACCAAGCCTAGATTCAAACAAGTAGAAATATTTCTATTATCTTAAAATATTTTTCGAATGATTTCGGAAAAGATAAGAAAGAAGAAACCGAAAAAGGAAAGAAGGTAAAGCAGAAGAGACCAAATAAGGAGCAACGAAAGAGAATGGGTAAAAAAGAAAGTGTATCTACAACAAAGATGAGAATGATAACCCCGTAAGAATAGAGTTATCAAGGTTGAAGAAACGATCAATTTTATTTGGTTCACCATATTAGAAGGTTAGTTTTTATTTTTTTCCATATTGGCTGAATAATAAAAAATAATAATGCTCATATGTTATACTACTGATGTTTATAGGAACTTCAATTGCGACACAATTTAGACGTAACACATATCGAGAAAAACGTTGAAGAAAGCTTGTTAGGCACAATATTGCATGAAGAAAATCAAAAGATGGAACAAATTTCAAAAGGGATTTAGAGGATTAGGGAATACAACATAGTCTTTTTGCATAACCTCGTGGAAAGAAAACGTATCCACCGGCTCCATATACATCATCAAGTCATGAAAAAAAATATTTGCAAAAGATTATATGATTTCAAGGGATCTGATGGTTATTGTTTAAATTTGAACAGTTGTATATCATTGCCTGATTGCAAAATTAGTGGGTTTAAGTCTCATGATTATCATGTTCTAATGCAACAAATCTTGCCAGTTGCAATATGAGGATTGTTGCCAAAGAAGCCCAGGAAAAAAATAATCCGTTTATGTTCATTTTCAATAAACTATGTCAACATGTTCTTGATAAAGAAAAGCCATTGAAAGCCGATGATGAGATCGTTATAATAATATGTGAGCTTGAAAGATATTTTCCACTTTCCTTTTTTGATATAATAATACATTTAACAATTCATCTTGGAAGAGAAGCTCGACTAGGTGGAACGATCTATTTTCATTGGATGTACCCCTTTGAAAGGTATATATAGACGCCTAAAGATTATGTAAAATACTATGCACGAGCTGAAGGATATATTGCAGATTCCTATGTTGTAGAAGAATCCATGAGATTTTTTGGTGAATTTATAAAAAAATCATCGCAAATAGGGGAAAAACAAGGTCGAAATGAAGATTATGCAAACCATGCAATACACGAAGGACGTTGAATTTCAATGCTTGATGCAATTACATTGTCATCTAATGAGAATAAAAGTGCATATATGGTTGTGCTGATGAATATGGCTGTAGTGGAACCATTTTTAGAATAAGTAGGTATTACATTTTATTTTTATTGTTTTTGCATGTATAATGCACGTATACTTAACATCATTTTTTTATGCTAGTTTGTATTTGGAGGAGTTGGAAAATTCAAACCAACGTACGGGAAAAAATGCGATATTGCTTGGGAACACTCGTATAAAAAAAATTGCAAGTTGGATTTAGAAAAAGGTTATTTTTAAATACACTTTCACCTGCTTCATAATATTATTTTTGAAATCTATATCAAATACTTAAATACATTGATTTTTTTTCCAAGATATTTATTGAATCGAAGGATCATTATAATTTGTTAAAATGGATTGCGTATGGTCCGAGCAGTAATGCCTTATTCTTAAAGGATATATTATAAATGGTTGGCGTTTTCACACAGAAGTAGGCCCGTCAAATGGGTCGGGTCGGGTCATAATGGATCGGGTCAAAATTGACCCGACCCGTCTTTTGACCCGACCCATTTAATATATTTATTAAAAGGGTCAATTGGCCCGACCCTATTCATATACAGATCAACCCATTTAACACATATAAATTTTGAAACTGCATACAAATGTTATGAAACTGCATACATAAAACATCCTAAATATAATAAAAACTACATACATAAAACTACACACATAATAAAAACTACATACACAAAACTGCATAAACAAAACTGCACATATACATAAAACTGCCCACGTAAAACACATTTGGAACATGAAAATGTTTAATGTTGCAACACATAATAAAAACTAACAGTTGAAGCTAATAACACACCAAATTACATATTCTTCTCAAATATAATTAACAGTTAGCCAAGAATATGAAAGCTTTAAATGTGCATTGTACTCACAACAACCAATTCTGCCTCATGTTTAGGTATGAATTCAGTGTCGATCTTCCCATTTCTGAAGTCCTGCAACCCCAAAATACAAGAAATAGCATAAAGTTAGTATCTACTTAATTATAATCTAAATTCCTGCTGTCAATACCTAGAATGACAATATAGAACACTATATATACCACTTGAAAAACAGTAATAAGTGCATGATATAAAATTTTGAAAAATAACCAAGAGTTTTTGAAAGAGAGACTTTGAGATCAGAGATGGTTTTGTCAAATATAAGCTCATTTGGTTTGGAGAATAACAAGCCTATTTGTATGTAATCGAAACAGAGGTATGGAAGATCCCATGTAGAGAGATGAGTGATCTCCTTTATTTCTGTTTTATTTGTTAATGTTGAAGGCTGTACTAATTGCCTTGAGAGGATTGAGATTTCTGGCATTTCCTCTTTCTTTTTCTTACTGTTTTTTCTTGATATATTCACTGTATGCAATTAAATCAGATGAGGCAAAATTGTTACATTGTTATTTTTGTTTAACTGTAGGACCTAGTAAGTATTGTCGAAAAAATCAGTTTATTTTAAAATAATATTATTGGCTACATAATAATTTTTAACTTTATAAGTTTTGAAAGTAGACAATAAACATATATAACTCAGCTGTTGAGAATTTGATATATAAAATTACTTCATCTATGAAGAAGTTTAACCACGTTCGCCAATTAATCATAATAGCTGGATTTGAAATCTGTTTGTTAATATTAAATGAGTTCATTTTTCTTTTCACAGTCACCTATATATTGTCATGCTGATTTGACGATGAATCTCATTTTAGTTTTGCACTAGAGTAAATGATCTCATACATCCCCGTACATGCATACATATCTGTATACATATACACACATGCTCATATGCACCAAGCCTATAAGATTGATCACCCTTCCAGTCCACTTAGTTTTAGCTAAAAATAGCGATAATGCTAATCAAGTCAAGCATTCTAAGAATGTAATAAGTACATGATATAAAATATACATATCATTTCTATTAATTAATATTTAAACATATTTTAGTATTAAATGTTTGCCAATAATTCAAAATTAAACTGCCTCTAACAATAGTGAACTGATTATTAAAAATGAAGAACAATCATACATAAAAAAAATACCTCTACTCAATTAGTATGAGCTCAATCTTCTATTTGCTGAAGAGATTTTCCCTTAGTCTCCGTGCTGACAATACAATAATTTGAAAAGATTTGACCTTAGAATAGTTCATGATTAAACTTGGAATAATAAAGCAAAACTTGAAAAACTGGAATAAAACAAGGCAAAACGACAATGCAACTCTATCTGCTTTAGAATATCAATACAATAACATATTATTGGAAGCAGATAGCCAGATAGTCATCTAGCGAATGCATCACTATATGAAGATTAACTAAACACTGGAAATCTACTAAAGCAAAAAAATGCATTAGTACATTAATGGGTGGGTACAAACATTGGATGGTACTGGACAGTTATACATTGGTGTATGTTTGTTTGATGTTATGTGTTCAAAAATCCATCATAAAAAATCTCGTGTGTTGACGTATAATGAGTAGGGAAAAAAATCATAAAATAGTCGATTTAAATGAGTGGTACAAAATTTGTAAACCACTCAACTGAGGTACTAAAATAAGAGCTGAATAGTGTAAGTCCACATAGTTAGGATGATTGTTATTGTGCGTTTAAAGTGATTAATTGAATGTTTTGTTATCTTATATTGAATGCATGCTCTAATTAAATTGTCAAATTGATTGGTCTTTAAAATTACACAGTATATATGACACTTATAAAGTATGAATTAGTGATTAGATAAATTTACTAGATAAAGTACTAAAATAGAAAAACTCTCGTGTGATCATAGTTGCATCTAAGACATCCGTCCAAGATATTATGTGTTAGAGTGTTATTTAATCATAATAGAATAAATGATATGTATGTGCATAAGACAAAGATGGTCACAACCACGTCGAGTTACATTGGAACGCCAGTGAAGTTTGGCACAATGACATTATGATTATGTTAGAGTATCAAATTAAGGCATAACTTATTTTTCCTCATAAGCTACAAGTCAATAGTCTACAACATAAGCCAACAAGCGAAGATCTGACAAGTGATGTGATGCTACAAGTCAATAGGATTTTTTTTGCATAATACAGGTATGGAGTTAAAACATTTTAAATAAGAAAGTACCTCACACCATGGATTAATGCATCCTCTTCTTGAGAATGGAACTTTGTAATATCTTCGGTAAGATCTTCGAATGTTTGCATAATCGTACCACCATACAACCTATCTCTCTTACATAACAATGCTTCAACAACGTCCTCTTTTAGTGAACTACGATAGTCGTCGAGTACTCTACCACCAATGCTAAAAGCACTTTCTGAGGCCACGGTAGTTATCGGCACAGCCAATATATCTTTTGCCATAAGGGATAAAATAGGATACTGAAATTGTTGTGATTTCCAATATGAGAGTATGTCAAACTTTATTTTTCGATCAATCAACCCATCACTTAAATATGAATAAAGTTCCGATCTAGTAGAATTGCCAACAAATTCTGAATCCTGATAAGAATCAAATTGTTCCAACATATCTTCATGTTCTTGTGAATAAAGACCCGTAAATGAATGTGAAGTTTCCGTGTCTTTTGTAGCATTTGTTTCAATAGGTGACTCTTCTTGCACTTTCCTTGAATATTCAAAGAACAACTCTTCTAATTATTTTTTACCTTTTCAAATTCTATAGTATTTCCATATAGCTTTTCATAAGAAAATCAGACAAAATTTACTTTGTAACGTGGATCAAAAATACAAGCAATCAAAAGAAACACATTAAACTCTTTCCAATATTTATCAAAAATTTTAAACATATCACGTACCATGGAAGACATAAAATCATCACCATCCAAAGTCTTTTTTAAAGTTAAATGAACCATGACAATTTTTGGAAAAAACAAATTGGCGGTTGGATAATTTGTTCCCGAAAACAAGCATGTGGCATTATAGAAAACTTCCAAAAAACGTGTAATTTTCTTTGCTTTCTCCCATTCTTCAAATGATGAACAATAAGCATAAATAGAATCCACATGTTTCAAGCGATAAAGAGCTTGTTCATAGTGTATTGCACTTTTAAGCATAATAAACGTGGAGTTCCATCTCGTGGGAACATCCTGACGTAATCCCTTCCTAGTTTTATCCAAAGAAAGACTGCATATGCATTTAATGAAACTTTTTTTTCCTAGATTGAGAGCCTTTGATGTATTTTATGCTTTCTCGTATGTTGCTCAAACAAGTAGTAATGGATTTTAAACCATCTTGAACTATTAAATTCAAAATATGTGCCGCAAATCTAACATGTAAATATTGGCCATCCGCAACTAATGATCGTCTATAATTGAGATGCGATCCTAATAATTCAATGAACTTACAAATGGAAGATGCGTTATCTAATGTACATGAAAATATTTTATCAGCTATTCTCCAACTAAGTAACAAACTTGATATCTTCCCAAATATGGCCGAACCCAAATGAGGAGGTGGCAATAAACAAAAACTAAGCAATCTTTTTTGCAGATTCCATTCATTATCAATAAAATGTGCTGTCAAACTCATGTATCCATCCGTATTGATTGAATTCCATAAATCTGAAGTATTACTCATTCTCCCACTACATGAATTCAGAAATTCTTTAAGTTTAACTTTCTCATTCTCATAAAGTTTTATAACATCAGAATGCGAAGTGTTTCTTGATAAATGTATCACTTCATCGTTTAAATAAGAAACCAATTCGTGGATACTTTCATATTGAACAAAATTAAACGGTAAGTTATGCCGAATAATTGCTCTAGTCATTAAATCTCTATACTTTGTTTGACTAAAATTTCCTCTATGAATGTCTTCCACATTTTGATCGTAGCATTTCTTTACATGTCTTCTCAAATTATTAGTCCCGTACTTATCACCACATATATATATTTCCTTTTACACTTTTTAAAAAAACATGTACGTTTTTCACCTCAATGGTTTCATGTTTTTCAAAATATTTCCAAACATCGGAATATGTATTTCTTTTCCGTTTACTTCCTACGGAACTACCCACCGAATCAAGATCAACCTCCAATCCTACCATGCCTCTTGTTTGAGTATCATCTTCACCAATATTCATATTCTACAAAAAATACGCAAAACTTTTTATGCATTTTTTAAGAACAACTAGATTTGTAAAGAGTCTAAGCTTGTATTATAGCAGAATCTGAAATAACTTTAAACAATCCATGATTACAAAAGAACTTGATGTTCACACTTCAAAAGTTTTTCAAATTTATACTAGTTGATAGATAATTTAAATGTACGATTTCTGGAAAAAATGACACCGCAAAATTTAGCATCTATTTTAATTTACTAATTGATACTGAAAAGATAAGCATCACAATGTTAATTTTAGGATGTTGACTGACAAGCCAAAATAAAAGCAAAATGCAGTAATAGAAAACCTTGACATGTGCACAAATAAATATATTAAGCCTCGGTCATTAGGGTTCATCTGTACAATAAATACTAATTTAAGAAAAATAAAAATACTATCTAGCAATGTTTGAAGCTCTCTTAGAGTGAAATGAAGTATAGTGTTAAAGTGAATTTAATTAATAACAATGAAATTAGAAGTTACTGGTGTAATATAACTAAACTGAAGTAATAAAATTGCTTTGAGATTGCAACTAATCAATTAAACATCAATTCAGAATCAATTAAGCTAGACTAGAGCATTAAATAAAAGACTAGAGAATAAATTAATTTGACTTTGAAATGTGCACTTGCACTGTTATCGGTTGCTGTGAAAAGTTGGTATTGTTGAAGGAGGTTTGGTTTGTATGATGGTGGAGTAGAGTAAAAATGACAGAGGCGACGGTGGGTAGGCAGTAAGAAGGAGGTAGTATGCACAGTTTCGCTGTGGGTGATGGAAAAAGCGGATGATTGTTGTTGACAGTGTTGTAAATGAGAGGGCAATTCCGTGTTGATGGATGGACAGTTGTATGTGGGTATGGACAATGTTAGTATGAGTAGCAGTAAGTATTGGGGTGTTCTGATTGTATATTGTTGTCGTTGTGGCAGAGGTTGATGTGGATTTGACAACAGAAGTAGATTGTGATGTATGGTTCAGGATATTTGTACGGGAAGGTTTGATGAAGAGTAAAGTGTTGACAGTGGAAGTTATGTGTAGGACCGGTGGGGATGAATGGTTGTATGTTGCTGAAGGTGAAGGCAATTAGATGGCTTGTGGTTGAAAGGCAGTGATGACAGAGGATTTGGAAGCAAACCCAGTGCACAGTTCTACCACCGTGTTGCTAAGGCAAAATGGAGTGACAAACTTTCAGCATGTATTCAAGTTAACGCATATCCAGGGCATTCTCAAAATAGTTTAAGGCTTTAAACAATATTTGTCAGCGGTTCCTTGTTCTTTCTATCATTTGTTACAAAGTTTTTGTTTTTAAAGACCTTCATTCATGAACACATTTAAAAATAGAATTTTTCATTTTTTTCATAGAAAATGTCAAATTTAAATTAAGTATGCATGTAAATAAACAAATTCAATGTTTTTTAGTTAATGTTTAGTAACCTAAATTCTTTTCCATTTTCAGTACCATATATACATCGCACAAACATCTAAAGTTTGATATTCCAAGTTTACTAATTAGGATAATCAAGCATACAATAATTACTATTAGAATCATCAGATCCAACGGTTATGGCACAACAATAATTGGACTCCGTCCACACTTTTTGGAGTAATTTATAAACACTACTTACTAGAATAAAATTTAACTCTCTGATAGCTTTAACCGTCTTAGTGATGCAAATATTTAGGCCTGTTTGATAACAATAGCAACTTCTAACTAGTTTTAAATAGTAACTTATATACAAATATTTGATCAAAATAGCTTATGAAATTGTTTCGTAAGTCATAAGCAATAAATAATTGTTTCTCCTTCTTTGACTTATTAGCTATTTTTGTAAGCTGTTTATAAGAAGTTTTCAAACACCAACTTGGAAAAAAATTACTTGTAAGTAGTTCTAGAGGGCATACAAGGAGTTGCTAAATATGCTCTTAATGAAGACTGAAATGAATATATGGTGCGAACGTAACAAACGAATTTTTGATGGAACTAAAGAACCAGTTGAAGTGAAAATTAAACAAATTCTTATTCAAAGCAAACATCTTATGCAACAGAGGATACAGATCCACAAATTAAACGAGGAAGAAAAACTTATCTTGTCAAATCTGTTTATGGTAACAGATCTGCATGAGGTCTTTCGACCTCCCTGATTCTAGAACTTGTGTGGACTAGCATTAGAGGAATTAAACCTCTTTAAGCTATCGAAAGAAGCTCATCATCCGCCTCCGTATCCTTGGTAGGAAAAGAGATTGAATCAGAGAATTGGGAACGAGCAGCTTCTCTCTCCCCACTGTCTTTTTGCATGTTCACATGTGATAGGCTTGTTGGCCGGCGTTTTTATATATTGGAGTTTAATTTTTTGTATTTTAGGTGGTAGGCATTATGCAAGATCACTGAAGCAAGCGGATCGTACAGATGGTTTTGAGACTGTTCTACTTGTATTTACTCCTCCATCTGTTTGACTGCTTAGCTTTATATTGTCTTATTGTATTGTTAATATATGGAATTGATATGTACTCTTTTTCCTTACAAGGCACCCATTTAGGTTAGGGGGGTTTTAAGGTTTTAACGAGGCATATCAAGGAAGTATATACTTTATATAGTTTTTAATAAAGTACCTTTTTCCAAAAAAAAAAGACTGAAATGCTCTAATTAGTTCGAACTGGGCTTACATCGGCATAGCCACGGACACTACAGTAATCAAACAAATAACATGAATTTCCAAAATCAATCAAATCCCGACATATACAGCACTAACAATTCAAGGATATCACACAATTCCAGACTTTGATGCAATAAGGTTTAATACAAATTGAACAAAGAAACCAAGATTCAGATCCAATTTAAACCGAGACTAATGATTGTAGGAAAACAGAACAAGTTAAAGAAGGGATACCAAAATTGACGGGATTTTTTACCAGTGAATTAACATAAATCATCCAACAGAACCATCAACACTAGTTAAATTCAGTGTGATAGCTTAAGTCGTTTAATCAGAAACATCATACCTTAGATCTGTGCAATAGTCGACAGCTTAGTGTGTGCGATACCAAAAGCTGCACCACGAGAAGGGTTTGCTGCAAATGCAATATATTTAAGATTTTAACTCTTGATTTATCCAGTTAGCAACCATAAATTAAATTTTTAAACAGAAATATCATACCTTTGATTGATTGGAGCTTTTAACTTTGAAAGCTAAATTGTGCGAGATTTGAAGAACCGAGAGGGAGAAGTCGCGATAATATATGAGCACAAATAATCGAGTGAGAGAGAACTCTTGATTGCAGCAGACCGATTAGGGATTTAAGGAGAGAGAGAGTCGCCCGTCGTTCATTTTTTTTAAGGAAACGCGAAATGAAAATGAAAATTAGGGTTTTGGAGTTCCAAAGGGTAAAAGGGTTAAATGGGTTTGTGTGTTGTTTTTGCTGAGCTAAGTGGGTATTGACCCAATTCAAAAATAATGGTATTAGCCTTGACCCAATCCTATTAAAATTGGGTTAAAAGGGTTGGGTTAGAGGGTCGGGTTGAATTTTGACAGCCCTACACAGAAGACGTTGAGAGAGAAACTCAAAATTGTGGAGAGATTTATAATGCGACTACTATGTGTGGAGCAAGTGTGAAAGACACAACTCAAGTGGTTGATGTGATCACATACTATAGGATTTGAACTGACGTAATTTTGTTAGATTATCATATTTTTATATTTTCATTTTTAAGTGCAATTAGGAAAACATAGGAAATGGAGTAAAAGTTGAAGATGGGTTTACTCTTGCCAAATTTAATTAAAATCAAGCTTCATTTTCTAGAGTTCCATATATCTTTGCATCTCAAGCGAAACATATCAATTATTCAAGAAAAAATTATTCTTCTAATTGGTATGTTGTATTGAAAACAACATCACGAGCTTTTTGATGAATTAGAGATAGACGGGTCTATTGAGGATTTAAGTTACTTTAGATAAGAATACGAATAAAACGATATGGATGTTATTATATGGAGGATGTTAACTATGATAGAAACGATTGCGAAGACATACTTTAGTAGTATCAAAATTTTGTTTGCCTATTTGCTACTGAAAATTGTTATAAATGCATGATCTTGCCCATTTTGTTGCTTCTGCACTTAAATTTGAGGTAAATGATCTTAATGAATTTACTTTGTTTAATCCCCTGGATTTTTTCCTACATGGATTTCTAGAACTACTTATAATTATCAATTCAATTTTGAATATATGATTGAAATTCAATTTCCATTTATATTTTTAATGCAATAAGTTGAATAAAGATAAGACCTTAGATTATAAAGTTTTCACTATCATAGTCATGCTTTGGTAAAAGTAAGTATAATATTTAATGTATTTTTTAATTACTATAAAGATACTAAACATAGACAAAACATAAGCCGGTAAGAATTCAGATAAACCAAATTATCAATTGTAATACATATTAGAAATAAATAACAAAGTAGAAAGATCACTCCACCGATCAAAAACAACTAAGATGTATACACAAAATTGTATAGGAAAAAAAATGTAAATGTGTACGTAAAATGTATCCTCGACAATTTTTATTATTGTTGACATATATGTAGCAGAGATATACTAATAATGGTGTAATGGACAGAAAAAAATAGTATAATAATGCATAAGTAGATATTGTTTATAGGAAATTAAATGTGTAACACAAATCAAAGTTTGGTTGAGTAATATCAGAAATTCCATTCCTGATTGTTTATATGCTATGTATGTAACTGAAAATATCTGTTTCCTATATATTTTTACAGTTTCTTATTCTCTGGCATCTTGGTTATATAATATTTGATCGGCCTTGTATTCATATTCATTAAACGTGTAACTGAAAGTATGCTCGGCTATGGGTTTTCTTAACGATAACCAACTGTTTGATCCTACTCTCCATTAACAGTCAATTATTGGCATTGACATTCACAATTCATGTATCATAATGTGCCTGCATCAAAATTATCTACTGTCATGGATAAGACTCTTTTTTAAAACCTTCTTATTTGTTTCCAAACCTTAATTATCAATTTATATGTCAAGTAAGTTTTTTACTAAACATAAACATGCTTACTTGTTGTGGTGTTTGTTATTATTATAAAATATATTTACAGGTAAGTTATTAAATGTATTTTCCTAGTTTATATATTTTGACAGTTAATAGTTTATAAATTTTAGTTTTGACGGTTTATAACTTGACCGATGTGATGTGATTTTTGCTTTCAATTACATGATGGAAAATACAGCCTCAGCTATCTAACTGTTGACTAATTTTGTGTAATAGGGTCGTACGTTTTGCATGGTTTATATAATCAGTTGATAACATAGGTAAAATACTTTTCTTGGCCTTCTTCAATTTGCAATAAGTTTCTAATGTTGTTTCTCACATTGGCAATGCATGTTGCTTAATGCTTGATCCTATAACATAGGTGTTTGGCTGATGTTCATTACATTATAACTGTGTTGCATGCCCCTTCTCTAGCTGTTCAACTCACATTATGTGCTATACTTACTTGATGTTGCAATATGGGGTTGGACTTTATTTGCTTACCTTTAGGCCAAAGTATATTAAATTATTTTTGGTCATGTTGATTTTGACATTATGTATTATTCTGTTGGACTTGTTATGCATTTTGAGAGATTTTATGTTTAGATCTTTTCAATTTTTTTAATAATCTGTACTATGATAGTTTATTTTTGGTAGATAATATATATTAGATGTGCCATTGAAAAAATTAGAAAATGTTCAATGGTTCCCTTCCATGATAGATAGTATATTTTATAAAATTTGTCAAGTTATACCCTTTCCATTTAGTTTAATAATAGTAATGTTCTAAGTTTTTTCCAAAGTCATTTCAACTACTGTTATAGTCCATAGATTTATGTATATACTTTAAAGTTAGTTTGTAAATATGCTTAGTATTACATTTCTACTTTCTCATAAAGTTGGAAGTTCATCAAGTATTTTTATGCAAGTACACAAGTGACCGTTATCAAGTATTTTATAGCTCATTCAGCATGTTATCCTATTCTACATTAAGTGACGCTTAGTTCATTTTATTTTTAAACCAATCAAGTTTTTGATAGTCATGCTTATTTTCGATCTTTCATTTTATACCATATTGAACATTTTGGAAAATATCTTTTTATTTTATTTTAAAATAGTTGTTTTCCAAATTAAAATAACTGAGCAAACATTTGCCCAGTTTTTATAAATCCAGTTTATATAAACTGAGCATAAACACATGCTCAGGTTATAAACACTAAGCAAACATATACTCTATTTTATGAATTGAGCGTACATATTGTCAGTATATATGAATTTAGCATAAGCTCGGTTTGTAAACTAAGCAACTGGTCAGCTTTAAAACCTAAGCATATGTTTCAGTTTATAAACCAAGCGAACTGCGTAATTTCTAAAAATGAGCATATATTTGCTTGACTCTTAATTGAGTCTAATTTTACTTTTCCAAATTCCGTATTAATTTTTTATGAAAATGGCAATTTGTTTTGACAAGAAGTCAAATACAAATGGAAGCCAAAAAAGTACCCGAACTGTAACTTCTCTGGGCATGGGGAAAAGGACTGCAATTTGGAAAGAGCATGGGTTCCCAAACAAAGTACAAATACCGATAGTACTAGAAGTGCGATGAAAATTGACAATAATATGGAGAACCAAAATGGAATTACTTCTAATTCATCCAATTATACTGCTACCAACAAGGCAGGTAAAAAAAATTGATGCTAATTCAATAGCTCAAAATGACCTCATGATAGATTGCTTATCATAAAAATATTAAATCAATTTGAGTCCAAAAGGGCTCGTAGGCCCATGTATTAAATATAACTCGGTCTATTAAAAACAATAAAAATAAGTCCAAAACTTCAAAAATGCTAAAATTTATTTAAAAAATAGATATTTGATTTACAGCAAGGCAATCTATTATCAATGGGGTAAGCAGCAAACTTATAATAATAAAATAAGCGAATTTCAAGTCGGAGAAGTGATAGAATCAAACATAACTGAAAAAAAGTAAAGAAGACAATATTTTAGATAGGCAATGAGAGCAGTTTTAAACCTGATGGATTTGGAGCAAAAAAAAATCAAAATACATGGAACATGATTATTTCATTAAATTCAAAATCGATCAACATTCTATTAATCTTACTATGCACTGAATGAACCCTTCTTCCCTTACATGCGAATGTGTTACCAGTGTAGGGTACGTCTTGTAAATCTACGTTGATTATTGTTTCAAAGATTACTTTCTTGTCATTTGACTGTAAACTAAGTGGTGGTAAACCTATACTTAAGCCATTTTATCATTGTATGTGCACTTTTAAGTATAGCGCTTCTTGAAATTTATATACACATATATCTGGTGGTGAAATTTGTATACTATTATTACATATGTTGTGTCACTGAGCAGGGTTCAACAGCACCTTATTTACACAAAACTATTGGCATTTTCTTGATTGGTTTATAATGATTTCCTTTTAATTTACATAAAATGATAAAAGTCCAAAAAGAAAGAGGGCCATGGTGAAGAATAATAGTCAGAATGAAGACAATAATGAAGTTCAAACTCAAGACAATCCACAAGCAGTCAACGACAATACAATACAATGCAATAAGAAGTAAATGTTGAAGTTGATGTAGAAAGTGAGAGAAATAGCAATGTCGATGCAATTCCAATTGCAAAAAAAAATAGAGGGCCAACTAAAGCGAGAAGGCTTCCTTCAAATATTTCAAATCGAACTGAATTTGAGTTTAATGGACAAGCTGAACCAATAAGAGATGGGTCAGTCAAGTTGTCTTGTTTTTTAGGTCCACTTGTACGAGAACATGTTCCAATTACATTAATGGTTGGAAGAAGCTAAGCAACGAATTAAAGGTTGTTCTTTGGATCTCCATTCAGGTAAGAAACATTTTAAACTATACTATACTGTATGTACACAAGGAGTAGCCAATGATAACTATTATAGACCAAATTTCATAGAAGAATAATGTCATATGACATAAGGCATCATAAGCAATAATGAATATGAAACATATTGATAGAGAAACATCAATTAGAGTTAGAAAACATAACTAAGAAGTAATGTCAAAATGAATGGTTTATTTGTCTATATTATAGTTAGATTCATTACCAGCATGATAGAAAACAAGAATAACTTAAGAATATCAAGTTTTATTTGCAATATAAAACTTCATGAACTATGATTGCATTAAGAGATAACATATGTTTTTAAAACGAGTTTTTTAACTCAGCTAAAAATCGAGTCACTCTGTAACGACCCGAAATTTTCGATCCCGAAATTTCCAGATAGTTAGTGAAAAGAAGAAAGAGAAAGAAGAAGAAACAAAAACACAAACTCAGAATCTCACATTCGCAGCGGATAAAATATAATAGCAAATAAAATAACAGTTTACAAAGAAGAACTGTATCAGTACATTTACATTTTTACATCAGAGTTACAGGAACAGCGGATAAACACTCCGTACGTTCCTGTCCTTCAGCTCTCCTCCTGAGCTCTAGAACGTCCTTACCTCCAAATCTGTAATACTTGGTTTGACCCGAGCATTACATCAAAGTAACACTCCGGTCAGGCTGGAAACAGCGTGAGTAAACCATCTAGCATGAATTACAAGAGCATATAACATATATATAACCCGGGACAACTTCTATCAATTGACAACTTCACAAGTTGTTATAGACATTACACACAATCAATTCTAAGTGTCAAAATTTAGATTAAATGATCCAATTTACTTAAATCATTCCATTGCACCTTATTGATTCCACATATCAAGTTTATATAGAATCGAAGTGGTTTTGGATATTAAATAATACCCGACTCCGGTCTCTGCGAATTATATTCATCTTAACACATGTCATTCAAGTGAAATGCAATTCAACTTTAAATTACAGGTTTCATCCTTTTTACTCTGATATTCATCATTGACAGATAACCACACTACCATTGCCCACCAAACACATCATATCACGAACCTTTTCATATTAGGGGTATCAATCAATTCAGGGTATTTAATTATCATTTAATCATACATAAGAAAGATAAATCAATCACACCATCTCGAATAAATTTAATTAACCATAATTGAATTAAATCAATTACCTTTTAGTTCTGCTTATTAATTAATTACAACCCAATTGATCTACCATCCCATAATCATTCATCTTTAATTACATTAAGATTATCATCATTATCTAATTACTTCCATTAAGTAATTATACTTAACCATATTCCATGAATGATTGTCCTTAATATATTTTATCCCAATACTCATAAGCAGTAATTACCACTCTGTATTACTTACTTACGTAATTAGCTCCTTACCTAATTATTAATCCTTTTTGATTAATTACACAAGTAATTTATCCTTAATTACTCCTACTAAGTAATTACCCTTTAATTACTTCCCATTAAGTAGTTCCTTTTTAATTATTACATCCTGTAATTATGAATTACTTCACTAAATCTTATCAAGTATTTATATTTAAATAATTCATCAAGAGATTACCTTTAATTAATTAACAATTAATTTAATTTGGGTAACCCATCCCTTAACTACCTTTAATTCCCAATTAATAAATCTTAATTGTGGATTATTTATTCTTTAACCATTAATTAATAGACCTTAATTATTGATTAACACAACTTAATTACAAATTAAGTATTCCTTAATTACCAATTAATCATTAGCCATTTATTAATTAAATTATTAATTACTTAACTACTAGTCATTCATTAATTAACTTCAAATAGTTAATTACACACAATCATTAATTAGTCAATCTTTAATCACAATTATAAAGTAACTACTCTTAGTGATTTTCTTAATTAATTGCTATTCATTTAAATTAACATTTAAAAGAATCTTCTTTAACTTTGATTTTGTTATTAACTACACAACTTAATATGAATTAATTTTATACTTAACTTAACTTAAATACTTAATAAAAATATTAGTTAAGAGTTTAAACATTGTTATACATTAACTAAATAATCAAACTTATATTAAAGTTTTAACTCAAATTGTTAAGCATTTATTAAATTTACAATGTTTTAAATCCTGATAGAACTCAGATTGCATAACTTCATTCCTATTTTAGATACTGTAGCTTGAAGATAGAACCTCCCGAGTGCTTCCCTTATTCAACTCGAGTCACCCCTCGCGTTTCCCAAAGATTTTTCCGAGTCATTCTTTCCCTCTCGAACTCTTTTTCTCCCTTATTCTTTGATCCTTTCATAATCCTACTTCCATACAAATACCCGAAGTCAACCTGCATCGAACCATCTTCTTCCCCGAAGTACCCCAATAATCACAGCAACACAGGGCTTGTGCACATGCACACCCTAACCACGGCGCTTCTATCATCATCGACCATGACTGCAGTTCGACAACGCCTCACTCATTCGATTCCAATTACCCCGAGCACCAAACGCCCTAAAAATAAAAAACGAGCCATTATACCCAAAACTGGAACTAAAATCATCGACGAACTCGCCTTGCCATCGATAACTCCGACTACCATCATCCATGCCACCAAGCCCCCTAGCTACGCCTCCATATCTAGACTCGATTTCCCAAGCCCGGAGCAAGATGCGACATCGACGTTGGTATGGCTCTTGTAAACCCAACTAACCAGACACGCCCTTAACCCTAAACTTCTACGCCGCGCCCACCACGAAACCCTATAAAATCAATTGCTATTTTTCCTACGATCTCTAGCCACTCAACTACCTTCAGCAATAAGCGCAACTATTATCTTAACGTCGATTGCCGGAATTTGGCAAAAATACGAGTTCCAATTTACCCCAAATATCTCAACAATTAACTATCTAAAAATCATGATTTTATTTTTAAAAATCATGTTTTCCAGTGATGATTCAATATGTATTCTTAAATCAATAAAATTTAACATTTAATTTTATCATATTACTAAAATTTCTACTGTATTTTCCTAGATATAGGCATATTTTCAAAACTTAAATACTGGTATATATTTTTAACACTTAGATCTTGTTAAAATAAGCTATTTTGTTTGGAATCCAGTACTTATAGTGAATGGATAAAAAATAAGAAATTTTTAAACCACATTTACACTCTGTAACATGAACAGAGATACACACAGATGAATCACTCATGCACCTAGGATTCAATCATTAGTATAGTTGTATTTAGGTTAAAAACAAACATGCATATACATTTCAGAACATACATCATAAGTTCACTTCAACATTTATCTCATGCATCAAATCCAAAGATGTTTTATGTTCAGTTTACTCACTTGCGTTCAAAGACAGGGAACATACAGTTGAAATTTGAAATCTGATCTTGCATTTTAAAATCGGAGCTTAGATTACTTGGTTTGCATTGATCTAAGATGATGAATTGTAACTAGTTGAGTTGCTCCTGCCTCTGATCTGAAACTTGAATTAATTTGCTTGATTTAACTTCTGGTTTGAAATGTTTACAGGTTTTTGAACTGGAATTTGTACCAGAACTGAGTTGATTATAGCTTTAGGTTGAGTTTTGTTGTTTTGAAAGATTTATGATGATCTTTTTTTCAGGTTTGTGGTTTGCAGATTTTTCTTTCTATATTTTATAGACTTTTGTTTTTGGAGATATGTGATAAAAGAAATGAAAGAGAAGAAGGAATATACATTTAATCTAATTTAAGATTTTGTAAAAATTTAGAAAAAGAAAAAAAATACAAGGAATGGCACTTGTTATTTACCATACTCAATCAATTAACACATGTTAACATTAAGTTTTCATAATTAACACTTGTCCCTAAGGAGGTTTTATAAATTAACACATGTACAAATATTCATTTTAAATGATAATATAAACTTTTGTATTTGTTATAATTTAATAAATACATTCATAATTTATATAAATAAATTTTTTAAGGAAAAACAATATAAAACAAATTATATTTTAATGAAAACTTTATTCATATATATATATATATATATATCCAAATTATTTCAAATAATTATCCTTTAAATCCAAATGTAAACCCAAATATTTAATTTAAATTCAAATTTTAAAAATCCAATTTAAAATCAACTTAAACACATATATTAATTTAAACAAACACATTGTTAAATTTGAAAATAATAAGTTCACTTAAAGATCTATTTATAAAACAACCAAATTGAATTTGTAAAGATAACCATTCTAAAAACTATTTAAAATCATCACATTAAAATTGCTTTGAAATTCCGGGTTATCACATTCTTCCCCCCTTTGAATCTTTTCGTCCTCGGAAAGGAACGAAGCCAGAATTTATTAAATATTTTTAAACCAGTTAAAATATTCTTTGATCATTTTAAAACACTTTTTAAAATCTGTAATACTGCCAAAATAGTTTTATAAAAATAATTTTTACAACTCGATGTTTCAACCAGTCCATCCTTGTTCTCACAGAAATTCGGTCATACGTTGATCAGGCGTAAGACTGAAAATCTATAAGTACTTAGCAGACCCGTTTTTAACACCCAGTGAAAATACTTGAAAAATAATTTTATTGAAAATATAGAAAATCATTTTTGAAAATAGAGGAATATCTTTGGTGAGAATGCTCTGGAAATCATCACCCCCATCCATGGTCGCTGTTACATTCCAGGGTCACGTTGCCGTCACAGCAAAAGTCCATGTAACTGCAGGCTCTCCGCGGCCTGTCGATTACGCCATGGATCCTACACAATAGATCACAATTACATTCCAGGTTACGTTCCCGTCATAGCAAAAGTCCATGTAACTGCAGGCTCTCAACGATCTCTGATTTTCGCTATCGAAATGAAACTTCTCAACTCCTACATAGGTCGCAGTCTACCGATATAAAATCAAACGCAGACTGTTGGCTCTCAGCGACACACACGACTTTCGCTATGTTATACCATAGGTCGCAGTCCACCGATATAAAATCAAACGCAGACTGTTGGCTCTCAGCGGCACACACTACTTTCGCTATGTTACACCATAGGTCGTAGTCTACCGATATAAAACCAAATTGAATTTGTAAAGATAATCATTCTAAAAACTATTTAAAATCATCACATTCAAATTGCCTTGAAATTCCGGGTTATCACACACTAAATCTTTGACTGAGTTAAAATGATTCGGTTTAAAAACTGAGTTTAAACTCGGTTATTTACTCAGTTAAAAGAATCCATATAAATATGTGATTGCATAGGAATGACCATTTTGACATAATATTGAGAGAGCAAACTGTGAGTGCATGCACTGGATGCAAAGTGCAAATTGTCAACTGAGGCAAACTTGGAATATTTGCACTAGGTGCAAAGTGCAAACTGTGTTTGCACTGGGTACAAACATGCTCAGCGCAACAGTTTACACTGCTCAATAAATTTGGGAAATATTCAATGGATAGAAACACATTTTAACAAAATGAAACATAATATAAATTCCACCATAGCAGGAAAACACGATTTTGAGATCATCAATGTAAAATAAATGATTTCGTGTGTGTGTGTGTGTGTGTAATATGAACTTAGCATAACAAGTATCTTTTGGCAACCAACTTGGTATATTTTAATTGTTCCATACACGAATTAACTGCTTATGTAGTAGATGTAGTGACCAGTTTCGCATCAAACAATTTATGTTGAGTGGAAAATTATTTTACAAACATAATGACCGGTTCTCCATTATTTTGACTGCTTATGTTAATCAATTTAGAAATTGGATACTGTGCGACTAATATACTTCTTGAACAATAGTTTTCTTTTCATTTACCTATATAAAATTTTATATACGAGCACGAATGTTATTATTGGTGTTGCCTTAGAATTGCATCCTTAGTTAATTTGTAGGTTAACTCATTTAAATGAATTGATATGATGAGTTTATTTCATATAGAAATTTATCCTACTACATCAAATGACAGTGAAAATATTTATCATTTGCTAGTTTTGTGTATACATCCATAGTAGACCGCTAGTCCAAATGAATTCACTGTACAAATTTCTAATGTAAAATTCATATGTAAACACATGTGTAATGGTTCAGCAAAACTTCCTGGTAAATTTTACAGGCTTTATATTACAAACTATGATCAGAAATTAAAAGTGTTTTTAGGAAGTTAGAAAATAAAACTTCATGTGTATATTTGTGTGTCATGACGGTGTATGGGTGTGTATTTAGGTATTATGATTGAATTAAGAGATTTGTGGAAGCATAAGAGTAGGATTTTTTTCATAAGTTAAAGAGAATCCAAATCCATTGATTTAAGAAAAACCATTTCGGTGGGACTTTTTATTTACTTTTATTTTTTCAAATTATCAACATATTATATAATCAAATATTCAATTTTTTTAATATATAAATATTGTAGGCTAGATTTAAATTGGATGAGGATTGGCATAAAGTGTCCATATTTAAGCAAATGAATGTATTTTTAGATCTTCAAAACGCATCCTAGTTTGCAAAATATTAAATGCGAAGAATGAAAAGGAAAGAGTACACCTAAAACCCATAATATCAAAACTATAGCGGAGTGGAAGAAGTTTATTAAGTTGAAAACAACTCCAGATTTTAAGGTAAAATTAGTCATAATACATTTATCTCTCTTTATATTTTTATAAACACATTCAAATACAAAATAACACTTATCTCTATTTTATTTTATTAACTTTTTTAGATTACAAAGATAATTTTATAAAGAATCTTTTTATGTGTTTTTGAACATTTAGGATGGTAAGTGATAAATTCAAAGCTATCAGAGACAATCAGATACCATACGCATGCAGCCGTAGAGGAATGGCTCGATTGGCTGAAGATTTAGTAAGAAAAAATTATTTACTTATCATAATGTTTATTAATTAGTTACTTAATACGATTTGTTATTTTAATGATCTTTTGAATGTAGAAAGAAAACAGTGACGATCCTTTTCCTGTCCCTAGAGTTGATGTTTGGATCAAATCTCGCATTAGAAAAGATGGCAAACCTATGAACATAGCTGCTGCAGATACTATTGTAAGTACTTCTACATTTTTGATATACTGGAATTGTTTGGTCATGTGCCAGTGTGATATTAGTATATAATATTAATATTAACCTCTATAGGAAAAGTTAAAAAAGGTTGACAGTGGATCACATTCTGACTCAACAATCAATTACAGAGAAGATGCATTGTCACAAGTGTTAGGACCACATAGATCTGGACGGTTGAGAGGAATGAGAAGTGGTATAACCTTCACCAAGGCAATTTGGTCATATGTTAGGGACAAAAAAACAATACAAATGCAAAACGAAATTGCAGAATTATGGATGATGGTTTACATGCTAAAGAAAAATCAAGTATGCTAGGACATTTTCCTTTTTTTTATGTTTTAAAGGTTATTTAAAAAAGGTCAAATGATCTGTTTCTAATCAATTAGTTAAATAAAACACTATAAACTCACAAAAAACAAGTAGTTATTTTTTAATGTATTTTTGCTTTGGTGTGTAAAACTACAAAAAATGCACATCGTCTCCATGCCTGACAAGAATACACAAGCGGCAACCACAAATCAATATTTCTGTATGGCTGCACTTCATAGCACAACATTCTCCATATATTTGTTTACACCGTTAAAAAAGTAGAGTAGCTTTGTTATCTTTTATATCACTTTTAGGTGGTTTCAATAAATATGGCATTTGGATAAAATTTCAATTAACTCTTTTTTTATATATTATGCTCTGTACAAAATAATTATGGAATTTAAATAAAACACTATATAAACAATTTTATGAGTTGTAGCACTTTTTTTCTACCCATTAAAGATATTTAGTAGTAGAAAACTGATATAATAATATATAGTAGAAAGTTAAAAGATAATTAAATGAAATCTTATATAGGTTGGTTAAACATACAAAACATTTTAATAGGGTCATCAATGTACAGAAGAAAGGTTTGAAGGAAGATGTAAAAAAAATACAAGAATAAACATCAATTAATTTACCTGTAATTCTCCTCTAGCAATAGTTGGTTTTAGTACAATTAGCAGCATCAGTAGCAACTTCAGCTGTTCCAGCTCCTATTAATATATGTATCTCATGAACGAAGAGCATAATATTAGTACTTTGTATCATTAATGACAGGGTAATGAAAATGGGGAGAAGCAAGCACACATCAAATGGTAAAAATAAACTATGATTATCGTGATATCATTTAAATTTTGGCAACTAATTCCATAACCACTATAGTTTGCTTTTGATCAACGGTAGGGCAACCATGAAAAGAAACATGATACATGAGATTTATTGGATTGGTGTGATACAGATGAAATTGTTGCAAAAGGAAGAGTTCTGTCAAGTGATCGAAAGGAGCTTATTCAACAAATTCCTTTAGGGACAAATGCAATGAAAATTATTATAGACATTTTAGGAAAACCAAATGTTTTTTTATGGAGGCCTACACTTAGGTCGACACACATTAGAGAAGTTGAAGGCGAGATGATAGCATAGCCTATAAGTAGAGTCATATTGCACAATATAGATCACTTTAAGAAAGAAGACAATATGGTAAAATTTTAAATTATTTAGTAATTAACATTTAATTTTAATACATAACAAATGTTTACTTCATCGGTATTTTCTCTTTTTCATTAGAGTAAAACTAGCAGCATGGATCATAAATGCAAGTTGTTAGATTGGAGTAGGAATGAAGAAATAGTTGCTGAAGGACGACTGCACTCGAGTAATCCAAAAGAATTTGCGAACGACCTACCACTTGGACCATTTGCAATGGCCATTTGGGTAGTTAATCCAAAATCAAGTTGCTTATTTATGGAGGCCAACCATTGGTTTGACACTAGTTAGAGAAGAAGTTGGTATAAAGTGGCATGGCTTGAATTGAGAGTAGTTATGGAGCAAGTTAACAATGCAACATTTTCTTCTCATATAAGTGAACTTAATGTGGTCGAAAAGCGTATACATATTTATAATTAATTCATTCATTTATCTTACTAATAGTTTACAATATAATAAATAGATTTTTCGTAATTGATAGAGTGCAAATTCAATGATAAATAGTAAATGTAAGTTGATCGATTTGGATTGGAAGGGAGAAAATGTAGCTGAAGGACGTGTGTCTTTAATTAATCCAACCGTATTGGTTCCTTTAAGGAATAAATGCAATTAAAGTTTGGACTGACGTTGCAAATGCTCCAAGTGCACATTTATGGAGACCATCATCCGACTTACAAAACATTGAAAATTCCATTGGTACTGTAATTGCTTGGCTTGCTGATAATGTTATAATAGATGCAAGTTCAAGTAAGTTTAATTTAACTTAATATAATTCTCTTTGCAAGTTCAATTATAGCCATAAACTGTAGTTATGGTATCCTTGCATGATCTGCATTGTAGATTGTACATGAACAATACGTACGAAACAATAGAAAATATCATCCCACATCACCCATAGTGGATAAGCTTTTGTTTAATTTTATTTCTTAGTAATAGATAGTTTTGAGATAAAAGTGTACCATCCAGTCATCATTATTTAGTTACTAGTATTGCATGAATAAACTTAACGTGGAAATAATCGACGGAACCTTTTTTTTGTTCCATGACTTTTTTAATTCAATATTGTTTTATTTGTGTGAAATCATTTCACCAGTAGAAGCGACTATCGTACTTTATGTTTAATTGTCTCCCTTGCTTTAAGAACCAGCGGTCAATTCACAGAATTTAAACACACTGATTTTCCTAAATGAGTCTGAGTGTGAGTTCGAACGATGGACGCAACCAAATATGACGTTGTGAAAGTGGAATTTTGATTTAGACTCAGGTGAACTTACTGCTTTTTTGTTTGTCGAGGTGAATTTTTGCAAATTCATATTCATTTATTACTTTACAGAGGATTCTATATGTTTGGCAAACTTGTACTTCTACTTTTTAGCAAGCTAGCATTTGGCATTCTCTCATTATAGAACGAGTTTAATTATTAACTCAGATCAAGGAGAATTGAGTATTGACAAAGTGACAGTACGGAACTAAGAGAGACATATGAAATGAATCTAATTTTAAGAGAGATGGGGAAACAAACAAAAAATAATTAGTAAAATCTACTTTGTTTGATCTTATTTTTCCGTAAAGCTAATTACTGTGGCAATTTTGGTGTAGAAAATTTCATATCAGAAACCAACTATGCATGTTAGTAGAGAATAATAAAATGTAAAACATTAATCAAATTAAACGTTGGATTAATTACTTATTGCAAAAGACTGATTAAAAAGGAAAAAGGATAAAAATCGACCATTTTAATTACTTACGTACCAAAAACCGGATTAGTTTCTTTATCTTATACCAACATTAGAAATTTAATTTTTGATATTGTAGTAAATAAATTTATTTTTATACATCATAATAAATTGAAATTTGCAATATCATGTTTACATTGGCAAAGCGTCTCCAAGTTAGCTTCTGTTAGCTTGATAATAAAGTTTGTAGGCCGTCTAACAGCAGGGATTCTGCTACGTTTGTTTGGTTGCTAAGTTATAAAACGAAGAGACATGATCTAGCAGTTGAGTTTGGTGAGTTTAATTGTGTTCTCAACCTGTTTCATTGCTGTGACTTTATGTGTATAATTTGATTGCTTGTTATAACCTGTATTAAATGTGTATAGAGAAATACAACCTACAGCATGATAATTCATTGCCTGCAGCGCTGTCCTAGTCAATAATACACATACAGATACCTACTTGATTACTGTACATACATATGCTCTATGTGTTTAAATTGTTTCAATTGCCTGTACCATGATACTTCATGGCCTGTAGCATGAGGTTGCTCACTTTAATTATATGTAAGCCTAAAGTATATATATAATTAGCTTATACATATGAAAATAAGCTATACATTCTTGAGTATTGAAGCAAATGAAATTTAATTAGCCGGCTCGAAAAAGTAAAAAGGGAGAAATAACATGTACCTGCTGAAAGTAACATGGTTTCATGCCTTAATGTACACAGTAGCATGCTCTTTGGATGTAAGATATGTAGCAACATGTTCTCTTGTTGGAACTCATATAGCGGTATGTGTGTTCGTATCAGCTGCATGTGTTATGTGGTTTCAGTATGTCGAATTCCACTTGCCATGAGTTGCTATTGTGATGTAATTTGGGCATGTCTTCTAGTATGTTTCCGACTTCATATATTAATTGTACGTGAATAGATCTTTTGAGATCATGGCCCCAATCTGAAAGAGAAAATGTCAAAGCTTGCTTACATAATATATGGGCTTGTACATGTTTTCGACTTTACAAGTAAGTTTTGTTAGTTGAAATCAATCTTTAGTATTGTAACAATTCAACAACCGTGTTTGGCAACATCCAAGTAAAAAAATAAGCCATTGCATAACAAACGAACTTTTACTTTGCAGGTGGATAAATATATTTTGATGGAAAAAAATAGCAACCCACAGCAACAAGTTATGGATTCGAAGGTACTTTTGATGTTAACTACATTTTGATTTGTATGCTGTTATGTATTACTACTTTTAGTCACTCCATGGCTTGTTCTACATTATGGTTGTATGGATTTGATAATGTATGTTTTGTTATGTGGTGTTACATTTTGATTAAAAGATTTAATATAATATGTTGGTTATAAAGTGTGTGATTAATATGATGTATATGTTTATTTTGAAATATGTGTGTTTATATAAACTGCATTGCATATACATTGTGCTTGCATATCGAACTGTAATCTGCATATTGATGGGGAACTGTAATCTGCATATTGATGAGGAACAGAGCGAAATACAAAAGCATTATACAAAACGCTGCTAAAGGTTTCAACGTCGTTTACAAAATGCTGTTGAATTCAATTCAAAACCGTTTTGTAAACGCTATAAAAACCCATAATAGCGTTCAGAAAATGCTGTAAACAGTCATCATGGAAAAACTTGTAAACGCTGTGATATGAAATCACAACAATGAAAGTCAACGCATCAAAAGTTAATACAGCTTGCTATAACCGCTATGGATTATATGTCTTAGCAAAGATGAAATGTTATGGAAAGTAAGTTTGCTTATCAACAAAACACTGTCAAATTTATTGACCGCATGCAATAAACGCTGTAATTATATTGATTCTACAGCATTTTCTATATTGCTATAGTAGATGTATGATCTAAATAGCATGCTAATATATAGCATAGTTAAAAACTTTTTTAAATAATTTTATGCATTTTTAAAACGCTATTATATGTGCATTTTATTGTAGTGTTTTCTGAACTTGGAATTGCTACATTTCAGATTCACCCAAATGGATACACGATCTTAACTTTCCTTCGCATCTTGTTTATGCGGACATTTAATCATGCCCCAAGTTTTGATGAGTAGTGATATTTTCTATCATTTAAGGAGAGAGATGAATGTCCATCCCATGTGGTCATTGAAGATTATAGAAACCACAACATCGTGATGCAGCTTCAAAGTAACCTGTCCCGATTTAAGACCCAATATTTTTTCGTTGGGTGTCCTGAGGGATTTAATCATTTTTGGATAGCGGGGAGTAAGCTATCTATTTTACTCATTGAAATTTAAACAACATGTGATTTTTGATAGATTGAATACTTCTTGCAGTTTGTCTGAGATCGATCAAAGATCCATCACTCGATGCAATCTTCCATACTCTAAAGGCTGTAGATTCCAAAGTGAGAACGGTGAAGTTTTTTCTAATGGACAATAATTTGCTTCGGTATGGGTTGTTGCATCACAGAACATCTATCGTAGCCGTTGAAGTTCTATCCCCTTCCCATTCCAGAATTCAAACATATTCCATTTCTTCATCACACAGCTCCGAACAAGGCAACCTCCCAGAAGAAGAAGGCCCGTATGATGGGTCAATCGAATAAATTCATAATGGAAGAGATGTTACGATTGAAGTTAACTACCCACCCAAGATGCCCCCGATTCTGAAGGAGGAGGAAGAAGAATTCAAGCAGCGCTAGGACAAGTCTACGGTGACAAAAAAAGGAGGAGGGTAAAAATTGAGAGAAGCGGCAATTATGATTCATTTTCTAGTGATAATGAATTCGATGAAAGTTCTGGTGATGGAAACTCCGAATTGTGTGATGAAACTCCAAGAACGAGCCCCATTCTCTCGGATTCGCCTCCCTAAGAGGTTCTTGTTAAAGATGATCCCCCAGCCACCAAGTGACTTCATGATTCCTCGTCTAAGGAAATCGGTATTGACTTTTGGGATTTGAAAAACGTTTATGTAGATATCAATGAACTCATGGGAGAAGATTTCATGTTCGAGGGATTGTGTCCTCGCCTCAGTCATATTGTGTCTAGAGTCTGTACGATTTCTATCATAGTGACTTCCCAATCTTGTTTGTGACATTCTTTTCATTGCCTATGACTTGCTACACATTTCACTAGGGTCACGTTCACTTATATATGCATTATTTAGATTCATTTTATGTCGTTAAAGCAATTTATTTATTTTTATACATCGGGTAATATGAGAGGCCGTTGACTTTAAGAGGAACTTAACAATTTACTGATTCACAACGTTGGTCAAGATGGACTTCAAGCCGCTATCAACCCCGTGAAACCGAGGAATAGTGAAGGATAAGGAATGATTTGGAATTTGAAGTACGTTGTCGGGATGACAGAGAATTGGGCAGAGTTTACAAGAGAAAAACTCCAAACAACTAAGAAGACCCACCCAAGAAGTTGAAGGTAGATCGCAGTTCTCATCCCTTCGAGCACCAAGCATTTGCCTCGTCTCCAATCTCTGTTGGAATTGAAATTCCGACTTCCACTGTTCAAGTTTCACCTTCATCCCAAGCCCCTCAATTCAAGTAATGCCTGCTTCTATTTCTTCACATCACCGCAGGAGGCCGGCTTATATTCTCTCGCCTAGTCCCCCTAAACTCGAAGCTACGCTCCCTAGATGGTTTCTAAAGGGAGTTAGATTTGATCGTGACATGTGCTCAATCCTTAAAAACTCTTATATGCCCCATCTCCAAGTGATTCAAAGTGATTTGGGTCAAGTTGAAGGATAGGGAACTTATATAAGCAACTGGCAGACACTAAACGTAACAATTACTAAGAGATCCTCTCCTTTGAGTCAGAGAAGGACGATAACGAGAGGACGTTAATGGAACATGATGTCAGAATCGAGCAGTTTACAAAGGAGAGGGACGCTGCACTCCGAGAGAGTAAGAGCAATGCCAGATTGTTGAAGGAATTCAAAGAGGCCCACATAAAAATAAAAATCATCTTCTGAGAAAATCAAGAAGGCCTATGCAGATGAGGTTAAGCTGAAAGAGAAGAATGAAACCGTGATGAGATTTTCTAAGCTCAGAAGAAAACCATTGTTGGCCATAACAAAGTTGTCGAAGCCTATAAGAAGACAATTACTGAACGCGGGAATGGTCGAATCCTGTGACAAGACCGTTTCTGATCAGACTGGAATGATTGCTTCGCTCTAAAAATGAGTCGCGCATCTTAACACTAAGCAGACCCAGGTTGACGTTGAGAAGGCCGCCGTGGCAACGGACTACTTGGAGTTGCAGAATGCTTTCGAAAGAAAAATGGAGAAGATGGATGACACCATCTTGAATTTCTATGTTAACTCCTTGCTACATAAGGAGAGCCTTAGCTATCTGAGACCAAATTCCCACGTACTCTTGTTGTGTTCTGAAAGAAAGTTCTGGCTTTCTTCCGAGAGAATGGGGATGAATATATCGAACAAGAGTTGGAGGATGCCTATCTCAGCGAGGAGTCGAAGAAGGCTTTGATAGAGGGTAGGGATATCAATCGAATCGAGCGAGATCTATGGTTGCTGATGTTGTTGCAACTGCAACTATCAAAGTGCTACCAGAGCCTTTCATTTCTAGGACTGGCGATTCATCAAAACAGCCTTGCAATCGGTTAGTGAATTCGGCTAGCGCCCCTTATTGTCTTCACCTCGGACGACTGTCTCAGAGGCCTTGGGTTGTGGTGGAACTTCTCCAAAGATATGCAGCCATCCAAAGAAGGATAAGTAGGGAGTTTGATATTGAAATTATAAGAAACGATTCTGATTCAGGTGACCTTCTTGTTTCCCTCGAGTTTGAGAATTTTTAACTCGCACCGCAAGAATAAGACAAACTGAATGGTTTCATTTTTGATCTTAAAGTTTTAACTTCTTTACCTACCGACCTTCCAATCTCTTCGATCCCTGGACCTACCGCTATTTCAATTCCCTCGATGCTTGTTTCATTTGCCGCTTTGATTGTTGCACCCGTGTTCGGCTCACAACTATAGCCAGAATCCAATAAGATTATTGTGTTACATAGTCTGGATGACCCTGCCGTATCTCTTTAGGGCGATTGCACAACAGTTAAAGCTCGAGAGTTGGAAGACCATACTGGCCAGCCATGTAATGTTGAACTACAAATGGTGGCCATTAAGAAGGAAAAGTTTGAGGAGAGAAAGTCTTCAAGGAGCTCTCACATGTCCCGGAAGCGTAGGACCAAGGGTGAGTCTTTCGAGAACGCTGAAGAATAGGGAGGAGATACTGGGACAGAGGAGATAGTTGATTTTCACACAGCGACACAACTCCTGGCAGAGATTCTGAGAAGAAGAAACTTCGACCAAAGGTAGGAAGAGGAGCGGGGGAAAGAAACGTTGACAGGCTCGAGTAATAGTGGGGCCATTTTTTGCAACATTCTGATTTGTTTGATACCTGTTTTGTATAAACACAAAGTATACACTTATTGCTTTTGTTGTTGTAGAATCTGTATTTTCCTTTTTGTTGTCCGATATTGTGTGGGTACGACACTCACATTTTAACTTTGTATAGAAAATGCTACAAGCAATACAATGTTGTCATTTTGATTGCAACTTTTTTGGTCTACTTATCTATGTTTCATGAACTTATGCCAATTTTATTTATTACTGTTTTATCTAGTCCTATAATTACTGTAACAACCCGGGGTTTTAGAACAATTAACTATCGTTGTTTGACGATTATTATTGTTTGCCAAGTTTTTGAATCGATTAAAATTCTTTTAAATATTTGTTATAAGTATTTTGTGGGTTTTAGTTTAATAATTAGGCCATGTTTCATTCGTTTGATCCCAGATTGTTATCAAACCAGATTCATTTGATTTCCTCTTTGTTCAAACCCTAAGGCAAACATACGAACGAATTAGTGGGGGGCTTGGTATTCATTTTCTTCAAAAAAAAACCCTAAATAAAATCAAACGAAAGAAGAAGAAAAAAATGGCGGCCTCTCTCTAAATTTCGTTCGTCCTCTTTGCAAAAAGCTAGGGCTTCACAAATTAATGGCTGCTCGTCCTCGTTGCTCTCTCGTCTTCACAAAAATTAGGACTCGTGAGAATCATGGATGCCTTAACTTCCCTCGCGTCTACTCAAACCTCGTTCTCGGTTGTCTCTTCAAGTTGCTCCCTCGGCCGTCTCTAGTTTGGTCGAGCTTGTATACAAGGTGAGTGATCTTCTCGTCACTCACATCTAATTCGATTCTATGCTCGGCAGTGATTTTTGTTCTTTTGTTGATAATTTCTATGACGTTTTCAACCCACACGGTTTTGAATTTGTGACTTTGTTCAACTTGATTTTCGGCTGTTCAACTGTGTTTCGATGTCGATGATTTTTTTATGTTTTCTGGTTATTTTGGCACTGTGGTAACTCGTGACCACCACGGGTTTATCTGCTTTTGACTTCGGCCGTATGGTTTTGAGTATGAGAGTCCATGACTCTATATTAGTTTCGGCCATCACCATGACACTGATTTTGTTTACTGGTCATTATAAATTCGAACGGTAGTTGTTGAATTCAAAGATTTTATTTTGGAAAAAAAATAAATAAATAAAAATATTTTAAATTGCTGCACTTGCTCGATTCATTTCAATGTTGCTGGCTTTTTCCTTTTTGCTTCGGCACTGTCTTGTTCAAAACTGCTATTTTGATTTCTTGTTGCACTTTGTATCACATCTCTGTATATGTCCATATGTCTGATATATGACAATTGGTCCAATTTCAGTTTGCCTATGGTGTTGTACTTTTGTGATTTCATTTGTTCACTAAACTGGTTTGGTTTAACATATTGTTGAGGTTCATGTATGTTGGGCTCTGGTCGTTTGTGCCATGGTTACTATGTTGTTGTATCAGTGCTTACCCAGGTTTGAGTTTTGCATTGGAGTTGAGACCATTTGATAGTTGTCAGTGCACTTGCAGTGTACCATGTTGTATCATATTGTACTCTGGTTTGAGTCATTTCCATATTTGGTTGTAATGTCCACTTGAGTTGAATTCACTTTGTCCCTGATCTGTTCATGTCTTATACCTTTAAGTTCATCCTTGGTGTTAGCTTTAAGGATGTTGACAGGCTTATGCATGTTGTATTTGCCATTCACTGATGCATTGATCTTGGTTCGGTTGTATCTTTGGTATTGTTTGTATTGGGTTGTACTTTGAGTTTGATTCTCTTTCGCTGTGGCAATTGTTGTCCTGGAATGCATTGGCCTAGTGTATGCATTCTCTTGTATCACTTGATGTTGTAGTCTGCAACTTGTACCATTTGAAGCATTTGACATTTGTGCTGTCTTATTCTCACTTCTGGTCTGTCTTCACTGTGCACTAAACCTGAATTTGAAGTTACTTGACTTCGACATCTTTGGACACTTGATTTACTAGCTGTCTTGACTGGATTCACGTTGTTCATCTTGCATTGTCCATTTCGATCATTGTCCAGTTTTACAAGTGCATCTCATACAGTTGCATTTGTGTTGTCTTTGAGTTTCAGACCATATATTTGTGTTCATGAATGTGTGCATCGTTGTACATTCTTTTGCCACTGTATCATATATGACATAGTTGCATTTGAGTTGTTACTGTGCCTTGAGCTGTTACAACCGCATTTTTCATTGTGTCACTTCATTTTCTTCACTGGTCACTGCACACTTGTACAACATGTAGTTCATTTGTGCTGTTGCATTTGTACAGGCATTCATTCTGTTTTTGAGTCACTTTAACCTGTGCATTCATGTACTTGAAGTTACTTGAACTTGTTTGTTCACTTATAACCAGTTGCATTGTGTAGTTACCACTGTCTTGTGCTTGTAGACTAGTTTGTTGCATTCCAGTGCATACTCTAGTCTGCACATTCACCATTTACTTTCTTTGATCTTTGATCCATTGTAGCATTTTTAGTTACACTGACACTTGAACTTGTATCTCTTGTGCACTTTGACTCTCTTGTACCTTTTTGAACTAGTGCACTTGACCATGTGCCTGTAGTCTTCATATATGTGCATGTTGTTTTGGAGTATTCATGTAGCTTGTGATTTGATGTGCATACATCTATCTTTCAAATCTGATGCATACTGTTTTGTAGCCTTTAGCCTTGGTTTTACAGCTTGTTGTCCAGGTTGCACTAAACACCTCACTTGATCTTCTTGCGTTGGCATCGTCACTGTAGTGGCAAGGCAGTGCACGCAAGCGTGAACTGCAGCCACACGGTATTCATTGGGTACATCGTCACTGTAGTGGCAAGGCAGTGCACGCAAGCGTGAATTGCAGCCACACGGTATGGCTTTTATGATATTCTATCTTGTTTTAACTATTTGATCTTTTGCATATTTCATATGCTGTAGTGGCGAGGCAGTGCACGCGTGCGTGTACTGCAGCCCTACTCGAAATAATATTTTAATTGATATTTCAATGTTTTGAACGGTTTTGTTTATTCAATTCAATATTCTGATTTGGTTTAATTTGCTGATTTGTTGTTTAACACTGTTACGTGTTATATTTATCGTTATCCGATTTCTTTATTTAAGGATCGGATAGACGAGATTTATTGTGACTGTCGTCTATTCATTATTTAATTATTATTGCTTCTGTGCACTAATAACTGAGTTTGAATTAGACTGACCCGTGTATTATTTTCTTTTGAATGTAATACTCGTGTCAGACCGAGTATTTACAGGTTGTTGATATCTTACTTTGGGTTACTGCTAGAGCTATGAATTCTTTTCATACCTTTTGGAGTAGTCGTTGTCATTTTTAGTAGTTAGTGTACTTGTATAGGTTGATATGTATTCATGTATATTAATGATATTAATGTACTTGTATATGTAACATCCTGTATCGACAGTTTTAGTTGTATCATATGTACTGTAGCACATGTATTGTAACTGACATCAGTTATTATATATATGAGACTTTTGTTTTATCTGTGTTCCGCATTTATATTATCTGTGTTATAATTATATCTATTGTCTTAAACTATTATGAACCATCGTAGTTCGTTTTATATTGGAATTGGGTATGTCGATGGGAGTAAATAAATATGAGATGAAAAATTAAAAATATATACTGCTCCTGTCGAGGTAACCAATACTAGTGTAAGGCCTAACTACGGATGGCCGCTCCTATCCAGCCTTATTCTTCATAATAACAGACAGTGTTTCCTTTAATACTCTTTGTTATTGTGAGCATAGAGGTGGGGCGTCATAGTTGGTATCAGAGCTTGGGGTTTATGGACATAATATAAAACATAACTTAGATGGAACATGTGTTACAACTATTTGTCGATATTTTATGTGCTTTGAGTTAAATCTAAAGTTTTGAAATTTTGATGAAATTTTAAATAGCTTTATTTAAAAATAAAAGTGAATTTGTGTTTTGATGATAAATTGGTTTGTGCTTTGTTTATCAGAGTGCGCAGCGAAAACAGTGTGACTGCTTCGCTAAGTACGACTGATAATTATTTTGATTTAAAAATCAAAATATGAAAATGAAATTAATTTCATTATGTTGTTTAACCAGTGGATTTGATTTGTTGAAATTTCTTACTGGTTTTCTTTGATGCTAATCATATCTGATTAGATTTCTGCTGTTTTAAAATATCTTTACTGAAGATATAATAGAATGATTTCTTTGTTCATTTTGCGGTATAAGTGCAAATTTATGTTGCACGTTACTACACTAATTTTACGTTGAACCGATGCTTGGTTATGAAACGTATATTGTTGTCGTTATTCTTATAACGGGATTTTTACACCAATGCTATATTTTGAAGCAAGGTGTTTTGTTGACATTTTAATGAATGAAAATTCACTGATACGAAATTTTGATGCAAATTATTTAGATGAGATTTTGACGTTTGAAATTTACTGTCGCTTTGACTTCAGTAACCGTCAAATTTTAAAGTGGATTTTCAAGCGGTTATCCCGCAATGCTGATTTTGAAATTAGTTTTATGTTGTTTTGAGAAGTACCATTTCTTTGTTGAAATTGTCACTAATGTTGCTGTTTTTATCATGGATTTCAAATCATTTTAAAAAATAAAAAAAAATTCAAAATTTTTATAGTTTATGCTTTCAAAAGAATGAGGAAGCGATTTAAACGATTCAGCAAAATCGAGGACTATGAACCCTTTCTTTTACTGATTCGCTTAATTCCGGGCTTGTTCGTTTGAGAATGTAAATTATTACTTTTATGAAATAAAAGAAATTGTTTTCAAGAAGTTTGCATTTTGCGTTTTCAAAAGAATGAGAAAGTGACTTAAACGTTTCAGAAAAATCGAGGATTATGACCCCTTTCTTTTACTGATTCTCTTAATTCCGGACTTCTCCACTTGAGAATGTGAAATGTTATTTTTGGAATACACAATTTGCACTTTCAAGGAAACGATGAAGAGATTTAAACGATGTAGCAAAAGTGCGGAGTATGAAACCACACTTTTACTATTTCGGTTAATTCCGGACTCGTTAATTGAAACATTTGTTGTTTGATGATTTTGATGATTTTACACGTTCAAGGAAACGATGAAGAGAATCAAACGATTTAGTAAAACACGTGGTATGGGACATGTGCATTTGCTATTTCGGTTAATTCCGGACTCGTTAATTGAATATATGATGATTTTCGTGTGCTTTCGAGCCACTATGTTGGACCTTCGGGTCATATGTTGGTCCTTCGGGTCAATACCAGTACCAGACCTTCGGGTCATATGTTGGACCTTTGGGTCATATGTTGGGCGCCAAAATTATGTTGGGTACTTGGTAGGCTTCGGCCATATGTTGATGCACGTGCGACGTAGCTAAAACTCGCCATTTGTTGGGATCGATCCACCTTTTATGTTGATTTTCTAGATCATCTTAATTGATTTCTAGATATTTGTTGTTTCCAATTATCTGCAGGTAATTGGATATTTGTTGATATGAGTTCTAATTATCGTTTTTGATAATTAGATATTTGTTGATTTGATTATAGTTTTTGATAATCGAATATTTGTTGATTTGAATTCTGATTATCGTTTTTGATAATTAGATATTTGTTGATTTGATTATCGTTTTTGATAATCGAATATTTGTTGATATGAGTTCTAATTATCGTTTTTGATAATTAGATATTTGTTGATTTGGTTATCATTTTTGATAATCGAATATTTGTTGATTAGAGAGATTTGGTTATCGTTTTTGATAATCGAATATTTGTTGATTTGAGAGATTTGATTATCGTTTTTGATAATCGAATAATTGTTGATTTGATTATCGTTTTTGATAATCGAATATTTGTTGATTTGAGAAATTCGATTATCGTTTTTGATAATCGAATATTTGTTGATTTGAGAAATTCGATTATCGTTTTTGATAATCGAATATTTGTTGATTTGAGAGATTTGATTATCGTTTTTGATAATCGAATAATTGTTGATTTGATTATCGTTTTTGATAATCGAATATTTGTTGATTTGAGAAATTTGATTATCATTTTTGATAATCGAATAATTGTTGATTTGATTATCGTTTTTGGTAATCGAATATTTGTTGATTTGAGATTTGATTATCGTTTTTGATAATCGAATAATTGTTGATTTGATTATCGTTTTTGATAATCGAATATTTGTTGATTTGAGAAATTTGATTATCATTTTTTGATAATCGAATATTTTTTGATTTGATTATCGTTTTTGATAATCGAATATCTGTTGATTTGAGATTGGATTATCGTTTTTGATAATCGAATATATGTTGATTTGATTATCGTTTTTGATAATCGAATATTTGTTGATTTGATTATCGTTTTTGATAATCGAATATATGTTGATTTGATTATCGTTTTTGATAATCAAATATTTGTTGATTTGATTATTGTTTTTGATAATCGAATAATTGTTGATTTGATCATCGTTTTTGATAATCGTATAATTGTTGATTTGTTGAATTGATTATCGTTTTTGATAATCGAATATTTGTTGATTTGATCATCGTTTTTGATAATCGAATAATTGTTGATTTGATCATCGTTTTTGATAATCGAATATATGTTGATTTGATTATCGTTTTTGATAATCGAATATTTGTTGATTTGATTATCGTTTTTGATAATCCAATATTTGTTGATTTGAGATTGGATTATCGTTTTTGATAATCGAATATATGTTGATTTGATTATCGTCTTTGATAATCGAATATTTGTTGATTTGATTATCGTTTTTGATAATCGAATATTTGTTGATTTGATTATCGTTTTTGATAATCGAATATATGTTGATTTGATTATCGTTTTTGATAATCGAACATTTGTTGATTTGATTATCGTTTTTGATAATCGAATAATTGTTGATTTGATTATCGTTTTTGATAATCGGATATATGTTGATTTGATCATCATTTTTGATAATCGAATAATTGTTGATTTGTTGAATTGATTATCGTTTTTGATAATCGAATATTTGTTGATTTGATCATCGTTTTTGATAATCGAATAATTGTTGATTTGTTGAATGGATTATCGTTTTTGATAATTAGATAATTGCGGTTTTGCAAATTGCGATTTGGGTTTTATAATTATCTTTGTTGATAATTAGATTTTGTTGTGTGCTAATTATTGTATAACTAGTTATTGCTGTTTTGTGATTTTGTATTCTAATTATCTAATTGATAATTGAATATTGCTGATAATTGCATTTATTCAGTTTTGTTGTTTTATCTATTGATAATTAGATTTTGTTGAGAATTTGTGAATTTCTTTTACGAAATTAAAATATTTCTTTGGCGTTTGTATTCCCAACTTTTATTTTTCTAGCTTAACCAGTTTATGTTAGAAAAATAATTTTATCGCCGACTTTATTTATGAAAATTGCAGGGACGCAATTTTTATAAGAAGGGGAGTCTGTAACAACCCGGGGTTTTAGAACAATTAACTATCATCGTTTGACGATTATTATTGTTTGCCAAGTTTTTGAATCGATTAAAATTCTTTTAAATATTGGTTATAAGTATTTTGCGGGTTTTAGTTTAATAATTGGGCCATGTTTCATTCGTTTGATCCCAGATTGTTATCAAACCCGATTCATTTGATTTCCTCTTTGTTCAAACCCTAAGGCAAACATACGAACGAATTAGTGGGGGGCTTGGTATTCATTTTCTTCATAAAAAAAACCCTAAATAAAATCAAACGAAAGAAGAAGAAAAAATGGCGGCCTCTCTCTAAATTTCGTTCGTCCTCTTTGCAAAAAGCTAGGGCTTCACAAATTAATGGCTGCTCGTCCTCGTTGCTCTCTCGTCTTCACAAAAATTAGGACTCGTGAGAATAATGGATGCCTTAACTTCCCTCGCGTCTGCTCAAATCTCGTTCTCGGTTATCTCTTCGAGTTGCTCCCTCGGCCGTCTCTAGTTTGGTCGAGCTTGTATACAAGGTGAGTGATCTTCTCGTCACTCACATCTAATTCGATTCTATGCTCGGCAGTGATTTTTGTTTTTTTGTTGATAATTTCTATGACGTTTTCAACCCACACGGTTTTGAATTTGTGACTTTGTTCAACTTGATTTTCGGCTGTTCAACTGTGTTTCGATGTCGATGATTTTTTTGTGTTTTCTGATTATTTTGGCACTGTGGTAACTCGTGACCACCACGGGTTTATCTGCTTTTGACTTCGGCCATATGGTTTTGAGTATGAGAGTCTATGACTCTATATTAGTTTCGTCCATCACCATGACACTGATTTTGTTTACTGGTCATTATAAATTCGAACGGTAGTTGTTGAATTCAATGATTTTATTTTGGAAAAAAAATAAATAAATAAAAATATTTTAAATTGCTGCACTTGCTCGATTCATTTCAATGTTGCTGGCTTTTTCCTTTTTGCTTCGGCACTATCTTGTTCAAAACTGCTATTTTGATTTCTTGTTGCACTTTGTATCACATCTCTGTATATGTCCATATGTCTGATATATGACAATTGGTCCAATTTCAGTTTGCCTATGGTGTTGTACTTTTGTGATTTCATTTGTTCACTAAACTGGTTTGGTTTAACATATTGTTGAGGTTCATGTATGTTGGGCTCTGGTCGTTTGTGCCATGGTTACTATGTTGTTGTATCAGTGCTCAGCCAGGTTTGAGTTTTGCATTGGAGTTGAGACCATTTGATAGTTGTCAGTGCACTTGCAATGTACCATGTTGTATCATATTCTACTCTGGTTTGAGTCATTTCCATATGTGGTTGTAATGTCCACTTGAGTTGAATTCACTTTGTCCCTGATCTGTTCATGTCTTATACCTTTAAGTTCATCCTTGGTGTTAGCTTTAAGGATGTTGACAGGCTTATGCATGTTGTATTTGCCATTCACTGATGCATTGATCTTGGTTCGGCTGTATCTTTGGTATTGTTTGTATTGGGTTGTACTTTGAGTTTGATTCTCTTTCACTGTGGCAATTGTTGTCCTGGAATGCATTGGCCTAGTGTATGCATTCTCTTGTATCATTTGATGTTGTAGTCTGCAACTTGTACCATTTGAAGCATATGACATTTGTGTTGTCTTATTCTCACTTCTGGTCTGTCTTCACTGTGCACTAAACTTGAATTTGAAGTTACTTGACTTCGACATCTTTGGACACTTGATTTACTAGCTGTCTTGACTGGATTCACGTTGTTCATCTTGCACTGTCCATTTCGACCATTGTCCAGTTTTACAAGTGCATCTCATACAGTTGCATTTGTGTTGTCTTTGAGTTTCAGACCATATATTTGTGTTCATGAATGTGTGCATCGTTGTACATTCTTTTGCCACTGTATCATATATGACATAGTTGCATTTGAGTTGTTACTGTGGCTTGAACTGTTGCAACCGCATTTTTCATTGTGTCACTTCATTTTCTTCACTGGTCACTGCACACTTGTACAACATGTAGTTCATTTGTGCTGTTGCATTTGTACAGGCATTCATTCTGTTTTTGAGTCACTTTAACCTATGCATTCATGTACTTGAAGTTACTTGAACTTGTTTGTTCACTTATGACCAGTTGCATTGTGTAGTTACCACTGTCTTGTGCTTGTAGACTAGCTTGTTGCATTCCAGTGCATACTCTAGTCTGCACATTCACCATTTACTTTCGTTGATCTTTGATCCATTGTAGCATTTTTAGTTACACCGACACTTGAACTTGTATCTCTTGTGCACTTTGACTCTCTTGTGCCTTTTTGAACTAGTGCACTTGACCATGTGCCTGTAGTCTTCATATATGTGCATGTTGTTTTGGTGTATTCATGTAGCTTGTGATTTGATGTGCATACATCTATCTTTCAAATCTGATGCATACTGTTTTGTAGCCTTTAGCCTTGGTTTTACAGCTTGTTGTCCAGGTTGCACTGAACACCTCACTTGATCTTCTTGCGTTGGCATCGTCACTGTAGTGGCAAGGCAGTGCACGCAAGCGTGAACTGCAGCCACACGGTATTTATTGGGTATATCGTCACTGTAGTGGCAAGGCAGTGCACGCAAGCGTGAACTGCAGCCACACGGTATGGTTTTTATGATATTCTATCTTGTTTTGACTATTTGATCTTTTGCATATTTCATATGCTGTAGTGGCGAGGCAGTGCACGCGTGCGTGTACTGCAGCCCTACTCGAAATAATATTTTAATTGATATTTCAATGTTTTGAACGGTTTTGTTTATTCAATTCAATATTCTGATTTGGTTTAATTTGCTAATTTGTTGTTTAACACTGTTACGTGTTATATTTATCGTTATCCGATTTCTTTATTTAAGGATCGGATAGACGAGATTTATTATGACTGTCGTCTATTCATTATTTAATTATTATTGCTTCTGTGTACTAATAACTGAGTTTGAATTAGACTGACCCGCGTATTATTTTCTTTTGAATGTAATACTCGGGTCAGACCGAGTATTTACAGGTTGTTGATATCTTACTTTGGGTTGCTGCTAGAGCTATGAAGTCTTTTCATACCTTTTGGAGTAGTCGTTGTCATTTTTAGTAGTTAGTGTACTTGTATAGGTTGATATGTATTCATGTATATTAATGATATTAATGTACTTGTATATGTAACATCCTGTATCGACAGTTGTAGTTGTATCATATGTACTGTAGCACATGTATTGTAACTGACATCAGTTATTATATATATGAGACTTTTGTTTTATCTGTGTTCCGCATTTATATTATCTGTGTTATTATTATATCTATTGTCCTAAACTATTATGAACCATCGTAGTTCGTTTTATACTGGAATTGGGTATGTCGATGGGAGTAAATAAATATGAGATGAAAAATTAAAAATATATACTACTCCTGTCGAGGTAACCAATACTAGTGTAAGGCCTAACTACGGATGGTCGCTCCTATCAAGCCTTATTCTTCATAATAACAGACAGTATTTCCTTTAATACTCTTTGTTATTGTGAGCATAGAGGTGGGGCGTCATAATTACTACCAACATTATTTGTTTGGAGTAACAGAACTGTGAAGTACTTTGTTTTTGTTTTTGAGAATTGGTGTGTGTTCCCCTAGTTCATGGGATTGTTTACTTCAAATACTTGACAATTGACCAATTGGTCCATGTGATTCTTCGGATATCTGTAACAGAGTTTATTTTGCGATTCCTATCTACTGGAACTTATGATTTGAGCTTCTCAATTCTATAAATTATATCAGTCAATAATCGGAATTCTTAGCCGATTACTCCTGGGAGTGTATTGATTCTTGTGATTCGTGGTATAGGCAAGTTTCCTGGCATCGCTGGGACAATATTGGTACTTAAAAGTGTGCGTGTCCTATGAAATGCACGAATTTTAAGAGTACGCATGGATGATGAGATGTGCGGCTTTTAGGTGTGTGCACGGCTATAGGATGCATGACATTTGGGATTGATATGACCCGTCGATCCAGAACAGTTTGGAATCTCACGACGTTACCAATCATTGAGCCAAGCAAGAAGTTCATGTTTCGAGAGCGTAGTTCCATGACTCCAGAAGCAATACATGGCTTATGGAGATGTGCGGCTTTGATTGGGGCCTTCTCGGTGTCGCGAAACAACACAGTTCTTAGAATGCAGGGATCGAGTTATGCCGATCCAACGGTTTGAGGCGATTTGCTTCTGTTAACCCGGCGGGCAAATGGGGCGTACTTGAGCTCCTAATGTTGGTTGGTTGTAAGTTAGCAGATTTCCGTTCTAATTCGTGTGCCTCTTCCAATCCCAAATACTAGTTTGCCTTTTCGTTGAAGTCCTTCCTAGTGGTAGGTTGTTTATTTTGATCCATTTCTTGAGTTTTGTTTCGAGGTAGGTAGCGTAGACTAAGGAAATGAAAACCATATCCTCATCTGGATTTAGTCATCGCGGTGTTGAACCAATTCATGAAGAACTTTAGGGATTCATTCCATCCCTGGAATAGGTCCGATAAGGAAATTACATCTTTTGGTTGGGCTATGTGAAGTCTAACTTGATCAACGAATCATGTTGCTAGTCGATTGAAGGTGGAGTTGGCTCTTGGTGAACCACATGGAAGTAATTCCCTCAAGGAAAATTAGGAAACATCTTCATCGAATGGCATCTAAAGCATTTTCCCTGTCCATGTACCAACAATACTTATACAAGTGGGATTTTAGATATCTCATTCCATCATAAGACAGAATAGTTGGCATAGTGTACTTTTCACGATACCGCTCATTTAGAATGTCATTAGTGAAAGGAGTCTGACTTGGAGCAGATCCTCATTCATCATCCCTTCTATCTTTATGTTTATCCATTAGTCACTTGACCATGTCCACGATATATACCTCAGATGTCCGATAATCTACGGGTTGGATGTTAGTCACTACACCAAGTGTTTGATTTTGCAACGATCTTGGTAAGAAGGTTAAAGCCTAGGCTCTCCTGTCTTCGGGAGAGACAATCCCTCAAGGTTCCATTGGCTTGTGGTTGGTCTGGTAGGGCCAGTTTGGATCTCTTTGGCATTATTGAATGCATTGGTATCTCCATCCAACTTGTGGTCGTCAACTCGCTCACCATCTTCGGAGTCAAGGAGATCCATTGCTATATCTTTCCGTATGGTTTTTGCCCCTAGATTAAAGTTTGTAGTCGTTTGCCTTGTAGTTGGTGGAGTGTTTGCGTTTCCTTCCATATTAATTCCTATGTTTCCACCTATCAATCCTGTCTGCTGATGCTTTCCGTTTCTCTTGTTTAGGCCAAAGACAGAAGAATTTCTTATTCCATAGAAGTAGCGAGCTCTGTCATGGTTCTTGGAGTTGTATGTGACTGTAAGGTCAATAAAGCATTTAATTCGTCCATAAGAGCTCTTTGGTTGTTTCCATCTTCTGATTAATTTCATCAACCATCTTGTTCAATTCTCCCTTAGTCATAACTTCATGTTGTATGATGGATCCTGGAACCTAATCTTTAGAGATAACTCCTAACTATAGGTTGTTGGGGTTGTTGACTTCAATTTGCTGAGGGTTTGTTTCTTCTCTAGCAAGGATAGCTCCTATGGATCTTCTCAAGGTAGTTCTCCTTCTTCCAAGTGCCATTGATTCTCAGAACTAGATTTTCTATACATAGATTGAGGATCTAACTTCTAAACATATTTAAGCCTCAATTTAGCTTTCTCAGTGGAAGTGCCAAAATGTTAACCCAAAAAATGGATCAATACCGTGGATTGAGTGTGAAAGCACCAACCCTGTTTATCAAGGCTAATAAACTAAAAAAAGCAATAGTAGATCAATGAAAACATAAAGGAACAAGAAGATTTTTATAGTGGTTCGCTGTTAACATAGCCTATATCCACTTTATAACTTTTTTATTGACTGAATACTATTATAAGTCAAATCTAATTACAATTTTATTGAACTTCTAGGTTAGTTCAAGTCATAAGTGCAAGAGTTCACTGGAGAATCACAGTAAACCCCTAGATCACTATTGTGTGGCAGGATAAGAGTGAAGAATAATTTTTGTAGAGTTCCAGTAGCCAATTCAGAAGATCCTTTTTATGCTGCAAATAAGTGAGTATTTATAGGGATTAGAGAGCTATTGGGCTAGGCCACCTTTCCAGAAGCTTGCATTTGAAGATATGAAGGGGCCTAAGAAATTTCTTTATGAGCTAATGGCTTAGTAGCGATCCATATGGCATGGTTCGCTAGCGATACATGCAGTTAGCTTATTTTTGGCTTGCTTCAATTACACCATGTTCAATGCCTTTTGTAGATGTTCTTCGTGCAATTCCATGACTAGATGCCTTGTTTTGACGATGATTCATGGACATGATGCATTAAACTATTACTAGAATCGAACTAATGCCCATTTCTTGATCTAGCTCGCTTGGAATATCATGAAACTTAGCGGATGTCCCTAGAAGAGGTAATGCTTTATGATGTAAGAAGAATGAATGACCCATGAGCAATAATTATGGATCGTCCATCCCCTTAGGCGATTTTTCCTTTTTCCTCTAGTTCCTTTCTTAGTTTCTTCTTCTGATCCTTCTAGTTGATTCTTGAGTTGTTTCGAATTGACGCTAATGTTCTAATTTTATTGAATTTTATTGGATTAAAATCCTGGATAAGAAGAACTGAAGAGGTTCAGTGTAGACAAGAAAGGAGTACTATAGAAGAGCATCTTGCATGTTCCAAGTACTAGAGAACCGAGGAAGGAAGTATTGGATGAATTTCATTATTCAAAGTTTACCATACAACCTGGAGGTACAAAGATGTACCGAGATATGAAGAAGAGGTTCTTTTGGAAAGATATGAAGAAAGATATGAGCCAGTATGTGAGAATATGCCTTACATGCCAGTAAGTGAAGGGAGAACATCAGAAGCCAAGTAGACTCATGCACCCTTTAGAAGTCCCAGCGTGGAAATGAGATTCAGTGTCTATAGACTTCATAGATTGATTGCCAAGAACAAGAAGATGGAAGGAAGCCATATGGGTCATAGTTGATAGACTAAGTGTTGCCCATTTCATTCCGGTTAAGGCTAAGAGAACTGCACTGAAGTTAGTAGAAACATATGTGAAGATAACAATAAGACTGCATGGGGTGCCAACACTCTTATTAGTGATCGAAATTCGCTACACTAGTGAATTTTGGAAAAGTATGCATAAGGTATTAGGTACAAAATTGCATATGAGTACCGCGTGCCATCCACAGACCGATGGGCAAACTGAGAAGGTTTACAGGGTCCTAGAAGATTTGCTTAGATCATGTATTTAAACTTTGGTGGATCTTGGGAAAATTATCGACATATGGTAGAGTTCTCATATAATAACAGCTATCAAAGCAGTATTGGGGTGGCACCATTTAAGGGTTTGTATGGAAGGTCGTGTAAGTCGCTTGTATGTTGGTTGGAAGCAGGAGATAGAGTTGTGTTAGGACCAGATGTGGTGAAGGACGCTACTAAGAAGGTAGTGCTAAATCCGAGCAAGGATGAGGGTAGCGTAGTCTTGGCAAAAGAGTTATGCCAACAAAAGGAGAAAGGAACTGGAAGTCATAGTAGCAAATCGGGTGTTCGTGGTGGTTTCTCTGATGAGAAGAGTGATGTGTTTTGGAAGAGTTGGGATGTTAGCACCAAGATATATAGGATCATTTTTTATCATGGATAGGATTGATAAGGTGGCGTATAAGGTAGACCTGCTTAGTGTTTTTGTAGGGATTCATAACGTGTTTCACGTATCATGTCTGCAGAATAATAGTATAGATCTTGGCGCAGTAGTGGATCAAAGGGCAGCAGTAGATCTAGTTACTAAAGCAGATATGACTTATATATACGGATTGGTTCGAGTAGTGGATCATGATGAGAAACGACTTTGAAACAAGGTAGCAAAGCTAGTATGCATTCAGTGGAGCACAAATAGGGAGGATTGCATGTGGGAAAAGAAGGATAAGATTAGGAGGACCTGTCCTGAGTTTTTGTCACAGATTAATGCTTATGCTATGTATTAAGTTGTGCTGATGCAGACCATTTATATATGTATGATATTTTAGTGGTTTTTTGTATTAGTAGGAAGTACTAGTACATTTTGTGCATGCATGGATTAGGAATTCATGGGGATGCTTTGGGTAAGCATAAAAGAGAGGGTTTCTCTCTAGTTGACCTTAATAGAATTTTAGGATAAAATTCCTTTGCGGAGGGGAGACTGTAATAACCCTAAATTTTATAATTAAACAAAGGAATAAGGCGGGCTGAGTAAGAAAGATAGGGAAGAATTAATTAAAGGAAGTGAGTATGAGGACCCAGGCCCAACTTATCATGGGACAATGCACAGTGCTCATTTCTATTCATTCATTTCATCTACTCAAACTAATAAAAAAACTCTAGAGAAACTCTTTAATGGTGAAAGCGTAAGAAGGAAAATAAAAGGAGGATAAGAAAATGCAATTTAGAAGAAACTAAAAAGATTAAAGCTATATATCTTAAAGATCTAGGTGAGTAATACTTGATCCTTCTAATCTGATTTCCTTATATGTATGGGTTCGGTTTAGATCTATACATTTTATGTATGATAGGGTTCATACAGGTTTTCATGTAAAGATCTAAAAGTTTGAAGAATATTTTGGGACCGGATGAGTGAACATAGGATGTTTACATGTGTTTTCCTTACTTTAGTAATTTCGAAACTCGATGAAAATTTTTCATATTGTTTAAATCATGATTTCTGAAAATGGTTTTTAGTTTTAGGAATTTTCTAAGCTTATATTATTTTATATATGAGTTTTTGCATTTGTTTAACTTGAAAATAACAAGTGAAATATTCTTAAAATGGAAAAATATATGTAGACCACATAAGAACAAAGGTTCAAGAATTTTATCGAATTTTATTTGAATTTTCTATAAGAAAATAAAAGGATTAAATAGCTAAATATTGTCCAAGGGTAAAGAGGGTTACCGCGGAGGGTGCAGGGAAATAAAATCCATGGAAAAATATTTAAAAAGGGTAAGAGAAATGGGAGATAGGATCCAAATTGTTTGCCGAAAAGAATACTGCAAGTAATAGAAAGCAACGTAAGATCCAATGGGATAACAACACATGTAAAGGTTATTTCAGGGTTGTCGGGTAATGGAATTGGAGCGGTGGCTCTAAATTTATAAGTAAGAGTAATACGCTATATAATAAGGAATCATACTACGCTAAAACTTAGAAAAGAACATGTAATAAGTAAAGTGTAAAGCATACTGCCCTGGGTCAAGGGGACCGTGCTAAAGGGGAAAATGTATAATACTTATAAAAGATAAGTTAATGGGAGTCGCGGAGGGGCCAGGTTAGAATGAGGAAGTCATTTTGCACGAAAATAAAAAGATAGAGTTGGAAGGGATATTGATGCCGGGTGGGGATGCTCACTCAAATGAACATTTAGGAAAGGGGATGAGAGACATTCAACTTCCAGGAACTATATTGCAAAGGCCAAGTATTTCCAAACTAACCGGATGCTCAAAGGCTGCATGTGGATTTCTTTACGGTCTAAGGCTACATGTTGGTTTCTTTCTAATCTACTATAGTGGGGCAGTTCCAAGTAGTTTGAAAAATAAGTAAATAAATTACTGTAGTGGGGTGACGCCAAGCAGTAAGGAAATTAGTAAATAAATATAGAAGGACTATAGGTGGCGCTTCTTTGTAGTTCAATGCCTAACTGATTAAATCATTAAATACTGCGAAGACGGGGTCCAGGCAGTTTGAATCATGAATAAATTTAGAAGAATATTGCAATAGGGTGATTCCAAGCAGTAATAACGAATAAATTTAGAAGTAAACTATAGTGGGCGTATTCCAAGCAATAATGGCAAGAGACAAACCCTAAAGGTAGATAAAGTGAGTACCGTGTTGGGTTGCTGTATTGAACAATTTAAAGAATGCTTTAAAGAATAAATAAGACTTGTGAAGGGTTATTGCAGGAATAAATGGTTAAGTAAGACTAGATTAAAGAAGAACCCTAAGGGAAACCAGGTGGGGTCTAGGTAGGGAGTGCAGTATTCTATATTTATATATAAAAGCTATATAACAAAGAAAAAGGGTTGAGTTTGTGCTGGATGCGTAGAAGTAAAGGGAATCTGCTTAAGTAAGCATTTAGTTGATGTAAATAAGAAACAATTGCATTAGTAGTTCAAAATGTTTAACTCATGATGTCTGAATAGTGAGGGAAAAACCTAATCTATGTAGTGTAGGTTGGACTCAATATGTATTATTTATGTCCGACCCGTGTTTTTATTATTGTTTTTCCCATAAACCCACAGCTACTCAATTAAATCGTCTGAGTTTATGGATTTAGGATGGTTTGGAATAATGGCCATAGTATGAGGACTGAAGATGGAGTAGGAGGCTCTCTAGCTAATAAAGATTTTATTTCCGTTGTATGCAAAAATGCGGGCTACATCTTCATATATGGACTTGACTCTTTGTTGTGTTATCTGATATTATATTAATCCATAAGTGGGCATGTCATTTGGGAAATATTAACCGAAATGATTATAATGAATATTAAAAGAAATATATTGCTATGGAATTATCATATTAGTTTTGCTCTGTTTACTTTTTCTGTGGAATCATATCATACTGAACACACTTTAGTTCGTCGAAAGATAGATCGCGTGATGACTGCAGAATCATTGATGCTGATCTTTGGGTTTCAAATAGGGAGGTTACACCAATTCAATTTGTGCCTCTGTAACTGGATCAATCTTTTGGACTTACTACTCCCATTGGGCTCGTCTAGTAGCCACGAGGGGAGATACTTGATTATTCAACCACAGGCCTATATGCGGCTATCTAGACATCCACTGGATAAGTAGGTTTTATTAGTTGGTTCTAAAGTAGCTAATTTAGACTGCATAGACCATTTGGACTATGGTTACATTGTATGATTTGGGTCGGTCGATAGGGAGTGAAATATGTTGTTTTCAAAAAATAAATTCCTAATCGGGATCATAGGGGACCCATAAAGTCTAATGGTTGTATTAGATCTAATCTATATTGTTTAAATAAAATCAACTTTTATTTAATTGTATGATTTAACTAATTATGGTTAATTAAAAAAAATGATTTGTATATAGATTATGAGTATACCATCATATACTCATATGTATATAACATGCATGTGCAACATAATAATGCGTATAATGTTGATGTATACATTTGCGAATGTTGAGATTTGCATCTACATAGCGTATACATCGGTCATTCATATATGCATTAGTTGGATCAAAGTATTACTTAAAGATTATATATGTGTGTATATATATATCTAAATTTTCTTTTAGTAAATAAAATAAATATTTTCTTTAATTATTTAAATGTATTATGAATAGGTCAAATATAATATGAACTCAAATTAAATATCTAATATATACAACTTTAACATAGTAAAATAATTTGAATTTAAAGTTGATCTATAAAAATACAAAAATCTTTTAATTATTACATATGTGTGTGTGTGTGTATTTGTGTGTGTGTGTATTATAAAATGGTTTTTATTGCCCTTTTTTTAAACATTTAAAATTTTATAATAAAATATAATATGCATATGTTACAATAAAATAGATATTAAATAAGTACACAATACATTAATTCCTTTCAACCATACTAAATTTTTTCTTTATTTACGAAACGCGAAACCATTTTAATTCACAATATACATGCATACAAGTAAATATGTATGTATGTATATATATGTACATATTTATATACCAATCAACATAAGTATTAATTTAAAACATTAAATAGAAATAAAGTGAATATAGTTATATTAAATTATTTAAATTCGCTAATTTATTCAAAAAACCATGATCTATTTTGAGTATATAATCAATTTTAATCTAATTTAAAGTATGTTTAATTTATATAAATGAATTAAATGTAAGAAACAATGAATTTAGGTATTTGAATTAATATTAATTTTTGAAATTAATAAATATATACACAATAAGGTATAACATAGTGGAATGTTAAAATACAATTATTTTATATAAACTTAAATGACCAAGTAGATTATCATAACGCAACTGTGATTGTAACAACCTGAAATTTTATCGCTTTGGTTTGTGAATATTTAATTTATTTTAAATATTCAGTTAATGGTTTTAATAATTAAAATATCCTCTTTCAATTAATAACTAATGATGGTGAAATGATTTTTAAAATGCGTTTACAAAAATATTTCGTTTAAAAAATAAAAAATGTGATCGAAAATCATTTCCTGAATTTTCAATTTTTCGTCATCTAAAAGTTATCGGAAATGTTGTAAACCTTTGGTATATATTTATACACATTTACAAATCATATATATAAGGTTAATAAGAGTAAATGATAAATTATATTTACTTAAGTAAATATAAAATGAAATGTGACATATGACCAAAAATTTAAATAAAAATAAAAGAATGTAATGTCACATTAACACATAACATTGTGGTACAAGATCGTCCCATTATCCAATATGATTTAAAATGTGTGGTACTTTGATGGATTAGTGAATCTGATGAAGGGGGGACCATGATGGTAGCGTGGGCTACAATTAAGGGGAGAGAACTAGGAGTGATGATGTGGCACAATATTTGTGGAGGATATGTACTTAAAGGCTAATTTGGTAACTAAAATTTATATAAAAACAATTTCAAAATTTCTCCCTGGCTTCCATTTCATTTCGTACTTTTTGCAAACTTTATCTTCCTCTTTATTAAGCTCCTAAAACATTTTAATAGCTTCTTTTTAAAAAAAATTAGAAACTATGTCTTTTTTGCTTCTAAACTCCTTAAAATCATTTAAGAGTCTTTTCTTTTCTTCCTACACCCCTCTTCCTACAAAAACTAGTCCGCACCACCATTAAACCCCCTAGGCCGAGCCTATATGCCCCCTAGGCTTAACCCATATACCCCCTAGGCCGAGCCCAAAAGCTCTTCGGAAGACCGAAAATCCAATTTTCGCTTAAAAGAATCCAAGAACCATGGCCGATCTAAGTTCTAATGATGATTTAGTTAGTTCATGAACTTTTGGTGAGTAAATCCCACTTCTTTTAGGGAAAGTTTTAACTTTTATTTTGTTGTCAATTATCATTGCAAATAATTGGTTGTTTGATGGTCTATAGTGATGATGTGGTTTGGTATATATGCGCTTGTATGAGATGTTAAATTTAGACTTGAAAATAAAGTCTAGTGTAGAAATTAGTTAGAAAGTTATGATTCTGCTTGTAATTTGTTATTATGGCATGTACGCATATAATTTTGTTCATGTATGGATTGTATATTGTAATGACTCGATTTTTCGTCGTTAGATTTTGAATATTTAAATAGTTTAAATATTGAATTTGAAATTATATTGTGTTAATAAGATTCTGAAACTGAAATTTCAAGCGATTTCGTAAAATTTTGAAAGTGTCAATTTAATCGACGCGTTAAGTAACGATCCGGGGCATAGTCATGGAATTTGATGAAACCAGTTCCATTGGATTCGTAATAGTGTATTATTATTGGATTTCAAATTTCGTAGTGTTTGGAGTTATCGTTTGGTCATACGGGATATAACCGCGTTGAATTTAGTATCGAAAATTCAATATAATAATTGGGTCCAAAAAGCTATCTTCTCCATACGATCGAAATAGGACTTGAAAACTTTTCTATTACGTTCGGAATAGGGAAATAACATTATAAACACCTAGTGACATGCCTCGATAGGAGATCAAAATTTTAAATTGCTAAAATGAAATATTTAATAATTAAATAAAATTATATAAAATCAAATCAAAGTCAAATTCCCCAGCAGACTTCGTTCAAATCACATTTCCTTCCTTCTTTTCGATTCCAAGCACAAGAAAAGGAAATCAAATCGCCTTAAATTTTCTCCCGTCCTTCTCCATTATTTAGCTAGGCAGCAGATCAAAAATCAAGAGGGGACGCTTCTCTTTGTTATTCGAAATCTTCCTCTTCTCTACTATTCTTCCCTATTCAAATCTCCCCCCTCTATCATTCGAAATCGAAAAATGTCCAGTTTCAAACAAAGGCAAATGGAATTTTGTTTTCCTCAAATACAAAAAAAATACACGCGAACGAATCACTACGTCTAAACGAAACTCGAGCGCGACAGGCGAGGGTAAGGCTGTGTGCATATAGAAGAGGGGGCGGTGTGTAAGGGAAGGTGTGCACGTGGGTTTAAGGTTGGCCTCGATGTCTTGCTTGCCGATTGGAAGCTCGATGGTGAAATGGGATTTGGGGATAACGAACACGCGCGAGCGCGGCTGGGCTGTGCACGTGGATGAGTCACGACAATCGGTGGCTGTGGGTCAGGCGATGGTGGCAGTCAAAAAGGGGAAATTTGGCTTAGGGTTTTGACTCTAATCTGCTGTGCGCGAGCATACGAGGCTGTATAGTAGTCGAGACATGTGGATCGTCATCTATAATGGAAATTGCAAGTAGGAAACTGGGTCTGTTTGGGGTTGTCTTGGCGATAGTCGGAGATTTGTAGCTTGGTCAGAGAAGGAAGAGAAGCACACGACGCACACTGTTTGTTCCACTGCGTAGGATTTGAATCGAAGGTAATAAAGATTTTTAATTTAAAGTTAAATTATTTCAATAAGTAACCAGTTGAATTAAAAATAAAAATAAAATCTAGTTGATTAGTTAAAATTGTAATCGTTAGTTATATAATTCGAAATCTGCTTATACAAGGTTAAATCGCACGGGAATGGGTCGCATAGGATTTGAAGCTGCGGAGTCTACGTAATATAAATTATTTGGACGATCGATAAATTAAAAATCAAGGTGGGTAAATCTCACCCATTTTAGATTGCTATATTTTAAATAGTAAAATTAATTTTGGATGTTTGGTTGAATTAATTATATGTTGAATGATATTATTTTATATATATAGTAGTATATTTATACCAGTAATTGGAGTGATATACCCGCACATTATAGCGGATGAGACCTTATGTGCCTCGCGTAATAGCGGATGACCCCATATACCGCGATATCCCCCTCAAAGTGGGATTGGTATTTTTACTGTTGACTAACATATGTGGATACAGGAAAACAGGTTGGAGGGATCCAACTGGATTCCTCTAAAATATTGATTTATTTTTTATATAATGATATATGATTTGTGTGAATATTCTGTTATAGATTATTGCTATCATTTGAGTTTTTGGATGCTATGGTAGCATGGGCTGCAAGCTTGGCATTTTAGATACCAAAAATTATTATTTTTAGTTTAAAGGAATTTAAAATGAGATTTTTGATACAAAAATGTTTATATTGGAAATTGGATTATTTTTAAGAAAATTGAATGAGGAATAATATATATTGATTTTGGATTCGTACGTAACTATTCGTAAATGGTTTTAAATAGAGACTTTAAAAACTAATTATATAAAGGAGTTTGTAAATGGTATTCTGAAAAATGAAAAGGATTTAAAATCAATATTGAAAATAAATTGGAAGTATAAATGGAATTTACAAGAAATGATTCTATATAATAAAATTTTATAAATAAGATTTGTTTTACAAACAGGTAAAACCAAATGGGCTATAAAAATTCATAAATGATGTTTATAAATAAAGGAATTTGATATCAGCTGATTATTGGGAATATAAATTCATAGGGTGAATTTATATGAGAATATGGAAATAGGGTTGAGAAAAATAGTAGATTATATTTTTTAAATGAGTAGATAGGGAATCAAAAATGACGTGAAATCGAGAGGAAGTTATAAATTAAATTGATTACTGAGATTTTAAAATATATTTTTATTTTTAAGAAGTTAAGTTTGTTTTATTAAGGGAAAACTTTATTATTTAACATATGAAATTTTAAACTAGTTAGTATTTGAATACTTTGAAAAATGGATTTTTTAAATATTTAATATTTATTGAAATAAAATTTTAAATTTTTATAATCGGCTTTGTAAATTGATTTGTTTTATTTAAATGAGTTATTGATGGTTTATTAAAAGCGTTTAATATTTTAAATAATAACTTAAATGATATTTTAAAAAAATTGTATTCTCTAAAAATGCACATTATATATGTAGTTTTGAAATAATTGAAAATTTATCTATAAAATTCTCTCGAGATATGTAGACAGATTTTATTTTAAGGATGAAATTTTATAAAAAAATCTTATAAATGGAATTATAGAGACTTATGAAAATTTCCAATGTTTCGATGCGATAACTTCGGAAAGAATTTGAATTCATTAAAAGTAGTTATAAATGGTTGGTTGGGCTTATAAATTAGTATAATTGATTTGGAAATCGTAGGAAGAATTTATTAAAATTCCGAAAACTTATGAGATAAGTTATGAAATATTTGCAAGTTAATATTAAAATAATTTTGGAAATTATACGTATAAATATTTTCCTAGGTACTGAAAGGAAGGTTTTGGAAATACTTTAGTGGAAAATGATTTGGAATAGAAATATTTTATAAGTGTTATAAAAATGGAAGTTGGAAATATTTCTAAGTATTGAAAATGGTGAAAAATCCTGTTGTAGATACAAGTGTTGAAATTGTTTCCAAATATAGAAATATTGAAAGAGACTGAATATATACCTTGGTAAATATATTTAGAAAATTAATATTTTGGAAAAAAATTTAACAAGTCCTAATGACTGCTTATGGATGTTTTATTGATAGTTAAATAACTGACTTTCAATATTGGCAAATTTCGTTAATCGTTTCGAAGGGAGCGGGATCGGATTTAATTATCCAAAAACCACTTCGATCTGGTTCGAATGTTACAAATGAATACCGTGAAGATGATGAAGATTTTATCACTTTGTCCAAATCCATGATAACTTGTAAGGACAAATGCTATCAGAACATCATTATTGGAGGACAATGAGCATTTTAAGTAGAATTTTTTCTTGGAAGGTAACGCTTAGCCTCAAGTCACATCAACCGGGAATGACTAAAATAGGGGAGATGTAGCAAGGCTAAGTGGGTCGCACCTAATTAGGGTATGTTATCACTTTTCTAGACATCCTTTGAAACCTATACATTATGGATATGGTTGTGCATGAAAGAAGTAGCGCTCGATTGTAAGGGTGGGAATACCCGAGGTGACTACATATTCGATCTATCCAGGTTAGGAGTAGGCCGACCTTGTGTAGTAGGGGATCTCGACGAGGTCCTCGGTAACTATTCTAGAGGTGTACTGTGACGGGCGGTATCCCAGTGGCCCAATCATTCGTGTAGGATCCATTTTCCAATACGTGCCTTTGCGGTTTTGTATGTAGAGCCCAGTATGCTGGAATTTAATTAATGTAACAATTTCAGCTATTTGAATAAGTATTTGAATTTGGACACTATTATAATATCACTGGACTTTTCTATAAAATTTGTTTTGGTTATCGTAAGGTAAAGGCCCATTGTGATTATATGTGACGTGGTCTTACGAGATACCTTTGGTACAAAGAATTTTGATAACTTTAATAATTCAAATTGAGTGTGTTATCTCACACTAGTTTTCCAAACTGACTCGGATGTTATTTTATTATAATACTTAGGTCAGATCGAGTATTACAGATTCAGGTTAGGATGCTAGAGCTAAAGAGACGAGCTAGAGGGTTTCTGACATATACCATGCTTGTTTTTATTCCGCTATATGAGGACTAGTCATTATAACTATCCAGATTGATGTATATATTTCTATACTCTGATGATTGCAAGTATAAAACAGTAACAGTTTCTTTTGTATAAAATTCTATTAAAATATATTATATTTTATTCTGCTATAATTGTGAGATTCTATGTTATTGTTGTTCTATTTTCTTCTATCTCTTTCTTCTTCTTTACCCTAGTTATTCGCTCTTTTGTATAATTTAGGTTGATTAAGGATGAATTATTGTCAACTCAAAGGGTACGAAACTGTAAATTGCTACATATATGCTAAAGAAGTTAGCATTTGTACTGTATAAGTGACTTAGAGGTCCATTGGCTTTAAAATCATGTTCACTTTTATAATTTACTAGAAAAGTTATAAAGTTTCAAACTTTATTTCTTGTTTTAAAAAATCATACTATGTTTTATAAATTAAGTTGAAAGCAAAAGTTTTGAAGAGTATTAGACTAGAAAAACTGGTTTAAAAAGTTATGGTATCCGTAGCGATAGTCGTTATGGATGTAGTTCGGAAAATCGAACATCTTTCAAAGCTAAAAGTGTTTATCTTAAATAATTTTGAAAAATCTTTATCAATCATAGTTTAAGAATAAAAGGTGATTATTATTTCAACTAAGTATGAATTTTAAATTATTATTTAGTTAATTAATTAATTAAATTAAGATAATTAATAATTAACTAAAGGTAATTAGTACTTAAATATTAATTACGTATGATGATTTCAATTAATTAATTAAATGGTTTTTTAATTAATTAAAGAATTAATTTAGTATAAACTTTTATTTAATTAAGGTTTAAATTATTTAATTAATTAAATTAATTCGAATTTAGTTATTAAATAAATTACTAATTAGGTAGGGTTTAATTATTAATCAATAAGATTTAATTATGGCTTAATTAAGATTAAATCAAGTTTTAATAAAATCAAGGTTTAATTGGCAATTAAATTAATATTTAATTGGCAATTAAATTAAGATTTAATTATTAGTAAATAAAGAATTATTTTAAACTATATCGATTATTTTAAGGTCGACTTTTTTTTGGAAGTGGATAAGTTTAAAACAAGGGATTCTCTTTGTCTTTGCCATTAAGGAGCTAAACAAATATGAATAAGTTATACTAAATTTTAACATCTGTTTAGAAAAATAATATATATTCTTTTATAACTAAATTGAATAGATTATTTGTACATCTTTTTGTTAGAATAAAACACCGTTCTGCTATAATTTAATTGGATAGAATATTGATGACATCTATTTTATAAAATAAATCTCTGTTCTGCCATTGTATTGATTTGGACGCTGAATTGTATGCCGGTTAATTAATATTGAATAAGTGTTGGATTAGTTTGTGATTTCTAATTGATTTTATTTACATGTTGGCTTATGTAAATACTAGTTATGTAACTTGGCAAATTTAATTAAATGGTAACTTGATTTAGTACCATTATGGTCGCTAAGCCTCTTTTCGAATTTGTAAGTTTCAAATTAACTTCTATTTTATTAACAATTTAAGGTTAAGCATTTATATAATTATAAAAGATGTTTTAAAGTTAATTAATTAACTATTTTATTAGAAATATTTTAAAGTAAATAGATTTATTATATTATTAAGGATATTTTAAAGTTAATTATTATGTGGTTAATGATTTAATTACTTATTTTAAAAACGATGGTTTAGAGTTAATTAATATTTGAGTATGATGTTTAAAGGAAGTAAATGAATTTGTTTATAAATGATAAATTGTTTTATTAAGTGGATTATACTTAGTAAAAAAGATTTATTAAAGAAGATTTACAAATGATATTTTGTAAACGAGTTTATAAATCATTTTAGAGATTTATATGGAAGTTTTATAAATTAGTTTGGAAATTTATACAAGTATTTGTAAATATTACATGGGCCGATAAAAAGGGAATTTTATAAAGGGATGCAATTTGTTATGACTATTTATCCTTCTTAATTATGGTGGCATAGAAACACTCTTTCCATACATAACTTAAAAGGTAGTGGCTTAGTTTATAAATAATGTTTGAAATGAAATTTTGTTAGCCTATTGAAATATGAATTTAGGAAAGGAGGAAATCTTCCTTTGCTTTTGTAATATACTTCTATCACTAAGATAAGTATATGAATATTTTCCTAAGTATTGAAAAGATTATAAAGGGTTTGGGAATATATCCTTTGTGAAGATATTTTGAATCAAATAATTGAAAGAGATATTAATAATTGAAATTTTTATTTATAAAGGCTTGGTGGATCCCATATGGAATTAAATCTATGTTTGATTGTTTGTTTATTTTGATAGCCAAATAGTCAACTATCAAATTTGGACCAGTTTTTAACTCCGAAAATATCTAGCGAAAAACACTAGAATTACATGATACAGTTATCCTTGGGGATGTTATACCGTATGTATAGACTCATGCGTTCTTCTAGGACAAATGATAAGGAAATCTATCCACTTAAACAGTTAGGAGGCGATCTTTGCTCTTATGAATTGTCTTTTTATTTCCAAAAGCACTAAAATTGAACTTACCGAAAACAATCGAATGATGGTCGAAGAGACTGGGATTAGATAAGTATGAATTATCCAAAAACCATTTTGAACCAACTCAAGCGTTTGAAATGGAAGACATCTTGAAGATGATTAAAGAAGGAGCTCTTTGAAGTGTAAGGGCTACTTGCTACTAATCCTGAGGGTGGTTCAAAAATGGATGTAGTAGAAGTAGTGCCTTCGGTTTGTTTATATCATGAACAACTTCTATGGACGAATACTGTCATTGCATTATCACCTGTATGGCGGTGTTAGCATTCCAAGAGGGATTGGAAACTAAAAGGTAAAATGTAGCCTCAAGCTTTATCAACCGGGAATGACTAAAAATGTAGATATTCACAAGGCTATATGGGTCACACCCATTAGGATATTTTCATCACCCTTTTAGATTATTATTTACAGATTTGGTTATGCATGAGAGCTCTCAGGATAAGGTTGCAAAGCGACCGGAGTGATAAAATATTCGATACTATCAGTAAGGGGCAGGCTGGTCTTGGCATGCAGGGGGTCCATGTGAGGCCCTCGGTACGTTTTATCTAGAGGTTTACCGTGACAGATGGTGTAACGACCCAGAACCTTAATCATTCAAATTTGGAACATTTAATTAATTTGAATATTGAAAAGTTAATTTTATAAGTTAAATAACTTATATTTAAAATATATAAATTTATTTGATGATTAAATTATTAAATTTAAAATTTAAAATTGTTTAAATAATTGAATCTTGAATTTAAAATGAATGAAAACGATTTATTAAGTTGATTTAAATTCTATTTGAATAAGAAAGAAGATAATAATCTTTTAAATTTGAATTAAAAGTGGATAAATTGAAACTGGAATTTTTTTTGATTTAATTAACGTGTAAAAATAGTCATTTTTGGCACTATCTCGGACTTCGATGAAATAAGTCTCATCAGATCCGTAATAGTGAATTATTATATATTGTCGAATTTCATGTCGCTTGGACATATCGTTTGATCGTGCAAGTTTAAAATGCATAGAAATTTATTAAAGGAATTTAATTAAAATAATTCAATTTTGAAAAGCTATCTTTCGTACATTATGGAATTGGCTCCTGATACATATTCCATTGTCTTCGGAATAGGGGTATAACACATAGAATGTAGGCGACACGCTTCGTTTGGAGTTTGAAATTTTCACGGATGAATAGTGCATGAATTTTTTTATACAAGGACTTGAAAACTTTGTTTTTGCAATCCAAACCCTTGCCAGCTTCAGCCACCCCGTTTCTAAAATTAATGGATGAAAATAGCTTGCTTTCCTCCCTTGATGTCTCAATACTGAGGCGCGAGAAGGAAAGTTGTAGAGCTCAATGAGCTCTACGTTCTGTACGGTGGGATCGTTGAATCATGCGAGAAGGAATGTTGTAGAGCTCGATGAGCTCTAAATTTTGTATGGTGGGATCATCGAATCATGCGAGAAGGAAAGTTGTGGATGAGCTCTACATTTTGTACGGTGGGATCGTTGAATCATGCGAGATGGAAAGTTACAGAGCCCTACGAGCCCTACATTTTGTACGGCAGGATCGTCAAATCGTCGATGAATGGTAGCGAATTTGGCATGCATTCATCTATGCTAGGGCATGCCATAGGCGGCATTGCGGTCGACCGAGCTCAGCCTAGAGGTTATCGTAGGTGTGGCATGTGATGGTGAAGGCGACGACGACGTTGGATCGAAATCCGATGGAGCATAGAGCGGCGGTGATAGTGGAAAAACATCGTGTGATGGGTTCTCCTGTTGCGTGGGAAATAGCGAATAAGCGAGGGAAAGATGAGAGAGATAAAGGTCTAAGTTTTAAACTTTATTAAATTAGTTAATTACAAATTAATTATGTCATATGTTTAATAATTCATAACTTGTTCGTACAAGGTCTGCTTCAAGCACGACAAGTTGTGTTGAATTCACGTCAGCAAGCAATGCGCTATAGAGTCAGATTGGACGAATTTGGTGCCGGTAGATATTTTGAGTTAAACTGAACGACCGTTAAATATTAATTCAATCTGGAGTGCTTAGGCGATTTCTAGCATTTTTGTGAGTTAACTCACCTCTCTGGCCAGCTTATATTTTTATATAAGTGGGAGTAATTTTTATTTTGCTATTTGATGCTTGCTTGGATGATATACTATATATATTAGTTGGTTTGGATATATTCCTGCTTATTCAAGTGGATGAGACCCTATTATGTTCCCGTGTAAGAGCAGATGACCCTTTATATACGAATCTCGGCTCGAAGCGGTTGATTTATATTTTTATGATTATGTGTCGTCTATGATGCATGAGGACAGGTTGGAGAGATCCAATAGGATTCCTCACCATTGTTGATTTACTTTTGGTATATATGGTGATATATGATGTTTTGGATGTCATCTTGATGTCTATGATGTGATTTGACTTATTTAGTGCTATGGTAGCGCAAGGCCTTATTTATGATATTTTAAAATATTAAAATGAAGATTTTGATTTGAAAAGGATTTCGAAATGATTTCGGAATTTTATATGTTTCAATGATTTTTAAATTATTAATGGATTGGATTTTTTTTAAAGAAATAAAAAGTTATGATTTTTGATGTTATAAAAGTAGTTTTGAGAATCTTTGATTTGAGATATTCGAATAAGTTTATACAAAAAGGATTTATAGAAGTGATATTTTTATAAATAAAGAAGTTGATTAATAACTGAAATTTATAAATATTTTGTAAAGGGTTTTGAAGTTGATTTGGTAAATGGATTTATAAATAGAATTTTGTAAAAAAGGAATTTTATAAAAAAAAAATTATAAAATCGAAGGAGATTTATAAAAATAGTTTTATAAATATGGATTTTTTATTTAAAGGAATGTTTGAAAGAAATATTTTGATGAAGTAATGGTTATAAAAGTAATTTATCTTTTTAAAAAGGCATGTTTTGTGAAGTAATAATTCCAAATGGAATTAAATGGTTTAAAATATGATAAGTATCGAAAACATAGATATCAACATTTATTGTTGTAATAAACGTTTTTGGGGAAGCAAGGAAGGCATGAACTGTAACACTGTTATTATAGTAAATGATTTCCAAAAGAAAATGTTTTATATAGTATATGGTGTTTATATGTATATACCTATGTTAATTAATCAAATCCTATACTAATGTTTTTGGGTTGTTGTAACGATGATTTACGCAACACTCATTTTGACATATAAATTATGTTTTGACCTTCCAACGCAAAATGCACAAATTGAAACTTATGATCGTACTAAAGGCATAGTGGTGTAGGAGCATTGTTTCCTATACTTAACACACGTCCGAAGGCAAACGAACTCTGGAGTTGTACGATTATAGAAATCTATTTGGCATGTCTCCAAATGGTAATGTTAATGAAAATACTTCTACCATTGCTATAAGTATATGAAAATATTTTCTAAGTGTTGAAAATGAAACGTTTTGTGAATTTGCTTATACCATTGATATAAGTATATGGAAATGTTTTCCAATATAGGAAGATTTGAAATGTTTTTGAGAATATATATTTTTAAAGATAATTTGAAAAGAATATTTTGATATTGATTTAATTAGTGAAAGATTTAATTAGTGGGCCTAGTGATTGCTTGGTGCTAGATATTGTTTGTTGCTTTGATAGGTAAATAACCAACTATCAAATATTGGCCTCTTTACAGTTGTTGGTTCGAATAGACCAAGGTCGGATTTATCCAAGAACCACTTCAGAACAATGTATATGCATTCGAATGAGCAGATTTGGAAGACATTGATATTTGGGATTATCGTAATGAAGGACGCTTCTTGATCATTTGGGGGTAAACCCCCAATATTATTACATATAGTAGCGGTGGTCTCTTCATTATGAAATATCCAATGCAAGGACTAATCACTACTAATCCGAGGGATAATTTTCGATAGGATGTGGTAGGAGAGTGCCTTTAGTTTGTCCTGTTTTTGGATAATTTGTATGGGTGGATGTTTGACATTGCATTTTGAGATTGCATCGTTGACTTTTATAAACATACATCTGTTTAGTGGCGGAGAAGGCAACTTCTTTTAGCTTAACACCCTTCTCTAAGACATACGAGCCTAGAGGTTGTATGTTTATGAAAGTCAATAGTGATCGATGGAATGACAGTGTGGCATTCAAAGTGATGTGTGCTATGTGAAAGGTAAACGTGGCCTTTGGCCTCACACCCAGAAATGACCGAAACAGGATAGATGCAGCAAGGCTATGTGGTTCGCAGCCATTAGGATATGATCATCCCCTTCTAGATATATTTATTCCCGCTACGATGTTCGTTTTAACTATTGATGTACGATAAAATGCCCTTAGATACGTCGGTAACGATCGGAGTGATGACATATTCGGTACTATCTAGTTAGAGGTAGGTCGGTCTTGTTGTAGCATCTCCCAACTTGGAGGACCGAAACTAATGCTATAGTAATCCACGGTTATTAATCCTCGGTGACCAAATACGGTGATATTGGATCCATTGATATACAGAAAACACAAGAATATGGGAAAAATTTAAACAGCAAACAAATTTCACGTTCCATTTCAAAATATTCCAAATTGATTACATAATTCCAATTCGTAGACCACGTTTAGATAACATATAATTTCATAAAATATGCCAAGAGTGACATATGAAGATGCCACATTAGATGAACAGAGAATATAATAAGGCACAAAAACAGTTTTTCCTTTACAAACAAACACACTGCGGAAATAAAAGAACTCTAATAATAAGCTTGCCTCCTGCACGTCTTCGGAAGCTTTATTCGTCTAAAAGAACAGCTTAAAACCTTAAATCTAAACCTACTCAAAATCAACTGAGTACCCGATATTTTAAGGGGAAAACAAAAATATCGATTCAGACATAAAGTCTGGCATGAACAATAATTTACCATCTCAAACCATTTGGATATCAAGTGAGACCATGTCGCTTAGCAGATTGAGATTTTCCCTCACTAGTATCCTATTTATAAAACCATATACTGTGATGATGCATCCACAATGGTTAAAACATAGTATTTCAAATCACAATGATGATATGCAAAACATGTAAATCAAATCTTGATTACCCATCCCCATTCATTCTGATTATATGTCGCAATCATTTAACATGTCAAATATTTATGGACTATCTGTCTAGTTTCATAGTTTTCATGGGATAACTAAGAACCTATTGGAAACTCCAATATCTTCTCTCTTATCCTGGTTTTCATGGGCTAACTAGGAATCTATTGACTAGCTATCGATATCTTATTCCGAATATAGTTTTCATGGGCTAACTACAAACCTGTTGGCCCCTGCCAGTATCAAATCATAGTTTTCATGGGCTGACTATGAACCTATTGGTCCCTACCAATATCATATAGTTTTCATAGGCTTACTATAAACCTATTGGACCTTGCCAATATATTTAACTAAAAATTTAACATCTATTCAGTCATATATTCACTACCGGGTAAACCTAACAAGTTATTCCGTCTTTTCCCCTAAATCCAGTTATGGGTTAATAAAAATGTAAGTAATATTTCAAACTCTTTTTTTATGCCATGGTTATTACTTTAAATTGAGATCGGGTTTAGTTTTCAAACCATCAAAGCATCTCTTTCGAAACCTCTAATAGCCTCCTTCGAAAGCAAAGACCTCTTTTCAAAACACTGAATACATACCTTTCGAAGCCCTTAATAAACATTCTCTTTCAAAACCTATTATACCTTCAATGGTATCAAATCATCTTTGTAAAACATAGAGCTTCGAAACAAATGAAAGTTCCTCTTTCAAAAGCATTGGGTTTACTCTTGTTAAAACATCATTTGGGTCAAAATGGTAATATACGAATGTATCTCTTTCGAAACCAACAAAAATTTGTTTGCGGTAAATTGATGGTGTCGGAACCATCTTAGTCGAAAGTAAAACCTATAAATCGAAACTTTGAAAGACAAAGTCGAAACCCCTTCTGACTCCTTAAAACAAAACTTTAAAGGACAGAGTCGAAACCCCTTCCAACTCCACTACCTTCAAAACCCTCAACCCTTTCAAAAGAAATTAGGAAAAAGGCTAAGTTTAAGGGAAAATAAGGGTAACCTTTCAAAAGCATTACTGGTCAATATAGTCAAAAGGTAAAGTAGTGGCTACATATCGACTAAGTCGGAACCTACCCTTTCAACAGCAATTATTTAAAGGAAGAAGGTACCCCTTTGAAAGAAAATACTTTAACACAACATGTCAACCTTCTTGGAAAGCTAATTATAATTCAGTTTCGAAAGCATATGTTTCGACTATGTCGAATGCTTTAGGTAAAACTAGGAAAGAATGTAAACTTATGAAAAGAAGGCAGGGTTTCGACCCCGACGAAAGCTACCCTTTCGACACCAAGACTTCCGCCTACCTTCCAATCCACTACATACTATCTAAGTGATATCGTGTGTATTGGTTTTGACTATGGCGGTTTCGACTGTGTGGGTTTCGACTAGGACGAGGATGAGCAATTAGAGTCGAGAGATACTTACTAATAGAGGTCGAACACCTTTTTCCGATTAAAGGCTAAATTATAGCAACTTTTAATAATTACTTTCTAATAACTTTCCTATTTGTAAATTATTCAATGGTTGTCATAAAACCTTTTCAAATACTTTACCTTTATAACTGCTGCATTTATATCAAATTAAAACCATTTAAAACACAACGTTTTAGCCCATCCATATTAAAACCAGTTGTTTCAGAAAAGTCCTGTTCAAATAATTTATTTTCCTTAGTAAATCAATTTGGAAAAATCCACAAAAATTACAGAAATTCAGTTTCATCATATAATCAAACATAATAAGATTTTAGACCCAATTTCTTCCTAAAATTCTCGAAATCAATTTTAAACTCAATTATATCGTATTTTTCATTAAAAATTCATAATAAAATTTCCATAACTTGGAGAATTCTGAAAATTAAAACCCATCTCCAAAATCATGTTTTACTTAACAAAAAAAATTTCCATGGCAATCTAAAATAATATATTCTTGGTTTCATGTCAAAACCGTGCAATTTCATGTGGTTATGAATTAAAACAAATCATCATAACATAACTCAAGCATATCATCGTCCATTTTTATCACAAAAAAATTAAATCATAAATCCAAAACCATGTAATCATAGAACAAAAATAGAGATGGTAGATGATTATTATTCACCTTAAACTTGATAAGGAATTTGAGATTTGTTGATGCTTAATCCTTCCTAACTTTGATCTTATCTTTTGATTAAAATTCCTCTTTTCCTGCTTGTTAATGGTTGTCTATGTTTCTTTTCTGATTTGCATTTGTGAAGGTGGAAAATAAAACATGAATGGACAAAAGTGAGAAGTAATAGTCGTGTAAAATAAAATGGCTATTTACTAATATTCCCATATGTGGTTTAATTAACAAATAAACCAATTTAAACCCCGTTTCTATGTTAATAAGCACGACCCTATTAAACAATTTGTTCAAATCTCAATCTCCTTATCACCATTATTCTATTTAATTTATCTGATTAATTCTCCTGAATAATATTATCAAAAATTAGGAATATAACAGGCTTCTCCCCTTAAAGAATTTCGTCACCGAAATTTAGTAAGGACTAAATACTAAGCATAGCAATCCTCTGTAACAAATCCTAACAACCATACTAGTCTAACCGACTAGCAACTATCTATATGAGTCTAATATAGGCATACCCTCAAAGCAGATCAGGATAAATATCTCTAATCCTGTCCTCCGTCTCCCAAGTATAGTCCTTCTCGTTGTCGCTTCATTGAACTTTCACCAACCTGATTGTCTTGTTCCTTAACATTTTCTCATATCTAGCTATAACTCGGGCTGGTTGTCTAACAAAAGTCAAATTAGGTTCCACCACTGAATCATCTAACCCTATCGGAGGAATAGTAGTCTTTGGATCATGCACATACTTACAAAGATGAGATATATGAAATACGTTATGGTCACCTGCCAAACTACTCGGCAAATCAATTCTGTATGCGAGCTTTCCAATCCTCCCTATAATCTATAATGGACCAATATACCTCGGGGCCAACTTTCTCGACTTCCCAAACCATACCACAACCTTCATTGGTGATACCTTAATGAAAATCTTCTCTCCAACTAAGAATTCTAAGTATTTACGCCTCTTATCAGCGTAACTTTTCTACCTTGACTGAGCTTCCTTCATCCTACCTCGGATTAACTTAATCTTCTCTGACGCCTCTCAAACCAAATCCGGACCTAAGACTAATCTGTCTCCATTTTCCAACCAACATGTTGGTGATTTGCATAGTCCTCCATACAAAGCTTCAAACGGTCCAATTCCTATACTAATCTGATAACTATAATTATATGAAAACTCAACCGAATGTAGGTGATCTTCCCAAGATCCAACATAGTCCAATATACAAGCTCTTTATCTGCCGATATGTTTGAGGGTGATATGCAGTACTCATATTAAGTTTGGCACCCATCACTTTCTTTAGACTGTTCTATAATTCAGTAGTGAACAATGCATCTCTGTAACTGACTATACTACTAGGAACTCCATGTAGTCTAACTATGTTCTTTAGGAGCAACTTAGATAGAACATGTGCCATTCTGGTTGACTTAACTGGAATGAAATGAAAAATGCACTCTTGGTCAATCTGTCCACTATAACCATATACTTTCATTACCTCTATTTGACCTTGGCAACCCATCTATAAAATCCACAGATGTCGAATCCCATTTCCAAACTAGAACCTCTAAAGGTTGAAGCAATCCACTTGGCTTTTGATGTTCGGCCCTCAGTTGTTGACAGTTTGCACACTGCCTAGCCCACAAGCCAACATCCCTCTTCATTTCTTTCCAATAGAAGCTCCTCTTCATATCCTAATACATATTGGTTCCTCCAGGATGAATCGTAAACTTGGACGATGACATTCCCCAGGAACTTCCTTCCTTGAGTCCGGCACATTCGGAACACACAACTGTCCCTTCTTTCTCATCCATCCTCTCTGGTCAAGGCCGAAGTCCTTTAGATCATCAATCTCAGTTCCAACCTCGAGTCTTTTGATTTTCTCAGCTAACAATGGATTCTCCTTCTGCTTAGAAGCAATTCTCTCAATCAACACTGGTCGAACATCCAAATGGGACAACATGGCAGTATCCTAACTAGAACTAGAAGTCGACCTTGACTGCACACCGCAACTGTCTAAATTTTCTAAATCCTTCCACTCCGCTAACATATCTAACACTGTATTTTGATGTTTTCTAATGAGAACATATGCTACCTTATTACCTTTTCCTGGTGTGTACTCTATACTAAAATCATAAGCAGCCAAAAACTCCAGCCACCTCTGCTGTCTCACATTCAACTCCCTCTGAAAGAACAAATATCTTAAAGACTTATGATCGGTAAAGAGCTCAAACCTTTCCCCTAATAGATGATGTCTCCACATCTTCAATGCGAAGATCACAGCAGCCAACTCCAAATCATGAGTAGGATATCTAACTTCATGTGGTCTAAGATGCCTAGATGCGTAGCTAATCACTTTACCATTCTTCACCAATACTACTCCTAATCCGGTTCCACATGCATCATCATATACCATCAACCCTTGGTTTCTGTCTGGAAGTACTAAAACTAGTGCATTGGTCAACAAATTCTTTAACATAAGGAATGCTTCCTCACATTTGTCGGACCAAACAAACTTCACCTCCTTCCTGGTAAGCTTAGTTAAAGGTGTTGCTATCAGTGAGAAACCCTTAATGAATCTCCGGTAGTAGCCAGCAAGTCCAAGAAAACTCCTGATTCGGTCACCATCTCTGGCCTCTTCTAATTATACATGGCTTCGATCTTATCTGAATCGATTGACAATCCTTTCTTTGAAACTATGTGACCAAGAAATTTGACCTCTTTCTTCCAGAATGTCATCCTTAAACACTAGAACAACTCTAAGGTGATCTCATGTTCTCTTTCATCCTTAGAGTATACTAAAAATGTCATCCTTAAACACTAGAACAAAACTTTCCAATTACCCTCGAAAAACTTGGTTCATCAAATCCACAAAGAAAGCAGGTGCATTCATTAGTCCAAATGGCATCACTAACCACTCATTGAACCATACCTAGCCCAAAATGCTATCAAAGGAATACTGTCCTCCACCACTCTTAACCGGTGGAAACCTGTCACCAAGTCCGGTTGGGAAAACACTCTGGCTCCACTTAACTAATCGAATAGATCATCTATTCTTGACAAATGATACATATTCTTAATCGTCCTTTCGTTTAACTTACGATAGTCAATACACATCCTTAATGACCCATCTAGTTTCTTTATGAACACCAGGGCCACTCCTCAAGATGAACTGCTTGGTCTAATAAAATTTGTTCCATCTAGATCCACTAGCTGCACCTTTAATTCCTTCATCTCAGTTGGTGTCATCCTGCTAGGTGGTCTACTTATAGGTTCAGATCTTGACACAAGATCTTTTTTAAACTCAATAGCTCTTTTCGAGGGTAGTCCAACGATTGGCTCAAAGACATATGCAAACTTTCTTATTACTTGAACTTGACTTAACTCATTTCCTACCTCCATAGCATTAAGCATAGCACTAACACTCTGGTGGGTATTCTTTGTTGAGATTATAACTCGGTTATGACTATCAGGGTGTCTTGGTGATACCCCTTATCCTGGCAAAATATTCTAGCCTCATACCTACCCAACCAGTCCGTACCCAAAATAATTCTGTAATCTACGAAATTAATAACATATAAACTGCATGCAAACTTATGACCTAACAAATCAAGTTCTTTCTGGTCACGTCTCAATCCTAGAGTTGCAAACCCTCATATTAGATTCACAACTCTTAAATAAGTAAAAAAGTAGGTGGGTTCTAACATAATCTGTCAACCAAACCCTGAGATATAAATGAATGTGATGCACCGGTATCAAAAAGTACCCTAACTGGTATACTCTAGATCAAAAATGTACCTTCCATCACAGTCTTTCCTTTATCAGCTATAGTTGGCCTAGCTGGTCCTATAGAAAAAATGTTTCCTTTCTCCTCCTTAATTGGCTCTGGACACTGATTCTTATAATGTCCAAATTGATCACAATTAAAGCACTTCACATACTTTTTAGTTGCAAATTTCATCCCATTTCCTGACCGACACTCATTAGCAAAGTTATCCTTCTTGTCACACTTATCGCAAACAACTTCCATTGACTTCTTTAAAGTATCTCCCTTCTGGGCTCTCTATCTCTTCTTCCATTGATACCCTGAGTTTCTACTGGCTTCACTCTAGCACAACTAGCAAGCATTTCCTCATGGCGAATAGCCATCTCTACCCCCACATGACAAGGATCGGGGACATGTGTCATGGTCATTCTAGCAAGCTCAGGTCTTAATCCCTTATTGAACCTCTCATTTCTCCTGATGTCGGTGTCTATGATATTTTGTCCATACCGGGACAGCTCCTCAAATTTAGTAGCATATTCAACTACCGATATCTCTCCCTACTCCAGATCCATGAACTTCCTCATCAGTTTTGACTTAGCTAACTCAGATACAAACTTCTGCTCAAATCTTATTTTAAAATCATCCCAAGTCAACTACACTTCTGGAACTTCAGCAGTGACACTATTGCACCAATGTAGTGCTGACCCCTGCAACTTACTAGAGGCCAACCTCCTCTTTTGTCCATCATTTAGATCCAAATTAGAAAATATATGTTCGAAATGCAACAGCCAATTCTGAACCTCTACGGAACCCTTCATTCCCAAAAATGGCTTTCCACCTAGATTGGTGTAATCTCTGCTCAGCAAAGCAATATCCCTAACTAAAGCCACAAGATTAGCTCTCGTACATCTCCAACAACACCAACAGCTGCTCCTGCTTTGACCGAACCAGCAAAGAACTGATACATCACCCCCATATCCACTTACGGATTTCCAACACCCACAGTGATATTAGCATTTTGATTATCAGCATTAGCCGATCGACCCGAGTTTCTCCTTGTAGTAGGTCGAGCATTTCCATTAGTTGTGTTGCTTCCCACCGATATTTCCTCTTCCTTATCCTGCTTTTGTATCTCCTTTCTAGTAAATTTGCATACAAGCCTTAGTAGGATACGTAAGAGCGGCCTAAGAGAGCGGGGAACACATACTTATATATATAACTATATATAGCCAATATAGTACGTTAATATAGCGTTAACCCAAATCCCAATCTTGTTATCTAATTCATTGGATTAAGTTTGGAAAATATTTTAGTTCAAATTTCCTTTAAAGTTTCATAAACCTATACTCTGATACCAACTTGTAACATCCCCCTACTTGGAGACTCAAAATTAATGCCTACAGATGTTGCAATCATCTATAGTAATTAATCGTAACGACCAAATAAGGTGATATTAGATCCATTGATACATAGAAAACACAAGAATATGGAAAAAAATTAAATGGAAAACAAATTTCACACTCCATTTCAAAATATTCCAAATTGATTGCAAAATCCTAGTTCGCGAATCACTTTTAGGTAACATATAATTTTACAAAATACGTCAAGAGCGAGATATGAAGGCCCCCGGGATGAAAAGAGAATATAATAAGGCACTAAAACAGTTTTTCCTTTATAAATAAACACACAACGAAAATATTAATAATAAGCTTACCTCCTGCACGTGTTCGGAAGCTTTATTTGTCTAAAAGAACAGCTGAAAACCTTAAATCTCTCAAAATCAATTGAACACCCGAGAGTTTAAGGGGAAAACAAACACTTCAAGTCAAACATAAAGCCTGTTATGAATAATAATTTACCATCTTAAACCATTTAGATATCTAGTGAGACCATGCCGCTTAGCAGAACATGTTTTTTTCCCTCGGTAATATCCTAAAACATTTATAAAACCATATACAGTGGTCCTACATGCATAGTGGTTAAAACGTAGTATTTCAAAACATGATGATATGCTAAACCATTAAACCAAATCTGGATTACCCATTCCTATTCATTCTGACAAATGTCTCAATCATTAACATGTTAAATGTTTATGGACATCTGTCCAGTTTCATAGTTTTCATGTGATCACCGAGAACTTAGTGCTAACTCCAATATCTTTTCTCTTATACTATTTTTCATGGAATAACTAGGAACCTATCGACTAACTGTCAATATCTTAATATAGATATAGTTTCATCGGCTAACTACAAACCTACTAGCCCTTGTTGGTATCAAATCATAGTCATCGTGGGCTGACTATGAACCTGTTGGCCTCTACTAATATCGTACAGTTTTCATGGGCTTACTATAAACCTATTGGCCCCTACCAATATCTTTAATTAAAATTTAAGATCTGTTCAGTTATATATTCACTACTGGGTCAATCTAACTGGTTATTCTACCCTTTCCCCAATTGGTTAATAACAATGTGAATAATATTTCAAAATATTTATTTATGCCATGGTTATTACTTTAAACTGAGACTGGGTTTATGTTTGGAAACCATAAATACATCTCTTTTGAAACCTCTGGATAGCCTCCTTCGAAAGCAAAGACCTCTTTTCAAAACATTGAATACATACCTTTCGAAGCTCTTAATTAACATTCTCTTTCGAAATCTATTATACCTTTCGACGGTATCAAATCATCTTTGTAAAACATGGAGCTTCGAAATAAAGGAACATTCCTATTCGAAAGAATTGGGTTTACTCTTTTTAAAAACGTCATTTGGGTTAAAATGGTTATATGCACAAGTATCTCTTTCAAAACCAACAAAATTTTTTTTGGGAAAACTGATGGTGTTGGAACCGTCTTTGTCGAAAGCAAAACCTTAAAAATAAAACTTTAGAAGAAAGAGTCGAAACCCCTTCCCACTCATTAAAACAGAACTTTGAAGGACAGAGTCGAGACCCTTTCCAACTCCATTACCTTTGATAACCTCAACCCTTTCAAAAGCAATTAGGAAAAAAGCTAAGTTTAAGGTAAAATAAGAGTGACCTTTCGAAAGCATTACTGGTCAATACAGTCAAAGTTAAAGTAGTGGCTAGGTCACAAAAAGGTCGGAACCTACCCTTTTGACAGTAGTTATTTAAAGGAAAGGGTACCCCTTTGAAAGCAAATACTATAACACAACATGAAAAACTTCTTTGAAAGTTAATTTTAAAACAATGTCGAAACATATGTTTCGACTATGTCAAAAGCTTCAGGTAAAAGTAGGCAAGAATGTTAGCTTATGAAAACATGGTAGGGTTTCGACCCCGATAGAAGCTACCCTTCCGACACCAAGGCTTCCTCCTACCTTCCAATTCACTACATACCATCTAAGTCATATCGTGTGTATTGGTTTTGCCCATTGCGGTTTCGATTTTGTAGGTTTCGACCGTGACGAGGCGGAGTCATTGGAATCGAAAGGTACTTATTGACAGAGGCGAAACACACCTTTTTCTAATCAAAAGCTGAATTATAGCAACTTTTAGTAATTACTTTCTAACGACTTTCCTATTTATAAAATATTAAATGGTTTTCATAAGTAGTTTTCAATTACTTTACCTTTATAACTGTCGTATTTATATCATGGTAAAACCATTTAAAATACAATGTTTCAGCCCTTCCATATACTAAAATCAATTGTTTCAAAAAAGTCATTCTTTTCAAATAATTTATTTTCCTTAGTAAATCAATTCGGAAAAATCCTTAAAAATCACAAAAATTCAATTTCATCATGTAATCAAACATATTAAAATTTTAGACCCTGTTTCTTCTTGAAATTCTCAAAATAAATTTTAAACCTAATTATATCGTATTCTTCATTAAAAATTCATAAAAAAATTCATAGCTTGTAGAATTATGAAAAATAAAAACCATCTCCCATGTTTTTACTTAACATAAAAAATTCATGGCATTCTGAAATCATATATTCTCGGTTTCATGTCAAAACCATGCAAATTCATGTGCTTATGAATTAAAACAAATCATCATAATATAACTCAAGCATATCATCATCAGTTTTTATAGCAAAAATGAATTTAAATCATAAATCCAAAACCATGTAATCATAGAACAAAAATAGAGTTGGTAAAAGATTATTATTCTCCTTAACTTGATAAGGAACTTGAGATTTGTTGCTGCTCAATCCTTCTTAGCTTTGATCTTATCTTTTAATTAAAATTCCTCCTTTTCTTCTTATTAATAGGCCGACTTTGTTTCTTTTCTAATTTGCATTTTTGAAAGTGGGAAATAAAACGTGAATGGAAAAAAGTGAGAAGTAATAGTCATGTAAAATAAAATGGCTATTTACTAATATTCCCATGTGTAGTTTAATTAACAAATAAACTAGTTTAAAACCCAGTACTATGTTAATAAGGACGACCCTATTAAATAATTTATTCTAATCTCAATCTCCTTATCGCCATTATTCTATTTAATTTATCTTATTAAATCTCCTGAACAATGTTATCAAAAATTAGGAATGTTACACTTGTGTTGGTAGAGGACCATCAGTTGGGCATCGATACATTCCTCTAGAGATGTATTGCCAAAATGTAGTCCCTTCACCTGGTCATTTGTATGGAAATCCATTCTCTACTATGTGCCCGCCATTTTGTTTGTAGAACCCGCGTTTGTGGCGAGTATGCTAGAATTTAACAATGTAACAAATTTGGCTATGATTAATATTATTTGTATACTAGACACTAGTATAATATAACAGGTTTTGATATGAAATGTTTTGGTTATCGTGAGGTAAAAAACCAGTCTATGTTTATGTATGGGTGTGGTCTTACGAGATACCTTTGTTTTGATAAAGGAAAGTTTTATAACTTTAAAATAAATTCAGTTAAAATGTGTTTTCTCATGCTAGTTTACCAGAATGATCCAGACGTTCTTCCCTTGCAATGCTCGGGTCAGATCGAGTATATTAACAGGTTCAGATTTGATGCTTTGGAGCTCCGATAGACAGGATGGAGGACTTCTAGTCACATTCACGTATATGTCTATTTCTCCGCTGCTTTGTGGTTTAGATTATTAGCAATTGCAAGGACATGTTATTATCACCGTCCAAGCAGATGATTATGATTGATTGTTATACTCTGATTGATGTATTTATATTATATTACAGTTTCTTTTTTGTAAAGATCATTGATACGATATTATATGTCTTCCATTATGATTGTGAGATTCTATAATTGATTTAGTTTCTTATATTTCCTCTTCTATTTTCTTTCTTCACTCTCTTCTCTTCTTCTCCCTTCTTTCTTTCTCATCATGATCTGATTATCCCTTCCATTTGGGTTGGACATATGTGGTTTATTGTCAGCTCTAAATGGGTTGGATTTGCAGGCCATGACAATTGGTATCCGAGCTTAGGATTTTGCAAACACCTAGGCTTTGGTTGGATGCTCGTTATAGATAGGGTCCGTAGCACCCTAGAATAAGTTTGAGAGAGAGAGAGAGAGTGTGTGTGTGTGTGTGTGTGTGTGTGTGTCTAAGAGAATATTTGTTAGTGATTATAAAAATGTTTTATATCGTGATAATTTATCTACCAAAGTGGCTTATGAATTCTAGTCGATATGTGGGACATCATGTTATCAATAGGGGTTTCTAAACGCTTAAACGAGGCAAACCGACATAGTATTGTTTTAAATTGGGTAAATGAAATAATTTGACCTAAATTATATTTGATATGTAAAGGAATAAATTTTTTCAGAAATTATCATAAGTTATATATGATGTGTTTGGTTGTTAGTGAACGGTAATATTTGATTTTTATCATTTGTTGTTTTATGTTTTAATAAAAGTTGTTATTATAAATATAAAACAAGATAAACAAATAAGAAATGGTTTTACATAAACAAAATGAATTATATATAAGTATAAATTTATAAATGTGATTTATAAGTAGAAAGGGAATTTTATACGAAATAAAAACACTAAACTCGTTTTAATCGTTGGGAAATGATTCGGGAGATGACTGTAGCATCATCAGTATTCATTTTTGAGTCTCTAAGTGATAAATTTCTACCTCAATAATTTACTGTTGAAGTTTTGTTTGATAAAACGAGTTTTGACTATTAAATTATAAATATGATTTGATTAATATATAAAATAAGTTTTAGAACTTATAATTTAGAAATAGTATAGATAAAAATAAGTTTACAACTTATGAATTTGAACAAGAAAGTAAAACCAAATTTTAAAATTATTGAACATTTCCGTTAAGCTAAAAAAAGTAAATTTGAATTTAAGATATGAAATAATAAGGAATTAACTTAAGTAAAGTTAAATAAATAGAACGAAGTTTAACTTAAGAAAGGTTAAATGAAAGAAAATTGAATTTGAAATGAATTAGATAAAACAATGAAATGAAATTTTAAGTAAATATGTTTGTATAACTTATGGATTTTTATGATGTTAAGCTAAAAACAAATTTTAAATTTGTTGAATGAGAATAATTAAGAAGAAGAAAATATAAAAGATAAATTTGAATTTTGAAATGAAATTTAACTTAAAGTTAAATAAAGTGGGATGAAACGAGTTAAATAAAATACAATTTGAATTTTGAAATGAAATGAACTTAAGTTATTAAATGCAATTAAATTTGAGTTGTTAAATGAATTGAATATAGTTTAAAATGTTGCTTCGCAGAATGGCATATAAATTTAATTTTTAAAGTGAAATAAACATAAGAAGTGTTGTATTAAAATGTTTATTAACTAAGTAAATAATTTTATGAAATGGTTGATTAAGTGTTGTTAATATTAAAGGAAATATACTAAGTGAATTGTATATGAAATGAAATGTTGCTAAACATGAATTGAATTAAAGTGAAGATTAATAAGTGAATGTTAATGAATAAACGAACGTAAATAAAAGAATCGGGCATAAGATGGGACTTAATAAGAAATCAATAGGGATAAATATGTAAGTTGTATGTATATTGTTTTATTCGCATAACTGTTTGATCTAGATTCGAATATATGATTTCGAGGTGATTTACACCAATCCGAGTGGGATTTTTCACTCAATTTCTTGACGATGAACTCTGAATATTAATTTTTGATTGATTCTGATATTTTCTATCATAATATATGGCTATGGAAGGAGAATGATGGTTTTCTACTCAAGGAGCCAGATCTGAATGTACACTAGAGTGGTCGTGTGAGCGATATTAGTTTAGAAGTGAAATTGTGTGATCGAGTGAGCGATCAAGTATGGTTTTGCATACGGATGATATGTACATCATACTGGTTTAATAAATTAAATATTGACATTAGAAAATGCAAATTGATATATTATGATTTAATTGGATGAATATTAATTATTTGATGGTGTCTCTTGTTGCATTTGCTATATTTGCATATAGTTGTTGTATCAGTACATGTTATATATTGATATTACTTTCTATATACATGTTCTCATTGGTTGCTGAGTGTTTAGTAGGCGCGGATGGCGTATGCTTCGCATTTGGAGCTCACTTTCGTGCTATATTAGTTATATGTGCTTGCTAATATACTAAAAGGTAAGTATCTCGGATTAACATATCGTACTTTTATATATTTTCCGCTACGGGATGCCTCATCCTCGAAGATGAGATGTATATTTATGATTCCATATATATTGTGATTTAACTACGATCGAACCACGCAAAGGAGAAGCTGGCAAAAATTGTAGAAAATTTAAGGCATTAGAATTTTTTTTGAGAATTTTGAAAAAAGTTTTTGATGACTAAAAAAATTATTTAGAGTTATAAGTTAGGATGGATGAATGAATGGTATTAATTGGATTTGGAAACTTAACGATGAATTTAAAGGCTTAGAAAAGTGTTTATAAGAAGTTTAACTAATTGATTTCAAAATGTTAAAAGGATTAAATAAACTAGGTAATCTATTTCAGCCAATTGTTTTTGAAAAGTTAATGGGTTTTTTGGAATTTTTCTTATTTGGTAATTTCAGGGATAAAATTCTTTTAATTAGGGGAGAATGTAATGGCCTAGAATTTTATCATTCGAGTTTGGAATATCTAATTGATTTTAAATATTGAAAAATTAATTTTATAAGTCAAAAAACTTATATTTTGAATATCGATTTATTTGATAATTAAATTATTAAATTTAATATTTGAAATTGTTTAAATAATTGAATCTTGAATTTAAAATGAATGAGAATGATTTCTTAAGTTGATTTAAATTCTATTTGAATAAGAAGGAAAATAATAAACTTTTAAATTTGAATTAAAAGTGAATAAAATGAAATTGGAAATTTATTTGATCTAATTAACATGTAAAAATATTCATTTTTAGCACTGTCTCGGATTTTGACGAAGCTAATTTCATCGAATTTGTATTAGTGAATTATTATATGCTGTCGAATTTCATGTCGATTGGACGTATGGTATGATCGTGAAAGTTCGAAATGAATAGAAATTTATTAAAATAATTTAATTAAAATAATTCAATTTTGAAAAGTTATCTTCCGTATATGATGGAATTGGCACCCGATACACCTTCCATTGTGTTAGGAATAGGGGTATAACATATAGAACGCCTGATGGCGTGCATAATTTGGAGTATGGAATTTTTACGGATGAATAGTGCCGCGAAATTTTTTATATAATGAATTGAAAACCTTATTTTGCAATCCAAACCCTAATTGGCTTCACCCACCCCTATTTTAAAATTAATGGCCGAAAATAACTAGCTTTCATCCCTTGATTTCTCATCATCCAATTAATAAAATGTCGAGGCACGAGAAGGAAAGTTGTAGAGCTCAACGAGCTCTACGTTTCGGACGGTGGGATCATCGAATCATCAACGAATAATAGCGGATTTGGCCTACATTATGCGCTAGGGCACGCCGTAGGTGGTGCTATGGTCAGTCGAGCTTGGCTGGAGGTCGTCATAGGTGTGACACGGATGATGAAGGCAGCGACGACGTTGGGTCGAACTCCGGTTGTGATGTCCCGGAAATTTGGGCAATAATTATTTAATAATTTCCATTGATAATTGTTTTAAAATGTGAAATATTGATTTAATAATCTTATTCAAATGGAAATTATCTTTTGAAGATTAATAATTATTTGGTTTGTCAAATGATATTCTTTTCAAAATTTATAAAAATGATATTTTTAATTTGAGAGTCTTATTGTTTTCAAAGATAAAAATATTTAAATAATAGAATTACCTTTCTAAGCTTATCAAAAGATATTTTATTTATAATTTATATTTGTGTATACATTGTAAATAGAGAATTGATTTTTAAATTGGTTGATTTGATTTAAAATTAGTATAGAGCTTTTCAAAATTTATTTTAAAGGTCTATCTTGTATTTTCAAAAGAAATATAAGTAAGTATTTATTTGTTGATAAAATATGTAATAGTTTAAATTGTATTTTATTATAAAATATTTATTTTGTTTTATTTTAAAATTTTTTTTCTCTTTGAAATAAGAATTTATTCATTTTTTGTTAAAGTATAACATTGATAAAATGGAATTCAACTTTTCCTTTTCTTTTAAAAATCTTTTCTTTTGAAATTTTGTTTATAAAGAATATTATTTTAAAATAATCAAACAAGCATTTAAATGTAAGTGTATAGTTTTATAAAGAAGTTATAAATAAATATGTATTCATTTAAAGGCTAAAATGTTAATAAACATTTAAGACATGATAACATAAATTAAAAATGGGTTAAATACATTTATAAATTAAGAAATCTCTTTTAATATCAAAAAGGCATATGTGTTATACTCTTAACCCATAGCAAAGACACTTGTAAACTAATATGCATCATAATGGGACAAGTGGCCATGTTCATATATTTGCAAATAGATAAGAAAAGTGTAATAATTCATTTGGATTAAAAACACTTTCTCTTCAAATTGAAAATCTGAAAAAAATCATATTTCAGTAAATCAAAAACCCCCAAAACAAATGCATGTCAAAACCTGCAATCTTTTTCTTAAAAATCTCAACTGCAAATTGAAGATCAACTTCATATTTGCATTCATCTTCAAATATACAAATCAATTTCTTCAAATACAAAATTCAATCAAAATCTGCAACATTAAACCCAGATCTGCATACATCTGTATATCTGAAAGCAATTCAACATCAAAATAAAGATCAACTTCAATTCAAACTGAGGAGTCTGCATGCATGTTCATCAATCAACCTGCAAATTAAAAACTGCAAATCTGAGCAATGAAGTTTTGGGGTCTACATGCATTTAAGACCAGAATCAACAATCAAGATTAGAAAGACAAATTCAACTAGCAAATTGCATTTCCAGGGAACAGATTTGCAACAGAAATTGAATCTGCCCCTAAGTCTGTTCTCTGCATTCTTCTTTAAGGTGAGTAAACTTCTTTATTTAAAAACAGATCTTTTCTTTTAAAATCAATGCCAAGGTAAATTTCAGAACTTAAGCTTCAAATGCAAACAGTTTGTTTAAAGAGAAAAAAAAAGAGAAAATCAAAACAGTGGTAAACTAAAAATAATAACAACTGCACTGTTCTTTCTTTTAGAAGCAACATCACTATTTATAGGTTGTTTTAAATTATCTATGCATGAGATCTGATTGAATTATGTAAGCTTGTTTGACTATTGTGTGATGATGCTCTGTGTGCTTTATTGAATATGCAGATAAGTGGGATGTGAATATTTTTGACTGTCTTGCTTCTGTCCTTATTAGGATTTTAAAAACAAAACCACTTCCGTATGGCTGAAACTTAGTTTGAGATTACTATGTGAACAAAATGTGTTTGTTTAGTATAGATTTAGGATTTTAAATTATATTTTAGTTTAAGTAAAATCTGCTACCTCTGGAAAAAAAAAACACTTCTGTTCTAAACAAGAGTGGAAATTTTGGAATATTGAGTTGCTGGTGGATTCTAGCTGCTTAGATACTTCATGTTAGTGGAGTATTGCTGTGAAATGGTGGAAATTTGGTGTTTGATGATCAGAGAAAGTGAGGAGATGATATTAGTGTGTTTCCAGTTTTTTTTTCAAAACCTTAGTCTTGTTTGCAGTGATCAAGTTGTGTCTGCACATTCACTCTGTGATGCATTGAATGGAGTTGGGTTTTGGGAGACTGCAAAAGGGGATGTAGATGGATCAATTGCCGGAGTTGCAGGCGATCAAGTGGTCGGAGATAGGGGAGAGTGATGTTGACAGGTATGGGATGCTTGGCTTCGAGCAGTTCCAGGTTGACTCGTTCAACTTGATTTTGATTCAAGTGGCTATGGGATGTATGGTAATGGTGATCAAGTTTGGGGGTTAGATGGTGACTTGTTGAAGTAGGACAGGGTGGTTGAAGGTCGCCGGGGTAGTGGTGCATTTGCACAGTAGAGTTTGGTCTCTGGTGGAAATCTTGGTGTGCAGGCTTTGGGTGACTCGAAGTTATCCTAGTGCAGAATGTGTTGTGACTCGAAGTGGTCATGGGTTTAACTCGAAGTAAAATTATTTTGTCTCGGGTAGAGGATGTTCCAGATTTCAAAAATCTGACAGTTTCTATTTTTTTTTAAAAGTTTAAATGAATTTAAATTCTATGCTGAGATCTAAATCAGGTATTCAGATTCAAAGTTTAATAACTTTTAATCTTAGGTTTTCAAGATGGAAGGTTTAAATTTAAACAAGATTTAAATTTAGACTAAAAGTTAGAATTAAAAACAGTTTCAGTTTTTTTTTTTTAAAACCAGAGAATTATGCAGTTTTAACTTTGAATGAATTCATATTTTTAAAGCTGGATTTTTGATTCAAGTATAATTTGAATCTGAATTCAAATAAAGTTTTGAATTCAAAGTTTTTAAAAATGAAAATCTAAAATTTAAACAAGTTTTAAATTCAGCTTTAAGATAAGTTTAAAACCTGTAGTTTGCAAATTTTCAAAAGGAGAATGAAATTCAATTTATTGCAGGTATTGATTCAAGTATAATTTGAATCTGAATTCAAATTTAATTTTGAATTCAAAGTTTTAAAAATGAGATCTTAAATTCAAAACAAGATTCAAATTAGCTTTGAATCAAGATTTTATAACAAATTCAGATTTACTTTTTAAAATCTGATTTCTGATTTAAAACAGTTTTGTAGTTTTTAAATTTTGAAATAGGTTTAAATGTGTTTGGAATCAAGTTTAAAAACTGTTTCAGGTTTACTTTTAAAACCAGTTTTTGAATTCAAAACAGTTTTGACTTTTGTTTTAAAATAATGAAACAGATTCAAGTATCTTTAAAAAAAAAGTTTTAGAAATGAAATTTAGTTTAAATAAGGTTTAAACTTGAAAGGATTATCTTCTTAAATATTTGAACTAAGTTATGAAGTGTTTAATTTAAATTTGAAAGTTAAAATAATCAAATTATTCTCATAGATTAATTTATTTTAATTAAGTAATTTTGTTTTAAACCTTTCATATATTTAAGTAATGAATGTTTTTAAATTTCATTTTATTTTAAGGTTTATAATTATTTAAAATTTGAATTAATGTTTAATAGTTAAACATTTTTAAATCTTAACTTTTTAAAATGGAATTTGAGTTAATTTAGAGATGTATTACTTTAAATACATTTGAATGTGAATGAAGTCATTAATTAAGTAAATGAATTTATTTTAGAAAATAATTAAGATAATTAAAGAATTTACTTATTTAATTGATTTTAATTAATGATTTAGATTAATTTAATTAGAGATGATTAATATATAATTAATCTAGATAATTTTCTTAAGGAAGTAATTAAAGAAAATGTTGTTAGTTAATTATCTTAGGATAATTAAGTAAATAATTAATGTAATTAATTTTCATAATTAATTAGATTAATTAATTGAAGAAAATTAATTGTAATTTGTTAAGAATAATTACTTGATAAAAGTAATTAAGGAATTAATTACTTATTGTAATTAATTATGACAAGAAGATTAATTAAGTTAATTAATTTAGTTTAATTAATTTAAGATAATCATTTGATGATTTAATAATAGTAATTACTTAATGTAATTAGTGGAGCAATATTACTTAAGGAAGTAATAAATGATAATTACTTAAATGTAATTAGTGAAGAGAATTATTAATGAAGTAATTTAGATAATTACCTTTATAATTAATCAAGGGATTAATTAATGAAAGTAATTAATTATGGAATAATTAATTTATTTATGAGTAATTAAGGTTAGTTAATTACCGAATTTAATCAAGGTGATTAATAATTGTATTTTAAATTGTAAGATTAATTACTAAATGTAATTAATTTTTAAATAAAGTAAGTAATTTAAATATAAATTAGAGATCATTAATTAATAAAATTAATGATGTAATTAGGAATTAATAATTAAGTAAATAATTAATAATTAAGTGATTAATTAATGTAATTAATTAAGGATAAATGTAATTAATTATAATTAATTAATGGAGTAATTAAATGTTAATTACTTATGATTAAGGTTAATTAATTTTGGAAATTAATTAAAGACTAATTACTTATTATAATTAGTGAATAGATTAATCAGAGGTGTTTAATCAAGTTGAATTCTTATAGAATGATTAATTAACTAGGTTAATTAATTAATGGATATTAAGCAAGATTTAAATGTAGTAATTAATTTAATTTACTTTAAATTAATTAGAGATAGAAGTAATTAATTTAATTCATTTTAAATTAATTGGTGGTTAATAAATCATTTGTTTATGAATGATATTGATTGGATGGTTGTGATCTTAGTAATGAGATGAGTAGTATCTATAGGATATAGATGCTTAGTTAAAGTAAGATAATATGGATTATCTGGTTGTGATGGTTATCTGTTTGTGATTATGATACAGATTATCTGTTTATGATGTGAATGTGATTATCTATTGTGATATGAAGTTAATCTATCTGTATGAAGTAGATAATAATGAAAAGAGTTATTTGTTTAATACTCTTAAATACAACTTGGACATTAAAAGACACGCGTTGGATTTGATGAGACCGGGATCGGGTTTCCATATTTGGAATTCCGAAAACCACATCGATTCCAATTAAACGATAGGTCGTGTATCCAAGTGGAGCAAGTGAAGACTCGAGGTGTAAGAACTATAAGTCAGTATAACTCTGTGGGTGATTCCGTAATGAGTTTGACGGAATAGTACTTATAGATTCGAGATGGTGATTGAGAGTGCAAGGGCTATGGTCGTTAACTCTGAGGGTGATTCCAATACGAGTGTAGCGAGATAGTTCCTTCGGTTTCGTTCGAACCCGGAACGAACTTGTATGGATTGAATGCTTTCAGAACATCGTCAGGTGGACGATGAGCATTCTAAGATTGATATGTCCTATAAAGGTAAATCGTAACCTCAAGCCTCATCAACCGGGAATGGCTAAAACAGGGGAGGTGCAGCAAGGCTTCGTGGGTAGCACCCACTGGAGAGCAAGATTTACCTCTATCTAGAAGTCCCTTTATATTTCGGCTGTGTGGGCAGTTGGATGTACACCAACTGCGGGGTTGTCTTGTTCGGAACTATTCAGTAAGGAATGGGTCCGGCTTTGTGTTGCAGGGGATGAAGGGAGTAATCCTCGGTACGGTGATCTAGGCCACGTACTGTGACGGGCGGTACCCCAGTAGCCCTGCCATTGTATGGAATCCAAAATCCAATAAGTGCCATCGGATTTGATTGTATTACCCACTTTGTTGGCTAGTATGCTGGAATTTAATCATGTAACAATTTCAGCTATTTCATATTTACTTGAAAACCCTAGACCCTATTATAATATCATTGGATTTCCTATCAAATGTTTGGTTAGCGTAAGGTAAAAACTTTTCCATGTTTATGTGTGGGAAGTCTTACGTGATACCTTTTCTTTCAAAGGATTTTTCTAAAGTTAAGTAATCTTTTAACCGTTTACTCACACCAGACCCATGTCTGACCCGAGTGTTTATTTTCTGTTTTATTAAACTCTTGGGTACTCATATTACGTATGAGTAGTCAAGTGATTCAGGATTGCTTTGACGAGTTCTGGAGGAGGAGATAATGGAGCAGGAGGCTTCAGCGTGTAGATATATATAGTGATTCCGCTGTGTTTGAGTTGTATCTGTTTCTCTGATGTATTTGAATTGTAATTGCTAGACAGATGTTTATAACTGTCTAGTCTATGTTGTATTGGCTGTATAACTCTGATGTATATGATACTATGTAATGTTTTATGTGATATAATATAATTTATTCGTTCCGCTGTGAGATTCTGATGTTGTCTGTTTCTTCTTTCTCTTTCTTTTCTTCTTCTATCCCTTTCTTTCTTCACTAGCGATGCGATTTCCTGGAGATAGGAAGTTGGGTCGTCACAGGTGGTATCAGAGCATTAGGTTGAGCGAATGCCTAAGCTCTGGAATGGTGTCTTTCTTTAGAGAGCGCTAGGTTGAGCGAATACCTCGACTCTGGAGTGGTGTCCTTCTTGAGAGAGCGTATTTGTAATTTTGAATATATATATATTTATTTATTTCTACCTAATAGATTGGGTTACCCGTTCAGGTTTTCCAATATAAGTTCTAAAGGTAGATAGGGTAGTGGCGTGTGTAACACAACTACCAATGGTTAGAGTCCGAGTGTTTGAGGTTGGAAGGGAATCTGCTAGGGCAGTATTGGGCATCTTGAGCAGTTTGGTGTGAAGAATTTCACCGAACTCTGAAGGAAATCTTTTCAAGATTCGGAGTTTACTTTGGATTGTAAGCTGCATTTCACTCGTGTGAGTGGATTTTCTTGAGTTTGGATCAGTTGGGAGTACTGAAGCCGGAAATGGTATATTGGCATCCTTGGGAAGGAGTTCTGTCTGTATTTGAGTTTGAGACTCAGTTTGGAAGAATGATTGGTGCTTGGTTTGGAAGCGAGTTTCCTGAGGGATATCTGTCTTTTGAAGGCCCTATTGTGGAAGTGGCTGGTGTAGCTTTGTGATTCGATGAGCTTTTTGAATAAGAATGTTTTTGGCAGAAGTAGCAGCTTGGAGGTGTTGAATGTGCTATTAGGATAGTTTCTTGGCTTAGCTGTATCCTAGAGGTGGAGTCCGGAAGCGGTAGAGTGGCCTGTTTCTTCAATGGTTCAGAAGTCTCTGTGATTCCTTTGTCAGCAGACTGAGCAGATAGTGAAGCTTGTTTATTTCTTCTAGAAACCCAGCTGAGTGTGATGTTGTGGTTGAAAGTAGACCACTAGTTCTTCTTTTGATTAGAAGGCTTTAGCTGTTCTGATTGTTGAAGAGAAAACGATTTCTTAGAATCTGAACTGAGTAGAATCGCAAAAGTGACTTGTGATGGTTCGGAAGTTCTCTGAGTAATCTTTGTTTGGATTGAAGCATCTCTAGAGGATGTTAGAGTTATTGAAGTGGTTTGAGATTTTATGGAATTTGATGAATAATGTTTCCGGAGTGAGTTGATCAAGTTTATACTTGTGTTCATCAACAGCATTCTCAAATCAGAGTGGTGCAGTGGAAGCATGGTGGCAGCTATTCTAGAATAGAAGCAGCACCGATTCATTGGGAATTTGAGTTTTGTGTGGTAGAACTATTTTGTTGAGTAGGATCGAGAGATCATCTTTTTCTTGATCTAGATTTGATCAGTGAAGCATCTGTGAAGTTTGGTTGATCTAGAAGGTTGGATGTATGGTTTATCACTGATTTTGAAATCAGTAGTTCTGAGAGATTTGGAAGTTGACCTAGACTTATCTGAAGTCCAGTATCCTGTTTAGATTTGTAGATCTAGGAGCTCTAGATCTAAGTGGTGTAGCTAGTTTAGATTCTGTAGGGCGAGTGTCCCGGTGTTTGTACCTGGGAAACTCTAGGGAATTCTATCCAGCATTTTGTCCGGATAATTAGAATTATTTGTTTGAATGGGTTGTTATGGTTGCTAATATTTGATTGGTAGCATATGTTTGCTATTTTGAAATTAAATCTGTGTGGGATTATTAAATTACCTTTGCTTTTAAATTTCGGGGACGAAATTCTTTTAAGGGGGGAGGAATGTGATGTCCCGGAAATTTGGGCAATAATTATTTAATAATTTCCATTGATAATTGTTTTAAAATGTGAAATATTGATTTAATAATCTTATTCAAATGGAAATTATCTTTTGAAGATTAATAATTATTTGGTTTGTCAAATGATATTCTTTTCAAAATTTATAAAAATGATATTTTTAATTTGAGAGTCTTATTGTTTTCAAAGATAAAAATATTTAAATAATAGAATTACCTTTCTAAGCTTATCAAAAGATATTTTATTTATAATTTATATTTGTGTATACATTGTAAATAGAGAATTGATTTTTAAATTGGTTGATTTGATTTAAAATTAGTATAGAGCTTTTCAAAATTTATTTTAAAGGTCTATCTTGTATTTTCAAAAGAAATATAAGTAAGTATTTATTTGTTGATAAAATATGTAATAGTTTAAATTGTATTTTATTATAAAATATTTATTTTGTTTTATTTTAAAATTGTTTTTCTCTTTGAAATAAGAATTTATTCATTTTTTGTTAAAGTATAACATTGATAAAATGGAATTCAACTTTTCCTTTTCTTTTAAAAATCTTTTCTTTTGAAATTTTGTTTATAAAGAATATTATTTTAAAATAATCAAACAAGCATTTAAATGTAAGTGTATAGTTTTATAAAGAAGTTATAAATAAATATGTATTCATTTAAAGGCTAAAATGTTAATAAACATTTAAGACATGATAACATAAATTAAAAATGGGTTAAATACATTTATAAATTAAGAAATCTCTTTTAATATCAAAAAGGCATATGTGTTATACTCTTAACCCATAGCAAAGACACTTGTAAACTAATATGCATCATAATGGGACAAGTGGCCATGTTCATATATTTGCAAATAGATAAGAAAAGTGTAATAATTCATTTGGATTAAAAACACTTTCTCTTCAAATTGAAAATCTGAAAAAAATCATATTTCAGTAAATCAAAAACCCCCAAAACAAATGCATGTCAAAACCTGCAATCTTTTTCTTAAAAATCTCAACTGCAAATTGAAGATCAACTTCATATTTGCATTCATCTTCAAATATACAAATCAATTTCTTCAAATACAAAATTCAATCAAAATCTGCAACATTAAACCCAGATCTGCATACATCTGTATATCTGAAAGCAATTCAACATCAAAATAAAGATCAACTTCAATTCAAACTGAGGAGTCTGCATGCATGTTCATCAATCAACCTGCAAATTAAAAACTGCAAATCTGAGCAATGAAGTTTTGGGGTCTACATGCATTTAAGACCAGAATCAACAATCAAGATTAGAAAGACAAATTCAACTAGCAAATTGCATTTCCAGGGAACAGATTTGCAACAGAAATTGAATCTGCCCCTAAGTCTGTTCTCTGCATTCTTCTTTAAGGTGAGTAAACTTCTTTATTTAAAAACAGATCTTTTCTTTTAAAATCAATGCCAAGGTAAATTTCAGAACTTAAGCTTCAAATGCAAACAGTTTGTTTAAAGAGAAAAAAAAAGAGAAAATCAAAACAGTGGTAAACTAAAAATAATAACAACTGCACTGTTCTTTCTTTTAGAAGCAACATCACTATTTATAGGTTGTTTTAAATTATCTATGCATGAGATCTGATTGAATTATGTAAGCTTGTTTGACTATTGTGTGATGATGCTCTGTGTGCTTTATTGAATATGCAGATAAGTGGGATGTGAATATTTTTGACTGTCTTGCTTCTGTCCTTATTAGGATTTTAAAAACAAAACCACTTCCGTATGGCTGAAACTTAGTTTGAGATTACTATGTGAACAAAATGTGTTTGTTTAGTATAGATTTAGGATTTTAAATTATATTTTAGTTTAAGTAAAATCTGCTACCTCTGGAAAAAAAAAACACTTCTGTTCTAAACAAGAGTGGAAATTTTGGAATATTGAGTTGCTGGTGGATTCTAGCTGCTTAGATACTTCATGTTAGTGGAGTATTGCTGTGAAATGGTGGAAATTTGGTGTTTGATGATCAGAGAAAGTGAGGAGATGATATTAGTGTGTTTCCAGTTTTTTTTTCAAAACCTTAGTCTTGTTTGCAGTGATCAAGTTGTGTCTGCACATTCACTCTGTGATGCATTGAATGGAGTTGGGTTTTGGGAGACTGCAAAAGGGGATGTAGATGGATCAATTGCCGGAGTTGCAGGCGATCAAGTGGTCGGAGATAGGGGAGAGTGATGTTGACAGGTATGGGATGCTTGGCTTCGAGCAGTTCCAGGTTGACTCGTTCAACTTGATTTTGATTCAAGTGGCTATGGGATGTATGGTAATGGTGATCAAGTTTGGGGGTTAGATGGTGACTTGTTGAAGTAGGACAGGGTGGTTGAAGGTCGCCGGGGTAGTGGTGCATTTGCACAGTAGAGTTTGGTCTCTGGTGGAAATCTTGGTGTGCAGGCTTTGGGTGACTCGAAGTTATCCTAGTGCAGAATGTGTTGTGACTCGAAGTGGTCATGGGTTTAACTCGAAGTAAAATTATTTTGTCTCGGGTAGAGGATGTTCCAGATTTCAAAAATCTGACAGTTTCTATTTTTTTTTAAAAGTTTAAATGAATTTAAATTCTATGCTGAGATCTAAATCAGGTATTCAGATTCAAAGTTTAATAACTTTTAATCTTAGGTTTTCAAGATGGAAGGTTTAAATTTAAACAAGATTTAAATTTAGACTAAAAGTTAGAATTAAAAACAGTTTCAGTTTTTTTTTTTTTAAAACCAGAGAATTATGCAGTTTTAACTTTGAATGAATTCATATTTTTAAAGCTGGATTTTTGATTCAAGTATAATTTGAATCTGAATTCAAATAAAGTTTTGAATTCAAAGTTTTTAAAAATGAAAATCTAAAATTTAAACAAGTTTTAAATTCAGCTTTAAGATAAGTTTAAAACCTGTAGTTTGCAAATTTTCAAAAGGAGAATGAAATTCAATTTATTGCAGGTATTGATTCAAGTATAATTTGAATCTGAATTCAAATTTAATTTTGAATTCAAAGTTTTAAAAATGAGATCTTAAATTCAAAACAAGATTCAAATTAGCTTTGAATCAAGATTTTATAACAAATTCAGATTTACTTTTTAAAATCTGATTTCTGATTTAAAACAGTTTTGTAGTTTTTAAATTTTGAAATAGGTTTAAATGTGTTTGGAATCAAGTTTAAAAACTGTTTCAGGTTTACTTTTAAAACCAGTTTTTGAATTCAAAACAGTTTTGACTTTTGTTTTAAAATAATGAAACAGATTCAAGTATCTTTAAAAAAAAAGTTTTAGAAATGAAATTTAGTTTAAATAAGGTTTAAACTTGAAAGGATTATCTTCTTAAATATTTGAACTAAGTTATGAAGTGTTTAATTTAAATTTGAAAGTTAAAATAATCAAATTATTCTCATAGATTAATTTATTTTAATTAAGTAATTTTGTTTTAAACCTTTCATATATTTAAGTAATGAATGTTTTTAAATTTCATTTTATTTTAAGGTTTATAATTATTTAAAATTTGAATTAATGTTTAATAGTTAAACATTTTTAAATCTTAACTTTTTAAAATGGAATTTGAGTTAATTTAGAGATGTATTACTTTAAATACATTTGAATGTGAATGAAGTCATTAATTAAGTAAATGAATTTATTTTAGAAAATAATTAAGATAATTAAAGAATTTACTTATTTAATTGATTTTAATTAATGATTTAGATTAATTTAATTAGAGATGATTAATATATAATTAATCTAGATAATTTTCTTAAGGAAGTAATTAAAGAAAATGTTGTTAGTTAATTATCTTAGGATAATTAAGTAAATAATTAATGTAATTAATTTTGATAATTAATTAGATTAATTAATTGAAGAAAATTAATTGTAATTTGTTAAGAATAATTACTTGATAAAAGTAATTAAGGAATTAATTACTTATTGTAATTAATTATGACAAGAAGATTAATTAAGTTAATTAATTTAGTTTAATTAATTTAAGATAATCATTTGATGATTTAATAATAGTAATTACCTAATGTAATTAGTGGAGCAATATTACTTAAGGAAGTAATAAATGATAATTACTTAAATGTAATTAGTGAAGAGAATTATTAATGAAGTAATTTAGATAATTACCTTTATAATTAATCAAGGGATTAATTAATGAAAGTAATTAATTATGGAATAATTAATTTATTTATGAGTAATTAAGGTTAGTTAATTACCGAATTTAATCAAGGTGATTAATAATTGTATTTTAAATTGTAAGATTAATTACTAAATGTAATTAATTTTTAAATAAAGTAAGTAATTTAAATATAAATTAGAGATCATTAATTAATAAAATTAATGATGTAATTAGGAATTAATAATTAAGTAAATAATTAATAATTAAGTGATTAATTAATGTAATTAATTAAGGATAAATGTAATTAATTATAATTAATTAATGGAGTAATTAAATGTTAATTACTTATGATTAAGGTTAATTAATTTTGGAAATTAATTAAAGACTAATTACTTATTATAATTAGTGAATGATTAATCAGAGGTGTTTAATCAAGTTGAATTCTTATAGAATGATTAATTAACTAGGTTAATTAATTAATGGATATTAAGCAAGATTTAAATGTAGTAATTAATTTAATTTACTTTAAATTAATTAGAGATAGAAGTAATTAATTTAATTCATTTTAAATTAATTGGTGGTTAATAAATCATTTGTTTATGAATGATATTGATTGGATGGTTGTGATCTTAGTAATGAGATGAGTAGTATCTATAGGATATAGATGCTTAGTTAAAGTAAGATAATATGGATTATCTGGTTGTGATGGTTATCTGTTTGTGATTATGATACAGATTATCTGTTTATGATGTGAATGTGATTATCTATTGTGATATGAAGTTAATCTATCTGTATGAAGTAGATAATAATGAAAAGAGTTATTTGTTTAATACTCTTAAATACAACTTGGACATTAAAAGACACGCGTTGGATTTGATGAGACCGGGATCGGGTTTCCATATTTGGAATTCCGAAAACCACATCGATTCCAATTAAACGATAGGTCGTGTATCCAAGTGGAGCAAGTGAAGACTCGAGGTGTAAGAACTATAAGTCAGTATAACTCTGTGGGTGATTCCGTAATGAGTTTGACGGAATAGTACTTATAGATTCGAGATGGTGATTGAGAGTGCAAGGGCTATGGTCGTTAACTCTGAGGGTGATTCCAATACGAGTGTAGCGAGATAGTTCCTTCGGTTTCGTTCGAACCCGGAACGAACTTGTATGGATTGAATGCTTTCAGAACATCGTCAGGTGGACGATGAGCATTCTAAGATTGATATGTCCTATAAAGGTAAATCGTAACCTCAAGCCTCATCAACCGGGAATGGCTAAAACAGGGGAGGTGCAGCAAGGCTTCGTGGGTAGCACCCACTGGAGAGCAAGATTTACCTCTATCTAGAAGTCCCTTTATATTTCGGCTGTGTGGGCAGTTGGATGTACACCAACTGCGGGGTTGTCTTGTTCGGAACTATTCAGTAAGGAATGGGTCCGGCTTTGTGTTGCAGGGGATGAAGGGAGTAATCCTCGGTACGGTGATCTAGGCCACGTACTGTGACGGGCGGTACCCCAGTAGCCCTGCCATTGTATGGAATCCAAAATCCAATAAGTGCCATCGGATTTGATTGTATTACCCACTTTGTTGGCTAGTATGCTGGAATTTAATCATGTAACAATTTCAGCTATTTCATATTTACTTGAAAACCCTAGACCCTATTATAATATCATTGGATTTCCTATCAAATGTTTGGTTAGCGTAAGGTAAAAACTTTTCCATGTTTATGTGTGGGAAGTCTTACGTGATACCTTTTCTTTCAAAGGATTTTTCTAAAGTTAAGTAATCTTTTAACCGTTTACTCACACCAGACCCATGTCTGACCCGAGTGTTTATTTTCTGTTTTATTAAACTCTTGGGTACTCATATTACGTATGAGTAGTCAAGTGATTCAGGATTGCTTTGACGAGTTCTGGAGGAGGAGATAATGGAGCAGGAGGCTTCAGCGTGTAGATATATATAGTGATTCCGCTGTGTTTGAGTTGTATCTGTTTCTCTGATGTATTTGAATTGTAATTGCTAGACAGATGTTTATAACTGTCTAGTCTATGTTGTATTGGCTGTATAACTCTGATGTATATGATACTATGTAATGTTTTATGTGATATAATATAATTTATTCGTTCCGCTGTGAGATTCTGATGTTGTCTGTTTCTTCTTTCTCTTTCTTTTCTTCTTCTATCCCTTTCTTTCTTCACTAGCGATGCGATTTCCTGGAGATAGGAAGTTGGGTCGTCACACCGGTGGAGCATAGAGGCGACGGTGATCGTGGAAAAGCATCGCGTGATGGGTTCTTGTGTTGCCTGGGAAGTATCACATAATGGAGGGGAAGATGAGAAAGATAAAGGACTAAGTCTTAAACTTCATTTAATTAGTTAATTATAAATTAATTATCATGTATGTTCAATGATTCATAACTTATTCGTACGAGGTCCGTTTCAAGCGCGACAAGTTGCGTTGCATTCATATCAGCAAGCAATACGCTATAGAGTGGGATTGAACGAATTCGGAGCTAGTAGGATTTTTGAGTTAAATTGAATGACTGTTAAATATTAAATCAATCCGGAGTGCTAAGGTGATTTCTGGTATTTTTGTGAGTTAACTCACCTCTATGGCTACTTATATTTTTATATAAGTGGGAATAATTTTATTTATGCTGTTTGATGCTTTCTTGGATGATATACAATATATTAGTTGGTTTGGACATATTCCCACCTATTGGAGTGGATGAGACCCTATTACGTTTCCCTGTAAGAGTGGATGACTCTTTGTATACAATTCCTGTCACGAAGTGGTTGATTTATATTTTTTATAATTATATGATGTCTGTGATGCAAGGGGGAAGATTGGATGGATCCAACAAAATTCCTCACCACTGTTGATTAAATTTTCATATATATGCTAATATACAATGTGTTGGATGTCATGTTGATGTATATGATGTAATTTGAATTATTTAGTGCTATGGTAGCATTGGGTCTTATGTTTGACATTTTGAAATATTAAAATGATGATTTTGATTTGAAAATAATTTTGAAGTGATTTTGGAAATTTATACGTTTCAATGATTTTTATATTATTAAAGGAATGGATTTGTTTTTAAGGAAATAAAAGTTATGATTTTTGATGTTATAAAAATATAGTTTTGAGAAATATTTTGATTTGAGATTTTTGAATAATTTTATATAAAAAGAATTTATAGAAGGGATATTTTTTACAAATAAAGAATTTGATTCAAATTGAAATTTATAAATGTTTTGTAAATGGTTTTGAAGTTGATTTGATAAATGGATTTATAAATAGAATTTTGTAAAAAAAAAAGGAATTTTATAAAATAAAAGTTTATAAAATCGAAGGAGATTTATAAAAATAGTTTTATAAATATGGATTTTTTATTTAATGGAATGTTTGAAAGAAATATTTGATGTAGTAATGGTGTTAAAATAATTTATCCTTTTAAAAAGGCATGTTTTGGGAAGTAATAATTCCAAATGGAATTGAATGGTTTAAAATGTTTTGAAATGTGTTACGTATCGAAAACATAGATTTCAACATTTATTGTTGTAATAGACGTTTTTGGAAAAGTAAGGGAGGCATGGACTATAACATTGTTGTTATAGTAAATGATTTTCGAATTGAAATATTTTATATAGTATACGAGGTTTATTTATGTACCTTTAGTACTTGATCAAATCCCTATACTAATGATTTTGGGTTTTCAAAATGATGTTTTACGTAAAATTCGTTTTGACCCAATAAATTATGTTTTGACCTTCCATCGTCAAATACACAAATTTGTTCTTATGATCGTACTAAAGGCTTGGTGGTGTAGGAACATTGCTTCCTATACTTGACACCCATCCGAAGGCGTACGAACTCTGGAGTTGTACAGTTATAGAAATCTATTCGGCATGTCTCCAAATGGTAGTGTTATTGAATATACTTATTGCATTGATATAAGTATATGAAAATATTTTCTAAGTGTTGAAAATGAAATGATTTTGCTTATACCAGTTGATATAAGTGTATGGAAATGTTTTCCGATATAGGAAGATTTGAAATGGTTTTGAGAATATATCTTTTTAAAGATAATTTGAAATGAATATTTGGAGATTGGTTTAATTGATGAAAGATTTAATTAATGGGCCTAGTGATTGCTTTGTGCTAGATATTGTTTGTTGATTTGATAGTTAAATAACCAACTATCAAATATTGGCCTCTTTATCGCTGTTGATTAGGAGAGACCGGGATCGGATTTATCCGTGAACCACTTTGGATCAACATATATGCTTTCGAATATGCAAGTTTGGAAGATAATGATATTTGGGATTTTTGTAATAAAGGATTGCTTGTTGATCATTTAGGGGTAAACTCCTAATACACATACAGTAGCAGTGGTCTCTTCGTTATGAAATATCCAATGCAAGGACTAATCGCTACTGATCCCAGAGGTAATTTCCGACAGGATGTGTTAGGAGAGTGCTTTCGATTTTTCCTGTTCCTGGACAACCTGTATGGATGGATGTCTGACATTGCATTTTGAGACTACGTTATTGACTTTTATAGACGTACATCTGTTTGGTAGCGGAGAACGCAACTTATCTTAGCTTAACATCCTTCTCTGAGACGTACAAGATCAGAGGTTGTATGTTTGTGAAACTCAATAGTGATCGATTGAATGGCAGTGTGGCATTCAAAGTGATATATGTTATGTGAAAGGTAAACGTGACAATTGGCCTCATACCCAGAAATGACAGAAACGGAGTAGATGTAGCAATGTTATGTGGTTCGTAACCATTAGGATATGGTCATCCCCTTTTAGATGTATTTATTCCTGCTGTGACGTTCGAGTTTTAAATTAATGTGGATGTATTCTATAAGGGCCCTCGAATAGGTCGGTAATGTCTGAGGTGATGACATTTTGGTATTATCTAGTTATAGGTAGGCGGGTCTTGTGTTGGTAGAGGACCATCAGTTGGGCCTCAGTACATTCCTCTGCAGATGTACTTCCAAAAGGTAGTCCCTTTACCTGGTTATTTGTATGGAAATCCATTCTCCACTACGTACCTACCATTTTGTTTGTAAAACCCGTGTTTGTGGCTAGTATGCTATAATTTAATAATGTAACAATTTCGGCTATAATTAATATTATTTATATACTAGACACTAGTATATTAGAATATGATTTGATATGAAATGTTTTGGTTATCGTAAGATACAAAACCCGTTTGCGTTATCTGTGGGCGTGGTCTTACGGGATACCTTTGTTTTGATAAAGGAAAATTTTATAACTTTAAAATAAATTCAATTGAGAAGTGTTTTCTCACGCTGGTTTACCAGAACTGATCCAGGCATTCTTCCCTTTCAATGCTCGGGTGAGGCCGAGTATGTTTATAGGTTTAGATCTGATGCTTTGGAGCTTCAGCAGATGGGTTAGAGGTCTTTTAGTCGTATTCATGTATATGTTTATTTTTCCACTGCTTTGTTGTTTAAGTTATCAGCAATTGTAAGGATGGGTTACTATAACCGTCCAAGCTGATGATTTTGATTGATTGATGTACTCTGATGGATGTATGTATATTATATTGCAATTTCTATTTTGTAAAGATCATTGATGATATGATATTATATGTTTTCCATTGCGAATGTGAGATTCTATAATTGCTTTATTTCTTCTTCTTCTCTTTTCTTTCTCTCTCTTCTCTCTTCTTTCTTTCTTATCAAGATCCGGTTATACCTTCCATTTGGGCTGAACATGTGTGGTTTATTGTCAGCTCTAAACGGGTCAGATTTGCGGGCCTTAACAGACGGTACCCCTATAGCCTTGACATTGATGGAATCAATTCCAATAAGAATTGTACGGACTTAGTTACGCCCAACTATGCCGGAACATGAGATGCAAGCATTCTAACTATATTCATAATTTACTTCAAAACCTAAACATTACTATAATATCACTAGATTTTCTGTAAAAATGTTTTGGTTATCGTTGGATAGAAACCCGTTTAAATTCGGTGTGGTCTTACGAGATACCATTATTCTGAAAGGTTCTGTAAAAGGTTAAGAATCCATTTGATTGTGTTCTTACGCTGGTTTTACCAGACTTATCCGAACGTTATTTTTCTTATAACGCTTAGGTCATCCCGAGCATATTTTCCAGATTTAGCTGGTTGCTTTGGTGCTTTCAAGAGAAGATATGGATGCCACTAAGATGTACTTCCATATTTTTTATTATCTTCTGTTGTTTGATCTTTTTGCTGTTATCAGTAATTGTAAGGAGTTGTTATAAATGTCCAAGTTGATGGTGAGTTAGCATCGTACTCTGATTTATGTATGTGTACTAAAGTCTCTTTCTTTTTGTAAAGACTTGTTTTGTATTATATATTACTCGTCATGCTTTTGTGAGATTTTATCTGCCTTCTTCTAATCTTTTTTCCCAACAATCTATATTTCAGGAACTTGGATGCTAGGAACGTGAATACCGCGAATGGAATAGTGTCGACTACTGAGGGTCAAAAAGGCGGTATGTTACAATGATATTAAATAAATACATATGAAATATGAGATGGCTAGCATGTACAAAATTGTTGTATATTCCACTATTACATGACAAATATAATATACATGTAAATCTGTCTTTAGGATGTTGTCTTTGAACAAATGTTGATGAATGGATCTCCAAGACATACTTAGTCGACATCCGAACATTGCAATAGCCTAGAGTACTATGATATGTTTTTGATTTGAAGTGCTATGGGCTTTCGTATTTTCGGCCAAAGGGTGGGGATGGAACTCACGACCATGAGGAGACAACCTAGGCAATCAAAAAGTGAAGGAATAGTTTAAATAGAGAAGGGGAGGTGAAAATTATCCTCCTTTTACTATCTCTTTATTTACTAATTTAGGCTCCAGTTCCTGAATTTCAAAACAAAAATAACCCTCATCCTCTTATGCTATGGTCGACCATGTAATGGGCTACATGGGCCACCAAAGCACTTCAAATACATTAGTATTTAATATCATTTAAATCGTATTAAAATGTATATCGGTATCATATATCAATACGTACATATATAACTTTTATATACGAATCCAATTAATTACTATTGCACCTAGCAAATACTAATGACACCTAATAGTTCAAATAAATAAATAAAATATTTCATAAATATTAATTAATTTAATTAATCTATAACGGTTACAAATCAATTAAATTGTTTGGTATTTAGGAGAAATCACCAATACGGTTGTGCGATTTGTAAGTGTAAGTTCAGTCAACGATTAACATCGAACTATTCAAATATTTACATTTACTCGTCACCTTAACTAGTGGAACAACATTTTGGTTGAATTTATAGCTTATACATCTTTTTCAATGAAATTAAATTTTATAGTTTAAGCAGTACCTTTTAATAACGATTACTTATACTAATTCTCTTCATCAACACTATATTATATTAGGGCTTGCGAAATTTAGTTTTGGTCAAACTTCCAACATCCTTTACATTCAAATTGATTAGTCCAAAGACAAAGTCCTTGGTCCAAAAATAATAATTATTATTAACTGTACTACTCTAGCCAAAGACTTTGATCTTGATGACTACAATTGATCGCCATACTAACCTCATATAGCTAAGGAGATGATTTCTCTATTGAATAGTGTTTCACTTTCAATGCCTCAAATCAAATCCAACAGTAGTCGCCCAATAGTCGCTATGTCATGATTTAACTATAATTAAAGTGGAGCATCCACATTAGAGCTCAACATTGTTCATATGTCGAGAAAAATGTGTAATATCTTCATTGTTTCATGTTTGACCTAGTTGTTATTAAATAACAGGAAACTATTGGGTGAGGCATTTATAATTATCAAATAGCTATCTATACATAACCCTTTGGTACCACTCGTAGCCATGAGTAATACACTACCTATATTTGAAGTGCGTTACATTCTAGTCTTAATTGATGTATCGATATCCTTTCTCAAAATACTTTGACTAGGAATATTTAAAATAATATGTTATTTTATATTGTGATAATTTTCTCATGATTATAACTCATTGTAATTATTATTATATAACATATCATTTAAGCATTTTCTATTTTAATATATCTCAAATTTAGATAATTAATTAATTATATCACTATATAACAAAGTATATAATATAAATAAAATGCATTTATTACGAATAGGATTGACTATATAATTTGATATATGTAACAAATTACATAATTTCCCCCAAGCATACTCCTAACTCTCTCGAGTGCCGATCGATCAAGACTTTATATTTGGACCACTTTTCTCCTAATTTCTTTCCTGCTATAGTGGTTATGACTGGCTAGCGAATTCAAGCATGATCTACCGAATCTAAGGCATAAATACAGCCTACTTAGGCTATAAATAGGATGTTATTTCAAATAGAAAAGGGAATTTTGGATATTTGTTTATTTATATCCACGAGAGATTATGCCATTTTTATTTTTGAGATTGAATTTGGAATCATCTTTGTAAATATAGCAGATCCAGAAGGAATAAAGCATTGATATAGTGGACATGGGTCAGAGATGTGCCAAACCACTATAAAATATTGCATTCTTCCCTCTTTCTTAGTTCTTTTCTTACATTTTACTTTATTTTTATTAATTTGCAATTTTTGGATACAATTCTATGATCAATGGTTGTTATTTATACTAATCAAAAGATTTGGGGTAGTTAGACCAATTTGTTGGCTAATGGAATTTTTGACAATATCAAATTAATAATCTGTATTAAAATTAAATTGATATTGATAATTTTGTTAATAATAATCAAATTTATTTAATAATCTTCTTCAATAAATATTTAATTGGTTATTTTATCTTTTGAAAATAATAAATTGGTTTCTATTTATAATATAAATATATAGTTTATATTGTAAACAGATTAGCATTGTTTTAAATTTAATAAGTAAAGCATATTTTCTAATTCTAATATTTTTAGTAATTTGGAAATTTGTTTTTATTTATTTTATAAAGCTTTTCAAAGTTATTAAATAAATAATCTTGGTTTAAATTTAATAGATGAATCATGATTTAAAATTCTAATATATATATATATTAATAATTTGGGAATTTTGATTTAATTTAATATTAGTTCAAAGTTATTAAATAAATAAATATATGATTTTAAATTATTAAGAAAAATGTTTAAATGTTTAAAATAATTTTGGCTTGAGTTTTAAATTTAAATGAATTAACAAAATGATTTGTTTGTTTCTTTTTAAAATATAGCTTAATAAAATAAGTAATTTATTAATAAAGAAATAATTTCTTTTATAATTATTTTAATTTAATAATGAGTCATTTCTAAAAATAATATCAATAGTGTGTTGTCTTTACAAATAGGTTTTGAATAAAAATAGCAGTTGTTATTTAAAAATTTGATTTGTATTCATAACTTGATTATTTTAAATATTAGATTTTGAAGTTGATTTCAATTTAAAATCCAAAGTATATATTTTTTTTAATTGTTTTAGTTTTTATATACATAAGCTTTATTTATAAGCATGATTTTTTTTAATTTCTTTTATAAATTTATATACATATTAAATACTAATTAACAAATTAAATTAGGCTTAATACATATATTAACATGTAAATTTAAAACAAACTACTTTCAAATAGGACAAGTGTTGTATTCTTAAGCCTCATTTAACAAATGCTATAAGATAAACATTTAATTTGACAAATGTTAAAAGTTTGTACAAGTGGCCTCTTTTAAAATCAATTTTCTTTTATTTAAGAAAATCTGAAAATAACCTACATAAGAACACATCTTTCATTCCTATCTCTTTTTCTTCATTTCCTAATAAAAGAAAATTTCAACTTGTTTATTTTTCAAAACTGAAACCCATTTTCAGATTCTAGATCAAGCTAGAAATCAGTTTACAAACTCCTCTTCAAATTGTAGCCTTCCAATTCACTTCAGAAAATCAAACCTGCATTTCAAAAATATCTGTACAAATCTAAAGCCTACACCTCTTCAAAACCCTGCACATGCCATTTATAATCTCCTCTTCTAATTCTGGGCTCTACATGCAACCTGGAAACAAAAGAAGCTGCAGTTTTTAAATCAAGGCCTGCCTGCATGCACTCCTTCAACTTGAGTATTAAAAGAAGCCTTAAATTCAATCAACTTGAATCTGGAACCATTGATGTTATCTGCAAATTCAAAAAAAAAGCATTTCAATAGAAGCTCTGCTTCCTTTTAAAAGCTGTGAGTAACCTTTTAAAAATTTAAAAGTTAAATTTTGGTTGCATGATTGTATGTTGAGATGAATAGGCATTGCATGTTGTTATAAGTAAATATCTGATGTAAATATTATATGTATGCATGCTGTGTATATGCTCTGTTCGTACCCTGTTTAAAAATCTGTATTTTAATCCTTACCTCTTAACTTAGTTATTGATAGGATCTAATATTAAACAAATGTTGTTTGATTAGCTTAAATTATAGTTTAAAAATTTAATCAAGCCAAATATAAGCCTGTTGTTTCTGGAAACATTAAACATCAGCATATGTTGACACAAACAAAAAAAATTCAAACTGTATAATTTATCAATTTAGTATTATAAATCTAAAACAGAAATCATGATTTTTAACATTAGAATTAGGATTTTTAGAAATTAGTTGAAAGTGAAGTTTGGTGTTGAACTATAAATGAACTTTTTGATAATTCTGGTGATCTTTGAACAGTGGAGCTCGGGGTTCTTCTGGGTGATGGAGGAGGGTTAGGAGAAGCTAGGAAAAATCATTGATGGTGATGGATATCATTGTGGAAGGTGCATCTTTGAGAATTCTTTTTAAACCCTAGTTTTAATGGGTTTGAAGAATTGATCATTACGGTTTGTATAATTGATCGAGTGTTATGATCTTTTGGGGATTGATAGATTGGTCATAGTTGAAGTCGAGGCCGGAGGGGCTGACCTTCAGGTGGTCGGAGCGGCGAGAGTTAGGTGTTGACAGGTTTGAAGGGAAACTTGATTGTTGTTCCAGGTTTGGGAATTAGTGTTCGATTTTGAATTCGAGAATGGTAGTTCGATTCGATGGTCGTGAGTGGTTGCTGGGTTGGTTTCTGGAGTGCAGCGATCATCAACAATGACCAATGGTGGCCGGAGTCGCCATGCATATGCACGGTGATGAGATTTTACTGGTGATGTTTGGTTAAAGAAGAGAAGGCACTCGGGTAAATCTGTGTTTTACTCAAAGTGATTGGGTAGTTGGCTCGGGGAAGATGGGTTGTAGACTCGAAGCAGATTTGGGTGTTCTCGAGTTGTTCAGTATTTTCAGGTTTTACAGAAACCTGTAATTTCAGTTTTAAAATTTTTAAAACCTGAAGTTTTTAAATGTAAAGAAAGGTTTTAAACCTGGTTTTAAATTCAAGTTTGAATTTTAGAATCCAAGTTTAAATCTAAAATCTCGGTTTTAAATAATAATAAAAAATATATAAAAGTAACAAAATTTAAAAACTGGAACTATTAACTACTGTAAAATAGTTAGTTGTTTGAATTTTTTTTTAAACTGAAATGTTAAAATGTGGCAAGATTAAAATGAGGTTTAAATCTGGAAATCAAAAAAATTAAATATAAACTTCAATTTTTGAAATTAAAAGAAGATTTAAATTTGAAAGATTTAAACAAAATGTAAATTTAAATTATTGAATTTTGAAATGGATTTTAGTTTCAAACTCTTATGAATTTCTTTATTTAGACAAGCACTTGTTTGTCTTATAATTTAAAAAAAAGGTTTTAAATTGTTTAAAACTTTGTTTAACTTTAAATTATATTCATTTTAAATTTCATATTTGAAATGAAATTTCAATGTAATTTCAAAAGTAATTTGTTTCAAATAATTTTTTTTCTAATCATAATTAAGGAATGTTTTATCCTAAAGCTAAGTTAAGATTTAATGTTTTGAAATTAATTTAATTAATGGAGTAACTAAGGAATAGTTAGTTAATTTAATTAATTTATTGATTAGGGATTAATAAATATTGATTAAGGGTTAATCAATTTAAAATTAAAGATCATTAATTAGATTATTAACTAATGATTAAAGATTTCTTAATTAAGCAACTAATTTATAATCAAGGTTAATTAATTAAATAATTAAGGATTAATTAAGTGATAGTTAACACTTAATTAATTAAATAATTAGACTTTAATTAATGGATAATTAAAGATAATTTAATTTGTGATTAATCTAAATTAATTATTTAATGAAAATAATTAAAGAATAGTTAATGAAGGTCAATAACCAGGATTATTTAATAATTAATTAATGTGGTTAATTTTAATAATTAATTAGATTAATTAATTTAATGATAATCATTTGTGAATTGTTGAGTATAATTACTTAATGAAGTAATTAAGAAATTAATTACTTAAGGTAATTAATTGTGTTAAATGTGATTGTTTAATTTGATTAATTAAGTTTAATTAATTTCAGACACTTGATGTTTTAATGATAATTACTTAATGTAGTTAATGGATGGGAAATTACTTAGTGAAGTAATTGATTGGTAATTAAATAATGGAAGATGTTTTAAGAATGGAAGTAAGTTGGATTAAATTACTTTGTAATTAATCAAGGGATTGATTAAGAAAATTAATTAAGGAATAATTAATTTGTTTGATGAGGTAATTAAGTTAGTAATTACAAAATGTGATTAATCTGGAATGATTAATAATTATGGTTAATTACTTAAGGAAATTTATTTTAATAAAGTAATTAATTAAAATATAATTAAGGATCATTAATTAATACCATTAATGATGTAATTAAAGTTGATTAATTTTGATTAATTAATCAATGATAAGTAATTAAAGGTTATTAAATAATATAATTAATTAAGGATTAATGTAATTAATTCTAGTTAATTAATTAATTGAAGTAATTAAAGGTTATTTACCCTTTTTGGTTGAGAATAATTAATTTGTGAAATTAATTAAGGACAATTACTTGAATGTGGTTAAGGATAATTAATCAAGGGTGATTAATTAAGGTGATTAATTTGAATGATTAATTAATTGATTGTAATCAATTAAATGGTTAAGTAAGCAAGATTTATATTGATGAAGTAATTAATTTAATTTGTTTTAAATTAATTAAAGATGAAGTAAATAATTTAATCCACTTTAAATTAATTAGAGGTGGAGGTAGTTAATTTAATTCATTTTAAATTAATTATAGATGATGTATGAAGTAAATCTTTGCCTATGTATGAATGGGTAATATAGATTGCCTTGAATGGTTGTGATCTCAGAAATGAGAAGTGATGTTGTGTGATATGAATGCTTTGGTTGCATTGTGATATGGATTATCTATTTTGATGATGATATGGATTATCTATTTTGATGATAATATGGATTACTTGTTTATTATGATAATGTGGATTATCAATTGTGATTTGTAAGTTATCTATCTATGTATATATAGATAATTGAATTGTTTTAAACTTTAAAACAACTTGTACCTAAAAGATGGCGATTTGGATTTCGATGAGACCGGGATCGGGTTTCCATATTTGGATATCCGAAAACCACGTCGATCCAAATTAACGATAGGTCGTGAATCTCAAGTGAAGATGAAGATTCAAAGTACAAGGGCTATCGTCGTTAACTCTGAGGGTGATTCCAAAATGAGTGTAATGAGACAATACTTTCGATTTCATTCGAACCCGGAACGAACTTGTATGGATTGAATGCTTTCAGAACATCGTCAGATGGACGATGAGCTTCTAAGTGATGTGTTCTATAAAGGTAATCGTAGCCTCAAGCCTCATCAACCGAAAATGGCTAAAACAGGGGAGGTGCAGCAAGGTTAAGTGGGTCATGCCCAAGTAGGACGAGATTTTCCCATGTCTAGAGATCCCTTTATATTCGGCTGTGTGGGCGGTTGCTAGCTACAACTGAGGGGTTGTCTTGTTCGGGACTGTTCAGTAAGGAATGGTTCCGGCCTTGTGTTGTTGGGGATTGGAAGTGATCCTCGGTACGTTGATCTAGGCCACGTACTGTGATGGGCGGTACCCCGGTAGCCCTGCCATTGTATGGAATCTAAAAATTCAATAAGTTCCAACGGTTTTGATTGTATTACCCACTTTTGTGGCTAGTAGCTGAATTTAATCATGTAACAATTTCGGCTATTTTATATTTACTTGAAAACCCTAGACCTATTATAATATCATCGAATTTCCTATCTAATGTTTTAGTTAGCGTAAGATAAAAACCTTTCCATGTTTATGTGTGGGAAGTCTTACGTGATACCTTTCTTCACAAAGGGTTTTTTAAAAGTTAAGCAACCTTAATCTGTTACTCACACCAGACCCATGTCTGACCCGGAGTTTATTCTGTTTTTCTTAAACTCTTGGGTACTCAAATTTTTACGAGTAGCCAAGAGATTCAGGTTAGCTTTAACGAATTGTGGAGGAGCAAATGGAGCAGGAGGCTTCTGCGTGTAGATATATAGCTTTCCACTGTGTTGTTTTCTCTGAGTAGTTCTCTTGTATTGTATTGAGTTGTATAACTAGACATGTGATTATAACTGTCTAGTATGTGATAAATGATCTTTGTAACTCTGAAATGATTGTAAACTATGTAATATTTATGTTATTAATATAATTTATTCCTTCCGTTGTTTAGATTCTGATGTTGTTTCTTCTTTCTCTTCTTTCTCTTCTCTTTTCTATCCCTTTCTTTCTTCAAGATGATGCAATTTTCTATGGTGAGAAAGTCGGGTCGTCTCATATCAGAGCATTAGGTTGAGTGAATACCTAGGCTCTGTAGCGGTGTCTATCTTGAGGGAGCGTATTTGTTATTTTTAAATATATATAAATATATTTATTTCTACCTATCAGTTGGGTTGCCTGTTCAGGTTTTCCAATATAAGTTATAAAGGTAGATGGGATAGTGGTGTGTGTAACACGACTACCATTGGTTTGAATTCGAATGTTTGAGGTTAGAAGTATATATGTCGAGACTGTAGACCTAATACAGTCTCGAGTAAGCTTTGTAATGATGAAGGATTTCATCGATCTATGAAGGAAACTTGTTAAGGTTCGGAGTCTATTTCTGAAGTTGTATGAGTAGAGTTTGGATCTGTTGGCTAGGCAGAAGCTAGTGATGGTATTTTGATACTTCAGGAAGTAGTAGCTGTGTGATGAGATGCAGTGACTATGGATGTTTCTGAAGAAGTTTTCTTTGGAACAAGTTTAAGGAAGTGAGTCTGCTTCGATGTTGTGGCTGTGTTCGGCATAGTGTTTCTGTTGATTTGAAGTCCGAGTTTCTCGAAGAGCTTTGGAATAGGAATTCTTTGGCATCTGTGTCAGCAGTGCAGCTTGGAGTGTTCTGTGTTGGCAGGAGATCTTCTGGCTTAGCAGTTTTTCTGGAAGTGGAGTTCAAAAGCAGTAGGGTGACCCGTTTCTTCGATGGGTTGCTAGTTAAGTATAAGTTGTTCTGTTTGGTAAAGGGAGAACAGTTTTCTTTGGATATTTGGTTTGGGCTGATCGCAAAAGTGACTTGCGATTGTTTGAGTGTTCTCTTGGGTTATCAGAATTTTATGGATGTCTTCAGGGAAGTCAGAGGTTTGTTCGCATCTGGAAATTGAGTTTCCTTATCGGCTGGGATTCCAGGAGTGCTACCGGTAGTTCGGCTTAGTAGAAGGATGATTCCTAGAGATAGAGTTTGATGAAGCAGCTCAGGTTTTAGTGGAGCTTTTGAGTTTCTTATGGATCTGATGAACCATATTTCTGGGATATGTTGTCTAGTTGTGCTCATGTTCTTCTTCAGCATTCTCTTCTACTTCGGATCAGAGTTGATCAGCGAAAGCAGTTTGGGAGTGTTCTTTTTTTCTTTTCTGGACAGAAGAAGTGGGTTGTTGCCTTCTGATGTTTAAGGAGTGGGATTTGATCTTGGTTGATCTTGAGGAGATCATTTTATTGAGTTGATTGGTTTTGTTTGTTTCTAGAAGCATCAGCGAAGGTTGAGCTGATCAGGAAGGTTGTAGGCAGCCCAGGATCGTCTGGAGAGTTTTGTGGATTTAAGACGGAGGAATTTGAATTCTGAGTTCGGAGATTTAATTTTGGATAAGTTTTCTCCGATCAAAGGGAGTATAAGATTGAGTAAGGCTGGAAGGGTAGCTCTGAAGAGTTTTGGATCTTTTCTGTGATCTTGGAGGTTAAGTGATTGATCTACAGGATTGGATTGCCAGTTTGGATAACTAGGATTCGATGAGTTTCACGTATCTCTAAGGGAGTATGTGTATGATCTATCTCTGGTTGTGGAACCAGCAGTTCTAGAGTTTTGTTTGTTGAGTCAGACTCGTCTGTAGTCTGATTTCTTGTCTAGTGTTGTGGATATAGTTGAGTAGGAGCTCTGTAGCTTAGTGATATAGATTGTTTGGATTCTCTAGAGCGAGTATCCCGGTGTTTATACTTGGGGAAACTCGAGGAAATTTTATCCAGAATTTTATCTGGATAGTGAGATTTGTTTGATTGGATGAATTGGTTGTTTTGGTTGTTGGCATAAGTTTGATGTATGCTTGTGTTTTAAAATTAAATCTTTAATAAGATTATTAAATTACCGTTGTTATAAATTTCGGGGATGAAATTCTTTTAAAGGGGGAGGATTGTAATATCCTGGAATTTTTAACAATATCAATTTAATAATCTGTATTAAAATTAAATTGATATTGATCATTTTGTTAATAATAATTCAAATTGATTTAATAATCTTCTTCAATAAATATTTAATTGGTTATTTTATCTTGTAAAAATAATAAGTTGGTTTCTATTTATAATATAAATATATAGTTTACATTGTAAATAGATTAGTATTGTTTTAAATTTAATAAGTAAAGCATATATTCTAATTCTTAGTTATTTGGAAATTTGTTTTTATTTATCTTATAAAGCTTTTCAAAGTTATTAAATAAATAATCTTGGTTTAAATTTAATAAATGAATCATGATTTAAAATTCTAATATATATGTTAATAATTTGGGAATTTCGATTTAATTTAATATTAAGTTTTCAAAGTTATTAAATAAATAAAAATATGATTTTAAATTGTTAAGAAAAATGTTTAAATGTTTAAAATAATTTTGGCTTGAGTTTTAAATTTAAATGAATTAACAAAAAGATTTGTTTGTTTCTTTTTAAAATATAGCTTAATAAAATAAGTAATTTATTAATAAAGAAATAATTTCTTTAATAATTATTTTAATTTAATAATGAGTCATTTCTAAAAATAATATCAATAGTGTATTGTCTTTACAAATAGGTTTTGAATAAAAATAGAAATTGTTATTTCAAAATTTAATTTGTATTCATAACTTGATTTTTATTTAAATATTAGATTTTTCATTTGATTTGAATTTAAAATCCAAAGTATAGATTTCTTTTAATTGTTTTAATATTTATATACATAAACTTTATTTATAAGCATGATTTGTTTTTATTTCTTTCATAAATCTATATACATATTAAATACTAATTAACAAATTAAATTAGGCTTAATACATATATTAACATGTAAATTTAATACAAATTACTTTCAAATAGGACAAGTGTTGTATTCTTAAGCCTCATTTAACAAATGTTATAAGATAAACATTTCGTTTGACAAATGTTAAAAGTTTGTACAAGTAGCCTCTTTTAAAATCAATTTTCTTTTATTTAAGAAAATCTGAAAATAACCTAGATAAGACCACATCTTTCATTCCTATCTCTTTTTCTTCATTTTCTAATCAAAGAAAATTTCAACTTGTTTAATTTTCAAAACTGAAACCCATTTTCCGATTCTAGATCAAGCTAGAAATCAGTTTACAAACTCCTCTTCAAACTGTAGCCTTCCAATTCACTTCAGAAAATCAAACCTGCATTTTCAAAAATACCTGTACAAATCTAAAGCCTGCACCTCTTCAAAACCCTGCACATTCCATTTATAAACTCCTCTTCAAATTCTGGGCTCTGCATGCAACCTGGAAACAAAAGAAACTGCAGTTTTTAAATCAAGGCCTGCCTGCATGCACTCTTTCAACTTGAGTATTAAAAGAAACCTTAAATTCAATCAACTTGAATCTGGAACCATTGATGTTATCTGCAAATTCGAAAAAAAAGCATTTCAATAGAGGCTCTGCTTCCTTTTAAAAGCTGTGAGTAACCTTTTAAAAATTTAAAAGTTAAATTTTGGTTTCATGATTGTATGTTGAGATGAATAAGCATTGCATGTTATTATAAATAAAAATCTGATGTAAATATTATATGTATGCATGCTGTGTATATGCTCTGTTTGTACCCTATTTAAAAATCTGTATTTTAAATCCTTACCTCTTAACTTAGTTATTGATAGGATCTAATATTAAACAAATGTTGTTTGATTAGATTAAATTATAGTTTAAAAATTTAATCAAGCCAAATATAAGCATGTTGTTTCTGGAAACATTAAACAATAGCATATGTTGACACAAACAAAAAAATTCAAACTGTATAATTTTTCAATTTAGTATTATAAATCTAAAACAGCAACTAAATCATGATTTTTAACATTAGAATTAGGATTTTTAGAAATTAGTTGAAAGTGAAGTTTGGTGTTGAACTATAAATGAACTTTTTGATAATTCTGGTGATCTTTGAAAATAGTGGAGCTCGGGGTTCTTCTGGGTGATGGAGGAGGGTTAGGAGAAGCTAGGAAAAATAATTGATGGTGATGGATATCATTGTGGAAGGTGCATCTTTAAGAATTCTTTTTAAACCCTAGTTTTAATGGGTTTGAAGACTTGATCATTACGGTTTGTATAAATGATCAAGTGTTATGATCTTTTAAGGATTGATAGATTGGTCATAGTTGAAGTCGAGGCCGGAGGGGCTGACCTTCAGGTGGTCGGAGCGGCGAGAGTTAGGTGTTGACAAGTTTGAAGGGAAACCTGATTGTTGTTCCAGGTTTGGGAATTAGTGTTCGATTTTGATTTCGAGAATGGTAGTTCGATTCGATGGTCGTGAGTGGTTACTGGGTTGGTTTCTGGAGTGCAGCGATCATCAACAAAGACCAATGGTGGTCAGAGTCGCCGTGCATATGCACGGTGATGAGATTTTACTGGTGATGTTTGGTTAAAGAGGAGAAAGCACTCGGGTAAATCCTTGTTTGAATCGAAGTGATTGGGTAGTTGGCTCGGGGAAGATGGGTTGTAGACTCGAAGCAGATTTGGGTGTTCTCGGGTTGTTCAGTATTTTCAGGTTTTATAGAAACCTGTAATTTCAGTTTTAAAATTTTTAAAACTTGAAGTTTTTAAATGTAAAGAAAGGTTTTAAACCTGGTTTTAAATTAAAGTTTGAATTTTAGAATCCAAGTTTAAATCTAAAATCTCGGTTTTAAATAATAATAAAAAAAATATAAAAGTAACAAAGTTTAAAAACTTGAATTATTAACTACTGTAAAATAGTTAGTTGTTTGAATTTTTTTTTAAACTGAAGTGTTAAAATATGGTAAGATTAAAATGAGGTTTAAATCTGGAAATCAAAAAAATTAAATATAAACTTCAATTTTTGTAATTAAAAGAAGATTTAAATTCGAAAGATTTAAACAAAATGTAAATTTAAATTATTGAATTTTGAAATGGATTTTAGTTTCAAACTCTTATGAATTTCTTTATTTAGACAAGCACTTGTTTGTCTTATAATTTAAAAAAAGGTTTTAAATTTTTTAAACTTTGTTTAAGTTTAAATTATATTCATTTTAAATTTCATATTTGAAATGAAATTTGAAAGTAATTTCAAAAGTAATTTGTTTCAAATAAATTTGTTTTTAAACATAATTAAGGAATGTTTTATCTTAAAATTAAGTTAAGATTTAATGTTTTGAAATTAATTTAATTAATGGAGTAATTAAGGAATAGTTGGTTAATTTAATTAATTTATTGATTAGGGATTAATAAATATTGATTAAGGATTAATCAATTTGAAATTAAAGATCATTAATTGGATTATTAACTAGTGATTAAAGATTTCTTAATTAAGCAATTAATTTATAATCAAGGTTAATTAATTAAATAATTAAGGATTAATTAAGTGATAGTTAACACTTAATTAATTAAATAATTAGGCTTTAATTAATGGATAATTAAAGAAAATTTAATTTGTGATTAATCTAAGTTAATTACTTAATGAAAATAATTAAAGAATGGTTAATGAAGGTCATTAACCAGGATTATTTAATAATTAATTAATGTGGTTAATTTTAATAATTAATTAGATTAATTAATTTAATGATAATCATTTGTGAATTGTTGAGTATAATTACTTAATGAAGTAATTAAGAAATTAATTACTTAAGGTAATTAATTGTGTTTAATGTGATTGTTTAATTTGATTAATTAAGTTTAATTAATTTTAAACACTTGATGTTTTAATGATAATTACTTAATGTAGTTAATGGATGGGAAATTACTTAGTAAAGTAATTGATTGGTAATTACAGGATGTAATTAATGGAAGATGTTTTAAGAATGGAAGTAGTTTGGATTAAATTACTTTGTAATTAATCAAGGGATTAATTAAGAAAATTAATTAAGGAATAACTAATTTGTTTGATGAGGTAATTAAGTTAGTTAATTACTGAATGTGATTAATCTGGAATGATTAATAATTATGGTTGATTACTTAAGGAAATTTATTTTAATAAAGTAATTAATTAAAACATAATTAAGGATCATTAATTAATACCATTAATGATGTAATTAAAGTTGATTAATTAATCAATGATAAGTAATTAAAGGTAATTAATTAATATAATTAATTAAGCATTAATGTAATTAATTATAGTTAATTAATTAATTGAAGTAGTTAAAGGTTAATTACCGTTTTTGGTTGAGAATAATTAATTTATGAAATTAATTAAGGACAATTACTTGAAGGTAATTAAGGATAATTAATCAAGGGTGATTAATTAATGTGATTAATTTGAATGATTAATTAATTGATAGTAATCGATTAAATGGTTAAGTAAGCAAGATTTATATTGATGAAGTAATTAATTTAATTTATTTTAAATTAATTAAAGATGAAGTAATTAATTTAATTCACTTTAAATTAATTAGAGACAGAGGTAGTTAATTTAATTCATTTTAAATTAATTATAGATAATGTATGAAGTAAATCTTTGCTTATGTATGAATGGGTGATATTGATTGCCTTGAATGGTTGTGATCTCAGAAATGAGATAAGTGATGTTGTGTGATATGAATGCTTTGGTTGCATTGTGATATGGATTATCTATTTTGATGATGATATGGATTATCTATTTTGATGATAATGTGGTTACCTGTTTATTATGATAATGTGGATTATCAATTGTGATTTGTGAGTTATCTATCTGTGTATATATAGATAATTGAATTGTTTTAAACTTTAAAACAACTTGGACCTAAAAGATGGCGATTTGGATTTCGATGAGACCGGGATCGAGTTTCCATATTTGGATATCTGAAAACCACATCGATCCAAATTAACGATAGGTCGTGAATCTCAAGTGAACATGAAGATTCAGAGTGCAAGGGTTATCGTTGTTAACTCTGAGGGTGATTCCAAAATGAGTGTAATGAGATAATACTTTCGGTTTCGTTCGAACCCGGAATGAACTTGTATGGATTGAATGCTTTCAAAACATTGTCAGGTGGATGATGAGCATTCTAAGTGATGTGTTCTATAAAGGTAATCGTAGCCTCAAGCCTCATCAACCGGCAATGGCTAAGACAGGGGAGGTGCAGCAAGGTTAAGTGGGTCATGCCCAAGTAGGACGAGATTTTCCCCTATCTAGAGGTCCCTTTATATTCGGCTGTGTGGGCGGTTGCTAGCTACAACTGCGGGGTTGTCTTCTTCGGGACTGTTCAGTAAGGAATGGTTCAGGCCTTGTGTTTCAGGGGATTGGGAGTGATCCTCGGTATGTTGATCTAGGCCACGTACTATAATGGGCGGTACCCCGGTATCCCTGCCATTGTATGGAATCCAAAAATTCAATAAGTGCCAACGGTTTTGATTGTATTACCCACTTTTGTGGCTAGTAGCTGGAATTTAATCATGTAACAATTTCGGCTATTTCATATTTACTTGAAACCCAAGACCTATTATAATATGATCGGATTTCCTATCAAATGTTTTGGTTAGCGTAAGGTAAAAACTTTTCAATGTTTATGTGTGGGAAGTCTTACGTGATACCTTTCTTTTCAAAGGGTTATTTAAAAGTTAAGCAACCTTAACCTGTTACTCACACCAGATCCATGTCTGACCCGGAGTTTATTCTGTTTTTCTTAAAACTCTTGTGTACTCAAATTTTTACGAGTAGCCAAGGGATTCAGGTTAGCTTTGACGAATTGTGGAGGAGCAAATGGAGCAGGAGGCTTCTGCGTGTAGATACATAGTTTTCCGCTGTGTTGTCTTCTCTGAGTAGTTCTCTTGTATTGTATTGAGTTGTATAACTAGACAGGTGATTATAAGTGTCTAGTATGTGATAAATGATCTGTGTAACTCTGAAATGATTGTAAACTTTGTAATATTTATGTTATTAATATAATTTATTCGTTCCGTTGTTTAGATTCTGATGTTTCTTCTTTCTCTTCTTTCTTTTCTCTTTTCTATCCCTTTCTTTCTTCAAGATGAAGCGATTTTCTGTGGTGAGAAAGTTGGATCGTCTCAATACCCCACTTGGGAATATGTCCCTTGTATACATTGCACATTTTGGTAAATTCATATGACTGCATTTTTTGATTCACTACTTTATACATATTTTTTACTAGATTGAAATTATATGCTATGTTAACAAGACCAAATAAGTAATGCTGATCTACCTATTGGTAAGGGTTATAGATTCACATATGCATGCACTAGAAAGTAAGAAGCTATCATGCTTAACGATGATTTGTAGCCTTTTTACTATCAGCCATGTTCTTTATCATTTGATTCGTCAAGAATTTTATTTGTGGTAGTCAGTTTTTCCTTACATAATTTTTCTTTGTCTTGGTGATAGAAGTTGTCATGTCACCATTATAAACAGTGCTAAAAGGATGTTGATTTTGAAAAAGGTTAGGTTGAGAGTATTGAAATAGATTACATAAGTGGGGTAAATTTTAATCAAAGGAGGTTTAGTTTGTAACACGTAACGACCACCCTACACCTCCAACACCTAATATACCTGAAGAGTGTGTTTCTATGGTACCCGACTGATTTAAGACGATTATTAAGTGTGAAAAGTAGAGAAAACAATCATAGAACCTATCATATATCTTATAATGCATCAAATAAAATATAACAATCATCACGGATATAAAATAAGTGAGATAGTAATAATAAAATGAACCATAAATATCAAAGTACATAGGTTGACAGAGTTATACAAAATAGTAGTAGAGTTTATATAATTGGAAATAAACTCAGAGATAAAATACCTAAAATAAAATAGCTAAAACCTTTTAGGCTCTACGGTGTCATATAATGGAATAAGCAATAGTAAGCCAGATATAAATAGGAGAAAGCACCTTCTACTTCCCATCCGTCCACACAACATTGCATGTCACCTTAACCTACTATCTGATCTACTCATTTTACAGTATCTAAGATAATAGCAAGCAAAGCATAAAATCTTGAGTCAAACAGTAGTCCAGAGTGAGCGATAAACAAACTCAAAGTACTATACAAGTAGATATAGTAAGGAACAAATGTATAAGAATCATACATGACATGTCCCTACAACCAAAGACTTAGCACATGACAACAACAATATGCTATTCTACTATTATCATACTGTATATAAACATCCTAGTATACTTTTGGGCGTCTAAGCATCAATCCTACCGATTCCAACGTCATGTGATACCCCTTGAGCGTCAAACAACAATATAGCGATCATGGAAAACATCGCATCCATCAAACAAACCTTACTATCACTCGGGTGCTTTGGATATATGATAACTCATATGAATGTCAACTGTCAAAGATTAATGGAAAAATCTTGGTTTTTTCTATGTATCGAACATCATCTTATATAGCTTACACAAGATCACTTCAACGATCCACGATATACAAATCCCTTTAATGATCCAAGGTAACCATCAAAGTACCCAATGAGCATCCACACAATATCACTGCTTACGAGTACATCAGAAATGTAACGACCCGGGAATTTTCGATCCTGAAAATTCCAGATAGTTATAAAAAGAAGAAGAGTTAGAAGAAAAAGAAGAAAAAGAAGAAACAGAAACACCAAAACACAGAAACCTCACATTCGCAGCGGATCAAAATATAATATCACATAAATAACAGTTTTATAAAGAAGTACTGTATCAGTATACTTATATTTTTATACATCAGTTACAACATTTATACAACATTGGACAGTTTAAAACAAAATGTCCCAGATAATCAGCAATAATACACACAACGGAAAACGCTCCATACGTTCCGGCCATCCAGCCCGCCTCCTGAACTCCAGAACGTCCTTACCTGAAAAGCTGTAATACTCGGTCTGACCCGAGCATTACATCAAAGTAACACCTGGGTCAGGCTAGAAACCAGCATGAGTAAACCCAAATAACATGGAATATCGAGGCATGCAACTTATATAAACCCGGGGCAACTCGAATAGATTTACAAATTCACAATTTGATGTTGACATCACTTATTTCACACATAATTTTTCTAAGCACCAAAGATTTAGATTTAAAATAGTCCAATTCCTTCAAATCACTTCAATCCATCCTATTGATTTCACATATCAAACTGTACAGAATTATTATAGATTCCAAATCGAAGTGGTTTCGGGTATTTACTAATACCCGACTCCGGTCTCTTCGAATTCAAAACCATCTTAATCCAAGTTATTCAAGTGAAATACAATTCAAACCTTAAATACAGGATGTTATTTCCGTAGCGTTTCATCTCGACAGATAATCACCTTATTACTATTCAACCCAATCATACCACAAAACATTTCAAATCAGGAATATCAAGTAATCTATGACATTCAATATCATTCAATAACTCATAGGCAAGATTAACTAGTCACACCATTTCTAATTAATTTAAATAAACTAAATTAATTATCTCCATTACTGCACATCTTGCCACTTAACCATACCTTAATCAACCTTCTTTAATTAATTATTTTAATTAATCGTCCTTGTTTATTATTCCTTAATTACATTTAAGTAATTAACATTAAATTAATTACACAAATTAATTAACCTTTATCTATCCATATTAATTACATTGATCCTTAATTAATTAACTCAAATTAATTATTCTATGATCACTTATATTGATTAGTTACTCTTAATTTAATCACAGTCATTGATTAACTAACCCATAACTAAATTTTCTTAGTTAATCAATCATTTAATTAATTACACTAAGTAATTAATCCTTAATTGCTTCTCTTAAGTAATTTACCTTTAATTTCTCTCAACAGGTAATTAACCCATTGGTTAATTATCCTTTATAATTTAACCTTTAAATTAAATTAAATTAATATATCTTTAACAAATTTATCTTTTAACTATCGATAAATTATCCTTCAAGTAATTATTCTCCAATTACTTACATTGATAATCTCCAATTAATAAATTTTAACTACTAATTAATTTATTTCTAATAAATTAATTTATTTATCCTTATCCATTAATAAATGAAATTAATTAATTACTCTCTTTTACTCTCTTATTAACTTGATTAATCTTAAAAAGATCAACCCTTAATTATCCTTTAATAAAAACCATTTATCTTGTTAATACTTAATTTTAATCATAGATACAATTTAACATTTTATCCCTTGATTTACGCTTGATTTCCTTCCTACACTAAGTTCAAAACAACTTCCAAATTTAAGTTAATCAGGTCATGTTTTCAAAATTTTAAACCCGAGCTAAAATAAATTCTTCCCGATCCCTGCATCGAGTTACCCTTCCCCTTTCTTCTGCTTCGTGCCGTTTACAAAATTCTCGAGACACAACCCGAGAAACCACCTTCGTTCCCAAATTCCCAAATTTCTCACATATGCAACCAGATCCATGCACGTGCACGACCGGTCCACGACGCTCCAATCAACCCTGCTATAGCCAAAACATCACCGATGATCTCCATGTGCATCACGATCACCCAGTTCCATCAGTTTCGCCAGGGATCAAAAATCAAGCTATCGATACTCCCTCGAACTAAGTCCTCCGACGAAATCCTCCACGCCCTGTTGATTCCGTCCACTGGAATCCATGCCACGTCGTCTGGAGCAGCACCACCCACCCAAGCTTCGATCCCATCATCTTCTATGGGTTCCGATCCACCCACCACAAAATTGCAACTCCTCAAACTCCAGTGACAAAACTGCTATCCTAACCCTAAAACGACATCATGCCATTGCCACGATGAAGCTTATGACTTCCGTCCATTTTTCCCATGCGTGGCAACTTTCTACGCTCCTTCTCACTTAGTATCTCCGCTCGACATAGACTAGGGTGCCGGAATTTGGCAAAAACTCCATTACCGATCATCTTCAAATCTCTCCCAAAATCCTTACTTAAAAATCCTGATTTTGTTGTTAAAAAAACATTGATTCCAAAAAGGAACTAGAGTATATATATATGAAAACTGAATCGATATCATTGAAATTTTTTTGACGTGCTTTGACTTTACTGTATTTCTTCTTCCTGTATAAAATTTATCTTCTATTTTACTTAAAAATATTTTTAAAATTAAGATTTAGCAATTACAAACATGTTTCCTTTATACATCTTATCTCAAAAGAGTATGAGGAAAGAGATCTTGATTTTTAATCCTGTTCTTAGTATGATAACACACACAAAACAGAGGTATATATATAGACAGACCTGCACATTTAAACAAATACATATTTATATGAATTGCAAGGATTGTTTACATTTATGCAAACAATATCGTTTTTAGACATTATTTATATGCACCAAAATTTAAACAAATCTGGTCACTCACATGAAATACATCATTCATTCTTATAATTCCACCAGCAGCAGATTTTTATTTACTTAAATTATTGTTATTACAGGCATTTCTAAAAAAATAGAGGAGGCTGGGTTAGATTACTCACTGTTAAATTGTTTGACCAGAGCTTGAACTACTTTAAAGCTTGCTGTTTGATTTCAAATGAGTTGAAGTTTGATGAATTGATTCTTGTATGCATATATAAACATATTTTTTTTACTTTACTTTTACTAAAAACATAACACAGAAAACACCCACATCCAAACATATTCAAGCAAGTCTGTGTATTTACTCTCATGATTGAAGAAACAGCATTATATATGTGTATACAGTCATGCATCCTGTCACCTTCATATTTTTAAATTTCAAACATACTTTCATTCATGCAAATTACTAACTCATCATTCTTTCCAAACATTATTAGTATGCCCCAGATTTAAACAGTTTAGGCTTGATTTATTCACCTGAAAACAAATGATGAACAAAGCACCATTGATATTGAAAAAAGCTTTTGCTTTGATTTTAAAACCTGAGTGTCTTTGCTTATTTGATTTAAAAACTTGAAATTGGAATGTGCTTGTCACTGATCTTGCATGCATGCTATTGAAATTTGTGTAAGGGTGTCTCGGATTCAAAACAGAGAAAAATTCTTGTAGGCCTTTGATGATGTTCAGACTTTGATTATGAACTTTGCTTTAATTTTGAGGATGATAGGTTTGAGAAAGAATGCGTGCATGCTATGAGTTTTCAGATTTTGAAAAGAAGATTAAAAAAAAGGAAGAGGAGGAAACATGTTTTATAAGTAAAAATGATTTATTTAAAATCAAAAGGAAAAATCAAAAACAAAATCTAACACTTGTCATATTCATTAGTTATTTAAATTACATATGTTTTATTAAGCTTTAATATGATAACATTTGTCCTTTAAGCCTTTATTTTAATTTAAAAATGTTAATAAAAGCTTTTAACTTACTTTATTAATCTTTATAAAAATGAATATTTGAATTTCTTATCTATATATATATATATATATATATAAATTATTTTTTTAAAAAGCAAATTATATATAAAATTAAAAGTTTATACATATATTTTAAATCCAAATATTTAAATATCTATTCTTTTGAATTTCAAAACTTTAAATTCAAATTCAAATCAAAATATAAAATCCAATTTAAAATCAATAACATATTCAATCTAAACATTTCTATTTCTATAAAAATCTATTTATGTTTATAAAAACTAAGTATTATAATTATTATTTGAAAATAACAATTTGTCAATTTTAAATACTTTTAAAGGAGATTTTCATATTTATTTGTTCAATTTATAAATTAGTAATTTTAATAGTTAAATCAGATAGTTATCCAATTATCTAATGCGAAAAAAATCCAGGTTATTACATTCCTCCCCCTTGAATCTTTTCGTCCCCAAAAAGGAACGAAGCTAGAATTTATTAAAATACTTATATTAGTTAAATCACTTTCGGTCAATTTTAAAACATTTAAAATCTATATAATATTACAAAAATAGTTTACTTTTATAACTTCGATGTTTCCACAAGTCCATCTTTGTTCTCACAGAAATTCGGTCATACGTTGATCAGGCGTAGGACTGAAAATCTATAAGTACTTAGCAGACCCATTTTCAACACCCAGTGAAAATACTTTAAAAATTAATTTTATTGAAAATATAGAAAACATTTTTGAAAATAGAGAGAATATCTTTGGTGAGAATTCTCTAGAAATGATCACCCCCATCCATGGTCGCAATTAACCCGATGGTTACGTTGCCATCCCGACAAAATCCATAGATAACTGTAGGCCTCCGCGCCCCTCGATTACACCATGGAACCCGCTACAGATCGTAGCTACAACTGGGGTTACATTGCTATCATAAAAAAACCCATATAACTGTAGGCCTCAGCGCCCTCGAATTCCGCTGCCAAAAGAATGAAACTTCTCCACTCCACTTGACCATAGATCGCAGTCTACCGATGTTATGTTGCCTTCTCGGCAAAATCAAGCGTAGATCGTTGATACTCACCTCCATACGATTTCCGCTATGGTCCATACAGTAAATCGCAGCGACATCGAGTTACATTGTCGTCACAGCATGACCCAAATGCCTCTGTAGGCATCAGCGCCCTCGACTTCCGCTACCCAATAATCTTCAGGAACTAGTTTGTTCGGACTCCTTACATGATCAACTTTAGAACCTCCCCCTTAGAGGCTCAAGGCAGTACCAACCTAGGCACTCCTTAGAAATTCATCCCAAGGGAGCGCCTTTTTCTCCAGAGCCATTTCCAAAACACTTTATACTATACACATATAGTATCTTCCAAATCATACACCTAGTATGAATCTCATATAAATCTCCTTTCTCAAAATCGATTATCCCAAAATCGATAATTCTCAAACTAGGCTTTTCCAAATTCCAAAATTGATTTTACCCAAAAATCAAAAAGCCTTTTCCAAATTCATAGGTTCCCAAAACCATTTTCAAATCATTCTTACAAGATCCTTTATATATATATATATAGATAGATATATAAAACCTTGAAAAATCTTTGGATCATTTCAAACTTGTATAAAACCAATTTTATACTTCAAACACTTTCAAAAATCTTTTCCTTCGAGCAATAGATTCAACAAGGGGAGATTTATCTTACATAACAAATATATATAACTTTGTTTATCAAATATTCAAATTTGATTACTCTATAAAGTCACTTACCAGATTACTTACTTCCATAAAGTAAAAAAAAAAATTGCCATAGAAATCTCCAGTTTCCACTTTACTTTATCATATATTTCACAAAATATATTTTTACTTCAAAAACCATTTCACATTTCTTATCCACAAATTCTCAGTATCAATTTTATTTAAACCCGTACGATGTACACATATCATACGTACGCTGTACCAATCTGATCGCTCACTTGATCACACAATTTCATTTCCGAACTAGTATCGCCCACCTGACTTCCTAGCGCAGACTTAGATCTGGTTTCTTGATCAGAAACCGTCATTCTCCTTGCATAGCCATAACTATGATGGAGAATATCTAGGACCAATCAACTATCCATATCCAGGTTCGCCATCGAAAATCGAGTGGGAAAATCACAACTCGGATCGATATAATTATTTTGAAATTCTGTGCTCGAATCTAGATCAAATCACTATGCGAATAAAATAATATACGTACATCCTACGTATTTATCTTCATTGATTATTAACCAAATCAATTCTCTTTTCGATTCACATTCACTTAAATTTATATCCACTTATCCACAATTGCTTAAATCCTTATTTGGATTATCACTTCAATTTTTACTTCAGTTGGGTATTTAATCAATAACAATTTAAACTCCGACTAGTTTATTTTTAGAAAATAGCTTGGAAATTTTTAAAAAAAATAGATAAGTAGTTGAAAAATAATAATTATTTTGTAAAATAGTTAAGTAATTGTAAAATAGTTGGAAAATAATCAAATAGTTATTAAATAGTTAGATAATTGCAAAATAGTTGTAAAATAGTAATAAGTTGTAAAACAGTTGAAAGAAAACAGTAATTAGTTTATAGAATAGTTGAAAAATTTTGTAAAAAATTCCAAAATAATTATAAAATAAGTGTAAGATAGTTTAGCTTTAAAAAGAGAGATTGTATAGTAAGTAGTTTGGAAAGATAAATTTGTATTAAAACAATTTATTTTTGAAAATAGTCCAGAGTCAAACTGTTCAATTCCCAACCTCCATTTCCAATCAATTTAAATTTCCACTTCCATTTAAATTGACTCAATTCCAAATTAAATAACGTCAATGTCCATTAAAATTGACTTAACCCCAGATTCAAGTTGAATTAATCCTCGATTCCTTTTCTAAATTCAAATCAAATTCCATTTGAATTTACTCATTCAACTTTAATCACAATTTCAATTAATTCAAATAAATTTCAAATTGAACCAATTTCAATTCATATCAATTCCATTTTGAATTAATCCCAATTCCCATTTGAATTTAAACTCATTCAATTTCAATTTCATTTCAAATCAACTCAAATTTTCCATTTGAATTTTTAAACTTATCCATCTTCAATCACAATTCTAATTAATTCAAATCAATTCAATTTGAACTAATTCAATTTAAATTTCAACTTTAAACCATTTCGAATTATAAATTCGAGTTAAATATTAAATGTTGATTTAATCTCTTAAATCAAATCAAGTCAACTTATATCTTTAAACCATCTAATCCGGAATCCAAATTCTATATTATCTTTATAATGAATATATTGTCATACCCCATTTCTTTATCTATTTAAGCAAATCCAATTTCAGCTTAAAGATTATTAATAACAACAGGATGGTATCATTCAAATTATTTTAAAATATCCATCCATTTCCAATCGTCGGATCTCAAGCCCAATTTGAGATCACTCAAACCCTCAATTCCAATCAATCATTTAACTTTCCAAGTTAAATTTTAATTTCATCTTGAAATTTCCAAATCAGGTTGTCCATTCAAACTTATTTAACTTCTTCCAAGTTAAATTCAATTTTCTTAATCCATTCAAATTTACAAATTTTGAATTCCCATTCAAATTTTAAACTTCATATTAATATCCTTTCCACTTAAATTTAAAACCTACTTCACTTTGGGTTTCACATCACATTCCAAGGAAAATATCAAACCATCTTTGATATTATGTATACTCCTTATACATATTATTTCTTTTACACACCTGGTTACTTTTGAATTTTAGACCACCTTTGGCTTTAAATTCAAACAAATTCCTTTAAAATTTCAAACAACCCTTGTTTGAAATAGGACCCTTTCATTCAAATATATTAAATAACATCTCTTATTTTAAAATAAGATCATATTTAAAATAGTTCGAATAATATTATTTCCTTTAATATTTTGAAACCAATTCAAATGTTTAAATTTAGAATTCAGAACTTCATAATTCGAAACCCACTTTAATTTACATCCTTACAAATTTACAAGTTACTCTCTTTAAATGGTTACTTCCTTAAAACATTCTATTGTTTATTGGAAAACAATCATCCCATTATTAAACACAATAACCATTTATGATAATGACCAAGATTATTGCAACTGGAATCCATCTCACTATTATCTTTATTCTGAAAATTCTTTTTCAAACTCAAAATTTTAATTTCAGTTTGAATCCATTTCAAACTTGTTCTTTATTCCATTTAAATTTGGTTGTATCTCTATTACCACTTAATTCTTACTATTACTTTTAATTTAATTAATACAATAACCAATTTCCTTAATATAATAGATAATCTATTTCTTATATAAGGTTCATTTACTTTTGAAACCATTTAAAAACCTTTATATAAGAAAATAAGAGGTACGCTCTCTTATATTTATACACTCAATTCATTATAGGGTACTATTGACCCTATCCTTAATGAGTATCCCACCAGAGCCAAGGTTCTTGCTTAACTATTCAGCTCTGATACCAAATGCAATGACCCGGAAATTTTCAATCTCGAAAATTCCAGATAGTTATAAAAAGAAGAAGAGATGGAAGAAAAAAAAGAAACAGCAACACCAAAACACAGAAACCTCACATTCGCAGCGAATCAAAATATAATATCACATAAATAACAGTTTTACAAAGAAGAACTATACCAGTACACTTATATTTTTATACATCAGAGTTACAACATTTACACAACATGGGACAGTTTAAAACAACATGTCCTAGATAATCAGCAATAATACACACAAAGGAAAACAATCCATATGTTCCTGCCATCTAGCTCGCCTCCTGAACTCCAACACGTCCTTACCTGAAAAGCTGTAATACTCGGTCTGACCCGAGCATTACATCAAAGTAACACCCGGGTCAGGCTGGAAACCAACGTGAGTAAACCCAAATAACATGGAATATCCAGGCATGTAACTTATATAAACCCAGGGTAACTCGAATAAATTTACAAATTCACAATTTGATGTTGACATCACTTATTTCACACATAATTTTTCTAAGTACCAAAGATTTAGATTTAAAATAGACCAATTCCTTTAAATCACTTCAATCCAGCCTATTGATTTCACATATCAAACCTGTACAGAATTATTATAGATTCCAAATCGAAGTGGTTTCGGGTATTTGCTAATACCCGACTCCGGTCTCTTCGAATTCAATACCATCTTAATCTAAGTTATTCAAGTGAAATACAATTCAAACCTTAAATACAGGATGTTACTACCATAGAGGTTCATCTCGACAGATAATCACCTTATTACTATTCAACCCAATCATACCACAAAACATTTCAAATCAGGAATATCAAGTAATCTATGACATTCAATATCATTCAATAACTCATAGGCAAGATTAACTAGTCCTTGGTTAATTATTCCTTAATTACATTTATGTAATTAACTTTTAATTAATTACACAAATTAATTAACCTTTATCCATCCTTATTAATTACGTTGATCCTTAATTAATTAACTCAAATTAATTATTCTATGATTATTTATACTGATTAATTATTCTTAATTTAATCACACTCATTGATTAACTAACCCTTAATTAAATTTTCTTAATTAATCAATCATTTAATTAACTACACTAAGTAATTAATCGTTAATTGCTTCTCTTAAGTAATTTACCTTTAATTTCTCTCCACAGGTAATTAACCCATTGGTTAATTATCCTTTATTAATTTAACCTTTAAATTAAATTAAATTAATATATCTTTAACAAATTTATCTTTTAACTATCGAGAAATTATCGTTCAAGTAATTATTCTCTAATTACTTACATTGATAATCTCTAATCTCCAAATAATAAATTTTAACTGCTAATTAATTTGTTTCTAATAAATTAATTTATTTATCCTTATCCATAAATATATGAAATTAATTAATTACTCTCTTTTACTCTCTTATTAACTTGATTAATCTTAAAAACATTAACCCTTAATTATCCTTTAATACAAACCATTTATCTTGTTAATACTTAATCTTTAATCATAAATACAATTTAACATTTTATCCCTTGATTTACGCTTGATTTCCTTCCTACACTAAGTTCAAAACAACTTCCAAATTTAAGTTAATCAAGTCATGTTTTCAAAATTTTAAACCCGAGCCAAAATGAATTCTTCCTGATCCCTACACCGATTTACCCTTCCCCTTTCTTCTGCTTCGTGTCTTTTACAAAATTCTCGAGACACAACCCGAGAAACCACCTTCGTTCCCAAATTGCTCACATAAGCAACTAGATCCGTGCACGTGCACGACCGATCCACGACGCTCCGATCAACCCTGTTGTAGCCAAAACATCACCGATGATTTCCACGTGCATCACGATCACCTAGTTCCATCAGTTTTGCCAGGGATCAAAAATCAAGCTACAGATACTCCCTCGAACTAAGTCCTCCGACGAAATCCTCCACGTCCTGTTGATTCCGTCCACTGGAATCCATGCCATGTCGTCTAGAGCAGCACCGCCCACCCAAGCTTCGATCCCATCATCTTCTATGGGTTCCGATCCACCCACCACAAAATTGCAACTCCTCAAACTCCAGTGACAAAACTGCTATCCTAACCCTAAAACGACATCATGCCATCGCCACGACGAAGCTTATGACTTCCGTCCATTTTTCCCATGCGTGGCAACTTTCTACGCTCCTTCTCACTTAGTATCTCCGCTCGACATAGACTAGGGTGCCGGAATTTGGCAAAAACTCCATTACCGATCATCTTCAAATCTCTCCCAAAATCCCTACTTAAAAATCATGATTTTGTTGTTAAAAAAACATTGATTCCAAAAAGCAACTAGAGTATATATATGAAAAATGAATCTATATCATTGAAATTTTTTTGACGTGCTTTGACTTTACTGTGTTTCTTCTTCCTGTATAAATTTTATCTTCTAATTTTACTTAAAAATGTTTTTAAAATTAAGATTTAGCAATTACAAACATGTTTCCTTTATACATCTTATCTCAAAAGAGTATGAGGAAAGAGATCTTGATTTTTAATCCTGTTCTTAGTATGATAACGCACACAAAACAGAGGTATATATATAGACAGACCTGCACATTTAAACAAATACATATTTATATGCATTGCAAGCATTGTTTACATTTATGCAAACAATATTGTTTTCAGACATTATTTATATGCATCAAAATTTAAACAAATCTGTTCACTCGCATGAAATACATCATTCATTCTTATAATTCCACCAGCAACAGATTTTTATTTATTTAAATTATTATTATTATTACAGGCATTTCTAAAAAAACAGAGGAGGCTGGGTTAGATTACTCACTGTTAAAATATGTTTGACCAGAGCTTGGACTACTTTAAAGCTTGTTGTTTGCTTTCAAATGAGTTGAAGTTTGATGAGTTAATTCTTGTATGCATATATAAACATTTTTTTACTTTACTTTTACTAAAAACATAACACAAAAAAGACCCACATCCAAACATATTCAAGCAAGTCTGTGTATTTACTCTCATGATTGAAGAAACATCATTGTATATGTGTATACAGTCATGCATCCTGTCACCTTCATATTTTTGAACTTGCAAACATACTTTCATTCATGCAAACTACTAACTCATCATTCTTTCCAAACATTATTAGTATGCACCAGATTTAAACAGTTTAGGCTTGATTTACTTACCGGAAAACAAATGATGAACAAAGCACCATTGATATTGAAAACAGCTTTTGCTTTGATTTTAAAACCTGAGTGTCTTTTCTTATTTGATTTAAAAACTTGAAATTGGAATGTGCTTGTCACTGATCTTGCATGCATGCTATTGAAATTTGTGTGAGGGTGTCTCATATCAAAACAGAGAAAAATTCTTGTAGACCTATGATGATATTCAGACTTTGATTATGAACTTTGCTTTAATTTTGAGGATGATAGGTTTGAGAAAGAATGCATGCATGCTTTGAGTTTTCAGATTTTGAAAAGAAGATTAAAAAAAGGAAGAGGAGGAAACATGTTTTATAAGTAAAAATGATTTATTTAAAATAAAAGGGAAAAATCAAAAACAAAATATGACACTTGTCATATTCATTAGTTATTTAAATTACACATGTTTTATTAAGCTTTAATATAATAACATTTGTCCTTTAAGCCTTTATTTTAATTTAAAAATGTTAATAAAAGCTTTTAACTTACTTTATTAATCCTTATAAAAATGTATATTTGAATTTCTTAACTATCTATATATATATATATATATATATATATAAATTACTTTTAAAAAAACAAATTATATATAAAATTAAAAGTTTATACATATATTTTAAATCCAAATATTTTTAAATATCTATTCTTTTGAATTTCAAAACTTTAAATTCAAATTCAAATTCAAATCAAATTATAAAATCCAATTTAAAATCAATAACATATTCAATCTAAAAGTTTCTATTTCTATAAAAATCTATTTATGTTTATAAAAACTAAGTATTATAATTATTATTTGAAAATAACAATTTATCAATTTTAAATAATTTTAAAGGAGATTTTCATATTTATTTGTTCAATTTATAAATTAGTAATTTTAATAGTTAAATCAGATAGTTATCCAATTATTTAATGCCCAAAAAATCCGGGTTATTACAAGAAAACACTCTGAGCATCAATAATCCTTTAGCACACATTTTCGAGCCCTACATCGCACCATCTATTTCCACTAGTCATCACAAAACCCTTCAATGTTCCTGTTTCCATGATAGAACCCTTCAACATTCTACCCACAAGTTCCCTTCAACGAACCCATCCTTGTAGATCAACATTATCACGATACCATCAATCGAGTCGCCATCATCAGAACACTTCATGATGTATACATCGGTCGTAGAATCAAAAGGTCGAAGTTCCAAAGCCACCACATCGACGTACCATGCCTTTGCCTCATCATTTTATCATCGATCTTCATTAATGCAACCATTGAATTCGAATGTTGAATGATCAAAGGATCGAATGAATCAATGCACATGCATACGCACAAAGATGCCACACACATGTCCCAAGTGCTATGCCTCAATTTCCCACAACTGACATGATTGGTACCGGCCATCTATGGTATTGACCATGTTTATTTGGCCAAACTGAGCCAGTATTGGCTAAGTTTCCAAATTCCTCACTTCGATATGCCTTCGCAACGTCTCCACATTGCATTGACCTTGATCTAGAGTTGCCGCCGTGAGGATATAAAGCTTGTATGATCGACAATGAGTTTAGTTCCCCATCGAAATTTGGCTAAGTCCAAAGTTTCTTCCTTGCTCCATCACGAGCTTAAGCAGATGCACATAGCCTAGAAATACAAAGTCCCTAATGCCTGGACCCGAAGCATCACCAACCCCGACCACTTTCGGTTAATGTCAATATGTTTTTCTCACAATAGTTCGAACTTGACAATCAAAAATTGAAGCACCAAATCAACTTCAAATCATCTAAAATTGGTTGTGCAGACTCCTCACCGCTTCAAGCACATCATACCCAAGTTTCATCGCACCTCGAGCATTTTGGTTATACCTGCACTAAATGGTGTATCGTATTTCTACCTATGCAAAACAACTAACAAACACATTAAAACATTTCATACAAAAATCAAACATCATTCCATACCACCAAACAACATATTTGAATCATCAAAACATAATTTACTAGCACAAATCACCCTAGATCTGTTTTTCTAAATAATAACAATCATGATGGGCAAATGGTGTAAATCATGCCAACATCTAACTCTATCTCTTTAACATAGTTATAGGCCATCATTATCATCGGATCTAACTTTTAAAACAATTTAACTTTGAAACTTACTTTAAATCATAATTTTATTATGTCAATAGTATAGTAAATTGAGAGTGGTAATATCACTCACCTAGTATCAAAATTACCCAATAATCGCTTTGAACCTGAGATGAACAATAGTGGCATCATCCCATTTGTAGCCAAATAATAGATCTAGAGATTCCCTTCACAAGTTACCTTCTTATGATGTTTTTTGACTAATTAGAGTATGGAAAAGAGGAGCATTTTGATTGAAAATGGATTAATGGAGGTTTATACTTCCTTTGGGAAGTGGAAAAGTTATTAGATATGTCCCATCATCTCTACTTAGGCACAAATCCCAAAATTGGTTAGTGGACTTAAATTTGAGCTAAAATAATTACTCACTAATCTAGCCAATAGTAGTCTCAATTTAAAATGGTCATATCTTCTAAATGTTAAGTCCGTTTTTCTATTGTGACTACTCTACGGAAAGCAAAACTATCATACTGATATAATGGAAGTGGTTTCAGACTCTAATTTTGCTCCTATCAAACGCTATAGGCTTTTATCAAGGTCAAAACTATTTATTAAAGTTTCAAGGGTGGATAATGTCCATAGTAGCCATTTCCCAAGGTTATAGAGTCGACGTTAAATGAATTAAATAGCAATATTTTAAAATCCTCTGATACATCAAATACGGTTCGTCACACTCTACCCTTTTCCCTTTTTAAGAATTTTAGCCCTGAAGTCCCAAATAAACTAAGGAAAGTGAATCTATGGTTACCTCACATGCATAATGATGATAAGCAACCATTATACATATCAAATGCAGCCATGCAATCAATAATATATAAGTACCTACCCTAGCATGTATGATACTAAACTACCCTATATGATATCAAAATTGAAAGTAAATACTAAACAGAGTGCCTTACCCTGTAAAGAGCTACGATTATGCAGCCCTCATACTCTCCATGGTTTTCCACATGTAATCACCTTAACTTTCAAGCCCATTGAGCATTTACTAACTCCACTGTCTTATTCCTTAGCTATTTCACATCACATCTAACTATACGAATCAGCCTATGAGGTCTCGAAGCTTCTAGTTCAATTTCGATACAAGTTGGTTCAGTATAATTGTCACACCTGAGTCATGCACAAACTTTCTTAAATGTGAGACATGGAACTTGTGCATGCCTACCTTCTTTTGAAGTTGTTCGACCCTGTATGCTAGGTTCCTAATCCTCTCTACTATCGTACAATGACATGCGAATCTTGGCATCAGCTTCCCTATATTACCTAATCGAATAACAATATTTAATGGAGAAATATTCTTAAATGCCATATCATCCATAGAGAAGTCCAAATATCAATTTCTTTTACTAGCATAGCTCTTCTATCTATCTTGGGTGGCCTTCATTCACTGCCAAATGATTTCAATCTTCTTCAGAGTCTCTTTAATAATATCTGGCCTGAATATCAGTTTTTCACATGCTTCCCACCAATATTAAGGAGCATTACATGGTCGACCATACAATGCTTCGTATGGTGCCATACTGATACTAGAATGATAATTATTATTTATGTAAACTACATCATTTGTAAATGTCCCATGAGCCATTGAAATCGAGTATGTAAGCACGTAAGAGATCTTCCAATATATGATTCACCCTCTCGGTCTGCTAATTGGTTTGCAAGTGATAAATTATACTGAAATGCAGCTCCATCCCCTATACCTCTTTTAAGCTTTTCCAAAACCCATTTGTGAATAAAGGGTCGTTGTCACTTACAATGCTCTTTGCACACCATGGAATCGCACTAACCATTTGACATACAACTCGGCCAATTTGGATGCTTCTGTTAAACTTAAAGAGTATGAATCGAGCACCTTCATCAATATAATGACTATGATCCAAATGTTATTGTACCACCTTTGGTCCTTTGCAATCTGGTGATACTTATTCCCACTTCCATGCGGGAACTTCAAGTGGCTGCATTAACCCAGTTAGCTTCTTCTATCTGCCTTTACCAATTGGCAGTTCATACACTTCGAGATGAATTCCCCAACATCCTTCTTCATCCCTTCTCAATAGTACGTATGCTTCATATCACTGTACGTTTTATTACCATCAAGATGTATAATCAACCTAGAATGATGGCACTCTTGTAACAGTCCGTCCTTCGTAATACCCAAAAGCATGCGCCTTACATCATTGCACAACTTTCGATTACCCCAAAAGGCAGATCGTCGAGGTAAAATTATAAAAAAACACTAAACCAAGACATCAATAAGATCTCACAACGGAATGACAACATATAATATACTTAATATACAAAAACATAATAAAATAATGATATATAAGAGACCACACTAGCGGAAGCAACTTATAAATAATTATCAGTATAGAATAGTCAGAATATATCAAATCTAAAGAAACATGGAGTTCTATATAAATATATGATACAAAAGTCTCTTATATAAATAACAGGTATATCATTTACAAATGAATATATGTGTGTGTGTGTGTGTGTATCCAAATATGCATTCCATACCTCCAAAATGCTCCAGCTAAGCACTCTGAATGCGTATCCCAAAAGCACCCGAACCTCGAACTACTCAATTGAGTACTCGAGAGTTGTCATGACAAATGCAGACAAAGACAAAATGTGGATCAGACATAAAGTATGGTGCAAGGGGAACTATCTTAAAATATTGTATATTAAAACTATAAACAAATAGAGAGGAACTACTAATCACAATCGGCCCTCTCCCCAAGCATGGCTTAGAGTTAATCCCAACTGCCTATAAACAAGTATAGTAAATCCATCTCAAAAGTAGGGGATCATACCAAATTTGATCCTAGAACAATGATCACTGTAGGTATAGTATAATACAAACATATCATTTTCATACCATGATCCTAGAACAACGATCATTACAATAAGATCGATAAGATACGACCCAATGTGTAAGGTCAATACTGCTAAGACCGAATAGGTACATCACAATTTGTATGGTCACTATTGCTAAGACCAAATAGGTACGCCATAACGTGTATGACCATTGCTGCTAAGATCGAATAGGTACACCACAACGCATATGATTACTACTGCTAAGACCAGACATTCGTATGATTATGAATGTAGGACCTAAAAACATTCAAGCGATCACAACAAGATAAAGCTATTTATGGTCCATCTAAGTCTGTGTTGACTATGTCATGATCATCAACAACACTCTTGGTACACCACAACAAGGTCAATATCTTAGTAGGCCACATAAGTCCATACCCTTAGTGTGCCATAACAGGTCAACACCAAACTAATCATATATCACTATAAATTAGAAATCTTAGAGTACGAACTACTTCATATATAACATATGAAATCGCCACGCATGGCACTAGTCGCCAAAGACTTAAAACACACGAACAACTCTAACAAAACCCTAATACTAAGTCAAATCCCATTCCAAATGGAATACATGACTTTAATGTCATAATACTCTTCCGGTACACCCTCCTGGTCTCACTCAAATCTATTGTTTTGGAATATGTGTCGGGGTGGGTCCTACATGGGCCTCGAGATTTGAATCCTCCAAAACTATTTGAAATTTAAACACTTGTAGCCCTCAAAAAATGGTGAACAATGGTCAAAATCTCACCTCAATCCGACTTGGTATATGGAAGTTATCGCATTTTGAAGTTTGAACAATATACAACAGGTCAGCCGACTAAAGGGCCATTCAGCCAACTGAACCAAGGTCGAGATTGAATTTTTTCCCCTTGATCAATCGACTAAATGGAGCAGGTCAGACAAAGGAAAGTAATAGGTTTTGGGCAATCATCTCGGGCAGGGACAATTCCCGCCAAACAATAGCCAATTCGTGTGTCGTTTCCTCCGATGCTTCGCTCGATGAGTCGCCTTGATACTAGAGCTGCCTCCATCCCATCAGACATCTACTGGGTTAATTTATTGAAATTTTGGAAGTAGCTTCTTAATTATAAAAAAAACCAGTTTCAATACCAAAATTCACTCTTTGCACGAGAGTTCAACGAGCAATTATAACGACCTATTTTCTATAATATGCCAAAAAAACATACCCAGCCCCCTCGTCTTATGCCTGACACACTCATTCGTGCATGATTATGCACACATGCTCATGTAATTCACAACCATAACACAAATCATATTACGAACTTCAGCAGGATGATTTCTCAGACCAGTATACTCGCACGTGACTTAGCGCACGTGATAGTCGCTATGGCTATGTGAAATCCCCACAACAGACTTGTAATCAATTATATTTCTATATAACCAAACATTTTCAAACATATAAAAACAACCAAACACACAAAAATAATAACTACAGTACGATATTGGTTTTAAATTGTCGTTTACCTTCAAATGCACATATATGTATACCCGTGCGTGCACGTATACACGCACATACATTCATGTGAGTCAATCAACCATTACTAGATCAAGTATTAATTTTACTTAATAATAATTTCCATAAAACAAAATATCACTTCAAATCATTTTTTGAAAGCTCATACCATTTTACAGAACGTCATACTAGCTTATAATCACTTTATAGCTTCTAAAATACTTAATCTTTTCTTTAAAATTCAAGTATTCACCTTTTACTATTTTATAAAATATAATGTCCATTCTATAAAATATATAATTCATTTATAAAATATTAAAATCATTTTATAACTACTTACTAAGGCTCATTGGTCCTCTAACTGCTTCATACATCAGCTCAGGGCTCAAAAGACACTCAATTGGCTTAATAGCATTTTATAAATTGGTTTTATTCTTACTAAATAAAAGCATGAACTTAAATATATCATGTGATTAGTCTCTAATTCATTATAAAAAACACATATAATCTTTTAATAATCCAAAATCCACTTTTAAGGTTACTAAACTTTCCAAATATGCTGATTAAGGGTTCAAACAACTAACTCGCAAACATAGTCATGATTACTACAGGAACATAAGCCTAATCCATATCATAGAAATCTCAAAATCATTTTATATTACTTCATTATAATTCATGAACAAATTAATGAAGTAAAACACTTAAATTATATTGGAGAATCATCCCACTCACCTTGCTTTTCTCTAAACCAAGCCCAAATCACCAAAACTCATAAATTAGCTCTCTTGAAATCCTCGATGAAACCCCAAACTTCAGATTAGGAAATTCCTTTAGGGTTATGTGGAGAATAAAATGAGAGAATTTATGATCATTTTATCAGAATTTATAGATTTTTATTTAGGGAAGAATTAGTGTATTTAGAGTTTAGCTTAAGGTGAGATTAGGAAAGTGATTAGGAGATGGAAAAAGAAATGAACGTGGAATGAGAAATGAATGAAAAGCTTAGCTAAATATTAGCTAAATTAGGGGCAAGCTGGTGGGCTAATCTCTTCATTCGGCACCATTCATTCCCGAAATTCGTCGAATTTAAACATTGTCAAGTTTACACTCATGTAACTTAACTCGAAAAAGTGAACTCAACCACGACTGTATCGAATCCTAATTCGCTCGTTTGTAAAAATAAAGTATAAGAGATGTTCCTTCGTTTAATGATTAAATATTTAAATTAATCATTTAAATATTTGATCGTAAAAAATTATAGGATGTTACATTCCCCCTCTTTAAAAGAATTTCATCCCTGAAATTCCCATGAGTACGAGAAGTAATAGGATTGATCAAACTTCTGGAATCTCGGTTTCGAAAATTTCCAACCATACCTTCCCTTATGCTAACAGCACTACAGAACTCCTAAATTTGAATGCATCACATAGAAGAAAATATGCGATGACCTACATCATCCTGCATTCCAAAAAATTCATACCTCCTTTTGGAATGCTTCTCGCTATTCAAATGCCAATCTATGAAAATAAACATTTAAATAGCTATACATCAGCTCTCAAGTACCTATTTGTACTATACCAAGAGGATTGCACAAACACAGAGTTCAAACATATATAACCTCAGAGTAGTAACCGGTACTACTATAGTCATACATGATAATCAATTGAAGAGTAAGCTCAAATGAGTCTGTTTTAAAATATACCACTAATTCCGAGTCACATCAAATGGTAATGGACTCGTATAGATCACAGCTCACCCTATAGCAGGCGTGGATGATATGCGATCTATTCTAGATAGATAAGGAATACAAGCTGATACCCATCATTACCAATGGGCGGAGTCAACAATGGACACTTATCACTATCCAACGATTTCAGATAAATAGGTCTAGTACACTAACATACTCAGACATTTTTCATGGTTCAGTTATAAATAGAGTCAACACACAAACATACCCAGACATCTATTAGGATCCAATAATAGGCATGGCCAAAAATATAATGCCAATACAATGTATGATCACTAACATAAGATCACTTCTGTACAGGATCACTAATATAAGACCGATACGAGTTATCTAACTATACATACGTTGGACTAAATCCCTAAAGGTAGGAATTCATTATTGCCAATCAATGATATGCACTTAATTACATCTTATAATTAAGCTCTAATCAATCAATAACAATCAACAACAAACAACAATTAGACAACGAGCAACAATCAAATCATAGCAAGAAAGAATAAGCGTTAATAACTGGCATATAATTATTAAACATGCAAACAAGCAATCGACAAGAATCAACCAATAATAGAAATTAGCTAATAGCAAAATCGAATAATGACAAACAATATGAAATATTAGCAAGTGATAAGTAATAAAAAGTAACAAGACAATGAAATATTTAAAAGATGCTCGCTGACCATCAAGAGTCAAACACGCATGTCGAACCATAAACTCCAATGAGTCCATTCATCATTCAAAAGGAATTAATGCCTCAGTGTTGTAACTTCTTTCGTGGATATAATATACGAACAACTACTACACCTCTCAACTACAAAGAGGAAAACCTATAGGATATGCACGATCATCGAGTCTTAAAAATATCGAATAAATCCAACAATCAATGCCTCAGTGTTCCTTTTCTTCTAAAAAAATCATTCTCTAAAAGGGAAAATTATACTAATTAAATCATTATTAAATGAAGATATGCAATTGCCTGGGTTTGCTCGGGTTTAAGCTCACTTAGACCGCACAATGTTAAAAGGATAATATACTAAGTGCATTAGGGCGCTCATCTACACAAGTACCATTTCATCACTTAGGAGATTATCCTAATTGCCACAAAACTAGTCAAGATATCATTCCTTAAACTATCCATGCAATAACAATTATACTATATTAAAACTTTATAATTTCTAAAGATCATTCCAAATGACACAATACTCGTTCCAACCCTTCGTTTGCTTGTAATATTTCTTTGTTAAATTAGGGTCAGCCACCTAATTCCATCTATGCGAACTCTAATTTGGTTCCTTAATCCAACTACTAAACTCTCCTGGCACAACTAAGGTCGTGTTTCGAAAATCTCTCGATCATCCTAAGAATTCAACTCAAGTGCTTATCTATCAGAATCAAGTGCAAAACCCTACCCTAACTGGTGCAAATCATCCATAAAATCTATGCTCAAACTACAGGTTAAGAACTGGTATGTGACTGAACCAATCTTCATAATATATCCCTGTTGGCACTTGGGATTACTCCCATCACCTAAGGTTTACTGACACAAAGAAAAATAATTATAACTCGAATGACTCTAGACAAACGCCTATAAGTCATCTGCTCGTCCTTTACTCATTATTGGGCATCCACCAGACCCTACTTGGATTTAAATCCAAGCCACACTTCATCGATCGAACCCACTCAACTTAAAAGTTCGTGCATCAAGTTCGAATGGTAACACTTCAGTTGCCTTTACCTCAGGTTTGTAACTAAGGTGACTTATACAAGGTTTATCTCTACCAAAGAATTTACCTATTATGAAAGTGTCAATTTAGTCTATCTAACGAGTAACTAGCAATAGATCAAATATACCGCTCAAGTGTTAGAAGGAATAGAAGTGAGTTTCCAAAAATATAACATACCTCACTACATAAGTTCCTTCCAACTTTCCTGAGCCGCAAGCCTGCTAAGACCCGGTAATGTCTAAAAGGCACAAGTCCTCATCAGTTACACACCCTTTGAAAATGTAGGATAGTCCTTGTATAAGTGATCAAGCCGATCTCAAATGAAGCACTTACGCTTTTCTTTAACTGGATAACATTTCATAGCGAAATGCCTCCTATATGCCATAGGAGTGACACACTAGGCCAGCTTTTCTTTTTCGAACAAGCTCGATCTTCCTTGTATCATGATCGTTACACCTCGGTTGGAGTTTCGATTGCTTTCCACTTTCATTACCTCAACCCTATCTTATGGGCGTTCTCACAAAGGAGAACCATCCTAACGAGATATTTAAAAGTGGACCCTAATAGGGATAGGGCTAAGCAATGAACCTCCAAACGATGCTTAAGACCTAAGGAAAATCTCAATGCCCACAACAATGGAGTACCGACTACTTGAAAGTCCAAAAACAAAAGGTTGAACAGGTCAGCACTTCTTCACAAATAAGCTGTCATGCTAAAGATGGATGGAATACTTAAGCTACACACTCTTCTCGATCTCAAAAATGAACTAGGAAACTAAAGTGACACCTAAACAAATTATGAATCATGTATCTACCTATCAACCGCATAAACACTACATCCTACTCAGCCAAAGTCTCCCTTACCCAAATGCCGAGAAATACCTTTCCTTAAGAGGATATTCCCTAAACTTACATCGATGGAAGCTTTCCCATGCATGTGTCCAAGGTCGTGTTTTAACAACAGTCTCAAGACCTAGATATGGCTTTCCTGCAAGGCTAAGAAAATTTCGACACTGCTTCAAAGACTCTAAAGTCAGTGGAGCTAAAAATATTGATGCAAAAAGGGCCACAACACACCAAGCATTAACCATAATCTGCTGGAAACGTTCACATGTAACGGAACATCTTTTTGCGATAGCTAAATAGTCTGTAAACAAATCAGGCATTTTAGAATGTCTATCCATAGTCGCACTTGTATTTCGTCTGCTCATATGGATAGCCTGACGAAAATACCACAGCAATTAGCAGTAGAAATAATGTAAATCCAAAAGACAAGCAGTTTATATGGTATTATATAGTAGAAAAATACAAGTATGCCTCTCAATGTATCTCCTACTTCCGGATTGATTAATTCAAACTAGCCTATTTGGTCCAACAGTTGAGTCTAAGCTTTGATAAACTGTAACAACCCGCCCTTCGTAATACCCACAAGTATACGTCTTACATCATTCCATGACTTTTGCTTATCACAAAATACAAATTGTTGGGGTAAAATTAGAACAAAACGCTAAACCAAGACATCGATAAGATCTTACAATAGAATGACAACATATAATATACTGAATATATATGAACATAATAGAATAACGATATATAAGATACCGCACTAGTGGAAGCAACTAACAAATAATTATCAGTGTAGAATAGTGATAATTCATCAACTCCAAAGAAATACAGAGTTCTAAATAAATATTTGATATAATAGTCATGTATATAAATAACAGGTCTATCATGTACAAATATATATATATATTATCGATGCCAAGCCTCCAAAATACTCCAGCTGCACACTTTGATAGTGTATCCCTAAAAGCATATGACTCCCAAACTTTTCGACCGCGTATCCAAGAGTTCTCATGACATAAGCAGACAAAGATAAAACATGGGTCAGACAAAAAATTATGGTGTGAGGACCTATCTCAAAATACTATATATTAAAACTATATATGAATAGACAAGAACTACTAAATGACACTCGACCCTCTCCACAAATATGGCTCTAGGTTAATTCGAACTGCATATAAACTATTATAGTAAATCCATCTCAAAAGTAGGGGATCATACCATAACCGCTTTCCCCCTATAACAACAAATTAGCACAATATCTTTCACTACACTACATTAGCCCAAAACTACTAATATTATAGTACAAACATATCATGATCAAACCATGATCATAAAATAATGATCACTGCTACTAAGATTGATAAGGTATGCCCTAACGTGTATGGTCACTGCTGCTAAGACCGAACAATTACACCACAATGCATATGCTCACTACCACTAAAATTGAATAGGTATGCCATAATGCTTATGGGCACTACTGCTAAGACCGAACATTCATATAATTACAAATGTAGGACCCAAAAACGTCCAAGCGATTACAACAAGATATAGTTATTTATGTTCACACTAAGACAGTGTTGATTGTGTCATGGCCATCATCAACACTCTTGGTACAGCACAACAAGGTCGATACCTAAGTAGGATACATAAGTCCATACCCATAGCCAGTCACATAAGCCCCTACCCTTGGTCTGCCATAACAAGTCAATACCAAAATAATCATATCTTACTTTAAGGTCAAAATCTTAAGTACGGACTCACTTCGTATATAGCGTATGGAATCGCCACGCACGGCTCCAGTTGCCACGGCCTAAAAACCCACTAGACAAAACTAACAAAAATCATACTAACCCAAATCTCGTCCCAAATGAAACGCATGATCTCGATGTCATAATACTCTTTCGGTATACCCTCCTAGCCTCCCTCAAATCTACGGTTTTAAAATATGTGCTAGGGAGGGGTCCCAAATGGGCCTTGAAATCAAAGTAATCCAAAATAAACCATAATTTTAGACATTGTATTCCTCAAAAAATGGTGAACAACGGTCCAAACCTCACCTTAATTCGATTATGTATGCGAACATTATCGCGTTTTGAAGTTTACACAATGCATAGTAGGTCAGCCGACTAAAAAGCCATTTAATCAACTGAACCAGGATCGAGATTGACTTTTCCTCTTGACTAGTCAACTGAATAAAACAAGTCAGTCGACTGAAGCTGATAGGTTCTAGGCAGTAAGCTTGTGCAGGTGAAAATCCCGCCAAACGATCGCCAATTCTTGCGTTGTTTTCTCCGAAGCTTCACCCGGTGAGTCGCCTTGCTACTTGAGCCTGCCTCCATCCCAACGGACATTCATCGAGGTTCATTTGTTGAAATTTTGGAAGTCAATTCTTAAGTATTCGAAAAATAGTTTCGATACCAAAATTCACTCTTTGCACGAGTAGAGTTCAATGGGCAATTATAGCGACTCAGCTTTCTCTAACATGCCAAAATAACATACTCGGCATCCTCGCCTTGTGCGTAGCCTATATGTATGTCGATACACTAATTTATGCACATTTATGCACAAATGCTCACAGGATGCATAACCATAACAGAAATCACGTTACAGACTAACTTCGGGAAGATTGCTCGGTCCGGTATACTCTCATGCAACTAACGCAAACCATAGTTGCTATACCTACGTTACATGCCAGCGACAGACTTGTAATCAATTATATTTCGATATAATCATACAACTTCAACCCTACAAAAACAACCAAACATTCAAAAATGATAACTACAATATAATACTGGTTTTTAATTATCGCTTAGCTCCAAATGTACGTATACGTATACCTACCTGTGCACATACACACACGTACATTTAAGTGAGCCAATCAACCATCGCAAGGTCAATATTACTTTTATGTACTAATATTTTCAACAAAAGTAAAATATCACTTCATGCAATTTTGGAAATATCGTCCATTTTTTAGAATATCATACTATATTATAATCACTTTATAGCCTTTAAAATACTTAATCACTTCATTAAAAATCAAGTTTTCGCCTTTTACTATTTTATAAAATCTCATATCCATTTTATGAAATATATACTTCATTTATAAAATCCTAAATCCATTTTATAAATACCAATTAGGGCTCACTGGGCCACTAATTGCTTCATACATAAGTTTAGAGCCCAAAACACTCTCAGTTGGCTTACCAACATTTTATAGAACCTTTAAATTGGTTTTATTCTTACTAACTAATAGCATGCACTTAAATATATCATGTGATTAGTCATTGATTCATCACAACAACACATATAATAACTTATAAGTTTAATAACTTTTCCAAACATGGTGACTAAGGGTTCAAACAATTAATTTGCAAATACAGCCATGATTACTACTTGAACATAAGCCTACTCCATACCATAGAAATCACCAAAGCATTCTATACTACTTCATAATCATTCATAGACAAATTAATGAAGTAAAACACTTAAATTAAATAGGAGAATCATCCCACTTACCTTACTTTTCCCTAAACCAAGCCTAAATCACTAAAACATATAAATTAATCATCTCGAAATCCAAGATGAAATCGTAAACTTTGAATCAGGCAAGTTCCTTTGGGGTTTATGTGGAGAGTAGCATTAGACGATTTATGGTTATTTTATCGGAATTCATAGAATTTTATTTAGGCAAGAATTAGTGGATCTAGGGTTTAGACTTAAGGTGAGATTAGAAAAGTGATTAAGAGAGGGAAAAAGAAATGAAAGTGGAATGAGAAATGAATGAAGAGTTTAGCTAAATATTAGTTAAGTAGGGGCAGCTGGTGGGCTTAGCCCAAATCTCTTCGTTTGGCACTATTCATCCGTGAAATTCATTAACTCCAAACATAGTCAAATTTATATTCATTTTACTCGCATCGAAAGAGCAAATTGAACCATGGATGTATCGAGTCCTAATTCATTAATTTAAAAAAAATACAGTATAAGAGGTGTTCTATCGCTTAATGATTAAATATTTAATTAATCATTTAAATATTCGATCGTCAAAAATTACAGGTGTTACAACTCTCATAGTACCTTATTTCGTAATCCATCAATGTCGGGAACAAACAATCTCCCATCCTTATGGAGCCAACTATCTCGTCGTGTCTGTAACGTCTCATTTCATCAAACTCTACTCCTTCATTTATCTTTGCTATGATCTCTACTAGTCTAGTGTCTCTCTTCTAACTAGTATCCATCCTTACAATTAAAGTCGCTCTGATGATCAAACTCGCCAACATCTCCATCCTTGAATCACAATGAAGTATGAATTTATTGCTAGCAATGTACTCCAACTGCTTCCACTCTAGGAACATCACTCTCAAACTAGCATGTCTTCTACTCAAAGGATCGGTGTCTACATTTCCTTTGATAGGAGTATAAGAAATGCTAAAGTCTAAGAGGATAAGAACTCTAACCATCGCTGCCTACGAAGGTCGAGATCTTTCTACAAGAAAAGGTATTATAAGGATTTGTGGTCCAAGAATAGCTTGAATCTTTCTCCAAGTAGATAATGCCTCCATATCCTCATGGTGAATACTATTGCCACCAACTCTAAATCATAGGTCGGATACTTCCCCTCAAGCAGCTTTAATTGTAAACTGGCATGGGAGACAACCTTACCTTCTTGCATCAGCATCGCACCTAATTCGGTACCATAAGCATTGGTGTATACCGTCATCTCCTCATCCCCACTCAAAATAGTCAACACTAGCGCACTCGCCATTCCCTCCTTCAGACTTATGAATGCATGCTCACGTTTTGCGTCCCAAACAAAATATTTATTCTTCTTCATCAAACTGGTAAATTGTGCTGCTACTCTTGAAAAGTCCTTGATAAAACACCTATAATATCCCGCTAGTCCAAGGAAACTCCTCACATCTGTAGCATTCTTGAGTTGGTTCCAATCTAGAACTGTCGCCACCTTTGCAGGATCGACTACAATGCCTGGCTCAGAGACGACATGTCCCAAGATTCATACTCTCCTCCAAAAGTGATAATTTTAAAACTTATCTTTTAACCTATGCTTCCTCAACACTTCAAGCACAATCCTCAAGTGTGTATTCTATTCCTCCTTTATCCTTGAATAGACTAGAATATCATTCAAGAACACAAGCATGAACTTGTTTAGTTGATCCCTGAAGATAGTTCACAAGATCAACAAAGTATGATGGTGCACTAATCAGCTCGAATTACATAATCAACCACTCATAAAATCCAAAAGGCTTACAAAATGCAATGATCAACATGCTCTCTTTTGCTACCTTCAACTAGTGAAACCCTATCGCATGATCCAACTGAGAGAACACCTTTGTGCTATGGAGCCGATCGAACAAGTCATCAATATGAGGGAGTGGATATTTGTTCTTTTGCATCACCTTATTTTTCTTACGATAATTGACACACAACCTCAAAAATCCATCCGCCTTAGTAGTGAATACCATGGGTGCGACCCACTTAGATTTGCTCTTACGAGTAAATCCTCTCCTCAATAAGAAATTAGCTTGCATCTCTAACTCTTTCTGCTCTTTGGGTATCATATGCCTCAAGGGTATAACTATCGGTTTAATATCTTTCATTAAGTTTAGATGGAAGTCAATCTTCCAGTGTGGCGGTAATCCGGTCACCTTTATGAATGTGTCTTGATACTCCCTAATGATAGACTTAGATGACAACTTAACCTGTTGGACCTCCAACGAATGTAGAAACCTAACCATAACCTCATCCTCCATTAGGCAGCCAATCTCTAGCTTCCGCCCCTCCTCTGCCCCCAATAGGCACCAACAATTTCTTGCAATCTAGCACTATAGCATCTTATTTAGCCAGTTCATCGCTAAGATAATACTGAATCCAACGAAACCTAAATTAGAGAGATCACAAACAACAGCACATCCATGACTCAATAAGATCAAACCATAACAAACCATACAAAGACTAGCGGAACCCCTGACAAGGTTCATCACTACTAAAGGTCGATCAATAATTTTTGGTTTCAATCCTAGTCAATCTGATAGGTCGCCATATATAAAGGAATATGAAGCACTAATATCGAACAAAACATGTATGGAAACACCATAAATAGAAAGCACATTATGAACGGGGACACCCTTCGCTTTCTCTTTTGGCGAGGAAGAACTCGACGAAGTTGGAATAACATCGAAAGTGTATACCTAAACCATCTGATTCTGCATCATCGATTTTGGGAAAGTCTTTGGCAGATGTCTTGCCTTACTGTAGTTATAACACTTCTTTCCTTCCTCTGACTTGCAATCATTACTCACCTCTGATTTGTAGTCTTACTCAGATGAACCTGATACCACAGTTATAACAAACACGGTTCCACTTTTCCTTCTTCTAAGCATCCTTCCCTTGGGACTACCTTCCCCTTCCCATTACATTTCTTCTTGCCTCTACCACCTTGCTGCAGCTTTGTCTCTTCTTTAGTAGCAATAGCTAGTTTGGTCTTGAGGTAAAAGTTCTCCTAATGAAGAGCTTTCTAAACAATCTTCTCAAAAGGCTCATCAATGTGGCCCACTGGCTTCTCTCCCAAATGGTCATCCAAACCTATAATAAACTTTTCATTCTTCGTCAATAGAGTGTCGATGAAAGACATTCGTATTTAGAAAAAGAATCAAATTTAGCTACATACTTAGAGATCTACATGTCCCCCTAACTTTATCTCTAAATATCTACTAAGCAGCATCCACTTCTGGGCAGCTAGTATGAACTTCTCCTCAAATCTATTTTTAAACTAGTCCCAAGTGAACTGGTCATTGGAAGTAGAAACTTTTTATAGCAGCCCACAAGTTTATAGATCTACCTTGGAGCTATCAAGAGTCCAACGACCTTATAACGTCATCCCATTCCAAATCATCAAAAATTCTCTCGCATGTTTTTAACCAATCCTGCACTTCCATAGCCGATTCTATTCCTTGGAATGCTTTACTACCAAGACTGGAAAAATCCTTATTCAGCTTCGCAAAATCGGCTTGAGCACCTGCTCTTGAGCACCACCGCTAATAGGATTATTAGGAGCATTCATTTAGGTATTTTACAACCTGGTCGCCATCATTGTATAAAATATTACTTACAAGTCAGGATTAGCACTCCCTCAAGCCTGCTCCTTATTCCTCTACTCCAAAGATGGAGTTCCTCGTAGAATTTCTTGTATGCTATCTAATTCTTGATCTATAACAAGAATAATCGGTCTCTTATAAAGAAAACTCATCACTGGTACTCATGTGTGCAATGCGACTTATGTACTATATACCCATACTACTATATATTTTTGAAAACCAGAGTATATATAACAAGTATGCTCTCTTATATGTACACACTCTTGATCTAGTCTAGGATGATAACTCCTTCCCCTCTCTACTGGATTACAGTATCAACTCAGGTTAATTATACAACCTAAGCTCTGATACGAAATAAGATGACCGTCATACACCTCCAGCACCAAATATACCTAAAGAGTGCACTGATATTGTGCTCGATCGATATAAGATGATTGTCAAGGGTGAAAAGTAGAGAAAACAATCGCATAACTTATCATATATCTCATAGCACATTGAATAAAATATAATAATCATCAAAGATATAAAATATGCGAGATAGTAATAACTAAATGAACCATAAATGTCAAAATGCATAGGTTCATAGGGTTATACAAAATGGTAGCAGAGTTTATACAACTGGAAATAAACTCAAATATAAATAGTCTCAAATAAAATAACTAACATTATCTAGGCTCTACAATGTCACATAGCGGAATAACCAATAATAAGCTGCATATAAATATGACAAAGCACCATCTCCAACTTGATAATTTCCACAACACCGTGTATCACCTAAAACCTGCTATCTACTTTACTAATTTAAGAGTACTTGTGATAATAAGAAGAAGAATATAAAACCTTTGAGTCAAATAGCAGTATGGTATGAGCGATAAACAATCTCGTAGTGCTATACAAGTCGGTATAGTAAGGAATAAAAGTATAAGAATCGTACCTGACTTATCTCTACATCCAAAGAGTTAGCACATAACAAAAATAATATGCTACTCTACTATCATCATCATAAAATATGCAAACATCCCGGTATGCTATCTGGTGTCTAGGCATCATTCTCCTAGATACCTTTGACATGTGACATCCCTCGAGCGACAAACAACAATATAGTATTCATGGAAAACATAATATCCATCAAAAAATTCTAACTATCATTCATGTACTTTGGATACATGACAACTCGTATGACAATTAACAACCAGAGATTAATGGAAAAATTCTGATTTTCTGGATACCTGAACACCAACCTATATGGTTGATAGTAGATTCCTTCAACGATCTAGGGTATACGGATCCCTTCAACGATTTGGAGTAACCATCAAATTACCCAATGGGCATCCTTGCAATACCCCATCTTACAAGTGCATCAGAAAATACTTCGAGTATCAAAGATTTCTTAGCATGTGTATCTGAGCCCTTCATCACTCCATCTACTTCCATTTATGATCAAAGAACCCTTCAACTTTCATATAACAACCCATACCATAATGGACCTTAATTTTGTCTAAATTGAAACATAAGTCCTTAGGGCACAGATCATTGCTCTTAGTAACATGTAATAAACATAAGCATATCAAACAGAAATCAATATAAACTCATATCGGAATAAAAAAGCATACAAGAACATATAAACTGACTAAGGCTACTACCTTGAAACCAATATTATTCCCTATTTATCTAGTCGCCTTGTTAGTGCCCAACATGAAAGAGAAGACTTTACCATTTGTATTTCCCATCTTACACCAGTAGTTTGTCCCTCTAAATATATCATATGGGTTATAATAAGGAGAGTGTTAGAACAATGTTTAGATGATTGGAACATTACACACTTTACCCATAACGTTAATTTATGTCAATTGCTTTTCATTTATGTGTTATGCCAATTATTTATGGCTAGCCCGTTCAATCCTATGTGTAAGTACGATTTGTCCAACCTTCTACAAGGTATAACTATATAATATATATACGCCTATAAACATATATATCTAAATGTTGTGCTACCTAAAAACCTTGGCCACTTAATACTTCTTAAATAGGGAGGATGTAGACCGAACAACCATTTAATACCTTAATCCAAAAGGGGCCCTCCATAACATAAACGTTAGTTAATCGGTCCTAACTACAGAGACCAATGACCCCTAGATACGGCTTTGTCTTTAATTATTGCATTACTAACACATCTCAAAGGCTCATCTAAGAGTTAACTAGCTCGTCTCCTACAAACAAATAATTAATTAACTAAACTTTGAGGTTTGTACATATTCCATATGGATTCTACACTAGTAAGCAAAATTTGTCAAGGCATAAGCCAAGTCTTTGCTATCGACAGCTTAGGATCGCTGGTGGTCATAGTCTATATGCCAGCTCTACTACTAAATACCAGTCCAACAACAGCACCGGTATAGCCCGCCCACCATCTATAGCTAAAATCCCGTTTAGACCAACCTTTGTAAATTAAGAAATGCTCATTTCAGTTACTTAATACCTTTTATTAGAAATAAAGCAGACCCCGTTTCTCAAAAGTACTGAGTCATTTAATACTTTAAATTTGAGGTGAACCCTTGATATATTTTCCTCTAACTATATGCAAACGCATATCCCTTTCCCATGGATCCTATGGTTAGAGACGTCCCACATTAGTAGTAAGTATGCACAAACGTTGGTAGCCTCTAAGTAAAGGGCAGATTTTGTTGCGTAAATCTACCGATCTCACATCCCAACTTATTCTAAACCAAACCAATTATCCTAGGCCTAAATATTGAAGTAGACCCACTAATTCACACTTATCGTAAACATATAATTAAGGCTTTATAATTTAGCACTATGAAGATTATACTACTTCCTAGTATATAATTCTTATCTTATTCGCATATTTACTATATTCCATAAATGTCAATTGTTTGTAATAAATGGTCATTATTATTCTATTTAGACAATTACTAATAACATTTATTTATTCATTCTAATTCAACCTATTAAGCCTATTTCATTTCCCTGTAAATGCCGTATTAAATCCTTAATCAGTCTCACTAAACATATTTATGCCCCTATTTAATTCTTATAACTCTCTATTAACTGCATATTTATTGTCCTATTAATTTTGGAATTACTATCTCTTTTCCATATACACCTCATAATCTTATAATTTAATACATATTTGTAACTAGATGCCCTAATTATAACTAATGTGGATATCAACATATATTACGCTATGTAAATATATTTTTATTTTTGTTAGTAGGCACGGTTATACATACATACATACATATATATATATGCATGCATGTATGTATATATATATATGTATGTATATATATATATATGTATGTATGTATGTAAATTCCTATTTCTAACTATTAATTCCTAAATCAGAATATTCCATTCCACGTTTTAATTTATTAAAGCTACCATTCCAAAAAGGATTATGGCTATAACTTTCCATAAATTTCTCAAAAGTGAGACTTATGCTACATTTGAAATTACAAGATTCTTTTTCTTTTATTAAAATAGATGGTTTAAATTATGGAGGAGAACATCCACACTTTACACATCTTTTTTTTGTATATTTCTTGTTAAATCAAACGATGTACTTTTTATACATATTTTGGGAGCTAGATAGTTTATGAAAATTACACGAAAATAGATGCAATTAAGTTGTACCCCACCCCCTATAAATTAAAAACATAGAAATTCACAATCCAAGTTAAATTAGGACAATATAAACTAATACTAACATTTTACAAACCAACTATAAATTAAGAATAAACCTTTTAACTTTATGAACATTCAACTTTAACAAATTTAGGATCGATTTCAAAATTTTCAGATTAAGATGTAAATAAAATTCATATTCCAATCACATATCTTATAGAATATATAGACAATATTCCTATACGTTCGTTTTAAGCTACAGCTCATCAGATCTTATAAAGACATAATAATTAAATAAAGTTTAACAATATAAATTTCAACATTATAAGTAAATTATATAATTTTCACTCACCTTTCTAACTTTTCAAATCTTCAAATCTGAATTCATCTCTTTACTTGACTCCTTTTTCTTTCCAACCCAAAATAATATGTACAATAAGGTATATATATACTATTAGAATCACAGATCTAAGAAAAGGTTTGGGGTTAATGGAAATACAGATTTATAATTATGGAAAATTCCTTTTAGTTACGCAATGTTGATTTGCTTCTTCTCTTTTATTTTCCACTGGCCTTCTTTAACTTTTGTGTGTGTGCATAATATTTTATAATTCCTAGAAATAGCGAAGATGGAAAAATGGCAGAGCTTCGCTGTTTTGATCAGAAAATATGAGAAGTAAAGTGAGAGGTTGGACCTGTATTTATAGACGCTCGAATTAATCATTTTCATTAGATTAAAATAATTAAATCCAGACCATTCAGTCAAGCTTCGACCCTAACCGTCACTACAAGGGCCGGCCGACCGCTCCCTATATGCTAATAACTTTAAAAATGATTTAACTTTTAAAGTTACTTTAAAAATCGTAATTTTACTATGCTCATATGCATAGTAAAGTGAGAGAGGTGATATCACTCACCTAACATCAAAACTATCCAATAATCCCTTCAAATCCGAGATGAATAGTAGTGACACGATTCCCTATGCTGCCAAATAATAGATCTTGAGATTCTCTTTGCTGAGTACCATCTAATGATGATTTTCGGCTAATTAAAGTTTGGCAAAGATGAGATTTTTGATGGAAAACGAATTAATGGAAATTTACACTTGTTTTGGAAAGTAGAAAAGTGGTTGGAGTTGTCCCATCATCTCCAATTGGGCACAAATCTTGAAATGGATTATTGGACATAATTTTGAGCTTAACTAACTACCCACTAAATTAGCCAGGAGCAGTCTAAACTTAAAATGGTCATATATCATAAACGATAAGTTTGCTTTCCTATTATGACCATTCCACGTAAAGAGAAACTATCATCTCGATCTAATGGAAGTAGTTCCAGACCCTTATTCAGCTTCTATAAAAGTTATAGGTTTTACAGTATTCTCATCGTCAAAATTGTTTGATAAAAATTATAAGGATGGAAAATGTCCCCGTTAACCATTTTCAAAAGTTATGGAGCCATATGACTTTAAATGAATTAAATAATATTTTACGATCTTTTAATACGTACAATATGGATCGTTACATAACGTTTTACTGTGAGAGTGGAAAATTGAACTAAGTTAGTAAAAAATCATGTCTTGGATTATGATTTAAACTTGTTTCAATCAAGATGGAAAAGCTTACTTGTACGGCAAAGGTTGATTTTGTTATTGAGAAGAAACGGTTGGAGTTGGCAAAGCTACATCGTTGGTAGAAGAATGGATGAATTTGTGTGAAAAAACCATTTATTAAGCATAATTAGTAAGAAATAGAATAATTCAAGTAGAGTGAAGGCCATAACGTGAAGGTATAAACCATATAGGGGACTTTTATTAAACCGCCGCTTCAAACATTGATGATATTTCACGCACCATATTGTTGCAGTTTAAAACGACCACTTACTAGGATGGTTTTTAATAAATCGTCACAAGACATAGCGGGTTTTTAGTAAAAACCGCTGCATTTTAATGACATTATCAAAAAAGTCGCTAGTTACGACTGTTTTGGAAAATCGTTACAACCTAGCTTTTGGGTTGTAGATTTCTCTAGAAACGGTATAATTGAACAAAATATTTGATAGTCATTGTCACTACACATACTGAAGATTGTAAAAGTCATTTGGATTTTAGTCGACTGATGTGAACCAGAGATTAATCATTTGGCAGAATTAAGTGGGCTGGTTGTATTTAATAACTATGTATATTGGGTAAAATTCTAAAATTTGGTTTGGTATTAATTTATTAAAAATGGAAAATTGGAGGTTTGAATGGACTTGAGAGTAACCAAGAAGAAAAGGCCATTTAAAATTAGCACGTAGACACTTATTCCAGATATTAAACCTTAACAAATGCCTAATGTACACCTAGATACCCGTTTGGATTGTTAGATGCAGCGTTAAAAGTTGCTTAGACGGGATAAAGCATGTGACCATGCGGCAAGCCTCCTTTAGTGTTGGGGTGAAACTTAGACCGAGGCCTAATTTTCTTTTAAGAACAGAGCATACGCTCACTTTTGCAAGAGAAAACGTATTCTGATAAATAAATCTATAGCGTGGATGTTGCAAATTAAATGGTATCATGTAAGAATATAAAAATTTTGGCGCTAGCCATACGAGCTCCACTTATCAACATCAAACATTAACCATAGCGGACAACCTGGCCCATCTACCCAACGATATTTTGAAATTTATTCCAACGGTCTTATTTTCTCAAGCCATCCTCCTTTTTGTGCTTTTACTCAATTCTTCCATCTCAAGTCATTAATCCGTTTTACATTCTGAAAATTAGTTGTTTTTATGCTATTAAAGCAATGGCAAAGATTAAAACTACTCCACTTTCGGATTGCCGTCGAAGGAAGAGAATACTCAAATCTCTGACCGACCTACTTAAGACACAGCAATCACAGATTGAAGCTTTAGTAGATGATCGGTATTTCTTGGAAAAATACATCAACATTCAACATGATCATTGGTCTGCCAAGTGTAACCTTCTTGAATCCCACATCACCCAGGTATGAAAATAAAAAAGTTGAATCCAGTCAAAAAATGGGTTCTTGTTTGTTGATATACTTTTATTTAGTAATTTAATTTTTTCCAGTTAAAGGGAGAAGAAGAGAAATTCAGAAAATTGAATAAGTCAAAGTTGGACCTTGTCGTGGAAATCAGAAACAGAGAGGCATTTTGTTACAAGAAATATTCTGGTTAGACTTCGTTTTTTCTTTCTTTATGCTTCTGTACTTCCGTTTCTGTGTGTGTGTGGTTTTTTTTTTTTTTTTTTTGGGGGGGGGGGGGGGGGGGGATCATGTGTTAGAATCTGGCATTTGTTTATGATAGCTATATTTAACTGTTCTTATTATATCACAACATGATATAATTTCATATCATTTGTCTTTGTTGTTAAAACAATATATATTGTTTACAAGCAAGAAAACATCAGTTTTGACGCTTGAATATCTTTTTAACTTAGAGGATGAGTGTTAGTTCCGGAAGGAGAATATTTTGAATATTTTGTTCTTATGTTTCTCCTTCTCCTTTTTATGTTTATCGTTTTCTTTGTATGTATGTTTGCATTCCAGAAATTTCTGAGTCTGATTTAGCTGATTTTCATGCTTGCGTGGAGACTTTGAATGCGAAGTTTTTTGAAATGAAGGTATTTGTGTACTCTTTGACTCTTAGTTGCAGTGATTGCAAACTATTAAAATTAATGCAATACATGCATGTTTCTTTGATTTCTAGGGAAATCTAAATGCTGGAGCAAGCGATTATTCAAAAGATATAATAGCTTTAGAAGGAGAAGTAAGAAGGCTGAAGCATTCCTGCGAAAAACTCGATTCTGAAAAGGAGTCTGAAATCTCTGCCTTGCTTACAGAGAAAGATTTTGTCTCTAATCAATTAAAAATCATGGAGAGTGACTACATCTCTATTATCGAGAGCAAGAATACAGAAGTGGAACAAGCAAATGAAGCAGCTGAAGAACTTCGAAATAATTTGCAGGAGTTGCAGGTAAAAGTCAGTGAAAAGGATGAGATAATAACCGAATTAAAAGAGAAGCTTGAATTGGCGAGAGAGCACAATCTTGAAGCTGAACAGGTTAATGAAGAGATCAAACATCTAAAGCTTGACAACGATGAACTGAACTTATTGGTTAAGGAGAAGGATGGAATTATTATGAAATTAAGAAATGACTTAGCCAAGGTTGAATTGGATATGAAATCTAGGTGTTATAAGAAAAGATCAGAAAATGGTTTATCAACACCATCAAAGCTGGATAGTGCCAAACAAATAACAAGTCTTAAACAGAGATTTTCTGCTCCAGCCCATGTAAGTTGCAATCGTTCAAATGAAGTCTTTAATCCTTGAGTACGTTTATGCATATTTATTATGCTTATGCAATGTTTTGTTGGAGTCTAGTACCAGTCAATGTGATACAAATATTTAGTGATTGATCTTTCTTAGCACGCATTATTGGCCACATTATAGTAAAAAAAAAATGGATATTTTAGTTGTATACAATTAGAAGCTCTTACCTTATAAGTGGCAGTGTTGGCTACAATTATGAACATTCTTATAAGTGATGCATTCTTGTACCAATAAAAGGGAAATTGTGTAGATAAATGGTAACATCAAGTTGCTGTAGTAAAATGATTTATTTTTAATATACACTCCCTTCTCTGTTCTTTCTCTTCAGCCAAATCAAGTATTTAAATTGAGTTTATATAAGGTTACCAGACAAGCAGTAGGGCCTAATGCTGGTTAACAAATAAATAATAAATCCTTTTATTGTAGAAAAATGGAAAGTAAACAACCAAGAGAGTGAGTGCTCAGTTGTGGCTATGTTTGTCTATAATGTTAAGGTGTTTATTATAATGTTAAGTTGTTTACTGCTTTCTTTATGCACTTATTTGGTCACATACAACTATAAAACCTTGGGTAATCATGGAATTAAGTTAATGTGCAGGGGCTTGTGCGATGGTCTGGTAAGAGAAATATGTCTGCGGATTCTTCAAGAGAGAGATCGAGATTGTTCCATGCAAATTTTAAGGTTCCAAAGCTCAAGGACTCTTCTAGTCCAATGCCATGTTGACTGCTTTGCTTGTTAAAGCATATATTTATCCAATCTACTGTGATGATGTATTTGTTAATATATTTATCTAATCTACGATGTATGTGCTTATTCCACGAAAAAAGAACCCTACCATTTGTGTCCATATGTAAGTGTTGTAAAAAAGCAAACTGTTAGTAGTAGTGCATTTTTGCTTGACGACAAGCGATTTGTTTCTTTGCTAAATATTTTGTGTAGTTGCTGTAAGTCATTAGTGCTATTTCTCTGAATTTTTGTCCAGTTTTCGGTATCTCTATTTTCTTTATGTTCAATCTTATATTTGTTTAATAATACAAGTACTTGGAGTTTTCTTTGAGCATGTTTATTCTGCCATTCACCTTAGCCTTCCTGGGCAAACATTTGTTAGTGGTAAATGTGTGTACTTGTCTAATTGAGTGATGATAGATTTAGCTATTTTGAAAATCAATAAAACCTGTGCCTTTCTATGTCAAAATATGTTTATGGACAAATATGAAGTTACGTTTGAAGGAGCGCTGCATCATTGCCTAAAACATTCATGCCCACCAAATCAAAATTTAGGGTACATCGCATATCATAATCTATCTATCTATACCATAATGATTATCAAATCCTTTGCTTTTCGGTTTTCTCTTCTTCACTCTTTTCTTCTTTGGCCACATGGATTGTTATAACATATCTATTTTTCATCCGATTTGTTTAAATATTGAAAAATACTGTCTCTACTTCTTCGTGCTGAAAATGCTGATTTTTTTCCCCTTCAAATCAGTTTTTGCCGCTTCTCTCCTAAATGCACTTCATCTCACTACCCTTATTTATTTCCTTCCCTTGAACCCATTTCTAAGTTAAATGACCAAGTACCTATGCTGCATGATCCAACAATACTCATATTTCACGTAAAACTCCTTTTGGGTTATTATTCTGGTTTTTTTCTTTATTATATGCAGCGATCTGGAAATTCGAACGTTTCGTCTTCGAATATCGTAACGTTTTGAAATATAATTAATCATTATAAATATGATTTTATAAGCTTGTTAGGCATCGTTTAATTAATGAATAATGATAAAAAAAACTTGTCTTAAAAAATTGTTTATAAAAATATATTCTTCAAATAAATATCAATAATGTGACTGAAAATCGGTTTATTGGTAAACGGCTTTTCAATCGATATAAATTGTTCGAACTCTTGTGCACTCGTCTAATGATCGAATGAACAAATTAGCAATTAATTAACACACATACCTCTTCATAAAATATAGAACATTCTAGAAGCTTCCATTAGGATACGAGACATGTCATATTAAGGGTATAAGTGTAATTAACATAAGGAGAGGTGATGTGAAGGAGAAATGATGAGAGGTAAGCCTTCCATGGCATGTGGATGGGGTGGAGGGGGTGCGGATTGGATGTAGGCAAGCTTAGACAACACCATTTTGAGCCTATAAAAGTAGAGGTATATCCTTAGTTTATAATTACAAATTTACAAAGCAAAGTGAGCTCTGTTTCTGTGTCTTCTTCTTCTCTTTCTTCATACTTTCCTAAAGCAAAATAATTGCAAATCAAATTCCAATCAACTCAAATTTGAAGTGAAACTTTGGGAGAATATTACAACACCTTCCACATAGTTAGAAGATCCTACTCTTGAAGGCCGTGAGCATATGGAGGGGTTTGGAGGCAAAGGAAGGTGAAAGCAAAAGGAGGAAGGAAGGAAGAAGGTGTTGCAAGGTTGGGATTGCACTTGGTTAGCTTGGATCTTGGTTGTTGTTGGGTTAAAGATGAGTTAACGCACCTCTTTGAATGGAAAATATAACATATATATGTTGTGTCTTGATTGTGCTTAAGTTGTTGAATTGTTATTGACATTGTTGAAAACATTGGTTTGATTCTTGTTTTGAAAACAAGATGCATATGTAATCCATGTCCACGGACTTGAACGGAGTTGTATGACTTGTGAGAAGACCTTAGAATAAAACACATAGCTTATAGATGGACATTGGTTTAAATCGGATTTGGATTTGGATTTGAAAATGCACTTATAACAAGAGTCGCTATAGATGTAGTTCGAAATTGTCTTATTTTTTGTTATTTATATGGAACTTGGTAGAGAGATCCTATCGGGTTTCTCGCCATATTTATAATGTTTCATATGTATGTTTGTTGCTTTAAAAATTTAGGATGGTAAGATATTAAGTAACATCTCAAAGAGTTGCCAAAACTTCACTTGTGTAAAACTGTCCCGTTTAGACTTGATTTTTGGACTATAAATGATTGAAAAGATATTTAAATTTATGTATTTTGTTTCATCTTTTTACAACTTTTTACTAACTCATATTAAAGTATTTCATAAGTGGTTTGAGATATTTATGAATTTTTAAGAATTAGTAGTGAATTTTTAAAGAAGAAGATTTTATAATGAAAACAAGTTTTTAAGGAAATTGTAAAGTTATTATTTTCAAGTAATATTTTGAGAAAATATTTTAAAGCCTACTATAAGTATAACAAAATATTTTAAAAGTATTTTTAAGTATATAATTTTCAGAAATATGTTGACTATTATATATCTTATGTAATAAAATATCTTTTGACTTGTTTATTTAAATATCAAGTTTTAGTAAATAAATTACTATACATAAATATCATTTTAAAAAGGGTTTTAAAAGTATAAACAAATGGTTTAGAAAGGGGTTAGTAGTTGTATAATAGTCAAATGGTTAGTTATTTAATTACTTGTTTGAAAAATAATTAACTATGATTAACACTAAAAGTCGACGAAGTAATGCTTATCTATTTATGAGGGTTAAGATTGATGTTCGAGTAGGGATGGAGTAATATATCTCTAACCTATAGCTTCCCTTTTGACAGAGGAATGGTAAGTCAGAAATATTAGAAACGTGTTAATCGTGTTGATTTCTTACTTGTTGGAAATCATTAATACTATACTTAACACTAAAAGTTGGTGAGGAAGACATATCTATTTGTGAGATTCAAGAATGATGTGTCTAGACAAGGCTTTGATACAACCAGTGCTCTAACTTACCTAGCTTCACTCTTGGATGAGGAATAGTTAAGTTGGAATGTGGAAAACGAGTTAAATATACGTATATTGATTTGTATACGCAATTGTTTTGACTAGATGATCGATTAGCCAATTATCGACCTTGACTTAATATGACTTACGAAGTTACCGAAAGGCTTCGCGATTTGATACTAATGAGAATCCCCAAGAAGGAGCATTGATACAAACGTCTCTAGCTTTCGCTTACTTTTGAAAGAACCGAAATTGAGTTAACTGGAAATTTATCGATTGGTTCTGAAGAGACCGGGGATCGGTAAGTGTTTTACTTATCGAATACCACTACAAAACTAGTATACGAGTTCTAAGTTTTGGAAGCAGTTGTGAAGTAAAATGTTATAGAGTTGATCTGTCTATCCTAAGGTTAAGTCCAAGAAAGAGGTCAGCATTAACATTTCAAATGATGCTAACATGTGATGCTGTCTATCTTGAGGAATACTCCAAGAGAGAGGAGAACGTTAGCATTCGTCAGAAGACTTATTGGGAATCAATGTGGAGATTCAAGATCTGTTCGATATGCTCGAATCGATATAGTGATTCATGATCTGTTCGAGATATAGGAATGCATTTGGAGATTCATGTTCTGTTCGAGTCACGAAGACTCGAGTGAGAGATGTCGAACATAGCCTTGATATCGTAAATGATTAAAACCAAAGATATGATGCACAGCCAAAGGGAACGTAGCATTTAGAAATCCCAAGGGTGCATGCGACTCCATCTGGTATTACTTGTGGACATTCACGAAGGAGTGATGCATTCGGAACCACGAGTGTTTGGGCATGCGCTAATTATGTATTCCTTATAGTACATTCCCTAGAGATGTACGTTGCTAGGAAAGATATCTCTGATCATTGTACAGAAGTTCGGATTCGGCTTAATCCAAGGATATCTCCATAGGAAAATCTATCATGTGAACACGCAATAGAAGGGTTAATTATATACCTATTATTGTTGTGGTGTTCTTACAACAGCTATTTGATATGAATTATGTGCTACACTCTAGATAGTATTTATTATATCACCATATTTTAAAAACTTAATCAATGGTTGGTTTCTTTGAAGGGAAAACCATTATGGGAAACTTTATGGTCTCAATGGTTATTATTACTTGTTGCATACTTCTTACGTTGGTTTGCTAGACTATTTCGGGTGTTATTTTCTTATAATGCTCGGACCAACACATGTTTATTTTCATATTTTGGTTTGGAAGTTTTGGAGCTTATGGAAAAGAAAATGATGATTATCTACCATGGTATTCTTATTTCCACTACACTACTATATTGTATGTATTAGCACTGTGAGGATAGACAGTTATAACTGTCCAGATTGATGAAAGTATTTAGGTTTTGGTAACTCTAAAAATTCTATATTCAGAGTAACCATATGTACCATTCTTTTGATATTATATATTACCGTTTCGTTGTGAGATTCTGATGTTGTGTTCTTGCTTTCTTGTTTTACTTTTTTTTAATTTTACCCTAACCTTTTGTCTTTCTGGCATGTAGATGCTTGGCACACGAATACCGTAGATGTATTTAGAATTGATATTCGTGGGATCGAAAAGTTGGATCGTTAGGTTTGGTATTAAAGCTCAAGGTTGAGTGAACACCTTGTCTTTGGATGGGTATGTCTCATTGGAGATAAGGTAAGCGACACCGTAGAATGAGCCGAGTATATTATACATATAAGAGCTTATTGTTATTTTGAGAACTAGACTTTAAAATCATTCCTTAGGAATATCTCTTCCTTAGTAACTCTCACTTTGAAATAACTCTATCATTTCATGTCCTAAAGAAGTTCTGGTTTGAGTAGGTAGTAAAAACTATAAGTCTTGGAGCTGCGAATGCTAGAGGTGGTTGGAGTAGTGTTGTCACGAATGGCGAGAATCGAGCACCGAGGAATGTTAGTCCAGTTAAGGAACCAAGGTGAATGTCATATAGGAGGTCGTGTAGATGAAGCCTCAGATGAGTTTTGCTTTGCTCTATCGCGATTATGAGAGGCTAGGGTAAGAGGTATAGTGGCATAGGGACTATCATAAAAGGTCGTGGCTTAGACTATGTGATTGGATATTTGGAGATATAGAGCTAGGTGAAGCAACAAAGCATAGGTTAACATCACGACATCTAACCGATGCAGCCATTGATTGGTGGAGTTCTATTACAGCTGATGTCCAAGAGAGCGACTTCTCTTGGCCCAATTCAAAGATGATTTTGAGATAAAGTTTGTTTCCAAAGCCAAAAAGACTTTGTTATTTAGGAGCTTCTTGAATCTGAAGTAGGAAGCCATGACCATGGCGGAATATGAGAATTGATTCATTGCATTATCTCGATTTGGGTTGGGGTTAGTAGATATACCGCTGAAGAAGAACGACATGTTCATTGCAGGTATGTGCACTGAGTTCCAGAGGGATATGACTAATCACGTCATGGGGTCTTTTGTTGTTTTGGTGAACATGGCTTTAAGGTTTGAGAGCTTAGCATCAAAGCCGTCTATTTCTACACCAGCTAGGGACAACATTGGAAGTTTCAGCCTTCAAGGGATATTTCTAGTGTATTTTTCCATAAGTGTAGGTAGAAAGGACACTTTTCTTGGAGTTGTAAGTCGGCGAAGGAAGGGCAGATGGCTAGAGCGCAGATAGTAATAACACCGATCGACGAGTTTCCGAAGCTTAAAGTGTGGACTGAAAGGTTGTTGCAGTTGCCATCAGCCTAGCTATTTTGTTAAGGATTGTCCTATTCTCAAGAAAGGGGAGCATCATAGGGTCTTTGCTATTTCTATAACTGCAAAAGGGAAGTAGATTCTTGAGGGTATACTATCTATTTATGCCTTTCCTATTTGTATTTGTTTGACTCTAGTGCTTCTCATAGTTTCATGTCCTGCAACCTTGATTATTTCATCATGTTCGGTCAGTTTAGGAGCATTGCTTGTTATTGATTGGTGCTCAACCAATTTATAAGTAGTTTTACTTTTCTAAATCATAGGTTGGGTAAACAGTAATTGTGGGTACACTAAAATGAACACTTTGTGAGTTGAGTTTCACGGTTTGACTATAAGGTATTCGGTGATACTGTTGGGGTAGAAGTCTAAATTTAGCAAAATATGTTTATTATAATCAAAAGAAAATATATAATTTTTTGGAAATAAATATTTGTGAAACGATTTATACAAGAAGGTGACTTTATATAAGTATAGTATAAAGTATGGTTTATAAACGAAAAGGATTCACATAGAAAATTTGACTACTTAAATCCTAGTGTCATTGAAAATGTTTTTCAAGATTTTGGCAAAAATAATAATAGTATTATTTGAAAGTAAATATTTAGAAAATTGGTTTAGGAGATTGAGTTCATGATACTTCGAATTATTATATGAAGTGTTTGATACTGCTTTGAAGTGACTTTGGTTAAGTACCAAAAGTATGGTTTGGATGTACTGAACTCACTTCTGTCACTTGAAAATATTCCGGTGATGATTGAAGTATCATCGGTGTTCATTTTCGGGTTTCTAAGTGGGGACGCTACATAGTTGTTTTAGTAAAATGGATTTTGATTTAAATCCCGAAAGTATGATTTGATGTACAAAAGTTATATGTATATATATTATTTTAAAATGATTTGAATTGAAAATCAGTGTTTAGTTTTAAATTTTTCATGTTAAGTTATTCCATGGACACATGTAGTTTATACATTAGGGAAGTATGTATGTACATTATGATATGCTATGTTGTTTGGTAGTTTTATTTGTTAAAATGAAACGAGATTTTTGGCGATTTTAGGCAGTCAGAAACTTCCGAATCGTTATAGAACTTATAGTTAAGTGTTTTTGAAAATATAAAGCTGAGTTTATATAACACTTGAATAAAGAACGTAGTAAGTTAAAACAAGTTTAAATTTGTTGAGCATACTTGTTAAGTAAAACAGAATGATGTTTTGTATATACTCTTAGTATGTAATGGAGTACTATATGAGTATGAACTTAAGTTATAAAAGGTTTATAAACATAAATTTATGTTTCTATGAGATAATTCATAAATGATTTTTGTATTAAATGACAAACATTTGGTATGAAAGATATCAAGGAATTGGTATAGTTAAGAAACCAATAGGATAAACACGTAAGTTGTACGTAGATTTTTTTCATATGACTGTACTTAATTCAGTATTCGAGTACATATTTTCGAGGTGGTTACACCGGTACAAACAAAGATTTTTCACTCGATTCTTGACGGCAAACACTTGATGTGATTTTGTAATACGATCTCGATGTTTTATATCATAGTATATGGCTATGCAATGAGAACGGATGTTTCTAATCAAGGAACCAAATTAGAGTTCGCGCTAGAGAGGTCGAGCGATTTTACTAGTTGGAAAGTGAAATCTATGTGATCGAATAAATGATTAGATTATATATTGTGTATGGATGATATATGTACATCAAATGGACTTTAGTACGTTTGTATATTATGTTTTTTGGCTGACAAAGAGTTTAGGGAATGGCTCTTCGATTTGTTATGAAGTAACATGAATAATCTTCTAAGTGACTGTTGAGCGTAAGATATGCTTAGTATATTGTTTATCGTCCTTGGGCAATTGGAGAGTTTAGAACCTGAGCAAACCATAAGCTTTTCTTGCTAGTGATTATGAATGGTACTTAAGTATTTGTGTGCTTGTTTCTTTGTTAAGGTTAGAAGTACCAAGAAGCAAGGATGCTTGTGATAGTACAAAGAAGACGGAGAATAGTTTGAAGTAGATCCATCTAGGGTTGCTTATAAGCTAGGATTTCTTTGTATCTTAGTCTCATATATATTTTGTAGTGTACTCACCGCCTGAGGTGGAATCGCTTAGTATGCATTTTGGTTTGCAATTTAGTTTGTATATAGTTTCAGTGCTATGTAATATATATCTTGTTCTTCCATCTCCTTAGATTATCGTTCTTGTTTGAATTTCGAGGACAAAATATTCTAAGTGGAGGAAATGTAGCAACCCAAAAATTCGAACACTTCGTCTTTGAATATCATAATGTTTTGAAATATAATTAATATTTATAAATATAATTTTATAACCTTATTAGGCATCATTTAATTACCAAATGATGATAAGAAATTTATCTTCGAAAATTGTTTACAAAAATAAATTCTTGAAATAAAAATCGATAATGTGACAAAAAATCGGTTTATCGGTAAGAAACTTTTCAATCGATATAAGTTGTTCGAACTCTTGTGCAATTGTCTAATAGCCAAATGAACACATTTCCAACTAATTAAAACACACACCTCTTCATAAAGCATGGAATATTCAAGAAGCTTCCATTAGGATAAGAGACATACCACGTTAATGATATAAGTGTAATTAGCATAAATGAGAAGTAATGCAAAGGAGAAGTTATAGGTGGTGAGCCTTGCATGGAATGGTTGGAGGGGGGAGGGGGTGAAGGAAAGCTTAGACAGCACCATCATGAGCGTGTAAAAGGAGAGGCATATGCTTAGTTTATAATCAAAAATTTACAAAGCAAAGTGAACTCTCTTTCCATGTCCTCTTCTTCCTCTTCATAATTTCCTAAAGCAAAATAATTGCAAATCAAATCCAAATAAACTCAAATTTGGAGTGAAGCCTTGGAAGAATATTATATCACCTTACACATAGTTAGAAGCTGAAGAAACAAAGCCACACCCACCCTACCTTTGAAGTCCTTGAGCATATTGAGGGGTTTAGTGGCAAAGGAAGTTGAAAATAAGAGGAGGAAGGAAGGAAGAAGGTGTTGCAAGGTTGTGTTCGGACTTGGTTAGCTTGGATCTTTGCCGTTGTTGGGTTAAAGGTGAGTTAACTCACCTTGTTGAATGGAAAATATAACATATATATGTTGTATTTTAATTGTATTTAAGTTGTTGAATTGTTATTGACATTGTTGAAAACATTGGTTTGATTCTTGTTTTGAAGACAAGATGCATATGTGATCCATGTCCATGGACTTGCAATAGACTTGAACTGACTTGTATAATTTGTGACAAGACCTTGGAACATAGCACACAAGTTACAGATGGACTTTAGTTTAGATCGAACTAGGATTTGAAAGTGCACTTATAGCAAATAGTCGTTATAGATGTAGTTCAGAATTGCCTTATTTTTGGCTATTTTTAAGGAACTTTGTAGAGAGATTCTTAGGGGTTTCTTTCCATATTTATAATTTTCTATATGTACATCTGTTGCTATAAAATTTTTGGATAGCAAGGTGTTAAGTAACATCTCGAAAAGTGGCCAAAACTTCACTTGTGCAAAACTGTCCCACTTAGACTTGATTTTTGTACTTTAAAGGTTTGAAAAGATATTTAAATTTAAGTATTTTTTTCATTATTTTTACAAGTATTTACTACCTCATATTAGAGTATTTCAAAAGTAGTTTGAGATATTTATGGATTAAGAATTAATTGTGAATTTTTAAAGAATATGATTTGATAAAAAAACTTATTTTTCCAAGTTTTTAAGGAAATTGTAAAGTTGTTATTTTCAAGTAATATTTTGAGAAAATGTTTTAAAACCTATTATAAGTATAATAAAGTATTTGAAAAGCATTTCTAAATATATATAGTTTTAGAAAATATATTGACTATTTTATATTGGATGTAAAAAATATCTTTTGACTTGGTTACTTAAATATCATGTTTTGGTAAATAACTTACAATGCATATGTATCATCTTAAAAGGGTTTATAAGTATACACAAAAGGTTTAGAAAGGGGTTAGTAATTGCTTAATGTCCAAATGGTTAATTGTTTAATTATTTGTTTGAAAAGTAATTAATTATGCTTAACGTTAAAAGTCAACGAAGTATGGCATAACCATTTATGAGAGTTAAGACTGATGTTAAAGTAGGGATGGAGCAATAGAGCTCTAACTTACTGACTTCACACTTGACTGAGGAATAGTAACTTAGAAAATGTCTGAAACATGTTAATTGTGTTGATTTCTTACTTGCTTATGGAAATCATTAATACTATACTTAACATTAAAAGTCGACAAGGTAGACCTATTTTTTGTGAGATTTAATAATAAAGTGCCTAGACAAGGCTTTGATGCAACCAGTGCGCTAATTACCCGGCCTCATTCTTAGACGAGGAATAGTTATCGAAAACGAGTTATGTATCGGAATATTGATCTATATAAGCAATTATTTTGACTACTTGACCTAATATGACTTAAGAAGTAATCGAAAGGCTTCGCGATTTCATACCAATGAGAATCCCCACGGAGGAGCATTGGTGCGAAACTTCCCTAGCTTTCTCTTACTTCTGAAAGAACTAAAATGGAGTTAACCAGAAATTCATCCATTATTTTGAAGGGACCAGGATCGTAAGTGTTTTACTTATCGGATACCATTTTAAAACTAATGTACAAGTTCTATGTTTTGAAAATGATTGTGAAGTAAAATGTTATAGAGTTGAACTGTCTATCTTAAGGTTAAGTCCAAGGAAGATGTCAGCATTATCATTTCAAACACTGCTATCGTGTGAGACTGTCAATCTTGAGGTATACTTCAAGGGAGAGGACAACGTAAGCATTCGTCAAAAGACTTATGCATGAATCTATATGAAGATTCGACATCTAATAGATTCTCAAATCCATGTAGTGATTCGTGATCTGTTCGAGATATAAGAATCTAATTAGGGATTCGTGTTTTATTTGGATGATGAAGATTCGAGTAAGAGATGCTTGAACGTAGTCTCGACATCAGAAACGGCTAGAACCAGAGATAGAATGCATAGCCAAAGGGAACATAACATTTAGCAATCCCAAGGGTGCAAGCAACTTCATCTAGTATTACTTTCGGATATGCATGTGGGAGTGATGCATTCGGAACCATCTGTGTTTGGGCATGGGGCAGTTATGTATTTCCTATAGTACATTCCCAAGAAATACACGTTGTCGGGAAGGATGTCTCTGATCCTTGTGCAGGAGTTCAGATTCAGCTTGATTCGAGGAGATCTCCGGGGAAAATCCATTATGTGAATGTGCCATAGTGGTATTGATTGTATACCTATTTTTGTTGTGGCGTTCACAAAACAACTATTTGATACGAGTTATGTGCTACACTCTAGACATTATATACCATATCACTATATGTTAAACTTAGTCAATGGTTGGTTTCTTTGAGGGGAAAACTGTTATTGGGAATCCGTACGGTCTTAATGGTTATTATTACTTGTTGCATATTTTTTGAGTTTTTCACACTGGTTTGCCAGACTGATCTGGATGTTATTTTCTTATAATGCTCGGATCAATCCATGTATATTTCCATATTTAGGTTTGGATGCTTTGGATCGTATGGAGAAGAGAATGATGATTATCTATCGTAGTATTCTTATTTCCACTGCACTATTTTATTGTTTATATCAGCATTGCAAGGATAGATATTTACAACTGTTTAGTCTGATGAAAGTACTTAGGTTTTGGTAACTCTGAAATTTCTGTATTTAGAGTAACCTTTTGTATTGTTCTTTTGATATTATATATTACTGTTTCGTTATGAGATTCTGATGTTGTGTTCTTCTTTTCATGCACCATTCTTTTTTTTACCATAATTTTCTGTTTTTCCGACACTTTGGTGTTCGGCATACGAGTACCGCGGATGTATTTAATGTCGACATTCGAGGGTCGAAAAGTCGGGTCGTTACGCTTTAATTTTGGATGGAAAATTAATTTTAGTTTAATTTTTTCTCGAACATATATCGAGAGAAAAAGAAGTCAATTTCTTAAACTTTTTAACCTTTAAATTTTCTGCTGATTGTACCTTTCATAAATAATCACCAAAGCAGAACCAAATCCTAGATGATCGAATTGGCTGCATATTCCATCAGCTAATCCATAACTCATTTCATTTGACAGTGAATTTTTTTTGGTTTTGTAGTTGTTATTTTCCTGTCCGGTATTAAGTACTAAAAGTTTCAACTTATACATCTGAAAAAAGCTTATTATGAATTTTTTTTTTTTTTAACTCAATGCTTATGTACATGCACATTCTAATTTATGAAATGTGCATATACAAAACACTAAATTAAGAAAAATTATCATATTTTCATATTAAGTTTCAAAGGAGGCCTAAACTTGAACAAATTTTTTTTTAAGGCTTAAAATGAAATTTTGTCCTAAATATATTTTACAAATTAGGGAGTAAAAGTAACAAAGTTCCAAAAAGGCATAAATAAGCAAGCACCTTCATAAAATCGATGAAAATGCTTCGTTTATTAAGATATTGAATGTACGTACAAATTTTAGTTAAATAACTGGAAAAAATAATTTTAGTTACCCAACTGACGTACGTAGCAACGTAGACATATTTACTTCCTAACTTTTACCAATAATAATACTCTGGTAAGAGCAAATGACCACAATCCGTTCCAAACCAGAACTCTTTAAAGTTTAAACGCTAAAAGAGTGTGCCAACTGTAAAATATAAAAGATCCACCTTCTTTTCTCAAAAATCGCAACGTACAAGGTAAGTGGTGAGATTTTTCGAAACACTTCTGATAGATCATCCATTGGAATTTCAAGCCCCGTGAAGTCATTCTCCTACATATTATCAAGACCATCATCAAAATCTCCTCCGAAATCACCAAAATAATTTGTAGACTTAGGCTCTCCGAGCAAATCAGATAGCGACCTAGCTTGGGCTCGTCATCTTTTTTACTGTTATCTCCATTACTATGTTTGGGCTCTATTGAAGTCGAATGTGATACTATGTAAGGCGATTCAGTAAAACTATCATGACCTTTGATAGATGTCATCTTTTGCTTGGGCTTAAGCTTTTTTTGCTCCTTGTTCCTTTTACACCATTGCAAAGTGATGAAGGAATTCTCAAAATATCTGTTTCATTTCCTATACTTCATCAAGTAGTAATTCTTTTTGCTTTAATTTGTTTGACCATTGATCTTCCCTCCAATTAGTCATAACAGGCTTAGATTTGTAATTTGCAAAATAATAATGCAAATTGGTCTCACAAAAAATGTAAAGAAAATAAAATAGAAGTGCAATCGACTACCTGGCAAACAAAATATAGATTATATGGACGTTATGGGCACTTGCCGCACATGCATGCAATATAACCATAAAATAAATACATTACCTGCATTTCTAGATTTATCATTACAAGAAGATACTGAGTAGAACATCTCTCTAAATGGAGTCTACTAAAACAGCTAGTTCCTGTTTCCTCCTGCATTTTGCATCAGGCCAACGTACATGTTATAAAACCAAGTGTAGCTTTGCTTGTTAGCTCTGTTTGAGTTCTTACTTCTAGAAGGTTTGGGCCCCCAACAAGCCTGGATGTTTCCTCCGCATTGCATATGGATTAATACAAATTTTGAGATACTAACTTACAAAATTTTGGGTTATTACATATGATTTTATATGTTATAACGTCAGTTTTTTCCTTACCGTCAACCGATGGTTGTGATGTTTAAATGGTAGACTGACTGTTTTATACTTTTCATGCTTGACTGTGTGTGCATTTCAATGCCAGGTTGTTGTTATTGTTAAAGTAGAAAAAGAGAGAGAATTATAATTTTAGAGGAGAAAAGACAATTTTTTTTTATAACTTGCTTTTTGTCTTGCCTACAACTTTCTTTCAACACAACAAAATGACCACATATATATAGTGGTTTACAACCCTTACAAACGGACATAACCTTTTTGAACAGACACCCTTTCACTTCAATAGACATGACTTTTACTTGATAGACACGACTCTTTATTTCAATAGACACGACTTTTCAGTGAACGGACACGACTCTTCACTGAATAGATATGACTTTTCATTCGAATAGATATGACTCTTCATTCGAATAGACATGACTTTTCACATCAGCAGACACGACTCTTAATTTTGGTTTACACCAACAATGCCTCCCCTAAACCAAAATTCCTTCGAACACCTAATGCAGCAACAATTCTTGAGAAAGCAGTCCCTCCAAGCGGCTTTGTGAAGATATCAGCAATTTGTTCTTCACTTCGACAATACTCAAGACTCACTTCTTCTTCACGAAGGAGTTCTCGTAGGAAATGGAAACGTAGACGAATATGTTTTGTTCTTCCATGCAAAATAGGATCCTTTGAGACAGAGATAGTAGAACTATTGTCGCAATAAATGATCGTAGAATCTTTTTGCTTGAAGCTTAGATTTTCAAGAATTCCTCTTAGCCACAAAGTTTGACATCCTGCTAGAGATGCTGCGATGTACTCCGCTTCGGTGGTAGAAAGTGCCACAACTGGTTGTTTTTTTGTACACCAAGAAATAATTCCACTTCCAAGGTTAAATGCATAACCTGAAGTACTCCTTGAATCATCGATACTTCCACCTAGATCGCTGTCCGTATATCCAACAAGCTTCACAGGCACATGAGCTTCATAGAAAATGCCATAGTCAATAGTTCCTTTAACGTATCGTAAAATTCTTTTTGCAGCTTCTCAATGGTTTGAGAAAGGCTTCTCCATGAATCTGCTAATCAAGCTTACTGCGTACATGATGTCGGGTCTTGTAGCAGTGAGATACATCAAATTTCCAACTAGGCTTCGAAAAATAGTTGGATCCACAAACTTTCCTTCACCATTTTTGCACAATTTCGAACCTGCAACACAAGGAGTTGAAACTGGATTTGCATTCATCATATTGAACTTCTCCAATACTTGAGCAGCATATTTTTCTTGCGAGATAAAAATCCCACATTTTGATTGCTGAACACCTATCCCTAGAAAATGATGTAATTCTCCCAAATCCGTCATCTCGAACTCCTTCATCATTGAATTTTTGAATTCAGATAACATCTTCATATTATCTCCAATAAAAATCAGATCATCCACGTATAAACTCACGATCATGAAACCTCCTTTTGAATGCTTCTTCATGTAAAGAGTGTGTTCAAAAGGACACCTTTCAAAGCCATTCTTTAAGAAGAAATTGTTGATACGATCATACCATGCACGGGGGGATTGCTTCAGCCCGTATAAAGCTTTCCGCAGCTTATACACCATTTCCTCTTCGCCCCTCTTCACAAAACCAGGAGGTTGTTGAAGATAAATTTCATCTTGAAGAAAACCATTCAAGAAAGCTGATTTCACATCCATATGCAGCAGCTTCCAGCCATTTTGGGCAGCAAGAGAAATCAATAATCGAATTGTATCAAGTCGAGAGACAGGAGCGAATACCTCATTGAAATCTTCCCCTTCCTTTTGCTTATACCCCTTCGCAACCAAACGTGCTTTGTACTTGTTGATGGAGCCATCAAGATTTGTTTTGGTTTTGAACACCCATTTTACACCAATGGCTGATTTGTGTGAAGGCAATGTGGTAAGCTCCCACGTACCATTTTTCTCAATAGACTTGATTTCATCCTTCATTGCATTCACCCATTTTTCTTCCTTTGATGCTTCTTCATAAGTGATTGGATCTTCTCCCGCAAAAAATGCAAAATATACATGATCCATAGTGTCAACTTCTTCGGTTGTATCATAGATTTCTCTCAAGGATCGCGTCCTTCTTTCCGCCGTTGGTGGTGAATTTTGCTCCTGCTCAACCCCATTATTTTTAGGCTGTTGTTCTTCAATACCAACATCAGCATCAACATCTTGTTCCAAAGAAGTTTCCTCTTCAAGATTTAGAGTTTGCCATCCAGGTAATTCTGCAAAATCTGAAAAATTATAACAACCATTTTCATCAAAGCGAACATCTCTGCTGATAATCATCTTCTTCGTCTTCGGATTGTAAAGCTTGTAAGCTTTAGTCCTTTGACTATAACCAATGAAAATGCCTTTTTCAGATTTGTCGTTGAGCTTCGATCTTAAAGCATCAGGAATATGAGAGTATGCAAGACAACCAAAAGTTTTTAAATGAGCAACATTTGGTTTCTTGCCATACCAGACTTCATTTGGAGTGGAATCCTTTAAGCTCTTCGTTGGTGATCGGTTGATTAAGTAAACGGCACAAGAGACTGCTTCAGCCCAAAAACATGCAGGCAAGTTCTTATTCTTCAACATGCATCTGACCATATTCATTATTGTTCGATTTTTGCGCTCTGCGACTCCGTTTTGTTGAGGTGAGTACCTAGCAGTTAACTCATGGCGGATTCCATGATTTTGGCAGAATTCTTCAAACTGAGAGGACATGTATTCTCCTCCACGGTCACTCCTTAGATTTTTTATTTGATGACCGGAATGTTTTTCAACTTGAAATTTGAACTCTTTGAAGCAAGAGAAGGCATCTGATTTTTCTTTGACACAATAAACCCAAATTTTTCTTGTGTAATCGTCAACAAATAACAAGAAATATCTGCTGCCTCCAAGCGATGGCACTTGCATTGGTCCACAGAGGTCGGTGTGAACAAGCTCCAGAGGTGATTGAGAAATCCACTTCGATTTGGATGGGAAAGATTCACGATGTTGTTTTCCCAATTGGCATTCCTCACATGCTTCGTTTATCACTTCAAGTTTAGGCAGCCCTCGGACTATTTCTTTGGTAGACATTTCCTTCAAACTCCGGAAGTTTAAATGGCCAAACCTCTCATGCCATAACTTGGAAACTTCATCATTAGAAGTAGCAATCATGCACGTACTGCTTACGATGTCAAGTTTGATCGGAAATAATTTGTTAGATCCCATCACAATATTTGCCACTTGTTGGTCGTTCTTCTTCATGCTACATTGATCTCCAACGAATCGAAAATCCAATCCTTTCTTCAGCAAGTGACCGACGCTAAGAAGATTGCTACGTATGCCTGGTACATAAAGAACCTCCGACATTTTTTCAACTTTTCCAGCCTTGGGTTTGAAAAAAAAATTCGCCAACACCTTGAATTTTGTATGATTTTGCATCTTCAATAGTAACCCGACCATCATCAGCTTCCACAAGACTTGAAAATAGATTTTTATTTCCAGTCATATGCCTACTTGCACCACTATCTAAGTACCATACGTTTTCAACATTTCCATCCGAAGCGATCAACAAAGATTCAGATTTTTCTGCTTCATTATGCATAAAACCAGCAACTGGCTTCTTTTCAGGATGTTTCTCCCAACAATCATTTGCTTTATGACCCGGCTTGTGACAGAAATTGCATTCAAAATATGGTTTTTTGCCTTTGTATTTGCCTCGCGCCTTGTTACTTTGGAATGATCGTTTCTCCTCCTTTGATTCTTCAAATTTTCCACTATTCCTGCTGTTACTTTTTCCATGGGATGGGCCTTGAACTTTTATGGATGTGAATTGAGATTTTAAGGCTTGATCTTGAGAAGAATTTGTTTGTTTACTTCTCATCAAGATCCTAGCCTCATGAGCTTCCAGCCTTCCTTGCAAGCCTTCAAGAGAAAGTGAAGCAATATCATTTGATTCCTCAATTGCAACCACAATATGATCGAACTTGATTGGTAGGCTCCGTAGAATTTTTTCAACGGCTCTTTGAGTCTCCATGACTTCTCCGTTTGAAGCCATCTGATTTATGATGGAAGTGAGACGAGTAAAATACTCTGAGATTTTCTCACTATCCTTCATTTCGAGCTTTTCGAATTCAGCTCGTAGTGACTGCAGGCGAACCTTTTTTACTTGATCTTGGCCAGAATACGTTGTATTCAATATTTTCCAAGCCTCCTGAGCATTTGCAACTTTTGAAATTCTCTCATAAACTTGAATTTCAAGTGTCTGGTAGATTTGGAAGAGAGCCTTCCGATCTTTCTGTTTTTTGCTTTTCAGAAGATCTCTTTGGGCAACTGTGAGTTGCGTTTCATCTTCCGGCGCACCAACACCTTCTTCAACAACTGTCCACAAGTCTTGAGATTCAAGACAGAGCCTCATTAGATTGCTCCAATAATCAAACTTTTCACCATTGAATCGAGGAACAAGGGAGACAAGGTTGTTTGACATTTTTCAACCAAGCTCTGATACCAATTTGTTAAAGTAGAAAAAGAGAGAGAATTATAATTTTAGAGGAGAATAGACAAATTTTTTTTATAACTTGCTTTTTGTCTTGTCTACAACTTGCTTTCAACACAACAAAATGACCACATATATATAGTGGTTTACAACCCTTACAAACGGACATAACCTTTTTGAACAGACACCCTTTCACTTCAATAGACATGACTTTTACTTAATAGACACGACTCTTTATTTCAATAGACACGACTTTTCAGTGAACGGACACGACTCTTCACTGAATAGATATGACTTTTCATTCGAATAGACATGACTCTTCATTCGAATAGACATGACTTTTTACATCAGCAGACACGACTCTTAATTTTGGTTTACACCAACAGTTATATGACTACGTTTATTTTTACTTCCTATGGTAACAATAACCGTGCTTCATTACTGTTTCGGTGTTTTGTTTGTTGCTGTTATCTGGATGATTTAATAATTTACAAAAAAACCGATTTTTCTACTACTCCTTTAGTCCAAGTTTTGCTGCAGATTTGTGAGGGTTAGGAAATCATTTACTTCACTACTAGTTTTGGACTACCATTTACTTCTTATGTACAGATCAACAATAAACCCTTTCAACGAGTTAATATGTACATAGACCATAATAGATGGAGTTGATACCACTTGCTTTTGCGAATCTGTATACCATTAACAATACAGACAACAACTGAACCAATCGATATATTTGTGCACTTCCTGATAGTTAACAAAGAGATATGCAGTAATCATGCATTTGCAAACTACATTAGCTGTTTTAATCACAAGTGCATGCCAACATTTTCATGTAAACTACTACTATTATTTTTGAATACTTATTAGATAAATTAGCAGGACAATGTTTTTGGACTGAAATTAAATTCTTATTTATATTTTTTCTCACTGCAATTTTCATACGCCAAAGTAGTTTGATTTGTAGTAACAACTTCTGTTTGAGGGTGTTCTTAGTTTGTTGGATGGCTGGTAGTTGAATTTTATCAGTTGTTTGATGATCGTTGTTTAAACCAAAAGTTGGCCAAACACCCAAAAATTATGTAGAGAACAAAATTGAAGAAATATAACAGAAATATGAATGAACAAGATGAATGAAAAGAGACACAGCCGTTTATATTGGTTCGGCAAAGCAAGGCCTACGTCCACATTAAGATTTTATTGCTGATTTACAAATTAGGGGCAGAAGTGCTTGGGATTCGGTACAACTCTAACACTTAGAAATTTTGAGTTACAAGGATATCAGAAATAATGGAACTAGAGCCAAAAGATCTTGAAAAATGAGCAATACCCCTATATTTATAGAGGTAGGGAGTCTAAAATCTCGCATCAAATATCTCCTAGCCATTAGCCATTATTTAAACTAATTCCTCGATGAAAACAGGTGCCACATCAACAAGAGTTGGGAGTCGGTGCTGACCCCAAGTGGGAGTTGGTACCGATCTCCAAGATAGCCAAATAGGTCTTCCTCAACTCTTTATCCCGGGCCGTCTTGTAGTTAGCTTCGTGATTCCATAGTTGTTTGCATCAATAATAGCTTGTTTCCAAGTCTAAATGATGGAGTTGCACAAGAACAAAGCTGCAGATTCAAGAGTTCATGAAGATCGATAGAGAATTGCATTGAAACAACAAAACAACTTCAAAAATAAGATTTTAGCATCGAGTTAGGCATGCAAGCAAAAGATGAGGTCCACCAAGCTATATTTGGGAGTCTGTACCGATCCCTGGTGGGAGTTGATATCAATCCCCAATTTAGGGGATCCCATTGTTGTGTTGTCTTGATTTGAGTTGCTTTGTCTTTAGTTGAACTTGCTTGGAGTCTCACTTAAGAAATTTAAGCATTTGACTCGAGTTTTCAAGAGTCAATACTGATTCCCAAGTGAGACTCAGTACCGATCCCTGACTGGAGTTTCTGCATTGTTTGCTCTTGGTCGCGCTTACGGTTTTTTATGTATTGCTTCGGGGTATGACTCAAGGAATTCTTAATTCTATTTTGCTTTGAGTCTAACCCAAGGATTTTGTGGGAATGCTTCGAGTAAACCCTTCCAAAAATTTGAACTTCCAAATTTTCAACTTCTTTCGCTCATTTTTTCATATTTCTTTTTGTTTGCTTTTTTATGATAGTCGCAAAGTCCTGGGGTCATTTCTCCATCGTTCGCTCAGCCGGGTCGATTATTTAAGTCTGTTCAAATACTGTCTAGTCAAAAAGCTGGATAACATTTGCCCCCTATTAACTGGGTCTTTTAACCCGACAGAATTAAAAGGAAGTCGAAACACTTCGTCGAGTCAAAACAGCTTCTTCACTCTTCTTCTCCTACACAATAGTCATCTAAAGGGTTCACTGTGATTCTCTATTGAACTCTAACACTAGTGACTTGATCAAACTTACAATATCTTATCAAATTGTAATCTGATTCAAATTGTAATTGCAGTCAGTTAATAAAAAAAGTTATAAGATGGACATAGGCTTCATTAACAGCTGAACCACTATAAAAATCTTCTTGACTTTTTACTATTTCCGCTCTTTTTACACTTGTTCTCTATATTATTGCTCTATAAAAACTGGGCTGGTGCTTTCATAGTCATTCTAGGGTGTTGATCCATTTTTTGGTTAACATTTGGTGCTTTCACCGAGAGCAAAAGTAGATCTAGAAACTTGGAGCTTTAATCCGTGGTTGGGGGAAAATGAAGAGGCCTAATACCAGATCTAAAACCGAAGCAAGTCAACCAGCCTGGGGGCAGTCAGGAAGTATCCTCAAATTCTCACCAATCCAACTATGTAGCTAGAAAAGAAATGAAAAAGGTTGATAAAAGAGATGCAAGATTGAATCTTGACTAGGCAACAAGAGACGATGGAGGGATTCTTCCAAAGGATGGGACAACAAGGAATTGCAGGAGTTGTAGCAATTCAGAACCTAGGAAACAATACAGGAGCTGCTAGAGTTGGATTAGAATGAGATGGAACATTGCCTCCACGTCGAGAGCAATCGATACTTAGGGGCAACGCGGGAGTCAACCTGGGGATCAACGCCGATGATGAGATCAATATTGGAGCTGGCACCGAGTGGGCCAACAATGGATATTGAAACTCCAAGAACTGGTGGTATAGGAACTAATTTGAATATTAGGGTGCAACCGGTGGAGGAATATGTGACAGAGCTATGCCGGAGGAGCGAAGGACAGAGTGAGACTACAAGAGTAGGGTAGAACACTGGTGTGCAACCAGTGGAGTATGCACCAGATTTCCCTTGCCAAGGCCGGGGGTAGGACATCACTTTCAAACGAAGACCTTCGTTAGATGGTGAAAATCGTATTGCAGAACTGGTAAGGAGGTTAGTTGGAGGAGGGCCCACAGATCATGGTTTGGAAGATGTGAACAAAAACCCATTTACTGCTAATATTTGGAAGGCGAGAAATTCTCCCTATTTCAAGCTTCCCGGGCTGGAAATGTACAACGGAAAGGCCGATCTAATGATTCATCTGATGAGGTACATCTGTTATATAGAGGTGTTGGGTGCTTCTGAGTAAGTAATGGGGCAGTACTTCCCATTATACTTGATGGATTTGGCGACGATGTGGTTTAGACAACTGGAGAATGGATCCATTAGCACACAGACCGAGTTAGTATGTATATTTTTAAGACAATTCTGAGTTCACTTCTCACAACCAAATAATGCGATGACATTGGAAAATGTGAAACAAAGGCCGGGGGAGATCTTGAGAAGTTGTTTAACAAGATTCAATGTAGCAGCGGCTGCGGTTGACAGGCCGGACCCATCAGTGATTTTGATGGCGGCAGTTTTTGGAGTCACGAGCAAGACCGACTTCAGGGCCACACTTAAGAGGGATCCACCAATGGATCTTGTTGAGTTTTACTATAAACCTGAGAGATATTTACATCAGAAGGATGATGATGCTGAAGATGAAGTTGAAGATGCCGAAATTTATGTTTGGATGGAAAAGGATCCTCTGGAGTAGGATTTGGAAAAGACAAACGGAAAAGAGAAGTTGATGATGATTCTAGAGAATCGAAACGACAAAGGATGGAGCCCAAATACTCTTCCTACTTCGAGCTGACTGAAACCTTGGAAAGGATATACCTAAACACTTGGGGCCAAATTCCCTATCGAAAGCTCTCAAGAAAAGAGCCCACTGATCGATAGAAAGGACCGAGAAAGTTATGCATCTTCCATAAGCTAGGCAGACATGAAACAAATAAGTGTCGATACCATTGTGATCTGATAGAAAAACTGATTCGGAACGGCCAGCTGCCGCAGTATGTAAGGAATGGAGCTGTGATAGCACAGTTGGAGTAGCCACTAACCATAGAAGAGGCTTCAAGGAATGCCCAGGGATCTAGGCTAAGACAGATAATCCCATAAACGGAATGGATAGAAATTTAGATCGGGCTGCAACTCTTTGCTTTGGTTTTTTTTTTGCACTTTTCTTTTCGCATATTAGTAGTAAAAACAATAATGATCCCAGACTGCTTAGACATGTGCTAAACCTAGATTGGTCCTTACTTGCGCTCTGAGTCTAATATTTGGGATAATTGGTTAGGATAATAATCTCAGATCGTTTGGACGTGCACAAAACCTAGATTGGTCCATTTCCATGCTCTGAGTCGGATGTCTGGGATAGACATTTAGGATTTCTACTTATTTAATTTATGCTTGTTTGCTTTGATTGGAAATTTGAATTTTGTAAAATCCATATTTAATGTGATAACTGATTTTGAAAGCTATATAGTCCCGACCGAAAAGACGGGACCGAAGCGCAAGGTGCAAGTCCCCTTGCCGGAGAGCAAGTGAATGGACTTGTACGATATCGAAAGCTAAAGAGTCATGACCGGAGTGATGGGACTGGAATGCAAGAAGTAAGTCCCCTCACTGGAGAGTGAGTGGATATGCTTGCTTAGTCCCCCTTAACTTAATAAGCAAATGATCCGGAGAGATTATCCCCTTTAACTTAACAAACAAACGATCCAGATAGATCGTCCTCTTAACTTAAAACATTAAATGATCCAGAGAGATCATACACTAGACAAAACATTAAGCGATTCGGAGCGGTCGCGCATTAAATTAAATATTAAACGATCTTAAGAGATCAGCATTATAGGAGAGGTCGAGCCCTAAAAGGATTTGAATGCCTTGTAAATAGAATAAACCTGATAAATCTTAGATGAACACAGAATGATTTCTGATATATGATGTGATTCTGATATATGATGTGATTTTGATATATAATATGATTTTAATGTATGATGTGACAACTTTGAATGAGAAGCAAAAATTGGCAGTGATGTAAGTCCTGAATGAACATGGGACGATTAGAGATGTGTAATGTAATTAGAAACATGTGATTTAATTATAGAGATTTAATGTAATAACTCCGAATGAAATCAGAATGATTATGAGATATAGATTACACTTCAGCAGAGTTACAGTCTTATGATATAACGGGTTTGGAATGACTTGTGATTGGAATGAGAATCCAAAGGAACTAGACGATTCACCAAGGCTAAATCAACCAGAAAGCTCAATTATCGAAGACTGCCGACAGGAACTTGTTCTGAAGCAAAGCACGCCTTCACATCCAAAATGCATACTTTGGGGGCTAGTGTCAATTGGGTTTTTTAACCAACAGAACTCAAAGAAGGTTGGAATAGCTTCGTCGAGTCAAAAATGCTCAAGAGCCAACTAAGAGGACTAGAAAAATCAACCAAGAAGTATCAGAGAAAAAGAAAGAAAAAACACACTAAGGTGATGGATCACTAACGATCCATCTCCTATGGATCGCTAGCGATCCATAATTTTCACTCATGGGTCCATCCATCCTCTTGCACCATGATCCATTTGATGGAATTCCAAGCTAATTAAATCAAGAAGCGAGCATGCATCTAATTCAATAAGCAGCCCATTGCAACCAGTGTGTGGATCGCCATCAAAACAAGGAAACAAGCTACGAAATTACATGGGGAACATCAAAAAGAGATAACAAATGCAATCCAAAAGGCAAATTCCAAAAATACTCTAAGTACATGGATCGCTAGCAATCCATCAGATTGAGCTAGGTCCCCATGGAGTTTAAAGAAGAGGATGAAGGAAAGCATCATAAGAAGTTGAATCGCCAGCAACCCAAAATCTACGGATCGCTATTTTGGCTCTCTATAAAACTTTCAATGCACCTTTGTATAGACATTTACTAGCATCTGGCAAGGCGGCCTTGCCAAATAGCTATCCAACCCCTGTAATATGATCCTACCTGCAATATAAACTAGATCTTCTGGACTAGCAGCTGAAACTCTACAGAAACTATTCTTCACTCTTCTCCTCCCACACAATAGTCTAGGGTTCACTGTGATTCTCTAGTAAACTCTAACACTGGTGACTTGATCTAACTTACAAGATCCAATTAAATTGTAATCAAATTCAACTTGTAATTGCAGTCAGTCAATAACAATAGTTATAAAGTGGACGTAGGCTCTCTTAACAGTCGAACCATTATAAAAATCTTCTTGTCTTTTTTACTATTTCTGCTCTTTTTACACTTATTCTCTATATTATTACTCTATAAGAATAGGGATGGTGCTTTCATCCTTAGTCTAGGGTGTTGATCTATTTTTTGGGTTAACACCACCCAAAGTACATCTTGTTGCAAACATGATGTGCTTTGAATCTTGACAAGTTAGGATTGTTGCAATGGATTTCACTCGGTACCTCAAATTGCCGTTATCCTTCTGTCGAGTGGATTCATGAAGAGTCGTATCTCTAACCATCAGTTGCAATGCTTAGTCGACATTTGACATTGTAAAATCAAAATGTATGCTCTCGGTAATTGTCTGTGCTTGATTTCGTTGAGCTAGTTAATAATAGATCTCAGTTATCTGAACCGGCTTCTTTTTTGAAAGTCTCAAGTAAGAATTCGATTTCTGTTGATTCTAGAAATTGCATGTTAGGTATGCCATTGGTTCCCAAGCTGTTCGTACGCCTATGGGTCATTGCTCAATTCTGCTGGATTGTAATCACAAGTTGTTTTCGGGCTAGTTTGATGAAGAACAGTCATCACGTTGACTAATTCCGGTTACTGACTGAAGCAATTCCTGCTTGATTTATCAGTTCGACATCTTATTCTAGGATGATTAGTTCCAATCATACCCCTAGTCCTCAGTCTGGAGGTTAATGAGGCTCAAGATGATGTTAAAGAAAATGAAATGGTTGGTGTTGATGATGAAGCTAATAATGACGTCGTGAATTCAAGTCATTAGATTAGTGGTCGATCAGTTTTGATCATTTCATTCTAAAGCATCCTTTCGGTCGTAGCCTTAAGTTGTGTCGAACATGAGGCACGAGCCACAGTGATGAGCTAACATGTTTAATTGTAAGACAATGATATTCCTCTACCCCAAGTCTGAGGTCAGCGAGATTAGTACATGGACGGTCAAGTCTCGTCCTTATGTAGTGATACTCTTTCCTATTGGGTCAAAGGTTCGAGTGGGCGGATAGGCAGTCGGGTCACACCCATCCTGAGTTTGTGCTCCCTTTGATGGATCAAAGGTAAGAGTAATTGAACGAATGGTCAAGTCACATTCGTTCTGGTTGGACGGTCATGTCACATCCGTTTTGGATTTGAACTTCTCTTTGTAGGATCAAGGGTAGGAGTTAGGAGATGGACAGTCGGGTCACATCCATTCTAAGTTTGACGATGGGCAGTCAAATCACGTCCTTTTGTTTGGATGGTTTGAGTGGACGGTCATGTCACATCCATTCTGATTTTATACTCCTCCCATTGGACCAAGAAAGAGAGTAGGCTAATGGATGGTCGGATCAAATCCATCTAGGATTGAACGATCGAGTTACGCCTGCTTTATGATTTGTGCTCTTTCTATCGAGTCAAGGAAAAGAGCTAGGAGCCGGATGGTCAGGTCCCATCCATCCAAGTTCAACGATGGACCATCAAATCACGTCCTTTTATGTTTAAACTCCTACCGTCGGGTCAAGGAAAAGAGTTAAATTAATGGATGGTCAGTCACATCCATTTTGGTTTGAACTCCTTATGTTGATTCAAGGGAATGAATTTGGAGATGGATAGTCAGTCACATCTGCTCATTTGTTGGTTATGCTCCTCCTGTCAAATCAAGGAAAAGAGCTAGGAGATGGATAGTTAGTCACATCCATCTCATATTGTGTTTTGTGCCGCCTTATCATGTCAAGGGGAAGGGCTAGAAGACGGATGATTAGTCACATCCATCTCAGATATGTTTTGTGCCCCTCTGTCTTCTCAAGGTAAATGGCTAGGAGATGGACGGTCAGTCACATCCATCTCAGATTATATTTCATGCCTCCTTGTCGGGTCAAGGGAAAGGGCTAGGAGATGGACGGTCAGTCACATCCATCTTGGATTATGTTTCGGGCCCCACATGAAGGGCAAGAGGTAGTGCATGGATGGTCTTGTCATATCCATGTTAGATTGGATTTTGAGCCTACTGAGCCTTGGGTGAGTCTTAAGTGTTTTGGAAAAAATTCTAGGCATAAATTTAAGAGTGGATGTTCGAGTCACATCCACTTTAGATCATGGTCTTGCCCTCGATTCAGAGGCAAGAATTGTTTAAGGAGAGGTTAAATCATGCTCATCTCGATAGAGCTTTGAAAGTCATGCCATGGGCCTTAGAGATTTAGTGGGCACCTGACTCTAGGTACCTGAACACCTGACTCTAGGTACTTGAACACCTGCATTGTGTATATGAAGTTTCATTCGAGTCGGTCCCATTTCACAACTCATATGGCACACAAAGACAAGGTTGCATGATTTAAAAGCAAATTCATTAAATATAGAAAATAACATTATCAACCTAAAAAATGGATCAATACCCTGGATTGAGTGTGAAAGCACCAGCCATGTTTATTAAGGCAAATAAAATAGAAAAAACAGTAGTAAATTGCAGAAAAAGTAAAGAGACAAGAGATTTCTATAGTGGCTCGGCTGTTAACGGCTACGTCCATTTTATAGTTTTATTGATTAACTATTGTTACATAGGAGTTTGGATTACTATATGATTCTTCTTTCCTAAATTAGATCCAGCCACATTGTTAGAGACAAAAGGAGGATCTAAATTGTCTCTTAATGGCTGTTGTGCGGGAGAAGAGGAGTGAAGAAAGAATAGTAGAGCTTCAACAGAGATGAAATTAGGAACCACTTTTCTATTGGAGGTAGGATGGTATTTATAGGACTTAGAGAACACTTGGATCAGAACCATTGCACTAGAATCCTGGAGTTATCCACAGGAAGAAGCATGGAAAATTTTAAGTGATTCCAAGTGTGATGACCCGGAATTTTGGGCAATATCAATTTAATAATCTGTATTAATAATTAAATTGATTTGATAATTTTCTTTTATAATTTTGATTTAAATTGGCAAGTTTATTCTTTTTAAAAGCAAATAAATATTTAATTGGTAAATTTTATCTTTTAAAGCTAATAATTTTTTTCTATTTATAATGTGTGTGTGTATATATATATATATGTATATGTATATGTATATTGTAAATTGAAAACCTTTGGTTTGGATTTAACAAATAAAATCAGGTTTTCAAATTCTAATATATATATTGGTAATTTGGAAAATATGGTTAATTTAATATAAAACTTTTCAAAGATTATTTAAATAAATAACCATATATTTTAAAACACCTAAGGTAAATGTTAATTGTTTAAAATATTTTAGCTTAAGTTTAAATTTATATAAGATTAATAAAAAGGTTTGTTTTATTTTCTTTTTAAAATATTGCTTGATAAATATGATTTGAAATTATATATAAAAGTTTAAAATACAATTTATAAACATATAAAACATATGATACATTAATTCATTTAGTAATAGAAGTAATTTATAATCTCTTTTATAAATTATTTAAAATTGGGAAAATTGTTATTTTTAAAAAATATTAATAACGTGTTAGATACAAATAGATTTTTAAGAAAATAGAATTGTTATTTTCAAATTAAATGTGTTGTTATATATATATAAGTTGGCTTTAAATTGGATTTTAAAATTTAATTTGAATTTGGTTTTTATTTTGAAATTCAAAAATGGATATTTTAAAATATTTTAGATTAAAGATTATATGTATAAGCTGTTATTTTTATATAATTAGTTTTATAATATTTTCTTTAAGTAATTTATATGTACATATTTAGATAAGTGTTTATAAAATAGTAAATTAAGTAAAAGCTTTATTATTCACATTTAAATAAATAAAAATTATGTTATGACATGTGTGATTAAATCAAGACATTAGTAACAAGTGTTAATTAATAAACAACACTATATGACAAATGTTAAGAAGTTAAACAAGTGTCATTTTATTTTTGATTTTTCTTTTATTTTAAATAAATTACAAATTCAGCCTATATAAACATTGTTCCTTCCCTTCTATTCTTTTTCTATCTTTCCCTTTTCAATAACTAAGAAGAAAAACTTAAACCAATTTCTCAAAATCAAACCCTGTAAATCATTTTCAAGATTCAAACCAAAAACCTATGAAAGTCTACATGATGGATCGTGTAGTGTATATATATGCAAGTATAAGTGACTAACTATATGATGTATCTAATATAAACTTGATAGATGATAATAGCAAAGTAAATGGAAATAATCATATCAGGATTTTATACTGGTTCGGACCTCCCGTCCTACGTCCTGACCCGAAGCTCCTCTTTGAAATTCGACTATCAAACACCCTCACTTCGCCCGGAGGAATAGACTTAGTTAGAAAAGATTGTTCTTGTCAAGTGTGTGTTCTATAACACAAATATGACTATTAAGTACAAATTCTTCAATTCATATATCTATAGGATATTGATTGAAGAATTTTGTATGTATGGAAGAGTGAAGTACAAATGTATGATTGCTAGAGATCAAGAATATGTCAGAGTCAAAGAATAAAGAGCATAAGGAAGTAAGGTGAAATCTTCTCTTGGTTTCTTGATGCTATTTATAGCGGTAGAGAGATTCCTTGTGTAGTTGCATCCATTAACAAGTGTTCTATGGTCGCTTCTGATGGTGATGAAGAGTTGCAGTGAAGAGGAGCGAATGTGTCTTTTCAATTGTGACAGTTGTACTTTGAATATCAACACCCGAGTTCAAAATCAGACGTCTGGCTCTTACATATTTTTCGTATATGGTTGCTTTTCAGATGTCTGAGTACATTAACTAGACGTTTGATTCTGTCTGATTTACGAGCCAGAGGATTAAATCAGATGTCTGGCTAGTGCGCTCAGACGTTTGAACTTGTGCATGTTGCTTTTATTGTGTCTGTGTCATTGCTCTTCTGATTCTATCGACTTGTAGCTTCTTGATATTTTCTTTGAGTCTTGTTCTTGTCTCTTTGGTAATTTTACTCTAACAATTACCTGTGAATAGAAATATATATGCATATTCGATTTTCATTGTATAGTTGTCGTCATCAAAACTATAGAATTGATTTCCTAACAATCTCCCCTTTTTGATGATGACAACTATTCAAATATATAATTATAAATCTCCCCCAGAATATATGCTTATTCTTAATGTTTTATAATTATCTTATATTTCTCCCCCTTTGGCATTATCAAAAAGAATTATAGATAATATAACCAATCGTCAAACAAAAAGGAAAATTTCATTAACAATTCAAAAGTGATTGCATACATAGATTTTGTCAAATTTACAAAAGTTGATATCCCAAAAACCTAAAATCTATGATTCCCAAAATCTATGATTCTTTTGGAGAAGCTTTATCTTGATCATCTTCCATTGTTTCTTCTTTTTCAGAAGTGCTAGCCTTTGTTGGAGATGTCAAAGCTTGCTTGAGAGGTTCATCCTCAGAAAGTTTGGAATGTTTTGCGGGTGGAGAAGGTACTGGGGTTGGCCAATCTTTAACAGGTGGTGTTGGACCGCGAACCCGTTGTAGTACTTCTTTAAGAACCGACAAGACAGTTGAAAGAGATTCTTCAACTATGGCTAAGCGTGTAGAAAATGATGTTTCAAAGTTGTCAATTCGCTTAGCCAAAAGTTTTTGATTTTGAGATAGTATATGTTGGTTTCAAAGGGTGAGATCTCGAACACTTTCATTTGGATTTGTATCCGTTCGAGTCTCCATAATCTAATCTTGTCCTGGATAATCAAATGGTGTAGGAGCAGGTGGAGTTGCTTCTCGATGTTGTTCCTCCTCTTGGGATGGTTCAATGTGTGGTTGAGGGGAAGGCTTAACTCGTCTAAGTTTACGACTGTGCGTCCAATCTTCAAAGGATATGAATTCTGGGGGAATTTCGGGTAGGTGCATAAGGGAGAAGAATTTGGTAGAAGCATATTTAGGTGAGATTTCTTCAAAGGTCGATAGGTAGGATGGAATGTTATGTGCATGAAGAAGTCTCATAATATAAGTTGGGTAAATAATTGATGGCCGTGATCGAGTCCAAAAATGCTTGAGCTCGTCGAAGATGAATTTGGACCAATTCACCCTTGTTCGACTAAATAGTGCATATATGGCTTTGTGCTCTAACTCGGTTATTTGCTCGTGGCTTTCCATTCGTGGAACAATGGTATTGATTATCATTTGGGTTAGGAGTCGAGCTTTTAGACGTAGATATTTGGAGGCAAATTTTGGCATTTCATCCTCCCTAATTTGATGAGTAATACTGTTCTGTGGCTTGAAGCGCATATCGGGAATGTTGTATAAATCTTCCCCAATGTCAGAACATCCTAGGGTTCTACCTATTATGCTAGGGGTTAGTCTAATCGTGTTTCCATACACACTAGACCAGAGCCAGTTATCTTCATCTCCAGTGTTCCACACTGAAGTACTATCCAAATTCGCAAAGAATAGAAATATCGCTAATTGGTCTATTTGGATGTCATTAGAAGTGAATGAAATTAAGGTTTCCAATCCGGCATTTTCGCACATTTCATCCAAATCATACATTGGAAGTTTGAGTAGATTGTAAAATGGACCCGTATGAAGCTTTTTCTTTTGGATATCTTCATACCTTTTGATTGAATGTGGTGTTCTATTCATCCATCTTTCAATTTGATCATCCGAGCAAACTTGAGGATTTGAAGATGATGTTGGTTGGTCTTGTTTTCTTTTGGAAACCTTGGGATTCATAGTTCGAGGAGGCATTGTGATTTGATTTGCGTAAAGATGAAGTTTTTGAGAAAAAATTGTCTCTGGGGAGATTGTAGGGTTTAAAAATTTGGAGATAAAAGAAAAAAATGACGTTATCTGGGCTAATTTAAAGAGTCGATTGAATTTCAGACGTCTGAATTGGAAATCAGACATCTAGTTTGCCCTAAATTGGGTACAGTAGATAAATTCAGACATTTGTTTTTTGGGTTAGATGTCGGGTTTGTTTCGAATTTAAAAAATTTGATAGTCAGAAAGTTTTTCGGTTGGACCTCTGGGTTGAAAGGCAGATGTCTGAAAAGGAATAATGTTGAAAAAAATTTCGACGGAGAACTAATTCAGACGTCTGGTTCTTATTTCAGACGTCTGAAATTTTTTGATTTATATTTCGAGCATACAGAGAAAATTTTCAGACATCTGGGGAGTATACCAGACGTCTGACATATGCACAGTGCTTAAAAATTAGACGTATATCAGAGTGTCGGACGTCTGAGGTCCATATTCAAACATCTGAAATAGGCATTTTTCTAAAAATAGTCTAAAATTTGATGGTTTTTCTTATTTTTCAATTCTCTATTTTATGAAAAATTATTATTAGTTGTGTGAAATGACAAATAACCATAGATACATATAATTACAAATAAAAATTATTTAGAAGGCGATGGAGTTTTATGATCTCATGACTTGTTATCCTTCCATGGTTTAAGCGGAGACCATATATTTCCACGTTCGTGAGTTCTCGGAGAGGCATAAAATCATCTTGGTGAAGGGTTCGAAGGAGTACTTTACGAAGACGAGGGATCCAAATAACTACAAGGTTTTGGAAGTGGTTCAACGACATCTTTCTTCCTTGATGTACAAAACTTCATCGCTACTTGCTCCAAAAAGCTTAGTCATCGTGCTGTAACTTATTGTACAAAATATAGTTCTCATTGTAGATCTATCTGTTGTTTCTGATAGTGATGAATTTCATCAATTTTCTCCTTTTTGTTAGGAGAAACAAATAGAGATCTTTTGGTCTTCTTGCTATCGGGGGTAAATCCTGTGTGATATGAGGACCACCTATACGTCGGTTCTTGTTTTGGTGTAAGTGAAGGAAGCCGTTGTGGTGTATCAACCGAGCTATCCGTCGTAGGTGTCGAGATGGATATATATGTAACGACCCACTATTTCCAACCATTCAAATTCGACAATAAATTTAAAACATGTCAAACTTGAATAGTTCAAAACAATATATTGTAAATAAAATTGGAGCAAATGAATTCAAATCACAGAATCACATAATCACAGACATAGAAATCAGAATACTCGCAGCGGAATAAATAACTTAGTGGTTCATGAGGCCACTATCATATAGTTCTCAAAAATAAGTAACATTACATAGTCTTTAAAACCAAATATTTTGAACCAACCATAGAAAAATCCACATTTATTTGTCTCCATTACATAATCTAAGATAAAGGACAGAATGAGAAATTTGACAGCAGCTTGAAAGATGAACAGAAGAAGTCCTAGCTTTGGGATGAAGTCCGAACCGAAACTAAGGCTACCCGAGCGTAAAATAAAACATAAACACTTGATTCAGGACATACATACTTATATGGTGTAAGCTAAGTCAAGTGAACTGTAATATAAAGCAAGTAACTTAAAGGATGCTTGGGACCGCCCATCCTTTAAGGATCCATTAAACTATTTACTATGTAGTAATACTTCGCTGTTATAATAGTGTCTATTAGTAAAATAAACTTACTTTAAAATAGAGTTAAGGAGTGTCCCAATATTCCCTTAACACATAATGTATTCTCATAGTCTATACAGTACCGCAATCTCCCCCGTACTAGGCGTCATCAAAGGGCACTCCATAGGTATGGTACAAAACCAAAATCGTATAAGGCTCGCTTGGGTAGGTGACACGGCACAACTAGGCAATGCCAGGATAGATATACAATTTCTATCCGGACCGGTGGTAATGCATAGCTGCTACTGCCGCCCACCTCGAACAACACTCCCAAATTCAAAGGTGCGCACCAAACAATCACAAAGTAATGGAATGGCATACGAAGAAGTGCGTTCGATCAAAGGTGCTACTTCATTAGTCCGTGAATCGCTCCTGTTTTAGCCACCTTATGCCAACTCACGGGAGTCGGGTCCATGTATTTACCTCAAAGGAAACATCACCACCATCCTACTTCATTCTGGAATCTCCACCGCGTACACGGTTGTCAAAGTGGTTTTTGGTATCGACAGAGAGTATGCCCATATCCGATCCCGGTCTCGTTAACAACCAACGTTATTATTACCCGTGGTTATAAAAATCTAAAATAGTCTTATATTTCAATCAAAATACTACATTTAAAACTATTTAAAGTGAAGTAATAATTCTTACAAAATCCCATATAAATCCCAAAGGTTTAGCCTTAGTTCATTTGTATCAACTACAGCACTTGCGCAGTGCGGTAATATCCTTTACAACGGATTCGATTAAATTTTTAGACTTCAATATAATTTCAACAATAATTAACCTTAAATTAAACCAATTTAGCTTATATAATCATAATTTCCACTTTTGAATAGTCATTTAAATTACTCAATAATTTATGATTATTATAAAGTAAAATTTTCAAATATATATCTAACTTCTCTATATTTTACTTATTAAAATCAAGTGCAAAATTCTCTATAAATTTTACTCAATAATTAAGTCCAATTACCACTTCAAAAATAAAACTTAATTTCTAATCAATTTCTTAACTTACATTTTCTAAACCACTTTACATTTCTAAATTTGGTTATATTTCAACTTCCATTTTTAAGTATTCACTTTATTTAATTATTTAATTCATAGACAACTTTACCCTTTATTTATTTACTTATATTCAAATTTATGTCAAAACGTCATAATTTATTTCATAACTTGAATTCCATTTTATTCTACAAATCAAAATTTACAAAATAAATTTATACTTTAAATTCTAAACATTTATTTTTTTACATCTTTAACTTGTGTAATATCAGTATACTTATAAGAATCATTTTAATCAAATTTTTAAACAAAATATTATAATATTCTAGTTTAAAAATATTTAATATTTTCATAATATATATATATATATATATATCCACGAGTCTGTATAATATTTTCTAACCTAGGTCAAGTGATACGGATAATATATCATTTCAATCCGTAATTTACAAAAAAAATCCGGGTTCTATCATTTCAAACCCGCAATCCCAAGTTAAGTAATAAATAAATAATTAAATAAATAGTAAATAAATATCGTTCAGGCCTATCATTTCATCCCGTAACGATTCTATTCTACAGGGAACTTGCAGTGTGATAAACAGTAAATAAATAAATGGTATAACGGCATAAATATAACAGTATACAATATAACTGATGATGGGTAAATTTAATAACAGGGTTTTAAACATCATAAATTTTTATCACAGGAAATTAAAATATAAATAAAATCATTCTACAATTTCACTTGTTAATAATTTACAGATCTATAAGCACGGTTGTCGGGTAAGATACACTTGTTTGCGCAAAAAATGGGAAAACACCTCCAAGTCGTGTAATTTAGTTGATTTTATGTGATTCTGAATGATTTAGATGAGTTATGTAAATATGAAAAAAGCAGGGGCTAAAATGTAAAAGACACACAGATTTATAGTGGTTCGGCCAGAACGTGCCTACGTCCACTTTATATGTTATTATCTTCTTTCTTTCAGATTACAAGTACAATGCTTTGTGTACAAGTATATGAAAGTAGTTTGAAAGTTCCTTCCGTGCTTGAGCTCTCAAACTTGTCTGCCATTGTTGTACCCCTGCCCCTCTATTTATAGAATGAGGTAGAGGGCAGGGGTCTTGGATGTATATAGCTGCTGGTGGGCCCGGGCTGAAGCAATCTGGACTGGCAACTGTTTGGTTCGGCGAGGTCTCATTCGGCATGGAGCTTGGACCGGTGGTAGGTGTGGACCGGTTGTGAGTGTGGACCGGTGGTTCGGTGCTTGTTTGGACCGGTTGTGGGGTTGGTTCGGTAGGTCTTTGGTTCGGCATGAATTGGAGATGCCGAATGGATCCTCTGCCGAATGGACTTGTATATTGAGAATGCCAGATGGACTTCTATGCTTATATTGAGCCTTGTGTTCGTCGAACGAGGTGGAGGTTGCGAGCCCGGGTGAAACTGTGACTTCTCGGTCTCGAGATCTTCTGGGTGAGAATCCGCCCAACATTTGCCCCCCAAAGTGGGGCACGTGCTTGCATGTGTCGCGCTTTGTTTCCCTGTGGTAGGAAGGCTTGTTTTGTAATGCCATGGGCTGGATGTTCGTATTCTGTTGATGTTCTGCAAAGGAAATTACAGTTTTAGTGTGACTTCAGATAACGATCGCTCGGGATCGAAATTTTTTGAGATAGAGCGAATCGTGCCGTTTGGGGCTAGAGTGTGTGTCCCGAGGGGGTTTAGCATTATCGATGTCAGGTTCACGTTAGAGTGGGTCCCTGGATCGTTTGTCAAGGTGGTTCATCGCCAGCTCAGAGCATGCCTAGGGATCGTTCGCGACCCCGTACATGTGTAAGTAGCTTAGCCATTTCATAATTATCAGAATCAAATATCCATTTAACCGATGAGCTTAAAAAAGGATGTCAAAGTGCAAATTCTCACGACGATAGGGTTAATAGCCATCAGAGCGTGCCTATGGACCGTTCGTGGTCGCGTACACGTGTGAATGATTAACCCACGTTGGTGAGAGATTTACGACTCATTCATTGTTATCATATTCTCTACTTTATTAGTAGGTCCTAGAGTTCGGTACTTATCTGAGTGAGGTGCTTCGCGTGCCCCCTGTTTTTGGTTCTTGTTGGTAGAAGAAGTTTCGTTCGGCTTTTGGTTGGTCCGGTATGTTCTCATTCGGCTTCTGGTTGGTCCGGTATATGAGTATTGGTCCGGTATTCTGGTCCGGTGGGCCGAACCAGTTGGTTCGGCAATCCTGAGCTCGCCTATATATAGAGGCTTCAACTACCTTAGTTTCTTCTTACCGAACCAGAGATATCCCAGCCAATTCTTAGCCGATCCAACCTTCTGCCAAGCCTATACCGAATCACTTCGTGCCGAACCAGGTATATGTTCTTCTGCCGAATGATTTTTATTACCGAATGGAATTATGCCGAATGCACGCGAGGTGTCTTAGTTTGCCGAATGAGCTTAAGGCCTTAGTGCCGAATGAACTTGGACATGTACCACCGAATGAACTTAGGACTCATACTGCCGAATGAACCTCGCATTCGGATTCTGAGTGGAACTCTGGACTTACGTTTGCTTGCTTGCTTATACTTCTGTTCTAGCGTCATGTTTTTTACTTTTGTGTATGCAGATAAATGTCTCGCAAGGCGGAAACACGATCAGACAGACGGAAATCCAAGGATGGAGGAGAGTCTTCTTCCGTGCCCCCAGCTCATCCAGGATCCGGGCAACATCGACCTGTTCCGAGGTCGTTAGTGGACGGGTACGGTCCACAGGAACTTCTGGTCTCCCCTCCCGATTGCTTTCCTAGCTCCCTAAAGGAGGAGCAACTTGATGTTATATCCCGCTCCTTCGCGATAGACAGGGCTCGCATGCTGTTGCCAGGAGATGGAGTGATGCCGTATAATCCCCCCGAAGGCTACTTTGCTTACAGCAGATATCATTGCATGTGTGGTGCTATCCCTCCTATCAAAGCCTGGATAGTTAGTTTTACCACATATTTGAAGGTGGCTCCATTCCAGCTCCAGCCGAACTCTTATGCCATTCTGGTGAGCCTTTTCGTTATCTTCCAGAGGAGGTACGGACGCCCTCCTTCTAACCGGAAAATTCGATATTTATATAACCTGAGAGGCTATAAGAAGGGGTCTTCGTATATTAGTCTAGAGGCGGCCGTGCCCTTCAAACCGGTCTTGGACCTATATTCAAAGTTTACCATGTTCAAGAAAGAATGGTTTTTTATTAAGGACGATTCTGTCTCTTTCCGCCTTTTCACTTCCGCTGTAAGATGAATTTCATTTATATTTTCCATGTTCTAACTGTAGTGCTTCTTCTGACACGCTTCTGTTTCTTGCTAGCGACAGGTGGCATTGTAGTCGTGGAAGATGATTCTTTGACGCGGATGGCTGCTGAAATAAAGGCCATTCCGGCACGGGACAGGTCGGCTTCTTTCTTGATCAGGAACGCTACCCTCCTGGAGTACAACTTGATCCTGCCGCACCAGTCCATGGTTAAGCAGAGGGACACGGTTGAGGAGAAGGCCGCTAAAGCTAAGGAGGGGGCCACGGTGAAGAGTGGCAAGAGGAAGCCCTTTGCACAACACCCAGTCGTGGGAGGTAAGAAGCTTAAGGAGTCTGATGGCCCCTCTCCTAGTACTCGCCCGATCATCCCGGAGGAGGAAGGTGTGGAAGAGGGCGAAGGAGGCGATATGGGGGGAGAGTCAGGAGGCGGAGGAGATGGCGATGGAGATGGTGATGCTGGTGCCTTAACCTCTGGGCAAGACCCTGAACTGGATGAGGCTCTCCGTCAGGCCTTCGGGGAATCGGAGGAAGAATCGGAAGCGGAAAAGGCAAAGGAGGCGGGCAAGGCCGTGGCTGGTGCCGATCCATCCCCTAAAGGCTCCTCAGCTAGGGTAACTTCGGCGGTGCAAGGTGAACTTTTGACTTCCGCCGATTCCATTTTCGATAAGGATTTAGGAATATTTTATGGTTCACTTCCGTCCTGGAATGAGATTCAGGACTTATTGCAGTATCCCACTCCTCCGCAGGGTTTGTATAATGGACGTGCCTTCTCACTTTTCTTTCTTTTTAACTTAACATGTTTCTTGAATTGTGGACCATTGTATGTTCGTAACACTTATCTTTTATTCCAGGGGCAGGCCAGGTGGTTAAAACGTCAGACGTTCGACACCGCCTTGAACAATTCAAGTTGATGAGAGCTTCTGATAAGCCGAAGCCTCTTACTGGTCGTTCTGGGGACGTGGTCAAATACCGTCCTCTTCTTGGGGTCATTGAAGAAAGCATTCAGAAAAAGAAGAGGAACCGTTCCTTATTTGAGCCTTCCCCTGGTCCGCAGCTTCCTGTTCAGCCTCCTCGTGATACCACGGAGGAGAGCACGGAGTTTATCCCCCCTCCTCCTCCTTCTAAGAATCCCACTGTTATCCGTATAAGGCGTCCTGACGTGCCTCGTGACCCCTTTGCCGGTTATCCTGATTTAGATCCAAGCTCTCGGAATATTTCATTTGATGAGGCCACGGGTGAACACCTCCTTCCCTGCAACCCCATGGTACGAGTGTTAGACGAGGCTAAGTCCCTAGATCTTGATCTGCTTACCACTCGGGTAGTTACCATGGGAGACGAGGCCAAAGCTAATATCGATCGGGTGGCTGAAGAGACCAAGAAGTTAATGAAGTATCATGCTCAATTGGTCAAGGCCGGGGAGGAGATTGGGAGTGCTAATATTCGGTTGCGGCTGAAGGTTGCTGATCAGGCCGAACAGCTTGCCGGTCAAGCCGTTCAGATTTCTCAGCACGAGGAAGCCTCCAGGAGGCTGAAAGAGACCATGGAAAAGGCTAGTAGGGCGGAATTACGAAAGATGGAGGCCGCCTGTAAGGAGCGGATCGACATGGCCATTGCGACAGTGGATGAGGTTCGGAATGCGGATCTCGAGCAGGTAGAGGAGTTGTCTGGAAGGCTTGAGGCCACGGAGATGGCTCAAGTCAAGCTAAAGGAGGAGATGGAGGAGATGAGGAGGTCTCTCCAGGCTGACTGCTTGAGATACCGATCAGAGAGGGATGTCGCTGTCGCCAAGTTGCAGGCTTCCGAGGCCCGGGTGAGGGAGTTCGAGGAGAATGAGGGGATGATGGACGAGATGCTGCAGGACATGTACTTCCGCACTTGGAAGGAGGGCAGCTTGTCTTGGATGGATGACTATCCCCGGGTCATGGCCAAGATATATCTTCGGGCTTTAGAGGAGGCCAGGGTCAATGCGGGTAAGGAAGGTGGAGTGGCTTTTAGTCTGGATGTGGTCACTGCTCAGTTATCGAAAGAGGAGCAAGCGGCGGTGAAGGAGGGGATGCGGTTGCTTGCTGCGGAGGAAGCGGGTGTGCAACTGGAGGATGAGGATCAAGCGGCGGACGCTGGTGAGTTATTCTTCTCTTTTCCTTTTCTTTCTGGGTTTCCATAACTTGATCGTTTATCGTTTGTTTAATGGATTCCTTTTCTGAATTGGACAGGTGGAACTTCCGATCAACATGCTGGGGGTTCCGGCCCTACGGCCAAGTAGGCTTAGGAAGTTGGTGATGGAGTGTGGACGCAGCTGGTTACTTGTCCGGATTCGGCCGCTTTTTATTTCTTTTTACTGTTGTTTACGTTAGTCCAAAACATTGATGTGACTGTAATAATATTATTTGCAGAGAATAACTTGGTGTGATTTTATAATATAAGCTGATTTTGTTATGTTTAAACGTTGTTGTCATTTTGATGTGCTGCGTGAGAAGTATAACTATGTATATGCCTGTGATTTTAGTTGTGTTTGACGTTAAGCCTTTGCTTGAAATATAATTTCATGTTTTGCAATGTTAGTGTGACATATGAATAAGCTATAGTTATGTATTTATGTACAAGAGAAGAGAGTACCGCCCTTCATGTTTTATTTGTAGGCGGTAGCTTTGAGCTTCTTGTGTAACTGATCATGGGTATATCTGAGTACCTTGCCACCCAGTACGCAGGCTTAGATTCTCATGAGTGAATGCTCCCTATTTGGTTTCCTGTACTTTAGAGTTTGTTATACAGGATAGGAGAAAAGTATTTAAATGAAATGGAAATATAGAAAAAGTAAAACTTCCAGTCACGGAAGGCCGTCGATGTGCTTAAGTTCGTGGAAAACGGGTTTTGTAGTCACTTTCCCTAGCTGTGGGTCTTGGAGACATTTGTCACCCATCTTACGCCTCCGCGGGGAGTTTTCTTTTTTACCACAGCCGCACTTAAGACACATCGGAGCCGAGATCGCGCACGGTAACTACCCGAACCATTATGGTCCGTAATCGTGGGTATTATTCGATTTACCATGGCCGGCTAGCGTGGGTGCCGTTGGCCGTGAACTACCCCTGGCTGGCCACACCTTATGCTGGGGCTTAAAGTAGGTTCACAGTTGCCGGCGAGCCGAACGCCGTAATGAGCTGCCATCGGCTATAGTCGGCCTTTATGATGACTTATAATCGGCTCATTACAGTTGGCTTTGAGGGCAGGCGCGAGCAATGAGTTAACCCGCAGCAGAGGGATGCTGGAGCAAAAGAGTCTCATTGGCGAGTGCATAGAATCGTAGCGTACCTGTTAGGCCTTGTCCAGATGAGGCCGTGGTGCGTCTTGAGTGGAGATGCCATAAGATTTTGTTCAACAGAAAAGGATAAAGCTTAACAAGCAGCCAAGATATAAAGCAACAAGTTAAAAAGAGACAAGATTTTTAAAGTGGTTCGGCATGAAAACGCCTACGTCCACTGATTCTCTTTGTTAATTCACTTCATATGGGCAGTACAAGTTAAGAAAAGTATCGACGGAGATGTCGGATGTTCCATGCCCTCTGGAACACCTCTCCGTCCACTGTTGACAAAATATAAGCTCCGTTGTGGAGATCTTTATGAATTACATATGGTCCGTCCCAGATGGGGTCCAGTGCCCCGGGGCGCGGAAAGATTCGCCTGAGGACAAGATATCCTTCTTGTAAGATGCGATGTTTGACTTTGGAGTTGTATAGTGCTGCCACTTTTTGTTTGTGAGTTGCTGCTTTGAGTGCTGCATCGTTTCTCCTTTCCTCAATCAGATCCAAAGACATGAGGAGGAGTTCTTCGTTTTCTTCTGGATTGTAGTGGATCCTACGGTGGGAAGGAACAATAGTCTCAACAGGGAGCATTGCCTCCGATCCATATGCCAAAGAGAAAGGAGTATGTCCCGTTGATGTTCTGAAAGATGTGCGGTAGGCCCAAAGTGCCGTAGGAAGTTCGTCCACCCAAGCGCCTTTTGACTTTTCAAGTTTATTCTTGATTAGGGTTTTGAGAATTTTGTTGACAGCTTTGACTTGTCCGTTTGCCTGAGGATAAGCTACTGATGAGAAGCTTTTATGAATTCCATGCTCTTGGCACCAGTCGGCGAATTCTTCGCTGTCAAATTGGAGTCCGTTGTCTGATATGATCTTGAGTGGTACTCCGTACCTGCACAGAATATTTTTGATCAAGAAGTTGATAACTTTTGCTGAAGATATTTTATTTAGGGGTTCCGCTTCCACCCATTTGGTGAAATAATCGACTGCCACTATAGCATATTTGGCTCCGCCTCGGTCCGTTGGCAGTTCGCCAATTAAATCAATTCCCCATACAGCAAAGGGCCAAGGGCTGGTCATTTGAGTAATCTCATTTGTGGGTAGTCGAGGAATCTTGGCAAATTTCTGCATCTGTCGCATCTCTTGACGAAGTCTAAGGCGTCTTTGTTTAGTGTGGGCCAGTAATATCCATATCGGAGTATCTTTTTCGCCAGAGTCTGCCCTCCAGTGTGATCTCTGCAACTTCCTTGATGGATGTTGAATAAGATTTCCTTGGTTTCCCTTCCAGCGACGCATCTGAATAAGGGGCTAGAGAAGCCACGCCGATAGAGGATGCCCTCTTATATAGTGTAGTGGGGAGCTTTCCTCAAAATTCTCCTTACTTCATCACGTTTGTCTGGTAGTGTGTCGTCCTGCAAATATTTCCGGATAGGGGTCATCCAAGTTCCATCTTCGATTGCAGTTATCAGATTCACTTGTTCGAAACTTGGGGATAGCTGCCTTGAGATGGCTAGTGCTCCGGAAATGGTGTTATTCTTCATACTAGCTTGCTTTGCTAGTTCATCGGCCTCTTGGTTATCTTCTTGAGGAATATGTTTGATTAGATAATGGTCCAATTGATCGAGCAGCAGTTTGGTTTTCTTTAGATATGCTGTGAGTCGTTCCCCTCGTGGCTGGAATTCTCCTAGTACTTGGTTTACGATAAGTTGAGAATCACTATGAAGACATAAAGAATTGACTCCAATTTCTAAGGCAAGCTCCAATCCCGCTATTACTGCCTCATACTCTGCATCGTTGTTAGTGGCCGCGAATTCTAACCTTAATGCATAGTACATCTTTCTTCCCCTGGGGGTGATTATCACAATACCTGCCCCCGAGCCTTGTTCGTTCGATGCTCCATCTACAAAGAGGTTCCACTTGATGTCTTTTTCTATTTCAAACTGATCCTTGCCTTCGTTGGTAGTGAATTCGACAATGAAATCGGCCATGGCTTGTCCCTTGATAGCGGTGCGAGGATGGTAGGTGACGTCATACTGACTTAGTTCAATGCACCATTTGAGGAGTCGTCCAGAAGTGTCGGGACGATAGAGCACCTGTCTTAGTGGTTGATCGGTTAGAACTCTGATGGAGTGAGATTGGAAGTAGTGTCGCAGTTTTCGTGACGCGATCAATAAACAATATGCCAATTTCTCAAGTTTAGGATATCTGGCTTCTGCCCCTGTAAATCTCTTACTTATAAAGTACACCGGGCGTTGTGTGCGGTCTTCTTCTCTTACCAGGGCAGCGCTTAGAGCATGAGATGATACAGCGAGGTATAGGTATAGCTCTTCGCCTTCATTTGAGAGTACTGGTGGTTTCTGAAGGTGTTCGATCAGGTTAAGGAAGGCTTTTAAGCATTCATCGGTCCACTCGAACTTTCCTTTGTCTTTCTTGAGAGCTTTGAAGAAAGAGACGCACTTGTCAGTTGCTTTGGAAATGAATCTGCTTAGGGCGGCCACCTTTCCGTTTAGGCTTTGCATTTCTTTTCGAGTGGAAGGTATCCTTATTTCTTTTAGAGCCCGGATTTGTTCAGAGTTTGCTTCAATTCCTCTGGCATGGACAATGAATCCTAAGAATTTTCCCGATGACACTCCGAAGGAGCACTTTAGAGGATTCAGCTTCATTCCATATCGGCGAAGTACCTGAAACATCTCGCTCAGGTGGCTTACATGATCGTCGGCTCTCCTGGACTTTACCAACATGTCATCCACATATACTTCCATAGTTCGTCCTATTAATTCCGCGAACATCTTGTTGACGAGGCGCTGATAGGTAGCTCCGGCATTTTTGAGTCCAAAAGGCTTGACTTTGTAACAATATAATCCCCGGTCAGTGATGAAGCTAGTGTGGTCTTGTTCAGGAGCGTGCATGGGAATCTGGTTGTATCCAGAGTATGCATCTATAAAAGATAAAAGTTCGTGCCCGGCAGTGCTGTCCACAAGCTGATCGATTCGGGGGAGCGGGAAGTAGTCTTTCGGGCAAGCGTCATTTAAGTTGGAGAAATCAATGCATGTTCGCCACTTCCCATTAGCTTTCTTTACTAGTACTGGGTTAGCGATCCATTCTGGGTAGATGGCTTCTCGTATGAAGTCATTAGCAAGTAGGTTCTTTACTTCCTCATCGAGGGCTGCTGATCGTTCTGCTCCCATGCTTCTCTTTTTCTGCTTTATCGGTACCTTGGTGGGATCGACGTTCAGCATGTGGCATGCTATGTCTGGGAAGATTCCTGTCATATCGGCATGTGTCCACGCAAATACATCTAAGTTATGGCGGAGAAAGTCAATGAGTTGATCCTTCAATTCTGTTTTTAGCTGAGATCCTATTTTTAATAGTCTACTTGAATCATGTTTGTCTACAGATACGAATTCCATGGCCTCTGCAGGCTCAGCGGTAGCCTCCTCCTCCTTATCCCTGGGGTCTAGTTCATTGAAAGGATCGCTGGTGTATCGAAGAGGAGGGGCTTTCTTTAGTTGCTATGCTTCCAAGCTTTTCATGCAGAGAGTAGTCTCTGCATCTTTCCCTTTATTCTTTCTACGGTTATTGCGAAGTTCAGTTATATAGCAATCTCGAGCGGCGTCTTGATCTCCTTCAACTTCTCCTATTCCGTTATCCGTTGGGAATTTCATTTTTAGGCACCACGGGGCTAGGACAATTTGGAAGTCAGACAAGGCTGGTCTTCCCAAGAAGGCGTTGTAGGCCGAGTGGTTTTCTATTAGTACGAACGTTTGTTTTCGCACAACGGAGCGGGGATGACTTCCTATTTCGACGAAGAGGTCAAGTTGCCCGAGTGGCATTTTCGCATCTCCAGTGAAACCGTGCAGGGGTTTGTTGCAGGGAGACACATCCTTCATTGACAGCTTCATTTTGTCGAAAGCATGTTTGAATAGAATATTTACGGAGCTTCCTGTGTCTATTAGAATTCGGAAAACTTTAGGTGGACCGAACCAGGCAGAGATGACCATGGGATCCATATGTGGATACTGTCTTCCTTCTAAATCACGCCTACTGGATACGATGTCGTCACTCTCTTTCCGTTTCGGGCGGCGTTCTTCCATAATGGAGTTAACATAGCCTTCAGCATTTCTAAGTGACTTGCCGTATCTTTCAATCTCTGCCCAGCTTCTGTCGGCGATGTGTGGTCCTCCCGAGATGGTATGGACCACTATCTTCTCTTGACTAGAGCCACTGGTGTTGCGATTCCCTCCGCCTACTTCTGGGAGGGGTCGCTTTGAGTTCTCATTGGCAGGAGTTGGAGGCCTGTTCTGACCTTTCACATAGCGTTCCAGCCTTCTTCTTCTGATGTGTTCTTCGATCAAGTCCCGGAGATGGTGGCATTCATTGGTGTCATGTCCGTGGGATTCGTGGAAGCGGCAGAACTTTCCAGACTTGAGTGCGTTATCAGATTCTTTCTTGTGCGGGGGGCGCTTGTATCCGAGTTCGCCCTGAGTGGCTAGAAAAATGTTTTCGATTGTTTCATTCAAAGGAGTGTAGGAGTCAAATCTTGGTCCTGGTCGATATTGGCGTTTTTCAACCTTCCTGCCCCCAGCATTGTCTCTAGATTCATTTCTTTGAGTGTCCTTGGTTGCAGCGGGAACCTTGTCCGAAGTTGTCTTACCTTGTTGCCCTGACTGCCTCTCAGTGGCGGCGTCTTCAAGTCTCATATACTTTCCAGCTTCATGGAAGAAATCAGGTAAAGTAGCTGGTTTTTCCTTAATTAGTCTTCTAGCGAACTTGGTATCTGGGTGTACACCACTACAGAGGGCCATTAGGGTGAGCTTCTCATCGGCATCTTGGACTGCGGTCGCTGCGGCGTTGAACCGGGTTAGATATTGTTGCAGTGTCTCTCCGGATTTCTGTTTGACATTGGATAGAGAATAAGCATCCTTGGGTTGTTCTACATGGATGCGGAACTGGCTAATGAACCTTTCTTTCAACATCTCCCATGAGCTGATAGATCTTTGGGGTAGATGGCAGAACTAGGAGGTAGCTAGATCTGCTAGGAATAGCGGAAAGCATTTACATAGCACCCCTTCTATTGCTCCGCTCATGAGCATATGCTGGGTGTATCTTTGTAAGTGTACGATGGGGTCGGAAGTTCCCTTGTAAGGTTCCATGGTTGGCATTTTCCATTCCCGGGGGGTGATGGCAGTTTCGATATTGCGGGTGAAGGGGCTGGTGACCCTAGCGCCTATTCCTCGGTCCCTTTACTCCCGTTGGACGCATTCTCTGAATAATCGTGCCATTCTTTCATCAGAATTTGGAGCGGATAGAAATGAACTTGGTTCTTCCCTGCGGGATCGATCTCGTCCAAATGACCTGTAGGGATGGTATAGTCTATCACTTCTGACGTTATCCAGTGGTTGCCTCTGGCTGCTCGGATGCATGCTAGAACCAGCTACAGTTGCCCTCTGCCTTGATCTTCCCCTGTGGGGTTCTGTTTCGAGCATTTCCATGGGGTCAACTTCGGGCTGGGTTCTAGCTCGGCTCCGTTCAGCGGGGTTTCTATGATTAGGTGGCATGATTGGCTCAGCTACATCCGACCCTCGCCTGGCGCCTCCCCCACTGGGTTCGGTTCCAAGCGCTTCCTCGAGTCGGAGTTCGGGCTGAGTCCGGGCGCGGCCCCTATCATTGTTGTTCCTGTTGATGGCTTCCTCGAAGATGGAAGACCTTTGCTGTCTCCGAGATCCTCCAGATTGAGATTCATCCCATGATTCAGTGTTGCGGTTGGATTCTTCGACATCCCTCAAGCGTGACATGAGTTGGTTCACCAAAGCTTCTTGTTGGGATGCGAGGCGGTTAGTCACTTCCACCACAACTCTGTCTAGGTCTGCTCTAGTGATTACTGCCGGTTGTTCCGCGGTAGGGGCTGTTGGAATTGCCTGATCTACATGCAGCACTGCTGCTGTAGTGGGATGGTTCTCTTGATCTAGATCCACTGGATTTGGAGCGCTGCTGGTTGCAACGTTCCTTCCCTTGTTGGTGTCTTTTCTTGGCCTGAAAGTCATGTTTCCTAGGCAATGAAGGGTGCTATTGGGAAAGAAGGTTGAATGAGGGAAGCTGAAGCTTCGAGTTCGAATTTCTCAGTGAAAGCACCAAAAATGTTTGTGCAAAAAATGGGCAAACACCTCCAAGTCGTGTAATTTAGTTGATTTTATGTGATTCTGAATGATTTAGATGAGTTATGTAAATATGAAAAAAGTAGGGGCTGAAATGTAAAAGACACACAGATTTATAGTGGTTCGGCCAGAACGTGCCTACGTCCACTTTATATGTTATTATCTTCTTTCTTTCAGATTACAAGTACAATGCTTTGTGTACAAGTATATGAAAGTAGTTTGAAAGTTCCTTCCGTGCTTGAGCTCTCAAACTTGTCTGCCATTGTTGTACCCCTGCCCCTTTATTTATAGAATGAGGTAGAGGGCAGGGGTCTTGGATGTATATAGCTGCTGGTGGGCCCGGGCTGAAGCAATCTGGACTGGCAATTGTTTGGTTCGGCGAGGTCTCATTCGGCATGGAGCATGGACCGGTGGTAGGTGTGGACCGGTTGTGAGTGTGGACCGGTGGTTCGGTGCTTGTTTGGACCGGTTGTGGGGTTGGTTCGGTAGGTCTTTGGTTCGGCATGAATTGGAGATGCCGAATGGATCCTCTGCCGAATGGACTTGTATATTGAGAATGCCAGATGGACTTCTATGCTTATATTGAGCCTTGTGTTCGTCGAACGAGGTGGAGGTTGCGAGCCCGGGTGAAACTGTGACTTCTCGGTCTCGAGATCTTCTGGGTGAGAATCCGCCCAACAACACTCACCTTTACGCTGCTGAAGCTTCTATTCAACAACAATATCTACCCGAAAAAAGTATATAGAAGGCACGATCAATTTTTAGCAGAAGCAACGATTCGATTCAACTTGAACAAAATAAATAAAATGAGTACTCGAATTTAATTACGAACAAAGCGAATTTTAAATAAAACAATAATTGGAACGATATTTTAAAAATAAAAGGATAATTAACTCAATTTGCTCGACCACTCCACCCTACGACTTGACCACGTTCTCAAGGCTCGGCCTAAATTTTCCTATTTATGTATGCACGCGAGTTAACAGTGTGATATTTAGGCAAAAGCTGAAACAAAGGTGGTGCAAACATATATAGTCTTAACATACAGGGGGCGCGCATTTTTTTTCTTCAAAAATGCAAAAAGTAATTGCAAACTCATCACTACGCTTGACCCATACATTCATGGTCTGCCATGCACGCATATTTTCTACTTCTCCCTTAATTTTCTTCTTTTTTCTTTTTTATTTTTTTTGTAAAAGAAATTTGCGGCTGAGGGTGGCTGCACTTATGGAGGAGGAGTAGAGGTCATGCTCGGTTATGCATAAATTTGGAGGAGGAGTTGCTGAGCATTTGTTTGAGCCAGTGGGAACAATCAAAAAGCAAAATAGAGATAAAAAGAAAAATAATAATAGTCAAAGAAAAAGGAAAATAACACACGCCATTACCTGATGCTCACGTGCAAAGAAGAAGTGAAGGCCAACAATGAGATGCAGGTGAAAAATAAATCGCATGGTTTTGTATTTATTTGTGCAACCCAGGTTGCTAAAATAGGACAGCACAGATCAAGGCGTGCGTAATTTAAGGCAAGTAAGGATTTGAAATTTTAAACGTTAAAGGAAATAAATGATTTCTTTCATTATCAAAAGGGGTGCATGGGTTTATATTTATAAGATGAGTCAAGATTATATGGGAGAAAATGGCAACAGAATTTGATTTTTGAAGCGTATATGGAAATTTCGTGCACACGATTATATATACAACATAGAGGTGCATAAATCAAGGGAGAATTTTTTTTTTGGGAAACATTTTGTACGCGTTTATTTTTGTAAGGAAGTAAATGCGTTGATTAATTGGAAGCAGTATGGTAAGAAATAAAAATTTCTTTTGAAACGGTCAGGAGATTTCTCTGCGTGACGTTTGCATTTATAGGATGGTAATTTCGTTGGATAGATTAAATAAAGAAACGCACTAATTAATGGTATAGGAACATTAAGGAAATAAAAGAATTTCGTTTGAACGGTAAGGAAAAATCAAAGATTTTGTTCCTATTAATTGCAAAGGAGTAAATGGAAAAGAAGAGACACTTATACACATGAATTTCAAACAATCTTGAAACGGATTTTGAACGTCTAAAGAGAAATAAATTTGTTTGAAATGGCTACGCGAATTTTTATTCCCGTTATAAAATGAGGAAAAAGGAAAGCGCAGAAATTTACACGTAACTTATCAAAACTAGATTTAAAAGAAATTGAACGGTTAGCGAAATCATTTCTTTCCCACTTGGAATTGCAAGGCTACTGATAAATTTATTTATTTAGTTAAGGTAATAAATTTTATTAAGAATGCGCACTATAGATGCATTAATCAAATCAATCATATGCCCACATTTAAATAAAAATAACGCATTTAAATTTATACGTTTTCTTATGTAGTAAATATACATTAAAATATTCCATCAATTAACGCGCCATTTAAATGCGAAATTAAAAGCTTATTAATACACTATTTATTACTAAATTTGAAATTTAAATTTGTCGACATTGGTTTGATTTACTTAACATTTAACAAGTAGACTGATGTATATACGTAAAATTTATTTCCTTTCATAATATTTGTTACCTACTTTAAAAAGTATACAACCAATATCAGTAAAACAACTGCAAAATAAGTATTGTACATCTATATATTTTATATAAAAGATTTGATTCTATTAGCTAAGGTATGAAATTTATGAGCGTGTACTAGATGCAAAATTTTAATTGAACGTATGCTCAAATAATTGACAAAAGTAACGTGATTAAAACTATTCGTTTCTTGTTTATCTCTTTTACCCAATATTAATTTCTTAATTAAAAAGGTATATAACCAAATTCAAAAGAATCAAAGTGGAATAAAATGTTGTTACGAAATATATTTAGTTAAATTAAAAGATTTGGAAGTTAGAATTTAAAGTTTTAAAATTTCAAAATTATGTTAAACTTTAGCCAAAATAAAATTATAGAAATTGCTTATTTTAATAACATTTCGAGGAATGATTTATAATAACTTTAAAAGTTCAACATTTTGAAATATAAAACCCTTAAGTTTTATAAATAAATGAATGAAATAATTGTTAAAATTTTGGGCCGTTACACTCTCTCCCACTTAGAACTTTTCGTCCTCGAAAAGGAACGAAAAAGGGAAAAACAAAGAAGGATAAGACAATTGAGCAAAGTACCTGAAACAAATAATTTTGGATTCGAAGCACGTATGCTCTCCTCCGTCTCCCAGGTGCAATCCCGTTCATCAGTGCTCCACTGCACTTTGACCAAGCGGACAGATTTTCTTTTAAGTTGTTTCGTACCTCGATCGACGACACGAAGTGGCTCCCTCTCAATAGTCAGGTTAGGCTCGATGTCCAAACTATCAAGAGAAGAAGGCTGGATAATAAGAGATGGATCATGAAGACAGCGACGAAGGTGGGATACATGGAATACATTGTGTATTCCAGCGACTTTCTCGGGCAACTCCAATCGATAAGCAAGAGACCTAATCCTTTCCAAGATGCAGAATGGACCGACGAACCGAGGATTAACCTTCCCTCTACGCCCAAACCGAACCACATTTCTTAAAGGAGAAACCTTAAGAAAAACTAAATCACCAACTGCAAACTCCAAATTTCTTTTTCGACGGTCAGCGTACTTCTTCTGCCTATCCTGAGCAATCCTTAACCTTCTCTTAATCTCCTCGACTTTCTCCGAAGCTTCCAAAATCATATCGGGACCGAGATCTAAGCGATTTCTGGATTCAATCCAGTAGGATGGAGATCTATAAGGACGCCCGTACAGAGCAGCAAAAGGGGACATCTTAAGACTAGCCTGCAAAAGATAGAATAAGATAGATAAGGGATTAAGATAAGATAAGAATCGAGGATTGGAATGTATACATGATAACTATTGTTATAGGTGAATTCCACAAGATGGAGATGATCTTTCCAAGATCCTCCATAATCCAAAATGAAAGCCCGAAGAAGATCCTCAAGAATCTGATTCACCCTTTCCGTTTGACCGTCGGTCTGTGGATGGTATGCAGTGCTCAAATTCAGACGAGTACCCAAGGATTCTTGGAAAGCTTTCCAAAATTTACTAGGGAAGATAGGGTCTCGATCGCACATAATGCTAAGGGGAACGCCATGGAGGCGAACAATCTCCCTCATATAAATCTCAGATAAACTCGAAGCCGTACGGGTAGACTTGACCGAGATAAAATGAGTGGACTTGGTCAGTCTATCCACAATAACCTAGATGCTCTCATTTCCCTTCCTAGATCTTGGTAAACCGTCGATGAAATCCATAGAAACTTGCTCCCACTTCCAATTGGGAATCTCTAGAGGCTGCAACAAACCCGGGGTCTTCTGATGATCTGCCTTGACTTGCTGACAAGTCGCACACCTACTAACAAAAATAAAGACATCACACTTCATACCCCTCCACCAATAAAGTTTCTTCAAATCTTGATACATCTTTGCTACACCAGGGTGAATGGAAAGTCTGGATTGATGATGTTCCCAAAGTAACTCCTTCCTCAAGCCATCAATGTTCGGGACACAAATTCTATTATTAATCCTCAAAATTCCTTTACCATCTATTTAAGCTCCACTACCATCAGAATTTCTACTGCCTCTGCTATGAACATTCTCCTTCATACTTCTAAGCATCACATCCTCATCCTGCTTAGCCTTGACACGTTCCGAAAGAGGAGAAGAAACAACAAGCTGGTGCAACAAAGACTTCTTCCTGCTCAAAGCATCCGCCACAATATTTTCTTTCCCAGGGGAATAGTTAATGTCAAGATCATAAGAAGCAAGAAACTTGAGCCACCGAACTTGTCTCTGATTCAAATCCTTTTGGGTGAAGATATATTTCAAAGACTGATGATTGGTGAAGAGGTCAAACTTAGAACCTAAGAGATAATGTCTCCAAAGCTTCAAAGCAATGACAACTGCCAGAAATTCTAAATCGTGAGCAGCGTAATTAGCCTCATGGTTCTTCAACTGACGACTAGCATAGGCAATCACCTTCCCATCTTGCATCAATACCGCTCCCAAACCCTTGCGACAAGCATCGGTGTATACCGTCAATCTCTCATTTCCATTCGGAACGGTAAGCATTGGTGCGGAAGTAAGCTTATTCTTTAACTCTTGGAATGCCGCTTTACACCTGTCGCTCCAAATAAAATTAGCATTCTTTCGAGTTAGAGTAATAAGGGGTGCAGAGATCCGAGTGAACTTCTCAATGAACCTCCGATAATGACCGGCAAGGCCCAAGAAAATAAGAATATCAGTTAGAGTCTTAGGTTCTTCCCAATCTTTGATCGCAACGATCTTAACTGGATCAACAGAAACTCCTTCACTAGTGACAATATGTCCGAGAAATCGGATTTCCTCCTCCCAGAAATAACATTTAGAAAATTTAGCTTTTAACTAGTGACTCCTAAGGGTCCCCAACACAAAGCTCAAGTGGGATTTATGCTCTTTCTCAGTCTTAGAGAAAACCAGGATATCTTCAATAAAGACTAGAATAAATTTATTGGGCACATCACGAAAGACCCGATTCATCAAGTCGAAAAAGAAGGTAGGAGCGTTTGTCAACCCAAAAGGAATAACTAGCCATTCAAAGAAAACATTCTCAGTACGGAAAGCAGTTTTGGGAGTGCTATCCTCAGCAACTCTGAGTTGGTGAAACCCTGTGGCAAGATCAAGTTGAGAGAAAACAGTGGCTCCATAGAGTTGATCGAACGTATCATTGATGCGGGGCATAGGATATCTGTTTTTCATAGTGAGCTTGTTCAGGTCCCTATAACCCACACACATCCGTAGGGAACCATCAGACTTGGTGACGAAGACTACGGCTGCACCCCATTCTGAAAAGCTAGGTCTGATCAGACCCTTAGAGGACAAGTCTTCAATTTGTTTCCTTAATTCGATCTTCTCCCGCGGTGCCATTCTTCTAGGTGGAAGAACTACAGGTCGTGCTCCAGGGGTGAGATCGATACGGAAATCAATTTCCCACTTCGGAGGTAGAGAAACGACTTCACCAAATACGTCGGGAAAAAGCTTGACCACAGGAGTGGACTCGATATCACCAGGAAAAGTATCCAGAGAATAAATGAAGCTACCAGCGAAATCCTAGGGCAAACTACACTGGATCTTTAAGGAATTACCAAAATCATCTTTGAGGGTAACCGTTCGAGAACTACGAGAGATACGGCATTATTCCTATCCAACCAATCACCCCCAAGCAGTAGATCAAAAGCGTCAAAACCCAAGATATAAAAATCACCAGTGAAACATTGTTGGAAATGGAGGAGCTTCACTTGCTTACAAATTCTAATAAGATTTGCAGGACCCCCAATAGGGTTTGAAACACATAAGGGTATAGAAGCAAACTCAGGAGAAAGGAGATGCTCAAATTTATTACAGAGATTTGCCGAAATAAAGCTATGGGAAGCTCCGGTATCGAATAAAACACGAACAAGAGATTTAAACAAAGTAAAAGAACCCTAAAGTGTACCTTGAATCGCTAGGAGCAGAAGCGGGTGCAGGTGCAGGCAGTGGAGATGGGGAGGATGTGGAAGTGACAGCGAAAATCCCAGATGCCTTGCCCTTCTTCTGAGTAGGGCAGTCTCTCTTGAAATGTCCCAGTTGAAGGAAAATGTGGCAAAGGTCTCGCCTAGCCGACTGAGCGGGAGGTGGAATCGCAACACCCAAGGTAGGACAACTATTAGCGTAGTGTCCTTTCTGGTCGCATCGGTAGCAAGTAATGGTAGACAAATCCACAGGCTGCCTCTGGGATGACGAAGACGATCCTAAACCCGGGGTCTTGTTCCAGTTCTTATGATGGTAGAAGTTGGACTTCCTTTTATTAGAATTTCCAAAAGAATGAGATAGTGCAGACTGGGCAGCTGAAGGAGCCCTAGAGGCAGGGTTCTCATACCGGATAGCCTTGTCCATCAGAGCGGTGAACGTCCCATGCACGTGGGTAATAAGGCGATCGTAGTACTCGGGGTGTGCACCAGCAATAAACTTCTCGTTTTTCTTCAGCGGGGTGTCTATCAGATTAAAACCATACTGCGATAGCTCATTAAATTTCCTCTCATACTCAGTAAAGGACATATCGCCCTGCTGCAAACCCATAAAGTCTCGTTACAGCTGAGACTTTCCCGCTTCGGGCATCCATTTCGCGAGGAAAGCATCCCTAAAGCATGATAAGAGATATAAGATAGATTTCAAAAGGGAGGAAACTGAACATACTTGGTCAACCTAAAAAGATACCTAAATTTTTCCCAAGTGATGTCAGTCTCAGCAGTGTGAGCTGTAATGGACAGCCACCAATCCAAAGCTGCTCCCTTTAATTGCCAAGCTGCCAATTATCGCTGCTGGGCATTAGTGATTACGAGACCGGAGAAGATTCTCTCCAAGTCTCTCAACCACTGTTGAGCTTCTATGATACTTTCAGACCCTGTGAACTTGGTGCCACCAAGCTCGGTATATTCTTTACAAAGCTTAGAGAATCTAACTGGGGCAGCGGGTGCAGGAGCTGGGTCAGCACCTCGTCCCCTACCTTTGGCATTTCCTCGATTCATCCTGAGAAATCAAGAATGAATTTAAGGATAGAGGAAAATATTGAGGTCAAGATAGACTAGATAAGAAAAAGTTCAACTGGACAGGCATTAACAAAGGACCTGATTATATAAGATGGAGAAAAGGAATTTATTTTAAAACAAGAAAGTTTTTATATTAAAATACTTCTTTGAAAATCCTTATTAAAATCATTTTATACTTTTAAAATATATTCTCTCACAAAGAAAGGATTCTAAGATTTGACTTCACTCATTCTAGGGTATTTCTACCCTATCTCTAATGAGTTTTTGCTCCACAAGCTATAGTTAACCTAAAAACCTGGCTCTGATACCAACTGTAACGACCCACTATTTTCAACCATTCAAATTGGACAATAAATTTAAAACATGTCAAACATGAATAGTTCAAAACAATAGATTGTAAATAAAATTGGAGCAAATGAAATCAAATCATAGAATCACAGACATAGAAATCAGAATACTCGCAATGGAATAAATAGCTTAGTGGTTCATGAGGCCATTATCACATTGTTCTCAAAAATGAGTTAAATTACATAGTCTTTAAAACCAAATATAATTTGAACCAACCACAGAAAATTCCACATTTATTTGTCTCCATTACATAATCTAAGATAAAGGACTGAATGGGAAATTTGACAGCAGCTTGAAAGATGAACAGCAGAAGTCCTAGCTCCAAGGATGAAGTCCGAACCGAAACTCAGGCTTACCGAAGCGTAAAATAAAACATAAACACTCGAGTGAGGACATACATACTTATATAGTGTAAGCTAATTCAAGTGAACTATAATATAAAGCAAGTAACTTAAAGGATGCTTGGGGCCGCCCATCCTTTAAGGATCCGTTAAACTATTTACTATGTAGTAATACTTCTCTATTATAATAGTGTCTATTAGTAAAATAAACTTACTTTAAAATAGCTTTAAGGAGTGACCCAATATTCCCCTTTTCACATAATATATATTCCCATAGTCTATACAGTACCGTAATCTCCCCCATACTGGGGGTCGTCAGAGGGCACTCCATAGGTATGGTACAAAACCAAAATCGTATAAGGCTCGATAGGGTAGGTGAGACGGCACAACTAGGCAATGCCAGGGTAGATATACCAATTGCTATCCGGGCCCATGGTAATGCATAGCTGCTACTATCGCCCACCTCGATCAACACTCCCAAATTCAAAGGTGTGCACCAAACAATCACAAAGTAATGGAATGGCATACGAAGAAGTGCGTTCAATCAAAGTTGCTACCTCATTAATCCGAGAATCGCTCCTGTTTTAGCCACCTTATGCCAACTCACGCGAGTCGGGTCCACGTACTTACCTCAAAGGAAACGTCACCACCATCCTACTTCATTCTGGAATCTCCACTACGTACACGGTTGTCAAAGTGGTTTTCGGTATCGATAGAGAGTATGCCCATATCCGATCCCAGTCTCTTTAACAACCAACGTTATTATTACTGTGCTTATGAAAATCCAAAATAGTTTTATATTTCAATCAAAATACTACATTTAAAACTATTTAAAAGTGAAGTAATAATTCTTACAAAATACCATATAAATCCCAAAGGTTTAGCCTTAGTTCATTTGTATCAACTACAGCACTTGCGCAGTGCGGTAATATCCTTTACAATCGATTTGATTAAAATTAAATTTTTAGACTTCAATATAATTTCAACAATAATTAACCTTAAATTAAACCAATTTAGCTTATATAATCATAATTTCCACCTTTGAATAGTCATTTAAATTACTCAATAATTTATGATTATTATAAAGTAAAATTTCAAATATATATCTAACTTCTCTATATTTTACTTATTAAAATCAAATGCAAATATCTCTATAAATTTTACTTAATAATTAAGTTCAATTACCACTTCAAAAATAAAACTTAATTTCTAATCAATTTCTTAACTTACCTTTTCTAAACACTTTACATTTCTAAATTTGGTTATATTTCAACTTCCATTTTTAAGTATTCACTTTATTTAATTATTTAATTCATAGACAACTTTACCCTTTACTTATTTACTTATACTCAAATTTATGCCAAAATGTCATAATTTATTTCTTAACTTGAATTCCATTTTATTTTACAAAATAAATTTATACTTTAAATTCTAAACATTTATTTTTTTACATCTTTAACTTGTATAATATCACTATACTTATAAGAATCATTTTACTCAAATTTTTAAACAAAATATTATTACATTCTATTTTAAAAATATTTAATATTTCCAGAATATATATATATATAACCACGGGTCTGTATAATATTTTCTAACCTAGGTCAAGTGATACGGATAATATATCATTTCAATCCGTAATTTACAAAAAAAATCCGGGTTCTATCAATTCAAACCCGCAATCCCAAGTTAAATAATAAATAAATAATTAAATAAATAGTAAATAAATATCGTTTAGGCCTATCATTTCAGCCCGTAACGATTCTATTCTACAGGGAACTTGTAGTGTGATAAACAGTAAATAATAAATGGTATAACAGCATAAATATAACAGTGTAAAATATAACTGATGATGGGTAAATTTAATAACAGGGTTTTAAACATCATAAATTTTTATCACAGGAAATTAAAATTATATAAAATCATTCTACAATTTCACTTGTTAATAATTTACAGATCTATAAGTAGGTTTGTTGGATGAGAAATACTCACCTTTACGCTGTTGAAGCTTCTATTCAACAACGATATCTACCCGAAAAAAGTATATAGAAGGCACGATCAATTTTTAGCGGAAGCAATGACTCGATTCAAATCTTGAACAAAATAAATAAACTGAGTACTCGAATTTAATTATGAACAAAGCGAATTTTAAATAAAACTAAAATTGGAATGAGATTTTAAAAATAAAAGGATAATTGACTCAATTTGCTCGACCACTCCACCCTACGACTTGACCACGTTCTCAAGGCTCGGCCCAAATTTTCCTATTTATGTATGCACGCGAGTTAACAGTGTGTTATTTAGGCAAAAGCTGAAACAAAGGTGGTGCAAACATATATACTCTTAAAATACAGGTGGCGCACATTTTTTCTTCAGAAATGCAAAAAGTTATTGCAAACACATCACTACGCTTGACCCATACATTCGTGGTCTGCCATGCACGCATATTTCTACTTCTCCCTTTATTTTATTTTATTTTTTTTTGTAAAAGAAGGTCGCAGCTGAGGGTGGCTGCACTTATGGAGGAGGAGTAGAGGTCATGCTCGATTGTGCATAAATTTGGAGGAGGAGTAGCCGAGCATCTGTGTGAGCCTGTGGGAACAATCAAGAAGCAAAATAGAGAGAAAAAGAAAAATAATAATAGTCAAAGAAAAAGGAAAAAACACACGCCATTACCCAATGCTCACGCACAAAGAAGAAGTGAAGGCCAACAATGAGATGTAGATGAAAAATAAATTGCGTGGTTTTGTATTTATTTGTGAAACCCAGGTTGCTAAAATAGGACAGCACAGATCAAGGCGTGCGTAATTTAAGGCAAGCAAGGATTTGAAATTTTGAACGTTAAAGGAAATAAATAATTTCTTTCTATCAAAAGGGGTGCGTGGGTTTATATTTATAAGATGAGTCGCGAAGAATATGCGGGAGAAAATGGCAAGAGAATTTGATTTGTGAAACGTATATGGAAATTTCGTGCACGCGATTATATATACAACATATAGGTGCATAAATCAAAGGAGATATTTTTTTTTTGAAAAAATTTTTGTACGCGTTTATTTTTGTAAGGAAGTAAGTGCGTTGATTAATTGGAAGCAATTTGGTAAGAAATAAAATTTTCTTTTGAAACGGTCATGAGATTTCTCTACGTGATGTTTGCGTTTATAGGATGGTAATTGCGTTGGATAGATTAAATAAAGAAACGCACTAATTAACGGTATAGGAACATTAAGGAAATAAAAGAATTTTGTTTGAACGGTAAGGAAAAATCAAAGATTTTGTACCTATTAATTGCAAAGGAGTAAATGGAAAAGAAGAGACACTTATACACGTGAATTTCAAACAATCTTGAAATGGATTTTGAATGTCTAAAGAGAAATAAATTTGCTTGAAACGACTACGCGTATTTTTATTCCTATTATAAAATGAGGAAAAAGGGAAGCGTAGAAATTTACACGTAACTTATCAAATCTAGATTCAAAAGAAATTGAACGGCTAGGGAAATCATTTCTTTCCCACTTGGAATTGCAATGCTACTGATAAATTTATTTAGTTAAGGTAATAAATTTTACTATGAATGCGCACTATAGATGCATTAATCAAATCAACCATACGCCCACATTTAAATAAAAGTAACGCATTTAAATTTATACGTTTTCTTATGTAGTAAATATACATTAAAATATTCCATCAATTAACGCGCCATTTAAACGCGAAATTAACAGCTTATTAATACACTATTTATTACTAAATTTGAAATTTAAATTTGTTGACATTGGTTTGATTTACTTAACATTTAACAAGTAGACTGATGTATATGCTTAAAATTTATTTCCTTTCACAATATTTATTACCTACTTTAAAACGTATATGACCAAAACAACAGCAAAATAAGTATTGTACATCTATATATTTTATATAAAAGATTTGATTCTATTAGCTAAGGTATATAATTTATGAGCGCGTACTAGATGTAAAATTTTAATTGAACGTACGCTCAAATAATTGACAAAAGTAACATGATTAAAACTATTCGTTTCTTATTTATCTCTTTTACCCAGTATTAATTTCTTAATTAAAAAGGTATATAACCAAATTCAAAAGAATCAAAGTGGAATAAATGTTGTTACGAAATATATTTAGTTAAATTAAAAGATTTGGAAGCTAGAATATAAAGTTTTAAAGTTTCAAAATTATGTTAAGCTTTAACCAAAATAAAATTATAGAAATTGCTTATTTTAATAACATTTCGGGCGATGATTTATAATAACTTTAAAAGTTCAACATTTTGAAATATAAAACCCCAAAGTTTTATAAATAAATGAACGAAATAATTGTTAAAATTTTGGGCTGTTACAATATAAGAGTTCTCAGAAGACATGACTATATTTTGTTTCTTGAATATGAATTGTGTGTTTATAGTTTTTCTTGTTTGTATAAATGGTTATATATAAGTTGAAAAAATTATTTATAGACAAGCTAACTATCTAAAAAAAAATTAAAGGTTCAGAAATTATGAAGTATAATTTGTGGTAGTAAAATAATTGACTAATCATAGCCTAAAATGAAGCAGTGATTATTTTTAAGGAAGAAGATCATAAAGTGAGCAAATCCCTAAATTTCGTCGGAGTTTAATAAAAGTTTGTTCATTCAGTGGTTTTGTAAAGATGTCTGCTACTTGATTTTCGGTATTTACGTATTCTAATGAAATAGTTCCTTTTTCAACATTGTCTCATAAAAAATGATGTCGTATATCTATATGCTTAGTTCGTGAATGATTAACCGGGTTTTTTGATAAATTTATAGCACTTGTGTTATCACAATATGTTGGAGCTTTGTTGATAATTTTGCCGAAATCCGTAAGTGTTTGTTGCATGTATATCACTTGTGCACACGCTAGAGCTGCAGAGATATATTCGACTTTGCAAGTAGATAAAGAAACACAATTTACTTTTTGCTAAACCATGAAACTAATGATTGTCCGATGAAGTGACAAGTTCCACTAGTACTCTTATGATCTGTTCTACATCCACCGAAATCCGCATCGCTATATGAAACTAGTTCAAATGATGATCCTTTAGGGTAAAACAAATCATAATCTCTAGTACTAGATAGATAATGTAAAGTAGGCTTAACAGCTCTTAGATGAGATTCTTTTGGTTTTGCTTGAAATCGAGCACAAAGACATACACTCATTATAATATCGGGTTGACTAGCCGTCAAATAAAGTAAAAAACCAATCATGCTACGATATAATTTTTCATCAAAATCTTTTCCGTTATCATCCTTTTCTAACTGAACAGTGGTACTCATTGGTGTTGGTTTGCTCGAAGTTTTATCCATTTAAAAACGACGTAATAGATCGTTACAATATTTTTCTTGATAAATAAAAATTCCATTTTCAAGTTGTTTTATTTGTAAACCTAAGAAGAAATTTAATTCTCCCATATGTGACATTTCAAATTCATTTTTCATAATATTTGAAAATTGTTTACATAGATTTTCGTTGGTTGAACCGAAAATGATATCGTCAACATAAATTTGTACAACTAAAATATCATTATTATCTTTTTTTAATAAATAAAGTTGTATCTAATTTGTCTATTTGAAAACCAGATGTAATTAAATGATTTTTAAGCCGTTCGTACCATGCTCGTGGAGCTTGTTTTAATCCATATAATGCTTTGTGCAATTAAAAAACATGATCGAGATATTTTTTGTGAACAACTAATGGGGATTTTTCTACATATACATTTTCTTTAATAAAACCGTTTAAAAAAAGCACTTTTGACATCCATTTGAAATAATTTAAAAATTATGATGAGTTGCAAAGGCGAGTAATGTACGAATGGCCTCTATTCTAGCTAGTGGAGCAAAGGTTTCGTCATAATCGATACCTTCTTCTTGATTATAGCCTTGAGCAACTAAACGTGCTTTATTTCTAACAATATTTCCATTCTCGTCTGCTTTGTTTTTAAATACCCATATTGTCCCTATAACCGATTGTTCTTCAGGTCTTGGTACTAATTCCCAAACATTATTACGTTCAAATCGATTTAATTCTTCTTGCATAGCAATTATCCAAAAATTATCATTTGAAGATTCTTTATAATTTTTTGGCTCAAAATTTGACACGAATGCTATATGGCTTATTTGATTAAGTTGATTTCTAGTTACTCTAGAATTGAGATCTCCAATGATATTATCTCTCGGATGATTCTTAAGAATTCTAGGGGATGATATCAAAGTGTTATTTTGCACATTTGTTTCATTATTAATAGAATTAGTTAGTGGAAAAATTTCTTCTTCATCATTAGTATGATGATTAAAAAGATTCTCGTCGAACGAAACATGTAAACTTTCTTTAATGGAATTATTTCGTTTATTAAAAATTCTATATGCTTTGCTACGATTCGAATATCCAACAAAGATACCTTCATCTGCCTTCGGGTCAAATTTTCCTAAGTTATCTTTTGTATTTAATATAAAACATTTTGAACCAAAAGTTTTAAAATATAATACTTTAGGTTTTCTTCCAAAAAATATTTCAAAACAAGTTTATTTAGTCATAGGACGTATAGTTACTCGATTCAATATATAACAAGCTATAGCAATAGCTTCTGCCCAAAAGTGTTTTGGTAAACCACTACTACTTAATTGAGGTGTGCGAGGAAAAGAAAAATTATGACTTATTCCTTTTTTATTACAAAAATTAGTAGATAGACCGTTTTCGAATTCTCCTCCATGATCACTTCGAATATTTTTAGTTTTAAAGTCCATTTGTGTTTTAATTCTTTTAGCAAATATCTTAAACATACCAAAAGTATCGCTTTTATGTTTTAAAAACAAAGTCCATGTATATCTTGAAAAATCATCAACTATTACGAAAACATATTTGTTGTGATTTATAGATCGCATTTGTGTTGGTCCAAATAAATCTAAATATAAAAATTTTAATGGTTGTTTTGTAGAAATATTATTTTTAGATTTAAAAGATCTTTTCTTTAGTTTTCCAATTTGAAAATCGTCACATAAATTTTCTACTTTGTAATTTATTTTAGGTAGACCTCTAACTAGCTCATATTTTGCCAATTTATTAATATTTTTAAAACTGATATGACAAAATCGTTTATGCCATAACCATGGATCATCATGTTTGGCGGTTAAACATAAATTTGAATTTTTATTTATATTCATGTTTAATATATAAATATTTTTGTTTCTAAATCCTTCAAATACAAGTTGTTTGTTATTATCGAAAATATTACATCTATCCTTTTCGAAATTTATTTGAAAACCTGTATCACATAGTTGGCTAATACTTAGTAGGTTGTGTTTAGATTTTCTACTAATAAAACCTTAGAAATAATAGGAGACTAGAAATACCAGAGTTGATGACTTTTCCAATGCCCACGACATGTCCTTTTGAGTTATCTCTAAAGGTTACCGTTCCACCATCGATGTATGTTATATTTTATAACATTTTTGAATTTTCGGTCATATGCTTGGAACATCCGCTATCTAGTATCTATTTCTCCTCATTTTTTATTTTGGGTATCTGCAAAATAAAAGATGTTTTAATTGGTACCCATATATTTTGCTAGGGTACTAATTGTTAGGTGAAGGTAGCCATACCCAAGATGGTTTGGTACCATTATAAATATAATTTTTATTATAGACTACATTTTCTAAGAAATTATTAATATGTTTTTGTCTAATCAAATTATTATTTGTTTTAGGAATCCAAATTTTCATATTTTTGGTATTCATGTTAGACGTAGGTAAACTTTTAGTTTTTATATGACTAAAATGTTTAGCATCTTACCTTTTTGTTTAGAAATATTTTTAAATCCTATTCCATTTCTTTGCCCGATGGTTTTGAAGTTTTGATAAGATTTTCCAAATCTTGTTTTCCTTTATTAAAATTTGACACATTATTTGTAATTTTATCTAATTTTCTTTTAATTCTAAATTTTCACTTTTCAATAATTCAATATTGCCTTTTAAACTGACATTTTCTTTTGACAAATTATCCTTCACTATTTTAGTATTTTCAAAATCAATAGCAATATCCTCACTTTTTATTAAATTATTTTTAATTTTTTCTTAAGATAATTCTAGTTCTTATTCTAAGATAATTTTTTCATCTTTTAACATTCCTACTTCAAGTTCTAATCTATTTATTTTGACTGTATACTCTTTTTTTAATTTTTAAATTTGTCTAAATTTACCATCTAATTCCATACTAAGTTCTAATAATTCATCATAGCTAAGTTCCAGATATACCTCATCAGTTTGTGCTATAAAACACACATTAGTTTGTTCTCCATCACTATCGCTATCACTTTCAGATGATGAAGAATCCGAGTCATCCCATATTACTTTGAAAGCCTTCTTCTTTTTGAATTTTTCAAATTTGTTTTTCTTTCTATCATTATTGAGTTTGGGGCAATCTTTCTTCATATGTACGTATTGATCACATTCATAGCACTTGATTTGGGATAGATTTGTTGTGTTGGACTTTCCTTCTTTCTCGAATTTGGTCATCTTTCTAAATTATTATATCTGTTATAATTCTTGGCAGTGAAGACTATCTCTTCTTCATCTAAATCAAAGTCATCATTTTTTGTTGCTGGAAATGCTATATTATTCTTCTTCGAATTTAATTCTTTTCATGCCTCCAAATTAGCTTCATACGACATTAAATTTCCTATCAACTCTTCAACTTTAAGAGTAGAGAGATCATTAGCTTCTTCAATAGCTAATACCTTCCTTTCCTAATTCGATGTTAAATAGTTGAGTATTCGAGAAACTAAATCAAAATCAGTAAACTTAACTCCTAATGCCATAAGATCATGATGGATAGTTTGAAATCTAAAATACATGTCAACAATAGTTTCATTTTGCTTCATTTTGAATGATGAGAATTGGTTTTGTAAAATTGAAATCTTAGCTTGCTTGACCTTTGTTGTACCTTCGTGTGTAATTTGTAAGGTACGCCAAATGTCAAATGCAGTTGTGCATAACATGACATGTGAAAATTCATTTTTATCTAGAGAGCAAAATAAAACATTCATAGCTTTAGCATTGTTTGATCCTAAGGTCTTCTATGCATTGGTCCATGTGTTCATAGCAGTAGTAGTAGGTGCTTCATATTTATCTTGTGTGGCTAACCAAATTTCTAGACCATTAGCTTCCATAAAAATTCTCATACGTGTTGACCAATACGCACAGTTAGATTCATTAAAAAGTGAGGGTCGTGCAGTGGATTTTCCTTTTTGAAAAATACTTGCCATATTAAAGTGATTCAAAAACATGTTACCGTTCTTTGATCAAACCTTGCTCTGATACCAATTGAAAGTCTATATGATCGTGTAGTGTGTATATATGCAAATATAAGTGACTAACTATATGATATATCTAATATAAACTTGATAGATGATAATAGCAAAGTAAATGGAAATAATCACACCAGGATTTTATACTGGTTCGGACCTCCCGTCCTACGTCTATTCCCGAAGCTCCTCTTCGGAATTCGACTATCAAACACCCTCACTTCGCCCGGAGGAATATGCTTGGTTACAAAAGCTTGTTCTTGTCAAGTGTGTGTTCTATAAAATGAATATTGACTATTAAGTACAAATGCTTCCAATATAAATATATCTATAGGGTATTCATTGAAGAATTATGTATGTATGGAAGAGTGAAATACAAATGTATAATTGCTAGAGATCAAGAATATATCAGAGTCAAAGAATAAAAAGCATAAGCAAGTAAGGTGAAATTTTCTCTTGGATTCTTGATGCTATTTATAGCGGTAGAGAGATTTCTTGTGTAGTTGCATCCATTAACAAGTGTTCTATGGTTGCTTCTGATGGTGATGAAGAGTTGCAGTGAAGAGGAGCGAATGTGTCTTTTCAATTGTGACAGTTGTACTTTGAATATCAACACCCGAGCTCAAAATCAGACGTCTGGAAAATGTTTCAGACATTTGGCTCTTATACACTTTTTGTATATGGTTGCTTTTCAGACGTCTGAGTACATTACCCAGACGTCTGATTCTGTCTGATTTGCGAACCAAAGGATTAAATCAGACGTCTGGCTAGTGCATCCAAACGTCTGAACTTGTGCATGTTGCTTTTCTTGTGCCTGTGTCATTGCTCTTCTGATTCTATCGACTTGTAGCTTCTTGATACTTTCTTTGAGTCTTGTTCTTGTCTCTATGGTGATGTTACTCTAACAATTACCTGTGAAAAGAAATGTATATGCATATTCGATTTCCATTGTATAGTTGTCGTCATCGAAACAATAGAATTGATTTCCTAACAACCTGTACTTTTTCAGCAAGACCAAAAGCCTGCAAGCATTTTCTTCCACCTGAGGTAAAAAAAACAAACCTGGAATCAAGCAATTTCATCTTTGTTTAAAGTAAGCCATCATCGAGATCCAGTAACAAACAATTCTAGTTTTAATAAAGACCAGCATTCAAGTTTAAAGTTTTCAATTTTCAAAAGAACAACAACTTCCGGTTTTCTAGTTTCTATTTCAGGCTCTGTTCATCTTCTTTGAATCCGATGAGTAACATTTAAAAAATAATAATTAAGTATTGGTAAATCTAATTGCATGTGTAATTACTAAAATAAGCATGTTTGTGTGTATGTATATTGATGAATTCTCTGTGTATATTTGGATGTACGGATGTGTGCATGTCTGTCACCTGTGACATCTCTGTTCTTTGTTTTTAAGACCAAGATTTCAAACAAAAATCATTATCGCTTGATCTAATATTTGGTAGGATTTAAATCTTAAACAAAATTTGTTTGTTTCATCATTGATTAAAGTTTAAAATTATATTTAAGTGAAAATAAATTGGAAATTGCTCTGGAAACCAAAATGAACAGGAAAGCTTGGGTTTTGTTTAAAATTCAAACACTTTAATTCAGGCATCTAATCTGAAGCCTTAACTAGAAACTTGAATTTTAAAAATGAAATCACAAATTTTAGTATTGGATTGTGTGAGCAATTCGAGTTTGACCAGAATTTGTGTTCTGGGTAATTTCTGACGATCTAGTTGATCGTGGAAGTCGCGGTCATCACTGGAGGAAAAGGAATGAATGGAGAGTTTGGGAAAAATGACAGAAGGGTATGCAGGTTACTATAGTGGCGGCGGTGGTCGAATTTGTTTTAAAACCCTAGTTTTGGCAAGGGCAGTAACTTTTGTTCGCACGGCGCCTCTGGTGGATCGAGATCCACCAGACTCTGGGAAATGGAAGCAGGGGTGTTGGTGAAGTTGTGGATGGAAGCTTAGGCGCTGCAGTGATCGACATCGTGGGATTCGAGGAAGTTTTGGTGAGGTGGTTTGTTCCAGTAATGGTGCAGAGTTACTCGAATTCGATTTCGAGTGAGAATCGAAGAAGTTTGGGGTTTGGTTCGTCTTAGGTGGTGGTCGTCGACTGTAGGAAGGTCGCGACGTTGGCCAGAGATGGTCGGAGTCACCGTGCATGTGCACGGTGCATTTTTGTTTATCTGGTGGAGCTTGGGATCGAAGAAGAAGGGTACTCGAGTTTTTCTCGAGTCATTTGCGTGAGATGCTCGAAGATTTGTGAGTAGGTCTCGGGATAGTAGGGTTTTGGCACGAGTGAGTTCTCGAGTGATTCGAGAGTGGCGTCGTTCTAGATTTTAAACTTTAAAACTTAACAAATTTTTGAAAAAAAAAAGATCGGTTTTCACGGGTAAGTACTCGAGTAAGCTTCGGGTCGAACCCGAAGCAACATTTGAAAACAAATTTTTAAAGTTTTTAAAATAAAAAACAAAGTTTTGAATTTAAATGAATTTGACTTAAAACTCTACCTATATAATTTTTTTTGTATAAGATAAGTGTTCTTTAACATTTGATTAAAGGTTTGTAAACCGATTTAAATTTTGTTAAAGTTAAATGTGTTAATCATTTTTAAATCTTAAATTTAAAAATGAAATTTAAAAGTAAATTTAAAGGTAAAGTTTCAAAGGCTTTCGTAAATGATAATAAGTCATTGATAAGGATAATGTTTTATCTTAAGGTCAATTAAGATTTAATGATTTGAAATTAATTAAATTAATAAAGTATTTTAAGAGTAATTAATTAATTAATATAATTAATTTGTGGTCAGGATTAATTAATAATTATGGGTTGTAAGTTAATTAATTAGGGGTTAATTAATTTGTAATTAAGGATCATTAATTGGATAAGTAAGATTATTAATTAATGATTAGAAATTAATTAATCAAGTAATTAAAGATTAATTAAGTTACAATTAAGTATTTAATTAATTAAGTAATTAGAGATGAATTAATTGGTTAATAAAAATTAATTAATTCGTAATTAATAATGGTTAATTAAATCATAATTACTTAGCGAAGTAATTAAAGGATGGTTAACGAGTGTAATTAATGAAAGATCATTAATTAGGGATTATAAAATGATTAATTAATATAATTAATTTAAGATAATTAATTAGATTAATTAATTAAGGATAATCATTTGTGGAATTGGTTAAGTATAATTACTTATTGAAAGTAATGAAAAGGAATAATTACTCTATGTAATTAATTAAGTTAATGCGATTAGTTTAAGTTAATTAATTAGTTTAATTAATTTAAGATAATCACTTGATGACTTGTTAAGTATAATTACTTAATTAAATTTATAGAGTACAATTACTTAGTGTAGTAATTAATGGATAGTTACTGAATGTAATTAGTTGAAGAATGGAAGTAGTTTTGAGTTTAATTACTTTGTGTAATTAATTGAAGGATAATTAATTTATGGAAGTAATTTGGGTTTAATTACTTTGTATAATTAGTAAAAGGATAATTACTTAGTGAAAGTAATTAAGGATTAATTACTTATTGTAATTAATTTAAAAATTAATTAATAAAATTTATTTAGAATTTAACTAAGTAATGTAATTATTAAGAATAATTAATTACTGAATGTGATTAATCGAAGTTGATTAATGAATGTAATCAATTAAAGTCTAATTATTAAATGTGATTAATTAGAATGATAACTAATTTAAGAAGTAATTAAAGGATCATTAACTAATGTAATTAAGGGTTGATTAATTAAGGATAATTAATTAATGAAGTGATTAAAGAGTAATTAATTAATGTAATTAATTAAGGATTAGTGTAATTAATTATAGTTAATTAATTATTTGAGAGTAATTAAAGGTTAATTAATGTAAATGCTTAAGGATAATTAATTTATCTGATTAATTAAAAGCTAATTGCTTAATGTAATTAGAGAATAATTAATCAAGGGTGACTAATTAAGATGGCTAATTAGAGGATGATTAATTAATTGGTTTGAAATTAATTAATAGTTGAGTAAGCAGGATTATAGTAATGGAAGTAATTAATTTAATCTCTTTTAAATTAATTAGAGATGGTGTGATCAATAGATCATTTCTTATGGATGGCTGATTGATATTGAATGCCTTGAATTGTTTGATATCGCTGATATGAGATATGTGCTGATCTATGATATTGGGTGCTTTGGTTGAATTGTGATGATATATATTATTTATTTGTGATAATGTGAATTATCTGTCTATGTGAATATAGATAATGAATTGAATTGTTTTAACTTTAAAACTACTTGGACTTAAAAGATGGTGTTTTGGATTTCGGTGAGATCGGGATCGATTTTCAAATTTGGATATCCGGAAACCACATCGATCCAAATTAAATGATAGGTCGTGAATATCAAGTGAAGATGAAGATTTAGAGTGCAAGGGCTATTGTCGTTAACCTGAGGGTGATTCCAAAATGAGTGTAATGAGATAGTGCCTTTGGTTTCATTCGAACCAGGAACGAACTTGTATGGATTGAATGCTTTCAGAACTTCGTTAGGTGGATGATGAGCATTCTAAGATAGATGTTCTTTGAAGGTAATCGTAGCCTCAAGCCACATCAACCGGGAATGGCTAAACCTCGGGAGGTGCAGCAAGGATAAGTGAGTCGCGCTCAAGTAGGACAAGAGTTCCTCTATCTAGAAGTGCCTTTTTATTCGGCCGTGCGGGGCAGTTGATTGCAACAACTGCCAGGGTTGTCCTGTTCGAGACTATCAGGTAAGGGATGGTTCCGACCTTGTGTTGCAGGGGATTTAGGGTGGATCCTTGGTATGGTGATCTAGGCCACGTACTATGACGAGCGGTACCCAAGTAGCCTTACCATTGATGGAAACTCGTTCTTCCTACGTGCCCTTTACGGTTTTGATTGTATACCTATGTATGCTGGAATTTAATAAATGTAACAATTTTGGCTATTTCTTATTTACTTGAAAACCCTAGACCCTATCATAATATCACTGGATTTCCTATCAAATATTTTGGTTATCATAAGGTAAAAACTTTTCCGTGTTTATGTGTGGGAAGTCTTACAAGATACCTTTTGTTTTCAAAGGATTTCAAAGTTATGCAGCTTTAACCTGTTACTCACACCAGACCCATGTCTAACCCCGAGTTTATTTTCTGTTTTTCTTAAATTCTTGGATGCTTAATTTTTATGAGTAGCCAAGGGATTCAGGTTAGCTTTGACGAATTCTGGAGGAGGTATGGAGCAGGAGGCTTTAGCGTTTGTAGATATATAGTGTTTCCGCTGTGTTGGTATCTCTGTGTTGTATTTGAGTTGTAATGACTAGACATGTGTATATAACTGTCTAGTATGTGATGTATAAGCTGTGTAACTCTGATAGATGTTGTATATTATGTAATACTTATGTGATTAATATAATTTATTTTTTCCGCTGTTGAGATTCTAATGTTGTTTTGTTCTTTCTTCTCTATCTTTTCTCTTTTCTACCCCTTTCTTTCTTAATGATGATGCATCTTTCTGTGGAGAAAAAGGTGGGTAGTCACTGGTAGTATCTTTCTAGGCTTTGGAGTGATTTCTTTCTTGAGAGAACGTATTTGTAATTTTGATATATATATATATACATACGTATATATATATTTATATATTTATTTATTTATACCTATTTGTTGGGTTACCTATTCGGGTTTTCCAATATAATTTCTAGAGGTAGGAAGGTAGTGGTGTGTGTAGCATGACTACCAATGGAAGAAGTCAGAGTGCTGAGGTTGAAGAGTATCTTCTGAGGCTGTAAACCCAATACCGTCTCGAATAAACTTTGCAGTGGTGTAAGGATTTCACCAATCTCTAAAGGAAGCTTTTTTGAGGTTCGGAATCCATTATTAAAGTGCAAGTTTGGATGATATGGCTTTGAGGTTCGAAGAGCTTTGGATTAGGAAGTCTTTGGCATCTGGGTCAGTAGTGCAGCTCGGAGGTGTTCTGTGTGCCGACATGAAGGTCATATGTCTAAGCGGTTTTCTAAAGGTGGAGTTCAGAAGCAGCTGAGTGGATCCATTTCTTCGATGGATTGTCTAGATAAGCATAAGTTGTTCTGATTGTTAAAGAGAGAACATTATCTTTGGAATTAGGCTGGGTCAATCGCAAAAGTGACTTGCGATATTTCGAGTGTTCTGTTGGGTAATTTTTGCATAGAATCGAGGCATCTCTAGGTAATGTAGGAGTTATCGAAGTTGTCAGAGATTTTTTTGGATGTCTTCATAATAGCCAAGGTTTGCCTTAGCATCAGGAGATTGAGTTTCCGTATCGACTAGGATTCCAGGAGTGATACCGGTGATTCAGCTTAGTAGCAGGATGACTCTTAGAAAGAAGGTTTGGTGAAGCAGTTCAGGATTTGGTGGAACTTCTGAGTTTTCTCTTTATGGATCTGTTGAACCGTGTCTTTCGAGAAGTGTTGCACAAGTCTGTGCTCGTGTTCATCATCAGTATTCTCATCTACTCCAGATCAAAATTGCACAGCGGAAGAAAGATAGCAGCTGCTCTAGAGTGGAAGCAACCCTAGAATCCTTGGAAGTTTGCAGTGTTTTGGATTAAAGGGTTTCTACAGGATCTGAAGGCGAGATTGGCGAGTGCACCTGTTTTGTCTTTCATGGATAGGAGAAGTTAGTTTTCTACTGATGTTTGTAGAGTAGAGATGGTGTTCTTGATTTTACTTGATCTTGAGAGGATCATCTTGTTGGGTAGAATCCGAAGGTTGGTTTGTTTTTGGTCCAGTTTGTTTCGAGAGGCATCAACGAAGGTTGAGCTGATCAGGAAGGATGAAGGAAGCCCAGGATTGTCAGAAGAGTTTTATGGATAAGAGACGGACGAATTTAGATTTCGAAATCGGAGATTTGATTTTAGATAACTTTTCTCCGATAAAAGGAGCTATAAGATTTGGTAAGTTTGGGAAGCTAGCTCCAGGTATAGTAGATCTTTCTGTGTTTTTGTAAGAATAAGTGTTTGGCCTACTGGATTGAATTGCCAGTTTGGATGATTGGGATTCGCGATGTATTTCACGTATCTTTGAGAGAGTACGTGTATGATCCTTCACTGGTTTTGAAACCAGCGGTTCTAGAGGATTTGGTAGTTGAGCAGGACTTGACTATGGTCTGATATGCTGTTCAGATTGTAGATTGAGATGAGTAGGAGCTCTGAAGCCAGTAGTGTAGATTATTAAGATTCGGTAGAGCGAGTATTCCAGTGTTTGTACCTGAGAAACTATAGATAGTGTTAGGAAGGTCTATCTTGATTTGTGTCAGGATCATTAGATTTGTTTGGTTGAGTGAATTAGTTGCTATGGTTGTAGCATATGGTTGATAATATATGCTTGTGGTTTAAAATTAAAATCTTTAATGGGTTATTAAATTACTTTTGCTTTTAAATTTCGGGGACAAAATTCTTTTAAGGGGGGAGGAATGTGATGACCCAGAATTTTGGCCAATATCAATTTAATAATATGTATTAATAATTAAATTGATTTGATGATTTTGTTTTATAATTTTAATTTAAATTGGAAAGTTTATTCTTTTTAAAAGCAAATAAATATTTAGTTGGTAAATTTTATCTTTTAAAGCTAATAAAAAAAATTCTATTTATAATATGTGTGTGTGTATATATATATATATATTTGTATATATTGTAAATAGAAAAGCTTTGGTTTGGATTTAGCAAATAAAATCATATTTTCAAATTCTAATATATATTGGTAATTTGGAAATTATGGTTAAATTAATATAAAACTTTTCAAAGGTTATTTAAATAAATAACCATATAGTTTTAAAATACCTAAGGTAAATGTTAATTTTTTAAAATATTATAGCTTAAGTTTAAATTTAAATAAGATTAATAAAAAGGTTTGTTTTATTTTCTTTTTAAAACATTGCTTGATAAATATGATTTGAAATTATATATAAAAGTTTAAAATATGATTTATAAACATATAAAACATATGATACATTAATTCATTTAGTAATAGAAGTAATTTATAATCTCTTCTATAAATTATTTAAAATTGCGAAAATTGTTATTTTTAAACAATATTAATAATGTGTTAGATACAAATAGATTTATAAAAAAATAAAATTGTTATTTTCAAGTTAAATGTGTTGTTATGTATATATATAAGTTGACATTTAATTGTTTTTTAAAATTTAATTTGAATTTGGTTTTTATTTTGAAATTCAAAAGATGGATATTTTAAAATATCTTAGATTTAAGATTATATGTATAAGCTTTTATTTATATATAATTGGTCTGATAATATTTTCTTTAAGTAATTTATATATATATATATATATATATATATATATTTAGATAAGTTTTTATAAAATAGTAAATTAAGTAAAAGCTTTATTGTTAACATTTAAATAAATAAAAATTATGCTATGACAAGTGTGATTAAATCAAGACATTAGTAACAAGTGTTAATTAATAAACAACACTATATGACAAATGTTAAGATGTTAAACAAGTGTCACTTTATTTTTGATTTTTCTTTTATTTTAAATAAATTACAAATTCAGCCTATATAAACATTGTTCCTTCCCTTCTATTATTTTTCTATCTTTCCCGTTTCAAAAACTAAGAAGAAAAACTTAAACCAATTTCTCAAAATCAAACCCTGTAAATCATTTTCAAAATTCAAACCAGAAACCTATACTTTTTCAATATCAAGACCAAAAGCTTGCAAGCATTTTCTTCAACCTGAGATAAATAAAGCAAACCTGGAATCAAGTAGTTTCATCTTTGTTTTAACTAAGTCATCATCAACATCCAGTAATAAGCAATTCCAGTTTTAATAATGATCAGCATTCAAGTTTAAAGTTCAATTTTCAAAAGAACAGTAGCTTCCAGTTTTCAAGTTTCTGTTTCAAGCTCTGTTCATCTTCTTTGAATCTGGTGAGTAACATTTAAAAAAAATAAGTATTGATAAATCTGGGTGCATGTGAAATTACTAAAATAAGCATTTTTGTGTGTATGTATATTGATGAATTCTCTCTGTATATTTGGATGTATGGATGTGTGCATGTCTGTCACCTGTGACATCGATGTTCTTTGTTTTTATGACCACGATTTCAAACAAAAATCATTATCTCTTGATCTAATCTTTGGTAGGATTTAAGTCTTAAACAAAATTTGTTTGTTTCATCATTGATTAAATTTTAAATTTATATTCAAGTGAAAATAAATTGGGAATTGCCCTGGAAACCAAAATGAACAGGAAAGCATAGGTTTTGTTTAAAATTCAAACACCTTAATTCATTAGTTAAGGCATCTTATCTGAAGCCTTAACCAGAAACTTGAATTTTAAAAATGAAATCACAAATTTTAGTATTGGATTTTGTGAGCAATTCGAGTTTGACGAGAATTTATGTTCTAGGTAATTTCTGATGATCTAACTGGTCGGTGAAGTCGTGATCATCACCAGAGAAAGAGGAATGAACGAAGAGTTTGGGAAAAATGACAGAAGGGTATGTAGGTTACTATGGTGGTGGCGGAGGTCGAATTTGTTATAAAACCCTAGTTTTGGCAAGGGCAGTAACTTTTGTTCGCACGACGCCTCTGGTAGATCGAGATCGGCATCATGGGATTCGAGGAAGTTTTGGTGAGTGGTTTGTTCCAGTAATGATGTAGAGTTACTCGAATTCGATTTCGAGTGAGAATCAAAGAAGTTTGGGGTTTTTTTCGTCTGAGGTGGTGGTCTCCGATTGTGGGAAGGTCGCGACGTTGACCATGTGAGAAATGCGGATTACGGATCTTAAGGCTAGAATTAACACTAGAAGGGGGTGAATGGTGTTTTAAGGAATGCTAAATCTTTTTGAGTTTATATCAATTTGAATACAAATGTATGCAATATTCAGACATAGATATGATCACAGAATCAAACATAGATGCAGAAATAAAGTGAAAGAAATAAAGGAAAGAACACACCGGATTTTATACTTGTTCGGAGTTACCCTACATCCAGTCCCGCACACAAGTATAGATTTCCTTGTAAAATCAATTCTTACAATTACACCCTCGTTTTTAAGGCCACGAGGTACACCACTCCAGATTCACAATCCTCTGGGTAGATATACTTGATTTTACTGGCAACAAGTTCGCCCAATTGATTTCATAGGCTATAATCATAACTTTTCTCGCTTGATTGATTTCACAGGCTATAATCACACCTTTTCTCGCTTAATTAATTACAAAGAAGCCTATAACTCTGAATAGCACTGGGATCTTGTTGAGATAGTTATAGAGAATCAAACCAGAAATGATCTAGTTAGATTCAATGTTGATTTCGGTACAATAATGGTAAAAGTGTATATAAAAAAAATGTGGAAGAAGAAGAGGAGTGAAATCGGAGAAAAATATGTATATAAATTCATTTAAAACTGCCCCTATTTATAGTAGAATAACAGCCATGCCCATTCGTGAAAAGATATGATGAATATACACCTCCTTTGAAATTCAAATTTTTGAATCAAACTGCCACCTTGTCGACAAGGGTCCCTAGGGGTTGTCGACAGGCCTAAGTGATTTTTGGTAATTTGTTTTTCTTTGTTAACTTCTATCTTGTATTAAAACTATTTTAAACTTTATAAATATACTTAACTATAGTTAAAATACATAAATAAGTGTAGAGAATAATATATATAAATTTTTACTATAATTTTATATTTAAATCTAAGTATAAATATTAAAAGTTAAATATATTAAAAGATAGTTTAAAAACCAAGGAAATTTGATTTTGAAGATAAAGATTATCTTAAAGCTAAAAGTATTTTAAAACCAGGGTAGATGTTTTTGATTCATTTAAAAGGAAGATTTGGAATCATTTTGAAAACAAGATGTAATTTTTGTAAAATATTTGAATAAAAGTTAGTGGATACAGAACAATGCTCCACTATGTAATGACCCTGACTCGACCTTCGAAAATCGGCACCGAATACGACACTCATATTCAAATGCCGCAGATCCAAACATCGAACCTGGTTCGCCGGAGCTTATAACAAATTAAGTACAACAAAGCGGAAGAAAAAGAATAATACAGTTGATATACAACATTGGATACAATATTCAGATACAATGATGATACAATAGAATGATACAATAAATATCAATACTATCAGAGGTACAAGAAATAGCAGCGGAAAGATAATGTCTTCAACGCCAAACTCCAACAACTCCATCTCCAATCCAAAGCTAGCGAGAATTCTCATCAAGTTGCGCAAAGCTAAGTAAGGTCGTCCGTGACTACTGAAGTGTAGCAAATGCGATCCACAAAACCAAAAGGCTTCGAAGGCTAACGAATCAATTCCTACTATTCGACTATTTGAAAAACCCAAATCTAGACTACCCGTGTGGAAAAATAGTGGGCACCCAGAGTTTAGGAAATGAACAATAAACTCTAGGTCAATCATGGGACTGGTATAAGCAAACAAAAACAGTTTTTTTATCTTTAAAACAAACAAAAGAATTTAGATTGAAATCCGCAATGCTTTTTGGAAAATGAAACTACCATAAGGCCTCCCACCACACGCATAATGCAAACGCAGAATTGGAAGAGATTTCTCCTTATGATAGTCAAAAATGCTTGATACGCGAAAGTCATTTGATATTATTATCAGTGCATAGTGCAGAAAAACCTTTCGAAGTATAATATTAATCCTAGCCTGCATACAACCATTATTGTATGCCTACTATAGCTATCATCCAAATAGTAGGGCGCCACCATAAGTAGATGGCAGGTAATACAAATAAAATCGTACAAGGTGTGTATTGGATGATTGGATTTCCAACAAATGGTCAGGCTAAGGAACTTCCTATTGCCACATGGGAACGCCTCTAGAGGGACGCCCCGAGAACCTACCCGACTCTCTGCTAACACATGGCCGGCCTACCCCCTTCCTTGGGGTAAAACCTAAGATATGCACCCCCGGTCATTTGCGACCTTTATCGGAGGATCCTCTACACCAACAACATCACACAGTAATAAATATACTACAGTGCCCACATGAGTAAGTATCTGGGCTCCATACCATGATACCACCCTTTTCCAGAAGGAATGGTCATACCCTAGGAGAGCTACCCCAGAAACCTTGCCACATCTTTCCTGTTTCGACCATTACCGGGTTGTGAGGCTCGATGAGGTCTCGTCCACAAAGCTACGATTTTCACAAAGCCATGCTTTGATCAACAAATGATCGGCAACACTTCGTATGCCATATTGCCAAATTGGGAATGTATCACTAGTAACCATCAACTACATAACCTCTGAGCTTGTACGCCTCAGTGAAGGGTGTTAAGCTAAGAGAATGAATCTCCGCCACCAAATAGAAATGTATTTGATAGAAACCGGTTTTACATCTTAAAGTGTAATGTCAAACACACATCCATACAAGTCTGTTCCGGGTTCGAGCAGAACCGAAGGCACTTCCAAAGAAGTCCTTGCAAATCCGGGCATTTACAATCCCGATCGGACTTCCCATCACTTAGGAAATCTCTATACCGGCGGGATACGATGCAGAGACAATCGACGGGTTATCCTTTCATTCTCGAAAATACGTGGTCTTCACCACCGGTCTTCAAATGCTATCCATATCGACGTATCATTATTCGGAATGGGTTATATGACACAAGGTGCTCTCCCGGCTAAACCGAATAATGAGCGCAATATTTCAAAACATATGGATAATGGGATTTTCGATTAAGTCAAAACTTATTATCCAAAACATTTCTTTAAATGGTTTAAAACAGATTACCATTCCAAATATTTTAAACAAAAAGGTTCATTTCATAAAGTTCACCAATTTCCTACAAACGTTCATTCACGGCTTTTCAAAACAATTTCATTTCAAATCGGATTAACTTATCCAATCCTTAAATTAAAGATTTAATTCATAACTTTCAAACCGTTTCCAATTCAAATTTTTATATGAAAGATATACCATTTAAAACAAGTTTTAATAATCTTTCACATAAGTTAAAGCTGATTACATTTACCTAAGTTACAGCCATTTAAGCAAAAACTTGGGTTTAAATTTAAGTTCCCAAAACAATACTTTTAAAATGGTGAAAAACCATATAAATACCTTTATAACCTGTATAATCTTTTCAAACCATAAATCCCAAATTATTAAATTTCAATTTCAAATATTGAATTCAAACATAAATTAAATTATTTAAATTTCAAAACTTTATTAAGTTATTCAAAGTAACTTTTATTTTTGAAACTCATTTTCAAAAGCTTTAAATTCCAATTCTAAAACTATTTTGGATCCAAAAATTCAATCTTTTAAAAATTGTTACAAATCTGTGACTTAACTGATTTCCTCATGGAATCCATATTGGTGTGTGTAAGGTGTAGTCCTTGGTTTTACACAATGGTGCAACAACATCAATCACCACATATTCAATCATAACAATATCGATAAGCGGTATATTCCAATAACGCTTATCTATATACACAGATTCACAGATAAACAAGTTACATCACAAACGAATAAAATTCCATCACATATGAATAAATTACATCACAGTTTATAGCACGAATCAGAATACAAAGCATCACATATGAGGAATATCAAACCATTCAAACAATCAAAAGAATCCAAAACATTCATAAGTGAGATTTATTAGTCCACTGATTAATTTAAATAAGGTTAATTACTTATGAATAATTTACTAATCCTAGTTAATTCATATTAGTTAATTACAAACTAATTTGATTAATACTCTTTAATCATTTATTAACTAACCTTTACTTAATTAACTATTCTCAAATTAATTAGCTTAATTAATTAATCACACTAATTAGTTATTCTTTAAATTAATTAATCTTAAATTATTTACCTTAATTAATTAATCACATCGATTGATTTTTTTTTTAAAATTAATTAATCTTTAAACACTTGATTAATTACTCTCTAATTATTTATTATTCCTCCTTAATTACCTTTATTAAATAATTATCTTTAAGTAATTAATCATCCTTAATTAAGTATGAATTAATTAACCTTTAATTCATTATCATTCCTTAATCACCTTAATTTTAATTAATCAATTATCCTCAAACTATTTACTTTAATTAATTAATTAATTAATCGTATTAATTAGTTATCCTTTAATTAATCACTTGCTTAATAATAAATCGTAAATTAATTTTAGAACTTGATTAATTAAAAGATCAAACAATTTATGTTTAAAGTTTTTAACCTTTGAAAACTGGTTTTGAAAATAATCTTCGAAATTAACTTATCATAAATTATTTTATGACCCAAAGGTTAAATAGTAATTAAAATCAATCCAACTATTTAGTTTCATTATTTAACATTATTTAAACTTATTTAAATAACTTAAGGATTAAAATAATAGGTATAAAATAAAATACCTTAATCTTCATTAAGTTAAAATAAAATTTATTTTTAATCCTTAAATTAATTCTAACCTAACGTTCATTATGTTAAAAGGATTAATCAAGACAATGCTAAAAACTTAATTTGATTTTGAAAACCTGTTTGAAACACTCACGTGGAACCCACAAACCCGAGCGAATGCTTGAAATTCCCGAGCATCTTCTCAATTTCCTCGAGCTCGACTCGAGCCTAACCTCTTCTTCCCTCTTTTTATTTTTAAAACCTAATTTCGTTTATTTTTTTAAATTAAATCATGTTACGCGTGAACGACTCAACGACAACTCGGGCCAAGTCTTTTCTTCCCTAGGCACGCTTCGAGACAGCACCTACCCCCTTCAACCCAGACCCAAACACCAACTCATGCACGTGCACATGGTCGTGATCGACTCTGGTCATCGTCGCTACCCTCAACACATCACTGACGACTTTGCCAAACAAACCAAACATCCAGATCGATGAGTACGTTAGAGAATCGAAATCGAGCTAACGAACTCCACATGAAAACATAACTTGCTCAACAAATTCACCTCACGACTCCACATTACTTCGCCAGAACCCTCGCGACTTCGCCCAGAGCTCCACCGCAACCCCACGCACCTATCCCCCCATGTCCGGTCAAGACCGATGCGTCCATGCCTTCGTATTTACCTCGCAAAACTTGCAGTCACGAAAATGTCCTTAAACCCTAAAACACTGTCGCGCCGTCTCCATTGCAATTTATAAATTCATCGAATATTTTTCCTACAATCTACTCCACCTCATCCTCCTCTAAATTCAAACTAGAAGCTTGATTCTTCTTTGATCATCGGGAATTCATCTTTTTGCTAATTCCCTTCAACTCGAGTGTTCGTTGAGGATACTTACTTAAAAATCCTAATATTTTTTATCAAAATCATGAATTTGAAGTACGATTTCATCCCTATGATTAGAAATTCAAACCTAGACATTTTAATTTTGCTTTTAACATGGCTATTTTCCTATTTAAATCATCTTTTGTTTAATAACCATAACTCAAATTTGTATAGATTGTGAGATGTGAATTCTTGAAATAAAATTTCAAGCCTGTAACTATAAGAACAGGCATATATACCTGTATACACATGATTTAGCTCACCTATATATATGTATACAGCATGCAAGTGGATTCAATAGCTAGGCAACATTCCATAACATCATCAATTACAAACATCAAAACACAAAAGCAGAGATAAGTAAGTTTGCTCATAGATTTTAAAGCAGAGAACAGGGAGCAGGCCGTTGAAAGAAACTGGAGATGATTTGTTTGATCTGGTTTTCCAAGCTTGATTCATTTGAACTGTTCCTTGATTATCATTTCCTCAGGTCAAAGATACTAGAGTTAATTACCGTTTTAATTGCTTCAAATTTTTAATTTAAATTTTGCTTATGAGTTTTCTTGAATTTACCTGAGAAATGACAGAGCAGAGAACAAAGAACAGAGAATGATTTTATTGATCTGGATCTGATTGCTTCAGGTTTTGAAACTTGTGGTTTGATTGCTGAGAAACTTTGCTTCTTTGATTTTTCACTTTGGTTTTGTTGTTTCCAGGCTAAAAGCTTGAAATTCCATTTGTTTAAATTGCTCTGTTCGTTAAGTTGCTTCAGATTATTTCCAGGTTGAAGATTTTTTTATTTGCTTCCAGGTTTCAGATTGAATGATTGTATTTGTTTATGATTTGCATTGTTTCTAGGCTTTGATTTTCAAACTTGTTACAGATTTTAGAAGAGAAGATGATGGCAGTTTTCAGATTTTTTTTCTTTTTTTTCTCTTTGGGTGTTGGAGTTTGAAATGCCCAAATATTTTTACTGTTCTTTTCAAATTTTGGGAGGCTAAATAAATTTGAATATGGGGAGATGAAAAGTTTTTTTGTAATTTTTAATTTTATTATTTTATTCAAGCAATCATAGTGAATGCCATTTGTAAGAAATAACCACGAGATCTCAATGTATGTTGATTTCTTTACTCCTTAATTATTTTAAATGCCACTTATTTTTAAAAACATTTATTTTAAATTTAAATTCAAATTTCAATTCAAACTTGAAACAAAAATCCATTCATATATATTCATACATACACTTGTACAATTTTATACTTACGTATGTATTTTTTCTCTAACTATATTCATCTTTAATTATATAAGAGGAAAGCATTTTAAAATTTTAATTAAATCTTACTTTATTTCAGATTTAATTTTTTTTACACATTATATTTTTACAACTTTTAAAATCCATTAAATTCAAATAGCCTTATATTATTTTCTATTTATATTTCCTTCTATAACTATTTATACAACCATAAGAAAATGATTCTTATCTATCTAACATATTTTATTTATATATTGATATTTAAATGTATTCAATCTAATTTATATTTAGATCCTTAGTTAGTTTTATATTTACAAATTTTATTTTCTTATATATATATTAACTATGTTTATTTATGTTTTGTACATGTATAAAATCCAAATCTTGTACTTATTACTTTTATATATTTATATACAACTATATTTATTTTCAAAATGTTTATAATTGAATTCTAATCCAAATACTATTTTATAAACACATACTTTTAATTTATTCTGGAATCTTCGTATTTATTCCAAAATAAATCCAATTTGTTTTCAATATATTCTTTTTAGTATTTTCAAATCAACAATATTCATTGTCAATATATTTATTAAATTTCAAAATCTGATTTCCTAATTATGATTCATTTGTATAACTAAATGAACATATATCTTATTAAATTTGAAGAATTCAATTTTATCTTTATATTTCAAATGCAAACAAATTCTAAATAAATTCAAAATTAAATCCAAAATTAAATTTGATTACCAATTTTTCCAAAATTTAATCCTAAACATTAAATCAATTATCAAATTATTTTTAGCTAAAATCCAGGAATGTTACAATTTCCCCCTTAAGAAAATTTCGTCCCCGAAATTTGCCAGGGAGACAACAAAGAATGGATTAATATACAAAGGCAAAGAATCGACTCATAAATCAAGCCGATTATTTATTCTGTATTTGGCTCACAAAATCAGAATATCACTAATAGGTACAAGAACAAACTCATTCAATGCTATACAAGATACTCGGGTCACCAGATCTATGAAATATACATAGGCATTGTTTATTTCGAAGGGATAACTAACCACTCGTAGAATATATCTAGACCCAAAAGAACGAACAAATGGATTCAATTCAAGTTGAAATATCCCAAAGTATATATAATTTGTCCCTCTTCGGACTTTGATACAATATAATTTCAAATTTTCGGTTTAATCGAAATTGTTTTATCGATACAATTTATTTAACTTTATATTTTAGTTAACCAATTTATTCCAATTTAAATTTTCAAATTTATCAAAGTTAAAAATGAAAAGCTGATAGAAATTTGACGAAGAGAATACGAAATAGAGATTTATCTACACAATTCGTAGGGCCACCATCACACCGAAGCTTCTTCCTCACGGCTGCCACGAAGACATCAAAGAAATTGGAATCGAATGAAAGGAGGTTGATAGAGAAAGTTGTTTCCACTGTCGTAGGGTATTGACTATTTGTACTGGTACTCCCCTGTCCCCTATCTCGTTCTCTTCCCGCATTCGTACTTACCACCAACGAATAGCAAGGGAATTTACTGAGGCATTCGAACAGATATCTTAGGGATACTCATTCTAGGGTATACTTCATCCTATCTCTAATGAGTTACCTAATGTGTTATGCTCCTGAGCTAAATTTTAAACCTTCAGTTCTAATACCACTGTAACGACCCTAACTCGACCTTCAAAAATCGGCACCGAATACGACACTCGTATTCAAATGCCGCAGATCCAAACATCGAACCTGGTTCGCTGGAGCTTATAACACATTAAGTACAACACAGTGGAAGAAAAAGAATCATACATTTGATATACAACATTTGATACAATATTCAGATACAATGATGATACAATAGAATGATACAATAGATATCAATACTATCAGAGGCACAAGAAATGGCAGCGGAAACATAATGTCTTCAATGCCAAACTCTAAGAACTCCATCTCCAATCCAAAGCTAGCGAGAATTCCCATCAAGTTGCGCAAAGCAAAGAAAGGTCGTCCGTGAATGCTGAAGTGTAGCAAATGCGATCTACAAATCCAAAAGGCTTCGAAGGCTAACGAATCAATTCCTACTATTCGACTATCTGAAAAACCCAACTCTAGATAGCCCGTGTTGAAAAATAGTGGGCACCCAGAGTTTAGGAAAGGAACAATAAACTCCAGGTCAGTCATGGTTCATGTATGAGCAAACAAAAACATTTTTTTTATCTTTAAAACAAACAAAAGAATTTAGATTGAAATCCGCAATGTTTTTTGGAAAATGAAACTACCATAAGGCCTCCCGCCACACACACAATGCAAACGTAGAATTGGAGGAGATTTCTCCTTATGATAGTCAAAAATGATTGATACGCGAAAATTATTTGATATTATTATTAGTGCATAGTGCAGAAAAACCTTTCAAAAATTTATAATATTAATCCTAGACAGCATACAACCATTATTGTATGCCTACTATAGCTACCATCCAAACAGTGGGGCGCCACCATAAGTAGATGGCATGTAATACAACTAAAACCGCACAAGGCGTGTATTGGATGATTGGATTTCCAAAAAATGGTCAGGCTAAGGAACTTCCTATTGCCACATGGGAAGGCCTCTTGAGGGACGCCCCGAGAACCTACCCGGCTCTCTGCTAACACAAGGCCGGCCTACCCCCTTCCTGGGGGTAAAACCTAAGATATGCCACCCCCGGTCGTTTGCAACCTTTATCCGGGGATCCTCTACACCAACGACATCACACATTAATAAATAGACTACAGTGCCCACATGAGTAAATATCTAGGCTCCATACCATGATACCACCCTTTTCCAGAAGGAATGGTCATACCCTAGGGGAGCTACCCCTGAAACCTTGCCGCATCTTTCATGTTTCGACCATTACCGGGTTGTGAGGCTCGATGAGGTCTTGTCCACAAAGCTACGCTTTTCACAAATCCATGCTTTGATCAACAAATGATCAACAGCACTTCGTATGCCACATTACCAAATTGGGAATGTATCACTAGTAACCATCAACTGCATAACCTTTGAGCTCGTACGTCTCAGAGAAGGTTGTTAAGCTAAGAGAATGAATCTCCACCACTAAACAGAAATGTATTTGATGGAAACCGGTTTTACATCTCAAAGTGTAATGTCAGACACACATCCATACAACTCTATTCTGGGTTCAAACAGAACCGAAGGCACTTCCGAAGAAGCCCTTTCAAATCCAGGTACTCACAATCCCGATCGGACTTCCCATCACTTAGGAAATCTCTATACTGGCGCGACTTGGTGCAGAGATAATCGACGGGTTATCCTTTCGTTCTCGAAAATAGCCGGTCTTCACCACCGATCTTCAAATGCTATCCATATCGACGTATCATTATTCAGAATGGGTTATATGACACAACGTCCTCTCCCGGCTAAACCGAATAATGAGCGCAATATTTAAAAACATATGGATAATGGGATTTTCGATTAAATCATAACTTATTATCCAAAACCTTTCTTTAAATGGTTTAAAACAGATTACCATTCCAAATCTTTTAAACAAAAAGGTTCATTTCACAAAGTTCACCAATTTTCCACAAAGGTTCATTCACGGCTTTTCAAAACAATTTCATTTCAAATTGGATTAACTTATCCAATCCTTAAATTAAATATTTAATTCATAACTTTCAAACCGTTTCCAATTCAAATCTTTTATATGAAAGATATACCATTTAAAACAAGTTTAATAATTTTTCACATAAGTTAAAGCTGATTACATTTACCTAAGTTAAAGCCATTTAAGTAAAAACTTGGGTTTAAATTTAAGTTCCCAAAACAATACTTTTTAAATGGTTAAAAACCATATAAACACCTTTATAACCTGTATAATCTTTTTAAACCATAAATCCCAAATTACTAAATTTCAATTTCAAATATTGATTCAAATATAAATTAAATTATTTAAATTTCAAAACTTTATTAAGTTATTCAAAGTAACTTTTATTTTTGAAAATCATTTTCAAAAGTTTTAAATTCCAATTCCAAAACTGTTTTGGATTCAAAAATTCAATCTTCTAAAAATTGTTAAAAATCTGTGACTTAACCGATTTCCTCGTGCAATCCATATTGGTGTGTGTAAGATGTAGTCCAGGGTTTTACACAATGGTGCAATAACATCAATCACCACAGGTTCAATCATAACAATATTGATAAGCAGTATATTCCAATAACGCTTATCTATATACACAGATTCACGGATAAATAAGTTACAACACGAATGAATAAAATTACATCACATATGAATAAATTACATCACAGTTTTACAGCACGAATTAGAATACAAAGCATCACATATGAGGAATATCAAACCATTCAAACATTCAAAAGAATCCAAAACATTCATAAGTGAGATTTATTAGTCAACTGGATAATTTAAATCAGGTTAATTACTTATGAATAATTTACTAATCTTGGTTAATTAATATAGGTTAATTACAAATTAATTTGATTAATACTCTTTAATCATTTATTAATTAACCTTTACTTAATTAACTATTCTCAAATTAATTACCTTAATTAATTAATCACATTAATTAATTATTCTTTAAATTAATTAATCTCAAGTTATTTACCTTAATTAATTAATCACATTGATTGATTTTTTTTAAAATTAATTAATCTTTAAACACTTGATTAATTACTCTCTAATCATTTATTATTCATCCTTAATTACCTTTATTAAGTAATTATCTTTAATTAATTAACCGTCCTTAATTAATTATGAAATAATTAACCATTAATTCATTATCATTCCTTAATCACCATAATTAATTAACCTTTAATTAATTAATTATCCTCAAACTATTTACTTTAATTAATTAATCATATTAATTAATTATCCTTTAATTAATCACTTGCTTAATAATAAATCGTAAATTAATTTTAGATTTTGATTAATTAAAAGATAAAACAATTTATCTTTCAAGTTTTTAACCTTTGAAAACTGGTTTTGAAAATAATCTTTGAAATTAACTTATCATAAATTAATTTAAGACCCAAAGGTTAAATAGTAATTAAAATCAATCCAATTATTTAGTTTCATTATTTAAACTTATTTAAATAACTTAAGGATTAAAATAATAGGTATAAAATTAAATACCTTAATCTTCATTAAGTTAAAATAAAATTTATTTTTAATCCTTAAACTAATTCTAACCTAACATTCATTATGTTAGAAGGATTAATCAAGACAATGCTAAAAACTTAATTTGATTTTGAAAACCTGTTTGAAACACTCACGTGGAACCCACAAACCCGAGCGAATGCTTGAAATTCCCGAGCATCTTCTCAATTTCCTCGAGTTCGACCCGAGGCTAACCTCTTCTTCCCCTTTTTATTTTCAAAACATGATTTGGTTTTTTTTTTAAAATTAAATCCTGTTACGCGCGAACGACTCAACGACAACTCGGGCCAAGTCTTCTTCTTCCCGAGGCACGCTTCGAGACGGCACCTACCCCCTTCAACCCAGACCCAAATACCAACTCGTGCACGTGCACATGATTGCTAATCGACTCTAGTCATCGTAGCCGCCCTCAACACATCACTGACGACTTTGCCAAACAAACCAAACATCCAGATCGATGAATACGTTTGAGATCGAAATCGAGCTAACGAACTCCACCTAAAAACCCAACTTGATCAACAAATTCACCTCGCGACTCCACATTACTTCGCCAGAACCCTCGCGACTTCGCCCAGAGCTCTGCCGCAACCCCACGCACCTATCCCCCCATGTCCGGTCAAGACTGATGCGCCCATGCTTTCGTATTTACCTCGCAAAACTGGTCGTCACGAAAATGTCCTTAAACCCTAAAACACTGCCGCGCCGTCACCATTGCAATTTTTAAATTCATCGAATATTTTTCCTACAATCTACTCTACCTCATCCTCTTCCAGATTCAAACTGGAAGCTTACTCTTCTTTGATTAATGGGAATTCATGTTTTTGCTAATTCCGTTCAACTCGAGTGTTCGTTGAGGATACTTGCTTAAAAATCCTAACATTTTTATCAAAAATCATGAATTTGAAGTACGATTTCATCCCTATGATTAGAAATTGAAACCCAGACATTTAATTTTTGAATCCATTTTGAATTTCTACTGTTTTTCGCATTCTTAAAGTAAATTCACAATATAAAGTCTTGGATTTGTTTTTAACATGGATATTTTCCTATTTAAATCATCTTTTGTTTAATAACCATAACTCAAATTCATATAGATTGCGAGATGTGAATTCTTGAAATAAAATTTCAAGCCTGTAACTATAAGAACATGCATATATGCCTGTATACACATGATTTAGCTCACCTATATATATGTATACAGCATGCAAGTGGATTCAATAGCTAGGCAACATTCCATAACATCATCAATCACAAACATCAAAACACAAAAGTAGAGATAAGTAAGTTTGCTCATAGTTTTAAAGCAGAGAACAGGGAGCAGGCTGTTGAAAGAAACTGGAGACGATTTGTTTGATCTGGTTTTCCAAGCTTGATTCATTTGAACTGTTCCTTGATTATCATTTCCTCAGGTCAAAGATACTAGAGTTAATTACGGTTTTAATTCCTTCAAATTTTTAAATTTAAATTTTACTTATGAGTTTTCTTGAATTTACCTCAGAAATGATAGAGCAGAGAACAAAGAACAGAGAATGATTTGTTTGATCTGGATCTGATTGCTTCAGGTTTTGAAACTTGTAGTTTGATTGCTGAGAAACTTTGCTTCTTTGATATTTCAGTCTGGTTTTGTTGTTTCCAGGCTAAAAGCTTGAACTTGCATTTGTTTGAATTGCTCTATTCTTTAAGTTGCTTCAGATTATTTCTAGGTTGAAGTTTTTTTTATTTGCTTCAGGTTTCAGATTGAATGATTGTATTTGTTTTTGATTTGCATTGTTTCCAGGCTTTGATTTTCAAACTTGTTTAAGATTTTAGAAGAGAAGATGATGGCGGTTTTCAGATTTTTTTTCTTTTTTTCTCTTTAGGTGTTGGAGTTTGAAATGCCCAGATCTTTTTACTGTTCTTTTCAGATTTTGGGAGGCTAAATAAATTTGAATATGGGGAGATGAAAAGTTTTTTGGTAATTTTTAATTTTATTATTTTATTCAAGCAATCATAGTGAATGCCATTTGTAAGAAATAATCCTGAGATCTCAATGTATGTTGATTTCTTTACTCCTTAATGATTTTAAATGCCACTTACTTTTAAAAACAATTATTTTAAATTTAAATTCGAATTTTAGTTCAAACTTGAAACAAAAATCCATTCCTATATATTCATAAATACACTTGTATAATTTTATACTTACATATGTATACATTTTTTCTCTAACTATATTCATCTTTAATTATATAAGAGGAAATCATTTTAAAATTTTAATTAAATCTTACTATCTCATATTTAAATTTTTTTATTTGAAATCCTTACACATTATATTTATACAACTTTTAAAATCCATTAAATTCAAATAGCCTTATATTATTTTCTATTTATATTTCCTTCTATAACTATTTATACAACCATAAGAAAATGATTCTTATCTATCTAACATATTTTATTTATATATTGATATTTAAATGTATTGAATCTAATTTATAATTAGATCCTTAGTTAGTTTTATATTTACAAATTTTATTTTTCTTATATATATTAACTATGTTTATTTATGTTTTGTACATGTATAAAATCCAAATCTTGTACTTATTACTTTTATATATTTATATACAACTATATTTATTTACAAAATGTTTATAATTGAATTCTAATCCAAAATACTATTTTATGAACACATACTTTTAATTTATTCTGGAATCTTCGTATTTATTCCAAAATAAATCCAATTTGTTTTCAATATATTCTTTTTAGTATTTTCAAATCAACAATATTCATTGTCAATATGTTTATTGAATTTCAAAATCTAATTTCCTAATTATAATTCATTTGTATAACTATATGAACATATATCTTATTAAATTTGAAGAATTCCATTTATCTTTATATTTCAAATGCAGATATATTCTAAAAAAATTCACAATTAAATCTAAAATTAAATTTGATTACCAATTTTTTCAAAATTTAATCCTAAATATTTAATCAATTATCAAATTATTTTTATCTAAATACAAGAATGTTACACACTATATTTTTTCATAGGTTCCATCCTACTTAGGGTTCCATCCCTTTAACGAGCTCGAAATGGATTCCATTCCACGAATAAATTGGATTTTAAGATGCCAGTGCTTTTCTAGGAGTTTTAACAAAATTTCTAACTAAATTACTTATTATTGAAATCTTGAACTCTTGATAATCTTGATACTCATGAGTCTTCAATCTTGATATCTTTATTCTTGAATCTCTATACTGTACAGTCTTCATTCTTGGTACCTACATGGTTAAATCCTACATATACATATATATCTAAACTATAATGTTAGTATTTATATTTTATAATCTTATTCTAAGTTTGTCGTCATCAAAACCATCTTCTCAGGAAGTAACAATCTCCCCTTTTTTATGCTGACAACCTTTTTTATAAAATATTACTTCTATCCTAATAACTCCCCCTAATACTAATAACTCCCCCTGAATCTATGCCTAACTATCCTATTTTATACTTCTCCCCCTTTGTCATCAACAAAAACTAACTCCACACTATATAAATCCCCCTTAATATAATACTATATGACATGTGATTATGATGTTAGTGTTAGCATAAACAATCATCACTTAATTCTAAATCTAAAACTTAGTCCTTAATTACTAACTATCCTAACTAAGAATCCATATATGATAATACTTATAATAGTGATAATGTGAGAATTCAAATATAAGAACACAAATCATATATTATATATTGTTATATTTACATTTGCGTAGAAGACGAAAGTAAGATCATATAACGATAAGAAAGAGAGAAAAGAGACTAATGTGTATTTATACATATTATGTTTTTCACACCAATTATCAATCCACACCAAAACAAAACAAATCAAATCAATCCAAGAAATCAATTCAAATCAAATAAAGCAATTAAATAAAATCAAACATTATGTGGAACTTTCATCCATCCTTCTTCTCCAAATATAGGGTCTGCTTTAATGGCATCCCAATTTTCATTTTCATTGGTGAGAGTGACTGGAGGATGTGCTTCATTATCATCTTTGTGCAGGGACGAAATCATCCATCGTATCGTATCGAAATGCTTTTCTTGCTCCTTGATCATCTGCATTTGACTCAACTCTAAGTGTCTCTGATTATGAAGAATGAAAGAGAATATTTTTGAAAGAGTTAAGGGTTTCTTCAAAATTCTCGGTCAAACTATGAATTGGATTGGCCATATTTGAGTTTGTGAGAAGAAATATAGATAAAGTAGATAACAAAATGATTTTGAGGGATGAATTCCAGAAGAAATATATATTTATAGGTGTAGAAATTCGTTTGAAATGAATAGACACAAGGTAGTTATTCATATTTAAAATTTATAATAAAAAGTCATTTCTGACCAGTACTTTTCGACAGGGTCTAGGGGGTTGTCGACAGTGGTCAGTTAATTTTGATGACTCATTTTGATTTTGTGAATAACTATGTATATATATATTTATATAATATACTTACATTTATTCTAGAGATGGGTTAATCTAGATAACAGAAAAGTAATTCAATTTCATTTCATAATAGAACTATACAATGATTAAACATTAAGAACTACACGAGCATTAAAATCAAAAACAAATTAAAACCAATACAACATGACATGAAAAGGTAGAACTAGTTAGAGGATGACGAAGATGAAGATAATTCAAGCTTCTTGCTAATTTTGGAGAAAAAATTGTTCAACTTGGATGACATTTTATCCAATTTCTTACTAACGGATCGTTTAAGTGTCCGTTGATTCTCAACAATGATTTTTTGATTTTTGAGTAAGGTTTTGTTGGATGGATTAAAGGGGTAGTCAATACTTTCCAAGGATGTTTCACTTTCTTCTTCTTCTTCTGTTTCCATTTCATCCCCTTCTTCTTCTTCCTCTTCCATCTCCTCATGAGCCAAACGCTCTTCCTTTTCGGCAAGAGTTTCATATGGTTGAAAAACATACAGAATTTTCATAAGAGAAATGTTTGAGTGATTAAAAACTTTTCTTGAAACAAATTCTTCTCCTTTGAAATCTACTCCAAAATAATTAAAAATTCCAATGAGATAGATTCCATGATACAAAGTGTTTTCACCCATTTCAAGTTTTTTGGGACAAAATTCATCCAAAATAACTTGCGCCCAATTAATATCATAATTTCCGAAAATAGAAAGAAGTTCTTTGCAAAATTTTGAAGTTGGATTGTTAAAACTCCCCGATCTTAGGGTCAAAGTATGTTGTAAAAGAAGATAAACAATTCTATCTTTTGGTCGAAAGTTTCGATTTATGAATTCAAAGTTATCTCCTTCAAAAATGTGTCGAAATGTCTCACAATCATTTTCATCGATATTAAATCTAGAAAGATCCAGTCCCATGCTCTTGCAATTGAGAATGGTACCCAAAAGATCACAATTTAAGATGATTCTAGTGCCTTTGACACTACTCCAAATTTCATCATCATTTCCATTATAAAATCCACGGTTGAGATTTGCATAGAAATTTTTAACAAGATTTGCATAACAAACAAAATCATTTTGTGAAGCATCAAGAAGACTAAGAACTTGGTTGTTTGCATAAAGAGAATCAATTTCATAAGTAGAGAAATCTTGAAATAAAGCAAACTTTCCAGGATGGACTTTTTCATAGTTAGCACAGTTAATATATGCTTTTATAGCCTCCGGATCATTATAAAGTCGCTCTTTTATCTTTCTGGAAATTCTCATTGTGGAAGGGTTGCTTGAAGAAGCCATTAGAGTAGAGAGTAGAGAGCTTGATATTTTGGAATAAGAGTTTGAATTTGAAAATGAAAGTGAAAAGTTGTGATAAGAGATAGTAAATAAATTAATTCTCAAAGGACATGTTCTCTGGTCAAAAGGTAATTTTTCAGAGACTTGAATGAACTGAAAAGATGGAGGGAAATTCAACATTTGAATTTAAATTTTGAATTTCAAATTTTTGTACCCTTGTCGACAACATTGTGGGGACCTTGTCGACAAGTGCCTCTGAATTTTCATGATTTATTTCTCTTAAGTATTCTAATATATATATATATATTATTTTTAATGTCTATATATATCTAGAATATTACTAGAATTATAGTATATTCCATAAAACATTATGATACTATTAAAAAATAAAAATAAAAATAAAATAATAGTAAAAAATAAGAAAAATAAAATTTTTAAAATTCGAACAATACACCAATTCAAAATCAACCAATCAAACATCCAATTCTAAGCATGCAATTTCAACCAATGTATTGTAAACGTGTACCTTTTTCTGAGTCTATTTCTCTGAATTCGTCGGAGTCATGAACTGCCATGAAACATATATTTAAATTATATGTCTTCTGGTCATCATCGCTTGAGGATGAGTCTGAGTCATCTAGAGTAGCAGTAAATGCACGTTTTCTTTTCTTTGCGGAATCATTGTTTATAGGAAGACATTGCCTATCTGGATGCGGACAGTCTCTTTTGATATGGCCTGGTTCGTCACAGTTGAAACATTTGATATAGTTTGACACTACATTCTGATTTCCAGAGTTCTTATAGTTGTTTCTCTTGAGATTATTCATCTTTCTGTATTTCAAGAATTTCCGAAAATTCTTGGTCATAAAGGCTATCTCTTCATCATTATCGCTGTTTGAGTATGATCCATCGGTCAATGCATTGAATGCCATTGATTTCTTTTCAGATGCTTTGCTTTCTCTTCTCTCAATCATTTGGACTTCAAACAACATTAGATTTCCACTTAATTCTTCTATCTTTATGGTATTGATGTCATTTTCTTCTTCGATCGCAAGTGTCTTTTGATCCCATTATGGAGTAAGAGAATTTAAGATTTTTCTGACTTGATCTTCTTCTGAAAATTCCTTTCCCAAGGATATTAGAGAATGCACAATATTCTGAAATCTACTATACATATCTGAAATAGACTCATTACAATTCATTTTAAATAATTGAAACTGATTTGTGAGCATGGAAATTTTGGTCTTTTTAACTGTGCTTGTTCCTTCGTGAGTAACTTGCAAAGTTTTCCAGATTTCATATGCAGACTTACAAACTGACACTCTATTAAATTCATTCCTATCAAGTGAACAAAACAAAATATTCATAGCTTTAGAGTTGATTTATGCAACGGTCTTTTTCTCAGCAGTCCACTGTGAAAAATCAGTTGTGGGTTGAAAATGTTCAGTCTGTGTGATATTACGAGTATCTAGTCCTACAAATTGTAAATATATTTTCGTCCTACATGCCCAATATGCATAGTTACTACCATTAAAAAGTGATGGTCTGACAGTAAACTGACCTTCTATAAATGAACTAGCGACAGGGATAATAGAACCAGTGTTGGTAGTATTAACAGTACCAGTGTTGGTAGCCATTTTGAAATTTTTTCAAAATTCAGATTATAAAACTTTGAAAACCTTGCTCTGATACCTAATGTAAGAAATGCAGATTACGGATCTTAAGGCTAGAATTAATACTAAAGGGTGTGAATAGTGTTTTAAGGAATTACTAATATTTTTGAGTTTATATCAATTCGAACACAAATGTATGCAATATTCAGACACAGATATGATCACAGAATCGAACACAGATGCAGAAATAGAGTAAAAGCAATAAAGGAAAGAACACACCGGATTTTATACTGGTTTGGAGTTACCCTACATCCAGATCCCGCACACAAGTATGGATTTCCTTTCAAAATCAATTCTTACAATTGCACCCTCGATTTCAAGGCCATGAGGTACACCACTCCAGATTCACAATCCTCTTGGTAGAGATACTTGATTTTACGGGCAACAAGTTCACCCGATTAATTTCACAGGCTACAATCACACCTTTTTTCGCTTGATTGATTTCACAGGCTACAATCACACCTTTTCTCGCTTAATTTATTACAAAGAAGCCTATAACTCTGAATAGCACTGGGATCTTGTTGAGATAGTGATAGAGAATCAAACTAGAAATGATCTAGTTAGATTCAATGTTGATTTCAGTAGAGTAATGATAAAAATGTATATAAAGAAATGTGGAAAAAGAAGAGGAGTGAAATCAGAGAAAAATGTGTATATAAATTCGCTTAAAACTTCCCCTATTTATAGTAGAACAACAGTCATGTCCATTCGTGAAAGGATATGATGAATATACACCTCCTTTGAAATTCAAAATTTTGAATCAAACTGCCACCTTGTCGACAAGGGTTGTCGATAGGCCTAAGTGATTTTTGGTATTTTTTTTTCTTTGCAAATAACTTCTATCTTGTATTAAAACTATTTTAAACTTTATAAATATACTTAACTATAGTTAAAATACATAAATAAGTATAGAGAATAATATATATAAAATTTTACTATAATTTTATATTTAAATCTAAGTATAAATATTAAAAGTTAAATATATTAAAAGGTAGTTTAAAAACCAAGGATAATTTGATTTTGAAGATAAAGATTATTTTGAGGCTAAAAGTATTTTAAAACCAGGATAGATGTTTTTAATTCTTTTAAAAGGAAATTTTGAAATCATTTTGAAAACAAGAAATAATTTTGTAAAACATTTGAACAAAAGTCAGTGGATACAAAACAATGTTCCACTAGATTTTTCGTAGGCTCCATCCTACTTAGGGTTCCATCCCTTTAATGAGCTCGAAGTGGATTTCATTCCACGAATAAAATGGATTTTAAGATGCCAGTGCTTTTCTAGGAGTTTTAATAAAATTCCTAACTAAATTACTTATTATTCAAATCTTGAACTCTTGATAATCTTGATACTCATGAGTCTTCAATCATGATATCTTTAGCCTTGAATCTCTATACTGTACAGTCTTCATTCTCAGTACTTGCATGGTTAAATCCTGCATATACATATATATCTAAACTATAATGTTAGTATTTATATTTTATAATCTTATTCTAAGGTTGTTCTCATCAAAACCATCTTCTCAGGAACTAGCAGACCAAAGATGGTTGGAGTCGTCGTGCATGTTCACGGTGCATTTTTGTTTTTTTGGTGAAGCTTGGGATCAAAGAAGAAGGGTACTCGAGTTTTTCTCGAGTCATTTGCGTGAGATGCTCGAAGATTTGTGAGTAGGTCTCGGGATAGTGGGGTTTTAGCACGAGTGAATTCTCGAGTGATTCGAGAGTGGATTCGTTCCAGATTTTAAACTTTAAAATTTAACAAATTTTGGAAAAAAAAGAAAGATGGGTTTTCTCGCGTAAGTGCTCGAGTAAGCTTCGGGTCGAACCCGAAGCAGCATTTGAAAATAGATTTTTAAAGATTTTAAAATAAAAAAAAAGTTTTGAATTTAAATGAATTTGATTTAAAACTCTCCCTACATAAATTTCTTTTATATAAGATAAGTGTTCTTTAACATTTGATTAAAGGTTTGTAAATTGATTTAAATTTTGTTAAAGTTAAATGTTTAATCATTTTTAAATCTTAAATTTAAAAATGAAATTTAGAAGTAAATTTAAAGGTAAAGTTTCAAAGGCTTTTGTAAATAATAATTAAGTCATTGATAAGGATAATGTTTTATCTTAGGTTAATTAAGATTTAATGATTTGAAATTAATTAAATTAATAAGGTAATTTAAGAGTAATTAATTAATTAACTTGATCAATTTATGGTCAGGATTAATTAATAATTAAGTGTTGTAAGTTAATTAATTAGGGGTGAATTAATTTGTAATTAAGGATCATTAATTGGATAAGTAAGATTATTAATTAATGATTAGAAATTAATTAATCAAGTAATTAAAGATTAATTAAGTTACAATTATGTACTTAATTAATTAAGTAATTAGAGATGAATTAATTGGTTAATAAAATTAATTAATTTGTAATTAATAATGGTTAATTAAAGCATAATTACTTAGGGAAGTAATTAAAGGATGGTTAATGAGTGTAATTAATGAAAGATCATTAATTAGGGATTATGAAATGATTAATTAATATAATTCATTTAAGATAATTAATTAGATTAGTTAATTAAGGATAATCATTTATGGATTGGTTAAGTATAATTACTTAATGAAAGTAATTAAAAGGATTAATTACTCAATATAATTAATTAAGTTAATGTGATCAGTTTAAGTTAATTAATTAGTTTAATTAATTTAAGATAATCACTTGATGACTTGTTAAGTATAATTACTTAATGAAATTTATAGAATACAATTACTCAGTGAAGTAATTAATGGATTATTAATGGATTTAATTAATTGAAGAATGGAAGTAGTTTTGGGTTTAATTACTTTGTGTAATTAATTGAAGGATAATTAATTTATCCTAGTAATTTGAGTTTAATTACTTTGTGTACTTAGTAAGAAGGATAATTAATTAGTGAAAGTAATTAATCCTTAATTACTAAGTGTAATTAATTTAAAAATTAATTAATAAAATTTATTTAGAAGTTAACTGAGTAATGTAATTAATTAGGAATAATTAACTACTGAATGTGATTAATCAAAGTTGATTAATAAATGTAATTAATTGAAGTTTCATTATTAAATGTGATTAATTAGAACGATAATTAATTAAAGAAGTAATTAAAGGATCATTAATTAATGTAATTATGGGTTGATTAATTAAGGATAGTTAATCAATGAAGTGATTATAGAGTAATTAATTAATGTAATTAATTAAGGATTAATATAAATAATTATAGTCCATTAATTAACTGAGAGTAATTAAAGGTTAATTACTGTAATTGCTTAAGGATAATTAATTTATCTAATTAATTAAAAGCTAATTGCTTAATGTAATTAGAGAATAATTAATCAAGGGTGATTAATTAAGATGGCTAATTAGAGGATGATTAATTAATTAGTTTGAAATTAATTAATAGTTAAGTAAGCAGGATTATAGTAATGGAAGTAATTAATTTAATCTCTTTTAAATTAATTAGAGTTGGTGTGATCAATAGATCATTTCTTATGGATGGCTGATTGATATTGAATGCCATGAATTTTTTGATATCGCTGATATGAGATATGTGCTGATCTATGATATTGGGTGCTTTGGTTGAATTGTGATGATATAGATTATCTATTTGTGATAATGTGAATTATCTATCTATGTGAATATAGATAATGAATTGAATTGTTTTAACTTTAAAACCACTTGGACTTAAAAGATGGCGTTTTGGATTTCGGTGAGACCGGGATCAGATTTTCAAATTCGGATATCCGAAAACCACGTCGATCCAAATTAAATGATAGGTCGTGAATATCAAGTGAAGATGAAGATTTAGAGTGCAAGGGCTATTGTCGTTAACTCTGAGGGTGATTCCAAAATGAGTGTAACGAGATAGTGCCTTCAGTTTCATTCGAAGCTGGAACGAACTTGTATGGATTGAATGCTTTCAGAACATCGTTAGGTGGACGATGAGCATTCTAAGATAGATGTTATTTGAAGGTAATCGTAGCCTCAAGCCACATCAACCGGGAATGGCCAAACCTCGAGAGCTGCAGCAAGGCTATGTGAGTCGCGCTCAAGTAGGACAAGATGTTCCCCTATCTAGAAGTCCCTTTTTATTTGGCTGTGTGGGGCAGTTCATTGCAACAACTGCCGGGGCTGTCTTGTTTGGGACTATCTAGTAAGGAATGGTTCCGACCTTGTGTTGCAGGGGATTTTAGGTGGATCCTCGGTACGGTGATCTAGGCTACGTACTATGACGAGCGGTACCCTAGTAGCCCTGCCATTGATGGAAACCCATTCTTCCTACGTGCCCTTTACGGTTTTGATTATATACCTATGTAAGCTGGAAATTAATAAATGTAACAATTTCGGCTATTTCTTATTTACTTGAAAACCCTAGACCCTATCATAATATCATTGGATTTCCTATCAAATGTTTTGGTTATCGTAAGGTAAAATTTTTTCCGTGTTTATGTGTGGGAAGTCTTACGAGATACCTTTTGTTTTCAAAGGATTTCAAAGTTAAGCAACTTTAACCTGTTTCTCACACAAGACCCATGTCTGACCCGGATTTTATTTTCCATTTTTCTTGAACTCTTGGGTACTCAAATTTTTTACGAGTAGCCAAGGGATTTAGGTTAGCTTTGACAAATTTTGGAGGAGGTATGGAGTAATAGGCTTCAGCGTTTGTAGATATATAGTGTTTCCGTTTTGTTGGTATCTCTGTGTTGTATTTGAGTTATAATGACTAGACATGTGTATTTAACTGTCTAGTATGTGATGTATAAGCTGTGTTACCCTGATAGATGTTGTATATTATGTAATACTTATGTGATTAATATAATTTATTCGTTCGACTGTTGAGATTATGATGTTGTTTCGTTCTTTCTTCTCTATCTTTTCTCTTTTCTACACCTTTCTTTCTTAATGATGATGTGTCTTTCTGTGGAGAGAAAGGTGGGTCGTCACACTAAGCTAACTTTTTGGATCAGTGTCGATCCAATTGGATCAGATCGGTACCGATCCAAAGAGTTGTGAAATTTTTGCACAACTTCTTTGTGGTCGGCTTCACCGCTTGCTTATGAGGCCTTCCACATAATTTCACAGCTTGTCGACTTGTTTTGAGGATGATTCAATCATGATTTTTAATGAATTTTAGTTTGAATCCGGTAGGTCTTTAGTTCTAGAACCTGGATGCTTGGATTGTTACTAAATTGGTAGATATACTTAGTAGAGGGGTAGAAACATAACGCAAGTGGTTTGGAGGAACCTTAAGCCAAAATTTTGGATTCGTACCATCCAATTGGATCAGATCGGTATCAGCCAAAGTGTTAGCATATTTTTGGGTCAAACTTTCAATATTCCTTTGTCTCATTCTTTTAGGTCGCCCGGTCAAGTCTCGAGTTGTTCGGGTTTAATCTAAATGTTCTAACTCCTTTTGAATTTCACCGGGTTAAAAATCCAGTTAACATTTTCCCCCCCAAAGTATGCCTTCGTTGGAAACATGGTGTGCTCTGGAAGTAAATGTCTTCGTGTCTCTGCTTTAAGGAGTTTCACTTGCCGTAACAGGCCACCTTAAAGAGCTTCCCATGATGCACCGGCTAGCTGTTTAGTCCGTAGTGGGAATTTCCATTATTCGTAATTGTCGAACGACCTTGATTTTATAATTACCAAAATGAATACGAACATCGAGTAGGTTGAATAGGGAAAACTCAAGACCATTTGGAGGAGAAAATTTGGCTCAATACTGATCCATTTGGACTGGATCGGTGCCGATCCAAGTACTTAGAATTTTTTCGATTTTCTTCTTTCTCTCCCTTTATTTATAAAGGTTCGGATCTCCCATTCTCTTACTTTACCTTTTTGAGCCAAGTCGATCCAAGCATCCTGAGTTACCACTGATCCAACACCTTCCCTCGCTAGAGAGTTGCCACTGTTGATCATTGCCTCGAGCGCTACTAGCCGTCGCTTTCTGAATCCAACGCTGCCATTCTACTATCACGCCCTTCTCCATTTTCATTCATTGCCCATCGAATCCATCAATACCCTAATTTTGGTTGCTTTGCATCAGAGATCAGCCAACTTTTCTCTATTTTGAAAGTTGATAGTGTAGATTTTGGCGTATTATCAACGATTGGTGATGAAGTTGTGTTGGCGACGGATACAATGGAAGATTTTAGCTGATTGTGACTTTATGGAAGAAGATAGTAAATTGAGTCTTAAGATTCTTCACGGAACGAAGCTAGGGTTTTTCCCCATGCTCGACATGCTGTGTTATCTTTATCCATATAGTTAGAATTAACTTGCACTGAGTTACACAGTCGGTCTCGGCGCGACGTCTTACAGATTGATTTTTGTTTTTTGAGAGGTGATAAAAGGTTAAAGTAGTGTCTTGTATGCATCTCAAGCTGTTATCGCTTTCCAAAGAACTAAAATTGACTTATGTTGTGAATTCTCTTCCCGATTTGGACCCATCGACCTATAGCTTCTTGCTTTGGATTGATCCTGTCATTGCACAGCTAGTGTACCTGGAATAGGTAGAGCTTTCTATGTCGCCTTGGACAACGAATCCGTTATCGATCATTGGTCAATAATGAGTAAGTATGGAAGAAAAGACATTAACAAGTGAAATGGATTGCTCTTTCCGATGTAAGTGAGCCATCTACACGGAATGGTTTTTTCACATCATTTAGGACACCGAAGCCATTCTTACTTAAATTACACATCACAAACAACCCCAGTTAACACTTGGAATCTAATTGGATATTGGCACATGTTACTCGGTATCCTGACCCGGATATATTAGATTGATTGCGCAAGACAGATTCGATTGTTGTCAAGGAGGATGACAATGGAACTATGGCTATAGGACCTGGAAGAAGAGTTCAGATGTTTATACGAAGTCCGGATTGGACAGAGTTGATAGATAGATGATGCAGGATGCTGAAAGTATTGAAAATAGCTTGGATTAGAAAGGGATCGACAAAGCAAGGTAAAGCACTAGAGATCAGCATAGTCATTTTGACGGATAGTCAACATGGATGGAGTATTGGAGGGATTGGTATAGGTGATGATGCTTGGTTCAACATGACTTGTTAGTATTAGAGGTTTAGGCATAGTTGATGGTGCTTGGCTCGACATAGATAGTTAATGAAGGATCAACATATTGCAGTGGAGTAAGAGGGGTTGGCATGTTAAGTTATAATAGGGATCGATATAACCTAATGAAGCAAGATGGATCAGCATAATGTTATAGAGATCAGCAAAGCTCTATAGAACCATAGGGATCAACATGATGTAACTCAAGGGATAAGCATGGATATGTAAGCATGGGTTGGCATGATATCAAACGAATGGTTCAGCAGGAACTACTTTGAAATGGAACTAAACCCAAGATTGAGCTAAACCATGGCACCATATATCCAATCAACATGACATTTGAGATACCATCATGTCTAAGCATGAAGAAGCTACCATAGGGATCGCTGCCCCAAAATCAGCAAATAGAGGGATCGGTACCAATCCCTCTCCATAGAGATTTGGGCCTAGCGCCCCCTAAGGTAGGCCCATATGGATGAGGAGGTCCTATAGCCGAAGTTTCAGGGAGATTGGTTGTCACCTTCACCTATAAATACTGGCCTAGGGGGTCATTTTGTAGATCTTTACGCTGTTGGTTACATGGCTCTTTTACTGTAATCAACTTCCTCCATTGTTTTCTTATTTATTGCTGTTGCTACTGTAATCAAGATTATAATGAATCAATAAAGAGAATATTCAAAGTGGACATAGGCAATTAACGCTGAACCACTATAAATGTTGCTGTTCTTGATTTCTGTTTTGATTTGCTTATTACATTGCTATATTCCTCTATTTAATTTAGTTTTCTTCATTTACTTCTCTATAAAAACTAATTATTGGGTATTTGTGGCCAATTTGGTTGCAAAATTTTTGTTGATTTCACTGAGAACCTGATTCAACGCGTTAGGATTCCCATTGTTGCTACTGGATTAAACAAATCCCCCGAAGGAGATCCATAAACATCTTCGAAAGCTTGCAGATACTACTTAGATTTACTAGAATATAAATAAGGAAATCAATAAAGGTGAGACATACCAGATCAAATTCTCAGAATGTGGATGGGAATGAAACAGCCGGCATTCATTTAGGAGCCCTAAGCAACCAACCTGCATATCTAAACATGGAGCCTACTGAAGTCTAGAACCCTGCTGATTCTATAACTAGAGCTGAATTTAGTAACTTGACGAGGGAGTTGATGGAAAGTCGTAGATAGCTAAATGAGCAGATTCTGACTAGTGTTAGCCTAATGAACTAGATTGCTCAACAACAGCATGAAAACGCCAGAAGGGATCCCACTTCTTACTCAACATCAGAGAGTTCCAGCTCATTAGGTGAATATCTGTAACACTCCATATTTTTGATAACATTATTTAGGATATTTAATTAGCTAAATTAAATAAAATATTGTGTTCATTAGGGGATTGCGATTTGATTTAATCAAGAGATAGCTATGCCATTTAACCAATGAACTAAAGAAAATTTGAAATGAAATAGAGGAGGGGTAAAATAGGGAAGATGCCATTCCTATATCTATAACCCTTAGCCGTGTATTCTCCTACACGTTCATTTCATTTTTAGTTGTTAAAATTTTCAAATATAAGGTCTTCCACCATTAACAAGAGCAAGATAAAGAAAAGAAACCAAGGGGAAACTTAATCAAATCAAATCCATTCACATCTTAATCTCTTTAATCTCTAAAGCTATGGTGAATAATGGTTATATCTCTTATTTGTTTTGTTTTTGGTTTTAAGATGAAATCTGAATTTATTTGCAATGATTTGCCATGTTTTTGAATGGTGGAATGATTACATGTACTTGTTGATGATTTGTGCATGTTCATATTTATTTTATGTTATTTTTAAGGTAAAATCCCTATTAAATGACTTCCAAATACCTTATGAATTTTTATATAGGCCAAAAATAATATTTTAGAGATGTGTTTCAATTTTCAGAATATTCTAAATTTTTTTGGATTTTTTATAAATTTTATAGTGAAGAAAATGTTATCTTGGGTCAAAAATTATTTACGGTTAAATAATTAATGGTTTGGGTCTGAAATTTATACATGTTAGAAAAAATATAAAAAGTGATTTTTTGGAATTTTTATAGAATTTTCCTAAGTGTTTAAATGGATATATAAAATTACTTAAAGTATGAGACTTAAATGTTTTATATATTTTAGGAAGAAGAATGGGCTTTTTGTAAATAAATTCAAATTATTATTTCTAAAAAGTCAGTAGTAATTTTAGAAAAGAGAAACTTGTAATCAATCATAATTTGACAAACAAGGCAGGTCAGGTACAAAGAAATAGTTTAAAAGGACAAATATACAAGAATTTTACTATTTCGAGGCTTTTAGCATCAGGTTCTGCCTCCATACCTTCGTCTCCAACTCCATCAAAACCAATGCACATGATATCGAGTAACTAGTACATAGTGAACTGGATATAGCCGGAAGGTATTGGGTCAAAACTAGGGGTTTCGAAGGGGTCAAAGCGTTACTTTGCTTTTAAAAGAAAATGCGCCTGATTGCTTTCAACCGAGTAGCTTTCAACTAGGTTGGCTTTCGACCAAGTCAAATGGTTTTAAAGAAATGATTTCGATTGGGTTGCGGTTTTGTTCTAAATGACAGCTTTCGACTAAGTCGAAACCTTTTACTGTCACTTTCTACCTTTCGGCCAAGATGGTTTCGAAAGGGTTGCTTTGTTTTCTAAAATTTGGCCACTTCTCCAATGCTTTCGAACGGATGGTTTTGACACCATTACTTCTTTACTTAAGAATGGTTTCAAAAAGAACGCTTTCGACTTTAATAGGTTTTAGATCATTTTGTTTTACTTGAAGGCATAATCCAAATTGTTTCAACCGAAAATGATTTTCACAGGTTTCGATGGGGTAATTTTTGAAAGTTTTCTTCAGGTTTTAAATTGAACTAAAATGATTTCGAAAGGTTTGTGTTTATAAAGGTTTGATGCTTTTGAAAGGTTTTAAAGAATGTTTTCGAAGGAGTGGTTCCTAAAGGGTTTTGAAGGAGTTGAAAGGTTTTTCTGATTGTTTCGAAAGAGGTGAAAGGAAAGGTTTTTTCAAGGGTTTAAGAAGGCAGTGTTTAAAGGTTTTAAAGGAAAGATGTTAAGGTTTTTTAAGCTTTTGAAAGGAAGCTTCCAATGGTTTCGAAAGGGTTTTGAGAATTGTTTCGAAGGGAAGGTTTTTACCTTTCGGCCTAAATTAAAGAAAGGGTTTATCTTGGTCTAGAAAGAGGTAATTTCAATAGTTTCGAAAGGATACTTCCAATGGATTCGAAAGGGAAACTTTCAAAGGTTTAAATGTTTTCATCGACTAAGATTTGGGTAAAGTGTATATAACATGGAAAGGTGATTTTAAGTAAAGCATAGAGTGCATGAATTTTCCTTATATGAGTTTGATTTAAAGGTTTTAAATCATTTTGAAAAGGTTTTCAAGGAAAATTATGGGAATGGATTCTTAAGTAAAATGACTAAGATATTATAATACTAGATGGGACCGGTATACGGTCATGCCCTATACATTAGCTATTAGCCTCAGCTAATTTTTGTCCAAAATTCGAGTGTGTAGGGCTTTTTCACAAGTAAGACAAAAATTATGATTACACATAGAAAGGAATATATATTTGTATACATATAGGTTATTGGTGCCAGCAAAACCATTAGGATCAAGTGAACCTGGGAGATGTTAAGTTAGGGACAGATCATCTAGAAGACAAGTATGTAACAGATAGATAAGGTGTAACACCCCTAATTTTTTGATAACATTATTCAGGAGATTTAACTAGATAAATTAAATAGAATAATGTAAATGTTAAGTGATAAGGGGGTTGAGATTTGAACAAATCTAATTAAGGCGTTGCTTAATAAGTAATTAAATGGGCTTATGAGTGGTTTTAAATTAATTAATCTACATAAGGGTATATTAGGAATTTGTCGCACATAACCCATACCCTTAAATATTCTCGTTGTGACCATTTCATTCCCATTCACTTCATTTTGAAAATGTAAACACAAATTTAAAGAGGAGCCGGCCATTAAGAGAAGAGAAATTAAATCAAAAGCTAGAGATTCAAGCTTAGGGAAAATCAATCTCAACCCAATGGTTTCGAAAGAGGGACTTTCAATTGGTTTCAGGAGGGTTTCTTACAATGATTTCGAAAGGGGTACTTTCAATTGGTTTCGAAGCTATGCTTCTAAAGTTAAATGTTGATACTTTAATACATTCGAAAGGTTTCGAATGAAAGTTTTAAAGTGTTCGAAAGGAAGGAGCCTAATATTTGGAAAATATATGTATATGCTCTCGAAGGAGGATATTCAAGGAGGTCAAAAGCAAGGTTTCAAAGGTTTCGAAAGGTTTTATAACCCATACTCATTTTTGAAGAAAAAACCCATGGCTAAATTAAAGGTGTTTTGAAATGATTTTAAGGATAATCTTTCCTTGATAAAGTTATAGGGTAAAGGGATTAACCATGTTTTATGTGAAACATATTTCAAGGACAATAAACCCACATGAGTGGTTTTGTTTTGTAATTATGTCTGCTTCTTCAAATATAAATATATATTCACTTTATAACATACCCATAACTGCTATTTGGAAGAGAAAAGGGCAGAAGAACCAGCTAGGTTGACTTAGTAGTGAATGTAAATTGATTAAATTCTTGGATGAGTACAATTGCATCCTAGAGGTCAAGGAGACTAAAATATAGGATGCCTAAATATGGAAGTTGTCAGGGAGACAGGTTCATAGTGCACTATGAAAACTATGATTAGGAAGTTATTAGAATTACCAATAGGTTCATAGTGATCCCATGAAAACTATGTTGTAAAGAGTGGTTGGCAAGGGCCAATTGGTTTGTAGTGATCCCTTGAAAACTATATCCGGATTAAGTTATTGACTGATGTTAGTAGGTTCCTAGTTAGATCATGAAAATATGATTAGAAGAAAAGATATTGGCTAGAGCCAAAGGTTCCTACTCAATCCATGAAAACTAGGATAAGGAAGAAGTTATTGGAGTCACCAATAGGTTCAAGGGAACCATGAATTAATTAAGTTAATTGGTAGGGATCAATAGGTTCATAGTGCATCCATGAAAAATATGAAATAGGACAGGGAGTCCATATATTATTTAAAGGTTATTAGTAAGCCCATGAAAACTAATAGGTTAATAGTGATCCTAGAAACTATACATATGACAGGGAGTCAATTAAATAGAGGATGACAAATCCGGTATGTTTTAACTTGTTTGCATATCATCATAATATTTTTAAATGACTATGTTTTAATTATTGTGGATGTAGGAGCAGAGTATATGGTTTTATAAAGGTTTTAGAATACTAGTGAGGGAAACCCATTCCGCTAAGCGGCATGGTCTCACTAGATATCTAAATGATTTGAGATGGTAGATTATTATTTATACTAAGCTTTATATCTGATTCGAAGTTTTTGTTTCCCCTTAAACTCTCGAGTATTCAATTGATTTTAACTAATTTAAGAGTTGAGGTTTTTAGGTACCCCTTTAGACGAATAAGCTTCCGAAGACGTGCAGGAGGCATGATAGCAACCTAGAGTTCTTTTTATTTTGATTCTGCTGTGTTGTTTGTAATGGCAAAGTTGTTTTATTATCTGTATATTTTCTGATCATCTAAATGGGCATTTTCATATGTCGCTCTTGGCGTATTTTGTAATAAAAATATTTTCTCTGAATGCGGTTAACAATTGTGGGATTATGTAATGAATTGGAAGTGTTTTGAAATGGAATATGACCTGTTTGATGTTTTAATTTTTTTTCCATATTCATGTGCTTCTATGTATCAATGAATCTAACACTACCGTATTTGGTCGTCGAGGATTAATAACAATCGATGACTACAACATCTGTAGCTGTTAGTTTTGTGCCTCCAAGTAGGGGGATGTTAGAAGTTGGTATCCAAGCACAGGTTTATGAAACTTTAAAAGAAAGTAAAACCTGAAAGATTTTTCAAACATAATCCAATGAATCAGAAATATGATCGGGGTTTGGGTTAACATTATAGTAACATACTTGTATTTGATATACATACATACATATAAGTATGTTCTCCCCTCTCTCTTAGACCGTTCTTCTGTATCTTATTAAGGCTTATATGCAGATTTACAAGAAAGAGGATGTGGAAGCAGGAAACGGAAAAGGAAATCTATGTGGAGGAAGCATCACAACCAACGGAAATGCTAGACTTAATATCAGGAGGAACCAAGGTCGATAGTCGAACGCTAACCCAAATGCTGAAGCCAATGTAGGTGCTGGAAATTCGGATTTAAGGGTAAATTCATTTTTATAATGAATTGGATGATGATATGCTTGAATATTAATTAGTTTAATTTAAACAAGATTCTTTAAATGGAAATATGCACGGGTTTAGGGAGAAACCGATCTATCTTGATGTTTAAATGGCATGGAAATTTTTTATGTTATGTAAAACATGATTTTGGCATTAGGTTCTAATTTTGATAATTTTCCAAGCTTTGGAAAGATTGTTATGAATTTTCAAAGAAAAAAATGGGTTATTTGGGTTTATAAATTTATTTCAAAAAATATATTAAGAATTTGGGTCTGGAATTATGATATGTTAGATAATATGATTAAAGTGAATTTCTGGGATTTTTGGGGATTTTTCCAAAGTGATTTGCTATGCAAATTAAATTATTTTAAACAGGGACTTTTTGCCAGTATTGGTTTTGCTTAATGGAAGGCCTTATTTGATTAAATTAACCATGGTTTAGATCTGAAATTAGATGTAGTTATTTTAGTAAGGAATTTGAAAAGTTAAGGCAACCAATTTGGTGTTTACATGTGGCAAGTTAGTTAAAAGTTTGCTTTAATTAGTATTAAAACAGATTTACCCTAAAAAGTTGGTTCCGCCTACTTTAGAAGTACCTTTCGACTCTGAGCTTCCGCCTTCAACCGGGTCCAAACCTATAAAGTCAAAACCAATACACAAGGTATCACAAAGATGGTATGCAGTGGATTGGAGAAAGGCAGAAGGCTAGATGTCGAAAGCATGGCTTACGAAGGGGTCGATACCTTGGTTGTTTTTTGAAAAGAGAAGCGCATGCTTTGTTTTATTTAAGCCTTCGAAGGAGCGGAAGCATATGTTTTCAAAAGAGGCTTTTAAAAGCTTTCGAACGGGTTGCCGCCAACCTAAATTTTCTTTCGAATTCGTTCCTTAATTATGAAATAATTCTTTTGAAAGAAAGGGTTCCGACCTAATCGAAGCCCTGTTGCCGTTCTTTAGCCTTTCGATGCTGTTAAAGTCATCAATGCTTTCGAATGGTAGTGTTCTTTTAAAGATGTTTTAAGCCTCTTCCTAAGTGCTTTCGAAAGGGCCCAAGGGTTTCGAAAGAAATGGATTCGAAAGGGTTCTCGACGCTGTCCTTTAATGTTATGTTTAAATGATTTGATGCATTCGAAAGAAACGGTGTCGACGCTATCATGTTTTCCCCAATATTTCTATATGATAAAGGATGGTTTCGAAAGAGATACTTTTGCATATATTTAGTTTGACCCAAATAATATTTGAAGTATAAACCCAATGATTTTGAAAGGGGGACTTTCAATTGGTTTTGGAAGGGTCACTTCAGTGGTTTCGAAAGGGTACTTTCAATTGGTTTTGGAAGGGTCACTTCAGTGGTTTCGAAAGGGTACTTTCAATTGGTTTTGAAGCTATGCTTCTAAAGTTAAATGTTGATACTTTAATACATTCGAAAGGTTTCGAAAGAAAGTTTTTAAGTGTTCGAAAGGTAGGAGTCTTATGTTTTGAAAATAAATTTATATGCTTTCGAAGAAGGGTATCCAAGGAGGTCGGAAAAAAGGTTTTGAAAGGCCTTGTAATCCAAGCTCATTTTTAAAGAAAAACCCATGGCTAAATTAAAGGAGTTTTGAAATGATTTTAAGAAGAAGCTTTTCTTGATAACGTTATAGTTTAAAGGGATTTACCATGTTTTATGTGAAAAGTATTTCAAGGACATTAAACCCATAGGACTGGTTTTGTTCTATAGTAATGTTTGCTTCTTCAAGTACATATATATGTATATATATTCACATTATAACAGACCCATAACTGCAATTTGGGAGAGAAAAGGGTCGAAGAACTAGCTAGATTGACCTAGTAGTGAATATAAATTGATTGAATTCCTGGATGAGTAGAATTGCATTCAAGAGGTCAGGAAGACTATAATATAGGATGCCTAAATATGAAAGTTGTCAGAGAGACAGGTTCATATTGCACCATGAAAACTATGATTAGGAAGTTATTGTATTTATCAATAGGTTCATAGTGATCCAATGAGACCTATGTTACAAAGAGTGGTTGGCATGGGACCAAGTCGTTTGAAGTGATCTCATGAAAACTATGTCCGAATTAAGTTATTGACGGATGTCAGTAGATTATTAGTTAGCCCATGAAAACTAGGATAAGAAGAAAAGATATTAGCGGGGGCCAATAGGTTACTAGCTAACCATGAAAACTAGGATAAGAGAGAAGTTGTTCGAGTCACCAATAGGTACAGGGGAACCCATGAATTAATTAACTTAGCAGGCAGAGGCCAATAGATTTATAGTGCATCCACAAAAACTATGAAATAGAATAGGGAGTCCATATATTATATAAAGGTTATTAGCAAGTCCATGAAAACTAATAGGTTAATAGTGATCCTAGAAATTATACATATGACAGAGAGTCAAGTAAACAGAGGATGAGAAATCTAGTATGTTTTAACTTGTTTGCATATCATCATAATATTTTGAAATGACTAATATACCAGTGAGGGGAAACTTATTCTACTAAGCAACATGTCTCATTAGATATCTAAATTATTTGAGATTGTAGATTATTATTCATACCAGGCTTTTTGTCTAACTCGAAGTTTATGTTTTCTCTTAAACTCTCTGGTACTCAATTGATTTTGAGTAGTTTGAGAGTTGAGGTTTTAAGGTACCCCTTGAGACAAATAAGCTTCCGCAGACATGCAGGAGGCATGATAGCTATCCAGAGTTCTCTTTTATTTTGATTTTGAAGTGTTGTTTGTAGTGGAAAAGTTGTTATGTTGCATGTATATACTCTGATCATCCAAGGGGGAATCTTCATATGTCTCTCTTAGCATATTTTGTAATATATATATTTTCTATGAACGTGGTTAACGATTGTGGGATTATTGGAAGTTTTTTGAATGGAATATGACCTATTTGATGTTTTAATTCTTTTCCATATTCATGTTTTTCTATGTATCAATGAATCTAACACTGCCATATTTGATCACCAAGGATTAATAATTATGGATGACTGCAGCATCCGTAGCCATTAGTTTTGGGCCTTCACGTTAGGGGATGTTACATAAGGATAGATGGTCCGGAAGTGGAGTGTCTAATAGATGTTAGATAATACTAATTGTATTGTCTGGTAAGCCCGAGTCAACCAAAGATTAATAGTTAGCCAAACAAAATTACAAAGTTCGAATAAATAGTTCATTTATTACTTGATATGTATGTTTATATAATGATGCTTTATATATTTTAATCAGTTTTGGTAGTAGGAACAAAATTGCAAAAGATATGTTTTAAAAGGATGTTAATGAGGGAAAACCCGTTCCGCTAAGCGGCTTGGTCTCACTTAACATAAAATATCCAAGATGTAACAGTATTATTCACACCAGGCTTTATGTCTAACTCGATGTTTTTGTTTCTCCTTAAACTCTCGAGTGCTCAAAATTGATTTGAGTAGGTTGAGGGTTGAGGTTTTAGTATCTTGATGAATAAAGATTCCAAAGATGATCAAGTGGCTGGTGGACAGCTATTTAGTGGTTATAGTTTATTTTTCTTTGATTCCACCATGTATGTTAAGTCAGAAATGACTATATTGACTCTGGTCAACTAAGGGGCATCTTCATATGTCGCTCTTGGCGTATTGTTGTAATGCTTATATTTGATCATTGCTTGGGAACATTTTGGGATTATGTAACTTGGATATGAATTATTGTTTTCTATTGTAATCGATAAAAAGTTGTTTTTGAAATTTGTGATTTTGTTCATATTCAAGTGCTTCTGGTATTGTGGATACCATTAGCATTATCGTATTTTGTCACCAGAAGTTAATAGTATGGATGATTGTAGCATCTATACCGCTTAGCTTTTGGCCTCTAGATATAGGATGTTACAATACCATAGGCATTGGCATTGCAAGGTTGAAGGAGAACAAGTAGAAACATCGGAGCTTCGCTTGGCAGACCATTATGATCTGCTAAAATGGGTCGGTGCCGATCCCTCCCTAGGGATCGGCATCGATCCCTCCTCCAAAGGAGGGATTCCCCCACTACCTTCGGGAATCAAACAGGAGCTTTTTTTAAGAGCTTGGATGCTAGAGTTCGACTAAACGCTGACCGAGCACCCCATTGGAATGACGACGAGATGAATGTCCAGGGTGCACATCAAGAGGATGGTGGACCAAGAAGGCGTGAGACAGCCCGTAGACATCGACCAGACCATTCCCGTGGAGCCTGACCATCGCTTGACACCATACATCCAGACGTCGGATTTTTCGGCGATGTTCAAACAGTTGGTAAGAGAGAACTAGGGTTTGACGAATGATGATTGGGGAATTTCAAGGAGCCATACCCCATTTACTGACAATGTTTTGCATGCAAAATATCCGAGAAGATTCTACGATGCTTGCTTATGAGAGAAAAAACGACCCCAGGAAGCACATTACGAGGTATGAATGGTTGATGGATTCGACGAAAGCCAATGACGCAACCAAATGTAGAGACTTTCCTATAACCCTATCTGGAATAGCGATGATGTGGTTTATAAGACTACCCCCCGTGATCGATTTCTAGATTTGATGAACCGGCAACTAAGTTTGTGGAGTAGTTCCAATTCACACTACACATCCTAAAGACGCGATGTCACTTTCCATTGTAATCCACGCTACGGAAGTATCATTGAAGGACTATCTGGAAAGATTTCATATCACCGCTATAAAGTCAGTAACCCAAATGATCATGCTATGCTTATGGCCATGATGAGAGGGATTGATCCGGAATCTTAATTTGGTGATTAGCTGGCTGGAAAACCGTCGGCCACATTGGAGCACTTCTATTCAAAGGAAGCTCAATTTCTAAGGAAGGAGGAAGCCAGGTATTCTAGGAAAAACAATGTTGTAGGACTGAAAGGAGAAGCAGTACAAACAACATTGCAATAAAGCAGTATGATGATAATTTCAGGAAAGTCCAAGTTAATGTTTAGAACAAGCCGAATAAACAAAAGAGAAATGGGGATAGGAATCAAGACCAAAAGGGGGAGCCATGGAGACCAAGACCTAAGATTCCTATGTATCACAATTACACACCACTAAAAGCATTCCTAGAGAATATTTAACTATCCACATGCAATAACATATAATATAAGAAGTCGCGTCCAAAGGAGTCGACGGAGACACAGAAACATACTAGAAAGTATTGTCGGTTTCACGAGTGTTATGGGCATAATGCAAATGAGTGCAGGCATCTCTAGGATGCTATTGAGAATTTGATTCGGGAAAAGAAATTGCAGCTGTGTTTGAGAACTCCACAGGATAGCAGACAAGGGACATCTGCCCCATTCGAGGACAAACTTCACGTAGGGCTAAGGAGCTTGCGCGGACCAGTGGGAGACTAGTGGTAAACACAATAGTTGGAGTACCGCACACTACAGATAGAAGTTGGCAAGAAATTAAGAGCTACTCTAGCGCGATAAGGCATGTGGACTTTGAGCATTGTTCAAAAATGGAGGATGGAGCTCTAGCCAAGCAACAACGCACCATGGCTGATGATATATTATTCAGAAGCTGGGATACAGATAAAGTAGAGGTACCTACAATTGACCTGATGGTCATTTCTACCATGATTGGCCTTTCTTTGTTAAGAAGGATTCTAACTGATTGTGGAATTTCGGTAAACATTATTTTCAAAAAGGCATATAACTAGATGAGAATGGAGGCTAAAGACTTAAAACCATCTAAGCATCGTATACATGATTTCAATGGTGTGGCGACTGAGGTTGTTGGTTGTACGGAGTTTCTAGTTGAATTGGGGAAAGGTGAAAGTAGGAGAGTGCAGATCCTACCGTTCATTGTTTTGTATGTTGATTCACCGTACAATGTTTTTCTGGATGACCGGCCATGACTGAATTTGGGGAAACTCTAGCCTCGTGGTGTTTAACTTTAGAGTTTCCAACTGGTAATGGTGTGGGAGTTGTTCATGGTGTTCAGGCGACTGGACATGCCTATTATATGGCTGAGTTAAGGGAAGATCAGTGTAAGGAGACAGGTAAGGGTGTAGATAAATCAGTCTGCATCCAAGTTACTGAAAATTGACAATTGGCACCTAAGCCTTGGCTTGGGCACCACAGTTGGTTCTATAGAGATATAGATCTAAGGGATGATGAAAAGGAGCCTAAGAAGACCAAGGCTGCGCCGACTGAGTTTACGATTGATATCACGGTCAGCCACGACGACCCATCACGGGTCTTGAAGATCGGATCGTAGCTCAACCCCTTAATGATGAAAGAACTTGCTTGTTTTCGTCGAGCGAACCTAGACATGTTTGCTTGGACTCATTCTGACATGTGTGGGATCTCTCCCGACATTACGAGTAATGCATTGAACATTGACCCGAAATATGCTTCCGTAAAACATAAATGACGAAGCATGGATTCAGAGAGATACATCGCCTTTAAGGAGGAGGTGGATAAACTGAAATCAATGGGTTTATTCGTGATGCCCTCTATCCTAAATGGATATCTAATCCCATGCTGGTGAAGAAGGCGAACGGGAAATGGAGAATGTGCATCGACTATTCAGATTTGAACAAAGCATGCCCTAAAGATAGTTTTCCTCTTTTAGTGATTGATTATCTAGCTGATTCGACCGTAGGACATGATTTTTATCTTTTATGGATGCATACTGGGGATATAACCAAATCTCGATGCATGTCCTCGATCAAGACCACACCAGCTTTGTTACATATGTTGGTTTGTATTGTTACGAGGTGATGCCGTTAGGATTGAAGAACGCATGAGTAACCTATCAACCCTTAGTTAACTAGATGTTCAAAGATCAGATTGTGAGGACAATGGAAGTCTATGTGGATGATATGCTCGCGAAGTAACGACAATCAAACGACCACATGTGAGACTTGGAAGAGATATTCGACATCATCCGCTATTACAAGATGAAAATCAATCCTTTGAAGTGTCCGTTCGGTGTTGCATCAGGAAAATTCTTCGGCTTCATTGTAAACGCTCATGGTATAGAAGCTAATCCTAAGAAGATCCAGGCAATTCGATATATCCAAGCGCCAAGGACTATTAAGCATGCGCAAAACCTGAATGGGAAGGTTGCTATCTTAAGTCGATTTATCTCCAGAGCAACCGACAAATGCATTCCTTTCTTTGATTTGATCAGGAAGGGAAAAAGAAATTTCAAATGGATGTGGGATTGTGAAGATGTGTGTAGCACGCCATATTTTTGATAACATTATTTAGAATATTTAATTAACTAAATTAAATAAAATAATGTGTTGATTAGGGGATTGAGATTTGATTTTATTTAAGGGGTAGCCGTGCCATTTAACCCATGAACTAAAAGATGAGTTTAACATGAAATATTAGAAGGGTAAAATGGGAAAGCGTCCATTCCTATATCTTTATCCCTTAGCCATGTATCCTATACACATTTATTTCATTTGAAATTTTTTTAAACTAGAGGTCAGCCACCATTAATAAGAAAAAAGGGAAGATGATTAAGAAAAGCTAAAGGAAAAGCTTAAGCAAATCAATCCATTCACTTCTCAACATCTAAAACCTCTAAAGCTAAGGTGAATAATATTTACATCTCATATTTGATTTTTTTGATTTTATGATGAATTCAGAATATTTTGCATTGATTTGCATGTTTCTGAATGATGGAATGATTGTATATTCTTGTGAATGAATTATGGTTATTCATATTGATTTTATGATACGTTTTAATGTGAAAACCCTATTATATGACGTCCAAATGCCTCAAATTTTTATGAAGATAAGAAATGACATTTTAGAGATGGCTTTCAATTTTCAGATTTTTTTTGAATTTTTGTCGAATTAATATGAATTTTCTAGTGAAGAAAATGTTATTTTAGATTATAAATTATTTACGGTTAAATACTTAATGGTTGGGTCTGAAATTTATATATGTTAATAAACATATAAAAGGTGATTTTCTGGAATTTTTATAGATTTTTCCTAACTGTTTTAATGGATATATAAAATTATTTAAGGTATGAGACTTAAATGTTTTATATAAGGAGGAGAAGGAGCATTTTGTAAATAAATAAATTTGTTAATTCTGGAAGGTCTGTAGCACATTTTGAAAAGAAAACTTGCAACCAATCAGACTTAGACAAACAAGGCAAGTTAGGTACAAAAGAATAGTTTAAAAAGACAAATAAACATGTTTTTCACTGTTTCAATGCTTTCAGCACCAGGTTCTGCCTCCTTACCTTCACCTTCGACACTATCGAAACCAATGCACATGGTATCAAGGGACTAGTACATAGTGAATTAGATGTAGGTGAATGGTATATGGTCGAAACCAGGGGTTCCGAAGGGTTTAAGGCACTATTTAGCTTTCAAAATAAAATGCGCCTACTTGCTTTCGATAAAGTATCTTTCGACTTGGTCAGCTTTCGACTAGGTCAAACGGATTTAAAGAATGGCTTCAATTAGGTTGCGCCTTTATTTATAAATGACTGCTTTTGACTAAGTCGAAACCTTTAGCTGCCGCTTTCTTTCTTTCGACACAAATGGTTTCGAAGGGGTTGTTTTGTTTTCTAAAATATGGTCGCTTCTCCAACGCTTTCGAAGGGATGGTTTCGACACCATCACTTCTTTACTTAGAAATGATTTCGAAAGGAGTGCTTTTCACTTTATTGGGTTTCTGATCCTTTTTCTCTAGTTGAAGTCATAAACCAAATCAATCGAAACGGTTTTCAAAGGTTTCGAAGGGGTGAATTTTCAAAGGTTTCCAGATGTTTTAAATTGAACCAAAGTGCTTTTGAAAGCGTTGAATTTTGATGCTTTCGAAATGTTTTAATGAATGGTTTTGAAAGGGGTGGTTCCCCAGAGTTTCGAAAGAGTTGAAAGGAAAGGTTTTTTCTATGTTTTCGAAAGGTAATACTTAAATGTTTTAAAGAAGGATACCTAATGTTTTAGAGCTTACAAAGGAAAGGCATTTAATGGTTTTGAAAGTGTTACTTCCAATGGTTTCGAAAGGGTTACATTCAATGGTTCCGAAAGGGTTACCTTTAAGGGTTTTGAAGGGGTTGTTTAAAGGTTATAAACAAATGTTTTGAATGTATTAATTAGGAAGCATAGCCTATGAGTTTTGAAGTTAAAAAAGTCTTTAACTTGTTTTAAAAGGATAGCAAATCTTTATTAAATTCATCAACATTATTTTGAGTAAAGTATATGTGTGTGTGTGTTAGGCAAAATAGCTTAGAGTAATGCTAAATACAAATTTTCCTTGCAAGTGTATGATTTAAAAGGTTAACTCATTTTGAAAAGGTTTTTCAAGGAAAAGATAAAGGGTAGTTAACTCTTTGAAAATGACTCAAATTAGACGACCATATAGGACTTGTGTAGGGTCGCGCCCTATGCTCATTAGCTATTTGCCCCTAGCTAATTTGGTCCAGAATTTTAATGTGTAGGGCTTAGTCACGGGTAAGACTAAAATGTTGGTTACACATAGAATGGAATATTTATGTACAAAGGTAGGTTATTGGTAAGCCATAAAACCATTAGGATTGGTTCACCCTTGGAGAAGTATGAGAAGGAAAGATCATCTAGAAGTTTTGTCTAACAGATGTTTAGACCATTTGATATTTATCTACTAGGCCCGAGTTAGCCAAAGGGACATTTAGTACAGATTGTGGACAATTAGTCAAGTTTGTCGGCAGTTAGCTTAGTTTTCGAACAGATAGTCCACTTATTACCTGTTTTTAGCATAACAGATATTCTATTATTATTATTATTAAAATCAGTTTGATTAACCAGTTTGGTTGCAAGAAGCAATTTGCAAAATGTATGTTTTGAAAAGGATACTAGTGAGGGGAAACCCATTCCGCTAAGCAGCATGGTCTCACTCAATATCAGTAAACCGAGATGTAGCAGTATTGTTCACAACATGCTTTATGTCTGACTCGAAGTTTTTGTTTTTCCTTGAACTCTCAGGTGCTCAAAATTGATTTGAGTAGGCCGAGGGTTGAGATTTTAGGTTTTCGTTGTTTTGGCGAGTAAGCTTCCGTAGACGAGCAAGTGGCTGATGGATAGCTAATTAGGAGTTACAGATTATTTTGTTTATTTTTCGATGTGTGTATTAAGTCAGCATGACTATATTTCTCTGATCAACCAAAGGGGCACCGTCATATGTCACTCTTAGCGTATTATTGTAAATTATAATAGATCATTGCCTCAGAAATGTTTTTGGATTTTGTAACTTGGATATGAATTATTGCTTTGAAATGTAATCAGCAAAAATGTTGTTTTTTTAATGTATGATTTTTTTTCATATTTAAGTGCTTCTGATATTATGGATACCATTAGCATTACGTATTTTGTCACCATAATTAGTACCATAGATGACTGCAGCTTCAGTAGTGTTTAGCTTTTAGCCTCTAGATACGGGATGCTACAACTTGGTATCAGAGCATATGTTTATGGAAAAAATTTAAACTAAAAATGATTTTGAATACATAATACTAAATAATTAGAGTAAGATTGGGGTATGGGATAAAGCTATACTAACATTCTTGTATTTATTATATATAAGTATGCGCTTTATATCTAATCTCCTACCTTTGTTAGATCATTCTTCTGTACCTCATGAGATTTGAATATATATATATGGATGGTAGAAGAAAAGTTAACCCAAGAGTGGAAGGAATCGATGGGAATGCCATACCAAATGCAAGGAGAAACCAAGGTCGGGCACAAGTAGAGAATGATGGCGCTAGAGTCCTACAGGTTGGAATGGAAGCTATGTATTAGTTTTTCAGGAATATGGTGTAGGCAGGAGTTGCAGCTGGAGTGTTAGGAAGAAATTCTACAGGAGAAGGGGTCCTGAAAGTTTCGGTAGTTAACCAGTATGCTAAGCTAAGTGGGGATTACACTGAGCTTGGAGGGAAGCCATTTATTGGAATGGAGGATGCCATTGAGATGGAGAATTAGTTGCTGCATTGTGAGGGGATCTTTGTAGATTTGGGGCTTAATGATGAGCAGAAGAGGAGGTTGGCATCTAGACATCTTCAGGGAGCAGTTCTATTTCGGTGGAATAGTGTGAATGTGGCAGTGGATGAAGAGACTGTGACATGGGCAAACTTCAAAAGAAGGTTCTAGGAATGGTTCATGTTTGTGACGGCACAGTCTGCTCTGAACAGAGAGTTTGCTGATTTAGAGCAGGGGGAGGTGTCTGTTTTGAAGTATGCTAGAAGGTTCGAGGAGTTGGCCAGGTATGCATATGCTTCAATGGACACAACGATGAAAAGGAATGAGAAGTTCATCTAACGATTGAAGCCAGAGTTAGCCAGGGCTGCATTACCTCATATTAGAGATCCTTTTGAGGTTGTAGTGAAGATGACTTAAGAAGGTTCTTGATTCTCTAGAGAAGAGCAAGGCTAAGGATGTCCAGGTTGGGCAGTGTCACAAGAGGAAGTTCTTTCTTAAGTAAGGTGCTCAGATAAGAGGGGAAAAGATGAGGTGTCTGATTCAAGTGCGATAAGAAGTGGCATTTTGCTAATGAGTATCGTGCTAGAAAGGCAAAGGATGTGGTAGGGAAGAAGAATGTCAAGTGCTTCATCTGCGACCAGATAGGCCAATGTAAGAACCAGTGCAAGGAGCCCGCTAAGGATGGAAAGGGCAAGGTGTATGCATTGAAGCCTACTACTTTGAAGCCAACAACTCAAGAGAAGGTAAAGGCAGTTTTGGGAGGTACGCATCAGATCCATGATATGCCTATTAGTGTTCTATTGATATTGGTGCATCGCATTCTTTTATATTCAGATGTTTGATATATAAGCTTAACCTAGAACTCATATATTTAGTTACTTCCTTATGGGTTGCGAATCTAATAAGAGGGTATGCAACTCTACGAATGAGGTGCGACCAGTTAGAGTTTGATCTATTGGGTCACGCTTTTTTTGTAGTTTGCACGTGGTTGATTTTGTGGGGTTCGAAGTTATTATTAGTATGGATTGGCTAAGTGAGTACAATGCTAGGATATTTTTCCAGGATAGAAAATATCTCTTAGACACCCTGATTTTAGCTACAGGATTGTTTATACCGTAGAAGGTTCTAGCGGTGAGGTGAATGGTTTGTTGGGTGTTATGGAATCGAAAGATGAGTTGATTCGATTTTCATGGTTAGATAATTCGTAGATGTTATTGAGCCTGTAGTTGGATTTCCACTGAAATGACCAATTGAGTTTCGAATAGATTTGATTCTCGGAGCAGAACTAGTGAGTAGGCCACCAGCAGGATGACCCCTACAGAGATGAGAGAGTTGAAGGTGCGGTTGGGGGATTTGGAAGGAAAGAGTTTTATCAGGTCAAGTTGTTTGCCTTGGGGTGCAGTAGCACTGCTTACTAAGAAGCGGACAAACCGTTGAAGCTATGTATAGATTATCGTAAGTTGAATGAGAGGATGATAAAGAATCGATATTCATTGCCCAGAATCGACGATTTGTTTGACAAGTTGAGTGGAGCCAAGGTATTTTCCCAGTTGGATTTGGCAACAAGTTTCCATCAGCTCAGGTAGCAGAGGATAGTATACCTTTGATATCATTTAGGACTAGATATGGGTCGTACGAATGGTTAGCTATGCCGTTCGGATTGACTAATGCGCCAAATTTCTTTTTGTATTTAATGAAACGAGTTTTTTGAGAGCGCTTAGATAGTTACTTATTAGTTTTGATAGATGATATCTTGATTTAGTCTACGGATGAAAGAGAGCATGAAGTTCATCTTAGAGTGGTGCTTGAGACGTTGAGGCAACATCAGCTGAAGGCGAAGTTTTAGAAGCGTCATTTTTGGAAGAAGGGAGTAAAGTTTCTAGGTCACGTAGTCTCAGAGAAAGGGTTGCCAGTAAATCCGACTAGGATTGAAGTAGTAAATATTTGGAAGTGACCCGAGGCAGTGACTGAGATAAAGAGTTTCCTTGGATTAGTTGGTTAATATCGGAGATTCATTAAGGATTTTATATGGATAGTAGCACCGATGGCCAAGAAAACAAGAAAGGATATGAAGTTTGTGTGGACCAATAAGTGGGAGGAAGCATTCTAGGTTTGTAACACTTATTGACCCATGCACCTTTTTTGGTTGTTCCAGAAGGGAATCAGGATTTGGTAGTTTATATAGATGTGTGTGGAATAGGATTAGGAGCTATGCTGATGCAGGTAGGTAAATTGATTGCCTATGATTCTAGACAACTTATACCACATGAGGTCAGATATCTGACCCATGATTTGGAATTAGCTGCAGTGATTTTTGCTTTGAAGGTGTAGAGAATTACCTTTTGGGAAAGAGGTTCAAGTTATATACAGATCATAAGTCGTTGAAATATTTGTTCTCTTAGAACGAGTTGAACATGAGACAGTAGAGGTGGTTAGAGTTTATTGCCGCTTATGATTTTGGGATTGTGTACACACCGGGGAAGGGCATTAAGGTTGTGGATGCGTTAGCAGGAAACATTAGAATGCAGTATTAGCAATGATTACAGAGTGGAAAGATTTGGAAGCATTGGCAGATTGCAGAGTGCAGTGGAGATTTAAGGCTGGGTCTAGCGGAGATACCGCTGTGTTATCTTATTTGGAAGTTCGACTAGTGATGATCAAAATGACCGCTTCTAGACATAATGAGGATCCAGTGTTAGCAGAACGGATCAGAAAGCTAAAAGATGGAACCGAAAGCGATGACTTAGAAGATTTCAGTCTTGACCAGAATGTATGGTTAAGAAAGAAAGGAGGATTATGTGTTTCGAGTATATGAAACATAAGGAAGGAAGTTTTAGAGGAATGCCATCGTTCGAAGTTCTCTATTCATCCAGGAAGTACTAAGATGTATCAACATATGAAGAGGAGTTTCATTTAGGAAGATATGAAGCGGGATATTGGCTTATGTGTAAAGCTGTGCTTGAATTGCCAACAAGCAAAGCCCGAACACCAGAAGCCAAGTGGATTGCTTCAGCTATTAGATATTCTAGTATGCAAGTGGGATTCTATTTTTATGGACTTTATTGACGGGTTGCCAAGGTCGAACAGAAGAATTAAAGTATAAGGGTTATAGTGGACAGATTGACCACGAATGCTCATTTTATTCCAGTTAAGTCAACCAGAACGACACCTGTTTTAGCAAAGTTGTTCATGAAAAATGTGGTTAGACTGCCTGGAATTCTTGGTAGTATATTAAGTGATAGAAATTCCTTATTCATTAGTGATCTCTGAAAGAGTCTGCAGGAAGTTTTGGGAACCAAGCTCAAGATGAGTACAATTTATCACCCGCATACAGATGGGAAAATGGAAAGAGTCAACAAAATCTTGGAAGATTTGTTAAGAGCTTGTGTTTTAGATTTCGAGGGATCAAGGGAACACCATCTGTATCTTGTCGAGTTTTCGTATAACAATAGTTATCAGATTAGTATTGGGATGACACCGTTTGAAGCTTTGTATGGAAGACCATGATTATCTCCCGTTTGTTGGTTGAAGACCGGGAATAGGTTGGTTCTTGGTCTAGATTTGGTTAGAGAAGCTGCACAAAAGATTGAGGTCATTCGATCTAGAATGAAGGAGGCTTAGTCTAGGTGGAAGAGTCATGCAGATAAGAGATGGAAATACTTAGAGTTCTCAGTTGGAGATCAGGTTTTCATCATGGTGTCACCGATGAAGGGTGTGATCAGATTTGGATGATCAGGAAAGTTAGCTCCGAGATTCCTTGGACCTTTTCCAATGTTGAGAGGATCGGAAAACTCGCATATAGAGTTGAGTTACCAAGCAGATTGGCAGGTGTCCACGATGTTTTCCATGTTTCTCATCTCAGAAAGCGTATTGGAGACTCGGAGACTACTGTTGCATCGACTTGCTAGATGATTTAGCGGTATAACTGGATTTGACTATAGTGAGAAAGCCAGTTGCAAGAGATGAGAAGAGGCTTAGAACCAAGACGGTCATATTAGTCAAAGTCCAATGGAGTGTCACGACAGGGACTGTTCTTGGGAAGTTGAGAGCAGGATTAGAGATACTTATCCTGGCTTGTTTGATGGTATGTTTTACCTTCCTTTTGATTTATTGTGTACCTAATTGTAACTTAGAGGACGAAATTCTATAAGGAGGCGAGTCTTTAACACCCAATATTTTTGATAACATTGTTTAGGATATTTAATTAGCTGAATTAAATAAAATAGGGGATTGAGATTTGATTTTATTTAAGGGATAGCCATGCCATTTGACACATGAACTAAAAGAAGAGTTTAACATGAAATATAGGAGGGGTAAAATAGAAAAGAGGCCATTCCTATATCTTTATCCCTTAGACGTGTATCCTACACACGTTTATTTCATTTGAATTTTTTTAAAACTAGAGGTCGGCCACCATTAATAAGAAAAAGGGAAGAAGATTAAGAAAAGCTAAAGGAAAGGCTTAAGCAAATCAAATCCATTCACATCTCAATCTTTATAATCTCTGAAGCTAAGGTGAATAATGTCTATATCTCATATTTGGTTTTTTTGGTTTTAAGATGAATTTCAAATATTTTGCATTTGATTTGCGATAGAATGATTACACATACTTATTGATGAATTATGGTTATTCATATTGATTTTATGATATATTTTAATGTGAAACCCTATTAAATGATGTCAAAATGCCTTGTGAATTTTTATGAAGAACAAAAATGATATTTTGGAGATACATTTCAATTTTCTTATTTTACTTAATTCTTGTGGAATTAATATGAATTTTCAAGTGAAGAAAATGTTATTTTGGATTATAAATTATATACGGTTAAACAATTAATGATTTGGGTCTGAAATTTATATTTGTTTGAAAAGTATAGAATGTGATTTTCTAGAATTTTGTAGATTTTTTCTAAGTGTTTTAATGATTATATAAAATTATTTAAGGTATGGGTGTCTTATATAATTAAAGAAGGAGAAGGGGCATTTTGTAAATAAATAAATTTGTTAATTCTGCAAAGTTTGTAGCACTTTTTGAAAAGAGAAACTTGCAATTAATCAGATATAGATAGACAAGGCAGGTTAGGTACAAAAGAATAGTTTATAAGGACAAATAAACATGTTTTTCACTGTTTCGATGCTTTCGGTACCAGGTTCCGCCTCCTTACCTTCGCCTTCGACACTATCGAAACCAATGCATATGTTATCAGGGGACTGGTATGTAGTGAATTGGATGTAGGCGATATGTATAAGGTCGAAATCAGGGGTTCCATATAGGTTGAGGCACTCTTTTGCTTCCAAAAGAAAATGCACCTGGTTGCTTTCGACTAAGTTGCTTTCAACTTAGTTAGCTTTTGACTAGGTCAAATGGATTTACAAAATGGTTTTGATTTGGTTACGCCTTTCTTTATAAATGATTGCTTTTGACTCAGTTGAAACCTTTATCCGCCGCATTCTTCCTTTCAATACAGATGGTTTCAAAGGGGTTGTTTTGTTTTCTAAAATGTAGCCACTTCTCCAATGCTTTCAAAGTGATGGTTTCCACACCATCATTTTTTTACTTAGGAAGATTTTGAAAGCAGTGCTTTTGACTTTATTGGGTTTCTAATCCTTTTGCTCTACTAATCCAAATGGTTTCGACCGAAATGGTTTTCAAAGGTTTCAAAGGGGTAAATTTTTGAATGGTTTCGAAAGGTTCTCACATGTTTTAAATTGAACCCAAGTGCTTTCAAAAAAGTTGTGTTTTGATGCTTTCGAAAGGCTTTAATGAATAGTTTCGAAAGGGGTGGTTCCCAAGGGCATCAAAAGAGTTAAAAGGAATGGTTTTTCCTATGTTTTCGAATGGAAATATTTAAAGGATTTAAAGAAGGATGTCTAATATTTTAAGCTTACAAAGGGAAGGATTTTATGGTTTCAAAAAGGTTACTTTCAATATTTTTAAAAGGGTTACTTTCAAGGGTTTTGAAGGGGTTTTTTAATGGTTTTGAACAAAGTTTCGAATGTGTTAACTAGGCAGCATAGCTTATGAGTTTTCAAGTTAAAATGGACTTTAACTTGTTTTAAAAGGGTAGCTAGTCCTTATTAAATTTCATCCACATTATTTTGAGTAAAGTGTGTTTTTGTGTGTGTATCATGGAAAAATAGCTTAGAGTAAAGCTAAATATGTATTTTCCTTTTATAGGTATGATTTAAAAGGTTAAATCATTTTGAAAAGGTTTTCAAGGAAAAAGATAAAGGGTAGTTAACACTATGATACTGACTCAGATTAGAAAACCAGATAGGACTTGTGTAGTGTCATGCCATATGCTCATTGGCTATTTTTCCCTAGCTGATTTTGTTTAGACTTCCAGTGTGTATGGCTTAGTCATAGGTAAGACTAAAATGTTGGTTGCGTGCAGAACAGAATATTTATGTGCATAGGTAGGTTATTGGTGAGCCACAAAACTATTAGGATCAGTTGACCCTTTGGAGAAGTAAGGTAAGGACAGACCGTCTAGAAGTTTTATGTAACAAATGTTTAGACCGTTTGATATTTATTTGGAGGCCCTATTCAGCCAAAGGGACAGTTTGTCCAGATTGCGGACAATTAGTCCAATTTGCCGACAGTTAGCCTAGTTTTTGGACAGATAGTCCACTTATTACCAGTTTTTAGCATAATGGATAATGCTATTATCATTACTAAAATTAGTTTGATTAACCAGTTTGGTTGTAGGAAGGGATTTGCAAAATATATATTTTGAAAAGGATATTAGTATGGGGAAACCCGTTCCGCTAAGCGGCGTGGTCTCACTCAATATCAGTAAACCGAGATATAACAGTATTATTCACACCAGGATTATCTCTGACTCAAAGTTTTCCCCTTAAACTATCGGGTGCTAAAATTTGATTTAAGTAAGTTGAGGGTTGAGGTTTTCAGGATTTCGTTGTTTTGGCGAATAAGCTTTCGGAGATAAGCAAGTGGCTGACGGATAGCTAATTAGGAGTTACAAATTGTTTTGTTTATTTTACGCTGTTTGTATTAAGTCAGTATGACTATATTTCTTTGATTAACCAATGGGGCATCATCATATGTTGCTCTTGGCGTATTATTGTAAATTATAATTGATTGTTGCTGGTGAAACGTTTTGGGATTTTGTAACTTGGATATGAATTATTACTTTGAAATTTAATCAGCAAAATGTTGTATTTTTTAAATTTGTGATTTTGTTTATATTCAAGTGCTTCTGATATTAAGGATACCATTAGCATTACCGTATTTTGTCCCTAGAAGTGAATACTATAGATGTCTGCAGCATCTGTAGCGCTTAGCTTTTGGCCTCTAGATACGAGATGTTACAATGGGTTTCGGGCCAATCATTTGGAGAGACCAGTGTCTTGTCAAAGGCAGTAGATCAAGAGGAGTTGTACATTTATTTGTCTATATCAGCACATGCTATAAGTGCCGCCTTAATTTGCGAGGAGAACTGGATCTAGAGATTGGTGTATTATGTCACTAAGCGATTAACAGAAGCAGAAACGAATTATTCAAAGATTGATAAACTGGCGTACATCTTGCTAATCGCATTATGGAAGCTTCATCCGTATTTCTAGGTGCATCCAATCAATATTTACGTCGACTAGCCATTACGATAGCTCCTACAATGACCTGAGACATCTGGAAGTTTTCTTAAATGGAACCTTTAGCTTAGCCCGTTCGACATTACTTATGTTCCTTGAAGAGTTATCCAGGGTCAAGCGTTGGCAGACTTTATAGCAGAATTTACCATGCAAGACGATCTTCCAGAAGGTAGCGAAATACCTATCGTGCAATGGAAAGTGTACTGATGGAGCATCTAATGATAATTGTTTTAGAGCTGGGATTGTACTCGTAACCCCTAAGAACCAATCAATTTCTTTGCTTTGAAGCTTGATTTCCCTGCCACAAACAATGAGGCTGAGTATGAAGCGTTGATTGCTTGACTTAAACTTACTAGTGAACTTGGAATTAAATCTCTTGAAATCATTCGCGATTCGCAGTTGGTGGTGTAGCAAGTCAAAGGAGACAACTAGGCTAAGGGACTATGACTTGCCTCGTATCTTAGCCGAGTTTAGAAGTTGTTAGCAGAATTTGAATACTATGACATTTCACATATACCATGCGAGCAAAACAGAGAGGCTGATTCATTGGCAAAGTTCGCCAGTATCGATGATGCGCAACAAATGAGCTTGGTTCAGGTCGAGATATTACATACCCTAAGAATAAATATGATGGAAATCGATCAAGTACTGGAAGCAGAATCCAAATGGAATCATGGATGACTCCATCTAAAGATTACTTGTTGCATGTAATCTTATCTAAAAGGAGAAATGAAAAGCGAAAAGTCCTTCGCAATGCTTCGCGGTATATTATGCTAGAGGGAACTATGTATAGAAAAGGTTTTTCTGTTCCCCTACTCAGTTGTATCGCCCACATCAAGGTAAAGCATGTTCTGAAAGAAGTTCATGAGGGAGAATACGGCAATCACACAAGAGGGAAAACAGTGGCAAAGAAGATACTCCGTTATAGATATTATTGGCCAACTGTAAACCTGGACGCTGCTAACTATGTAAGATGATGTGACAAATGCCATATATACGTGAAAATACCAAGAGCTCCGCTAACAGAAATCACGCAAATGGTCAGTCCATTGCCACTCGCTATGTGGGCTACTGACATCATCGGCTCTTTACCAATCTCTAAAGGTGGTGCAAAGTACGCTATTATTGTGGTTGATTACTTCACCAAATGGATCGAGGTGGAAATTTTAGCTACGATCACAACCAAGAAAGTAATCAATTTCGTTGTTCGAAATGTCATATGTCGCTTCGGTCTACCATAGACCATTATAACTAATATTAAGACTCAGTTTGACAGTGTTAAATTTAAAGAATTTTGTCGAAGATATCATATTGAAAAGAGGTTTGCAGCAATTGCTCTACCTTTGGCGAATAGATTGGTTGAAGTTGTAAATAAAATAATTTAAGTCCATTTTGAAGAAATGTTTGGAAAAGGCTAGAGGCAAGTGGGTGAATGAACTTCGTACGACACTTTGGGCCTATAGAACCACTCACAAGTCCGCGACTAGCCATACTCCATTTTCTCTTACTTATGGATCCAAAACCATTATTCTGATAGAACTCGAAGTCCCTTCTCATCGGGTGACTTACTACGACCCCAAAACGAACAAAGTTTTCCCTTGGAATCCTTGGACTTTATAGATGAGAAGTGCGAAGAAGCTGATTTAAGAGCAGTCGCACACCAACATCGAGCTTGATATTACACCACTAAAGTGCGATCGAGAACCTTCGAAGTTGGCTATCTCATCCTGAAACGGGTTTTTCCGACCCCGTCACACATGAATCCGACATATGAAGGACCGTATGTCATTGAGCAGAGGCTTGGAGAGGGAATTTTCAAGCTAGCGATTATCAATGGCATTACACTTACAAAAGTGTGGAATGGTGAACATCTACGATGATATTTTACTTGGAATTTCCTTTACATTTCAGTTCTATTTACTTTCAGTATTCGCTTTAGCATTTGATTTTTCGAACATGTAATAAGAGAGATTGGTTTGTTCCTTTCCATTTGGTGAATAATGTCTCAAAATTCCATTGCATATATGATTGTTAATGCATTATATGCTAAGTATGTAGCGAAATTGATTGGTATTGATATGTGTGAACAGTTCCTGGAGTTTGAGATCAATCAATCGTACTAATCCCTAATGGGATCAAACAAGATGAGCTCCATTAATTTGCTCGATTACTAGTTCCCATAAATGATTCAAAGGATGGGACATGCAATAAGGAACAAATATCACTAGCATTCTGGATATTGGAAAAGTTTCTACCCGGACTATGGGACTGAAACGAAATTGAGGCGACCAAAACAAGTGTAAACATCAATCGGGCGTGACTGACCACCCATCAACAAACTTTAAGTCCCTAGAGTGCAGGCTGGAGTATAAACATAATATGGATGTGAGTGACCAACCCTCGACCAACTCTAAGTCCCCAGAGCATGGAATGGAGTTTAAACGTGATTTAGGCATGAACGACCGCCCATGAGAAAACTCTTAGTCCCTAGAGTGCGGAGTAAAGTATAAACATAAATCGGCTGTGAACCGACCACCCGCGAGATAAGTCTAAGTCCCCGGAGCGCGGATTGGAGTATAAATATAATTCGGGTGTAAACCAACCACGCACAAGATAATTAGAAATCCCTAAAGTGTGGACTGGAGCATGAACATATATCGAGCATGAACCGACCGCTCGCAAAATAGCTCTAAGTCCCTAAAGTGCGGACTGGAATATAAACACAAATGAATAGATGAGTGGATTACGACCGTTCTCTATTCTTCAAACTTCATGAACAGATGAGTGGATTTTGACCGTTCTCTATTCCATAAACTCCAATTTGAAATCGACAAGAGGAATACATACTACTGAAAGCTAAATACGGTAACTCATTATAGCTCCAGCTTAATGTTCTTTACGACTTAAGGCAATAACCGCAAGGAGGCCTTAAGATGAAGATAGTGAATTGTTAACAGAATTTGCAATCAATGAATTACAAATACACTGAAAGAAAAGTAATCACTCAACTATCAAAATAAAAATTCACATGATCTTTAATCGAAAAAAAAATAACAACCACAAGTGTCAAAATTCTAGTACATGTTATTTCAAAAAAATCGAGATTCATACCCGTACATCTACGACTAGAGAAAGAAATAATTATGCAAATAATACACATTGACGTAAAGTAACAACTACTTCTTCAACTTTCTTTCCCTTTAAGATTCTTCAAGGGTGGAGCCTCTTAAATTTCTCTTTTGAGATCCTTTCCTGCCCTTGATCGAAGTGCTTATGGAAGAAGGAGGGATCTCACCAGGAGTTGACCCGTCCGGTGGCATAACTTGCATGGGTACAAGATCAAGATCTTCGACTTCCACCTCAGTGGACTCACCTTTAACTTTTTGCTTCAAATTTTCATCCTCCTCAATCCTCTCCTTCATGCTGGTTATAGTGGTATGCTTCGAAGCACTAGTAGTTATTACGTCATCAGGGTTATTAGCCGAGAGAGGATCTTCAGTTTTGTCTTCATCAAGATCACCGATGATATGGGCATCGGGCCTTGGAATTTTAACAACAGTTGGGTCCCCGGTTGCTTTCTTATTGTAACGACCCGACTTTTTGGATAGTTTAAACCGACGATCAAATACACATGTCGATTCCAAACCATTCAAAAGGGCAGATAGTTATTGGGGTAAATAAGAAAAGAAAAGAAAAGAAATAAAGGAAATGAAACAACACAGAATCTCGCAGCGGAACGATAAAATATAATAGTCAAATAAACAGTTCATGAAGCTGCTTACTATACTTTGACAATTATTTATACAACATTTATCAGAGTTATACATATACAACAGAACAATTAAAATAATGCAGCAGATAACATGATGCAAGGGTAATAATAGCAATAGTATACCGAATCCTCGTCTTCGTCCTCCAGAATAGATCTTCAAAAATCTGAAAAAACTCAGGACTGACCCGAGCGTAATGAAAAGACAAAACACTCGAGTCAAGACTAAAATATCCTTGTGAAAGTTAAATCAATCGTAAATAAATATGAGTGTAACGGCGTCAAATATGTTTACGGGGTTTGACATCTCATATCCAGTGTCAACGTGCGTGCAATAACTCAAAAGATGTTACGGGATTTTCCATCTCTCAAGGATCCGTGAAACTATCTACTATGTAGTAATATACGCTAAGTAGATAATGCCTATCAGTAATATAAAGTATCAAAATAGCGTTAAGGAGTTACCATAATCCCCCTTAACACATTTTATATTTCCAAAAGCATATACAAGACCGTAGTTTCCCCAAAACCGGAAGTCACCAGAGGGCAATCCATATACTCAAGGTACAAATCAAAACATAGTGGTTGCGAATAGGATAATCAGTATGACAAGGTACATGAGGCGATACCAACTAGGATACTAGTAGTTACGTGATCCAGACTGATGTTGGGCATAGCCAGCAGATACCCCAACACCGCGAAACAAAACTCCCAAATCAAGGGGTGCACCCAAATCGCATCACAAATGTAATAGATATGGTATCGAAGAAGTGTGTCCGCTAGAGGTGGTGAACCTCAATGGCCCGGCGCGGCTCCTGTTTTAGTCATGTCAGGGGTCATCCAATATCGTTCTCTTTCTTCAGTCAACGCGTTCACCAAACCATCCACTTCATTCTGGATCAACACTCCGCGTATAATAGTTATTAAAGTGGTTTTCGGTATCAACAGAGAGTATGTCCATATCCGATCCGGTCTCTTTAATAACTACGTATTATTACACTGTTGGCTCTTTTATATTTCAAATCGATCATAATTGGTATCAAAATATCATATTCACTTCAAAAATCAAATCCATTTCAAATATCGACATAGCCATTCAAAATATAAGGTTCCTTTTCAAAAATCATTTTTCGTCTCAATATCTCATTTCGATTTCAAAATCATTCCGAATTTCAATTTTAGGTTGCAACTTCATTTAACCCAATTCGTATTTAAATTCAAGATTTAAACATAAACATTTCACCTTATTAACCAGCTTGAAATTTTTAGAAAATAGTTTTAAGTAGTTTAAAAGTAGTTTAAATAATTAAAATACTTAAAAATACTTAAATTCTTTAAAATGGATTTAAAATAGATAAATTAGTTTAAAATAATTTAAATTGGGTTAAGTAGATTAAAAATAGATTAAAATAGTTTAAGTATCCAAAATGGTTTATATAACAGAGTAATTTGGGAAAACAAATTAAACAGCTTCAAAACCAATCCATTTCAATTATAACTTCCCAATTCAAATAAATTTCAATTCCCAATTTACCGATTCAATTTCGATTCCAGTTCAAATCAATGTCAACTTTGAATTCAAATTTATTCAATTTTATATTCACTTTCAATTAATTCAATTTCAATTTATATCGGTTTAGAGCTGGATTTTCAAAATATCAATTTATAACACTTAACAAAATTATCCTTTAATATTCAAATTTAAATCCAAATTTCAAATATGATTCAATTCCAAGCTCATTTCAAAATATCATTTTTATGTCACTTTTACTTGGTAATATCCAAAGCTCAAATTAAATGTTCAATCTTTAAAACAAATAAATTTTCGAAATTCAATCATATCCAAATTTTAAATCTCAAAGTCTCCACTTAAATTTTATTCAACAATTTCTTTTAACCAAATTTTATTTCAACATTCCAACCTCAATTTTTCGATAAATTCGATTTCTATAAATTGATTTCTATTTATAACTTTTAAATCGAAACATTTAAATAAATTTCAAATCGACGATTTCAAAAATTATTAATTTAGCCAATTCGGTGTCCGTATATAATTTTCTATCCTATGGCCAAGTAATTATTTATTTCAATTAAATGTCAGGGATGAATATATATTACTTAAATTATATCACAGTATCATATGTATGCATAACAGGATCTATATAAGCAAATAAACATCCAAACATTCAATTATCAACCAATAGCATCCATCAAAATACATCATCCAATAAACAATACAATTCTTGGCAGTTTCATAGTTATCAATGTCAGGTAATTTAATCGCAATTCAACTTCAATTTCAATTTAACTGTCAATTTAATTTTCAACGATTAATTCAAATTGCAATCTATATGACAATTAAATTCTATCAAACAACGACAAATAAAATCATAACACTTCATAATGTCAAATTTAACTAGCATAAAGATATTTAGTACGGTGTGAGCGTTATAAAACACTCACCTTGATTTTTACGATTTTAAATCAAATCGAACGACGTTCGATTTAACTCAAAATTTTCTCTAGCTCCAAACGATTCCAATCCATCTCCATAGCGTAGTGCTCGACAATACGAACGCAACGCAACTTGTTTCGTGCAATTCCGACCTCGTATGACAAAGTTATGATAGTTTAAAGTTTATTCGAATTATAACATAAATAATTTACAATTCATATTATCTTCTACCCCAAACCATCTGGACCGTTGATCTAGCTCATTGAATCCAGGCCGTGTACGCGTTTTCCCCCTTCTCTCCCGTTCGCTCGCACCTAGGCACTTCCACGCGCAAAGAACCCAACGTCGCCCATTAGGGTTACATGCCGCAACCACCTCGCTACACGAAACTCCATCACACTAGCGCCAAATCGAAGCCCTCGTCGCGAGCCACCATCGGCCAGGAGGTAGTGAAGCTCGGCTGTACCCATGCTCCAGAAAACGTGTCCAAACGTGCCGACTTCGTGGATGAATTACAGACAATCCACCAGCTCGATTCAAATCACCACCGTTGAATCTCAAGATCTCGGAGTGCTCTACAATATTGCTGTTGAAAGTTTTGTGACTCGTTGCTTGGATTCGAAGAAATTGAGGGAGGAAGGAGAGATGATTTCGGCCATTAACCTGAAAGTGGCGGCCAGCTTAGAGAATTAGTTTTTTTTTTTACTTTGTGAATAAAGGGTTATTTATAGGAAACGACGAATATTATTTATCCGGCTTCTCCAAACTCCGAATTTCGCGCGGTAACTGACATTCCTAGGGTTTATCCCACGTTCCGGACACAATGGAATAGGTTTCGGAAGCTAATTCGATAATATGTGAGAGTTATAGCGATAAACGATCAATTTGAATTAAATCGATTTAAACGAATTTCTATGCGTTTTGGCTCGCCCCGGACAAACGGTAAATCCGTTTGACTTGAAATTTGAAACCTTACAATAATATCAAATTACGGATCCGATGAAACTGGTTCCGTCGAAATCCGTGACCGTTTGAAAAATGACTATTTTAACTCGCCAAATTAATATTAAAACAATTTCGATGCGTTTCGAGCTGCCACGGTCAAACGACAACTCCGATTGCTACAAAAATTGAAGTCCGATAATAACAAATTATTACGGATCCTATGGAACTAGTTTCGTCCAATTCTGAGACTGTTCAAAATTTGGTTATTTTCCAGTTGATAATTAAATATTAAAATATTCAATTTTCACAAATTTAGTTTTAATTCGATTTTAAAAGTTCTAAAACATCATTCTAACTTTAATATGATAAAATAAAATTTTAAAAATCATTTTTAATCATATTAAACCCGTTATTCAATTATCCAATAAATTCAAATTTTAAAATCTTATTAACTCTATTATAATCCCAATATAACTTTACATTCACTTTGGAAACCAATTTGAATCATATTAAATCAAATTTCAATTATTCACTCTATTTTCATATATTAAATTTCAATATCAAATTAATCATATCAAATTCGGAATTTAATTATTCAACATTTGTAATATTAAATTTAAACAATTTTTATTATTCTTGAATCGCTATCCTTTGAGATATACAAAACGAACTTAAAAATTTAACTTTTGAAACAAATTAAAATTATAGAACAACCATTTCCATTTGACGGTTATTCAATTCCCATTATTAAATTTATTCAATAAATTCCAAATATTAAATTTGAACAATTTCGATTACCCAATAATCCATTATCTTTTGAAATATTGAAATTGAACTTATACGATTCAACTTTTAAAACCAATTCCCAATTTAGAACACTATTTTCATTTTACAATTATTCAATTATTCAATAAGTTTCAAATATTTAATTTAAATAATTTACCTGTTCAATATTCGATATTTGATTTAAATAGATTTTACTTATCAATCAATTACACTATTATACCCAATGAATTCAACATTTATTATCCTATCCAACTATTGATTTCAAAGGCATTCACTAAGTAGCATTCATTTTCATTACTTGGATAATTATTATTGCAATTCCTTTCAGTTATTATGATTCCAAACGAATTTCAATTTTTTTTTCTAACACTAATTCACGAAATCTTATCAAATTAGCTATTCTAATTATCGAAAATTTACGGGTCGTTACACTCTCCCCCACTCAAAACTTTTCATCCTCGAAAAGGAAAAAGAAGAGAAAAGGTGCTAAGTATAGAATTCAACATTAGATATGGTTTATTCGAAGTTACCAACTTATAAAACAATGAAATTTCCATTTATAAAGTCATTACTACACTTTTACAAAGTTATTCCAACGCCTTTCTGACTTTAAAAGTTAGTTATCAAACAAGTTATAAAAATTTTTAAAACTTGAAAAAAAATTCTAACACTCGGATTTACGAAAAATTTCGACAGAGTCTCCTTTACGCGGCTCGATCGGTACAACTACAAAACGCCTCTACGGGCCCCAAACCAACAAAAGAAAATCCAAAAGCCAAGTGGCTCATCAAAAATCACAAAATCCAATGATAAAATAAACATGTACCTTATATTTTTATTAGCGAGCATATACGAATAATATAGCGCGAAAGCGAGCTCCAAATGCGAAGCAAGCGCAATCCGCACCTACTAAACACTCAACAAACTATGAGAAACATGCATATACGAAAATAATATCAATATACATCATATAGCAACATAACAACTACATGTGCCAACATAGCAAGTGCAACAAAACAACAAATGCAACCTTCAATCAACTATCATCCAACTATCATCCAACAAATCCATAACCAATCAATATAAATTCACTTCTCATTAATATTATTGACTTGGATTTCAATTTTAATCATAGTTGATTCATTAACGTTGGATTTTACTTACATTCATTCTCAATTCAATTGGTTAACATTCACTAATTTATATTTACATTAGTTCACTTCCAATCTGAATCAATTTAAATTCTTTTACATTCATTTAACTTCCAATTTGATTTCAGTGATTTATAGCTTCCAATTTCATTAACACTTAATGAATTATATACAATCAACTAACAATCATATAACAACCAAATCATACCCAACATAACCAAACTATTAATTTTACATTCGATTTGGTTTATCTCATTTATATATATATCCTGTTATATAATTTTAAAGAATCATTTTATATTTGGCATCATATATTTCCAATATTAACTTTAATTAAGTCCGTAAGCCGTACATATATCATCCGTGAGCAATATAAATCTAATCGCTTATTCGATCACACAATTTCACTTTCAAACTAGTATCGTTCACACGACTCTCTTGTGCGGACTCAGATTTGGTTCCTTGATTGGAACTGTTACTCTCCTTGCATAGCCATATACTATGATAGAGAATTTCAGAATCAAATTAAAAATCCATATCCAGGGTTCGCCGTCGAAAATCGAGTGAAAAATCTTAACTTGGATCGATATAAATCATCTCGAAATTTTGTGCTCGAATTTGGATCAAATCGTTGTGCGAATAAAATAATATACGTACAATCTCACGAATTACCTTCCAATAGATTTCTATCCAATTTATCTATACTAAATTATTTTATTGACTTCTGTTTTATTTACAATTAATTATTCGCAATCCATTATTCAATTAATATATCCATTTCTTTACATAACATATTCTTTGACATTATCTTTTCTCAAACATTATATCATAGAATTTTCTGACTCAAGTTCATTTTAAACATTATATGTAATTTAATTAAATTCAATTTCATTTTCCAATTGATTCTTAACTATAAGAAATTTCTTTGTTTACATTTATTTCATTTTCATAATTTCAGTTAGTAACGCATTCATTTGTGGAACATTTTATACATCAACACTTTAGTTTATAGTCATTTCACAAAAGTCTAACTTCTCGTATATGACTTTTCTTATTTTACGGTTATCTTAAAGGTTACAAATTCAATTATTATTTTTTTCTATGCAATTTATATTTATTTTCTATAACCAATTTACAAAAGATATTATACAATTCATTTGTCTTCTTTCTTAAGTTCACTTACTTGTTCCATATATCCATTTATCATTTCATGCTATATTTAAGTATATATAATTTTTTTTCACAACCAAATTTTCATTTACATATATCTCAACTCCTTTAGAGATTTTTTTTTATTTCCCCACCTGCATATTTCAATTACTTTCAAGTTCTGTTTATTTGTACAATATCTTATTACATATCAAAAATATCATTTTAACTTTTAATATTTGGTAAGCTTTGTTATATGTTATCAGAATGCAAAATTTTGTATTATACAAATTTACAGAATTTCATTTTTTTACTTAATTAGAATGTTCACAAATTTAATTTATTTAAATCCTCTTTACCTTTCAACTTTAAAGTTTTTCCCCAAACAATAGTTTAGATATCTTAATCCTCTTATTTTATAAATTTTGATTATTCACATTTCATACAAATTATTTGAAAATTACTAATTAACATAACTTAGAAATTTAAATGCCCGGTTCCTTTCAAATCATTTGAAATAAATATATACACTTATATCTTTAATATATCAAATCATACCTTTGGAGTTTAAACCAAAACCCATTTATCCAAAATAATTTTTGACGAAAAGAAAAGCTTCTTAGAAGTCTCCCCCACTTTGAGACTCGAAAATGAACGTCGATGATGCTGCGCAGTCATCACCGAAATTATTTTCCAGCGACATAAGAGAGTAGTACTATATTCATTCCTTCTTAAAAGTCCTTTCAAAATATTTCCATAACCAATTTCCAACTAATATTACCATATATTTCTTCAAAACTTTAAGAACCATTTTCAAAATCTCCAGGTCTTAAATTCAAATTTTTTTTCCAATTTAAATCTATTTTAAATTTATAGGTCACCTTTATAAAATATCTTATAGGATTTTTTTTAAAACATTCTACAAGTTGTTTTATTACTGTTCATTTTGTAATTCATCTTATTTATTAAATTACAATATCCACTTAATGTTAATAGCCAATATTTAATTTCCAACAACCAAATAAGCTAGATTGATCACAATAAATTTTGAAATAAATTCTTTATATACAAAATATAATTAGGGCAAAATTATTTATTTACCCAATTTCAAAACAATACTATGTCGAGTTGTTCTGTTTAAGTGTTTAGAGATTCCAATCAATGATGTTAATTACTCGTATTGACCAGAATCCATAAGCCACTCAACAAATCAACCAACACAATATAAAACATTTTATATCACTAACAAGTACGCTCTCTCATATATATACACTCAGCGACTCATCATAGGGTATAACTACCCTATTTATAAAGAGTCAGACCCCACAGAGCTAAGGTTATCACTAAACCAAAGCTCTGATACCAACTGTAACGACCCGACTTTTTGGACAGTTTAAACCGACGATCAAATACACATGTCGATTCCAAACCATTCAAAAGGGCATATAGTTATTGGGTAAATAAGAAAAGAAAAGAAATAAAGGAAATGAAACAACACAGAATCTCGCAGCGGAACGATAAAATATAATAGTCAAATAAACAGTTCATGAAGCTGCTTACTATACTTTGACAATTATTTATACAACATTTATCAGAGTTATACATATACAGCATAACAATTAAAATAATGCAGCAGATAACATGATGCAAGGGTAATAATAGCAATAGTATACCGAATCCTCGTCTTCGTCCTCCAGAATAGATCTTCAAAAATCTGAAAAAACTCAGGACTGACCCGAGCGTAATGAAAAGACAAAACACTCGAGTCAGGACTAAAATATCCTTGTGAAAGTTAAATCAATCGTAAATAAATATGAGTGTAACGGCGTCAAAGATGTTTACGGGGTTTGACATCTCATATCCAGTGTCAACGTGCGTGCAATAACTCAAAAGATGTTACGGGATTTTCCATCTCTCAAGGATCCGTGAAACTATCTACTATGTAGTAATATACGCTAAGTAGATAATGCCTATCAGTAATATAAAGTATCAAAATAGCGTTAAGGCGTTACCATAATCCCCCTTAACACATTTTATATTCCCAAAAGCATATACAAGACCGTAGTTTCCCCAAAACCGGAAGTCACCAGAGGGCAATCCATATACTCAAGGTACAAATCAAAACGTAGTGGTCGCGAATAAGATAATCAGTATGACAAGGTACATGAGGCGATACCAACTAGGATACTAGTAGTTACGTGATCCAGACTGATGTTGGGCATAGCCAGCAGCTACCCCAACACCGCGAAACAACACTCCCAAATCAAGGGGTGCACCTAAATCGCATTACAAATGTAATAGATATGGTATCGAAGAAGTGTGTCCGCTAGAGGTGGTGAACCTCAATGGCCCGGCGCGGCTCCTGTTTTAGTCATGTCAGGGGTCATCCAATATCGTTCTCTTTCTTCAGTCAACGCGTTCACCAAACCATCCACTTCATTCTGTATCAACACTCCGCGTATAATAGTTATTAAAGTGGTTTTCGGTATCGACAGAGAGTATGTCCATATCCGATCCCGGTCTCTTTAATAACTACGTATTATTACACTGTTGGCTCTTTTATATTTCAAATCGATCATAATTGATATCAAAATATCATATTCACTTCAAAAATCAAATCCATTTCAAATATCGACATAGCCATTCAAAATATAAGGTTCCTTTTCAAAAATCATTTTTCGTCTCAATATCTCATTTCGATTTCAAAATCATTCTGAATTTCAATTTTAGGTTGCAACTTCATATAACCCAATTCGTATTTAAATTCAAGATTTAAACATAAACATTTCACCTTATTAACCGGCTTGAAATTTTTAGAAAATAGTTTTAAGTAGTTTAAAAGTAGTTTAAATAATTGAAATAGTTAAAAATACTTATAATCTTTAAAATGGATTTAAAATAGATAAATTAGTTTAAAATAATTTAAATTGGGTTAAGTAGATTAAAAATAGATTAAAATAGTTTAAGTATCCAAAATGGTTTATATAACAGAATAATTTGGGAAAACAAATTAAACAGCTTCAAAACCAATCCATTTCAATTATAACTTCCCAATTCAAATAAATTTCAATTCCCAATTTACCGATTCAATTTCAATTCCAATTCAAATCAATGTCAACTTTGAATTCAAATTTATTCAATTTTATATTCACTTTCAATTAATTCAATTTCAATTTATATCGGTTTAGAGCTGGATTTTCAAAATATCAATTTATAACATTTAACAAAATTATCCTTCAATATTCAAATTTAAATCCAAATTTCAAATATGATTCAATTCCAAGCTCATTTCAAAATATCATTTTTATGTCACTTTTACTTGGTAATATCCAAAGCTCAAATTAAATGTTCAATCTTTAAAACAAATAAATTTCCGAAATTCAATCATATCCAAATTTTAAATCTCAAAGTCTCCACTTAAATTTTATTCAACAGTTTCTTTTAACCAAATTTTATTTCAACATTCCAACCTCAATTTTTCGATAAATTCGATTTCTATAAATTGATTTCTATTTATAACTTTTAAATCGAAACATTTAAATAAATTTCAAATGGACGATTTCAAAAATTATTAATTTAGCCAATTCGGTGTCCGTATATAATTTTCTATCCTATGGCCAAGCAATTATTTATTTCAATTAAATGTCAGAGATGAGTATATATTACTTAAATTAAATCAAAGTATCATATGTATGCATAACAGGATCTATATAAGCAAATAAACATCCAAACATTCAATTATCAACCAATAGCATCCATCAAAATACATCATCCAATAAACAATACAATTCATGGTAGTTTCATAGTTATCAATGTCAGGTAATTTAATCGCAATTCAATTTCAGTTTCAGTTTAACTATCAATTTAATTTTCAACGATTAATTCAAATGACAATCTATATGACAATTAAATTCTATCAAACAATGACAAATAAAATCATAACACTTCATAATGTCAAATTTAACTAGCATAAAGATATTTAGTACGGTGTGAGCGTTATAAAACACTCACCTTGATTTTTACGATTTTAAATCAAATCGAACGACGTTCGATTTAACTCAAAATTTTCTCTAGCTCCAAACGATTCTAATCCATCTCCATAGCGTAGTGCTCGACAATACGAACGCAACGCAACTTGTTTCGTGCAATTCCGACCTCGTATGACAAAGTTATGATAGTTTAAAGTTTATTCGAATTATAACATAAATAATTTACAATTCATATCATCTTCTAACCCAAACCATCTGGACCGTTGATCTAGCTCATTGAATCCAGGCCGTGTACGCGTTTTCCCCCTTCTCTCCCGTTCGCTCGCACCCAGGCACTTCCACGCGCAAAGAACCCAACGTCGCCCATTAGGGTTACATGCCGCAACCACCTCACTACACGAAACTCCATCACACTAGCGCCAAATCGAAGCCCTCGTCGCGAGCCACCATCGGCCAGGAGGTAGTGAAGCTCGGATGTACCCATGCTCCAGAAAACGTGCCAAAACGTGCCGACTTCGTGGACGAATTACAGACAATCCACCAGCTCGATTCAAATCACCACCGTTGAATCTCAAGATCTTGGAGTGCTCTACAATATTGCTGTTGAAAGTTTTGTGAATCGTTGCTTGGATTCGAAGAAATTGAGGGAGGAAGGAGAGATGATTTCGGCCATTAACCTGAAAGTGGCGGCCAGCTTAGAGAATTAGGTTTTCTTTTTTCTTTTTTTTCTTTTGTGAATAAAGGGCTATTTATAGGAAATGACGAATACTATTTATCCGGCTTCTCCAAACTCCGAATTTCGCACGGTAACTGACATTACTAGGGTTTATCCCGCGTTCCGGACACAATGGAATAGGTTTCGGAAGCTAATTCGATCATATGTGAGAGTTATAGCGATAAACGATCAATTTGAATTAAATCGATTTAAACGAATTTATATGCGTTTTGGCTCGCCCCGGACAAACGGTAAATCCGTTTGACTTGAAATTTGTAACCTTCCAATAATATCACATTACGGATCCGATGAAACTGGTTTCGTCGAAATCCGAGACCGTTTGAAAAATGACTATTTTAACTTGCCAAATTAATATTAAAACAATTTCGATGCGTTTCGAGCTGCCACGGTCAAACGACAACTCCGATTGCTACGAAAATTGAAATCCGATAATAACAAATTATTACGGATCCTATGGAACTAGTTTCGTCCAATTCTGAGACTATTCAAAATCTGGCTATTTTCCAGTCGATAATTAAATATTAAAATATTCAATTTTCACAAATTTACTTTTAATTCGATTTTAAAAGTTCTACAACATCATTCTAACTTTAATATGATAAAATAAAATTTTACAAATCATTTTTAATCATATTAAACCCGTTATTCAATTATCCAATAAATTAAAATTTTAAAATCTTATTAACTCTATTATAATCCCAATATAACTTTACATTCACTTTGAAAACCAATTTGAATCATATTAAATCAAATTTCAATTATTCACTCTATTTTCATATATTAAATTTCAATATCAAATTAATCATATCAAATTCGGAATTTAATTATTCAACATTTGTAATATTAAATTTAAACAATTTTTATTATTCTTGAATCGCTATCCTTTGAGATATACAAAACGAACTTAAAAATTTAACTTTTGAAACGAATTAAAATTATAGAACAACCATTCCCATTTTACGGTTATTCAATTCCCATTATTAAATTTATTCAATAAATTCCCAATATTAAATTTGAACAATTTCGATTACCCAATAATCCATTATCTTTTGAAATATTGAAATTGAACTTATACGATTCAACTTTTAAAACCAATTCCCAATTTAGAACACTATTTTCATTTTACAATTATTCAATTATTCAATAAGTTTCAAATATTTAATTTAAATAATTTACCTGTTCAATATTCAATATTTGATTTAAATAAATTTTACTTATCAATCAATTACACTATTATACCCAATGAATTCAACATTTATTATCCTATCCAACTATTGATTTCAAAGGCATTCACTAAGTAGCATTCATTTTCATTACTTGGATAATTATTATTGCAATTCCTTTCAGTTATTATGATTCCAAACGAATTTCAGTTTTTTTTCTAACACTAATTCACGAAATCTTATCAAATTAGCTATTTTAATTATCGAAAATTTACGGGTCGTTACACTTATGCTATTCCGTAGCAGCACCACTTTTAGGAGTTAGATCGGGGCTCGGAAGACCTACAAAGTTTGTCAAAACATGGATGTAAGTTAAAATCCATTGCAGGCGAAGAATAAGAACTTTTCAAATATGGAGAATTTTAGTACGATACAACATTCGGTTGTCTTTTCTTAGTCAGCGGAGTGCCTCCTTCTAGGATGGGAGATAGCATTTGTGGCCTAAGGCAGGATTATCCGGATCATAACCGAGAAACTGCTCCGTCTCATGAGTAATTGATGGTCCGACTACTCGGGTAGGAGAGGAACACTTAGGATCAGTTTCGGAAGACTCAACGATGTCCTCTCCATCTTTAGTAGGTGTGGTAGCCTAGAAAAATTAAAGTTTAGTGGTGGTTAGATCTGATGGCTGGTTTCCTCGAAGAATTTCTCTCACTAGTTTTCTTCATTGAATTCGGCTTCTCCCAGCTCTTCTTTCTTCATCTTAACAATAAGTCCCAAGGCTTCGGCAAGCGATTCGAGGCAACACTCACTAAGAAAGCTTAAGTCATGGTGGAGCAGGACCTTCGCATTATATTGATAATCGACGGATCGAATAAGTCCTTAATTTCGTTCCTACCGGACTCAATGGTAGCCTCCACTTAGGAGTTGGCTTGTTCAAGCGTCTCTTTTCTGCCCTCTTCTCAGGCTTTTTCCTTCAGAGCTTCAATTTTTGGCAACTATTCGTCAAGTTTTGTTTTCAAGCTTCTTGCCTTAACAACTTCTTCGCAGTATTTCTACGACTCCTCCCCGGCCTCAATCTTCTCCTCCCTCTCCTTTTCAACAATTCTTTGAGCTCCTCATTATGGTGAGATAGAGCATCATTCTCCATTTGTAAGGATTATTTTTCCTAAGGCAAGTGTTCTACTGCGTTGAAGTGCCATGTCGAGTTCTTTTTTGTGCGAAGTTTCCAGATGGCTCACCGCCTCTACCGTCTCCTTGGCATTCTTTTCAGACTCGGCAAGTTGGGTTTAGAATTCAATAAACTCAGCACCTTGGTGCTTGATTAAATCTTTGTTGTGAATAGCCTCCAACTTGAGGCAATCTATTTCATATCGACACTCAATGGAAACATCGAAAACTTTCTCTACCGAATGAATAATAGATTCGTGTTGAACAAATACGTCATTCACACAAACTAAGGAGGTTTCCTTAGCATGCCTAGGAATGACATGAATAGAAATAAGGAATTTGGACCGTTCAAGAAAATCTTCAGGAAAGAGGTTTAAGTTCAGCAAACTTTTTTGTTGTAGAAGAATCAAGAGCAGTAGCCAGTGGGAGTAGATTAGAAGTCGGGAGTGGGTGCTTGCCAGATCGGCACTCACAAGACTGTCTTGAACTTGAAGAGCTAGAGTGTTGCTCGTGAGTGCCATGAAATGAAGATTTTCCTCCATTCTGAACTAGAAGATTAGAATGTTCGCTCTGATGAGACGCGTGAGATTGAGACTTTTGCTTAGAAAAGGAATAAGACTCCCTCGAATGATAAGTTTTGTCTCGCCCATTGTCCTTATCTCTACATCGAGTGGACTCAGAATCTTGGTTTGGGTGATGATAAGTAGAAGAGCTTCGAAGGCTCGTAATTGGGACATTATACCTGTAAATACCAAATAAGAGCGTATTAGAAGTTGTTGTATGAGAAACCAATAACAAGTGCATAGTGGAGTGCAAGTGATTGTGAGTGTTCTCTTGTTCCCTCCAACGGCCAATAACGGTAGCTAGCTCATGGGTGTGCACTCCCCTTTATTAGAAGGATGGATGCATTCACCGCTCCTCGTAGGGGAGTTATGTCCTTTGATGTTTATATTTGGAAAATCGTAGAACATAATGTCGTCCAAAATTTGAAGGTTGAAGAGTCCGTTTAACGAACTTTCCAAATGCTGAGAAGATGATTCCTCTTCGGGAGAAGTAATAACGAACTTCGGGTCCGATGTTGTTTTTCTTCTAGGTTGTCGGTATACCAACTTCTTTTTTCTCTTTGGAGGTGTTTATGATTGCCAGACTAGTAATAGACCAACCATCGACATTTTTCCGAGGCCCATATCATCATATCCTGGTTTTTCAATGTGATGATCTTTAATTTCACCCTTCTCTGTATCTTCCCTAGTCCTTTCAGCAGGAGGCACGGCGGGGTTGATTGTTCCCTCTCTTCGTTCTGGAACAATCTTTAGAACTGCCTTACTTTCAGGAAGTCCGATTCTACCGTCGTCTTCCAATAAACCAAATAAAGATAGCAGTTCGTCAGTTACTAGGAGTTTGATATCCCGATCCTCAAGGGGAGTATCGTGGACTAGGGCGATGGCTCTGGAGAACCCAACACCTTTGGGATATGGATGAACACCCGAAAGAACTTCGGATGTTAATAAATTGTAACATCCCGCCTTTTGTATGCTTTAAATCGACGATACACCATACATGTCAGACTCAAACCATACAGAAGGGTGGATTGTTATTGGGGTGAATAAGAAAAAGCAGAGAAAGAAAGCAAAACAGAATCTTGTAGCGGAACGAAAAAAATATAATAATCAAATAACAGTTCATGAAGCTGTTTGCAAAACATTTGATTATACTAATACAATATAGAATCAGAGTTACACATACCAGAGAATAATAAATAACAATGCAGCAGAATAGTATACACGTAGTGGAATGATATAATAAATAATAGCAATACAATCTTCATCTTCATCCTCCAAAAATAAAGTCTTCAAATACTGAAATGCTCAGGCTGACCCGAGCGAATTGGAAAGACAAAACACTCGAGTTAGAACTAAAAGATCATATGTAAGTTAAATCAATGGTAAAATATGAGTGGAACAGCGTCAGAGATGTTTATGGGATTTGACATCTCCTATCCAGTGTATAACGTGAGTGCGGTAACTTAAGAGATGATCAAGATTCACATATCCTAAGGATCCGTTAAACTATTTATATATAGTAATATTTTGCTATTATAATAATGTTTATAGTAAAATAAACTTACTTTAAAATAGCATTAATGAGTGACCCAATACTCCCCTTAACACGTAATAGCGCCAATATTCTATATAGTATCGTAATACCTCCTGATCGGGTGGCTACCAGAGGATGCTCCATAGGTACGGCACAAATCAAACTCGTATAAGGCGCGCTAGGGTAGGTGACACGGCACACAAGACAATGCTAGGATAGATATACCAATTACGCACACGGGCCGGTGGTAAAGCATAGCAGCTACTACCACCCACCTCTAGCCACACCCCCAAATCAAAAATCAAAAGTGGCCAACAAATCAATCTCAAAATCATCATAATATAATATCGAAGGAGTGTGTCCGATAAGAGGGGCTACCTCCTTGGCCCGAGATCGCTCCTTTTTTAGCCACCTTATGCCAACTCATGGGAGTCAGGTTCACGTATAAACGTCAAAGGAACGTCGCCACCATCCTACTTCATTCTAGAATCTCCACCGCGTACATGGTTGTTAAAGTGGTTTTCGGGGTAGGCAACGAATATGACAACTTCCAATCCTGATCTCTTTAACAACCAAACATTATTATAACACTGTGGTCATTTTCAAAATAGTTTATACTTTAAACCAAATATCATTGCCTTTTCAAAACCGAATCAATATGATATCATTTTCATTTCAAATATGTCTTTTTCTAAAATCATAACACCTTCAAAGTTATAACATTTCGAAATCAAAACACTTGAATATAACACTTCCAAATTTTAATACCTTGAAACTTATAACTTTGAAACGTAACTTCCACCACTTAAATGGCGCAAATATTAAAATAATTTATATAAAAAATAGCTTCTTCAATTTCCCAAATCAATTCCAAAACAACTCGAATTTCTACATTTTATATTTAACCAAATACAAAATCATAAACTTCAATTCAATTCATTTTCGAATAAACTATTCCAAATTATATCAATTTCAAAACAGATTTGATCCATAAAATAAACCATTTCAAATTTAATATATTTCAAACTTTAAGTATTCAATACTTTCAAAACTAAGTTTGATAATTTCATATATATATCAAATTCAATTTTCCATTATTTAGTTTCGAAATACTTACTTAATAAATCAATTATCATTTAAATAAAGCCCAAATTGCAAATAACTAAATGTTTCCTTCAATTTATTTATACTTGAAATACTTATTTAATTCACCTTAAATAAGATCAAGTTATAAATCATATCCTTTACAAATCTCAAATTCCATAAGTTTCAAATCGGTTTCATTTAATAAATTTCTACATTAATTACAATTTCAAATCTACTTCAAATCTATCTTCTCAGCCTTAATTTTATTAAAAATCATTATAAACTCCATAAAAATATAACTTATGTAAACACTTAACCATATTGCATTTTTAATAAAATCAATCCTTATTTTTAAACTTGTTTTATACCAAACAAATTTATACATAGCCAAAAGTCAAGAATTTAACTATATATATAAAGTAACATATGTATAATATTTGAAATCAATATTTCTATAAAACCATATATTTCTCTACAAAATCATACAAATCATTTCAAAAATATTTTTATATATAGAACATGGTGTCTGTATATAATTTTCTTCCCTATGGTCAACTGATACAGATATTTATCATTTCAACCCGTAATTTAAAATATAAATACGTTATATATCATTTCAAGCCGCAATCCCGAATGTAATAAAATTCCATAACAACTTGCAGTTTATAATAATAAAAAAATACAACATTCATTCATTCAATATAAATCATCAAACATTTATCACAATCGTCATCCAATTCAATCTATAACATCAATGTAGAACAGATAATAAATAACAGGTATTGACTGGCAATTTATATCCAATAATAAATTAAATAACTATTTTATCCAATTAAATTCAAATAACCTGAGATGATGATTCAAAATATGCCAAACAATCATAAATAAATTTCTAATCACATCATAAATCAATTTAACAAACATAAGAAATTTTAAAAGTTGTGAGTGGGTTAAAACACTCACCTTTTGAATTTAAACTGAATTTAAATCCGGTTTAAACTCAAAATTAAAACAGTCTTCGAATTCGTCCAAAGCTGCATCAAAATGTCCAGAATTTCATCACGATCCCAACGTAAGTAACCATGCGCGAAACGGACCTCGTATGTAACAGATATGCATATTAGAACATTTAAAACAATTGAAATCAAATTATAAACAAAATAATAAAAATAATCAAAAGGAATTACATGTAGCTGCCACATCATCAAGGAAAACGCGGAACCCTACTACTCTCGAACTACCGAACCTTCACCCCAAACGCGGCCTCCTCCTCTAGTCTGACCACAATCGCAGCCACGCTATAGGGCTTCCGACCTCGCCTCCGCCCTTTCCATGACCACATGCCACCTCATTATGCCGATTGGAACTGAAAACGTGCCCAGCCATCGCTATTTCAAACCCTAGTTTGAATTATGCGCAAGATCCAACCGCTAAAATGAAGAACGAACCATGCCGATGGACAGCGCGCGGCCCTCTCCATACAATGGTATCATCAATTTGACGATCCATCGACGTTGATCGTCTTGCGATGAACGACCAAGAAGAAACCATCGCTTTCAGAAAAAATGATGATTTGAATTGGAAAACAAATTACGGATCTGAGATGCGCTCGTCGAGAGCTTCAGATTGATATAAAATTTGATGTTATTTGAGGAGTTTGAATTTTTGGCTTTGAATTTTATTTGAAATTGGAATTGTAATTTTGGTTTTGTCTACCATGGAATGAGGAGGAGCTACAGGAATTATATGTACAGAATAATGAATATAAGAAATAGGCTAGGGTTTATAACAGGGTATATATAGGTAAAGCTGAAATTAGAATGGACCGGATCGATTGGATTGAAAGTTGAACGACAATGGTCCGATAAGCCCGTTCCGACTCCGGAACGAAAATAATTTATCCCATATATCAAAATAGATGTTTTTAATTATTTTAAACGGAATGGAATAGGTTTCAAGTCGAAATTCCATCGTATAAAGAAGTTATGCTAAAATAAAGTTATTCCAAAATGATTTCAATTGATTTCAATTTCATTGATTTCTAGGCGTTTCGAGTCCGTACGATCAATCGACAAGTCCGATCGTTACGAATCTTGAAAATCTACAATAATTCACTGTTACGGATCTGATGAAACCGGTTTCGTCGAAACCGAGTCCATGGCCAAAATGGCTATATTTCATATTAAATAAATTAGTAATTAATTAATTGCATAAAATTTTCAATCTGCCTCTATAATTAACAATTTTTATCATTTTTAATTTCTTAATCATTTACAATAACTTAAACAAATTTTAGACGTCAATTTAAAGTTGATTAACCCATTAATCTCAGTGTTATTCTCCAATTTCATTAAATTCAGAAATTATAAATTAAAACCCCAAAATCCATTTATTAAATTTTAAACCTTGTTATTCGAGTCTTTTATTACAACAAGGATATAACTAACATTGTTCTAAATCTTGGTACTTAATATTTCCCAATTTCATCTTAATTTCTATTTTCGTAATATTTAAATATTAATTTTCATTTAATTTCCAAATTTACTATTTACAATCAATTATAGCCTTACAACTATTTCAATTTATTGGGATTGCACTAAATTAGCTATTTATTAACTTGCATTAACATTCTTACATTTCATTCCCGTTATTAATTCATTAACGAATTTCAAATTTTTATTTATTCCATATTTAATTACAAAAATTTATTTAAATTAACAAACTTTAAACAATGAAAATTACGGGTCGTTACACTCTCCCCCACTCAAAAATTTTCGTCCCCGAAAACGAAAAGAAGGGAAAAGAAAGGATTAAATAAACAATACATCTTATTCAAAAATATTTACTTTATAAACAAATAAATTAACAAAATTAATTAATTTAAATAAAATATACCAATTTATAACCATTAAATCTTTTTATACTCAGATTAATAAGGTTTGGAAATAGTTTTCAAAAAATTTGTAAGTCCAAAATTCACGGAAATTTCGACAAAGTCTCCTTTGTCCGGAGAGGCTCGGGAGAAAATAAAATATCAAATATAACAATATATATCACAATATCTCAAAATAATATATCCCAACAATGGGAAAAACAATATAATATCGCTAGAAAACCGTAATATGAAAATGTACTTATTTGTCGGACAAACAAACGCTTAATTATGAAACCAAATGCAGTAATAATTGCTTCCATAAACCTGTATTTCACTTATATAATCCAAAAGAGTTAATGATTATATAAAATGAAATATTTAAAGTTGTTTTCACCACTAATAAACAAATCAATAATAATCACTTGCAATCACAACATATAACCATCCATATATCCATAGCAAAAAAAAACAAATAGTTGTTCGGGTTTAAAACTTTAAATTGTACAGAATGGAAAATAACTACTAAGTGCACCATTTACTCAACAGTCTTAGATGAAACTAAATAAATTATTCATACATGCAAACAAATTTAAAGTATCCTTGCCCAAACAACCATAAACCAAACAACCAACAATTTCAAACAATATATCAAGTTCATTCTTATTAATTTCTTTTCATACATTTATTGTTTGATTTTCTTTTTATTCATATAATGATTTATCTTTTTATTTATTCATATCATGCAAATTTTATTTTTATTGCATTATATTCATTCATTTATTACAGAATTTCAATTATTAACATTCATTTATTAATAGGATTCATGTTCCGTTCAATGGCTTAGCATTTAAATTCAATTAATTATGTTTCTAATTGCTTACTTACAATACTTACTTTTTCTCATATTTTATTATAGAAACATTTCAATTATAACTTAAGTTTATAACAACTACAACATCAAATTCTTATTTATTAAAGAATTTCATTGGACGGCTTCATTACTTCAAGTTTTACTTGTAAAAAAAAATTCTATTACATTTTCTTATTAGACATTTTAACTTTTAAATCTTTTGGTAAGTTATATATGCGCTTTCTAAGAATGCAATTGAAATTTATACAAGTTTATCTCATTTCTTTTAACAGATTTAATGTTCAATAATCATGTCTTTTGTTCTATAGGATACTGATTTCAACTTTCTTGTAATTTCATTTACGACCTAGCATTAAATCTCTTATTTCATTTAGAGGTTCCAATTACTAATTAGTTACATTCCATTTCACTACAATAATTGAACTATTAATTAACGGAAACTTAGGAACTAAATACTGGGTTAAATTTCAAATCATTTAAAAATAATAGATAAATGTATATACTTAAAACTTATATATATCCAAGTATATTTAGAACAATTTAAAATTTATCTTTGTTAATCAAAATAAATCTATAGTAAAACTACTACAGTGGCCTTCCCACTTTAAAACTCGGAAATGAATGTCGATGATGTGTGCATTCATCACCGAAACTTATTTCTTTCCTAAAATTTCTTTAAAACAATTATTTCAAATCATATTGAAATATTTATAACAGAAATACTACTAATAATATTATTACTATATTCTAAAATCATTCGAAAGAAATTTTTGAAACCTCGTAACTTAAGTTCTAAATTTTCGGTTTTCATTTATTTTATTTTCTTCAAATCTCATTTCCAATCAATATTTATAATTTCACTACCTACCAACAAATATATATTACAACCAAAATATATATCATTTATAAAAAAATTATTATATATATAGAAATATAATAGGCAAAATTATTTCATTCACCTATATTCAAAATAGATATTGTGTCGGTCTGTCCTATTAAGTGTTTAGAAACCCTATTGATATCATAGTGTCCTATGCACCAATTTATACATACGTAACGGAACAAATTAACACAATATCAAAACCTTTTATAACAATAACAAATACACTCTCTCATATATATACGCTCAGCGGCTCATCATAGGATATTACTACTCTATTAACAAAGAATTAGACCCCACAAAGCTAAAGTTTATCGCTAAACCAAAGCTCAGATACAAAATGTAACATCTCGCCTTTTTGTACACTTTAAATTGACGATAAACCACACACGTCATACTCAAACCATACAGAAGGGCATATTGTTATTGGGGTGAATAAGAAAAGGCAGAGAAAAAAAACAAAACAGAATCTTGCAGTGGAACGACAAAATATAATAATCAAATAATAGCTCATGAAGCTGTTTACAAAAAATTTGATTATACTAATACAATATAAAATCAGAGTTACACATACCAGAGAATAATAAATAACAATGCAGCGGAACAGTATACATGTAGTGGAATGATATAATAAATAATAGTAATACAATCTTCGTCATCGTCCTCCAGAAATAAAGTCTTCAAATCCTAAAATTCTCAGGCTGACCCGAGCGAATTGAAAAGATAAAACACTCGAGTTAGAACTAAAAGATCTTATATAAGTTAAATCAACGGTAAAATATGAGTGGAACGGCGTCAGAGATGTTTACGAGATTTGACATCTCCTAACCAGTGTATAACGTGAGTGCGGTAACTTAAGAGATGCTTAGGATTCACATCTCCAAAGGATCCGTTAAACTATTTACTATTTAGTAATATTTCGCTATTATAATAGTGTCTATAGTAAAATAAACTTACTTTTAAATAGAGTTAAGGAGTGACCCAATATTCCCCTTAGCACGTAATAGTGCCAATAGTCTATACAGTATCGTAATACCTCCTGATAGGGAGGCTACCAGAGGATACTCCATAGGTACGACACAGATCAAACTCGTACAAGGCGCGCTAGGGTAGGTGACACGGCACACAAGGCAATGTCAGGGTAGATATACCAATTATGCACACGGGCTGGTGGTAACGCATAGCAACTACTACCGCCCACCTCGAGCCACACCCCCAAATCAAAAATCAAAAGTGGCCACCAAATCAATCTCATAATCATAATATAATATCGAAGGAGTGTGTTCGATAAGAGGGGCTACCTCCTTGAACCGAGATCGCTCCTGTTTTAGCCACCTTATGCCAACTCACGGGAGTCGGGTCCACGTATATACCTCAAAGGAACGTCGCCACCATCCTACTTCATTATGGAATCTCCACCGCGTATACGGTTGTTAAAGTGGTTTTCGGGGTTGGTAGAGAATATGACAACTTCCAATCCCAGTCTCTTTAACAACCAGACGTTATTATAACATTGCGGTCATTTTTAAAATGGTTTATACTTTAAAACCAAATATCATTGCCTTTTCAAAACCAAATCAATAATATATCATTTTCATTTCAAATATATCCTTTTCTAAAATCATAACACCTTCAAAGTTATAACATTTCGAAATCAAAACACTTGAATATAACACTTTCAAATTTTAATACCTTGAAACTCATAAATTTGAAACGTAACTTCCACCACTTAAAAGGTTTAAATATTAAAATACTTTATATAATAAAATAACTTCTTCAATTTTCTAAATCAATTCCAAAACAACTTGAATTTCTACATTTTATATTTAACCACATCCCAGATCATAAACTTCAATTCAATTCATTTCCCAATAAACTATTCCAAATCATATCGATTTCAAAACAGATATGATCCACAAAATAAACCATTTCAAATTCAATATATTTCAAACTTTAAGAATTCAACTTTAAAAACCCTAAATTTTGTGATTTGTTTTAATTATTTATTTTAATTATTTAAATTAAAACTCTTGATTTAAAAACTTTATTTTATTTATTAAAATGGATAAATTTTGTTATTTTAAATATAAATTTTGATTTTTGTGTGAATTATAATTTCCAACCTGAATAAATTGAATATTTTCAGAAAAAGTGGATTTTGGTCAATTTGGCCCAACTTTGACTTTTAAATTTAAAATTTTTAATTTTTGAATTTTATCTTTTATTATGGAAATAAGTTTAATTTTAAGTATACTACTTTTCATTTCGTTGAAATCTGATTTATATTGTGAAAGTTATTTTTTTTTACAATATTGTATGTAAATTGATTTATTTAATAAAATTGTCTATTTTAAATTATATAAATAATATTTTTATTTGTCATATCATGTTCTAATATGTGTTATATGACATGTTAGGTACATATTTTTACTTTAAAACATTTTTAAAGTGATGTTAAAATTTTCCAAAGCTTATTGTATTTTATTTTCAATTTTTAAACCCTCGTTTGTATTTTTAAGCTATTTTCTCAATTAATTTATATTTATCGAAAATGTACTTATTTTTATTCATACGTTGTTTTATTTTGTTTTTATTTTATTTATAATCATTTTTTTCATTTGTTTAAAAATGCAAAAAGAAATAAGGAAATATGAAGAGTTTTAAACCTTTTATATGCCTTAGACTTTTTACCTTTTTCGCCTTTTCAGTTTCAATCAACACATGCATTTACTTTTGGCTGACCTTATCATTTTCTTCAGTCGATTACTTCCATATTTTCTCATTTAAAAATATTTTCTCAAACCTAAAACATTTCGGCCTTCATCCTTAGAAAAAAATTTGGTAAATGTTTCACTTTTTTTTCCATTTTCTCCTTGTTTTATGAATTTATCTTGCACTTGTTTTCACCATTGGTTCGGCCTCTAGCCTCCACCAACACCACCACCTCCACCACCATTATACTCAGCTATCAACACCTCCAGCACTTCTGTCCTGTCATGGCCTTGGCCACCATTGATATGAAGATCCACAAAAATAATGCAAACACTTCCTATATATGCTAGACGAACTCACATATGCATCATCACCTCATACAACCCCTTAGCCGCCCTTTGCACCAATTTCCACCAGCTCTACCTACCCAAAGACCTCTACCACATCAGTACCTGACCCCACCAGGCCTGGCTGTGCGAATACATGCCTTGACCGAAGCTTGTTGTTGCATTGAAATCCACTTGTTTGCCTTGTACTTATATTTTATACATAACAACTTCCATGCCTTCATACCATAGCTAGGCTGACCATATGAAACCCATGCTTGACCAAACACACCCCATGGCCGTGCCTTATCATCCTATGGCCGAGCATAGTGACGGTGGAAGCAAGTGCAAGTCATTTGATTTGATGTTGTGTATTATTTCAGGTTGATTAGAATCATATTTTGGGTTGAAATTCATGTTATATATATTGTTTTGTTTGATATGTAGCAAGACAAATAGCTTTGGCTCTCCCTCACTTGAACCGTAGTCATGTTTTCATGCCTTTTGGATCTCTTTTTGTGTATTTGGTTGTTATCTCTAGCTTGTATAAGTGAGTAATTCTCACCAAACAATTTATACTTATATAACTAGTAAACTGATAGCATTTGAATCTATAAATTATATCATCATGTTATAACTGCCCATGCTATGATCATATGATGTTCCCCCCTGCTTATACACCTGTTATATCATCTGTTACTGCTATATAATGTTATTCTGTTTATTTATATCAGTTTATCACACTACAAGCTCCCTGTAGATAGGATCACTATGGGTTGAAATGATACATACCCGAACGTACTTTAGAATAGGGAAAAATCGCTATGGGGTGATGTGATAGGCCTAAGCGGTTTTTAGTTGTTTCATTTTACTTGGAACAGCAGGTTTGAAATGATGGAACTCGGTTTTCTTTGTAAATTACGAATTGAAATGTTAAATATCCGTATCACTTTGACCTACGTTAGAAAATATTATACAGACCCGTGGTTAATGTATATATTTTTTGAAAATTTTAAAGTATTGTTAAAATGTAAATTTATGATATTTTGATTTAAATGGTATTTAAAATGATTTTTATAGAGTATAAATGATTTTGTATAAGTTAAAAATGTTAAATAAATGGATATCTAAGTTGAATTTTGAAATATAACTTAAATTGGAAATTTGTGAATTTTGTTTAAAAGTGAATTTTAAATTAAGTAAATAATAAAATGAAAATAAGTTGTGTCTGAAAATTTAAACTTTAAGTGTTAAGTTAAATTCTTAATTATAAAGGATTGAAATTGAATGTTTAAATTTAATAAGTGAATTATTATTAAATTTTGATTTTTGTATTGAAATTTAACTTTATAAAATCATAAATATAAAGGTACCTAAATGATTGTTTTAAAGTGAGAAAATATATGATTTTATAAGTTAAAAATGATTTAAATTAAAGTTTAATTATTTACGAAATTGTATTGAAACCTTGAATTTTAGTTTACAGCATTTTTGAAATCTTATCATTTCTAATGTAAAGGATATTACAGCATTTTGTAAGTGCTGTAGTTGAGATAAATGAACTATAAGACTTAAACGAACTAAGGGCTATTACAACACTTTGTAAGCGCTTAGTTGCTGAATTTAACTAAGGTGTTATTTGAAACCTAAACCCTATTACAGGATTTTTAATGCTGTCTTTTGTTAATTGAATTGTTTAAAACACAACTTTTCATAGCATTTTCTAAGTGCTGCGAAAGTTGAATTTTCATGGTTTTAATAAATTTAAGTAAATAAATGATCTTTGAAAAAGATTAAATTTGGGAATTAAATATTTGAATTTTAAATATAATGACTTCATTTAAATGATTTAAAATGGAGTATATGTTTTGAAATATAAAACCATTTGAAATGTGATTTGAAATGGTATTTAAATTTAAATAGAAATGAATGAGGTTTTGAATGAAATGAAATTGTGATATTTTTAAATGGATTTGAAATGATATTGAATTGTGAAATGATATTTGATTTTGAAGTATAAAATACCATTTTGGAATTTTAACCACGGGATGTATTTAATTTATGGTTTAACTGATCCTTAGAGGATGGGCGATCCCAAGCATCCTTTAAGTTATAGTGCATTACTACTACAGTTCACTTGAGTTGGTTTACATTATATAAGAATATATTTCCTGACTCGAGTGTTTCGTGTTTTATTTTACTCTCGGGTCAGCCTGAGTTTTTACAGCTTAGCTTTGAATTTCTTTTTCTGGAGCTAGGAATCGCTGGAGATTTTTTTGCTTGTCTAGTTATCTCTCTGTTTTAGTTCAGTTGTTCTATTTCAGCTCTGGTATTTATAAACTTCTATGTATTTGAGATTTCTACTGTATTTGTTTTTTACAGACTGATATTATGTATTTTTTTGAGATTTTGTTATAGTAGCTTCATGAACTACTATGGTATTTTAATTTTCGCTGCGAGTTATTCTGATTAATCTATGTCTGTGATTGTTTTTCATTTGCTCCAAATTTATTTACAATGCGACATTTTAAGCAATTCAAGTCCGACATGTGTGGATGCGAATGGAGCTACAGGAATTGTACGTATAGAATAATGAACATAAGAAATAGGCTAGGTTTTATAACGGGGTATATATGGCAAAGCTGAAATTAGAGTGGACCGGATTGATTGGATTGAAAGTTGAATGACAAATGGTCCAAAAAGCCCGTTCTGACTCCGGAACAAAAATAAGTCAACCAATATATCAAAATAGATGTTTTTAAATTTTTTAAACGCAATGGAATAGGTTTCAAGTCCAAATTCCATCGTATGAAGAAGTTATGCTAAAATCAAGTTATTCTAAATTGATTTCAATTGATTTCGATTTCATTGATTTCTAGGCGTTTCGAGTCCGTACGATCAAATGACAAGTCCGATCGTTACGAAACTTGAAAACCTACAATAATTCACTATTACGGATCCGATGAAACTGGTTTCGTTAAATCTGAGTCCGTGGACAAAATGGCTATATTTCACATTACTAAATTAATTAATAATTAATTACTTACATCAAATTTTCAATCCAATTCTATAATTGACAATTTTTATCATTTTTAATTTCTTAATCATTTACAATAAGTTAAACAAATTTTAGACGTTAATTTAAAGTTGAATGACCCATCAATCTCAGTGTTATTTTCCAATTTCGCTAAATTCAGAAATTATAAATTAAAACTCCAAAATCCATTTATTAAAATTTTAAACCTTGTTATTCGAGTCTTTTATTACAACAAGGATATAACAAACATTGTTCTAAATCTTGGTACTTAATATTTCCCAATTTCATCTTAATTTCTATTTTCGTAATATTTAAATATTAATTTTCATTTATTTTCCAAATTTACTATTTACAATCAATTATTGCCTTATAATTGTTTTAATTTATTGGGATTGCACTAAATTAGTTATTTATTAACTTGCATTAACATTCTTACATTTCACTCCCATTATTAATTCATTAACAAATTTCAAATTTTTATTTATTCCAGATTCAATTACCAAAATCTTGTTAAATTAACAAATTTTAAACATCGAAAATTGCGGGTCGTTACATAAATTCAAAGGAAAAAGTTATGAATTGAGTTATTAAAGTTGAGAGAGAAGTGGAAGTAACACTCACGTCCTTCTAACTATCTTCTTGCCAATCCAGGAGGGCATCGCACGTAGAACCATTCGTGTTTGAATAATGAAAGCTTGTTCCAGGTGCCCCTCAAGACCTAACAATTCGGTGAAAGTTTGAGGGAGACGTAGAAGGGCTTCTCAATTGTCTTTTGAAGTTATAAATAAATATAATGTCTTTAGGAGTGGGCGGATGAAATAGATTCATGAATAGCAAGAAAGTTCCTTGAATAAAGGCATGGCTTTTGGGATGTAGTTGTGTATGGGCAATCCCAAGATATCTCAATATCTCCTGGATAAAGGAGTTAAAAGGTGGAATGCATCCAGACTAGCACATAAATTTGTCGCATGCTGTATATCTGGTTGGGGGAAAGTGAGGTCTATCTTGCCTCGTAGGAACTAAAACATTCTCAAATGGAATCCCATGGATTGAACACAACCGATGAAGAGCGGCTTCACCGATTTGAGAAGCTTGTGAATCAATAGGGTTGTCAAGGACAATGGCACCCTCAACAGCATCAGGAGCAATGCTGATGGCTTCTGTCGAAAAGACAGGAATTTCAAAGAAGAGATCGATTTGTGAATTAGAAGCTTTTGGTTATTGTGCATGATGTCTTGGAGAAGGCCTTCCAGATATAGTGGAAGAACTTGACTTTGCTCTAGAATCGATGTGCTTAGTCGTTGAATTAGAAGATATGTTGATTAAACTCTTCATGAGTCTAGAATCTATATCAGCTTAGATAACCGAGATTAGAAATAATAATCTGTTCCCCTTATGTCAAATGTGAACTAGTGTAGTGCAGTGTATTGTGAAACATACATAAATAGTTTGAAATTAGAAAAGCAAAATTAAAACGGTGACACTTGGAGTCTTGTCCAAAGAGACCGTCATCGCTGACCATCTCAATTAGCAAGAAAGTTTATTGGCAAAGAAACTTTGGGATCGATTATCCGCATATAAGAAGTCTGTTACCTAAGTCCATTAGCAAGTTTACTACTTAAGAGTTCTAGGAGTTTGATCATTTAATCTCAAGTTCAACAGTCCAAGTATGCATGTCACAATGTCCGTTTTCATCTTATGTTTGAGTTTAGTAAGAAAACTAGCATTGATTATTGGATAAGTTAAATTGAATTTATTTTGATCCCTAGCATGTAGATAACGATCCCTTTTATAGGAATCCCTATAATGATCCCTACGTCATAATCTTATGCCGATCCCCTACAGCAAACATAATGCCACTTCCTACCAATCCCTTTCCTAAACCTACTCGCACCGATCCCTCTTCATAGCTAATTCCTACCGGTCCCTCTTTAAGACCACTCTATACCGATCCATACACGAGAGTAAGCCTCACCGATCCCTCTTTCTACGACATCATAGCCTAATGTTGATCCCTACCACATACTGATCCCTCCCCAAATTTCTCCTTTCCAATTTCAGACTTCTACTTTCCTTCATCCCTTCAACTAACAAGCATCATCTCTACCGAACCCAACCTTTATCCATTCATGTCTCCTTCTCCATCAAGACCTTCCACTCGAACCTATCTCCTTCCTCTTCCTTCCCTCTCTCGTGTCCAAGCGCTAGCCGTCACCCCCTTATGCGTAGTTAGAAGCTTGAGATTCACAGTTCAATTAAATATTTAAAAGATATTTCATACCTAGGTAAATTGAGTTAACTTAAAAGCGAGCTTTCGAGGTCTGTTATTAAAAATGAAGTAAAATCAAATTTGGGGAATTGCTTGATATCACATTTGGGTTTATGGTTCTGAGTTGAAGCGCTTATATCCGTAAAAGAATATTGATGATATCCTAGGTTCGGCAAGAAAGATTTTATGCAAAGGAAAATGAGGAAGTAATAAAAAGTGAATAAAGGAATGAAGGAAAGTGTATTAATGTATGTGCGTATATGGAGGAAGAACCGATTATTGAGGGTGAACAAGTTAAAAATGAAGAGGGATCGGCATTGGGACTTGCCGATCCCTATTCGCGTGGCCTTAACAAGGGACCGAGGGATCGAATGCTAATCCCTCCATAAAAAAACGATGAATGAAAAATGAAAAAGAAGAAAGGATGGACAACTAAAAAGTAAATGACGATCATTATCATAAAGGTTTGACTGCAAACACGAACATACAGAACACTATAAAAATTAGCGATGACCTATGTTTGAACACGTCCGGGAGCAAACAACAGAAATATGTGTATGAATATGCATGGGAACGATTTGAAAGTTCAACCTTTTGAAATCAATTGGAATTGCAATCAAACCTGAAACTTTCAAATTTGAGATTGGATTAGATAGTAGAAGGCTTTTAAGTCTCGCATGACTGAATTTGTATATGCTAACGAATACATCAGACTTATATTATTGAAAGTCGATAAAGGAATAGCAATTAATCGGGAAGCTAAATTGACTACTTTCCGGCAATTCAGACTTTTTTGATTCAAAGCACATCATGTAACTCACAAAACATACTTTGGGGGGCAAGTGTTACCCCGTATCCTAAATCGGCTATATTGTACTGATTGTGCAAGACAGATTCAATGGTTATCAAGGAGGATGACCATAGCTCTGTAGCTGTAGGACCTACAAGAAGAGTTCAGATGTTTATACGAAGTTCATATTGGATGGAGTTAATAGATAGATGATGCAGGATGCTAAAATTATTGAAAATAGATTAGATTAGCAAGGGATCGGCATAGCAAGGTAAAGCACTAGGGATCGACATAGTCATTTGGATGGATAGTCAACATGGATGGAGTATTGGAGGGATCGATATAGGTGATGATGCCTGGTTCAACATGACTTATTAGTAATAGAGGGATCAAAATGGTTGATGGTGCTTAGCTCAACATATATAGTTATTGGAGGGATGAAAAATTGCAGTGGAGTAAGAGGAGTTGGCTTGTTAAGTTATAATAGGGATCGACATAATCTAATGAAGCAAGATGGATCGACATAATATTAAAGATGATGGAGGCAAAGCACTATGGAACAATATAGATCGGCATTGTGCAACTCAGGGGACAAGCATGGATATGTAAGCATAGGTCGGCATGATATCAAACGAAGGGTTCGGCAGGAACTGCTTTGAAATGGAACTGAACCCAAGATTGAGCAAAAACATGAGCTCCACATATCCAATCAACGTGATATTTGAGATGCTATCGTGTCTAAGCGTGAAGAATACATTACAGGGATCGCTACCCTAAAATCAGCAAATAGAGGGATCGGTACTGATCCCTCTCTACTGAAATTTTGACTTAGCACCCCCATGGTGGTCCCATACGGATGAGGAGGTCCTATAGCTGAAGTTTCAGAGAGATTGGCGGTTGCCTTTACCTATAAATATTGGCCCAAAGAGTCATTCTGGATATCTCTACGCTGTTGGTTACATATCATTTTTATTGTAATCAATTCCCTCCATTATTTTCTTATTTCTTGATGTTTGCTACTGTAATCAAGATTATAGTGAAGCAAGAAAGAGAATATTCAAAATGGACATAAGCAATTGACTCCGAACCACTATAAATCCTATTGTTCTTGGTTTCTATTTTGATTTGCTTTTTTACTGTGCTATATTCCTATATTTTAATTTAGTTTTCTTTATTTTCTTCTTTAAAAAACTTATTCTTCGGTGTTTGTGACCAATTTGGTTACAAATAGTACGTGTCCACTATCTTTCAAATTTCAAGTATCAACTATGCTAGGATTTATAGTTAAGAGAATTGGCGCTTGACTATTTTGAACACAAGCTTTCTTATATTGAATAATGTACAAATCTTCTCAGCGCAAGTCAGTTGAGGGGAGCTCACCTATTTCTAAGGCGGAGTCCTCCTCGATCCCAACGGGGTCTGCTACTCCCATATATTCATGTCAATATGGCCGTCTGATTCCATTTGGCCCTGTTGTTGATCACCACCTCCTAACTTCAGAGTCTTCCTTATTCCTCCAGAGAAAAGTCCTTCTATCCTTACATAGGATGTTGCGAAGCATCTGCTCGTAGTATAGTATCCTAGAGGATGACGTGCTTCTATGGTCGAGAGGGGAATTCGCTCATAGGCCACCTTCAGGATATGTGGCTTGTCATCGCTATATGTGTATGTGCGATGCAGTGCCCCCATTCAATCATTTCTTAATGACAACACTTCAGACTATAAGGTTGGCCCCTTTCCAAATTCTTTCAAATGGGTACATCATCTTGACGTGCTTATATGTTTTGTTTACCTAGGCGCTTAATCATGCCCCATGCTTTGTCGAGTTGCATTATCTCTTATTATTCAAAAAGAGAGAGGCTAACCTATCCCTCATTTATATTGAGGGGCAACGCAGTTGAAAACTCATACTTGATCTTCCCTACCAGGTTCCCTTATTCAAGTATCAGTTCTTCTTTACTAAATTTCCAAAGGTGCTCACCCGCCTATGTACCATGGGGGTAAGTTTCTTTCACCATGCTTGGAACTTCATTTAATTACTACAATTCTTCTGATTGATCATATATTCCTTACAATTCTTTCGAAGATTAACACGGATCCGACACTGTTCTTAGCGGCCTGAAAGCGGTCGATGCTATCGAGCACACAATCAGATTCTTGTTCGCAGACGAAAATATATGTCAATATGAGCTCTTACACCCTAGGAGGTTTGCTGGATTTGTTAGAACTCCTTCTCGCTCTAGGTCCGGACCCGCTCTGTTTCCTCTTCCCATGTTGGCGAAGATGATGATAATGAGGAAGGAGAAAGTGATTCATCCAATCGTCAAAGAAGACTTCTGAAGAGATCAACATTCAAATCGGGATCGGCAGTCCACTCAAAATGCCATCGATCCCAAAGGAGGAGAAGAATAGCCTGTTCCATGGGGGAGCAAGGCTCTGCTGATTGAAGGAAAGGAGGAAGAAAAGATCAACGAGGGGCACCCTCTAGATGTAAAAGGAATGGATTGGGATACCGACACTGGAAAGGGTGATGTCCATTTAGGCACCGAGGCCTCGGAGTTGAGCCCGATATATACTCCCTCATCTCCTTTGAAAGAACATAACAAAGAGGCTTCTCCCAAGAATGAACCCACTCCCAGCCCTCTACCGAAAGGTGCCAATATTGACTTGGGAGATACGAGCGACATTTTTATAATATGGGTGATTTGATGGATGACTTCACCCTTGAAGGGTTGCCTTCCTAGATTACTCAAATCTTCCCTAGAATAATCGATGCCCTAATGCTAGTCGGTCATCGATTTGGTTTGTGTATTCTGCTGGGTCGTTGAACTATAACACGCAATTTTCTAGGATCACACATTTTATATTATTGTTACTTTCTAGGTTATTTTAGTCTGTTAACTGCCACTTTCCTAAATTCACATATATTATTTGCTTCAGGAATCGTGCCTTGTGGCTTCTACAATAATTTTGTTCGAGCACTGGAGTCTCAGCGTTTATAGAGACACTTTTCTAGGTATCATAGTCCCTGGGAGACTAATTGTTGAATATGCGCTTATATGATTTCTGTTTGATGATAATAAACATATATACATTCATTTAAATGTATTTGTTAATGTACTAGTTATTTTTCATAGATTAGATAAATATTTGCTGAATAAAATTAAATAACACAGAATGTGAATTCAAACAGAAATTTTATTCAAACAAATATTTATTACAATTTTGAATAATACAAATTCAAGCTCTCACTATACATATACAATTTTGATTACAAATACATCTCAATTTCATATTTACATTTAACCTCACTACACATCACTCATTCACTCAATTCGTATTTTATCTTCAACTTCATTCCAGTTAGTATCCAGCATCTGAGCAATCTGCAAAAATATTCACTAACGCAGTAAAATTGAAAAAGAAATATTTTTGCAATATAAAATAAAATATGATTTTTTAAAAATATTATTTGCCTCAGTTATTTGGGTTGTTCGTCGTCATTTAAATTTGAATTCATCACACACGAACAATGTGACATGCACAGTGTATCACTGTACATGCCACAAGGCCGTGCACACCGATATGCACTTGATAATGCTACAGGGACAGGTGAGCACAGGGTCAAACCCAAATAAAAGAACAGGTTCAACTCAGGTGCAATTTAAATAAAGTCTCGACATCAGCACAAGGTCAAACCCGAGTTTTAAAACTGGATTCAACACAGGTGCACTTAAAAATGTGCAAGTATGGAAAAACAGTCTCGACAACTAAAACAAGTCTCGACAAAAATCAGTGACATAAGTCAAAGCCCGAATCCAAACTATATCAAACAGTGACAATATGTATGGGGCAATGCACAAGAGGCTAAGGCACAATACCACTGACATAGCAGCGAACAAATGCCAGGTCGAACAATTATAAACATCAACTACAAGCCCAAGTGAAACCAGACCACAAAGCCAAGCATGATACAGGTATGACCAGAGAATAAGGCAACATGAAGTATGCAAGCTCGACTAACAGGTAATTGAAGACGCAGTGAAGCATGTACATAGGTAAACAGCAAATACAAACTGTAATACAAGCAACTATACATGAAGACTAGCTGCTGAATTCCAAGAATATAAACAAGTCGCAACCACTACAACAGGCCACCAGTGAAACAACTCATATACACGAACCAGTGAATAGCATGGGAAAATTCAAGGGCACATGAAGATCAACACAACAACAATGGTCAGGCAATATGCATCATGCATAGGTCAGGGAAGCAACAAAGTGACTCAAGCAACAATAAAACCAAGCTACAACCATCAAGTACATATGAACCCAAATGACTATAGCAAAAACAGAATCGAGCAACAAATCAAAAAATGACAGAAACTTCAAAACCACGACCGTGCTACAGGTACAAGGCCAGAATGACCAATGAATGCAACAATCAAAGGATGACATCACATATATACATACATGAATGCATATATATACATGCAAGCAATCAAGATGACAATATCACTTCAAATGAAAATATATGTGCCAGTGAAACATGTGCAGTCCAATGGACAGAGACAACAACAATGAACCAGAGCCAAGAATACATGTACTCGAGGCAATATGCACAAGTGAAAAACCAAAATGGCACAGCAGTTCATACAACATATACAAGACAGAAGAAGCCATGGTCAATGCAAAGCAAAACCGAAGTTACAGTGAAATCCTACAAGTCAAGTCAACAGCAGTATAATCAAACATGAAGCAGAGATGAACAATGTAAATGTCAAAGTCGTGGAAGCATACCAATGTCAATGAGAAATTCACGAAACCCAAAATGGCCGAAGTCAAATGAATTCAACACGTGGTGACCACGTAATCAAATTCGAAACCGTGTCAACCTAGCAACAAGAATATACGATTACGAACAAGTCAGAAGCAATCTCAAACGACCAAGCAAAATCAAGCGGTCAGAGAAAAGAATTTGACAAATTCAAATATATTCGTACGAACGCAAATCTAGGGTTACAAGCCCTATATAAACAATCATCATCGGCAATTTTCAAAAGCATGGAGTTAAATCAAGCATAACAGAATAGCATAAACGAAAATCACATACCGAGTCTAAGTCGAACTCCATCAACTCGAAGTAGCCAGAGAGAGCAACGAGAAATCGATCGAGCAAGGCAACTCTCGAACAACCACAGATTCGATCGAAGTAATAACGGCTCTTCGAAATCCCTAATTTGGATCAAGGACGCAAGCCCTAATTCAGTTGCAAAGAGGAACGAACGAGATTAACAACGGCGGCCATTTTTCACAAAGGAATGAAATAAAGAGAACGGGCCAATTAATATTAAAAAAAAAGAGGCCGACCTTGTTAAAGAATAAAATAGGGTTTTGGTTTTAAATTAGGGTTATTTTAATTTAAAATTGTTTTTAATTTGTATTATCCTTTTTAAATCGTTTAATTTTCTAGTCGTGCGACTAGGGGACAAGCTACGTGGCGTAGCTTGAGAATTCGCAACTCAGTGGCAGGGTTTTGAGCGTAGTGTTAGGTTTAGTCGATAGCGGGTGTCGTGAGTTTATGTGTGTAAGTGTCTGACTATCTAATTTCTAGTAGAAACCTTGGGGGCAGTACGTAGGCAGGGTTTTGCCGAAGTTAGGTAAATTTTGTGTCGTTCTATTTCTGTATTTTATTATTCTGCTATTTTTCCGTGCTGCTATTATTCTGTAATCTGTGTTGAAATTATTTATAAGCTTCCGCAATTAATTTTATATTTAATACTGTCACCCTATTCACCCCCCCCCCTCTAGGGTGAAATCGATCCTACAAGTGGTATCAGAGCTAGGAATAGAAGTCAACTTTTGTTTTAAAAATTCGTTTTTCAAAGAATCAGTTTTTGTTTTAAAAATTTGAATCTTTAAAATGGCTTCTTTTAATAATGCTTTTGCAGAGGGTCAGCGATAGTTAGACCACCAATGTTCAGTGGTGAATATGCTTTTTGGAAAAATAGGATGAAATTTTTTTTAGAAACCATTGATGCTTGGGATATTGTTGAGACAGGTTATAGAACTCCAACTATAACTATAGATAATCAGGAATTTAAAAAACCGAAGGAACAAAGGACAGAGCTAGAGAATAAATTACAAAATATTAATGCTAAGGCTATGAATTCTATTATCTGTTCATTAGATCAAATTGAATTCAATCGTGTCTCACATTGTCTAACCGCGCATGAAATATGGCACACACTCGAAGTGACTCACGAAGGAACATCTCAAGTCAAAGAATCCCGCCTTGCTATTCTATGCAGCGAATATGAGAACTTTACAATGGCGAAGGAAGAAAATGTCAAAGAGATGTACGGATGACTTTCCAATATCGTATACAAATCAAAAGCTCTCGGAAAAACATACACCGAATTGGAAATAGTCCGAAAAATCCTCAGAGTCCTTCCACGAAGCTTTGAAGCCAAAGTGACTGCCATTCAAGAATCAAAAGATTTGAAACAAATGAAAGTCGAAGAACTTATCGGAAATCTCACCACTTATGAGCTAGAAATGAAATTCAAGGAAGAGCGTGAAGAAGGAGATACTCGAAAGAAATCAATAGCTCTCAAAGGAGCAACTGAAAGTGATGACGATGACGATAATGATGCAACAGCGGAATTGGAGCTATTAATAAAGAAATTCAAAATGTGGAATTACAAATATGGAAATTTAGCTCGAATTCAAAAAGCGAAAAGCAGAATAGCCAAAGTACTAGACTACTTGGAAGAACAGAAGATCATCTGTCACAAGTGCAACCAACCCGGACACATCAAGCCCAATTGTCCTCAAAATCAACGCGACTTTAAAAAGAAATCAAAAAGGAAAAGTTTTACAGCCACGTGGAATACAAGTGATGAAGATAATCAAAGTTCTAGCAGTGAGAGTGAGAAAGCAGACACGTGCCTTCATGGAAATATAACCGATAGCGACGATGACGAACCAAGCGAGGTATCAAAACTTACTCACTCTGAATTACTTATTTATTTCCACGAAGTAAATGGCTGTTTTGAACGACTTAGGGAAAAATATGCCAAACTTGAATCACAAAAAGACACTTTGATAGAAGTAAATGAACAACTTGACCAATTAGTTGAAAACTATCAAAGAAGGATCCCTAAGTGTGATAAGTGTCCAACATTCGAAGAGGAAACTAAAAAATCAGAAATCAATATAAAATCACTTGAAAATGAAATTCTGATTTTGAAAATACTAGGAGAGAGAATTCTATTAAAAAGTGCACACAATTGTTAAACGAAAATGAATCTCTCAAAATACAAGTCCAACAATTGTCAACGACTTTAGATAAATTTTCAAAAAGTGAAAAATCGTTGAATATGCTATTAGGAAAGCAAACTGTTAATACGGTTAGAAAGGACTTGGATATAATCAATCTAAAATTGTTGAAAACAAGATTAATCAAGAAAATTCAATGTGCACATTTGTAGAAAATATGGACATATTCACAATAATTGTTGGTATGGACCCAAACATGTGAAAACTATACCGATTTGGGTTCCAAATGGCACAAATATAAAATCTCTCAAAGTTAAACAAACTTGGGTGCCGAAGGGAACAATTATAAATAGTTTTGGGTCTTTAAAAAATTGTTTTTCAAAACTTTCTGCCACTAACAACCATGGACCTATAAAAACAAATAGGTCACATAAATCCTTTCCCGTGTAGGTGTGGGGGCAGGCTAATGAACAATAATAGTGTTCTCTGGATTTTGGCTGTTCCAAGGACACAACGAGCAACAAAGCAAAGTTTCTTAGCCTAGTTCAAAGGTGACAGAATCACAATGGACAACAACGAAAAATATCATAAAGGTAAAACAGGTAATGGTATATTTATTTGAACGATATATTAAATGTGATAATCTGCATCATATTTTGAATTAAATCAGCCAATAATGTGATGATGAAAAGATGATGATTTTGATTCTGACTTATTCAACATAGTTGGCCAAATTATATTCTTATGCCAAAAACACTATAAAATTCTCTAGATTCTTTGATTTACTTCATATATATCAGTTTGGATTAAAAATAGTGTTTTGTTGGATGATAATACATTTGGTTATAATACGGCTAACTCTTTGTTCACGGTTTTTGATTATTTACACGGCTTCAATTCAATTTCAAAAGAATGTCATTTGAATTGCTGTTAAAATTGAGTTTGAAATTTTTGGTGCACACTTCATGGTTTGGTCGATCAAATTCAATTAATGATGATTTTGAGTGAAAGAGAAATTCAGATGCAGATTACACTGGTAATCTAGTTGATAGAAAAAGTACTAGTTGAACGTGATTTTTGAGACATTTAGTAACTTCATCGTTTTTCAAAGAAAATATCTGCATATTTTTCATTTCAAATAATTTTCAAATAGCAGAAAATTTTCTTATAAAACCCCTCGAGAAAATCATTTTTGACCATATTTTCAGATTAGTCATTTTGAAAAATTGATTTCATAATTATTTTTGAATTTGATGACTATTTTGACTAATCTACTCCCTAATGATTATCGAAAAGAAAAATAGTGATTGAAAAAGTGATGAGTGTTAATATTGATCATATATTATGACTCAAGAAAGTATAATTAGAAAATTCTTTAGAAATTTAAACAAGAGTTATAAACTTTTTGTTGGTAAAAATTCTGTGACCATCTCTATCTCAATCATAATTCTAACGACCATCACTCATCAAAATTCTATATAGTTTGTCGATATGTGGTACTTTAAACAGGAATCGTTCGTTTTTCATTTTCATATTTTTTTTAAAAGAAAAAAAAATAATAGAAAAAAATTTATATAGTAAAAAAAAATACCAAAGTATTCACTCTCATTTAAAAGTCCTTGCGGTTATGCATGGGTGAATTACTTGGAATTTTTTATGTGCTTCCATGCTCATTTAAAAGTCCTCACGGTTATGCGTGTATGAAACGCATATCAAAAGTTGATTTTTTTTTAAAATAAACAAGTTGATTCTAATCCCATTTAAAAGTCCTCACGGTTATGCGTGGTTAGAAGATACTTGAATTCATTTAAAAAAAAAATTGGAATACTACTAATCTCATTTAAAAGTCCTAACGGTTATGCATGGTTAGTAGATATTCAAATTCCTGATATAAATATTCCACAAATAGACACAATTGTATGGTTTTATATGATGACATAATTCCCATCATTCTAAAAGTGGAATATGCGCCTAACAAAATATTTATGATTTTTGTTTTATTTTTGTTTGAAATTTAATATTTATATTCAATTGAGTTTTAATGTTGGATGAATATCGATCACCTTATCTCTATTTTCTCTAACACTATTATTCTTTTGCTGAGAACAAAAGGGGGAGAGAAAAGTTAAGATTTTGTCAAATAAAATCAAGCAAAGGTCAAACAATTTTCTATTTGCATCTAGGCTCATTTGCATATTTTTATTTTGTATGCATATATGTAAGGGGAGCTTTTGTGTAGAGAGGAAGCATTAAAATAGGGGGAGCAATCAATGATCAAATACATAACATATTCAAAATCTTAAATATATGTTTGTTATCATCAAAAGGGGGAGATTGTTGAATATGCGCTTATATGATTTTTGTTTGATGATAATAAACATATATACATTCGTTTAAGTGTATTTGTTAATGTACTATTTTATTTTACATAGATTAAATAAGTATTTGCTGAATAAAATTAAATAACACGGAATTTGAATTCAAACAAAATTTTTATTCAAACAAATATTTATTACAATTTTGAATAGTACAAATTCAAGCTCTCACTATACATATACAATTTTGATTACAAATACATCACAATTTCATATTTACATTTAACCTCACTACACATCACTCATTCACTCAATTTGTATTTTAGCTTCAACTTCATTCCAGTTAATATCCAGCATCTGAGCAATCTGCAAAAATATTCACTAACGCAGTAAAATTGAAAAAGAAATATTTTTGTAATATAAAATAAAATATGATTTTTTTAAAATATTATTTGCCTCAGTTATTTGGGTTGTTCGTCGTCATTTAAATTTGAATTCATCACACACGAACAATGTGACATGCATAGTGTATCACTGTACATGCCACAAGGCCGTGCACACCCATATACACTTGATAATGCTACAGGGACAGGTGAGCACAAGGTCAAAACCAAATAAAAAGACGGGTTCAACTCAGGTGCAATATAAATAAAGTCTCGACATCAGCACAAGGTCAAACCCGAGTTTTAAAACTGGATTCAACACAGGTGCACTTAAAAATGTGCAAGCATGGAAAAACGGTCTCGACAACTAAAACAAGTCTCGACCAAAAATCAGTGACATATGTCAAAGCCTGAATCCAAACTATATCAAACAGTGACAATATGTATGGGGCAATGCACAAGAGGCTAAGGCACAATACCACCAACATAACAGCGAACAAATGCCAGGTCGAACAATTATAAACATCAACTACAAGCCCAAGTGAAACCAGACCACAAAGCCAAGCATGATACAGGTATGACCAGAGAATAAGGCAACACGAAGTATGCAAGCTCAACTAACAGGTAATTGAAGATGCAGCGAAGCATGTACATAGGTAAACAGCAAATACAAACTGCAATACATGCAACTATACATGAAGACTAGCTGCTGAATTCCAAGAATATAAACAGGTCGCAACCACTACAACAGGCCACCAGTGAAACAACTCATATACACGAACCAGTGAATAGCATGGGAAAAGTCAAGAGCATATGAAGATCAACACAGCAACAATGGTCAGGCAATATGCATCATGCACAGGTCAGGGAAGCAACAAAGTGACTCAAGCAACAACAAAACCAAGCTACAACCATCAAGTACATATGAACCCAAATGACTATAGCAAAAACAGAATCGAGCAACAAATCAACAAATGACAGAAACTTCAAAACCACGACCGTGCTACAGGTACAAGGCCAGAATGACCAATGAATGCAACAATCAAAAGATGACAGCACATATATACATACATGAATGCATATATATACATGCAAGCAATCAAGATGACAATATCACTTCAAATGAAAATATATGTGCCGGTGAAACATGTGCAGTCCAATGGACAGAGACAACAACAATGAACCAGAGCCAAGAATACATGTACTCGAGGCAATATGCGCAAGTGAAAAACCAAAATGGCATAGCAGTTCATACAACATATACAAGACGGAAGAAGCCATGGTCAATGCAAAGCAAAACCGAAGTTACAGTGAAATCCTACAAGTCAAGTCAACAGCAGTATAATCAAACATGAAGCAGAGATGAACAATGTAAATGTCAAAGTCGTGGAAGCATACCAATGTCAATGAGAAATTCACGAAACCCAAAATGGCCGAAGTCAAATGAATTCAACACCGTGGTGACCACTAATCAAATTCGAAACCGTGTCAACCAAGCAACAAGAATATACGATTATGAACAAGTCAGAATCAATCTCAAACGACCAAGCAAAATCAAGCGGTCAGAGAAAAGAATTTGACAAATTCAAATATATTCGTACGAACGCAAATCTAGGGTTACAAACCCTATATAAACAATCATCATCGGCAATTTTCAAAAGTATGGAGTTAAATCAAGCATAACAGAATAGCATAAACAAAAATCACATACCGAATCGAAGTCTAACTCCATCAACTCGAAGTAGCCAGAGAGAGCAACGAGAAATCGATAGAGCAAGGCAACTCTCGAACAACCACAAATTCGATCGAAGTAATAACGGCTCTTCGAAAGTCCTAATTTGGATCAAGGACGCAAGCCCTAATTCAGTTGCAAAGAGGAACGAACGAGATTAACAACGGCGGCCATTTTTCACAAAGGAATGAAATAAAGAGAACGGGCCAATTAATATTAGAAAAAAAGAGGTCGGCCTTGTTAAAGAATAAAATAGGGTTTTGGTTTTAAATTAGGGTTTTTAAATTTAAAATTTTTTTTAATTTGTATTTTCCTTTTTAAACCGTTTAATTTTCTAGTCGTGTGACTAGGGGACAAGCTACGTGGCGTAGCTTGAGAATTCGCAACTCAGTGGCTGAGTTGTGGAAGGGTTTTGAGCGTAGAGTTAGGTTTAGTCGATAGCTGGTGTCGTAAGTTTACGTGTGTAAGCGTCTGACTATCTAATTTCTAGTAGAAACCTTGGGGGCAGCACGTAGGCAGGGTTTTGCCAAAGCTGGGTAAATTTTGTGTCGTTCTATTTCTGTATTTTATTATTCTGCTATTTTTCTGTGCTGCTATTATTCTGTAATCTGTGTTGAAATTATTTATAAGCTTCTGCAATTAATTTTATATTTAATACTGTCACCCTATTCACCCCCCCCCCTCTAGGGTGAAATCGATCCTACACTAATGATGAAAGGAAGAAGAGGAAGGATAGAGAGGCGAAAGATCGTCGTCGTGCCGAGAAAGATCAAGGTCGTGATAGAGGTAGTGGCCATGAGAAGAGGAAGAGCCCGACTGAGTGGAAAGATTCATTAAAGAAGCTTAAAAAAGGCTAAGGTAGGAGCTCTCTTCATAGCTTCCTGCTTCTACTATAATAATCGTTTCTGCTTCCGGTGTCATGACCTCCTCCTCCCATGCTGCTATGACCACTTCTCTCCCATTTTCTAGGCATGCTCCTTAATTCTCCCTGCTGGTCCCCCGCACCTACAAGCTACATTCCCCAATTTGTTCTTAAGGGTGTTGTTTTCAATAAGCATAATTTGAAGTTGGTTCGTGTATAGTCTTATTCACCCCCATCTACATGTGATTTAGAGCGGTTCGGTGGAAGCTGAGGTGTGGGAAAGGTTATGTGTGTAGTTATCCACCGTTAATCGAAATAATAACCAAGAAATGATGTCACTCGAGTCTAAAAAGGATGAGAATGAGAGGAAGCTTGCGGACCGTGATACAGAGATTGAGAAACTGAAGAAAGAGGCGGATGATGCCCTTAAGAAGGAGAGCAGGTGTAACACCCCCAGTTTTTGGTAACATTATTTAGGATATTCAATCAACTAAATTAAATAAAATAAAGTGTTGATTATGTGATTGAGATTTGATATTTAATTAAGGTGTACCCGCGCTATTTAATAATGAATTAAGAAAGAGTTAAAATGAAATAGAGGAGGGATAAAATAGGAAAGAGACCATTCCTACATCCATATACCCTTGGCTGTGTACCCACCTACACGTCCATGTCATTTTATCAAAAAAAATTAAACCTAAGGTCGGCTACCATTAACAAGAGAAAGAGGAAGATGATAGAGAAAAGCTAGGAAGAAGCTTAAGCAAATCAAATCCATTCACATCTCAATCTCTATAATATCTAAATCTAGGTGGATAATGTTTACATCTCATTTTTTTTTAATTTTTCGGTTTGAAGATGAATTCTGAATATCTTGTATTAATTTGCCATGTATTTGAATGATGGAATGATTATATATACTTGCTGATGAATTATGGTTGTTCATATTGAATTTATGATATGTTTTAAGGTAAAAACCCTATTAAATGACATCCAAACGCCTCGTGAATTTTTCTGAAGATCATAAATGTTAATTTGAAAATGGTTACAATTTCAAAATTTTATGAATTTATGTGGAATTTATATGAATTTTCTAGTAAATAAAATGTTAATTTGGGTTATAAATTATTTATGGTCAAATAATAAAAGAATTAGATCTGAAAATTTTATACGTAGAAAAAAAATTTAAAGAGATTTTCTAGAATTTTTGTAGAATTTTCCTAAGTGTTATAATGGTCATATTAAATTGATTAAGGTATGTGACTTAAATGTTATATATAATTAGGAGAGAAGAAGGGGCCTTTTGTAAATTAATTTAAATTTGTTAATTCTGAAAAGTTGGCAGCACTTTTGAAAAATTGCAGTACTTTTTATTAGTTTCGAAAGAGATAGTTTAAATGGTTTCGAAACATATGCGTTCGACTAAATTTGTTTCGAAGGAGACATTTTTCAAAGGTTTTGAAAGGTTAAATTTTTTGAATGGTTTCGAAAGGATTCCATATGCTTTAAATTAAACCCAAAGTGCTTTCAAAAGGATTGAGTTTTAGATGTTTCGAAAGGTTTTAAATGAATGGTTTTGAAAGGGGTGGTTCCCTAGGGTTTTGAAAGGGTTGGAAGGAAAAGTTTTTCCTATGTTTTCAAAAGGCAATATTTGTAGGTTCTAAAGAGGGATGTCTAATGCTTTGAAGCTTTCAAAGGAAAGGCTTTTAATGGTTTCGAAAGGATCAATTTTAATGGTTTCGAAGGGGTTATCTACAAGGGTTTTGAAAGAGTTGTTTAAAGGTTTTAAACAAAGGTTTTGAATGTATTAAATATGCAATATAGCCTAAGTATTTTCAAGTTAAAAAAGGTTTTAATTTGTTTTGAAATGATAGTTAATCCTTGTTAAAATTCATCAACATTATTTTAAGTAAAGCATATATCATGGAAAAATAGCTTGAAGTAAAGCTAAGAATATATTTTCCTTGCATAAGTATAATTTAAAAGGTTAAATCATTTTGAAAAGGTTTTCAAGTAAAAAGATGACGGGTAGTTAACCCTAAGAAAATCGTTCGGACAGTTAGTCCATTTTGATCCGTACAATTAGTTTAGTTTGCGGGCAGTCAGCCCAGTTTTAAGGACAAATAGCCATTTGTTAGCATAAAGGACCTTGCTATTATGTTGCAGATAGATAGTCTACTTATAGATGTTTTATGGACAAATAGTCCATTTATAAGCATAAAGGACATTGCTATTTTGGTATAGTTAGTTTGATTAACCAGTTTGGTCGTAGGGAAGGATTTGCAAAATATATGTTTTAAAGAGGATATTAGTAAGGGGAAACCCGTTTTGCTAAGCGGCGTGGTCTCACTTAATATCAGTAAACCAAGATGTAACTGAATTATTCACACCAGGCATTATGTTTGACTCGAAGTTTTTGTTTCCCCTTAAACTCTCGGGTCCTTGAAATTGATTTGAGTAGGCTAAGGTTTATGATTTTCATGTTTAGAAATTTTGGTGAATAAAGCTTCTAGAAACGAGCTGGTGGCTGACAGATAGCTAATTAAGAGTTCAGATTGTTTTGTTTATTTCCGCTGTGTATTAAGTCAAATATGATTATTACTTTGATCAACCATGGGGGCATCATCATATGTCGATCTTGGCATATTTTGTAATGGTTATAATTAATCTTAACTTGGGAAACGATATGGGATTATGTAACTTGGATATGATTTTGTTTAGAAATATAATCAGTAAAATGTTGTTTTTGGAAATTTATGAATTTGTTAATATTCAAGTACTTCTGATATTATGTATACCATTATCATCATCGTATTTTATCTTGGAAGTTAATACTGCGGATGACTGCAACATCTGTAGCACTTAGCTTTTGACATCCAGATACGGGATGTTACAACTTGGCATCAGAGCATGGTTTATAAAAAAAATTAAAATAAAAATTATTTTTAAAACATAATCCTAAGGAATTAGAGTAAGATTGGGGTATGAGATAACGCTATAGTAATGTACTTGTATTTACTATATATAAGTATACGCTTTATCTCTAGTCTCCTATCCTTATTTGGTTATTTTTCTGTATCTCATAAGGTTTGAATACAGATATGAAAGGTAGATGAGTAAGAGTTAATCTAGGAGGGAAGGGCACCGATGGGAATGCTAGACCAAGTATAAGGAGAATCCAAGGTCAGGCACAAGTAGGGAATGTAGGTGCTGGAGTCCCGCAAGTTGGAATGGAAGCTATGTATCAGTTTTTTATGAATATGATGCAAGTGAGAGTTGTAGATGGAGTATTAGGAGGAGATGATGCAAGAGCAGGAGTTTTGGTAGTCAACCATTATGCTAAGCTAAGCGGAGATTATGCTAAACTTGGGGGGAAGCCAATTCAAGGGACATAGGATGCTATAAAGGTAGAAATTGGTTTTGCACTACGAAAGGATTTTTGCAGATTTGGGGCTCAATGATGAGCAGAAGAGGAGGTTGGCATCCAGACAGCTTTAGGGAGCGACTTTTTTTAGTGGAACTGTGTGACGGATGGTGTGGATAAGGAAACATTGTCATGAGCAGATTTCAATGAGAGGTTCTAGGAGAGATTCATGTCTGCAATGGCACAGTCAGCTCAGATCAGAAAGTTTGCTGAATTAAAGCAGGGAGAGATGTCTGTTCTAGAGTATGCAAGGAAGTTTGAGGAGTTGGCCAAATATGGGTATGCTTCAGTGGATACAACAATAAAGAGGAATGAGAAGTTTATCAGGGGGTTAAAGCCTGAGTTAGCTAGGGCCACATTACCTCATATTAGAGATCCTTCTGGCTTTGTAGTGGAGATGGCCTAAAGGCGTGAGGAGATTCTTGATTCTCTAGAGAAGATAAGGCTAAAGAAGTCCAAGTTGGATAGAATCAGAAAAAGGGAGTTCTTTCCTAAGAAAGGTGTTCATAAGGGTGGAGCAGCTAAGAAGGGGAAGTCTGAGATTGTTTGTTTCAAGTGCGACAAGAAGGGGCACTTGGGTATGAGTGTCGTGCTGAAAGAACAAGGTTGTGGATGTAAAGAAGAATCTTAAATGCTTCAATTATGACCAAATTGGCCATTATAAGAGCCAGTGCAAGGAGCCCGCTAAGGATGGAAAGGGCAAGTTATATACATTGGAGCCAGCTACTTCAAAACCAACAGCTCAAGAGACAGGAAAGGCTGTTTTGGAAGGTACACCTCAGATCCATGGTATGTCTATTAGCATTCTATTTGATACTGGTGCATCACATTCTTTTATATCTAGATGTTTGATAGATAAGCTTAACCTAGAACCCATATGTTTAATAACTTCCTTACGGGTTGCGAATCAAATAGGATGGTATGAAACTCTAGGGTTGAGATTTGGCCCTTAGAGCTTGACCCTTTAGGTCATATTTTTGTTTACAATTTTCATGTGTTTGATTTTGTGGGGTTCGAAATTATTCTTGGTATGGATTGGTTAAGTAAGTGCGATGGTATGATATTCTTCCAGGATAGGGAAATATCGCTTAGACACCCATATTGTAGTGTTTGGATTGTTTATGTCATAGAAGGTTCTAGTGGTGAAGTGAATGCTTTGTTGGGTGTCATGGAGACGGAAGATGATTTGAGTCAAGTTTTCATGGTTAGAGAATATGCAGATGTTTTTGAGCCTGTAGTGAGATTGCCACCAAAACGAGTCATTGAGTTTTAAATAGATTTGGTTCTGGGAGCAGAACTAATGAGTAGAGCGCCAAGCAGGATGACCACTACAGAGATGAGGGAGTTAAAGATGCTATGGTGGAATTGGAAGGCAAGAGCTTTATCAAGCCAAGTAGTTGCCTTGAGGAGTAGCCGTAGTGTTTACTAAGAAGCCGAATGGATCGTTAAGGCTATGTATCAATTATCATAAGTTGAATGAGAGAACGATAAAGAATCGATATCCATAGCCATGGATTGATATTTATTCGACCATTTGAACGGAGCCAAAGTATTCTCGTAGTTGGATTTGGTGATAGTTTTCCATCTACTTAGAGTAGCAAAGGATAGTCTACCGTTGACGGCATTTAGGACCAAATATGGGTTATACGAATGGTTGGACTAACTAGTGCACCATCTTTCTTTGTGGATTTGATGAACCAGGTTCTCCAAGAGCATTTGGATAGGTTTGCATTGGTTTTCATAGATGATATCTTTATGTAAAATAAGGATCAAAGAGAGCATGAAGTTCATCTTAGAGTGGTGCTTGAGACGCAGAGGTAACTTCAACTGAAGGCGAAGTTTTCGAACTATCAATTTTGGAAGAGATAAGGGAAGTTTCTTGGTCATGTAGTCCTTGAGGAGGGGCTATCAATAAATCCGACTAAGATTGAAGTGGTGAATAGTTGGAAGAAACCCAAGACAGTGACGGAGATAAAGAGTTTCCTTAGGTTGGATGGTTATTATCGAAGGTTCATTAAGGATTTTCCGTAGATAGCAGCATCGATGACCAAGCTAACAAGAATGGATGTGAAGTTTATGTGGACCGATAAGTATGAGGAAGCATTCTTGAGTTTCAAACACTTATTGACCCATGCACCTGTATTGGTTGTTCCGGAAGGGAATCTGGATTTGGTGGTTTATACCGATGCATGCAAAATAGGATTGGGAGTTGTGCTGATGCATAGAGGCAAAGTGACTACCTACGCTTCTAGATAGCTTAGTCCGCATGAGGCCAGGTATCGATGCATGATTTAGAATTGGCTGCTATTATTTTTTATTTGAAGGTGTGGAGACACTACCTTTTGGGAGAGAGGTTTGAGTTATATATTGATCATAAGTCGTTGAAGTATTTGTTCTCTTAGAAGGAGTTGAACATGAGACAACAGAGGTGGTTAGAGTTTATCGCTGCTTATGAATTTGGGATTTTGTACACACCGAGGAAAGGCAACAAGGTTGCGGATGCACTTAGCAGGAAACATCAAAATGCAGTATTAGCAATGATTGTTGAGTGGCAAGAGTTGGAGGCGTTGGAAGATTTCAAAGTGCAGTGGAGATCTGAGGATGGGTTTAGCAGAGTGTTATCTTGTTTGGAAGTTCAACCAATGATGATCGAAAGGATTGCTTCTAAACAAGAAGAAGATCTGGTATTATCTAAACGGATCAGGATGTTAAGGAATGGAATCGAGAGTGATGACTTGAAATATTTTAGTCTTGACTAGAATGGGTGGTTGAGAAAGAAAGGAAGATTATGTGTTCTGAGTGTAGGAAATATAAGAAAAGAAGCCTTAGAGGAATGCCATCGCTCGAAATTTTTTATTCATGCAAGAGGTACTAAGATGTATCAGGATATGAAGACTAGTTTCTTCTAGAAAGGTATGAAGCGGGATATTGGTTTATGGGTAAATCGGTGCTTGATTTGCCAACAGGGAAAAGCCGAACACCAAAAGCCTTGTGGATTGCTTCAGCCATTAGATATTCCAGTATGGAAGTAGGATTCTATTTCTATGGATTTTATTGACGGGTTGTCAAGGTCAAATAGGGGAATGATATTATATGGGTCATGGTGGACAGATTATCTAAGAGTGCCCATTTCATTCCAGTTAAGTCAACCAGAACGACACCTGCTTTTGCAAAGTTGTTTTTGAAGAATGTGGTTATACCGCATGGAATTCCAAGTAGCATAGTTAGTGATAGAGATCCTTTATTCACTAACGAGTTCTGAAAGAGTCCACAGGAAGTTTTGGGAACCAAGCTCAAGATGATTACCGCTTACCTTCTGTAGACAAATGGGAAAATGGAAAGATTTAACAAAATCTTGGAAGATTTGTTAAGAGCTTGTGTTCTAGAGTTCGGGGAATAATGGGAAGACCATTTGAATTTAGTCCAGTTTTCATAAAACAACAGTTATTAGACTAGTATTAGGATGGCACCGTTTGAAGCTTTGTTTGGAAGGCCAGGAAAATCTCCCATATGTTGTTAGAGACCGGGGATAGGTTGGTTCTTGGTCTAAATTTAGTCAGAGAAGCTACAGAAACGATTGAGGTCATTCGGGCTAGAATGAAGGAGGCTAAGTCTAGACAGAAGAATTATGCAAATAAGAGATGGAAAAATCTAGAGTTCTCAGTTGGATATCAGGTCTTCATCAAAGTTTCATCGATGAAGGGTGTGATTCAATTTGAAAAATCAGGAAAGTTAGCACCGAGATTCGTTGGACCTTTTCCATTGTTGAGAGGATCTAGAAACTAACACATAGAGTTGAGTTACCAAGCAGTTTAGCAGTAGTCCATGATGTTTTTCATGTTTCTCATCTCAAAAAGTGTGTTAGAGACCGGGGACTACTATCGCATCAACTGTGCTAGATTATTTACTGGTAGAACCAGATTTGACTATAGTGAGGAAGACTATTCGTATTGTTGCGAGAGATGAGAAGAGGCTAAGGACCAAGACGATCAGATTAGTCAAAGTCCAGTGGAGCGATGATGACTGTACTTGGGAGATTGAAAGCAGGATTAGAGATACTATCCTGACTTATTTGATGGTATGTTTTACCTTCTTGTTTGATTTGTTGTGTATCTTATCGAAATTTCAAGGACGAAATTCTTTAAGGAGGGGAGTCTGTAACACCCTGGATTTTTGGTAACATTATTTAGGATATTTAATCAGCTAAATTAAATAAAATAACGTGTTAATTATGGGGTTTGATATTTGATATTAATTAAGGTGTAGCCATGCCATTTTACAAAGAATTAAGAAAGAGTTAAAATGAAATAAAGGAGGAGTAAAATAGGAAAGAGGCAATTCTTATATCCCTAAACCCTTGGTCGTTTACCCCCTATACATATCAAAAAAAATTAAAAGTAAGGCCGGCCACCATTAACAAGGAAAAGAGGAAGAAGATAGAGAAAAGCTAAGAAGAAGCTTAAGCAAATCAAACCCATTCACATCTCAATATTTTAAATCTCTAAAGCTAAGGTGAATAATGTTTACATCTCAAATTTTTATTATTTTTTGGTTTTAAGATGAATTGTGAATATCTTGCATTTATTTGCCATATTTTCGAATGATGGAATGATTACATATACTTGTTGATGAATTATGGCTGTTCATATTGAATTTATGATATGTTAAAGGTAAAAACCTATTAAATGACATCCAAACGCCTTGCAAAATTTTAAAAGGTCATAAATATTATTTTGGAAACGGGTTTCAATTTTTAGAATTTTCTAAATTTATGTGGAATTTATATCAATTTCCTAGTGAAGAAAATGTTAATTTGGGTTATAAATTATTTATGGTTAAATAATAAAAGAATCGGGTATGAAATTTTTATATGTAGGGAAACATATTAAAAGAAGTTTTCTAGAATTTTTGTATAATTTTCCTAAATGTTATAATGGTTATATAAAAATATTTAAGGTATGAGACTTAAATGTTTAATACAATTAAGAGAGGAGAAGAGGCTTTTTGTAAATTAATTTAAATTTGTCAATTCTGGAAAGTTGGCAGCAGTTCTAAAAAATTGCGGTACTTTTTATTGGTTTCGAAAGAGATAGATTCAAATGGTTTCGAAGCACATGCTTTTGATAAAATGGTTTCGACCAAGATGTTTTTCAATGTTTTCGAAAGGGTAAATTTTTTGAATGGTTTCGAAAGATTTACACATATTTTAAATTGAAAAAGTGATTTCGAAAGGATTGAGTTTTAGCTGTTTCGAAAGGTTTTAAACGAAAGGTTTCGAAAGGGGTGGTTTCCCAGGGTTTCGAAATCGGTTGAAAGGAAATTTTTCCTATGTTTTCGAAAGGGAATATTTAAAGTTTTTAAAGAGGGATGTCTAATGCTTTGAGCATTCAAAGGAAAGGCTTTTAATGGTTTCTAAATGGGCACTTTTAATGGTTTCGAAGATGTTACCTTCAAGGGTTTCGAATGAGTTGTTTAAAGGTTTTAAACAAAGGTTTAGAATGTATTAAATATGCAATATAGCCTAAGTATTTTCAAGTTGAAAAGGGTTTTAACTTGTTTTGAAAGGATAGTCAATCCTTATTAAAATTCATCGACATTATTTTGAGTAAATATATATCATGACAAAATAGCTTGAAGTAAAGCTAAAAATGTATTTTCCTTGTATAAGTATGATTTAAAAGGTTAGATCATTTTGAAAAGGTTTTAAAGGAAAAAGATGTTGAGTAGTTAACCCTCAAAAAATGATTCGGGCAGTTAGTCTATTTTGATCCGGACAGTTAGTCTAGTTTGTGGGCAGTCGACCAAGTTTTATGGACAGATAGTCCATTTGTTAGCATAACGTACCTTGTTATCATGTTGTGGATTGATAGTCTACTTATTACCTATTTTATAGACAGATAGTCCATTTATTAGCATAAAGGATATTGCTATATTGATATAATCAGTTTGATTAACCAGTTTGGTTGTAGGAAAGGATTTGCAAAATATATGTTTTAAAGAGGATATTAGTGCGGGAAAATCCGTTCCACTAAGTGGCGTGGTCTCACTTAATATCAGTAAACCGAGATGTAACATAATTATTCACACTAGGTTTTATGTCCGACTTGAAGATTTTGTTTCCCCTTAAACTCTCGGGTGCTCAAAATTGATTTGAGTAGGCTAAGGTTTTCAGCTTTAGAAATTTTGGCGAATAGAACTTCTAGAGTGGTGGCTGACGATAGCTAATTAGGAGTTCAGATTGTTTTGTTTATTTCCGCTGTGTATTAAGTCAGATATGACTATATAACTTTGATCAACCAAGGGGGCATCATCATATGTCGCTCTTGGCGTATTTTTGTAATGATTATAACTAGTCTTTACCTGGGAAATGATATGGGGTTATGTAACTTGGATATGAATTTGTTTAGAAATATAATTAGTAAATGTTGTTTTTGGAAATCTATGATTTTGTTCATATTCAAGTGCTTCTGATATTATGGATACCATTATCATCATTGTATTTTGTCACCAAAAGTTAATACCGTGGAGGACTATTGCATCTGTAGCACTTAGCTTTTGATCTCCAAATATGGCATGTTACAGCAGGAGTGCTTCTTTGTTTAAGGAGCTAAAAGAACCCACCTACCATGATGCACTCGTACATAGGGATGTAAAAAAGAAATGTCACACCGATGAGGCAACATTGAAAGAAAAGCTGAGGATAAATGAGACGACAGTTGAGATGGAAAAGACAGCCATCGCCTACCAGGCCTAAGAAATTACTTCTCTTAGTGAACAAGTTTCAACTTTGGATGCTACTATGTTGGGCTTCTATGTCAATTCTGTGCTACATCAATTAAGCCTCAGTTACTTGGGTCAGTGACTTCCTCGTACACTTGTTGTCGTATGGGAAGAGATTCTGGCCTGATTCCAAGACTTGGGTTCGCTTACACTAAAAAGGAGTTGGTTCAGGCATACCTGAATGAAGAATCCCGTCATGCTTTAGCAGAGAGCCAGGAAAAATTGAAGATGTAGAGGGAACATGAAGCTATCGATGTTGAGGCCGCCATTAAGACTGTATCTGGGCATTTCCCTTCAGGCTTGGTGATTTCTCCTCGCATCTTCGTGCCGAGGAGATCGTTTCTACTTCTTTCGTAGTTTTCCAACCATCATAAGTAGGCAATGGCGAAGGCTTCGAAGTCGTGGTGCACGAGTAGACCACCACAGCAGGTAATTTCCTTATCTCTCCCATGCTCGAAGACTTCCAATTTATGCTTGATGAAATTGCCGAGATAACCACTCTTTATACTGATATTATAGAACAACCCTTTCTTTCTACCGACTTACCTGCCCATTATGATGTTGGGTCTGCCATTATTCTAACTACATCAACCATCGTCTCCACATCTGGATCGCAGCCCGTCCGAGCAAATTATAGTCCGGCATGGTTTGGACGACTATCTATATCTCAAGAGGAAGGCTTGGCAGTTGTTGATCCATGAGAACAGGTGGATGAAGCTAGCCAACCAGACAAAGCAGAGGTAAGCAGCCGATGACCGAGCAACAGATGATAGCGGCGAAGATGGAGAAGGTTGAAGAGCAAAGAGGCCATCAAAGAATCCTCACAGACTCTGCAAGCATAAAGGCAAAGGAGGGTCTGCTAGTAGCTATGTTTCGGAGAGCTAGTTTGCCCCAGGGGAGATAAGCCTAAGAAGTTGCCGGTCAGAGGCAGGAAAGGCGACATGGGAAGTGGTGATAAGAAGTCTTGGTTTGTCTTTCGCTCCTTTTTTATATTACTTTTTTGTGCAAGCGCAGAGGCTGCACTTAGCATTTATGCTTGTTGTTGCCACAGTGGTGTTTGTATTTTATCATTTTTGACCTATACCGTGCGGGTATGGCTCCTGTTGTTTGTTTTTGTACATCAAAAACATTATAAATAATAAAGCTATTGAAATTTTGATTGTAGCTTTACTTTTTCCACTTATCTTATCCTTATTTTGTCTACTTATCTATGTTTCATGCCCTTATGCCAATTTTATTCATCATTATTTCATTTAGACCCATAATTACTTCCAAAGTTCTTTGTTTGGAGTTACAGAACTGTGAAGTATTTGCTACTTTGGTTGAGTGTTGTTGTGTGTACCTTTAGTTCATGGGATTGTTTGCTTCGAACACTTGACAAATGACTGGCAGATACGAGTGATTCCTCAGATGTTTGTAATCAATTCTATTTTGCGGTTCATATCTTCATGAATTTGTGATACGAGCATCCCGATTCCATAGATTTTGTCGGTCAATGATCGGAGTTTTTTGCCGATTTGTAGTTGTATGGAATTGCTGGATTCGTGTCCATTACTTCTGATAGTCAGAGTGGATTGATTCTTGTTAGTCCTACAATAGGCGAGTTTCCCAATTTTTATAGTACAACATCGGTGCTTACAAAATCTTAAGGGTTTGCTGATGGTGTAGGAGCAATATTAAGTAGTGCTTGTGCGGTATGCGCGGCTTTTAAGAGTGTGCAGTTTATGAAATGCGTGACTTATGTAATTATATTTACGTAGGTGTGATTCCATAACCCAAGAAGTAATGTGTAGCTTATGAAATGCATGGGGTATAGGATTGATACGATCCATCGACCCGGGATGGTTTGGAACTTCTTGACGTTGCCAATTTTCAGGTAATGTGAGAAGTTCGTGCTTCAAGAGTGGGTTCCACGGCTCAAGAAGTAATGCACGATTAATGGGGGTGCATAGCTTTGATTTGGGCCTTCCGTTATTTCCAGAGTAATAACAGCTCTTGGAAGGTAGGGATCAAGTTCTGTCGATCCAATGGCTTGAGTCGATTTGACCCCGTCGACCTAGCAGGTTACTTTTGTGAACATAGTTTTACTGGTTCAGAAAGCGAAGCAATTTTACTAATAAAAGTTGGCCAAGTTCTGCCTATTTACAATGTCGTCGGTGTTTTGAGATGGCTTATTTGCGAGAAATGGGAAATACATAATATGGTCTTAGATAAAGTAACGATGCAACGGTCCGTTGTTCCAAGCTTGGAGTATTTAGGTTCCATCAACGGTTGTTAGCTTGAATGTGCAATCTTCTAGCTTTTGGCCGATTAAATAAGGTCCTTTCCAGTTTGGTCCGAATGTTCTTGGTAAAGGGTAGACCCGTTTGAGGACAATGTCTCCCACTTCGAAAGTGTAGTAACGGATTTTGGAATTGAAATATTGCGCGACCCTTTCCTGGTGAGCAGTAGTCCTTAACTCAGCTTCTTCCCGCTTCTCACCGACTATATTGAGCGACTCGAGTAGGAGCGGCTCGATTGCCTTTGATTGAAATTTTTCCTTCGATAAGAGGGGACATCTAGCTCGACTGAGATAATTGCTTTCGGACCATATGACAAGGTGAACAGGGAGTGCTCGGTTGCAGATTTGTGTGTTGTCCTATAAGCCGATAGTGCGAGTGGAAGTTCATCAACCCAGTTTCCTTTAATTTTTGTAAGCCACTTTTCGATGGTGGACTTGATGATCTTGTTCACTTCTTCTACTTGCCCTTTTGCCTTCGGATGTGCAATAGTAGAAAAGCTTTTCTTGATTTGAAAGCGTTTGCAATAGTCTTTGAACTCAATGCTTTCGAATTGAGCCCCATTGTCAGTGATGATCTATGGCACTCCAGACCAGCAAATAATATTTTTAGTGACCAAATTAATAGCTTTCTTTGTGGTAATAGTGGCCAATGGTTCCGCTTCGTCCCATTTGGTGAAATAGTCAACAGTAACTATAACATATTTGGCTCCTCCTTTGGCTATTGGTAATACACCAACCAAATCAATTCTCCAGATCGCGAATGGCCACAAGCTAACCATCTGTATCAACTTTATTGAAGGAGTTCTTTCGATCTTGCCCAATCTTTGACATTGGTCGCATCGATTAGCATAATCTTCTATATCGTGATTTATTGTTGCCCAAAAATACCCATATCGGAGGACTTGTTTATGGTAATAGTGGTCAGCGGTTCCACTTCGTCCCATTTGGTGAAATAGTCAACAACAACTATAACATATTTGGCTACTCCTTTGGCTAATGGTAATACACCAATCTAGTCAATTCCCCACATCGCGAATGACCACGGGATGACCATCTGTGTCAACTATGTTGAAGGAGTTCTTTTAATCTTGTTGAATCTTTGGCATTGGTCGCACCGTCTGGCATAATCTGTTGCGTCGTGATTTACTATGGGCCAAAAATACCCATATCGGAGTACTTTCTTTGCAAGGGTTTAACCCCCAGTGTGATCTTCGCAGTCTCCTTCATGAACTTCCCTGAGGATTTTTCAGGCTTCATCATTGGTCACGTACCTGAGTAAAAGGGTAGAGAATCCCCTTTGGTAGAGCATTCCATCATATACTACAAACTGCGACGCTTTTCGAAGGAGCTTTTTTGTTGATTTTATCTACAGGGAGTGTTCCTTCGAGTAGGCAGTCCTTGATTAGATTCATCCACGTTTCTAGTCTTCGATTGTTTCAAAAATCCTATCTATATCCATCTCGCTTATGCTTGGAGTGGTCAGAGTTTCATTAGGATTAGCCCCAAGGACCGAGCTTCTCCGGAACTAGCAAGTTTAGCTAGATAGTCTGCCTTTGTATTTTGTTCCCTCGGGACATGAGTTAAGGTGTAATGTTCGATGTTATTTAGCAATTCTTGCACTTTAGATAGATATAGTGCGAAGATCGCTCCCCGAGCTTGCTATTCGCCTTTCACCTGGTAGACGACTAGCCAAAATTCTCTATAGATGTATATAGACTTTATCACAAGATCCTTCACAACTTTTAGCCCAGCTATCAATGCTTTGTATTCTGCTTCGTTATTTGCTGTGGGAAATTCCAAGCGTAAAGCATAGAAAATGGATCGGCCTTCGAGAGTCTCGAGCACTACTCCTACACCCAAGTAGAAGTTGTTAGATGCACCATTGATGAAGAACTTCCAATTTTTAGTCCTTGATATGATGGTTTTGATGATAACAACCTTAGAATAGATTATAAAATATAAATACTTAGAGTATAAGTTTAGATATATATGTATATGCAGGATTTAACCATGCAGGTACCATGAATGAAGACTGTACAGTATAGAGATTCAAGATATCAAGATTGTAGACTCATGAGTATCAAGATGATCAAGAGTTCAAGTAATTTATCTTTTAATTATAAATTTCGTTAAAACTTGTAACGACCCGTATTTTACGTGTCGACAAATCGTAAAATAGTTGCATTAGGTCGTTGATGTTGTTAAGTCGTTTAGAGTTTGAGTCGACCAAAGTTTTAGTTGTGTGTAGGTTAACTCGTGTGGTGCTTAAGCCGTGTGGAGCTTAGGTCGTATGAGAGTTAGGTCGAGTGGAGCGACCTATAGAAGTAACGACCTATAGGATTTAGAGCGACTTAAGGTAGGTAGCGACTTATAGGAGTTATCGGTTTAAGGATGGTTGCCGAGTTAAGGGGTTAACGGCTTAAGGATTTGGACGACTTAAGGGATTGACCGACTTAGTGGAGCTAACGACTTAGGAGTTAGCGAGTTATTGGGTTGGACCGACCTAAGGGACTAACGGCTTGAGGAGGGAGTTACGACCTAGTGGTTAGCGGCTTAAGGAGTTAAGGCTTAGGTCGTGTGTTGATGTTAAGTCGGCAAGGGTTAAGTCGTGAGCCGTTGAGTCGTGCCTGTGTTGAGTCGCGCATAGGTTGAGTCGTGGGCTTGTTAGGTCGTTTGACTCGAGTCTGTAGGCCACATGAGTGTAAGGTCGTTAAGTCGCGCGTGTTTAGGTCGTTAAGTCGGCCGTGTTTGTTAGGTCGTAAGGTTGGTTGAGTCGGCTGTGTAGTTGGGTCGTTAGGTCGTTAGGAGGCCTATGTCGCTATGTCGTATCTGGTTAGGCCGTTGAGTCGTGTGGGGGCATAAGTCGTAAGTCGTTGGGCTTTTAGGTCGTGGGCGACTCATGGCGGCGGCCGACTCAAGGAAAATCTGCATATAAATAGAGGGGTTTGGTTCACTTTTTGGCACCGGATTTTGAAGCGACGAAGTGCTGCCATTTTGAGAGCTCGACTACAACACTTCTTCACTTCTTTCCTCCACTCTAATCTTGTGATTCATTCCATCTAGATTGAAGATCAAATCGAAGATCCAAGAGCCAAAGTTGAAGATCTCCATCCATTGAAGAGAGATTCCATCGTTTGAAGCGGAATCTTGTCGGATCAAGCTTGATTCTTTGCTGTCCAGATCTGGAGTTGGTTGTTTTTGAGTTGTTTAGGTGATTCGGTGAGTGGTGGTTATCTCTCACACGAACCTAAAGGAGTATATTGGATCGGTGGTTTGTTTATGTGTTAAAGATAGTGATTTCATGCATTTTCCTTAAGTCTGCATGTAGATCCATCATCTATGAAGTTTTGATATCCATTTTACTACATGATAACTTATGCAAGTTCATTCACCAAGTTATAGAGATATTTGCCTATTATTCATACTTGTTAGATTTGGACACTTTAATTACCAAATTGCCATTCTTGTATAATTGCTTATTAGATCTTATTTGAATGTTTGATTGCTTGGGTTAATGATTGATTTGATTGATAGATTGTTTCAAATTAGCTAATAGTTGATTTGGACAAGTTGGTCGAAGATGATTCAAAAGCTAAGTGGAAAGGCTCTTGAATGGTGAAAGCTGCTAGTGGCATATGAAGCGAGTGATGAAGCTCATATGGATAGATTTGATGATGATGGACTTTGCTATGATGTGATGAAGAAAAGCATGATGTTGAGATGGGACTTTGCTATGATGCGATGGAGCAAAGCCTGATTTGAGAGCTTGGTTTAGTCCAGACGGGATCATCCCAAGCATGTTGATAACTCGATGATGCGGTTCGAGTTGGTTGATAATGGTGGGCTCGAGAGGCGCTTGAGCTAGTATGAGAATAGTCGTCGAGGAGGATGACTAGGAGGCTTGGATCTTATCATTATTGAAGGATCTAGCATGCTCAAAGCAAGAGTACGTTGGGACGGGTCACTACGACGTCTCAGACACGGATCATGATGACGTGTTAGTACTCTGGGCAGATTCGATAGTCCTAGGCACGGGTCACGAGGACGTGCGGAGTTATGTCTAGAACCGGGGTTGCCATTAGCCCTTGATGGACGGCTGAAAGAAGGTGCCGGTCATTCAATTAACGGTGATATCGAGGCAATGATAACAGTGATAGCCAGAGTCATGGATGTTTGGTTGTACCATCATTCGGCCTCAAGAGCGGTGTTTTCTGGGTGCTTATCTGATCTTGGTTTAGGCCTTGGGGGTTTGTATTTGGAAAACATCGACCTTGACTCAAGTGATAATTGATTTACTTAAATTGTCTGATTTGCTATGCTTGTTTATGCTTAGTGGGTCTGGGGGCTATCACTGTAGAAAGAGGTGGAGTGGGATGGTTGGGTCCCTATTCCTTTTTCCTTTATGCTCTTTTGGTATGTTTGATAGTTGATTTACTGCTCACTAAGACTGTTGTCTGACTCAAGGTTTTATGTTCAACTCTTATTACCTTGGGCTGTTCATCCATGTTGGGATGGGCAGACTAGGTAGCAGGTGACAGGTGCTGTTCTTGGCTACCAACGCTGTTGATGACGAAGACGAGCTGGAGGCTTTTGCATGTTGTTTTCCTACTATATGTACTGGATGTTCCACTGTTTGTTTGATACTCTGAGTGTTATGTAGTGAGGCTTGATGTATTGACTATTCAGATGATTGTATAAAACTATTATGAGTTTATATGAAGAGACTTCTGTTCTATAGAGCTTCACTATGTATACTTTCTATTGTATTTTATCCATGCGCTGTGAGTAATACGATAGACTATTCTGTTTTATCTTACCCTGTCTATCGTCCATGGCTGCCTGGCACACTTTTCAGCGCACTATCTCCTTATTTCGTGCGGCAGTCATGGGCGGTCGTCACATTTGGTATCAGAGCTTTGGTTAATCGATTTTAGCCAACGCTCGCTGACGTAACTACGTATGAGAGACGTAATTGTATTTTGATGGATGATTACTATATATAATATATAGTAGCTTAGAAGGATTTGAACTCCTTATGTAGTTGTTTCTCAAGGTGTTCTAATCATTCTTCTTTGTATAGATATTAGGAATGAGTCGAAGAGAGAGACAATCTGCTAGGGAAGGTCGTGCTTCAGAGGGAGTTCCTGATTATGCTGCAATGTTCAAAGCTATGATGACTTCGATCATGAGGAGGATACCAACTTCAGGACCATCAGTAGATGTTGGAGTTCAAGTTCAAGCTCCAAGACCAGTGGATTTTGCTAAGTTGTGTAAGGACTATACTGCTCTTGGAGGAAAGATTTTCTTAGGAACAGAATCAACCATTGAGGTTCAGAGGTGGATAGATGCTTGTAAAAGGATTTTTGATGATTTGGGAATTGAGGATGCAACTAAGAGAAAGCTTGCATCAAGGCAGCTTCAAGGGAGAGCTTCTGATTGGTGAAACTCTATCACCATTGATACTCCAGAGGAAGAGATTACTTGGGAGCAATTCCAAGTTAGATTTGAGGCTAAGTTCATCTCTACGGCTCAAAAATCTGTTTTGTTTAAGAAGTTTGTGGAACTCAAGCAAGGTGGAAGACCAGTTCTTGAGTATGTTTCTGAGTTTGAAGCCTTATCCAAGTATGCCAGATCGTATATTGAATCTCCCTACCAGAAGAACGAGAAATTTGTGACAGGCTTGGATAGTTATCTTGAGAGGCAGTTAGTGGATCATCTGGACGATCCGTTTGAGAAGCTTGTGGAGAAAGCTCTCAGGAATGAGAATCTGTTTCCTAAGGAAGGGTCTGTTGTTGCTGTAACCAAGGAAGAGTCCAAACCACAGCAGGGTGGAAACAAGAAGAGGAAGCAGCAACAGAAGAAGGGTAAGGATGGCCAGAAGAAGCCAAAGGGTGAAGTGACTTGCTACAATTGTCGGCAGAAGGGCCATTTCTCTAAGGATTGCAAGAATCCAAAGGTGCAGTTGAAGTGCCACAACTGTGATAAGCTGGGGCATATCAGGAAGGACTGTCCAGAACCGAGGAAAGATAAGCAGATTGTGCAAGCTTATGCTTTGGGGGCTGTTCCATCATCTTCGAAAGCTCCTACTGCGGAAGAGAAAGGGAAGAGTGTGGTGGTTCAAGGTACTCTTTCCATATGTGGTGTTCCAGTTAGAGTATTGTTTGATACTGGGGCGTCGCATTCGTTTGTCTGTAATGAACTTGTAGACCGGTTGGGTTTGGAACCGGATATTGTTGATAGGCCATTGGTTGTGACTAATCCAGTTGGGGGTTCGTCTTGTTTGTGTATGTTATGCCGTGGTCTAGTTGTATCGAGTCATGATTGCTCTTTTGTTTGCGATTGTTTTGTTCTGAACTTTGCGGGGTTCAGAATTATTTTGGATATGGACTGGCTTAGGAAGTATGCGGCAAAGGTTGATTGTGAGAAACTGGAGGTGACAGTCGGGAATGTGGAAGGGCGAAAGGTTGTGATACGATGTAAGCATGAAGAAGGCGTCTTCATGAGCTTCATGTATTCGCTGGTTGTTTCACGGGATGGACTGTCATCGATGCCGGTTGTGAATGGATTTGAGGACGTCTTTGATGAGGTCAAAGGGTTACCTCCGCATAGGGAGATTGAGTTTCGTATCGATCTAGTTGAGGGAGCCAGACCTGCTGTGATGCCTCTTAGGCGTATGGCGCCTAGAGAACAGCAAGAGTTGAAGGTGCAAGTTGATGACCTTTTTCGAAAAGGATTCATTCGGCGAAGTGTGTCCGAATGGGGTGCACCAGTTGTGTTCGCAACCAAAGCGGATGGATCGCTGAGGTTGTGTGTCGATTATCGTGAGCTGAATAAGGTGACCAAGAAGAACAAGTATCCATTGCCGAGAATAGATGACTTGTTTGACCAGCTTCACGAAGCTAGTATGTTTTCTCAGATGGATTTAGCAACGGGATTTCACCAGTTGAGAGTGGCAAAGGATAGTGTGCCGAAGACTGCTTTTAGGACACCATCCGGTTTCTTTGAGTGGCTGGTAATGCCGTTTGGATTGACCAATGCACCAGCATATTTTGTGGATCTTATGAATAGAGTATTCAGAGATCAGTTGAACAAGTTTGTACTTGTGTTCGTGGATGATATTCTGATTTATTCCAGAACTGAAGAAGAGCACAAGACGCACTTGCGTATTGTTTTGGAAATCTTGCGGAAACATCAGCTGAAGGCTAAGTTTTCGAAGTGTCACTTCTGGAAGAGTGAAGTGAGGTTCTCAGGCCATGTTATTTCTGGAAATGGAATAGCGGTTGATCCCGCTAAGGTGGCAGTAATCCAGGATTGGATTAGACCTAAGAATGCATCTGATGTGAGAAGTTTTCTTGGATTAGCAGGATATTATCGTCGGTTTATCAAAGACTTTTCCAGGATAGCTGCACCGTTGACAGGATGGACGAAAAAGAACCAAGTGTTCAGATGGGAGGATAAGTGTGAGTAAGCTTTCGGAATCCTGAAAGAGCGACTGACAAGTGCTCCTGTTTTGACTATTCCAAGTGAGAACGATGAGATGGTGGTTTACACCGATGCATGTGGTACTAGACTTGGAGCAGTGCTAATGCAAAAGGATAAAGTTGTTGCGTATGCAAGTCGACAACTGAAGCCACATGAAAGGAATTACCCAACTCATGATTTGGAGTTAGCGGCGATTGTTTTTGCTCTGAAGATGTGGAGACATTACCTATTGGGAGTTCGATTTGAGTTGTTTACAGATCATAAGTCGTTGAAGTATCTGTTCTTCCAAAAGGATTTGAATCTTCGGCAGCAAAGGTGGCTAGAGTTTTTGGCATCATATGATTTTGGTATAGCCTATACTCCGGGAAAGGGTAACGCAGTGGCTGATGCGTTAAGTCGAAGACATGCAGGATTGGGAGCCATGTTTTCAGAATGGAAGAATCTCGAGTATTTAGCTGGTTTTGACTTCAGGCCCAGATGTGAATTGGAACCTGAGATGTTGGCAAACTTATCGATAAGACCTACTCTTGTGGAAAGGATTGGCGAGAGCCAAAAGAGAGACGATAAGCTTGTCAAGATTATCCGCGATTTGGAATCTGGATTAAATCCAGAAAAGGATAAAGGATTCGAAGTCGATCGAGAGGGTTGGCTTCGGAAGCAAGGACGACTAGTTGTTCCTGATATAGATGAATTGAGAGATGAAGTTCTGAGGGAAAGTCATCACTCGAAGTTGACAATTCATCCAGGTGGAAATAAGATGTATCGGGATATGAAGAGAACCTATTACTGGGAAGGTATGAAGAAGGATGTTGGAAATTTTATTTCCAAATGTATGAACTGCCAGTTGGTAAAAGCCGAGCAAAAGAAGCCCAGTGCATTGCTTCAGCCATTAGAGGTTCCTACATGGAAGTGGGAGCAGATATCGATGGATTTTATCGATGGTCTACCTAGAACCAGGGCAGGGAATGAAGGGATATGGGTCATTGTAGATCGTTTGACTAAGAGTGCAAGATTCATTCTTGTTCGATCAACTAGGACTGCATCGAAGTTGGCTGAGCTTTATGTTAAGTGGATAGTTCGATTCCATGGTATTCCGAAGAGTATAGTGAGCGATCGAGATCCATTGTTCACTAGTGGATTTTGGAAGAGCTTCCAAGAAGTTTTGGGAACCGAGTTGTATTTGAGTACAGCTTATCATCCCCAAACAGATGGTCAGACTGAGAGAGACAACAGAGTTTTGGAAGATCTCCTTAGAGCTTGTGTTTTAGATTTCGGAGGATCATGGGAAGATCATCTTCATTTGGTGGAATTTGCGTATAATAACAGTTATCAGTCAAGTATTGGTATGGCACCATATGAGGCACTGTATGGAAGACTGTGTAACTCTCCGACATGTTGGTTAGAAACTGGAGAAAAGCTGATACTTGGGCCAGAGATGATTCGACAGACTTCGGATTGTATAGATATCATTCGACGACGAATGAAGGCAGCCCAAGATCGTCAGAAAAGTTATGCCGATAATCGTCGTAAGGATTTGGAATTCGACGTAGGTGATATGGTTTTTGTGAAGATTTCTCCATTGAAGAATGTTATTCGATTCGGGAAGAAAGGAAAATTGACTCCGAGATTTGTTGGACCATTCCCGATCATCGAGCGAATTGGAAAGCTCGCTTATAAGTTGGAGTTACCGGAAAAGATGGCGGGTGTGCACAATGTTTTTCATATATCGTATCTACGGAAGTATGTGCATGACTCGAATACAGTGGTTTCTGCTGATAGTTGTGAAGATTTAGAGGTTGATCCAGTTGTTACGAGACCTCGTAAGCCGCTTCGTGTTGTTGAAACCGACACGAAACAGTTTAGGAGGAAGACGATCACGTTGCTCAAGGTACAATGGAGTGATGATGTTAACGACTGTACGTAGGAGGAGGAAGAGAGGATGAAAGCAGCTCATCCTGAACTCTTCGAGGTATGGCCCTAAGGTGTCGTAACATCTCACGAATTTGTAACTTGTTCTAGTCTTAGAATTCTGCATGCTAGGTTAGAAATTGGATGCATGGTTTGTTGATTACTATGGATGGTAGGCATGCAGAATAGTTTTGGTTGCTCTTGTTTGTTTGGAATTTCGGGGGCGAAATTCCTAAGGGGGAGAGAATGTAACGACTTCTATTTTACGTGTCGACAAATCGTAAAATAGTTGCATTAGGTCGTTGATGTTGTTAAGTCATTTAGAGTTTGAGTCGACCAAAGTTTAAGTCGTGTGTAGGTTAACTCGTGTGGTGCTTAAGCCGTGTGGAGCTTAGGTCGTATGAGAGTTAGGTCGAGTGGAGCGACCTATAGAAGTAACGACCTATAGGATTTAGAGCGACTTAAGGTAGGTAGCGACTTATAGGAGTTATCGGTTTAAGGATGGTTGCCGAGTTAAGGGGTTAACGACTTAAGGATTTGGACGACTTAAGGGATTGACCGACTTAGTGGAGCTAACGACTTAGGAGTTAGCGAGTTATTGGGTTGGACCGACCTAAGGGACTAACGGCTTGAGGAGGGAGTTACGACCTAGTGGTTAGCGGCTTAAGGAGTTAAGGCTTAGGTCGTGTGTTGATGTTAAGTCGGCAAGGGTTAAGTCGTGAGCCGTGGAGTCGTGCCTTTGTTGAGTCGCGCATAGGTTGAGTCGTGGGCTTGTTAGGTCGTTTGACTCGAGTCTGTAGGCCACATGAGTGTAAGGTCGTTAAGTCGCGCGTGTTTAGGTCGTTAAGTCGGCCGTGTTTGTTAGGTCGTAAGGTTGGTTAAGTCGGCTGTGTAGTTGGGTCGTTAGGTCGCTAGGAGGCCTATGTCGCTATGTCGTATCTGGTTAGGCCGTTGAGTCGTGTGGGGGCATTGGTCGTAAGTCGTTGGGCTTTTAGGTCGTGGGTGACTCATGGGGGCGGCCGACTCAGGGAAAATCTGCCTATAAATAGAGGGGTTTGGTTCACTTTTTCGCACCGGATTTTGAAGCGACGAAGTGCTGCCATTTTGAGAGCTCGACTACAACACTTCTTCACTTCTTTTCTCCACTCTAATCTTGTGATTCATTCCATCTAGATTGAAGATCAAATCGAAGATCCAAGAGCCAAAGTTGAAGATCTCCATCCATTGAAGAGAGATTCCATCGTTTGAAGCGGAATCTTGTCGGATCAAGCTTGATTCTTTGCTGTCCAGATCTGGAGTTGGTTGTTTTTGAGGTGTTTAGGTGATTCGGTGAGTGGTGGTTATCTCTCACACGGACCTAAAGGAGTATATTGGATCGGTGGTTTGTTTATGTGTTAAAGATAGTGATTTCATGCATTTTCCTTAAGTCTGCATGTAGATCCATCATCTATGAAGTTTTGATATCCATTTTACTACATGATAACTTATGCAAGTTCATTCACCAAGTTATAGAGATATTTGCCTATTATTCATACTTGTTAGATTTGGACACTTTAATTACCAAATTGCCATTCTTGTATAATTGCTTATTAGATCTTGTTTGAATGTTTGATTGCTTGGATTAATGATTGATTTGATTGATAGATTGTTTCAAATTAGCTAATAGTTGATTTGGACAAGTTGGTCGAAGATGATTCAAAAGCTAAGTGGAAAGGCTCTTGAATGGTGAAAGCTGCTAGTGGCATATGAAGCGAGTGATGAAGCTCATATGGATAGATTTGATGATGATGGACTTTGCTATGATGTGATGAAGCAAAGCATGATGTTGAGATGGGACTTTGCTATGATGCGATGGAGCAAAGCCTGATGTGAGAGCTTGGTTTAGTCCAGACGGGATCATCCCAAGCATGTTGATAACTCGATGATGCGGTTCGAGTTGGTTGATAATGGTGGGCTCGAGAGGCGCTTGAGCTAGTATGAGAATAGTCGTCGAGGAGGATGACTAGGAGGCTTGGATCTTATCGTTATTGAAGGTTCTAGCATGCTCAAAGCAAGAGTACGTTGGGACGGGTCACGACGACGTCTCAGACACAGGTCATGATGACGTGTTAGTACTCTGGGCAGATTCGATAGTCCTAGGCACGGGTCACGAGGACGTGCGGAGTTATGTCTAGAACCGGGGTTGCCATTAGCCCTTGACGGACGGCTGAAAGAAGGTGCCGGTCATTCAATTAACGGTGATATCGAGGCAATGATAACAGTGATAGCCAGAGTCATGGATGTTTGGTTGTACCATCATTCGGCCTCAAGAGCGGTGTTTTCTGGGTGCTTATCTGATCTTGGTTTAGGCCTTGGGGGTTTGTATTTGGAAAACATCGACCTTGACTCGAGTGATAATTGATTTACTTAAATTGTCTGCTTTGCTATGCTTGTTTATGCTTAGTGGGTCTGGGGGCTATCACTGTAGAAAGAGGTGGAGTGGGATGGTTGGGTCCCTATTCCTTTTTCCTTTATGCTCTTTTGGTATGTTTGATAGTTGATTTACTGCTCATTAAGACTGTTGCCTGACTCAAGGTTTTATGTTCAACTCTTATTACCTTGGGCTGTTCATCCATGTTGGGATGGGCAGACTAGGTAGCAGGTGACAGGTGCTGTTCTTGGCTACCAACGCTGTTGATGACGAAGACGAGCTGGAGGCTTTTACATATTGTTTTCCTACTATATGTACTGGATGTTCCGCTGTTTGTTTGATACTCTGGGTGTTATGTAGTGAGGCTTGTTGTATTGACTATTCAGATGATTGTATAAAACTATTATGAGTTTATATGAAGAGACTTCTGTTCTATAGAGCTTCACTATGTATACTTTCTATTGTATTTTATCCATGCGCTGTGAGTAATACGATAGACTATTCTATTTTATCTTACCCTGTCTATCGTCCATGGCTGCCTGGCACACTTTTCAGCGCACTATCTCCTTATTTCGTGCGGGAGTCATGGGCGGTCGTCACAAAACTCCTAGAAAAGCACTGGCAACTTAAAATCCAATTTATTCGTGGAATGGAATCCACTTCGAGCCTGTTAAAGGGATGGAACCCTAAGTAGGATGGAACCTACAAAAAATCTAGTGGAATTTTTGTATCAAATGATTTTTACTCAAATGATTTTTACAAAATTATCTTGTCTTCAAAATGTTTTCAAAATCTTCCTTTTAAAAGCATCAAAAACATCTATCCTAATTTCAAAATACTTTTAGCCTCAAAATAATCTTTAATTTCAAAATCAAATTATCCGTGGTTTTAACTATCTTTAATAATAATATATTTAATTTTTAAATATTTATACTTAGATTTAAATATAAAATTATAGTAAAATTTTGTATATATTATTCTATATATTTACTTATGTATTTTAACTATAGTCAGGTATATTTATAAAGTTTAAAATTGTTTTAATACAGGATAGAAGTTATTTTCAAAGAAAATCAAATCACCAAAATATCCTTTGGGATGTTGACATGCCCATGTACCCTATGTCGACACAGTGTCAGTTGAATTCAAAATTTGAATTTCAAAAGAAGGTCTATTCGTCATATCTTTTCACGAATGGACATGGCTGTTGTTCTTCTATAAATAGGAGATGTTTTCAACGAATTTAAAAACAAATTTTCTGGTTTTTCACTCCTCTTCTTTTTCCGCATTTCTATATACATTTTATTACCGTTACTCTGTCGAAATCAACATTGAATCTAACTAGATTATCTCTGGTTTGATTCTCTATCACTATCTCATCAAGATCCTCAGTGCTATTCAAAGTTATAGGCTTTTTGTAATCAACTTAGCGAGAAAAGGTGTGATTGTAGCTTTGGAAATCAATTAAGCGAGATAAGGTGTGATTGTATACTTGGAAATCAATTGGGTGAACTTGTTGCCTGGGAAATCAAGTATCTCTATCCAGAGGATTGTGAATCTGGAGGGTGTACCTCGTTGCCTTGAAATCAAGGGTGTAATTGTAAAGATTGTTTTTGAAAGGAAATCTATACTTGTGTGCGGGACTGGATGTAGGGTAACTCTGAACTAGTATAAAATCTGATGTGTTCTTTCTTTTACTGCTTTTACTTTATATTTTCATCTGTGTTTGATTCTGTGGTCATACCTGTGTCTGAATATTGCATACATCTGTGTTTAAATTAACAAAAACTCAAAAAGATTTAACAATTCTTTAAAACACTATTCACCCCCCTCTATTGTTTATCCTAGCCATAAGATCCTTAATCCGCATTTCTCACATTTGGTATGAGAGCATGGTTTTCAAAATTTCATAATCTGATTTTTGAAATTTTCTAAAAATGGCAATGTTTGTTAATACTAGTTCAGAAATATTCAGATCACCATTGTCTCATGAGTCTACATATAATCAATGTTCAAATTCAATTTGTCTACCAAAATTGTTTGATGTGCAGGAAACATGCTTTATGGGAGTTGAGGAATCAATCCACAATGGATAAATTGTGCAGATCAAAAAGAACAAATGGATCCTCGATAGTGAATGTTCTAGACACATGACTGGGAATGAAGATATGTTGAATGATATAATATACAAAAATGGAGGATTGGTTAACTTTGGAGATAATTCAAAACGATATGTGATTGGCATTGGCAAAGTCGGTAACTCTGAAACTCTTATTGTTACTAATGTTTTGCTAGTTAAGAATCTAAAAGATAACCTGCTAAGTATAAGTCAACTTTGCGATAAAGGATATAAAATTGAATTTGAAAAAGATAAATGTCACATTGAAGATAATAATTCAACCATAATATTTGAGGGAATTAGGAAAAAGAATATTTATATTCTTAGTATGAAAGTTTCAAATGATAACTTGTGTCTTTTGGCAAATACAAGTCACCCTTGGATTTGGCATAAGAGATTTAGGCATTTGAATTTCATATCTAGACTGTCAAAACATGATCTAGTAAGAGGTCTCCCTAAAATGAATTTTAAAGTAGATAGTCTTTGTGATGCATGTCAATTAGGAAAACTTAGAAAAAGTTCTTTTAAATTAAAATATATGATTTCAACTTCAGAACCTCTTGAATTACTTTACCTTGATTTATTTGGTACATCTCAAATTCTGTCAATAAATCATAGTAAATATGTTTTTGTAATTGTAGATGATTATTCTAGATTTACATGGATAATATTTTTGAAACATAAAAGTGATACTTTTGAATGTTTTAAGAACTTTACAAAAAAGATTCAAAATCAACTTTCTCTAAAAATTATAACCATTCATAGTGATCACGGTGGTGAATTTGAAAATGCAAAATTTTAAGAAATTCTACAATAAAAAGGGAATAACTCACAATTTTTCATTTCCAAGAACTCCACAACAAAACAGAGTAGTATAACGTAAAAATAGGACGGTTCAAGAGTGTGAGAGAACCATGCTTTCATATAGTAAATTACCAAAGTATTTTTGGACAGAAGCAGTTGCTACCGCCTATTATATTTTAAATAGAATTTTAATTAGACCTTTAACTGATAAGACATCTTATGAACTTCTTTATAGAAAGAAACCTAAAGTATCTTATTTTTGAATTTTTGGAAGTAAATGTTTTATTTTAAATACCAAAGATAACTTAGGTAAATTTGATCCTAAATCCAACAAAGGTATCTTTATTGGATATTCTAATAAAAGTAAAGTGTACAGAGTATTTAATTTAAGAACTAACAACATCGAATAAACAATGCATGTTTCGTTCGATAAAAATTCCAAAATTTTTGAAGATACAAATGATGAAGAGGATTTAATCACTCAAAATCAAGAGTCAACTAAAACTTATAATAAAATTAATCATCCTAATAAAAGGACTAAACTTTTAAAAGATCACCCTATTGAAAACACACCAGGAGATATGCAATCTGTTGTTAAAACTAGAAATCAACTAAGTCAAATGAGTAATGTAGCTTTTATATCAACTATTGAACCCAAAAATCCAAAAGAAGCATCAACTGATGATTCATGGATTTTGCCTATGCAAGAAGAATTAAATCAATTCACTAGAAATAACGTTTGGGAACTTGATCCTAGACTTGAGAGTAAAACTATAATTGGAACTAAATGGGTTTATAAAAATAAAATGAATGAACAAGGAGAGGTAGTTAGAAATAAAGCCCAATTAGTCGCTCAAGGTTTTTGTCAAGAAGAAGGAATAGATTTTGATGAAACTTTTGCTCCTGTAGCAAGATTAGAAGCCATTAGGATTCTACTTGCTTTCGCAAATCATAATAATTTTAAACTATATCAAATGGATGTTAAAAGTGCCTTTTTAAATGGATTTGTAAAAGAAGAAGTATACGTTGAACAACCACCACTTTTTGAAAATGAAAAATTACCAAATCATGTTTACAAACTTAAGAAAGCTTTTTATGGTCTAAAACAAGCTCCTAGAGCCTGGTATAATAGACTAAGATCTCACTTATTATAGTCAAATTTCAAAATTGGTAAAGTAGACAATACTCTGTTTATTAATAGAAATAAAAATGATATTCAACTAGTACAAGTTTACGTAGATGATATCATTTTTGCATCAAATAAATTAGAAATGAATAAAGAAATTTCTGAAATAATGACAAAAGAGTTTGAGATGGGTCATATGGGTGAATTTAACTTCATTTTAGGATTACAAATAAAACAATTAGATAATGGTATTTTTATTAGTCAAGAAAAATATGCTAAAGACCTAATTAATAAATTTGGTTTGACTACTGCGAGTGGAAAATCCACTCCCACAGCAACCAATGAGTACCTTAGTAAAGAAGATCTCTCGAAAGATGTAGATCAAAAGTTATATAGAGAAATGATTGGATCACTACTCTATATTACTGCTAGTAGACCTGATATCATGCATAGTGTTTATCTCTGTGTAAGATATCAATCCCAACCTAAAGAGATCCACTTGAAAGCCGTAAAACGTATCATAAGATATGTTAAACACACTTCTGACTATGGCTTATTTTACCCTAAAAATGATTCCTTTGACTTAATATCTTACTGGGATGCTGATTATGCTGGTTATAAATCAGACCGAAAAGAATTACAAGTGGAACTTGTCATCTTTTTGGGCATTCTTTGATTTCCTAGTTTAGTAAAAAGCAAAACACATTTTCTTTATCAACAACCGAAGAAGAATATATTTCTGCTGCTTTGGCTTGTTCTTAAGTAATATATATGCAACAAACTTTAAAAGATTATGGTTTAAATTTTTCAAAATCACCAATTTATTGTGATAATATTAGTGCGATAAATTTATCCAAAAATACTACACAACATGCTCGAACTAAACATATTGATATAAGACATCATTTTCTCAAAAATAATATAAATAAGGAAGTAATTACTCTAAATTATATTAATTCCGAGAATCAAATTGTTGATATATTAACAAGACCATTAAATGAATCTATATTTACTAAATTAAGAAGAGAATTAGGTATTTGTTCAATAATTGAAATATAAAATATAAATAAACAAAGTATAATTAAAATTATGCCAAAATAAATCAATTAATAAAAACTTAAAGGACCATGTCAACATACCTCCCCAACCCATGTCGACATATAACATTTTTTATTTTTTATTTTTTTCCCCACCAAAATTCAAAATAATTAGTTATATATTCTTCTCATTTTCAAAATTTTATTCATCTTTCTGTTATTTCTCTGTTCTATCCTCTGAAATCAAACAATCAATGGCCTCCTCTTCAAATCAAACAAATATTCTACCTTTTCGTTTCCTTCTCCCACTTTTGGTCCATTTCAACGTACTACTCTCGCTCATGTGACAAAAATGGAGGATTCTCTAAAGGATGCACTTCAGTTAATGACTAAAATCCAAGCAATGCAACTTCGAATGGCCAAGGAACAAGACAGACAAGACAAAATCCTTAGGAATCTGCAAAAATTTCTAATGGACAATCATGCTAACCCAATCTTGATTGACGAAGACTCTTCAGGAGATCAAATACAAGAGGCCAGCGAAGAAGAAGAAGAAGAAGTCCACATGGAAGAAGTGCATATGGAATATGACGACAAAGTCGTTTGCATTGGAGAAGTATGCTTTGACAAAGATGAAAATCTTGTTGAACAACATGGAAATTTCTGTTTCCACTATCCAAACTATTCGATTCATAGATCTTCCATTTTCAAAGATACTCATTAGTTTCTTTTCTCCTTTTCCTTTTGGTGTATATTCTTTCTTACGTTTCCCACGAAAATGTAAGTACAACAATATAATTAATAAATAATTTGTGTTCTTATTATATGAATACTTAGTTACGATAATGAGTAGTTTAGGACTAAGTTCTAGTTTTACATCTAAGTGTTTATTATTTATGATAACACTATCATTATAAGTGCATGTTATAGAGTATTAGATTTAGGGGGAGTAATATAGTTTTTGTTGATATATTTGGAGTTGGTTTTTGTTGATGACAAAGGGGGAGAAACATAAAATAGGGTAGTTAGGCATAGATTAAGGGGGAGTTATTAGGATAGAAGTAATATTTTATAAAAAAAGGTTGTCATCATCAAAATGGGGGAGATTGTTAGTCCTTGAGATGATGGTTTTGATGACAACAACCTTAGAATATATTATAAAATATAAATACTGACAGTATAAGTTTAGATAGATATGTATATGCAGGATTTAACCATGCAGGTACCAAGAATGAAGACTGTATAGTATAGAGATTCAAGATATCAAGATTGTAGACTCAAGAGTATCAAGATCATCAAGAGTTCCAGAGTTCAAGTAATTTATCTTTTGATTAGAAATTTGTTAAAACTCCTAGAAAAGCACTGGCATCTTAAAATCCAATTTATTCGTAGAATGGAATCCACTTCGAGCCTGTTAAAGGGATAGAACCCTAAGTAGGATGGAACCAACGAAAAATCTAGTGGAACATTGTTTTGTATCCGCTAATTTTTATTCAAAATGATTTTTACAAAATTATTCTTGTTTTCAAAATGTTTTCAAAATCTTTCTTTTAAAGCATCAAAAACATCTATCCTAATTTCAAAATACTTTCAGCCTCAAAATAATCTTTAATTTAAAAATCAAATTATCCATGGTTTTAACTATCTTTAATAATAATATATTTAATTTTTAAATATATATATTTAGATTTAGAGGAAAATAGGCACAAGGAAGAAGTTGCAAAAAAATTCAGTCTCAGGGACAACAAGTTTGCGTTTTAGTCTGAAGGACACTTTCTAGTGTAAACAGAAAATGATAGTTACAACTATCATTCTGTGATTTACACTAGAAAGTGTCCTTCAGCCTAAAATGCAAACTTATTGTCCCTGAGACTAAATTTTCTTCAACTTTTTTCTTGAGCCTAAAAACCCCTTAGATTTAAATATAAAATTATAGTAAAATTTTGTGTATATTATTCTATATGTTTACTTATGTATTTTAACTATAGTCAAGTATATTTATAAAGTTTAAAATTGTTTTAATATAAGATAGAAATTATTTTCAAAGAAAATCAAATCTCTAAAATATCCTTTGGGATGTCGACATGCGCATGTACCCTATGTCGACATAGTGTTAGTTGAATTCAAAATTTAAATTTCAAAAGAAGCGTCTATTCATCATATCTCTTCACGAATGGACATGGCTGTTGTTATTCTATAAATAGGGGATGTTTTTAACGAATTTAAAAACAGATTTTCTGGTTTTTCACTCCTCTTCTTCTTCCACATTTCTATATACATTTTCTTACCATTACTCTGCCGAAATCAACAATGAATCTAACTAGATTATCTCTGGTTTGATTCTCTATCACTATCTCATCAAGATCCTTAGTGCCATTTAGAGTTATAGGCTTTTTGCAATTAACTTAGCGAGAAAAGGTGTGATTGTAGCCTTGGAAATCAATCAAGCGAGATAATGTGTGACTGTAGCCTTGAAAATCAATTTGGTGAATTTGTTGCTCGGGAAATCAAGTATGTCTACCCAGAGGATTGTGAATCCGGAGGGTATACCTCATTGCCTTGAAATCGAGGGTGTAATTATAAAGATTGTTTTTAAAGGAAATCTGTACTTGTGTGCGGGACTGGATGTAGGGTAACTCCGAACTAGTATAAAATCCGGTGTGTTCTTTCCTTTACTACTTTTACTTTAAATTTGCATCTATGTTTGATTCTGTGATCATATATGTGTTTGAATATTGCATACATTTGTGTTCAAATTAACAAAAACTCAAAAAGGTTTAATAATTCTTTAAAACACTATTCATCCCCTTCTAGGGTTTATCCTAGCCTTAAGATCCTTAATCCGCATTTCTCACACCAATGTGTTTCTGTTTCTAGATCTATTTCTTCTTCGTTATCTCATGACATAAACTTGGTAACGAAGTCTGCCAATGCCTTCTTGTTGATAACCCTTCGAGGATGGTAAGTAATTTCATATTGACTCAGTTTGATGTTCCATTTAATAAGCCATCCAGAAGTCTCGGGGGTGGTACAACATGTGCTTCAGGGGTTGATCTGTTAGTACTTTGATCGGGTGTGTCAGGAAGCATGGTCATAATTTCTGGATGCGATCAAGAGGCAACATGCTAGTTTTTTCAATTTCGAATAGTTCTTCTCCACTCCAGTGAAACGCTTACTGATGTAATATACAGATTGCTGGATATTAGCTTCTTCTCGTACGAGCACGGCATTTAATGCATGAGGTAAGACTACAAATAGATAAACAAGTCTTCTTCGTCTACCGGCTTGGACATGATTGGTGGGGTTTCCATATATTGCAGCAGCTTGTCGAATGTAGTTTGACAAGCTTAATTCCATTTGAAGTTCTTCTTTCCCTTCTTTAGCACGTCAAGGAATGGTATACATTTGCAGTTGCTTTTAAGATGAACTGGCTTAGTGCTGGAACTTTTCCATTCAAGCTTTGTAACTCCTCCTTGTTCCTCGGGGCCTTGACTTCCTGTAAATAGGTAATTTGTTCGAGATTTTCTTTGATGCCTCTGGCGCTTATAATGAATCCCAAGAACTTTCCAGATGCTACCCCGAAGTGGCATTTAATTGGATTAAGTTTCATTCCATACTTGTGGAGTATTTAAAACATTTTGGCAAGGTGGTCCAAGTTATTTGCAATCATGTGCGACCAATACATCGTCTACATAAACTTTCATTTTTTTTCCCGATCTGGCATTTGAACATGGCATTCACTAGTCGTTGGTAGGTTGCCCCAGTATTCTTGGCATTACTTTCTAGTAGTATACTCCCAAGTCAGTAGTGAAACTGGTATTTTCCTAGTATGGTACATGTATCATGATCTTTTTGTACCCTGAGTAAGCATCCGTAAATGATAGCAGTTCTTGTCCAACTGTCCCGTCTACAAGTTGGTTGATTCTTGGCAGAGGAAAGCTATCTTTTGGGAAGGTTTTGTTTAGGTCTGAATAGTCGGTATAAGTTCATCATTTTCCATTGGAATTCTTGACTAAGACCGGCCTTGATACCCATTTGGGGTATGTTGCATCGTGGATAAAACCATTCGCCATCAGCTTGTAAGCACTTTGGACCATTTAGGTCCCAGGCCGCATCTCTTCTGCTTCACTGGCATATACTTCGGATCAATATTAAGTGTGTGTCATGCAATCTTGTGTAAAACTTTGCACATATCGGAATGTTTCCAAGTGAATATATCCAGGTAGATGTTAAGAAATTTAGTGAGTTCCAGTCACATCTTCTTCCAAGATGCAATCCGATTTTTAGGACCCATGTTGGGTCATCCATATCGACTGGGACAGATACCGTCAAATTCTTTCCCGAACTCTTCTTTCTAAGGTCGAGGCCTTGTTAAATCGGCTATGGTCCCCAAGCTAGGAGCGGTTCTATAATTGCTATGCAGAAGGTTCACGAATGTGGAGAGTTTTCCCTACATTTTTCCTCTTTTCTTTTCTTTTAGATTCACGTAGCTCTGCGATGTAGCATTCTCTAGTGATGCTTTGGTCTCCTTTGATCACTTCAACTCCATTCTCTGTTGAAAATTTCATAGTTAGGCACCACTGGATGAAAGCAATCCTGAAATCTGTTAAGGCAAGCCGACCTAAGAAAGCATTGTATGAAGACATTTCATCCAAGATCACAAAGGTTTGGATGACAACGACACTACAGTCGCCTTCCTTAAGTTTATAGGAAAATCAATTTTTCCGATAGGTTTCTTAGGTTCACCGGTGAATCCTTGGATTTTTGTTCGATAGGAGGATATGTCTTTCATATTGATCTTCATCTGATTAAACGTGTGTCTGAACAGGATATTGACAGAGCTGCCACTATCCACCGATACTAGTCGAACCATGGCCGGTCCATTTCCTACCAATATGACCTTGGGATTGAGGGTTGGAGCTTCCATTCCTTTAGTATCTTAGTTTTGAAATAAGATATCATCATTCAGGGTTCTCTTCTTTTTGGAAGGAGTTCCGCCTTCAATCGCAAAGCATGAATCTCTCGGGGAATGTTTCAATGAGCTTGAATATTGCTCCATTTCTTCTCAACTTTTGCATAGGATGAAATCCTCTGGATATTGTTCCGATAACAAGTTTTTGGACGGTTCGTTTGGATCTTTCTTCGCTGGTTCCGGCTTGATTTCCCTAGCCTTTAGGAGCTTGTGGTGCTGCAGGCTAGTCAAGACTCCGTGATTTCCTCACATACCGCTGAAGCTTGTTTTCTTGATTCAGCTCTTCAAATATATTTTTTAAGTGTCGGCACTTATTCGTGTTGTGACTATGTGTTTCATGGAATCGGCAGTACTTTCCGGGCTGCTTTCACTGCTCAGCAACTTTCTTTTTAACTGGCTTCTTGTATTCCACCGTCCCTTGTGTAGCAAGGTAGATGTTCTTTGGCGTATCATTGAGCGGGATGTATTCTCTTGGCTTTAAGCCTTTAAGTCGCTTGTTACCTCCATTTGGTTTGTTGGAATTCTAGTTCTTCCTTTTCTGGTTTCCATCCTTCCCCACGCTTCCGATAGTGGTCCATACCATTCTGGCAAGTTTTGGTTGGTGCACGTTGGCAGGTTTTTTTCAGCTCATCTGCCTCTTCAAATCTTAAGTACTAGCTTGCCTTTTGGTTAACGTCCTTCCTAGTGGTGGGTTGTTTCATTTTGATCCATTTCCCGAATTCAATGTCGGGGTGAATAGCGCGTTCCAAGGCCATAAAGACCATATCTTCGTTTAGGTTACTTACTTCAGTCACCACAATGTTGAACCGACTCATGAAGGATTTCAAATATTCATTTCGTCCTGGAATAGGTCAGATAAGGAAATCACATCTTTCGATTGTGACGGTGAAGTCTAGACTGATCAAGGAATTTTGTTGCTAATTCATTGAAAGTAGAGATGGAACTTGGTGGGAGCCTTGTGAACCACATAAAGCAATTACTTCTAGGAAGATTGGAAAACATCTACATCGAACAACATTCGAAGTGGTCGCTCTGTCCATGTACCAACTGTATTTGTACAAGTGAGGTTTCAGATCTCTAGTTACATCGTAAGACAAAATGGTCGACATAGTAAACTTTTCAAGGTACCGTTCATTCAGAATGGCATCAGCGAATGGAGTCCCGCTGAAGCAAATACCCATTTTTCATCTCTCCTACCTTTACTTTCGTTCATCAAGCGCTAATCATATCCACGATGTATGCCTCCAATATCTTATTCTCTGTAAGTTGGTTATTGGTGACTATACTAAGGGTTTGATTTTGCAAATGATCTTGGTAAGTGGGCTGAAGCCTACGCTTTCCTACCTTCAGAAGCACCATTCCCTTGGAGTTCCATTGGGTTGTGGTTGGTTGGATAGGGGCAGTTTGGACCCCCTCCCCCCGGACGGTATTGAGTGTATTAGTGTTTTCTTCCAACTTTCCGTCATTGAATTTCTCACCGTCTTCAAAGTTGGGGAGATCCATTGCTATATCTTCCTATGGGGTTTTCGCCCCTAGATTTAAGTTTGAAGCATGTTGCTTTGCTGTTTGTGGAGTTCTTGCATTCCGTTCTACGGCGGTTCCCGTAATTCCATCCACTACTCATTTTTGATTTTGCCCTTCACTTCTCTGTTTAGGCTAGAAACAGAGGAATTCTCTTGCTCCGCTACAGCCTCAGCTTCAAGTGCCGTTTTGGGAATAGTTAGTGACTGGAGCACTAAGAGAGCATCTATCTTGTCCATAAGAGCCTTCTGAAAGTTTGCCATTTTCTGGTTAATTTCATTAACCATCTAGTTCAATTCTCCTTCAGTCACAACTTCATGCTGAGTGGAGGATCCTGGCACTTAATCTCCAATGTTAGCTCCAAGTTGCATGTTGTTGGGGTTGTTGACTTCAACTTGCTGGTGGATTTTTCTTCTTCTTTGGCAATAGTTTCTCCTGTGGATCTTCCAAAGGTAGTCCTCTTTCTTCTTGGTGCCATTTCAACAGCAAATCTTTTAAGCAAAGACTGAGGATCTAACTTCTCAACTTATACGATCCAAAGTAGATAGCTGGACCTTAGGCTAAGTTAGGTTCTCAGTTAAAGCACCAAAATATTAATCCAAAAATTGGATCAACGCCCTAGATTGAGTATGAAAGCACCAACCCTATTTATCAAGGTAAATAAAAATGAAAAACATTAGTAAATTATAGAAAAAGTAAACATATAAGAGATTTTTATGGTGGTTCTGCTATTAAAGAAGCCTACGTTCACTTTATAGCTTTTATTGGTCAGCTACTGTTACAAAGGAGTTTGGATTACAATATGATTCTTCTTTCTTAAGTTAGATCAAGCCACCATTGTTAGAGACAAAAGGAAGATCTTAATTATCTTTTAATGGCTGTTATGTGGGAGAAGAGTGAAGAAAGAATAGCAGAGCTTCAACAGAGAACAAGTTAGGAACCGCTTTTTTGTTGGAGGTAGGATGGTATTTATAGCACTTAAGGAACACTTGGATTGGAACCATTGCACCAAAAGCCTGTAGCTGTCCATAGGAAGAAGCACAAATAATTTAGAGTGATTCCAAACTAACCTTTTGGATCGGTACCGATCCAATTGGATCGGATCGGTACCATTCCAAAGAGTTGTGCAATTTTTGCACACTTCTTTTCGATTGGCTTCGCTTCTTGCTTATGAGGCTTTCCATGTAATTTCATAGCTTGTTGACTTGTTTTGATGATGATTCACTTATGAATTTAACTAAACTTTAGTTTGAATCCGATAAGTCTTTAGTTCTGGAACTTGGATGCTTGGCTTGTTACCAAACTTGGTAGCTAAACTAAGTAGAGAGGTAGAAACATAACACAAGTGGTTTAGAGGAACCATAACCCAAAATTTTGTATCGATACTGATCCAAAGTGTTGGCATATTTTTGGGTCAAGCTTTAAATGTTTCTTTGTCTCATGCTTTTAGGTCATCCTTTTGAATTATGCTAGGTTTAAAATCCGATAACAAACATAGTCTGTCTTGTGAAAAAGTTTAAAGAAAGTATGAAAAAGACTTTATGCTAGTGAAATGACATCGTCAAGCTTGCCATTCTGTTTCGCTTTAGCTCTTCTCGGTTGGATGATGTCCGTCTACCATCTAGTTTATAACCCGTCTTCTCTCAGGCTGCCTAGGTCGGTCAGCACAAGGAGCGGTCTATCCTTGTTGGGGATCAGATGTCTCCGCCAGCCATCCTGTAGGGCTTTCACAAACTGTTGGAGCCTTTTTCTCCAGATCAGCTCTTCGACCATATCTCGAAGCTTTCTACACTCATTTGTGTCATAACCATGGGTCTCATGAAATCTACATAACTTTCCAGACTTCCTTTGGCTTTCAGTCGATTCTCTCAAGGTTGGGTGCCTATATTGCTCCGAGTCGTGAGTGGCTAAGTAGATGTTTTTAGTTGAATCATTCAATGGGGATATATGTGTCAAATCTTGAGACTCTTAATCTCTCCTAGATTCAAAATTATCATCTGGTGCCCTGTTGTGGCCCTTGCTCTGATTCCCATTCTTATTTTATACATTCACGCTAATGTTTTCGGAACTCGCTCCGGACTGTTTCATGACAATGTTGTTTTGAATTCCTTCGTCTAATGGCATGTTCTATCTTAATGTCTGGTCCGTAGAGCCTCCTCCTTGCGCAAGTGCTGGACCGCCTTATTGTAAAGTGATCTAGGGTGAAAGGAGGTTTCCTTGATGACCATTCTCCGAAATCTGTGTCGGGGTGGATTCCCCCGATCAAAGCTATTAAGATGATATTCTCCCGAGGGTTGCTCACCTTAGTCACCGCGGTGTGAATCTCCGTAGAAAATCACTAAGTACTCCCCCGGTCCTAGGAATAAGTTATATAAAGATGTGACATCTTTGGGGCGAGTTTTGTGCATCCTAAATTATTCAATAAATTTCGTTGCCAATTGGTCAAATGATGAGACGAACCTTGATGATAACCGAGTAAACCATGTGGTCTCCACTCCTTCTAGGAAGATTGGGAAGCACCTGCACTTGATTGCATCTGACGCTCTAGCGGAGTCTATATGCCACTCGTACTTCACGAGATCCTATCAAGGATTAGTCTTTTCTGAATATGTTAGCATGGTTGGCACAGTGATTCTCTATGTATACTCTTCATACAGAATGGCTTCAGTGAAGGGATTTTGACAATAGGCAGTGCCCAATCATCGTTATTTTAACCTTGACTTTCTCACATAAGTCGCCTTACCATCTCAGCCAAGTTCGACTCTTAAAAACTTGTTAGGTTGTGGTATTTATGATTTATTCCTTGTGCTTTGCCTGGTAAAAGATCCTGGTTTGTGCCTCGTCCCCTAAGTTCTTCTGGCTCTAGAGGAATCATTTGCCTAGCAACTCTGTGTCTGTTCCTTATGGTTATTCAGTAGAAAAATCTCGACTTTCAATGCCTTGGCCGATCACAGCATGCCAGCGTTGCACGCCATTTGCAAATCGAAGACCTGAACACTCATTTGTAGTTTCGGCACTAACCCCTCTAGTGGGATCGATACCGAGTCCTATGGTGGGATCAATATCGACTCCGGCACCTTTAGTGGGGTCGGTTCTCAACTCCTGCCTTTACGTCCCAGATTCGTGCACATCTGTTCGTTGCCTTCTGCTTCTTTGGAAATGACCAGATGATGAGGAACTTTTCGATTTCGATTATGGAGGAGATGGATCTCTCCTAGTCTTTTTGCATCCAATGTTCAACTGGTTCATCAAGCTCCTATTCTCTCGAATTTACCGGTTCAACTCCGCACGGTTGTCCTGTAGTTCTTTCATCGTCCTTTTAAAATCCACCCTAGTAATTGCATCAGAAAGGTTCTAGAGATCCGTGGCTCCTTGTTGCGTGCCTTCATCCAGAGCTCTTGAGGACGCAATAGATTCCTATAGACTTTGTTCAAATTTGAGTAGTAGGAATACTAGTAGAGAAGGAGTTGGATCTCTTCCTCAAATTTTAGGCAATCCAATAGTAAATAAGGATCCAAATAGCCTAAGAGTCAATTTCTCAATGAAAGTACCAAAATATTTGAACCAAAAATTGGCCAAACACCTAAAGATTACGTAGAAAACAAAAGTGAAAAATATAACAGAAATGTTGATGAAAGAAAAGAGATGCAATCGTTTATAGTGATTTGGAAAAGCAAGGCATATGTCCACTTTAAGATTTTATTGCTAATTTACAACTTGGGGCAAAAGTTCTTAGGACCTAGTACAACTCTAGCACTTAGAATTTTTGAGTTACAAGAATATCAGAAATAATGGAACTAGAGCCCAAAGATCTTGAAAAATGAACCATACCACTCTATTTATAGAGGCAGAGAGCCTAAAATCTCACAATAAATATCTTCTAACCGTTAGCCATTATTTAGACTAGTTCCTATACGAAAATAGGTGTCACATTAGCAAGAGTTGGGAGTCGGTATCGATCCCCAAGTAGGAGTCGGTACTGCTCCCTAAGATGGCCAAATAAGTCTTCTCCAACTCTTCATCTCGAATCATCTTGTAGTTAGCTTCATGATTTCATAGCTGTTCGCATTAATAGTAGCTTGTTTCCAAGTTCAAATGATGGAGTTGTAGAAAAAAGCTGTAAATTTAGGAGTTTATGGAGATCGACTAAGAATTGCATTTAAACAACAAAATAACTTTGAAAACAAGCTTTTAGCATCGAGTTAGGCACGTACGCAGAAGATAGGGTACACCCAAGCTATATTTGAGATTCGGTACCGATCCTGATGTAGGAGTCGGTATCGATCCTCAATTTGAGGGATCTCATTGTTGTCTTGTCTTGATTTAGGTTATTTTGTCTTTAGTTGAACTTGCTATGAGTATGACCCAAGAAATTTGAGCGTTTGACTCGAGTTTTTAGGGGTCAGTACCGATCTCCAAGTGGGACTCGGTACCGACCCCTGACTTAGGGTTTTTCTATGGTTTGCTCTAGGTCGTGCTTAGGTTTTTTATGATTGCTTCGTGTCCGACTCAAGGAATTCTTAAGCCTATTCTACTTTGGGTCAGACCTGAAGATTTTGTGGGATTGCTTCGGGTAAACCCTTCCAAAAACTTGAACTTTCAATTTTTCAAGTTTTTCTACTCGTTTTTTATACTTCTTTTTTTCCTTTTAATGATATTCCTAAGTTCATTAGGTCATTTCTTCATTATTTGCTTATCCGAGTCCATTGTTTAAGTCTGTTCAAATACTATTTGGTCAAAAGGCTGGATAACAATCGTGTTCCATGATTTTTCTACCTAGTGTTGAACTATTTTCAATGGCTATAATTGTTAGACTTTTGTATTTTTATGCTATTAATTTAAAAATGTTAATAGTGGTTTCTGAACATGTTTCATAATTTTAGTTTTACGTACAGCGGATGTAAATATTCTTCATACCATTTTCAACTGTTGATGTTGATGAGCGTTAGAACATATCAATTTAAGTTGATTGTAGTTTTAATGTATCCTATAATATCTCATTAAACTAGCTTTATTATCATTAAACTCTCTCACTTTAAAGCTTAGTTGACCTACAATCTCTAACTAGATAATTACTTAGAATGGGTAAGTTGATTGAACATGCCGACATATTTTGGAGTACACAATATTTTCCCATTTGTTAAACACATCGACTGAAGATATTGTAAGGGTTTGAACTATAATGTTTGTTAAACTAATTTTTCAACATAATTCCATTTTACCTTGGTTTACTGTATAAAAATAAATTTCATGTACTAATATGTTTGTTTGCATAGATTGATGTACTGGCCTATATAATTATTTTGAATTTTTTTATACAGAAGCGTTGTGCAATTGAACTGCATTTATATTAAAAGTTCTCTTACTTTTTTCAGTTAACATAAAATCATAACATTCAACTTATACTTTTATTCATTTGATTATTTACTAAATATCAGTTACCATATTATTTAAAAAAATAAAAAAATTAGTTTACGTTTTCTTTGCACATGTGAATAGAACAAATTTTCATTTTTGTTATTGATATTTGTTATGCATAACATTTTTTTTGATGCGCTTTGCTAGATTGTTTTATATACAACATAATAAGATTAAGTTATCCCTCATGCCCGTTTTTATATTATGAAAATTTCTCATTAACCAATCGTACGTCCATAGTCAATTTGTAATTTCATTTGGAACCCTAATTTCATTTTACTTATACTATAAGTGTCATTTTTTGGAGCGTCCGTATCAGTGTACAATGTACGTCATAACCTCACAATAATATGGAAATATGAGTAATTATTTAAATGAAAAATTAAAATCTTAGTTGACGTTTGATCCATGGACGAATGGCAATAGGGTATTTTTGATGTCCACACCATCATAGCCCTGTGAATTATGCGGTATAGTTTACTAATCCACCTACTTCTCCTAAGGTTTGCTTCACTGCAAGAAAGACTATTTATAACGGCAGCCTTTTGTATCGGTTGATCATTGCTAAAATAAGCGGTCGACGGTAGCCATCGCTAGCCGACAAACACTCTAACTATACAGATTGAACCGAACCGGAAAACAATACCAGTTCCCACCAAAAAATAAAACGACGCACATATTTTTTCCACCTTGTCTACCCATGTTAGCCAGTGCTAGCCGCCTCGATCATCTAAGCCCTACAAAGCTCTTCGGTATCTTCTTTCTCCAATTTCAGCTTAATCTGGATATAATTAAAACCCTAACTTCGAAAATTGGTTGATTATGGGTTAGTTGATGATTATTCCGTATTAGTTGATGATGATATTGTATTAGTTGATTTAGGGATGTCCTTAAAATCCCAATTTCGAAAATTAGTTGATTATGGATTGGAATCGATGATTATTGCGTATTAGTTGATGATAATAGTGTATTAGTTGATTTGAGGATATTAATTTGTGGTTTGATTGTTTAATTTGTAATTAATAATTAAGTTGATTTAAAATCCAACAATTAGTGTATAATTATTGATTAATACGCTGCTAGATTGGTACGGCTAAACATAAGTAATATTTTTTAATTAATTAGTATGTGTTAATTATAAGTTTTAATGGTTAGCATAAAATAAACTTATTTTAATTTTATTATAAGTGCAAACTTTAAATTTTAGTTTACAAAATCAGTAAATTAAAATTTTATATAGTTAACTGAATTGTAAAATATATTTTAAAAATTCAAATTTAGTTAATGAAATATTTAAATAGTTGAATGAATTATAAAATTAAGAAACGACGTGAAGTGAAATAATAAATTAAGAAATAATAAATTTTGGTTTGAAATAATAAACTTTTTTTGAAACAAATATTCTACTAAAACCGACCCTAGCCTTTTGCATCGGTCGATAACCATTAGAATAAGAGGCCGACGTAGTCGTCGCTAGGCAACGCAGATCTATGTACACGGATCAAAAACCCGCGAAACTAAAAACCTTTCATTCTTTCGCATCAAAATCTAAGGTTGATTAAAAATCAAAAAATTAGTGCATAATTATTGATTAATATGCTTATTGATTAGTTTACGCGATTGTTTATAAAAGTTTAAAACAATATAATGTTAGTCATAATTTGCCAAAAATTAATATATAATTATTGATTAATATGCTGCCAGATAGTTAAATGAATTGTAGAACATGTTTTAAAATTAGTGTATAATTATTGATTAAAATTAGTACAAAAAGTAGTGTATAATTTTTGATTAAAATTAGTGCAAACTTCAAATTTTAGTTTACAAAATCGATTCGAAATTTAAATAGTTAATGAATTGTAAAGTATGTTTCAAAATTTCAAATTTAGTTAATAAAATATTCAAATAGTTTAATGAATTATAAAATTAAAAATTGAAATGAAATAATAAATTAAGAAGTAATAAATTTTAGTTTGAAATGATAATTTTTTTTGAAACAAATATTGTACTAAAATCGGTTTTTTTAAGAACTTAGAAATAAACATAATGTTTTAAAGTTGCGTATGCTTGTTATAGTTTAGAATAATTTTTTTTAGTTAATGCAAAAATAAGTGAATAATATGTTTTAAATTTCAAATTTAGTTAATAAAATATTTAAATGGTTGATGAATTATAAAATTGAGAAATTAAGTGAAGTGAAATAATAAATTCAAAAATAATAAATTTTAGTTTGAAAATAAGCACTAAGTATTATTTGAACAAATACAACAACAACAAATTAAATTCTTTAGTCCCAAAAAGCTTTAATTTATTTGAGAAAATACAACAACAATATACCCCTTGAATGCAAAGTTATGCATAGAAGAGAAGTGGAGTGAATTGCCGTTGAAATTAGACAGAAGTATGGTGTATGAGGTCTTTAGTCCCAAAAGGCTTTAATTTTGTGTTAGACAAAATTTAGGTGTTGTTGAAATTACTAACATATTTTTCTAATTTAGGAACAGTGTTTAATCATTTTCTCGACCGTACTTGAATGTATGAAGTAGGAACTGGTATGAAAGTTTCAGTGAAGAAACATTTCTACAATGATGTATATGAATTTATTAGATTCGCTACATCTAATAGTCGAAATAACGAAGAACTTCATTGCCATTGTAGTAAGTGCCAACATTTGAAGCATTGAAAATTAGATACAATTATAGTACATTTGTACAAAATCTTGTTTTATGTCAAATTGTTATTTATGAGATCGTCACAGAGAACTTGTTGCACCTACACCTAATATTGTAGTGTCAGAGTACGATTATGTTATGACGAGTCCAATAGAAGATATGGTGGAAGATACAGCACGATCAATATTCCCTACTATTCAATTTGACGATAAAAACGTAAATATCGAAGAAGAACAGAATGTGGAAGTGAAAAGAATTTATGATTTATTGGATACTGCTAACAGGAGTCGTGGGATAGTTGTAAAAGCGGAATCAAATTATCAGTAACCGTTGAATACATCACTATGAAATCAAAATTCAACATTACATAAGCTAAATTTACAGCAGTTGTACAAGCAGCAAAATAACATATGTCATCCAATAATCTGATGTGCAATAGTCATTATAAAGTGAAAAACACTTATGTCGGCTTTCGGTTTGCTGTACCATGTTTAAAAGGTTGCATATTGAATTGGAAAGTTGATATTAACCTTAGAAACTGTAAAATATGTAATGATGAAAGATACAAACCAAGAAAAAAGAAAGGAAAATAAGTTTCATGCAAGAGAATGCATTATTTAACCATCGTTCCCAGACTTCAATGGTTATATGCGTCTTCAGCTATGGCATGTCTTATGCGATGACATAATATGAGAACATATGAAGATGAAACTTTGACACATCCATCCGACGGAGAAGTATGAAAACATTTTGATAAGACATATATATTCCTCGTTTGCTGCAGAGAGATGCAATGTCAGACTTAGTTTATGTACGAATGAATTTTCACCATTCTCTCAGTTTGATAGTAAATATTATCTTAGCCTATTTTTGTTACTCCTTATAATTTACCTCAGTAGATGTGTATGAAAACTCCATAGATATTTCTCATTATTATCGCACCTGGCCCTAATGATCCGAAACAAGGAATCGATGTTTGTTTACAAACATTGATTGAAGACTGGAAAACACTATGGTATGAAGGAGTTGACATATACGACATTTCAAAAAAAAAAAAATCGTATGTTCGCTTCTTTGTTATGGACTATTAGTGATTTTCCTACGTATGCAATGCCTTTAAGTTGGAGTAGGGCCGGTCATCTAGCTTATCCTTATTGCATGGAAGAAACATGAGCATTTTCTTTATAGTATGGGAAAAAAGTTTCATGGTTTGATTATTATCGGTGTTTTCTCTATCTCAATCATACTTTTAGAGGAGATAAAAAAACTTTAGAGCTAACAGAGAAGAGAGAATGCTACCACCAATGATTTGATCAAGCGAAGAAATATATGAAATTGTATAGAGCTATCCAAAGATACATGAAACTGGAGTGCATACTGTAAATCTGGGTAAATCGAATATTCATAATTGGTGCAAATAAAGTATATTTTGGGAGTTTTCTTATTGAGAAAGATCTCTTACTTCGACATAATGTTGACGTGATGCACAACGAAAAAACATGTTCGATACAATTTTGAATGTTAAGGGGAAAATTAAGGATGATCTGAATTCAAGATTTGATATAGCATACTTTTGTGAATGTTCTGAACTTCATATGAAGCCTAATGATAGAAAAAAATCCAAAGCATGTTATGAGCTAAACAGTAAGCAAGTAAAATTCATGCTAAAATGGGTGGAAGGACTAAAATGTCCTGATGGGATTTCTTCTAATCTCCGTAGATATGTTGACTTTAAAAACAATAAATTTAGTGGGATGAAAAGTCGCGATTGTCATATCATGATGGAATATTTATCAGGATGGGTCGGGAGATGACAATGAGTGGGTATGACTGTGGTGTTTGATAGATTTTGTTCGTTTTGTTTTGTATTTTTTGACATGTGTTGATGGATTTGATACTTATTTAACGATTATGTTGCTTGATGGTTTTTTGGATGTTTTGTTTGATGGACTTGAGTATATGTCGGTATGGTTGCTTTGTTTGAAAGAATTGTGGATATTTTATTTGATGGACATGGCTATTTTTAGGATGGTTGTGTTTTTTGATGGAATATAAACGTTGTTCGATGGAATATTGATGTAGATATTATTTTTTGCATTATATACTTGCTTATGTGTGGTATGCGATGGGTGTAGTTGAAAAATTGAATTTATATGTGTTGTAGATGTGTTGCATAGAGATATGATGATATTTGCAAGATTGAATTACGCAAAAGAAAAGCTGCAGATATAAAAAAAATACCCATATTGCGACGGACGGCTTGCGACGGCTTGCGACGGCCCAGCTGTCTAGACTTGCGTCGGATAGCAACGGCCTACTACGGTCCAATTACCCAGTTTTGCGTTGATTAGCATTGGTCAATGACAGCCTAACAACCACTCTGGATTTGCCACGTGTTTAACGCACGGACACTAGCCATCGCTAAACTTGCGACGACGTCATTACTAAACCTGTTGGTGTCGAATTTTTTTGCATCGTCTTTTAGCGACGGCTTACGATGGCCGGCGTCGCATTCTAATCATCGCTAACGGCAATGTCTTTTGTTCTGTTATCAGTTAGTTTTTTCAACTTATTTTTTCGTCGACTTCTTTTCAACAATTATGATGCAATTTCCACGTTACTGAATGTGTTCTTGTACGTTTTCAGTTTGCCAGTTCATGTTCACAGCAATTAGCCTGAAGATATTTGTTAGTTCATGCGATTCGCTGTATATTTATATACCTACATATGTGCACATATAAATATACACATAAACGTGTACACTCAAAATACCAATTTCATCCTTATTAAGTACATCATACTACCAGATCCATGGCATTTCGAGTCCTTATGCTTTATATTTGAACAGGAACGTGCTGCTGGTGCGTTGGGCTGAAAATAAATGCAGCATGAAAGTTGAATCGGTGTGTGGTGTGCATTCTCTTGTAACACCCGCCCGTTCATGCAGAATCGATGGAGTGCAAGAGCAGTTCTTATAACCTTAGATTTACTACAAATCAAATTTTGTTTTAACCTATATGCACCCAAGCATGAACACACATATCCACACACGAATCTATATACTACATTTATTTAACATATTACTTAGCATGGATTAGTTGTGGATTCTTTTGCATGAACTTATTAAGCATTTGGAGTGCTCATGGTCTAACATCGCTTTTATGAACTCACATGCACAACTCGAGTATGGTATTACTAAAATCATACCTCCCTATAATCTGTCATTCTGCAATTCACTAAAGGTCTATATATGTCCGCTGGTACCTATTATTAACACCCTCACCAACTTCATGCTTGTAATCAAAATAATGTCTCTGCAATATAGACTTATTCTCATTGTACCATGAACCTGATATCATTTGTTCATGGAGTTTCCATTATTATTATTTTTTTGTCCTTGTAACTTTTAAAAAGTCTGTAATTTCTGAATGGTATAACTGTCCAACATTTTACAACATTGTGAGCTCATAGTTATGTAGCATAAAAACATATTTTTAACGGTTGAGCAGTGAATTTTTTGACATCATTACAGTTCTGAAGTCAGTAGACAATGGGGTCTTCTAATTTGGCTGACATACTACATTTATTTGGGCTTACTAACATACCAACAAGTGACAGATATTTATCATTTTTGCTTTTTAAGATGGCTTATTCATTAAATTACAATCTGGCAACAAAAAAATTTCTTACTGGTTGTTACTTTTTACATATTCATTTTTGTGAGTTGTGTACAAGATTGTCATTAAAAACAAAAACCTTCATAAGGTGCTCTCCAATCTTTTAATACAGACGATTGTTATCAAAATCCGCGGACTCTTGTCAACTTGATTTGCAGGTCAAAAGGATTACACATAACACAAAGTCAAAAGACAGGCTTGACTGGATGCAAAGGAGATTCATTGAATGAAGATCTAACAAGGAAGAGTTCAAACACTTATATACGACTGGTTACGCAGGCAACAAATGTTTGAACCAGCTATACACCAGCAGCACAGTAGACGGTTTTAATAACATCTGACTTAGATGGAATTTGATCTGCAGTGTCGGATCTTCCTCTAACTGACTCCATCGTTTAGCTTTTTCTCATTCCTTTTCCACTGTTTTTGGCATTCAAAATTCAACCATTGACATTGTTAGAATTGCAAAATTCAACCATTTTTACCGTGTGTGTGTGTGGAAATTTTGAAGTTGTTAGAAGGATTTTTGAAACAAAATTATTTAATACTATATGAGTATTCTAAAACTCAATATGCTTGGTGCTCCGTTAGTTCCTATTTTGGTACATTTTTTATATTAATTAAGCGATATGGTATCTTTCACTTATCTGTTTACAAGTTATAGGTAATATTGATGAGAATGCATTGATCAAAATGGAGGGTTAAGTGATCCAAAAATAATTTACAGTCCCAAAGTTTGGAGGATTCGGAAGTGATCATATGGGATGAGAGGACTTGTGAAGATAGCTGCAACAAGAGCCATGGAGCAATTCGATAGTGAATTTAATTTACGAGTGCATGTTGGAGATACACCCAACTGTCTTCTCTGCCTTTTCAATTTCAGTGCAGTAATGGTTTGTTGTGATCCTGCAACAAAAAAATATTATAATTCTTGCCTAACCGACCTCTTACTATAACGTATACTTATAAAATGAACATATAATGTACCACTTGTTATAAACTAAAAAGAGATAAGAAACTATTAGAAAAGAGGAGAAATGTTACTCACACTGATATCAGTTACATAATATTGATTGATTGATTCAATTACATTACATAGGCTCTTTTACATATAGGTCTTGCAGCATGAGATTGAACATATCCCAAGCATATTCACTTTTCTATTTACATATATTATAACACTCCCCTTTTAATATGCATCTTCAAAATCTTGGATGCTCATATGGTTGCTAGAAATTGTTCATTTTGAAACGTCCATGACTTGCTCCCCCTCATTATTATCTTGCTTGCATACATCCATTCAGTCGTTATGAATATTGTCTGTTACCTCATTAAAAATCTCTATTAGAAAACCTAATGGAAAAACCTTGAACGAGAAAAAAAGTGCAACTTGAAATCATAGATTTCATACAATGATATTTCTTCTAATAGTTTGATACTTCTTAGTCAAAATATAATGCCTCATTAAAACTCTTACTAAGAAAACCTCATAGGAAAATCTTAGTGAAGTAAAAAGAGTACAGTATAGTATGAGATATTTCAATAATTTATATAATCAAATAGAATTTGATGCTTCTAGATCAATAAAAACCTTACAAACAAAAACCTGATGACAAAAACCTTAATCAAGGATAAAACTACAATGTACTTAAATAATATATTTGAGATATTATTTCATGAAAAGACGTTTGATTTTTTTAGATCAAGACAATGTCTTGTTAAAACATTAATAAGAAAAACAAAGTGGGAAAAATCTTAAATAAGGGAAAAAAGCACATTGTAACTTATTTTTAAATGTTACTTGGAAGTTGATACTTTTGGATCAAGATAATGCCTCATTAAAACCTTACTAGTAAAAACCCAGTGGAAAAAATCTTGGTTAAGGAAAAAAGTGCATTATAAAATACTTAAAGATGCTCCCCCCGATTTAAAATTTTCCTCTGAATTCATATTCGTCTTTCGATAACTCAAATTGGTTATAGATACTTCTGCATCTATAAATATGAATCTCATTAATAATACAATTTATTAGTAGTTTTTTTTGATACAAACAAATTTTCTAATATTGTTTATTCCAAATATGGTTTGTATTTCATGCATTTTGTATGCTACTTTTATGAAAAACACTTCATGTCCATTCATTTTTGTGCTTCATATTAGTTTTGCGCACTGCAACTATACATCTTTCATGAATATTAAAAATTTCATTACAACATTACTAGAAAGCAGTAAGTAATCTACTCATCTTGAAATATATCAAGATTTTCATTACAACAATACTTAGAAGAAATTTATAATCTACACTTCATGTCTTTTGCATTCTTTATAACTTCAAAAGTTATATACACTACTAGAAAAGGCCTCATTACCGAAAGCTAGGACCGACGGCTTCCGACGGCTAATTTTCGACGGCTTTCGACGGGCCGTCGGCGGCCGTCGGAAGCCGTCGGAAATTTACGATTATACCTACAACCGAGAGCTCTTCTTCCTCCTCCTTTCATACGAAAATTATACCCAAAACCCTCCAAATCCCTTCTCCAAGCTTTCAATCCCTAATTTCTAGCTTCCGGATCATCCACGGCTGCCTAATCAAACTCCATTACTCTTAATCTCAGGTATAATCTCTTATTTTTGTGAAAAATTCAGTTTTTACCCTAATTGTAGATTTGCATAAATTGATAAATTAAGGCGAATTAGTGATTGCAATTATTTTCAATAGCGTAATAACGGTTTATAGCATCACATGGTATACCTATTTCATCTTTTATCGTGAAATTGTGAAAAACATGTATAATTTGTGATTGTCCATGTATATGTAAATTGTTGTGTGTGCCTTGATTCGACGATTGTATACGTTATTTGGAATAAGATAAAATGATTGAATGAATTAGGAGTATTATATTGTGCACGTATTTACTTATGAAACAAAAAAAATGCATTACTCTAAATTATAATTATGTGTATTGACAAATGACAAAAATGTTAAACCAACCTTAAGTTGATTTAATACGTCGAATAAATGTGTTAAATTAATATATATTTTTGTAAATGTGAACAGTGAGTAAAACTGTATTTTTTCGTAAAATGCGCGCATCTAACTGACAAATGTCCCTTAGAGAGTTTTTGGCCCCGTCTGACGAGTGTTGTACATGATCGTTATATAAATAGTCGTTTTTTTCGAAAAACGACCATTTATATTCATCTGGTACAATGTTTGTCGAATTTGTCCCTGTATTGGACAAGTTATGAACACAGTAAGCATTTACATTTTGTATATTATTTCGTCTCAAACGGTTCATAAAATTTCGGCCTAACGTTTCTTTTTTATTTCCTGCGTAAACGCATTTGTGTACAATGCAGGGAACAAAAGGAAAATGCTACCGAAATTTTGTTGAATCGTTTGAGACAAAATAATATATGAAATGTAAATGCTTACCGTGTTTGTAATGAGAAGTAGGATGCCTGACCAATGAAAAAAAATTATATATATTTTTAAATCGATACGTTAAAAAATAAAATGTGCCCTATTTAAAAATATTTTTAAATTTGTGAAGTTGTTCTTTAAATTCAAAATATTATACGACCATGAAAATAATCTTTTTCGAATTTATACTCTTCAAAATAAACATTAAATTTTGAACTTCTCATTTTGTCAAATAGAAAAAATGATTGATTATTTTGTTGATCGGAGGAGATGGATGTACCAAAAAAAGGACTGAGAGGCTCAATAAAAGAAGATTTTTATAATGGTATAAACGTGTTTGTTGAATTCGCTTTAAGTAATAACGGAAACGATCCAGAAATTCGTTGTCCGTGTAGTAGGTGTAGACATTTGAAGTATTTGTTACTAGATATTGTGAAAGTTCATTTGTGCCAACACGGTTTCGCACCCGAGTATTATGTTTGGGATCAGCATGGAGAAGTTGTAGCAAATACTTCTGTAGAGTCTAAAAGTGTCGTTAACGAAATAGTTTCAACGACCCGTATAGAAAATATGGTCGAAGATGCAGCACGATCAATGTTTCCTATGGCTGAAGTTGACGACGATAATGAAAATGTTGAAGAACCAAATATTGAAGCAAAAAAATTTATGACTTACTAGATGTTGCTAAGAAACCTATTTTGGATGGTTGTAAAAGCGACATTCAGCTGTTAGTAATCGCAGAATACATTGCGATGAAGTCAAAATACAACATCACTGAAGGTGGGTTTACGGCTGTTGTACAAGCTGCAAAAGACATATGCCCCCCGATAATCTAATGTGCGAAAATCACTACGAAGTTAAAAAACTTATGTCGGCTTTTAGTTTACCGTATCAGAAAATAAATACATGTTTAAAAGGCTGCATGTTGTTTTGGAAAGAAAACGCAAACCTTAGAAATTGTAAAGTTTGTAACCAAGAGAGATGCAAACCAAGAAAAAAGAAGGGGAAGGAAGTTCCATACAAGCGTATGCACTGCTTACCCATAATTCCAAGACTTCAAAGATTATATGCATCTTCTATAACTACATCTAATATGAGGTGCATAGCGTGAGAACGGAGGAAGAGGGTACGTTGACGTATCCGGCCGATGGAGAAGCATGGAAGCATTTCGATAAAATGTATCCAAATTTTGCAGCGGAGAGTCGAAATGTTAGATTAGGATTATGTACGGAAGGTTTTTCTCCATTTTCTCAATTTGGTTCTAAATATTCATCCTGGCCCATTATCGTCACACCGTATAATTTACCTCCATGGATGTGTATGAAAATGCAATATATGTTTCTTACTGTTGTCGTTCCTGGCCCCGACGATCCGACACAAGGAATCGATGTATATTTACAACCGTTGATTGAGGAGTTAAAAATATTGTGGAACGAAGGAGTAGAAACATACGATGTGTCCAAGAAGAAATTTTTTCTTATGTTTGCTTCTTTGTTGTGGACTATAAGTGATTTTCCTGCCTATGCAATGCTTTCGGGATGGAGTACTGCCGGTCGTCTAGCATGTCCATATTGCATGGATGAAACACGAGCGTTTTCTTTACCTCATGGTAAGAAAATTTCATGGTTTGACTGTCATCGATATTTTCTCCATGTAAATCATCCCTTCAGAGGAGACAAAAAACTTTTTAGCTAATAGAGTAGAAACCAGACAACCACCGACGATATGGTCATGCGAAGACATATATGAACTTGTTAAGGACTATCCAAAAATATATGAAACTGGCGAGCAAACATAAATTGAAGGCAAATCAGTTGTCTATAACTGGTGCAAACAAACTATTTTTTAGGAGTTGCTGTATTGGAAACATCTTCTGCTTCGCCATAACATAGATGTGATGCACAATGAGAAAAATGTATTTGATAATGTTTTTAACACTATTTTGAATGTGAAAAGGAAGATGAAGGATGATTTGAAATCAAGAAGTGATATAGAAGAATTATGCAAACGTCCTGAGCTTCATATGAAACCAAATGACAGTAAAAAAAATACAAAGCATGTTACGAATTACATAATAATCAAGTTAAAGCTGTGTTAAAATGGGTGGAATGGTTAAAATTTCCTGATGGGACATCATCAAATCTTCATAGATATGTTGACTTTAAAAATGGTAGATTGAGCGGAATGAAAAGTCACGACTGTTACATAATGATGGAAAATTTATTTCCTGTAATGTTCAAAGAACTACTGCCGTTAAAAGTTTGGAAGGTAGTAACGGAGCTTAGTATGTTTTACAAAGAGCTTTGTTCGACTACTTTAAAAGTGCAACGCTTACGTAAACTTGAAGTGGACATTCCCATATTGCTTTGCAAATTAGAGAAAATATTTCCGCCAGGTTTTTTTAATGTAATGGAACATTTACCTGTTCATCTCCCATCTGAAGCACGACTTCGAGTTCCTGTCCAATATGGATGGATGTATCCATTTGAGAGGTATGTAATATGTTATAACGTAATTTAATTGCATTTGAAAGATGAAGTTAATATAAATTAATTTTGCATAGATATTTGAATCATCTGAAGAAAAAAGTGAGGCAAAAAGCCACAGGTTTATCATTATGTCATATAGAGGTAGGAGCTCTTCCCGATCGTCAGGAGGTGATGGCAGTGGCCTATCGCAAGAGCCACAACGTACAGTTGTATCGTTAGTCCCTAGAGCAGATGGATAAGAATTAAATTTTATTCAACATCTTATTTTTTTATGATATACGTACGTACTTATCTATATCGTACTTAAAAACAAGGAGTTCGACCTACTTCCCTCTAAGGTTGTGCTGGACATCTCTAGAGCTTTTTATCACAGTAGGATGAGTGCTTGCTGGCCGAAGTGATATAACATCCCTCCTCACATCATAGAGTGCATAGGGCAGGATGTCCTAGTATGTATATTTTTCTGTTTTCCATTTTTAATTCGTTTTTATCATTTTTCTACTGTTTATCGTTTAAAGTGTAATCTTTTTTTTTAACACAAGCTGAGATAGACATCCAGACAGACGATCTGATGCTGGCACGAGCATACTGGATGAAGAAGATGCGCAAGAACTACAGGGATACGATATCTGAGATTAAGAAATCTGGTAAGAAACCACGGTGGATGGGAGAGAGCGTGTGGCAAGGTTGGTTGAGATACTGGGAGATGGACGAGGCGAAGGCAAGTATACTAATTTTTTTGAATTATTAATTTGACGTGATCGAAAAATAATGTATCAAATTTTGAATGTACAGGCAGAGTCGGATAGAAACTCTGCAAATAGAAATAAGAATCCCGTCACTCATCGTGGAGGATCGAAGTCGTTTCAGCAGTATCGGCAGGAGTTGGTAAATTTACTGAATAATAAATGTAAATAGTTTATGCTATATGATTTTAAATGTATAATAATTGTATGTGACAATCAACTTCAGAAAGCCGAGGCACATGGTCCTGTCAGCTATATGGACATGTTCACCCGTACGCATGCTGTCGAGCATGTTAATCCAAACGGGACTGTTTTGTATACATGGCAGGACGATAAATCCAGCAAAAGCCATGTAAGCGTATTTCATTTTATTCAGTATTAGTAATTATTTTATAAACTATGATGAAATAAGATATGATATTATTAATTTGTTAATGCAGGAGATGTTTATGGAGCAACGACAGAAACCCCTTGCTGATACGGGTCGAGATCAGCTGACGACCGATGAGGAGGACGTTATTTTTGAGTCCGTTATGCATCCAACAAAGCATGGTCGACGATACGGATTTGGCGATCTAGCGGTAAATAATTTACTTTTTTTTGAAATACTTCAAATATGATATTTTGACCTTTTCAAAACAATAAACTTGGATTTTATTCATTTTTCAATTATTACAGGCCAGTAGTCAGAGTAGGGGACGGCAGAGTAGACCTCAGAACGATCTAGCAGATATAGAAGAATTGCGGACTAGAGTGTCCCAATTGGAGGAGCTGAACCGCCAACAGGCCATGCAGACCGCACAGTTGTTAGAGTACATGCAGCAGTTTGGTGGCCGCTTCTCTTCCTCGACTGGCTCTGGATCTGGAGGAGATTGATTCATTGCTTGCTTGCTTGTTCGTTCGTTCGTTCAGGTATGTTTTGTTTTAGTTTAGAATGATTTGGTAGACGGCGTAGGTAATTGTTGATTTATGTATAATTATGTTTGATACACTTGGTTCTGTAGTTGTATGAGGATGTGTATAAAAATATTGATGAATTTGTGTATTAACAACATGGTAGAACAGTTATTGTTATGATTATTGTTAATGTTCGAATGGTTATGTATATTTTGTATTTTATTTTGATGTAATTTTATTTATTTGTGTGTTTATTGAATATTTTGTAGTTTGAGTTTGGATATTTGGTTGGATTATTGTATGTTGGATTGTGCGGTGTTGATATCATAGTGTTTGGAAGAGAAATGTGGTTGGAAGGCTATATTTGCAGCGAATTTCAAAAAAAAAGCAGATTTCCGACGGCTCCCGATGGCTTATAGGTCAAAATTTCCGACGGCTTCCGACGGCTCTCGACGGCCTGTAGCACACTATTTCCGATGGTTTCCGACGGATACCGACATTTGTCGGAATCCGTCGGAATCGTGTGCGACAGCTTCCGTCGGAAGCCGTCGGAAATACTGCTCCCCGACGCAGTCATTTCCGACGGCTTTTTCCGACGGCTTCCTACGATTTTAGGCCGTCGGAAAACGTGGTTCCCCTAGTAGTGATATATTCTTCATAAATTTGTATACTCGAATAAGTATTTGCATATCGCAACTATCGTTTCAATGGATATTAAGAGTTTCATTACAATGGTACTTAAAAATAGAAAGTAATCTACTCATCATGAATTATCAAGATTTTCATTACAACAATACTTAGAAGTAGGTTGTAATCAATGCTCCTTATTATTTGCCTTCTTTATAACCACCAAAGTTATTTATATTTTTCAGAAATTTGTATACTTTCATCATTTAATATGATTTAAAGCATATTTATACCTTCGGGGTATATTAAGCATTTCAAGTACTTTTGCTACTTTACGGACTACATGTCCATATTTCTCTATTAGTAAAGGATTCATGATGGCCAGTCATGTTTTCCCCTAATTACAGATCCCTAATTTATTTATAAACATAAGCGCTTTATTATTTGCAAATTTATCATCAATAACATTTCTTGTCAGTTCTAGACATGATTTATTTAGATCTCTTTGATTATCATGTTTTAGGTACCTAAACCACTTCTAGGGTAATTTGACAATCATGTCATTAGTCTCTTCAAGTGCACCCTTAAGTGTTTCTTCAAGAACACTTGCATGTTTTGTTTGGCATCTTTATTACTTACTTCAAAAGTATTTCAAACTAATTTTTGTACCATATTTCAGATATGGTTTACACATTTTGATCCTTCTGGGATTCAAATCATATTGGAGAAAGTCTACTAGGGATATTATTAATAATTTATTCAAGTTACTTAATATTGCATCATTATACATGTTATCAAATATTTGACATTGATGATCGAAATGAACTTGTATCCCTTTATCCTCCCCCTCAATGTTGAGGAACATTGTCACATTAAATAATAATCATCTTTGGATTCTCATTTTGATCCACTATCATATTGCTACTAGCAATTACACCATACATATTAATAATAGGAGGATAATTCTTTTATCAATTGATAAGATGCATTCAAGTGATATTTGTGAGCTTCTGGCTCATGTTTAAATATGGGATTCGATTATGCCAAATTTCGTGAAATATTATCTAGTTGAAATTGTACCCAATTTTTCTAAAATAAGCTTCTACCTTTCAATTTTAGAAATAATGCAAAAATATTCTTTGACATTTTCATTATAGTTCCAATATGTTAGCTATTCATTTATATATCCTCAAAACTCAACAAATTTCTTTTAAATTTGCTTGAGTATAATGTATTTTGAATTAAGATATATGTACCATTTGGTAATACTATATGGGTCTTTCGGACCCTTCAACCATATTAGCTGATTTTCTATAGTTGAAATTTTTAGCTAAATATTTTCAAATAGTTCGGAGAAAAAACTTTTGGTTTTTCAAAATAATGTGAGTAGTTGCACAATCTAGTAGGCATATATTATCACTCAAATATTGATGGTCCATATCTTAAGAACTAAAGGCAATATTGTTAGTCAACTACTAAATTTATAGGCATAAATAAATGATAGTACTTTCCAAAATTTAAAATAGACTACTGATTAAAGCCAACATTATCAGTACATTATTTCAGTTAGTTATGAAAGGAAAAACATACAAGCACCAACTTCCAACTGATTTATTGAACTGAAATAAAATAAAATCCACATAGCAGACTTCAGGCTGCTACTACTAATCAGTTCGACCATATCATTTACTATTGCACATAGATTTTCATCATTAATGAAGTTTCCTTCACCAACTTCGAAGAAATGATCCAACTTCAGGTTAGTATTACTAGACAATCCTTTCACATAATTTTAGTTTAGAAGTAATTCTAAATATAGAGGAATTGTATTTCTTAATAGATTTAAAGACTTGAAACTTCAAGTTCAACCACTCGTGTCTAGTGTTTAGAAGTGTGAAAATATTTTGGTGGTCATAAGCTCCTTCAGGGAGTTCTATAGATAAAGATGATCTATTTCAGTTAAATGTTTTATTTTAAGTTTGTCATGTATATGACACCTTAAAAATATAAGAGCCATTGTTTTATCCTATTGGATTACCATTTTTATGGCATTTTCTAAGCAATGAGATTGTAATTGGATGTCTACATCCAATATTTATGACAAAAAGTTTTCGTCTAATAAGTCCAAAGCTTTAAATTCAAGCTTGGCTGTGTTTATCATATTACCAACTATAAGTGGAAATAATAATGCATAAGAATCAAAATATTATTCATAGATATACAATCAATGCATTTCATAAAATAGGAAACCATATCTGATAGTAGTTACAGTGAAAGAATAAAAACATTAATGCAAAATAGTAAAAGACAACCAAATATAATCTATAAAAGCGACTATAATTTCTTATTTACATTCTTTTGATAGCTCTAGACCCTTGCATTCATTACTTTCCTTGATAATGCAAAACTATCCTTGTAAATATGGAAAGGCCTTTATATGGATTGATTGGTGGAGAAGGGATGAATTATAATCAAAGATTGTGCTGACTTGATTATGTTTACTTTCATAATATAGGCAAATTTAAGAATATGAATATGTAGTATTAAATACCATTTATTAATTCATAACAACTGCAATAGTGAGAAACATGAATATGTAACATGTATATACGTTATCATCCTTGTCAATAATAAGAGATATAAAAGAAGAATAAATGTATGAGGTATTCATACACATCTTTGTTGGACCATTCTCATTAATCAATTAATTTTGTTTAATGATTTATTAATTGCTACTGATTAATATATGAATTAATATATGCGGTTATTTACATATTGTAAGCTAAACAGAGAGAGGAAATTTGTACATCACATAGTGTATGAATAATATCATAAAAAATAAAATAGTTTGACTTGGCAACTAAAAAGTATGTTGTACAAGTTACAGCTATTGATAACATCAATAAGTATATTATTATGACATGAAAATAATAGATAAAAGATTAAGCATATAAAATAGTAAACATTGAAATACATCTTTGCTAAAATAGGAAAGATGAACGAGTTTTATATATAATATAACATAATTGATGTGTGTATAGATATTAACATACATTTTATGAAGAATCCAAAACACTTATTTGATGAGCCAAAGAAAAGAAACTTGATCTATTATATTTTACCTTTTGAAAGACATGATTGGATGCATGGAAGAAGGAAAAAAGAATTAGAAAATAAACTTCCTATTAGAATACCTTATTTTCTATTAAAAAGAAAGAGAGTAGTAGAGTAGATATATTTCTATGTATTTATTTGGTTTAGTAAAAGCACCAAATATATCAACAAATCCTTTTTGGAGATTTTTTTTATATTATTATTATCACCACTTCTAGAGTGAACAAATTTCTATACATTTATTTGGTTTAGTAGTTAATATCATTGGCAAATATTTTAGAACTTCAGGTTCCAATTTTACTTTAAAATAAAGTCTTTGTTTAGTACTTTAGATCTTAAATGGTATAACTTGATTTTCATTATCAAACTTCAGGTTTGATTGCAGTTGGAATTTACCATATCTGAATTAGCTTTTCTAATAATTCAAAGCTTCACATCTCAAATTTATATATTTGAGTTTTGATATATAAACCTTTAGGAATGCAAACTTATATGCATAATTTTTATTTGAGAACTTCAGGTCTCCAATATTAAATAAACACAATGAAACAAGAGGACTCTTAGTAATTGTATTCAAACATGAGAATCATAATACTATTTCTCTTCGAGGATAGTATTTACCAAATTTACAATGTTATTCCAACATATTATTTTTATGTTATGTCTTTTGGACATATTAACATCTTCTTCGGTAATTACTCGTTTATTTTCTTTTAAGGCTTTATTTCAGCTTATGAAAACTTTAATCTTTCACCTTCGCACATATGAACTTCAGGTTCCTTTTCTTTCGTATAAACTTAATACAATCTTCTAGATGCGTAATATCCTTATATTTATTTCTCTAAGAAACAATGAAATATTTTTTCTGAAAATATAAATCATGTGGCAAAATCATTTCAACGGTTCTTATTCAAACCGAAATCCAAACAAAAAATTTCAAAATGAAAACTTTTTGTTACCAAACAATGGAATAAGATCTAATAGTTTGGATCTACAATAAAATGAGATCTAAAATGATAAGATTAATAGAGCAAGATCTATGAGGTAATATATATATGTATGTATGTATGTATATGTATGTATATAATGAAATCTAGAAAATTAGATCTATGATAGATAAGATCTAAAAAGAAAATTACATTTTAGTCTATGGAACAACTTTAGTCTTGAATCAAATTTAAAATTATCGCAAAAAATGGATATACATGAACAACAATTAAATAAGAGATCCGACGATTAAAATCTACAGATCTTAAAAAATATCATATGAACATGATAGTAAAATCTACAAGAGATCTGAAAAATTAGAATAAAAAAATAAGATCTAAAACAAAACGAGATCAGAAATACATGGACAAAAAATAAGATGTACAAATATAATCAGATCCAAATAATTAGATCAATGATACAATGAGATCTAAAAGAATAAAAATTAATAAAATGAGATTTGAAAGATTTGATCAATTAGATCAGAAAGATAGCTTACCCTTTAGAAGATTTATAAGAGCTTCGTGCTGATAACGTGTTATAAACTAAAAAGAGATAAGAAGCCATTAGAAAAGAGGAGAAAATGTTATTCACACTGATATCAGTCACATAAGATTGATTGATTCAATTACATTACATATAAGCCTTGGAGCATGAGATTGAACACATCCCATGATGTAGGACTAAATAGAAAAACACAAAGAATATTCACTTTTATATTTACATATATTATAACACCACTGGTTTATCACTACTGTATATTTTTTCTTTCAGGTAATGTTTTGCTTATTCTGCAAGAATCTATGGTGTATTTAATCAACACCTACAAATTTCACCATTTAACCATGTGCGAAGAAGGGGTCTCAGCCTAGTAAGTGTATATTATAGAAATCTAGAGCAATAAACTTCAAATTAGAGTACTATTTAGGTACATATTCAGATCAGTGTAATAAACTTCAAATCGATAAATATTATATATTCCTTGTCGGAAACGAATTCCGTGATACCCCATAGTTTTTACCACAATTCATTGGAAAAAAAAATGTCAAAAAGTAGAATATTTATAAGTGAAAATTAGATTGAAGGACTTTTATTTTCAAGGTAATAAATTTTAAGGACAACATTTCTGAATAATTAGTTTTAAGGACAATTTATAGAATAATGATAAATTCATTTATCTTTTTATGTTATAGAGGAAAATGATATATCATTTTTTCATTATTTCCGTGTAATTGAAAATGATAAATTATTTTATTTTTTTCCTGTAAAATGTCCTTAAAACTATTTTTTCAGAAGTGGTGTACTTAAAACTTATTACCCTGCATAAAAAACCCTTGAAGTGAAAATCTCCTTTTATAAACACCCGAATTTGATTATGAAACTTACCTCGTCGTATTCTTGGTGATTTTGTAATTAACTTTCATATATAAGATTTTTTGATTGAAGTTCAAACTGAGAAGTTATTAACGATTGAAATTTTCAAATCGAAAATAACTGTATATGTAATTAAGAAAATAAAATAATTAACTAACATTAATTATTGATGTTAACATTACTTAAATGTTGAGAATGGTCAGCATGGAAACAAATTGAACAGAGCAAAGCAATTGCTCTTAATACACACAACCGATAGGGATCGACGGTCAATCGGTTGACATGTTAAATCATATTTTTAAATGACGAATGGACGAACGTGATAGACTGTAATATTTTATTTGCGTGTAAAATAATTGAAGTGCATTTAGGATGACATCAAAGATTCTTTAGGGTAAATCTAACGCTCCATGTTAACTCCAAACCCTATAAATATAGACTTAACCTCTTACTTTTTCTTCTCATCTTTTCTGAGTGACGTCGAAGCTCTGTCATTTTTCTCTTCTCTACAAAATTTTAAATTCTTAAAAATAGTTGTAGTTTAGACGTACATACAAGTGGAGAATAGCGGAGGATAATTGAAAAGAAGAATGAGATCGGATCAAACCATCAAGCCAAGGTAAATTGTAAATCCGGATCTAGAAACTAAATAAAAATCCAAATCTCTTCTCGAATCCAAATTTCTAATAGTTATATGTATGCTTGCGATGTATGTATCTCTACTGTTAATAAGGAGAATTTATTGAATAGGAATACACGGTGTATTTTTAAAATACCAAAATTACCCTTTTCGTTTTCCCATATGTTTATTCCATCTCGTTTCACTTCTACGCCAAATCCATTGCCATGGCGATTCACTACCAACACCGTCATCAAACCTAATTCGTTGCTATCATGGCTAGTTCAAATAGGGATAAAATGGAGTCAAATTGGAAAAACATGGATCAGATCAGGAGATTTGGAAAGCTAAAAAAATGAGTGAGAAATTATATATTTTAATATAATATTAGATTTATATCATTGTAAATCTATTCATGTATGCCTGAAATGTAAATTAGAGTTATAAGCTAAAATTTTATGTGTTAATTAAAATTATAAACACTGCCTACGTATTTTATTATTAATTACTTGAATTGTATACTGCATGAATATAAATCTGGAAAACATTGGGTATTAGTAGCCCCTAAATCTAGTATATAGCAGCATTAGTTTCCAAAACATATATTATATGTGGTAATTCCATATTTGTAAATTTAAAATGACTTGTGCAAATTAAAATGTAAATTGAGTTATCACCGTAAATTGTAGGGATTTAATAGTATTTTAATTCATTGGAATATAGCGTGTTGTAATGTGAATCTCTATATTATCAAGTTCCAAAAAAATAGCGTTTGAAATAATAAGGAATACATCTAAACAGAAAGAGATGTATAAAATACGGATATTTACCATATTTTATACTGTCTATTTCAATGACTATGAAAAGATAATTTCTTATAAGGGGAATTTCACTAGAAGGACAAACTTTGCAGTTCAATTAGTTTCTAGGACACACATTCAAAGAAATTAATTTCAAGGCCAAAGTCAGCAGAATAATTACTTTTAAGGACAAAGTCAACAGTCCAATTACTTTCAAGGACATAATTCCATAGGTATATAGGCATTAGAAACTAATTATCTTTCATTTTGTCTTTAAAAGTAATTATTTCAGTTGTGTGTCCTAAAAACTAATTGCACTTGCTAAAGAGGCCTTTGTGGCTAATTTCCACTTCTTATATTCCAAACATAACACAAATTCCTCTTTTATGTAAGATATATAAATTTACAGTGTTAACTTTTCTGCTTGGGAGAAATATGAAAGTGTGTTATGGATCGTGTAATATAGAAATATGATAATACAGAGTATAGTGATAATAGTAATACAGTAAATAGTATGGAATATAAAAGTAGTTAAGTAAAATGACATCAGGAATTTTATACTGGTTCGGAGCAACGCCCTATGTCTAGTTCCAGACTCCTTTTGGAATTTTACTAAAACAACAACCCTCACTTAACCCGGAGGAATAGCTCTATACACCCCTGAGCAGCCGAACATGGACCTGAGCAGTAAAACAGGATTTCGCCTCAACAGCCAAAGAGGACTTCACTCGTCTGAGCAGCAAAACAGGACTTCAAAACATATAGAAAATAGTTTTGACTTTTGTGTGTTCTGATAACATGGATATGTCACTTGTAGTACACCCTTTCTATAATCTTCTCCTTGTATGTGTGTGTGTGTGTATATATATATATATATATATATATATATATATATATATATATATTTGAAGTATATGAAGAATATAATGGTATAGTATTGCTTTAATGCAGAATAATTGAAAGTATGTTAGCAAATAGATTCCAGAGAATTAGATCAGAGAGATAAGAAAATTCGATTGTGATTAAGTTGTGAGTAAGTGATTTGGAATCAAGTTGGAATTTGTATTTATAAAGGTTAGAAAGCAACAACTGTTGATGAAGAGTTTCGATTGAAGTGTCGCGTCCAAATATTTTCGCAGAAGTTCGTAACTCTTCATAAAAAGTCGTGTTTTTTCAAAAAGTGGCTGTTATAGAAATTCAGTCAACCGAGCTTCTGTACTAGTCGACTGAATATTCAATTGAACGTAAAATATATATTTGAATACCTGTGCACCTGTGCATGTTGTACAGTATTTTCTGGGACAGTCGACTGAGCCTCTGGGTTAATCGACTGACCTGGTAAAATCTGTGCAATTTGCACTCGTTTTACAAGTATAATAATATATATAACTTTTAAACACTTTTATAATATAATATATATAACTTTAAAAAATTATACATGCTTATATATATGTATAAATTATTTGGAATTAAGACGATTAAATATATAAAGCTAATATATATGTAAGCGTGGAGAGATTTTAACAAAATTGACCTAAGACTCAAAAACAAAATAATATAATCGATGCACCGGTTTTGAAGTCTTGTCCTCTTGTAGTATATATTCTCTTTTTGTCGCAGCAGTCCTCAAATCTGTATGTCGTAGTGATAGTTTTTATCATGAATCAAAATCAAGTCTCGACATTCTCCCTCTTTTTGATTGATGATAACCTGTAAATAGATATTGATTTGGACTGTACATATAATATATAACATACTCCCCCTGAATCTTTGACACTCTATATCCTGCATTCTTAACTTTAGTAATAATATTTCTTCCCCTTTGTCATCGACAAAAAGGAATAAAGAACATGAACAATATCGAACAAACTAACTACTACTTATAACGTAAGGTATCAGAAAGAATTAATATTTAAAGCATGTGATACCCAAGGTTCTTACAATTTCCTAATTTTTAGGAAACCATACCCATTTGGGTATGGTTGAACCTTTATAAATATAATTTTCATTATTAACTGCCATATCAAAATAATCATTAATGCATTTTTCTCTATTTTTCCAATTAACAGGAACCAAAATACTTAGATAATTTTTATTCATATTTCCCGTCAATGATCATGTATTTCTAGAGAAATTATAAACATTATTGGTCATAACAGTATTTGAATTTCTATAAAAATTGGATTTCGACTTTTCTCGAAATTTAGTAGTAGCACTAACATTTTTATTATACATAAAAGCATATCTAGTGCTATTTTTATGATTAGTTTTATTATATCCTAAACCACTTTTATCATGTAAAGGTCTAGAAATAAATAAAATCATGTTTAAATTATTTTGACCTTTATTAAATTTTGTGATTTCAGTGTTAAGTTTATCAAATTTAGCTTTAAAGTCACAATTATTATTTTCAAAATGAATATTACTATTTTTCAAAATATCAATTAGCTTGTTTAATTTAGAATTTTTTTAACGTACATGTCTCATTTTCGAGTAGAAAAATTCGAGATTCTGAATTATCTAAGGATGATTGTAATAAATCATTTTGTCTTTTCAAATCAAAAATTTCATCTGAGAATTTCTCTCTCTCTTTTTCAAATATGGTGTTTTATTCATCTAGAGAATCTTTAATAGTTATAAAATTATTCTTTAGAACACCAAGTTGATTTTCTAAATCTAACTTCCCATTTTTCAATTTCTCATTTTCATGTTTTACAAATTTCGTCTTTTCTAAAATAATAAAATTAAGCTTTGAAATCTTACGCTAATACTAACTAATTCATTATTATCTTTTACTGAAATTTGTAAATCATAAAGTACCTTTTTGTAGTCCTCATTGGTGGCTTTGATAGGGATTTTGCCTGTTGTATTTCAATTAGATCGTTTTCTGGCCATTATTCTATGTTGTTGTGACGATCGATCGAATTCCAGGTTATTAGATTATTAGATAACTGTGTTACGGTTATATGATGACTTTGCTTTAATACCAATTGAAAGTGTGCTATGGATCGTGTAATATAGATATATGATAATACAGAGTATAGTGATGATAATAATACAGTAAATAGTGTAGAATATAAAAGCAGTAAAGTAAAATGACACCATGAATTTTTATACTGGTTTGGAGCACCGTCCTACGTCCAGTCCCAGACTCCTTCTGGAATTTCACTAAAACAACATCCCTCACTTAACCCAGAGGAGCAGGTCTATACACCCCTGAGCAGCCGAACAGGGACCTGAGCAGCAAAATAGGATTTTGCCTCAATAGCCAAAGAGGACTTCATTCGTCTGAGTAGCAGAACAGGACTACAACAAACACAGAAAATAGTTTTCCCTTTTGTGTGTTCTGGTAACACAGATTTGTCACTTGTAATATACACTTCCTATAATCTTCTCCTGGAGTGTGTGTGTGTATATATATATTTGAAGTATATAAAGAATAAAAAGGTATAGTATTGCTTTAATGCAGAATAATTGAAAGTACGTTAGCAAATAGATTCCAGAGAATTAGATCTAAGAGATAAGAAAATTCGATTATGATTAAGTTGTGAGTAAGTGATTTGGAATCAACTTGGAGTTTGTATTTATAAAGCTTATAAAACAGCGACTGTTGATGAAGAGTTTCAATTGAAGTGTTGTGTCCAAATCTTTTCGTAAAAGTTCGTAACTCTTCATAAAAAGTCGTGTCTTTTCAAAAAATGGCTGTTATATAAATTCAGTCAACTGAGTTTCCAGGTCAATCGACTGAATATTCAAACGAATTTAAATATATATTTGAATACCTGTGCATCTGTGCATGCTGTGCATATTTTCTGGGTCATTCGACTGAGCTTCTGGGTCAGTCGACTTACCTGATAAAATATGTGCAATTTGCACAGGTTTTACAGGTATAATAATATATATAACTTTTAAACACTTTTATATTATAATATATATAACTTTAAACAATTGTACATGCTTATATATGTACAAATTATTTGGATATAAGACGATTAAATGCATAAGCTAATAAATACGTAAACGATGAGAGATTTTAACAAAATTGACCTAAGACTCAAAAAAAAAAAAATATAACTGATGCACCAGTTTTGAAGTCTTGTCCTCTTGTAGTATATATTCTCTTTTTTTCGTAGCAGTCGTCAAATCTGTTTGTCGTAGTGATAGCTGTGACGCCCCACCTCTATACCCACGCTAGCCAAGAACACTACGGAGTAATGCTGTCGACTAGCACGAAGAATAAGGCTGTTGAGGAGTGACCATCCGTGTAATTGCTTTGCGCGAGCACCAATATGTCAGATAGTATAACATGCATTTTATTTCAAGAGGAAATCCGACATACCGATACAAACACAAAGCTACTACACAGTGGCTATAATAATCTTCGGAAACAAATATAGAAACAAGCATAACACAAATCAGTCACAGATAATTCATATCACAAAGGCGGAAGAAGATATGAATATATAACTAACACATGAAAGTGTATATTAGAGTAGTGGTCAAAAAGATCCTCCATAATACAAAAGGATAGCAACACGTGCTATACAAAAGAATACATCTATGAGTCCATATCTCAAGTGTATACAACAAAATAAACTACTAATCTAAGTAGTTAGCCAAAAGATCATATGATAACCCCAGAAGAGAAGTCAAGCAGAAGCACTTGTAACATCTCGGTCTGACCCGAGTATTATTTAAGAAGAAAATAATAAACGGATCAGTCTAGCTATAAATATCAGATGAAATGATATAGAATAAGAGATATGACTAAACATATAATAATCACCATGCCAACCTGTGATAAATAAATAATTGAAAAATCATCAAGAGATTAATCAATATCGCAAAGATCTACACAAGAATCAAAGGAAATGTCATACTCCTAATTTCATTCACCAAGCCACGATAAATGACATACAAATCCATGCCAATCGTAAAAGTTGGTGAAACATAAATTCCAGAATTCAACACACGAAATCCAGAAATCACAATCAAAGGGGACAACGACGTCGTACAGCGTGACATCCGATGAACCAAAACACAATCAAAGGGAACAACGACGTCGTACAGCGTGACATCCGATGAACCAAAACGCAATCAAAGGGAACAACGACGTCGTACAGCGTGACATCCGATGAACCAAAACGCAATCAAAGGGAACAACGACGTCGTACAGCGTGACATCCGATGAACCAAAACACAATCAAAGGGAACAACGACGTCGTACAGTGTGACATCCGATGAACCAAAACACAATCAAAGGGAACAACGATGTCGTACAGCGTGACATCCGATGAACCAAAACACAAAGACATTGCACAATGCTAGTCTAAAACATAAAATGATCGTCATGATCAAAGAGAAGTGTCGATTACAGTAAGCTAGTAAATATATGAGCTTAGCTTCATGTCCCATAACCACTAGCTTAACTTAAATATTTACGAACAAATTATAGGTCTCCACTAGAAAATTTTCACAAGAGTTTCAATCGAACAAGTCCAAGAATTTACCGACGAAGTAAACGCAAGCGTTTCATACTACTTGTTTTACTAAACCGTTTAATTAGATTTCTCATACGAGTGAGGTAAAGGTTTGTATATACTAATAGATTGGAAAACGGTTTTATAAACGAATTTGGTATTAAAATAGAATTGAAATCGTTTGAGGAAAGAGTTTTGATATTTACTACTAGTATTGAAACCTTTATATTTTTAAAGTGACAAAACACAAAAATGATTGTAGAACAATCAACCACCAAAATTCACATTCAAAGACGTGAATAAAATCCAAGAAATCGAACCGAATCCATCAAAATGGGTATTCCCAAAAATTCCAAGAATAGAATTCATTAAAGTCGTAGCAACAACAAGTGGAAAATAACACGAATCGATGGAATTTGGAAACCAAGCAAAAATATCCACAAATAGGCACAATTAGGCAAATAGGTGCAGGTCAGTCGACTGACTAAAAGGTCCAGTCGACTGGACCAGAGGCATGAAAAAAATAATTTCCTGCAGTCAGTCGACTGACCTAAAAATTCAGTCGACTGAATGCAGGGAAAACAGAGGACCCGAGCCTCTGTTAGTTGCCTTCAGAATGCCTATGTGCTACAGCCAGTCGACTGACCCAAAGGTCCAGTCGACTGACTGGCATCAAGGTTGCTTTCCAGCCTATAAAATGAAGATGCAATCTTCTTCAAAATGCAATCGAGCGAGCATGGTCACTAGGGGTTTATGCAAATCGACTACCCGGCCCTATAAGTTCTTCGATGCATCACCAAAACAAGTTCAAACAACAAAGCAATGATTTTTGAAGATTTGAACTCAAAACACTAAAATTTGGAATGTTCACAAAACCTATCCAAATCAAAATCAAATACACATGAATAGGTATTAGGAATTCGTACCTAACAATCAAAGATAATCATAGACCTAGATGTGAGATTAAAAATCTCACCTTTGAACCCAAATTAATGAAGGAGAAGCTTTTAAAACAAGCTAAGATCAATTCCTCTTCAATAACAACTCAAGAAGCTTCAATCTAAGCTTACAAGTAAAATATTTCCTAAATTAGGTTTAAGAAATTTCTGAAATTGAATGGAGAAAGAGTTGGAGAAGATGAAGGAGGTGCTTACCAATGGGTTCACTTGAGTTTGGAGCCAGAAGTTGGATTTGCAAAGAAAGCTAGGGCTTAGGAATTTCCTTTTCCCATCTCTTCCACCATTTTTACTTTAGCTTGAAGTGTTTTAATTAAAGAGGAGAAGTTATGAAGAGAAGGGTTTGGGCTGAGCTAATAAGGGTGCAGTCCAAACCAAAGTCATAAGCGGGAAAAAGTAGCAAAAATCAACTTTCTCCAAACATATCGAAGCTCATACTCAAAAAGGTCGCAAACGGCATTTTGAACTCAATGGGGGTGGTCTCAAGTCCCAATTCGACTGTTGGCAAAAAGTAGCTTTTCGGAACAAAATCCGACGAACGATAAAATATTTAAATATAAAATCGATAAATATGCGGGTTGTTACAATAGCTTTGTGTCATTGAATCAAAACCAAGTCTCGATATTCTCCCCCTTTTTGATTGATGACAACCTATAAATAGATGTAGATTTCGACTGTATATATAATATAAATACTTACTCCCCTTGAATCTTTGACACTCTATATCCTGCATTCTTAACGTTAGTAATAATATTTCTTCCCCTTTGTCATCGACAAAAAGGAATAAAGAACATGAACAATATAAAACAAAATAATTACTACTTATAACGTAAGGTATCAGAAAGAACTAATATTTAAAGCATGTAATACCCAAGGTTCTTATAATTTCCTAATTTTTAGGAAACCATACCCATTTGGGTGTGGTTGAACCTCTATAAGTATAATGTTCATTATTAACTACCATATCAAAATAATCATTAATGCATTTTTCTCTATTTTACCAATTAACAGGAACCAAAATACTTAGATTATTGTTATTTATATTTCCCGTCCATGATCTTGTACTTCTAGATAAATTATAAACATTATTGGTCATAACAGTATTTGAATTTCTATAAAAATTGGATTTCGACTTTTCTCGAAATTTAGTAGTAGCACTAACATTTTTACTATACATAAAAGTTTATCTAGTGCTATTTCTATGATTGGTTTTATGATATCCTAAACCACTTTTATCATGTAAAGGTCTAGAAATAGATAAAGTCATGTTTAAATTGTTCTGACCTTTATTAAATTTTGTGACTTCAGTGTTAAGTTTATCAAATTTAGCCTTAAAGTCACAATTATTATTTTCAAAAGAAATATTACTATTTTTCAAAATATCAATTTGCTTGTTTAATTTAGAATTTTTTTAATGTACATGTCTCATTTTCGAGAAGAAAAATTCGAGATTCTGAATTATCTAAAGATGATTGTAATAAATCATTTTGTCTTTTCAAATCAAAAATTTCATCTGAGAATTTCTCTCTCTTTTTCAAATATGGTGTTTTGTTCATCTAGAGAATCTTTAATAGTTATAAAATTATTCTTTAAAACACCAAGTTGATTTTCTAAATCTAACTTCTCATTTTTCAATTTCTCATTTTCACGTTTTACAGATTTCATCTTTTCTAAAATAATAAAATTAAGCTTTGAAATCTTATCGCTAATACTAACTAATTCATTATTATCTTTTACTGAAATTTGTAAGTCAAAAAGTACCTTTTTGTCGTTCTCACTGTGGCTTTGATAGGGATTTTGACCATTGTATTTCAATTAGATCGTTTTCTGGCCATTATTCTATGATGTTGTGACGATCGATCGAATTTTAGGTTATTAGATTATCAGATAACTGTGTTACGGTTATATAATGACTTTGCTCTAATACTAATTGAAAGTGTGCTATGGATCGTGTAATATAGATATATGATAATACAGAGTATAGTGATGATAGTAATACAGTAAATAGTGCAGAATATAAAAGCAGTAAAGTAAAATGATACCAAGAATTTTTATACTTGTTCGTAGCACCGTCCTACGTCCAATCCCAAACTCCTTTTGGAATTTCACTAAAATAACAACCCTCACTTAACTCGAAGGAGTAGGTCTATACACCCCTGAGCAGCCGAACAGGGACCTGAGCAGCAAAATAGGATTTTGCCTCAATAGCCAAAGAGGATTTCACTCGTCTGAGTAGCAGAACAGGACTTCAACAAACATAGAAAATAGTTTTCCCTTTTGTGTGTTCTGATAACACGAATTTGTCACTTGTAATATACCCTTCCTATAATCTTCTCTTGGAGTATAGATATATATATTTGAAGTGTATGAAGAATAAAAAGGTATAGTATTACTTTAATGCAGAATAATGAAAAGTATGTTAGCCAATAGATTCCAGAGAATTAGATCAGAGAGATAAGAAAATTCGATTATGATTAAATTGTGAGTAAGTGATTTGGAATCAAGTTGGAGTTTGTATATATAAAGGTTAGAAAGCAGCGACTGTTGATGAAGAGTTTCGATTGAAGTATCGCGTCCAAGTCTTTTCGTAAAAGTTTGCAACTCTTTATAAAAAGCCGTGTCTTTTCAAAAAGTGGTTGTTATATAAATTCAGTCAACTGAGTTTCTAGGTCAATCGACTGAATATTCAAACGAATTTAAAATATATATTTGAACATCTGTGCACCTATGCATGTTGTACATATTTTCTGGGTCATTCGACCGAGCCTTTGGGTTAGTCGACTGACCTGGTAAAATCTGTGCAATTTGCACAGGTTTTACAGGTATAATAATATATATAACTTTTAAACACTTTTATAATATAATATAAACATTTATACATGCTTATATATGTATAAATTATTTGGATATAAGATGATTAAATGTATAAGCTGATATATACGTAAACGAGAAGAGATTTTAACAAAATTGACCTAAGACTCAAAAAAATAAAATATAATTGATGCACCGGTTTTGAAGTCTTGTCCCCTTGTAGTATATATTCTCTTTTTGTCGTAGCAGTCATCAAATCTGTATGTCGTAGTGATAGCTTTGTGTCATGAATCAAAACCCAGTCTCAACAAAATGTAATTCCAATAAATAAAAATGCAGAAATCTCCTAGGACTAATTTAAAGAGCATAAATGTGATAATAAATAGTCTAAAAATATGTGCAATATAAATAGGACGGAAATGAAATAAAAGAAGGTAAAAAGATGACAAGTCGGAATTTAAATAAAAGGAGTATGGATAGTCTTTTAAAATAAGATAGGGAATTAAAGATTAAAAAGGGAATAGAAATGGAAAGTAAAATAGTGGGGATAAAGGGGAAGTAAATGAGAAAAGGTATTTAATGTTAGTACCTTAGGTATTGGTTTTGATGATAATAACTATAGGACATTATATAAAATATAGATACTAATGTTCTATCAAGATATATATATATATATATATATATATATATATATTGTAGGATATTAGATAGATATTGATAAAAAATACTTTATAGTATCAAGGTGCCGATATCAAGAGTAGATTCAAGATGCTAATATAAAGTTTCAAGGGTTCAAGAATGAGGACTCATGAGTATTGAAGAGTTTGAGATTTCAAGATATTCCAGACAAGTTATAGAGTAATAGAATTTATGTTAAAATATTAATAGCACTTTCCTGATCTCTCTCGTCTTCTCTAATTTTGTTTTAAAATTATTTTTCAAATATTCTATTTTTAATGATCTTTTCAGAATATTTTACAAAATGATTTTCAAATCTTTTATACTTATTAAGATATCATTTTAGTGTTTTTAAGTTTGTATATATTGAATTTTGTTTGTACTTTAATAATTTATAACCATATTGATTTTATGTACACTATTTACATTATATTGAATATTCTTATTAAAAAGTTTCAAAATTATTTTATAAAGTTTTATTAAGTCATATTGTGATTCAAATTTGTATAAACTATATTTAAACGATTCTACAAAGTATCAAATTATGTAACAAAGCAACTAAGTTTCAAAATAATTTTTGTAAAGTTTTTTCAATTTATTTGTAACAACCCAAAATTTCGATCATTTGATTTTTAAATGTACAATTAATTTTAAATATTTGAATAATTGGATTTTGAAATTTAATAACTTATAATTCAAATACTATAATCATTTAAATATTTTAATTGTGAACTGAATATTAATAAAATGGATTTAATATTTTTATTTAATAAAAAATATTGGTGAATTCAATTTGAAAAATTATTTACAAAAATAAATAGGTCGGATAAATATCGATAATTGGATCGAAAATATAAAACAATATTTACATTTATAAAATTAACATTCCTGGGCACTGTCTTGGATTTTGCCAAAACCAGTGCCATTAGATCTAGAGTAATAAATTGTACACCGTTGAATTTCGTTACAATCAAATGTATTATGTGATTGCGCGAGCTCGAAACACATATCGATTAATTTTTAAAATAATTCGATTTAAAAAGCTAACTTCCATATACTTTGGAATTAGTTTTTTTTTTAAATAGTTTCATTGAGTTTGGAACAGGGGTATTTAGTATAGAACACCAGTCATCACGTCTTCATTGGAGTTTGAAATTTCTGGGTGCATAAAGCATAATATTATTAAGTAAAATAAGGTGTATCCTTCACTATTCATACCATATCCCATTATTTTAAGGCCATACCACCCACGTATGTTCCATACCTGCTCTTCCTTTTATATTCTTGTCTGTAAACACAAATTGAGTTTCCTCTTTGTAAGTCAAACTTCAAAAATCAAATTCAAGCAATATACTCCAATTAAAATTATGAAACAAGCTTCTTTGAATTCGAATTAACTAGAGTTTCGATTTTATGGTAATGTTTTTGAGTACGATCATGTTATGGGAGGTAGCCATTTAAGGCAATGGCGCTAGGGATTCAATTTGTGGTCGATGGGGTCGGCGATGGATGAATTCAAGGCTAGATTTAGGTTTGTGATGAGGAGGAGCACCGTTGGCCAAAGTTTGGAGGCGTCCGGTCAATTTGGGCTATTTCCACGCGTAGTACAGCTTAGGAAGAGCATCAAGTGGGGAGGTACTGTCACGACCCGAAGTTCAGCGTTTAAAAATCGACATCAAAGACCTCACTTGTATTCGACTGCCGAAGATTCGAACGTCAAATTTCAGTTCGGATGGAGCTTATAACAACAATTAGATGAATATAAATAGCGGAAAAAAAACTGCCAACATCAAAATCCCAGATACAACATCTCACAATATCAATACAACAACAACACCAACACCAACATCAGAGTATTTCATATACATATACACCACAACTCCAAAATAGACCAGCACAAAAGAACAACATGTGATCACTCCAAGAAAGTCTTCAAAGAGATAAAACAATAATGAAATTCCAAACTGGGACCCTCGAGATCCAAAAGTTTCAAAATATCTCCAAGTTAAAACCTTCAAAACTAGTAGTCTCCAAACCATACGACTCCAAGATCCAGCTAGTACCAAAACACATAAGACCTGCTACTAGGCTTCCCGTGAGGAAATTATGGGCACCTAGAGTTTTGAAAAGAAACAATAAACTCCGGGTCAGTCATGAGACTGGTATGAGTAAACAAAAATAGTTGCTTTGAAAATAAAAGCATTTTATTTTAAATCAAAGACAAACAAAGGAATTTGAAAGAAATTCGTAATGCTTTTTGAAAATGAAACTGCCATAAGGCCTCCCGCCACACACATAATGCAAACGCAGACTTGGGGAAGATTTCCCCTTATAACTGTCAAAAATGCTTGATACGAGAAAACACTTTATATATTATGATTAGTGCATGGTGTGAAAAATAATTTCGAAAGTATAATATAAATCTTAGCCAGCACAGGTACCATTATACTATGCCTACTATAGATACCACCTAAGGTGGCAGGTTATATAATTTAAAACCGCATTAGGCTCGTATTGTTTCTTTGGATTTCCAACAAATGGTCAGGCTAAGGAACTTCCTGGGCCACATGGGTACGCCTTTGGAGGGACGTCCCGAGAACCTAACCGGATCTCTGCCAACACAAGGCCGGGTTACCTCTATAACTAGGTAACTACTACACCCCCTAGTTGTAACCAACCTTTATCCGGGGCCCCAACATCAATCATAAAGGAATATATATATATATATATATATATATATATATATATATATATATATATATATATATATATATGATATCCACATGAGTTAAGTATCTGGGCTCCATACCATTATACCACTTCTATCCAGAAGGAAATGCACATATCCTAAGGGGCGCTACCCCCAATAACCTTGCCGCATCTTTCCTGTTACGACCATTACCGGGTTGTGAGGTTCGACGAAGTCTCGTCCGCAAAGCTACGCTTTTCACAAAAGCCATGCTTTGATCATCTAATGATCAAAAAAAATGATCATCGATACACAGCAGCACTTGGCGTGTCACACTACCAAATTGGGAGTATATCGCTAATAACTTCAACTACATAACCTCTGAGCTCATACGTCTCAGAGAAGGGTGTTAAGATAAGAGAATAAATTTTCCGCCACCAACAGATATGTATTTGAAAGAAATTGGCTTTATATCTCAAAGTGTAGTGTCAGACACACGACCACACAAGTCTGTTCCGGGTTCGAACAGAATGGAAGGCGCTTCGTCCAATAAAGGAAGAAGCCCTTGCAAATTCGGGCGTCCACAATCCCGATCAGATTTTCCATCACTTAGGGAATCCCTATACCAGAGCAACTCGGTGCAGAGACAATCGATAGGTTATGCTACTATTTTTGAAGGCACCCGGTCTTCACCACTGGTCTTCAATTGCTCTCCATTCATCGAATCACTATTCAGAATGGGTTATATGACACAAAGGTCCTTTTCCGGCTAATCCGAATAGTGGGCGTCAATTCTAAAACATGTGGATATGTCATTCACAAAGATTCACAGGTTCGATGTGGGTTTCAGATAACCAACTGGAATCCGACTCCCTACCGCATCGAAATTCAAGTGCCGTTTTACAGCCAAAGGGTTTCACATTCACACAGAAGTATATTCATCACAGATATTATAGTTAGGCATAAAGCAATTCATATCACATATCATCACAGTTACAATCAGGGATATCAATCAATACACATCATACAATAGTTATCAATCATATACAACTAAGATGAATCGATCGTGAGATTCAAACCAATTACTCACATAATTAGTTTCATTAAATGATTCTTTTAATTAACTTCCCAAATTAATTATCTTAATTGATCATAACCCCAATTTATTAAAGATAAATACACTTAATTAAGTTAAATTTAATTACATCATAAAGTTTATTAGAAAACATTTAGTAATCAATTTTATAATTAGAAAGATATAATTTATTTAAAACAAAATGAGCTGAACATTAAATTTTTAGTATTTAAAATATTGGGAAAATTTGATCAATCTTGTTTAATAAATTTAATAAAAATCTCATCCCTTTCGAAACTTAATTTAAATATATTAATACATTTGAACTGGATTAAATTTCTTTATTAACTTAGTTAAAACATTTACTTTTATTAGTTAAAATTTTAAACCAGGAAATACTTTCCAAACTTAAATCTGGTTCATTTTCAACTTAATATAAACTTTGAAACCCTAGAAACAAATTTTCTTAAAAACTGTAGCTTAACCACTACCGACCCGAGTCAAACCAAAGAAACCCGAGCATTCACGATAACCACTTCGAGTCTTCCCCGGAATTTCCTCCTACTTGCTTCGAGACTTTCAAAATTTAACCCGTGTAACATCTTTTCTTCAAAATTCAGTTAGACATAAAACCAACCCGATACCATGCTTATTTGACACGAGCACGCCTTCGAATTTCCACCCATTTCCCTCGTGTATTTCTTCGAGTTCTCCCCTGTCTTCCCCAATGTTCTCAACTGACACGCACATGAGCACATACACGTGCACGGCCACCTTCGCCGTCGCTGGTGGGTGCTGCGGCCAGCCACGAGTCGCCGTGCATTCCTAAAACACTCCAGTAACCAGAATTTCGAAGAAATTTCGAAAAGGAGAATTTTGGGTCCTTCGTTCCCAAACCCATCAGAACGCCATTGGGAAAATTCGCTTCGCGCCGACGCCAAAGATCACCAGAGGCAGCATATCTCCATCACGAGCTTCCCATGCCAATCATGCCTCTCCACCACCCGGTCTCGCCTGTCCGATGCACCTAAAACGACATTTTTTGCCGATTACTGATCGATGCAGAAACAAGGGGTAAAACCCTAATTTGATCTCGTCTTCATCCCACAATGTTCTAAAAAATCCCTGAGCATTTTTCTCAAGCTTCCCTACCCCCAACAAGCTTCACCCAAGATTGCCCGATGAACTATGTGGCTAATCATCAGAAATTGCCCAAAAATTCGAATATGATCATCATTAGTTTACTAAATGAATACTTGCTTAAAAAAATCTGATTTGACTTCCAAAAATCATTATTTTTAATAAGCTTCCAGATGGTATATTTGAAATTTAAATTTACAAAGTTTGAATTTTTACATATTTTACATGGTCACTGTGTTTTTCTTTTGTTCCAGGTTTTAAATCCTGAATAATATCTTTAAATGTTTAAACTTTCAATCTAAATGAATTTAAACATTTTTTTGTTTTTGATACTTCAATCTAACCAAACCAAAGTTGATGAATTTGGGTTTAATATAGTTTTTCCCAAAAACTACTGCTAGAACAGGATTTAAAATCCTGTACATCAACATGCACAGGTAGAAAAACATATTTCATTCAAATTTTGTTGCATGCAAACTATTCTTCAACTTGCATATATCAAGTATTAAATCAACCGGATAAAAAATCAAATTCCTTGAAAAATTTACTCACCAATTTGGAATTGAAAATAGAAGTGAACAGAGGGAAGTTCTGTAATTCTTTGAACTGCAAATCATTTTTTCTAGCTTTATTTCCTTTGAGTTATTTATTTGCAGTAAATTTTGCATAAGCTAGTTTAAACTTTGATGTATCTACTCATTAATTTTTTTCTTAACAACAAAATAAAAAGAATTAGATTTACTTACTTTAATCTTAGTTGAAACAGAAATGAGATTCTGGCCTGCACTCTTTAAGCTTTGTGTTTGCTGTTGTTTTTTTCTCTTTCAAATTGATTCCTGAAATTTTCCCAAATCTTTGAAACTCCTGCTTGATTCTGTAATGTTGGTTGGAATTACCCTTCCTAGATATTAAGACGAAGGTTGTTACAGATTTAACAGAATTTTTTTGGAAATCTTTTCTAGTTTCAATTGTTGAGGAATTGTGTTTGTTTCTTAATGATTTCTTCTTCTTTTTTTTGATGTGAAGATTTAACAGAATTTTCTCTTGAAATGAAAAAAAAGAAGATAAATGACTTGTACAGTCTTATTTTATTTCTCTATAACTTTCTTAAGTAAAAGAAATAATACAAATGACACTTGTAATTCCTTTCTTCCTTTGAATTACATTTGTCACTATAGTCCTTGTTAACTTTAACACTGGTAATAAAAAAATTCTTATTTTATTAACCTAATAATTTGCATTATTTAAATTGTATTTATACTTACATTTTCCCATTAACAAATCTTAACTTTATATAAATGCATATTATTAAAAAAGAATGGTTTTGAACCTTTTAAATACATATTAAATAATTCCCATAGATATGTATATATAAATGCAAATTATTTTACTAAAAACGTTTATTTTAAAATTTAAATTCAGATTTAAAAATCAAATTCAATATCCAAATCTACCAGTATATGCACACATACAGATATATATATTTATATATATATAAATAAAAGTTAAACTCAAATGATTTTAAAAACTTTTAATTATTTCAAAATTTTAAACTTAAAAGAAATTTGAAATTCTTATTCATTTATATCATCATTTATTTATTTATTATGAAACTTTTCAAATTTTTATTATAAAGGTTCAACATTTACAAATTTTAAATTGATGAATTTTGGTATGTTATAGATTTTCCCCCTTAAGAGAATTCGTCCTCGAAATTTGAAAGAGAGAGAAAGGCAAATAAAGAATATACGAATTCAGAAAAGAATAGAGAAATGGCTTACCAATTTATGCCGAGATATCCACCCTGCATTTGGGATAAGACTTTTGCATACTGTCTTCTGTCTCCCAAGTACAGTCCTTTGGATCTCCGCTCCATTGCACTTTAACCAGTTTCACAATCTTGTTCCTTAATTGCTTTTCGTCCCGATCCACAATCTTAATTGGTTTTCTTTTCACTGATAAATTTGGTGTTATCTCTAGATCCTGCTGTGCTGCCTCTTCTATAATACTGTCTGGATCAGGCATGTACATTCGAAGATGCGAAATGTGAAATACATCGTGTACGCCAGACAACCAGCTAGGTAGTTGCACTCGATATGCTAGAGGACCAATCCTTTCCAGAATAGGAAAAGGACCAATGTATCGCGGTGCCAACTTACCAGTTTTCCCAAATATTAACACACCCCGCATTGGAGATACTTTCAAGAATACAGAATCTCCAACTTGAAATTCCAAAGCTCTTCTTCCGCGGTCGTAATAACTCTTCTGGCGACTCTGAGCAGTTATTAACTTCTTTCGGATAAAATCAACCTTTTAAGTGGGTTCCTTAATCATGTCTGGTCCAAGAACCAGTCTATCACCGGATTCAATCCAACATGCCGGTAATCGACACGGTCGACCATATAGAGCCTCAAAAGGACCCATTTTGATACTGGCTTGATAGCTGTTATTATATGAAAATTCGACCGAATGTAAACAGTCTTCCCAAGAACCACCCAAGTCAAGAATACAAGCTCGTAAAAGATCCTCTAATATTCAATTTATCCTTTCAGTCTGCCCATCCGATTGTGGATGATAAGCAGTACTAAAATTTAGCTTTGTTCCCAACGTGTCCTGAAACGCTGCCCAAAATCTACTAGTGAAAATCGGGTCACGATCACTCACTATACTACTCGGTATACCATGGAGATGGACAATCTCTTTGATATATAGCTCAGCTAAACTTGCCGCTGTCCGAGTGGATTTCACTGGAATGAAGTGAGCAGTTTTGGTTAGACGGTCCATTATAACCCAAATTGCTTCATTTCCCTTCTTGGTTCGTGGCAATCCGTCAATAAAATCCATTGACACCTGACCCCATTTCCATTTTGGCACTTCCAAAGGCTGGAGTAAACCTGCCATCTTGTTTTGGTCGCTTTTAATTTGCTGACAGGTAGCACAGCGACTCACATATATAGATATATCTCTCTTCATTGTTTTCCACCAGAAGGTTCTTTTAATATCTTTATACATTTTATTAACTCCTGGATGGGTACTGAGTTTTGACTTATGACATTCGTCTAAAACTTCACGCTTTAGCTCCGGAATGTTTGGGACACAAATTCTTCCCTTCAATCTTATAATTTTATTGCCGTCGATTTCAAAACTGGTATTTTCACCACGACGCATCTTTTCATAAATTTGATGAAGAAACTCATCTTCTTTTTGCTGGATGGCGATTTTCTGGAGAAGAGTAGGAGTAACGATCAGATGGGCAAGAATAGCGTGCTTCCTACTTAAAGCATCATCAACTACATTGGCTTTACCGGGTGTATACAGAATATCTAGGTCATATGATGCTAGAAATTCTAACCATCGTTGTTGCCGTAGATTTAAATCTTCCTGGGTGAAGAGATACTTTAAAGATTTGTGATCGGTGAATAATTCAAAATTTCACCTAGAATAAAGAGAGTTCATTAAGTATATTTATTTAGTTAAGTTAAATTTCTTATATCGTTAAGAAAGCTAAAAAAGTTCTTACCCAGAAGATAGTGTCGCCAGATTTTCAAAGTGAAAATAACAGCTAAAAGTTCCAAATCGTGTGTTGGGTAATTTTTCTCATGCAGCCGTAATTGTCTACCTGCGTAAGCAATTACTTTTCCATTTTGCATTAATACCGCACCCAAACCGTCTCCACAAGCATCAGTATAGACGGATAACCCTTGATTCCCGTTAACGATAGCAAGAACGGGAGCGGTAGTTAATCTCCTTTTTAATTCCTTAAAAGCTTCATTACACTTTGGAGTCCAATTGAACTTAGCATTCTTCATTGTCAGCTTAGTCAATGGACTGGCCAACTTAGAAAAATCCTGGACAAACTTTCTGTAATATCCCGTTAAACCCAGAAAACTTCGAACTTCTCTAGGAGTAGTGGGTCGCTTACAGTCCAGAATTGCAGAAATCTTACTTGGATCAATAGAAATACCTTCTTCATTAACGATATGACCAAGAAATCTAACTTCTTTGACCCAAAAGTGACATTTAGAGAATTTAGGGAATAAGACATTCCTCCTCAATATTTCCAAAACAATTCTGAGATGTTCAGCATGCTCTTCTTTGGTTTTGGAATAAATCAAGATATCATCAATAAATACAAGGACAAATTTGTTCAGTACTTCTCGAAACACACGGGTCATTAAATTTACGAAATACGGGGGAGCGTTGGTTAGTCCGGAAGGCATGACTAACCATTCGTAGAACATGTTAAGACCCCTGAAGGCTGTTAAATGAACACAATCCTCAGCTATTCGCAGTTGATGGAGTCCTTGAGCTAAATCCATTTTAGAAAAGAATCGAGCGCCATGAAGTTGATCGAATAGATCGTCGATTCTAGTAAAGGAAATTTGTTTTTGAGAGTCTGTTTATTGAGATCGCGGTAATCTACACACAATCTCAAAGATCCGCCTGATTTAGCCACGAATACGATAGCTGAACCCCATTCGGAAAAACTAGGGCGAATCAATCCTTTTTCTCGCAAATCTCGAGTTTGATTGACTAGTTCAATTCTTTCCCTAGGTGCCATCCTGTGACTTGCGTGAACGACAGGATAGGCATTGGGTACTAAATCAATTCGGAATTCAATTTCTCTGTGTGGGGGTAAGGATTTCACTTCTTCAAATACGTTGGAAAATTTCCAAACAACAGGTATAGACTCCAAACTGGGTTCAGGATATCCCAAAGTATACATCAATTTATCTCTCTTTGGACTCGGATCCTCACAAGAGATTTCAATAAAATTTTCAAAGTTTGTTTTGATCGAGATCGTTTGATTATTACAATCTAATTTGGCTTCGTATTTTGTTTGCCAATCCATTCCGAGTAAAATTTCGAGTTCATTAAAATCAAGAACAAAGAGATTGATAGGGAACCGGTAACATGAATACGAGATAGGGATGTCTCTACATCGTAGACAAAGGTTTGCAGGACCACCTACTGGGTTTTTCATGCAAATAGGCTCGTCGACAAAATTAGGTTTAAGTTTTAATTCATTTATAGTTTGTTGGATGATAAAACTATGTGTAGCTCCCGTGTCAAATAAAACTCTAACGACTTTATCATAAATAGTAAGGTTACCTTCCAAAACACCTTTTCCTTTATCTGCTTTCGAAGTTGAAGGGTCTTCCTTTATCGCATAAACATTCTCCACCTTTACTTGTTTCAACACTGGGCAATCCTTAACAATATGTCCAGGCTTGTGAAAATTATAGCATTCTCTAGCTCCTTGATTATTCTTCATAGATTGTTCCTTCTTGACTTGTTTCTTCGGGTTCTTGCAGTTGTTTGAATAATGCCCCTTTTCTTGACAATTGTAATAAGTTACATTTCTGGCCGAATTCCCTTGGTTGTTCCTCTTGTCCTTGCCTTGATGTGGCTTCTTACCCCCAAACTTTCTCTTCTTCCAATTTTGATTACTGGAATTTCCGCTTTCCCTTGGAATCTCTTGCATATCCAGGGTGGCGTACCGATATCCCATATCGATAAGATCAGAGGAAGATTCTTTGATGTGTACGATCATCCTTTTGTGATATTTCTTATTCATCCCACGAATGAATTTTTCATTTTTCTTTAAAGGCATATTCACCAACTCTGGTCCGAAACGGGATAATTCATTGAACTTGTTCAAGTATTCCTCAAAAGACAAGGCTCCTTGCTTTAAGTCCAGAAATTCTTGATACTATCGTGAAATTCCTACCGATGGCAAATATCGCTTTTCAAACACTTCCTTGAATAGACTCCAAGAAAACTCTTCTTCAGGTTCATCTATTGTAACCGTTTCCCACCAGGCTGAAGCTTCATCTTGCAGCTGCCAAAAAGCAATTAGACGCATTTGATCATCCTACAGCTTAAGACCCTTAAAAATTGTTTCACATGATCTTATCCAAGCCTAGGCCTTAATAATTGACTCTTTTCCAGTGAAAGGCCTACCACCCAGCCTTGTGAAACTCTTATGCAAATCAGCCAGATTTGGCTGAGGTTGAGTGGGTACAACTGCTTCCGCTGAAAGAGAAACTTGACTAGCTGTTGTAGCATTTCCCTGACTCCTAGACCTTCCTCTGCTCCCACTCATTCTTACCATCTTTAATTAGTAAGAAACTTGATTTAGAGATTCAAATGAGATATCTTAAGGAATATCAGCAGTTAAAGAAAATAGACTAAGAAAATTTAGGGTTTCAGTCTCGGTTTATACTCATTCTAGGGTATTCTTTAGTCTATCTCTAATGAGCCATCTAATGTGTTATACTCCGTAGCTAAAGTTCTTACTCAACCTTTAGCTCTGATACCACTTGTCACGACCCGAAGTTCAGCGTTCGAAAATCGACATCAAATACCTCACTTGTATTCGACCGCCGGAGATTTGAACGTCGAATTTCAGTTCGGATGGAGCTTATAACAACAATTAGATGAATATAAACAGCGGAAAAAAAACTGCCAACATCAAAATCCCAGATACAACATCTCACAATATCAATACAACAACAACACCAACATCTGAGTATTTCATATACATATACAACACAACTCCAAAATAGACCATCACAAAAGAACAACATGTGATCACTCCAAGAAAGTCTTCAAAGAGATAAAACAATAATGAACTTCCAAACTAAGACCCTCGAGATCCAAAAGTTTCAAAATATCTCCAAGTTAAAATCTTCAAAACTATTAGTCTCCAAACCATACGACTCCAAGATACAGCTAGTACCCAAACACAGAAGACCTGCGACTAGGCTGCTCGTGTGGAAATTATGGGCACCCAGAGTTTAGAAAAGAAACAATAAACTCCGGGTCAGTCATGGGACTGGTATGAGTAAACAAAAACAGTTGCTTTGAAAATAAAAGCAGTTTATTTTAAATCAAAGAAAAACAAAAGAATTTGAAAGAAATTCGGAATGCTTTTTGAAAATGAAACCGCCATAAGGCCTCCCGCCACACACACAATGCAAACGCAGACTTGGGGAAGATTTCTCCTAATAACAGTAAAAAATGCTTGATATGAGAAAACACTTTATATATTATGATTAGTGCATAGTGTGAATTTTTTTTTTCGAAAGTATAATATAAATCTTAGCCAGCATAGGTACCATTATACTATGCCTACTATAGCTACCACCTAAGGTGGCAGGTTATACAATTTAAAACCATATTGGGCTCGTATTGTTTCTTTGGATTTCCAACAAATGGTCAGGCTAAGGAACTTCCTGGGCCACATGGGTACGCCTTTGGAGGGACGTCCCGAGAACCTAACCGGATCTCTGCCAACACAAAGCCGGGTTACCTCTATAATTAGGTAACTACTACACGAGTATGCCATCCTTCGGTTGTAACCAACCTTTATCCAGGGCCCCAACATCAATCAGAAAGGAATATATATATATATTTGCGATATCCACATGAGTTAAGTATCTGGGCTTCATACCATGATACCACTTCTATCCAGAAGGAAATGCACATACCCTAAGGGGAGCTACCCCCAATAACCTTGCTGCATCTTTCCTATTTCGACCATTACCAGGTTGTGAGGTTCGACAAAGTCTCGTCTACAAAGCTACGCTTTTCACAAAAGCCATGCTTTGATCATCTAATGATCAAAAAAATGATCATCGATACACAGCAGTACTTAGCATGTCACACTACCAAATTGGGAGTATATCGCTAATAACTTCAACTACATAACCTCTGAGCTCGTACGTCTCAGAAAAGGGTGTTAAGCTAAGAGAATAAATTCTCCGCCACCAACAGATATGTATTTGAAAGAAATTGGCTTTATATCTCAAAGTGTAGTGTTAGAAACACGACCATACAAGTCTGTTCCGGGTTCGAACAGAACGGAAGGCACTTCGTCCAATAAAGGAAGAAGCCCTTGAAAATCCGGGCGTCCACAATCCCGATCGGACTTTCCATCACTTAGGGAATCCATATACCGGAGCAACTCGGTGCAAAGACAATCGATTGGTTATCCTATCGTTATTGAAGACACTCGGTCTTCACCACCGGTCTTCAATTGCTCTCCATTCGTCGAATCACTATTCGGAATGGGTTATATGACACAAAGGCCCTTTCCCGGCTAATCCGAATAGTGAGCGTCAATTTTAAAACATGTGGATATGTCACTCACAAAGATTCACAGGTTCGATGTGGGTTTCGGATAACAACCTGGAATCTGACTCCCTGTCGCATCGAAATTCAAGTGCCGTTTTACTGCCAAAGGGTTTCACATTCACACAAAAGTATATTCATCACAGATATCATAGTTTGGCATAAAGCAATTCATATCACATATCATCACAATTACAATCAGGGATATCAATCAATACACATCATACAATAGTTATCAATCATATACAACTAAGATGAATCGATCGTGAGATTCAAACCAATTACTCACATAATTAGTTTCATTAAATGATTCTTTTAATTAACTTCCCAAATTAATTATCTTAATTGATCATAACCCCAATTTATTAAAGATAAATACACTTAATTAAGTTAAATTTAATTACATCATAAAATTTATTAGAAAACATTTAGTAATCAATTTTATAATTAGAAAGATATAATTGAGTTGAACATTAAATTTTTAGTATTTAAAATATTGGGAAAACTTGATCAATCTTGTTTAATAAATTTAATAAAAATCTCATCCCTTTCGAAACATAATTTAAATATATCTTTAAACTTAATACATTTGAACTTGATTAAATTTCTTTGTTAACTTAGTTAAAACATTTACTTTTATTAGTTTAAATTTTAAACCAGGAAATACTTTCCAAACTTAAATCTGGTTCATTTTCAACTTAATATAAACTTTGAAACCCTAGAAACAAATTTTCTTAAAAACTGTAGCTTGACCACTACAGACCCGTGTCAAACAAAAGAAACCCGAGCATTCATGATAACCACTTAGAGTCTTCCCCAAAATTTCCTCCTACTTGCTTCGAGACTTTCAAAATTTAACCCGTGTGACACCTTTTTTTCAAAATTCTGTTAGATATAAAAGCAACCCGATACCATGCTTATTTGACACGAGCACGCCTTCGAGTTTCCACCCATTTCCCTCATGTATTGCTTCGAGTTCTCCCCTGTCTTCCCCAATGTTCTCAACTGAAATGCACATGAGCACGTACATGTGCACGGCCACCTTCGCCGTCGCTGGTGGGTGCTGCGGCCACCTACGAGTCGCCGTGCATTCCTAAAACACTCCAGTAACCAGAATTTCGAAGGAATTTCGAAAACGAGAATTTTGGTCCTTCGTTCCCAAACCCTTCAGAACGCCATTGGGAAAATTCGCTTCGCGCCTACGCCAAAGATCACCAGAGGCAGCGTATCTCCGTCACAAGCTTCCCATGCCACTCATGCCTCTCCACCACCCGGTCTCGCCTAGTCCGATGCACCCAAAACGATAATTTTTGCCGATTACTAATCAATGCAGAAACAAGGAGTAAAACCCTAATTTGATCTCATCTTCATCCCATAATGTTCTAAAAAATCCCTGAGCATTTTTCTCAAGCTTCCCTACCCCTCAACAAGCTTCACCCAAGATCGCCCGATGAACTATGTGGCTAATCATCAGAAATTGCCCAGAAATTCGAATATGATCATCATTGCTTTACTAGATGAATACTTGCTTAAAAAATCTGATTTGACTTCCAAAAATCATTATTTTTAATAAGCTTCCAGATGGTATATTTGAAATTTAAATTTACGAAGTTTGAATTTTTACATATTTTACATGGTCACTGTGTTTTTCTTTTATTCTAGGTTTTAAATCCGGAATAATATCTTTAAATGTTTAAACTTTCAATCTAAATGAATTTAAACATTTTTTTTGTTTTTGATACTTCAATTTAACCAAACCAAAATTGATGAATTTGGGTTTAATACAGTTTTTCCCAAAAACTACTGCTAGAACAGGATTTAAAATCCTGTACATCAATATACAGAGGTAGAAAAACATATTTCATTCAAATTTTGTTGCATGCAAACTCTTCTTCAACTTGCATATATCAAGTATTAAATCAACCATATAAAAAATCAAATTCCTTGAAAAATTTACTCACCAATTTGGAATCGAAAATAGAAGTGGACAGAGGGAAGCTCTGTAATTCTTTGAACTGCAAATTTTTTTTCTAGCTTGATTTCCTTTGAGTTATTTATCTGCAGTAAATTTTGCATAAGCTAGTTTAAACTTTGATGTATCTACTCATTAATTTTTTTCTTAACAACAAAATAAAAAGAATTAGATTTACTTACTTTGATCTTAGTTGAAACAGAAATGAGATTCTGGCCTACACTCTTTAAGCTTTGTGTTTGCTGTTGTTTTTTTTTTCTTTCAAATTGATTCCTGAACTTTTCCTAAATCTTTGAAACTCCTACTTGATTCTGTAATGTTGGTTTAAGATTGGAATTACCCTTCCTTTGGCTTGAGATATTAAGAGGAAGGTTGTTACAGATTTAACAGAATTTTTCTGGAAATCTTTTCTGGTTTCAATTGTTGAGAAATTGTGTTTGTTTCTTAATGATTTTTTTTCTGATGTGAAGATTTAACAGAATTTTCTCTTGAAATGAAAAAAAGATAAATGACTTGTAAAATCTTATTTTATTTTTCTATAACTTTCTTAAGTAAAAGAAATAATACAAATGACACTTGTAATTCCTTTCTTCCTTTGAATTACATTTGTCACCATAGTCCTTGCTAACTTTAACACTTGTAATACAAAAAAATTCTTATTTTATTAACCTAATAATTTGCATTATTTAAATTGTATTTATACTTACATTTTCCCATTAACAAATATTAACTTTATATAAATGCATATTATTAAAAAGAGAATGGTTTTGAACTTTTTAAATACATATTAAATGATTCCCATAGATATGTATATATAAATGCAAATTATTTTACTACAAACATTTATTTTAAAATTTAAATTCAGATTTAAAAATCAAATTCAATATCCAAATCTACCAATGTATGCACACATACACATATATATATTTATATATATAAATAAAAGTAAAACTCAAATGATTTTAAAAACTTTTAATTATTTCAAATTTTAAACTTAAAAGAAATTTGAAATTCTTATTCATTTATATCATCATTTATTTATTTATGTATTTTGAAACTTTTAAAATTTTTATTATAAAGGTTCAACTTTTAAAAATTTTAAATTGATGAATTTTGATATGTTACAGGTACGGCCTTGAATCCTTGGTGTCGGGTAGGACGAGGTCGAGAAGAAAAGGTTGTCAGTGAAAACCGTTCGTTAAGAGGAGGTCTGATGCTTCGTATTAGTGGAAAAATGTGCACATTGGAGTGGGTTTTATGTATGTTGTGCACGTTTTGGTATTGGGAGGAAGAAGATGATTAGAGGAGAAGAATTAAAGTTAGGTGGGGATTTGTTTATTTAATTAAGTAATTAGTGATTAAATTTGATTATTTAAATCCTAAAACTTATCAAATGTGTATCTCACTCATACGAGGTCAAATTCGAACGTCGTCTTTTTTGTTGAAACTCATAATGATGATGGCTATGCAATGGAGTTGGTTTGGTTGGATTTGAAGCTAGTGTAATTTTTGGTTAAAATCGAACGCCCGTTCGGTTTTCGTTCAAATGGAATTCTTCGACAAAAACTGGAATCAATGTGAGTTTAACTCTCATTCAATTTTACTATATCATATCTATGATGCTATAAACTATTATTTTTTGCTTGGATGTTAGTTAAATTGTTTGATTGATTGTTTGGTTAAATTTCCGTTTGGAAAATGGATGACATATTAACTTGATTGTTGTGGACCCATACGATTGTGTATAATGTCCTTAACCATTATTTTATAGGAAGAATTTGTAGAGAGACCCTAAGGGGTTTCTCATTATTTATTTACATCCTTATGCTATTATATTAATGTTTAATTAAAATAAATCTTAATATTACATTTAAATTTTTAAATCATTATAGCGATTTTCGCTATATCGTCATTTCTTAATTATCATCCCCAAAACTCTGGCATGTGCATTTTGAACTTGAGCTTGTGTTTTCACTAAATAGAATTTTAAAATTCATTAATCATATTAATTGAAGATATTTTAAATTATTAATGGTTATTCAAATTAATTAACTATTTTAACTAATGATGTTTAAAGTTAACTATTCATGTTAACTAATGATTTTGGAATTAATTAGTTACTTAAATTAATTATGTTTTGAAATTTATTAATCATTTGATTAATGAGATTTTAACTTAATTAAATCATTTTAATTAATGATTTTAAACTTTAGTTAATCGTTCTAATTAATGATTGTTTTAAATTTAATTAATTATTTTAACTAATGATATTTGAAATTTATTTAATCATTTTAATTAATGACATTTATATTTAATTAATTATTTTTAACAAATGATGTTTTGTATTTAATTTATCATTTTAACTAATGATGTTTGATTTTAATTAATCCAATTATTTAATGATTATTTGAACTTAAGTAATTGTTTTATTTAACGGAATTTAAAATTATTTAATCATTTTAATTAATGATGTTTGAGATTAATTATTCATTTTAATTAATGATTCCTTGAATTTAATAAATCTTTTTAATTAATGATATTTAAAGTTGATTAATTGATTTAATAAAGGCGATTAAAGTAAATTAATATAATGAAAGTGTATTAAAGTTAATTAACTGATTTAGTGTTTTAAAGTTAATACACTGGCTAATAAAGATTTTAAAGTTAATTAACTGATTTAGTGTTTTGAAGTTAATAAACTGATTTAATAAAGATTTTAAAATTAATTTACTGATGATATAACAGTGTTTTGGAAATAACTAACCATTTTATATAAAAATAATAGATTTTCTTATTTGAAAGAGATTATAAATGTGATTAATTATCTTTCAGAATTAGTAGTATTGTTTTAAATTTATAAATAATAGTTTATAAATGAGAAAATCCTTTTAAAGGAATTATTTATAAATAAAGCTAAGTGTAAATTTTTTTGGGTTTATAGTAAAAAATGTTTTAATAACATTTGTTTTTTACCCTTGTTTTAGTACATTTAGTATTATAAAATTTATCTTTTAAAAGAACATTTTAAAAGGTATTTCTAAAAGTGTTTTTACCAATAATGTAATATGGAAATCAAGAACAAGTTCGATTTTAAAAAGTAAAATTCAATTCGGTTATGGAAAAATAATTCTGTAAATGATATTGATTATATTGAAAGGATTTAGTCATACTTTTAACGCTAAGCGTTGAGACTTGGATTCGTTACTACCTTAAAGGTTAAAAATGTCATCAACGTGATGCCTAGAGGTAACACTACATCAACATGCCTGGCTTCAGTTTCAACTGGAGATAGCACTTGTTTGGAATCGACGAGTCGTGTTAAAAATATGATATTTAATTTCAATATACGATCATTTTAAATTATCCCCAGTAGTTGATTTAATAATTATCGGATTCAGCTTTCTTCATGGTGTATCGTCACCTTAAAAACGATTTGCTGCTCTTTGAGCTTTGTTATCCTTTATCGAAAATGACTAAATCCAAAGAGCATATGGACGTCCAGCTATGTGGGATTGCTCCCATTAGAAGGGCATTTCACATCTCATATTCTTACGTATAATAGTGCAACATGATAGGAGGTTTTTGCTTCTTGTTAGGTAGTGAACTGATGACTCTTAACCCTACATGTCCTTGGGTTGGTTGGCCATGTGGGCTTATAGTCGAGAGGTTGGCCGTAAAAGCAAAATGGAGGTAACAATGTAAGCTACAGTACGGGCGTACTCACTGTCAATGGTTGAAAAGCTTAGAACATTACAATTTGGTATCAAAGTTGAAGGCTAAGCAAAAATCTTGGCTTTGGTAAGGTATTTCTCATTAGAGATAAGGTAAGCAACAATCTAGAATGAGTTTGAGAGTATTATATATGCGACAACATATTTATTAATGTTACAAAAACATGTTGTGTTAATTGGTCTATTGAGTTATTTATGAATTCTGGTAAAGACGTGCGATGCCATGGTGTCGATAGGGTTTTTTAAACACTTGAACAAGGCCAACGGACATGATATTGATTTTTGAAAATTTGGAAAATGGAATATTTTTCCTAGGATTATATATATATATATATATATATATATATATATATATCAAGGAATAATTTTCAAAACTTATATAGTTATAGAGTGTATTTGTTTGAATGTGATAATATTTATTTATTTATTTATTATTATTATTTGATCAATCATGCTCGATTAAATAAGGAGCATTGACTGCCATTTGTTGATTATTTGTGTTTAGCTTATTTATAAGCATTTGTTGTTTGAATTTATAAATGAATTGTGAATTAATTTTCAAAAATTGACTATAAGGTGGTCGGAGGAAATGTTAAGTTATAAGTCACCATTTAATAATGGTAAGTTAAATATTAAATTTTAATTAAAGTGGTTTAATATGATCTAAATGGTAGAATAAGTCATTTAGAGAATAAATATTTGCGATAATTTATTATAATAAAAGAGAATAATAATAATATAAAATGATTTTACATAAAGGAAATTTTATATAAATTTAGTTTAAAATGGTTTTAATAAGGATTTTTGAATCTAAATCCTGAAATTTTTGAGAAATGAAATAGTCATATTTTTGGAAGTATTTAAAAGTAAAAATATTTTGGGAAGTGAAATTTTAAATGGAATGCACTTTCTTAAGGATAACTCAGAGGAAAACATCTCAATTAGTTTTTTGGTAGTTTGAATAATCTTCTAAGTGACGATCATATATTTGCTTAGGTGAACGTTGTAGAGTGGTTAGTAAATTATTCTCTTTATCATTGTACGATCAAAATGAGTCCAAATCCAAACGAACCCAAAGTGATTTTTAATTGATAATCCGTTTGAGGTTATTTCACATAAAAATATATGTAGTATGCTTTCAAAGATGAGTTTTTGAAATTAAAAATCGATTTTTTAACTTTTAATTCCCTTAAAATGGAATTGTTTTTAGTAAAAAGTATTTCTGATAAGAGATTGTTTTGATAAATGAGATTTTACCCTTAAGTAAGGTAGGAGATAATTTAAAACAGGTTTAAACTGGGTTAAATTGAATACGGAGTTCTGATAACATTGTTTTATCAAAAACTATAGATTTTATTTAAAACATCTAAGTAATGTAAACTCTTTGTTATTTGGGTTAAGGCAAAATATCTTTCATTTTAACACTCTAAGTTAAAGAGGTCAAGAGGTTAACTTGGTTTTAAAGGTCCCAAATATTGATTTGATCTTCACCTAAATTGTGTAAAGTAAAATAAAATTTGTATGTACCCTTAGGATATAAAAGAATATTCTACAAATAAATAAATGGAGTAAGTTTTTATTTGATGTTTTATAAAGAAACGACTTTATCAAATATTGTTAAACGTAGGTGAAAATTTATGAAATAATTCATAAATAATTTTAGTATTGAAGAAAATTCTAAGTTGAAATATAGTGATTTAGATAAAAAATTGATGTCGCTAAGAAATTGATAAATTTAGAGAACGGCTTTGAATTTTCTCCGAGGGGGCTTGGATGATCTTCTAAGCAATAACCAAAGGTTGATGAGCAAAACAATACGCTTAGATAATTATCTATAATTTTGAACAATTAAGAAATTTTTTGAACCTATGTTAAGATTTGTTTGTTAATCATTTGACATTTTAACCAATGTTAAGTGTTAGATTTTTCCTTATGGATTTTGATTTTATTTGACTAGATTGGATTGAGTGATTGTTTGATTCTTTATGCCAATTGTTTAAAAAGTTTAAATCTATAAACAAAGTATTTTGTATTGTTGTTATTAGGACCTAAACATGGGTGATTTTTAAAAAAGAGATTTTAAAGATTTTAGGATAGAAATGATATTTATTCTCTCTAGTTGATGTTTTTTAACCATTGGATGCTCCATGTTGTTTTGATTCTAGAGTTTCACCATACTTTATTAGGAGGAATATCCTCCTTATCATTTTGATTTTTGATCTTTGATTTAACTCACATCTGAGAAATTTGAAAATAAATTTTTAAATTAAAAGACCCGGGTATTTAGATCTAAATTTATCATTTGAAATTATTGGATGCATCGCATTTAGTATAGAATATTCTATGTATTTTGTTGCATATGATAGGGATATGGTTGTTGGTTGCATGTAGATTTATACCAGGTTGGTTTTCGCATATAGAGTTACATTATATTGCTTTTTTCAGCCTGATTCTCTTTTAGATTTCGTAACTACAGGTATGCAAGAGATTGCTATTTGATTCTTGTGCACCTACATTTGCATAGAAATAATAAACTGCTTGCAATATACAAATAAAAAAAACAAAACTTAACGTAATAAATTTAGAAATTTAAATTGGTTGATGATTTTATGCCCCAATTATGGGATGCAACTTGGCTTTTGTTTTCTTTGGTTGGTTTATAACCCGTAATGGCAATTTGTAGTTGTTCCGATTGAGCCGTGCAAAGAAGATGCTGTTGAAATTTTCCATAAAATTTTGAGATTTAATTAATAAGTTTAATAACTCATTTTAATTAATAATTTTAAACCATGGGGTTTGAAAACATTTTCTTCCTTAGGAATTTCAAGGACAAAATTCTTTTAACGGAGGAGAATGTAACAACCCAAAATTTTGATCATTTGATTTTAAATGTTTAATTAGTTTTAAATAATTAAATATTAGATTTCGGAATTAAATGACTTATATTTCAAATATTTTAATCATTTAAATATTTGAGTTGTGAATTAAATATTGATTAAATGGATTTAATAATTTTATTTAACTCCTTTTAATTAATAAGTAATATTGGTGAGCTCAATTTGAAAATTTATTTACAAAATAAATAAGTCGGGTAAATATCGATAGTAGGATCGAAAATATAAAAGGATATTCACATTTGGGAAATCAAAATTCCGGGGGACTGCCTTGCATTTTGACGAAACCGGTTCCATTAGATTCAGAATAAAAAATTGTTATATATCGATGAGTTTCGTAACAATCAAACGTACTATGTGGTCACACAAACTTGAAACGCCTAGCGATTGATTTCAAAAATAATTCGATTTAAAAAGCTAACTTTCGTATACTTTGGAATCAGGTTTCAAAAATAGTTCCATTGAGTTTGGAATATGAGTATTTAGTATAGAACGTCAGTCGACACGTCTTGATTGGAGTTCGAAATTTTCCGATGCATAAAGCTTAATATTTTTGAATAAAATAATGTGTACCCTTCACTATTTATACCATACCCCATCATTTCAAGGCCATACCACGCAAATATGACCGATACCCCTTTTCCTTTTATATTCTTGCTTATAAACACAAATAAAGTTTTCTCTTTGTAAATCAAACTTCAAAAATCAAATTCAAACAATATACTTCATTATAAATTATGAAACATGCTTCTTTGAATTTGTGTTAGCTAGGGCTTCGATTTTATGGTATTGTTTTTTAGCTCGGTCATGCTATGGAAGGTAGCCATTTAGGGAAGTGAAGCTAAGGCTTCAATTTATGGTTGATGGGGTATGCGATGGATGGATGTAAGGCAAGATTTGGGTTTGTGATGAGGAGGAGCACCGTTGGCAAAGTTTGGAAGCGTCTGATCGATTAGGACTATTTTTGTGCATAGTATGGCCTAAGTGGGGGCATCAGGTCAGAATATGGTAGGGATGTGCAGCCTCGAATCCATGATGTCAGGTAGGACGAGGTTGAGAAGAGAAAGTAGTTGGTGAAAATGGTTCGTCAAACGATGATTGGAGAAGAAGGATTAAAGTTGGGGGGGGGAGTTTTGTTTATTTAGTTAAGTAATTAGTGATTAAATTTGATTATTTAAATTCGACAACGTATAAAATGTGTATCTCACTCAAATAAGGTCGGATTCGAATGTCATTTATTGCGTTGGACTTGTAGTGATGATGGCTATGCAATGGAGATGGTTTGATTAGATTTGGAGTTAGCAAATTTTTTGGCTAAAATCGAACATCCGTTCGGTTTTAGTTCAAACCGGGCTGCTTTGGTGAAAACTGGAATCAATATGAGTTTAACTCACAATCAACTTTACTATATCTTATCTAGGATGCTATGAACTTTTATTAATTATTTGGATGTTAGTTAAATTGTTTGATTGATTGTTTGGTTCAATTTCCTTTTGGAAAACGAATGACATATTAAATTGATTATTATAGACCCATATGATTATATATAATGTCCTTAACCATTGTTTTGCAGGGAGAATTTGTAGAGAGACCCTAAGAGGTATCTCATTAATAATTATTTATTTACATCCTTATGCTATTATATTGATGTTTAATTGAAATAAATCATTGTATTCTATTTAAATTGCTAAGCGTCGTTATAGCGGTTTTCGCTATACCATCGTTTATTAATTTTCATCCCTAAAACCCTAACATGTGCGTTTTGAACATATGCTTGTGTTTTCACTAAATAGAATTTTAAAATTCATTAATCGTATAAATGAATGATATTTTAAATTAGTTAATCGTTTTAATTACTGATTTTTCAAATTAATTAACTATTTTAACTGATGATGTTTAAAGTTAACTAATACATGTTAATTAATGATTTTAGAATTAATTAATTACTTAAATTAATGATGTTTTGAAATATATTAATCTATTTGATTAATGAGATTTGAATTTAATTAAATCATTTAATTAATGATTTTAAACTTTAATTAATCATTTTAATTAGTGATTATTTTAAATTTAATTAATTATATTAACTAATGATGTTTGAAATTTATTTAATCATTTTAATTAGTGATGTTTTATAGTTAATTAATCATTTTTAACAAATTATGTTTTGTATTTAATTTACCGTTTTAACTAATGGTGTTTGATTTTAATTAATCCAATCAATTAATGATTATCTAAACTAAATTTTGTTATAAGTAATAGCATTTAAAATTGGTTAATTATTTTAATTAATGATGTTTGAGATTAATTATTCATTCTAATTAAAGATTCTTTGAATTTAATAAATATTTTTAATTAATGATATTTAAAGTTAATTAATTGATTTAATAATGGTGATTATAGTAGATTAATATGATGTAAGTATTATAAAGTTAATTAACTGATTTAGTGTTTTAAAGTTAATAAACCGAGTTAATAAAGATTTTAAAATTAATTTACTGATGATATAAATTTTTTTTGGAAATAATTAACTATTTTATTTAAAATAATTGATTTGATTATTTAAAAGAGATTGTAAATATGATTAATTATCATTCAAGATAATTAGTACTGTTTTAAATTTATAAATAATGGTTTATAAATGAAAAAGTCCTTTAAAAGAAATTATTTATAACAAAGCTAAGTGTAAATTGTTTTAGGATTATAGTAAACAATGTTTTAATGACATTTCTTTTACCCTTGTTTTAGTACACTTAGTATTATAAAATTTATCTTTCAAAAGAACATTTTAAAAGGTTTGGCGAGGTCTGATTGGTACTTTTCTCATGGAGGTCACCAAGTATATGACCTTCTTAAAAGTATATTACTAGAGGTATATTTCAAGATGGACAACAATCTCCTAGTCATTTGTTAGAAATTTTGCTTTTTCTTATTTGATTCACACCTTCGAATTATTTTTTTAATTGCAACAGAAAGAGTCTACCCCTCTTCGCGATGTTTAATTATTAGTTTTGTCTATGCATTTATGTTTGGATAGTTTACCCTATTTTCTCCATTCTGTCCAATTTGGATTTTCGTTCAGATTATTTCCATTCTTTTAAGTTTGAAATTTTATGTTATTTATGCCCATCCTTATTTGGATTTATTCCTCTGTTGTTTATTTCCATCGTTTTCTGTATGGATGTTGTTCTTGTGAGGTAAAAAACTGTTTCACATTAGCGGCGTGGTCTCAAAGAATTTTATATATTCACCATATTACTTGAGTTTTCTCACGCTGGTATTCCAGACTGATCCTAGTGTTATTTTATTATCATGATTAGGTCAGAACGAGTATTTTCGCAGGATGGCTTTAGTGTTATAGAGATCTTGGAACGGAGCTGGAGATTAACCTATCATAGTGTTTTATTTTTTGCTGTATTATATACTATCCCTATCAGCAATTGTAAGGTCAGGATTTTATGACTGTCCAACTGATAAGTTTTATTTTTAACTCTAATGTACTCTGTATTTTGGACTAACAGTTTTTACTATCCTTGTTATATTATATATTTTTGATTCCACTATGAGATTCTTTTTTCCCATTCTCTATTCTTTTCGTTTTATTTTAACCTAACAATCTTCCCTATCGACGGTCGGATGTTCAACATTTGAATACATTAGTCATATTCAGTGTTGATTTTCGATGGCTGAAAAGGCGAGTCATTGCATATGTAAAGGATATATCGACATATCCAAATCCCATATGTTGACATACTAGCCGTAAATTCATAAATTCAAATTGTGAATAGAAGTGTATTTTTTCGTTTCTCTCCGTAAATAGACATGACCGTTGTTTCCCTATATATACCAAGTCTTCCAAACTGATTTTCATTAGCTGCTTCTTATTATTCTCTCCTCTTTTCATTCTCTTGATTTCTAAAAAAATTTCCATCGGAACCCTACCGAAATTCAACCAGAATCAAATTCAATCATTATTATTTTGATTTTCTTTCATATACTCTCTGATTTCTCTTATCTCTCTCAAGATCAAGTGCTATTCAAGAGTTATATGATCAATTATAATCAAGATCGAAGATTTAATTCTGTAAACTCTATCAAATCGTACTCTTATACTCTGTGGTGTGCTTGGTATCCTTGAAATCCTAGTAGGTGTGGTTGTAACCAAATCAAATTAATTATGTGTGCTTAGTGGCCTATCCAGAGGCCGGGATCTTGGAGGGTGTGTCTTATGGCTTTGAAATCGACATTATATTTGCATTTACTAGTTGAAAAGAAATCTTTACAAGGAATTGTGCGGGTCTGGATGTAGGATAACTCCGAACTAGTATAAAATCCATGTGTGTTCGTTCCTTTTTACTTTTACTATGTTTACTTTTATATTGGTGCTGTAAAATGAAAATTTATTTACAGTCAACTGGTTTAGACGCTTGGAATATCACACAAACCGAGTACACTAAACTCGAGACTGATTTTGCATAGTGGACTGCTGATCAAAATGCAGTTGCATAAAGTAACTCTAAGGCTATGAATATATTATTTTGTTCACTAAATAGAAATCAATTTAATAGAGTATCTATATGTTAGTCTGCATTAGAAATTTGGAGAACTATTCAAGTTACACATGAAGGAACAAGTAAGGTCAAATAGACCAAAATTTCCATGTTAACAAATCAGTTTCAATTATTTAAAATGAATCCAAATGAGCGCATACCTGATATGTATAGTAGATTTCAACATATAGTACACTCACTTATTGCAGTGGGTAAAAGTTTTTTTGAAGAGGATCAAGTTAGAAATCCTTAATTCACTTACTCCTGAATGAGATCAAAACACTCTTACAATCAAAGATGCTAATGACATTAGCACTCATAAAATTGAAGAGTTAATTGGCAATTTAATCTCTTTTGAAGCACAAATGCAGGGAAGGAGAGAAAACATAACAATAGAGAAGAAATCTATAACTTTTAATGCAATGGTAGATATTCTAGATTCAAATAGAGAGGAAGATGAAGAAATTGATTTCATGAAAAGGAATTTCAGAAAATTTCTAAAATATAGGAAGATGAACAATTTCAAAAGAAATGGCATTAGATGTTATAACTGCGATGACCCTGATCATTTAAAACGAGACTGTCCATATCCCGATAAACTGAAAACTACACCAAATAGTGACTCATCAAGAAAATGGAGGATAGCCTATACTGCAACATTAGATGATTTAGATACATCCTCAAGTGATAATGGTCAGATATAGAAATTGCTAACATGCGCTTCATAGCGATACATAATTTAGAACAAAATAGTGAAGGATCAGAAAAAATATGCATTTTATATATCAAAGGTTTTTTAATTTCTTGAATGAATTTTTGTTTTCTTTTGGTTTCTTTATTTGTTGTTAGGAATATCCTATAGATTAATAATATTATTTTTTGAATATTGTATGATAGTAATTTAAATAGTACACATATTTTAAATAATAAAATAATATATAAAATATACTTAAAATTATTTTAAAATTATTTTTCTGAAAATAGAATAAATGTAAATAAATTTATATAACAAAATAGAATATAGTTAAACAAAAAAAACTTTTTTGAAAATTTCGACCTATATGTCGACATACCCCATGAGAACAAGTCGACATATGTTGACAGAATATGAATTTCAATTTCAAATTCAAAATTTGAATTCCCCTCCACCATTTCACTAACTCTTATATTCTAAAAAGTTACCTTTTGATTGGAGAACGGGTCTTTTGGTTCTCTATTTACTTACTCTATCTTCGTCCATTCAATTCTCACCTTCATTTTCAAATTCAAAAATTATAAACTTTCTTATCTCTTCAAGCTACTCTTCAATGGCATCCTCAAGCAATACTAAGACAACCATAAGGCTTTCTAAAAAAATAAAAGAATTTCTTTTCAATGATCAAGAAGTCATTTAAGCATATATAGAGTATATATCTTTCAGAAAAGTTTTTCCTATAAGATTTGCTATTTTTGAAAATTTTCCTACTAATGACCTTCTCAATATTTGTTTGCAAAATGAAATTTTTGGTTTAATTGATGCTTTTCAAAATAATTTTGTTTGTTATCCAAAGTTTGTAAAAATGTTTTATGCAAATTTAAAAGGAAAATTTTATGATGGTAGAGAAGGGGAAGTTTGGAGTAGTGTCAAAGGGACATAAATTGTTTTAAATCGTGCACTTTTGGGTCACATTCTTGGATGCAAATCTAGTAGAATGGAACTTTCATCCTTTTAAATTGATTTTCAAAATTATGAAGTAAATAATGATATTTTCGAAAGTGATGATGATTTTGAATTCAAAACAAAAACTTGCATCCAAAAGCAAGAATTTTAAGCCTTCTTTTGCAACAAAGTATCACTTCTGGAACGGGTAATTATAATAACCAAACTCAAAAGGTTTTCAAAGGCCTTTTCGCAATTTATGGTTGGTATGAAATAAATTGGTCTCAAGTCATTTTGGACGAACTTTTTCCTAAGAATCTTTCTAAACATGAAAACACACTATTTCATGGTGTGTATCTCACTCATGTTTTTAATTATTTTGGTGTTGACCTTAAAGGAGAGAAAATAATTCCTCAAAAAATATTTAACAGGGCCAACATTTCACTTATGCATATTTCACCCTTTTTCGAGCCTTATGAAACACATGTGAAAAAGGAACAATGATCGTCTTGGGAAAAAGAGCATAAAATAAGAGAAGAGGAGGAAGAGAAAGAGGAAGGAGATGAAATGAAAGTCGAGGAGGAAGAACAAGAAGAGGAGGATGATACTTCTTTGGAAAGTATTAATTTTCATCAAATCCATCCAACAAAGATCTTCTCAAAAATCAAGAGAAGATTGTTCATAACCAAAGGAAGCTTAAGTATTCATTTTCAAAGAAATTCACTTCAATTTCCAACAAAATGGATAATTTTTTTGGAAAGATCATTCGCAAGCTTGGTGATTCTTCATTATCTTCATCCGTATCTTTCTAGTTGTTTAAACTATTGTTTGCACCAAAATTGGTCACAACACTCTTCGGGAGTCGTTGAAGAGATAATAACGAGGAATGTAAATTCAAAAACGAGTATTATCTAACAAAAACTCCAATCAACAGTAAAGTAAGCGTGTAGACAAGCAGTTTATAGTGGTTCGGCGTGTTGCCTACGTCCACTGTGAAGTTTTTTTTTGCAGTTTTATTGATTCTCTTTCAATGATTACAAGTTGTTACAGCAATCAACAACAAGTTACAACTGGAAATTCGAAATTAACAGCAAGACTATGATGTGGGATGATGGAGATCTCGAACCGGCAGAGTCTAGGCGCTTGAGAGTCGAAAGATCTCTTTTCTGTTGGCCCTGGGGCTCTATTTATAGGCGTAGGATGCTGATATTTCGTTGAAAAATCAGGAGACTACTTCTGGCACGTGAGGGGGCCCACGCGCCCGGCATCAGGAAACTTGGGCCCACTTTGGCATCGATTCGAACTCCACTCGAATCGATCAGAAAATCATCCAATCGAGCTGAAATTTGGTGTGGACATTCCTCAACATGTATGCAAGCTCCTGTGAAAATTTCGTAGTATTTGGATCAGTAGATTGAGAGATATGATCGATACGAAATGGGATTCTTCGAGTGGCTGTTTGGTTCGAATCGATGCATTTGAACCGATAGCTTCGAACCGATGGTGGCACGCGCCTTCGTGTTGACGTGGAGCGCACACTTCGCCTCGATCCGAATTTTGGCTCCGAGTTGACCGCTTCGACTCCATGTATCTCGGCGCATTCGAACCGATGGATAACACATCATCATGGATAGTTGACTTGGTGGATTCGAACGAAGCTTCACTGATGGGTTCGAACAAGGCTTCACTGATGGGTTCGAACAACCAATGCTCGATGGATACGAACTAGCCTTTCTTTGATGGATACGAAGTCAATTGATGCGAACTTGAACCCTTCGATGGATTCGAAGCACGATGATCTGATGGGTACGAAGCAAACGCTGGCTGATGGATGCGAGGTCCATCGATACGAACTCGATGGATTCGAAGTTGATCGATACGAAGGTGATCGGTTCGAACCAGTGCTCGGTGATGGATTCGAAATCTAGGTTTCTCCCTTCAAATCGAATCGATCATAACTTGAGCGTATGAACTCGGATTGACTTGAAATTTGAGATGCTGACTTCTATGATCTTTCTTTTCATGTCTTATCAATTGTAGCTCAATCTGGACTCGGACAAAATTCAGCGATATCCATAGCGAAACGAAGTATGACCAATCTCTGAGACAAACTGTCCTCCGTTTTCGATCGATCTTTCGGTATCACGGCTTTGCCAAAAAGCGGGATAACATTTCTCCCCAAAGTACGTCTTGTGGAAACATGACGTGCTTTGAAAAGCAGCAATTTCTCTTTGAACAATCATTGCTTTCTTTTGTTGAGATTCGTACTCTGTATTGTTGTAACCTTGCGTTGATATGATTGATTGCTGTATAATAGTGCTTAGCCGTTGGCTGTTGCATTTGTAACAAGATGAGTATTCGATCCCTGTAAATGTTTAAAATCGATTATTAGTCCAACATAAATGCATATATGTTAGTTTGACACTCGTTAACGTCGTACGTCCACGAGTCGTTGTCAGCTTTATATGCTATTGAATTTCGTATCGATTCTCTTCTGAACTGATTTGGAAATTTGAGTTGAGACAACGCTTGATGGTTGTTTTGAAAAGTCCCTTCGTATCGATCCTCTCTTGAACCGATATAGAAGGTTGAAGGAATCGACTTTGTGTTGCGCGAATGTAATATTTCGAACCGATGGGTATGAGCATCGATGGATTCGAGATCAACATTCGTATTGATGAAGTACGCTTATGTTATGACGGGTGCGAAATCGACATTCGTATCGATGGCTTGGATGGGTACGAATCACCCATTCGCACCGATGGGAAAGGATGGATACGAAATCATCGTTCGTATCGATAGGAAATGATGGATACGAAATCGTCGTTCGTATCAATAGGTTGTGGATGGAGTTGTGAATTTGTTGATGTGAACAGGGGCTTCGAATCGATGTGCCCACTGTTTGTTTCGCATCGATGCAACTCGATGCTCTGCTGTGTGTTACGTATCAATGAAGCTTCAAGCACATGGATTCGAAGGTAGATTTCGAACCGATCTGTGAATTGACCAGTTGTGACCGGTCGAGTTGACTGGGATGCGAAACGGCCCGGTCATCTTCTAGGCTCCATATAAATAGCAGGTGCTGTAGGATCTAGATTAACCCTAGAGGGGGGGGGGTGAATTGGGTTATAGCAAATTTTCTCGATTTAAACGTAAAAACAAACTGCAGAAATAAATATGCTGAAAAGTAAATCACATGCAAAATTTACCCAGCTTCGACAACCCCTGCCTACTGCTGCATTCCCAGATTTCTATTAGAATTAAACAGTATCCCGCTTACAAACACTCTACTAGACTCGCAAACCTTTGCTCCCGCTCACAAACACTCTACTAGACTCGCACACCCTGCTCCGCCTATAGAGTTTCGTTTACTCGCAAACTTTGCTCCCGCCTATAGAGTTTTGCAAACTCGCACACCCTGCTCACTGAACTAATTCTAACTAGACAATCTGACACTACCTACTCCCTAGGTGGTGATTTACCAAGTTTTGATTTGAAAAATAAAAACAACAATTTAAAAGACAAATAACACTTAAACCTTAATTAAAAAATTAAACTTAAGCCTTTAATAATAAAACAAGGCCGGCCCTATTTTCTTATCCTCTTTATTTTAGCCAGGTTCTTCTTGATCGTTCCTCTTTGAGATGGCGGCTTGTTCTTTTCTGCAACTAAATTAGGGCTTCGGCTCTTTTGCTCCTTGCTTCCAAAATTAGGGTTGTGAAATAAGTAGCCGATAGTTGCTCGATCGTATGATTGATTTGGCTCCTCTCTATGTCGATCGATTATTTCTCTGAGTTGTTCACTGCTGCTTGATTGAGTTCGACGTTTGCGATTTCGGTATGTAATTTATCTTTTTGCTTTACTGGGTTGATGCTTGAACTCGATGCCTAAATTTGCCGATGATGAATGGTTTATATATAGGTCAAATTCCTATATTTGCGTTCGTATATAATTGTTTGAATTCGTCAATTCTGTGCTTTGGCCATTCGATTATCGTGTGGATGATGGTGATTTTCTCTGACTTGTTCATAATCGTATATTTCTGATGCTTGATACCCACGATTTTGAGTTGCGGCTTTGAATTGCCGTGCTCATCACGGTGTTGATTTTTGACTTTGTCAATACTGCATACGCACTTGAATTTTTATCACTTGACTTCTGTATATTTTCACGACTTCGATGTTTAACCTAGTCAAATCCTTGATTACCCGTGACTTTGCTTGCGATTAACTCCTTGGCTGCCATAGTTGATTTTCATTCGACTTTGGTTGTAATTGCAAACGCACTTGATTTTACTTTCAGTACACATTCATGAATTCTCTTGTTGACTTCCTGTAGTTGCATTCATTTACTTGCTGTCGTAGATGTTGCACTGCATCACCACTGTTCTTTGCATTTGTACATATGAATGTGCTCACTGTTGTTCGTACCTGTGCATATATGTTTACTGTTCGAGTTCATTCTGCAGTTGATTCACTGATGCATTGCCTTTGTGGTCTTCACTGTGTTCATGCACTTTGGCTTCTCTTTGGTCATGGCTGATCTGTTGTTCAGTTTGCATCATGCTTTTGTGCATTTGGATTTTTGGTCGACCCTATGAATTATGTATCTTGACCATTTCGTTTGATTTATCACCTGTGTTGAATCCAGCTTGAGGCTCGGGTTTGACCTTGTGCTGAAGTCGAGATTTTATTTTTATTGCACCTGAGTTGAACCCGGCTTTTCATTTGGGTTTGACCTGTGCTCACCTGTCCCTGTAAATCAATCAAGTGTATATCGGTGTGCACGGCCTTGTGGCATGTACAGTGATATACTGTGCATGTCACATTGTTCGTGTGTGATGAATTCAAATGTGAATTATGACGAACAACCCAAATAACTGAGGCAAATCATACTTTCAAGAATCATATTTCATTTTATATTGCAAAAACATTTCTTTTTCAATTTTACTGTGTTAGTGAATATTTTTGCAGATTGCTCAGATGCTGGATTCAAAATGGAATGCAGTTGAAGACAAAATACGAGTGTGAGTGATATGTAGTGAGGTTATTAATGTACACTGAATTATGATGTAATTGTGATGTAATCAAAAATGTATATGTATAGTGAGAGCTTGAATTTGTACTATTCAAGATTGTAATAAATATTTGTTTGAATAAAATTTCTGTTTGAATTCAAATTCTGTGTAACTTGTTCTGTTTGAATTCAAATTCTGTGTAATTTATTTTATTCAACAAATATTTATTTAATCTACGAAAAACAAAATAGTACATTACCAAATACATTTAAATGAATATATATGTTTATTATCATCAAACAAAAACATATAAGCGCATATTCATACAATCTCCCCCTTTTGATGATAACAAACATATATTTAAGATTTTGACCGTATTAAATGTATTTGATCAATGATATACTCTAATTGCTCCCCCTATTTAAATGCTTCCTCTCTACATGATGCTCCCCCTACATATATGCATACAAATAGAAATATATAAATGAGCCTATATGAAAATGTAAGATTATTTGACATTTGCTTGATTCTATTTGACAAAATCTTAACTTTTCTCTCCCCCTTTTGTTATCAGCAAAAGAATAATAGTGTTAGAGAAAAATAGAGATTAAGTGATCAATATTAATCCAACATTAAACTTAAATTGAATATAAATATTAAACTTCAATAAAAATCAAACAAAAATCATAACTACCCCTGTTAGGCACATATTCCACTTTTAGAAAGAATCGAAATGATGTTCTAATATAAAATCATACAATTGTATCAACCTGTGGTACATTTATATCAGGAATTTGAATATCTACTAATCATGCATAACCGTTAGGACTTTTAAATGAGATTAGTAGTATTCCAATTTAATTTTAAAAAAATGAAATCAAGTATCTTCTAACCACGCATGATCGTGAGGACTTTTAAATGGGATTAGAATCAACTTGTCTATTTAAGCAATTAATTTTGATATGCGTTCCATACAAGCATAACCGTAAGGACTTTTAAATGAGCATGGAAGCACATAATCAAAAATCCAAGTAATTCACCCATGCATAACCGTGAGGACTTTTAAATGAGAGTGAATACTTTGAATATTTATTTTTATTGAAGAATATAATAAATTGAAGCACAGATAATTTCCTTTATAAACTACCACAAATTTACATACTATATATGATTTTGATGAGTGATGGTCGATAGAAAGATGATAGAAATAGAAATGATCATGGAATTTTTACCCAACAAAAAGTTTTTATAACTCTTGTTATGAAGCTCTAAAGAAAATTTTCTAAATATACTGTCTTGAGTAATGTATGACAAATATCGACACTCATCACTTTTTCAATCACTATTTATCTTTTCGATAATCAGCAGGGAGTCGGATTAGTCAAAACTTGTCATTTAAAATCAAATAAGAATGACTAGTCTGAAAATATGGTCAACAATGATTTTCTCGAAGGGGTTATATGAGAAAAATTCTGCTATTTGAAAAAAAAAATTCAAGTGAAAAATATGCAGATATTTTCTTTGAAAAATGATACAGCAAATGAATGTTTCAAAGATTAATCACGTTCCACTAGTAATTTTCTATCAACTATATTACCAGTGTAATCTGCATCTGAATTTAAATTTCACTCAATATTCACTCGTTGGATGTCAAAAACCAGATTTGTGAAATTTCAACAAACTATCTCAGAACGAAATTTGAAATGAAGCCATGTTAACACTCAAACAAATATCATAGTGTTAATTTCAGAAACCATAGGATAAACAGTTATATTCATGAGTAATCAACAGTCAATCAACATCATAATTATTTCAAAAACAATTTCTTGAAGTTTCAACAATTTCTTAAAATCCTTTTAACAGCTTTCACATGAAATTTGAAATCGTGCAAATTTACAAGCAGTGACCAAATTGCCAAAAAAAAATATCTACGTGTAGCATGAGTAATCAAAGATCAATAAAATACCATCGTTTGACCGAACAAATTTATATGGATTAGTTCAAAGTTTAAAATCTGATTGGTCATCATTTGAGCACAAATCAAGGTCATAAATAAGAACAAGTCAAAAGAAATCATATCAATTAAGAATAATTCAGAATTAAAGACATCATTCATTTCATCATCACATTACTGGCTGATTTAATTAAGATTACGGTGCAGATTATCACATTTAATATATCGTTCGAAAACAAATTTACCTGTTTTACCTTTACGATAATTTTCGTTGTTGCCCATTGTGATTCTGTCACCTTTATACTAGGCTAAGGAACTTTTCTTTGTTGCCCATTGTGTTTCTGGAACAGCCAAAATCCAGAGAACACCGTTGTTGTTCCTTAGCCTGCCACCACACCTACACGATGAAAGATTTTTGTGACCTATTTGTTTTTATAGGTCCATGGTTGTTAGTGGCAGAATATGAAAAATATGTTTGTGGAGACCCAAAACTATTTATATATGTTCCTTTTGGCACCCAAATTTGTTTGACTTTCAAAGATTTTATATTTGTGCCTTTTGGAACCCAAATTGGTATAGTTTTCACGTGTTTGGGTCTATACCAACAATTATTTTGATTGTGTCCAAATTTTCTACAAATTGTCCACATTGAATTGACTTGATTAAATTTTGTGTTCTTGTTCCTATGACTACAGTTATCAACACGATGTCCAATTATTTCACATCTAGCAAAGATGCTCGTACCTTTTGCATTATCATCAACTTGTGTTTTCCCAAAACCTAGTCCTTTTCTGTTGTTAGCAAAGAGTTGATTTCCCAATAACATGTTAAATGATTTTTCTCCTCTTGAAAAGTTATTCAGAGATTTCTCAAGATTTTGGACTTTGGTTTTTAATGTTGTGTTTTCAGTTACAAGTGAGGTGCATCTATTTATAAAATCCTTTTTCCTAGTGTCAATGTTTTCCTTAAGACTCAAGTTTTCTTTTTCAAGATTCTCAAAGCTATTCTTAAGTCTTGATAATTCTGAATCTAAAGTTTTACATTTTTTACAGTCTAGGTTTTGAATATTTTCAAGTTCATTTTTTAACCTAAAATTTTCACGAGCAAATTCTCTCCTATCAGATTTCAGTTTTTCAATTTTAGATTCAAGAGTATCAATTGTTTTAGTAAGATCTAAGCACATAAAAACAAGATCTCTATAGGAATACTCACCTGCCTCACTAGATTCCTTGGAGCTTGCTTCTGAATCTGATTTCTCCATAAGACACAAGTTAGCCTCCTCTGAGCTGCTATCCGAAACTTCCTCTCCTTCTTCATCATCCCAAGTTGCTGCAAAAGCCATCTTTTTCTTTTTCTTTCCTTTGTTGTATTTGAGAAGTGGGCATTCTTGTTTGAAGTGGCCAGGCTTGTTACAGTTATAACACGTCGGTTCATTATCGGAGTTGTCAGAATCTTTTGACCTATTGCCCTTTGTTTTCTTCTTGCGTGGCTTGAATCTCGACCATTTTCTAAGATTATTGACAGCCATTGCAAGCTCTTCGATTGGATCTTCTTCTTCTTCATCGCTTTCTTCTTTGCTTTTTAAGGCAATCGTCTTCTTCTTTGGTTCGGATTTGTTGCGTTCCTCCTTTGCTTTTAGCTCAAGCTCATATGTCATAAAGTTTCCAATCAACTCCTCCATGCTTAGTTTACTCAGATCTTTCGATTCTTGTATTGCCGTGACTTTTGCCTCAAAGTTCATCGGTAAAACTCGTAGCATCTTCCTCACAAGCTCTACCTCGGTGAATACCTTCCCAAGCGCTCTAGCGTTGTATACCAAAGTTGAAAAGCGTCCAAACATGTCCTTTATGCTCTCGCCTTTGTCCATCACAAAGTTCTCGTATTCATTGCTGAATAGGGCTAGACGAGACTCCTTGACTTGAGAAGTTCCTTCGTGTGTCACCTCCAAAGTGTGCCAAATTTCCTGTGCTGTTGTACAATGAGAAATTCTATTAAATTCATTTTTATCAAGAGCACAGATCAAAGCATTTATGGCTTTAGCATTTGTAGTTTTTAATCTCTTATCATTAGCATCCCACCTATCCTTAGGTTTAGGAATCTCAGTATCACCAACAGTTATAGTGGGAGGTTTATAGCCAGTTTAAATAATATCCCAAACATCATAATCAACAGGACTAAGATATATACCCATCCTAACTTTCCAATAAGCATAATCATTCCAGTTAAACATGGGTGGCCTAGCAATAGATTGCCCCTCAGAAAAAGCATTATTTGATGAGTTCATGACTCTAGAGTTAAATAAAAATACCAGGCTCTGATACCACTTGTAGGATCTAGATTAACCCTAGAGGGGGGTTGAATAGGGTTATAGCAAATTTTCTCGATTTAAACGTAAAAACAAACTGCAGAAATAAATATGCTGAAAAGTAAATCACACACAAAATTTACCCAGCTTCGGCAACCCCTGCCTACTGTTGCATTCCCAGATTTCTATTAGAATTAAACAGTATCCCGCTTACAAACACTCTACTAGACTCGCAAACCTTTGCTCCCGCTCACAAACACTCTACTAGACTCGCACACCCTGCTCCGCCTATAGAGTTTCGTTTACTCGAAAACTCTGCTCCCGCCTATAGAGTTTTGCAAACTCACACACCCTGCTCAGTGAACTAATTCTAACTAGACAATCTGACACTACCTACTCCCTAGGTGGTGATTTACCAAGTTTTGATTTGAAAAATAAAAACAACAATTTAAAAGACAAATAACACTTAAACCCTAATTAAAAAATTAAACTTAAGCCTTTAATAATAAAACAAGGCCGGCCCTATTTTCTTATCCTCTTTATTTTAGCCAGGTTCTTCTTGCTCGTTCCTCTTTGAGATGGCGGCTTGTTCTTCTCTGCAACTAAATTAGGGCTTCGGCTCTTTTGCTTCTTGCTTCCAAAATTAGGGTTGTGAAATAAGCAGCCGATAGTTGCTCGATCGTATGATTGATTTGGCTCCTCTCTATGTCGATCGATTATTTCTCTGAGCTGCTCACTGCTGCTTGATCGAGTTCGACGTTTTCGATTTCGGTATGTAATTTATCCTTTTGCTTTACTGGGTTGATGCTTGAACTCGATGCCTAAATTTGCCGATGATGAATGGTTTATATATAGGTCGAATTCCTATATTTGCGTTCGTATATAATTGTTTGAATTCGTCAATTATGTGCTTTGGCCATTCGATTATCGTGTGGATGATGGTGATTTTCTCTGACTTGTTTATAATCGTATATTTCTGATGCTTGATACCCACGGATTTGAATTGCGGCTTTGAATTGCCATGCTCATCACGGTGTTGATTTTTGACTTTGTCAATACTGCATACGCACTTGAATTTCTATCACTTGACTTCTGTATATTTTCACGACTTCGATGTTTACCCTAGTCAAATCCTTGATTACCCATGACTTTGCTTGCGATTAACTCCTTGGCTGCCACAGTTGATTTTCATTCGACTTTGGTTGTAATTGCATACGCACTTGATTTTACTTTCAGTATACATTCATGAATTCTCTTGTTGACTTCCTGTAGTTGCATTCATTTACTTGCTGTCGTAGATGTTGCACTGCATCACCACTGTTCTTTGCATTTGTACATATGAATGTGCTCACTGTTGTTTGTACCTGTGCATATATGTTTACTATTCGAGTTCATTCTTCAGTTGATTCACTGATGCATTGCCTTTGTGGTCTTCACTGTATTCATGCACTTTGGCTTCTCTTTGGTCATGGCTGATCTGTTGTTCAGTTTGCATCATGCTTTTGTGCATTTGGATTTTTGGTCGACCCTATGAATTATGTATCTTGACCATTTCATTTGATTTATCACCTGTGTTGAACCCAGCTTGAGGCTCGGGTTTGACCTTGTGCTGAAGTGGAGAATTTATTTTTATTGCACCTGAGTTGAACCCGGCTTTTCATTTGGGTTTGACCTGTGCTCACCTGTCCCTGTAAATCAATCAAGTGTATATCGGTGTGCATGGCCTTGTGGCATGTACAGTGATACACTGTGCATGTCACATTGTTCGTGTGTGATGAATTCAAATGTGAATGATGAAGAACAACCCAAATAACTGACGCAAATCATACTTTCAAGAATCATATTTCATTTTATATTGCAAAAACATTTCTTTTTCAATTTTACTGCGTTAGTGAATATTTTTGCAGATTGCTCAGATGCTGGATTCAAACAGGAATGCAGTTGAAGACAAAATAAGAGTGTGAGTGATATGTAGTGAGGTTATTAATGTACACTGAATTGTGATGTAATTGTGATGTAATCAGAAATGTATATGTATAGTGAGAGCTTGAATTTGTACTATTCAAGATTGTAATAAATATTTGTTTGAATAAAATTTCTGTTTGAATTCAAATTCTGTGTAACTTGTTCTGTTTGAATTCAAATTCTGTGTAATTTATTTTATTCAACAAATATTTATTTAATCTGTGAAAAACAAAATAGTACATTACCAAATACATTTAAATGAATATATATGTTTATTATCATCAAACAAAAACATATAAGCGCATATTCATACAGGGGCTTCCCATTTTTCACCTTTTGCTTTTTACTGCCGCCTTGCGTTTACTGTGTTTTGCATCGACTCGAAGCTTCAGAGAGGAACTGTGTCACTTCTTCGAATCAATCAAGATCCAAATCCTTAATTCCTCGAGTCCCACACTCAAATTAGGTAATTAACCTCGAATCCAAATTGCAAAGCTATTTCAGACCTACCACTTCTTCATCGATTGGCCACTCTGGTGATTGGTAAAACCAGACCTGGTTTGGAGGAGCTTCGAATCGATCTGGGGACCCGTGTTCGAATCGATGTGGGCGGCATCATTTTTCTTTGGATTTCACATCGATCCCTGGGATGCCCTCATGGGGGTGACGCAGTTCGCACCGATTGACTATCTTGATGGGTCCATTCGAATCGATGGACCTTGAATCCATCAGTCATCGGTTCGAAGTCCTTAACTTTACATCGATACGAATTGCATCTTTATGACCGATACGAAAGGTATCGATTAGAACGTGATCGATGTTAAGTTGATGTTTTCCTGATCGGTACGAACCAGTTAACCAAGGATCGATTCGAAGTCATCCTTCATTGATCGATTCGAACTCGGCACTTGATCATCGATTCGAAGCGCGCCTCTCTGTATCGATTCGAAGTGGTATTATGATGGGTTCGAATGAGCTTCCTGTGATCGGTTCGAAACCCTCCATGATGGATATGAAAGTTTGACATTTTCTTAGCATAATTCCGACGAGCTTCATTCTTGCATATTTGGACATGATAATTAAACTGCATACTCGACCACCTTTTGAAGCTCGTCGATGGAACCACAACAACTTCTATCTGAATCAATTTCCATCATATAAACAGTTTAGTGATGACAGTCAGCGATGACGGTCATTACAACTGGACTCCATAGCTTTGTCGTTTGCACATTTCCTTTAACTCTACGACATTTATTCAAGTAATGCACAGCACTGCACAACACACATTCATACACTTTACATTGGGGAATGCACGGGTCCTTTGTCGTCTAACGATGGTTTCTCATGAGTTAGCTAGTCATGGAACCTTCAAGTTCGCAGTAGCAGGAGATACAAAGTACAGTCACTTCGAGACTAGAGGTTTCGGATATTGAACCTGAGATCATCGGTCCAGCCCCGGATGAATTTCCCAATGCGTCTTTTATTGCCAATCCATTGGATTCCGTTCAATCCAATATTTCTGAAGATATGTTGGGGATAATATGCTTAAGGCACGGCCTGTCACTGGACGACGTGTTATTACCGAGACTGAATGATAGACCACACAATCCGCCGGAAAGATATACAGCATTCAATCGCCACGCGTGCGCGGCCGGGACGCTTCCTCCGTTCAATGAGTACATAAAGGAAGTACTGTCTTTTTTAAGGATCGCCCCATCTCAACTACACCCGAACGGATACGCTTCCATGAATAGCTTGTTCATTATCTTCATGAAGTACCTTCATAGACCTCCAACCCCGACCGAGATCAGATATCTGTTCAATTTCAAAACTCGAAGTGATTAACCCTCCTTCACATTTTTGGAAGCAGTGAGAAATTGTCAAGTGGTCACTGGGTCCTGGACCAGGCTGAGTTATTACAGGACAGAATGATTTTACGTCAGATGTCCTCCAGGGTTTGCCCGACGATGGTTATTAAGACGTGAGTATAGTTGAGTTCTCAAATAATTACCGAGGCAATTGCAATTGAAGTGAAACTTATATCTTTTCCTTTTTACAGCAACGATTCAGCGACTCGAAGGTGAACATTTTAAGGAGATAGTGCGAGTACTCCGAGAAGTCCCGAGCGAAGATAGGGAAATCGAATTGCTTTTGACGGATAAGAATCTCCGGACTTATGGGTTGATCGAACGAGGGCAGAGTATAAAGTTTGACGGGGCACTAAAGACCGTCTTGAAAAAACGAGTCAAGCACAAGAAGCCCAAAGTTATTATAGCCGAAGAAGCTGATTCTGAAAGAACCCATACTGATGATGAGCTGTTGACCAGGCCTACAAATGTAGTTCAGGATGTCATAGAGCAGAGAAAAGGCAAGGCTGCCGTTTTTAAGTCGCCTGAAAAGGGAAGACGAAAGTCGATCATTATGTCCCGGCCCACCACCGGAATTAGAATTTCGGAGAGGTCTCCCTCAAGAATAGAAAGTCTCTTTGAAGGGCTTGCCGATCTTCCAATCCCGGATGATGTGTCTTTCCAAGATGATGCCGGGTTAGAGGAGTTCCATCGCACTCTAGAATTGAGCGAGCCTTTTATTACTAGCGTGGTCGACACTTCTAGTTGGTCGGGGGGAATGCATATTCATACACATTTCACGACACTACATAACCCTTAGTCGTAGGTCATCGGTTTCGAAAAACCACTAACTTTATTCTCATTTCGCTTTGCAGATATTATGACTGGACGCGGTTCGATGCTAGGAAGTCTACGACATGCTCGTAAATCTTCCTTATATTACGAGTCGCAACGAAGAGAAGGAGATAGGGATTACGATCGTAGGTACTCTGGGTATTCTAGCCAAGAACGGTATGAAAGAGATAGGGACTACAGACGTCGGTCTCGATCTCGCACTCCTCCTCCCAGAGCTCCTATACAACCTCCTACCTATGTTTCTCGTCCTTCTGAATCCTCTCGATACAAGTCAGCTTCTCAATCTTCTAGATCCGAGCCCCACCACCCTAGGTCTGAGGTAATGTCTCCAGTAGTTGCGGAACAGCCTCCTACTGAGATTTCAGGGGAAGGAGCAATCAGGCTTGCGCAATTGAAGAAGGACTTCCTGAATATTTGCTTTGATAACTACATTTTTCCTCTTCACTTGAAAAGAATCCTGCCGGAGGCCGAGCAGGTGGCGCAAGATCATGTGCACGATTTTTATGCCCAATACAAGGCATGGTATAAGGCGGTCGAGCGAGCGTCATCATTAGCCTTCGAACGAGCGGCTACCATCGAAAAGCTTCAAGCCGAGCTGGCTCAAAAAGATCGCATCATACAAGTGCTAAACACAGAAGCTGAATCATCTTGAAAATCAGAGATGGAGGCTCTTACGAAGGCCGATGAAGCTCAAGCGGCCATGGATAGGATGAAAAAAGAGCACTATGTCACGGTGGAAGACATGGGCCACCGGAACACCATCGTCGCCGCCGAACGAGATGCGGCTTTGAAAGAGCTGAATGAGCTTAAGGCTAAAGTTTCTGAAATTATAAATGAAAGGGATACCGCCAATATTTCTGCACAGGAGGTATATGATCAGGCGGTTGAATTCCGGACCGAGCGTGATGCTGCGATGGCTAAAGTCATGGAGATCGAAGCCGATGTTGATAGAAAAATTGAAATCGCCGAGTCCAAGCTGGAGGCCGACATTGAAGACCTCCTTATTACTTATAACGCCAACGTGCTGAGGCATAGGAATTTGGCTTGGCTCGAAGATTATCCGACACATCTTCACAGCGCCTGGAATCGGTTGATTGAGGAAGAGAAAGCGGCGCATCCGGATGAATCAATTGACCAGTTTGAGCTTGAAAACTAGTTGCTGACCGAAGACGAAAAGAAAATCCTTCATGATGCCATAATTTCTCATGAGAAGGAGACCGTCGGCGCCCGTCATTTGGAAGTCGGGGAAGGTTCTGGTGTTGAGAATCGGGCTTCAGTTCTTGAGATCACCGCTCCACTTCCGTCAGAGCCTACATCTGCGGTTGACTCACAGTCAGTCCCTGCCTATAATCCTGAGCAACCGCAGCTATCTCCTATTCGGGAGCACGTTTTCTGAAGCTGCTCAGTCGTCAGCAAGCCACGTTGTGGAAGGTACTCCGAACTTATCTCAAGTGTATTTCAAATAGGGAGTTTGTTCTGAAGAGGTTACTAATAACTTCTTCTTATCTTTTCTTAGTGACTGGAGTTGCGTCGATTGCCGCGACTCAAGAATCAACTAAAGGGGATAAGGCCATCACCACTGAGACCACCGTCGTAACAGCGGTGTCAACTGAGGCGACGTAGGGGAGCGCACTATCTCTTGATGAGCAAATGGTGAGCGAGCTGCTCGGCCAGCAGGGTGACTTCTTTACAGACTTGTCGTTCATCGTTAGTGACCTCCCGCCAACCTCTAGTTCTTCAACGCATACTACAGATGCCCCCAGCCAGGCCCAAGCGATTCGTGACGAAGAAATCCTGGCCGAGATTAATGCGGAGTTAGAGGCTGCGGGGCAAGGTGGCAATATCGGTGGCAGTACGGCGGCGCATAGCCCAGCACCTTTAAGGATAATACCATCGGGTGGCACTATCCCATCTTCCGTTGCAGGTCCAGTCCCTCCTACTCCTCTGGTGGAAAGCCTTCATGTAGATTCAAGCTCAGATGAGGATGTTGACATTATGCCCCCAGCCAAAGAGCAGCCACCGGAGAGGAAGCACTCCAAACGAAGGATCTCTGTTTCTAGCGAGTCCGAGGATGAACCGCTGATAAGGAGATTTAAAAAGAAGAAATAGATGGGCCGTTTAAGTGGATTTTTTGATAGATAGGAACTTGTGTTTGTTTTCCGTTAGTAGGCCGTGTATAGACGCAGGTTCGGCCCCTGCAAGTAGGAATTCTTTTTTGGAAGAACTTATTTGCATGTAAGTCCTTGTCTCTAGTTAGTTGAAATAAAATTCAATTTCTTTGTTTCAATTCTCATTTCATTTGTGCTTAAGTGTTTGTAGTGTTTGGTTTTCAGTCCGATGTACTTGTGGTGTTTTTACCGTCAAGTAGAGTTCGTTTTATTTACCAAGTCTGAAAATTTTGGTCACAAGTTGTGATCGATGAATAAGTTGAACTTCGGACATTGTATCACTTTGGTTAGTGACTAACACTTAGCTTTTTTGCCCCCCAGTTTCGGGGAACAATATTTGTATTTTGGTGGTTGATCGCACTTATTGCAAATCTTAAGCACATGTCCACGTTCTGGGACTTGGGATAATTTGAGATCGACAATCCAGTTTGCACTCCAGGAATCTGAGAGTTATCGATGTTTGTAACACGGTTCGCGTTTCGAGAACCTGGAATTGATGTTTATACTCCACTTCACGCTGTGGGAACTTGGAGTTAGTACCAATATTCCGGTTCACACTCCGGGAACTTGAAAGTTATCGATGTTTGTAACACGGTTCGCATTTCGGGAACCTGGAATTGATGTTTATACTCCACTTCACGCTCTGGGAACTTGGAGTTAGTATCGATATTTCGGTTCGCACTCCGGGAACTTGAGAGTTATCGATGTTTATAACACGTTTCGCGTTCCGGGAATCTGGAATTGATGTTTATACTCCACTTCACGCTCTGGGAACTTGGAGTTAGTATCGATATTTTGATTCGCACTCCGGGAACTTGAGAGTTATCGATGTTTGTAACACGGTTCGCATTCTGGGAACCTGGAATTGATGTTTATACTCCACTTCACGCTCTGGCAACTTGGAGTTAGTATCGATATTTTGGTTCGCACTTCGGGAACTTGAGAGTTATCGATGTTTGTAACACGGTTCGCGTTCCGGGAACCTGGAATTGATATTTATACTCCACTTCACGCTCTGGGAACTTGGAGTTAGTATCGATATTTCGGTTTGCACTCCGGGAACTTGAGAGTTATCGATGTTTGTAACACGGTTCGCATTCCGGGAACCTGGAATTGATGTTTATACTCCACTTCACGCTCTGGGAACTTGGAGTTAGTATCGATATTTCGGTTCGCACTCCGATAACTTGAGAGTTATCGATGTTTGTAACACGGTTCGCGTTCCGGGAATCTGGAATTGATGTTTATACTCCACTTCACCCTCTGGGAACTTGGAGTTAGCACGGATGCTTCGGTTCGCGCTCCGGGAACCTGTAATCTATATTTATACTCCAATTCACGCTCCGGGAAGTTGGAGTTGGCCGATAGATGGTCAGTCACACCTGTTTTGGCTTTTTAGGTTTTCGTTCATACTTTGGGAACGATGGATTTGATGTTTACACTCCAATTCGCACTCTGGGAATTTGGAGTCCATTCGCACTCCGGGAACGAGTTATTGAATGTTTATACTCCAATTCGCACTCTGGGAATTTGGAGTCCGTTCGCACTCCGGGAACGAGTTATTGGATGTTTATACTCCAATTCGCACTCTGGGAATTTGGAGTCCGTTCGCACTCTGGGAACGAGTTGCTGAATGTTTATACTCCAATTCACACTCTGGGAAGTTGGAGTCCGTTCGCACTCCAAGAACGAGTTATTGGATGTTTATACTCCAATTCACACTCTGGGAAGTTGGAGTCCGTTCGCACTCCGGGAACGAGTTGTTGGATGTTTATACTCCAATTCACACTCTAAGAAGTTGAAGTCCATTCGCACTCCGCGGACGAGTTGTTGGATGTTTATACTCCAATTCGCACTCTGGGAATTTGGAGTCTGTTCGCACTTTGGGAATGAGTTGCTGGATGTTTATACTCCAATTCACACTCTGGGAAGTTGGAGTCCGTTCGCACTCCGGGAACGAGTTGTTGGATGTTTATACTCCAATTCGCGCTTTGGGAATTTGGAGTCCGTTCGCACTCCGACAACGAGTTGTTGGATGTTTATACTCCAATTCACACAATGGGAAGTTGGAGTCCGTTTGCACTCCGGGAACGAGTTGTTTGATGTTTATACTCCAATTCGCACTCTGGAAAGTTGGAGTTAGTTGTAGGACTGTCGTGTGTTGGTCCAGTTCAGCCTTTGATGTGATGGCTTGCCCCCGAGCTGGGGTTTCACTTAGTGAGTCGCCGGTCGTATCACAGTCACTCACTATTTGAATAAATTCCATTGTTTGATGGAATTTAGCTTTTCGTGTGTCGTGATTGTTGAACGTTGCATTCGGTGAATCACAGCTGTAGCTTGAAGAGATAGTAATTTATTGCTGAAATAAGAAAATATGGCAAAGTCAGTGTCTTATTACAAGTTCAAATTTCAGAATGTAAAGGAAATTGCATAGTATTCATAGATTGAACAGAGCCTGTCATGCGTGATAGTGACGAGGATCTTCGTCGTTCCAGGCTCCTGAGAAAGTTGGTCCGCCACTGATGGCGTTTATCACCAATCTTCCGCGGGGACAAGTTGAGTCCTCATGTCTCGGCCGATTGGGTTCATTGTTTTGATTTGATGGGCCCGCTTCTCTGGGCTGCAGTGTCCGTACAAACTGTTCCAGCTTCCTTTCTCCGATCAGTTTTCCAACGAGATCTTGTAAGTGACGACATTCATTCATATTGTGCCCGTAGCTTTCATGGAACCTGCAAAACTTTCCCATCTGGATTTGTCTCTCTGACGACGGTTTTGGTGCTGGTTTTTGGTACTGAATTGTATTACAGGTTTGTAAGTACAAGTCCTCTAGTGATGTATTCGAAGGAGTGTAAGTGTCAAACATTGGATTCTTGCGCTGCGGGCCACGATTTTGATCTCGTTTTCTAGTTTGATTCACGCTCTCTCTTCGTCGAGCTTGTTTGTTTTTAACGTTCAATTGAACTTTTCCGGAGCTCTCACCGGACTGTTTGATTGCGACATTGCTTTAGATCCCTTTCGTACTTGGTCCTGCATCAGTTTGCTTCCTACACTGTTTCGCGTCTTCCCGTCTCAAAAATTGAGCCGCTTTGGCATGGAAACGGTCCAACGATGCAGGTGGTTTTCCAGCTAACCAGTTTCCAAACTCAGAATCGGGGTCGATCCCCTTAGTCAACGCCATAAGGATGGAGTTATCAATTGGATTGCTGATCTCCGCACATGCAGTATGGAATCTCTCTAAGTAATTTCTGAGCGTCTCTCCAGGAGCTTGGGTGACGCTGGACAGAGTGTTGACATCTTTTGGCCTTGCGATGTGCATGCGGAATTGTTCAACAAATTTTGTGGCCAACTGGTCGAATGATGAGATGGATCGAGGTGGCAGTCGAGTGAACCACATGGTAGCGATGCCCCCCAAGGATATGGGGAAACTACGACACTTCACTGCATCGTCAGCTCTGGCAACGGTCATCGACCATTCATATTTCAGAATATGTTGGTTGGGGTCGGAGTTTCCTTCGTACATGGGTAGAGTCGGCATTCTGTATCGCCGTGGGGGTTCAGCAGTAAGGATATCGTCCGTAAAAGGAGTGTGACTTCGAGAAACTCCCCAATCGTCATTCGTGATCCGTGGCTCTCACGGATCATCTGACGTATCATAGTTGAAAGATCCGACATTTGCGCGTTCTATGCGGCTTGCGATGGAGCATGATTACGTTTCATAGTTTGGGGTCGGACCGGACGTTGTCGACGGTCCAAGTCTTGCCTCCTTGGCACATAGTCCTCTGGGACGTATGGTTCAGGAGTACGTCCGCTATGATGACGGTCCAGGTTCGACTGATCTTGGACGTCGACCCCTGGTTCAGCCGCAACGTTAGTAGTGCGGTATTCTATGGTGTGGTGAGGGACGGCACCTCCTCGGGAGGAGGGTCCGGTTTGGAAACTGGCTGATGAACCAACTCTCAGTTGTCCAACGGTCAGTGCCGGTTGATCTCCAACGGCTGGTATGTGACTCCCATCTAGCCGGGGTCGTGGAGATCGATTATGATATTCGAAAGATGAAGAACTTTCGCTGGAGGAGTGAGAAGCATGGTCTCTCTTAGATCTCTTTCGCTTCTGGCGATCCATCTTGTTGATCAGCTCGGTGTTAGCACGTAGCTGTTCTGCTAGTTGTTGCCGACTCTGGGTCAGCTCTTGGAGTAGTAATTGCAACTCCTGTCGGGTAATTTCACCTGATGGTTCCGAGGTTCCAGTAACATCTTGATTAGATGGACGTAGTGGAGTAGGATTCTGTCTATCCCGTTCTTCTTGATTGACAGCGTTTGAGGTGGTTCTTGTGCTAACCATCTTGAAAGTTGAATTCCTTTCCTTAGACTTTTGCAAATCTGAGTAGAATGGAAGGAACTTGGATTTGATGATCTGGATCTCTCTCTTAGATTTATTCAATCCGGTATCAATGACAGATCCAAAGAGCAGGAGCAAATCTGGGTTTTCTCAGTGAAAGCACCAAAGTGTTTGCACCAAAATTGGTCATAACACTCTTCGGGAGTCGTTGAAGAGATAGTAACGAGGAATGTAAATTCAAAAACGAGTATTATCTAACAAAAACTCCAATCAACAGTAAAGTAAGTGTGTAGACAAGCGGTTTATAGTGGTTCGGTGTGTTGCCTACGTCCACTGTGAAGTTTTTTGCAGTTTTATTGATTCTCTTTCAATGGTTACAAGTTGTTACAGCAATCAACAGCGAGTTACAACTGGAAATTCGAAATTAACAGCAAGAATATGATGTGGGATGATGGAGATCTCGAACCGGCAGAGTCTAGGCGCTTGAGAGTCAAAAGATCCCTTTTCTGTTGGCTCTGGGGCTCTATTTATAGGCGTAGGATGCTGATATTTCGCTGAAAACTCGGGAGACCACTTCTGGCATGTGAGGGGGCCCACGCGCCCAGCCTCAGGAAACTTGGGCCCACTTTGGCATCGATTAGAACTCCATTCGAATCGATCATAAAATCATCCAATCGAGGTGAAATTTGGTGTGGACATTCTTCAACATGTATGCAAGCTCCTGTGAAAATTTCGTGGTATTTGGATCAATAGATTGAGAGATATGATCGATACGAAATGGGATTCTTCGAGTGGCTGTTTGGTTCAAATCGATGCGTTCGAACCGATAGCTTCGAACCGATGGTGGAACGCGCCTTCGTGTTGACGTGGAGCGCACACTTTGCCTCGATCCGGATTTCGCTCCGAGTTGACCGCTTCGACTCCATGTATCTCGACGCATTCGAACCGATGGATAACACGTCATCATGGATAGTTGACTTGGTGGATTCGAACGAAGTTTCACTGATGGGTTCGAACAAGGCTTCACTGATGGGTTCAAACAACCAATGCTCGATGGATACGAACTAGCCTTTCTTTGATGGATACGAGCCTTGTAACTTCTCCATGGATACGAAGTCAATTGATGCGAACTTGAACCCTTCGATGGATTCGAAGCACGATGATCTGATGGGTACGAAGAAAACACTGGCTGATGGATACGAGGTCCGTCGATACGAACTCGATGGATTCGAAGTTGATCGATACGAAGGTGATCGGTTCGAACCAGTGCTCGGTGATGGATTCGAAATCTAGGTTTCTCCCTTCAAATCGAATCGATCATAACTTGAGCGTATGAACTCGGATTGACTTGAAATTTGAGATGCTGACTTCTATGATCTTTCTTGTCATGTCTTATCAATTGTTGCTCAATCTGGACTCGGACAAAATTCAGCGATATCCATAGCGAAACGAAGTATGACCAATCTCTGAGACGAACTGTCCTCCGTTTTCGATCGATCTTTCGGTATCACGGCTTTGCCAAAAAGCGGGATAACAACTATCTTGTATTTGGATCTCCTAATTTTAGTTTATGTTGAATCTTATGTATCTTTTCATTTCTTTATGTTTTATGTAATCTCTATCTAAGTATTAATGAAAATTTATTTCCTTTCAGCTATACATTTTTTTATCATCTCCGAAGAACATAAAAGTATAATAGTGTAAGCTAAATACATTAAAATATCAAAACGAAGTTGTTTTGAAAATTTCTGCATATATGTCAACAAACCCTAGGTATGTATGTTGATATATAATGGTAACTTTTAAAAACATTTTTATTTTGAAATTTGAATAGACAACAAATGTCTATTCATTTCCAGCATGAATTTTCGCTCCTTTAAATATCTGTCAAGCCCAAAAATCATTATATTCTACTCTCTTTCTTCTTACTTTCATCCTACAAGACCAGAGACACTTAGAATGGAGTCAAATGCAGATGATCAAGGAGCAAGAAAGACATTTCAACATAATTCGGTTGATGATTTCTGCTTTGTGCAAAAAAGAACCAACCGCCAATTTAGAGTGCACCTTCAACAAAGACGATGAAGATAAGGTTGCTCTCGAAGTAGATCCAATCCATGGCATTGATGGATGGGTTGAAGTTCCTCGAAATGTCTAGTTTAAATAGTTTTGATTGTATGTAAATAATAATAGTTAGTTGGGTTTGGATTTGATTGGTTTTGATTTGTGTGGATTTGTTTGAATTTTTTATGACATAAACTTTGTTTGATCGCATGAATGTGCAGATTGATTATTTCGTTTTACATATCACTAACTGTTTGTATATAATCTTTCTCATAATCATTATATATAATTCTTATACAGATTGATTAGTACTTTATTTAGGAAAATTAGAGTTTGGATTATAGTAAGAGTTAGTATTCGAGTGATAATTTTAGTTAATTATTTTTATTGATGATAAAGGGGGGAAATGTAATAAATCTAAGCATAGATTAAGGGAGAGTTTTGTATCTCGAGGAGGTTATATCATATTTTATATACAGAGTTGTTATCATCAAAAAATGGAAGATTGTTAATACCTTAGTATTGGTTTCGATGATAACAACTATAGAACGTTATATAAAATATAGATACTAAGGTTCTATTAAGATATATATAGTATATAGTGTAGGATATTAGATAAGTACTGATTAAGAAGACTGTACGGTATCAAGATGCTGATATCAAGAGTAGATTCAAGATGCTGATATAAAGTTTCAAGTGTTCAAGAATGTAGACTCATAAGTATTGAAGAGCTCATGATTTCAAGATATTCCAGATAAATTATGAAATTATATAATTTATGTTAAAATCTTGATAGCACTTCCTTGGTCTCTCGTGTCTTCTCTAGTTTTGCTTTAAAAAAATTTATACTTTAATAATTTATAACTATATTGATTTTATATACACTGTTTACATTATATTGAATATTTTCATTAAAATCTTTCAAAATTATTTTATAAAGTATTATTAAGTTATATTATGATTAAAATTTGTATAAACTAGATTTGAATGATTCTACAAAGTATCAAATTATTTTACAAAGCAATGAATTTTCAAAACAATTTTTATAAAGTATTTTTTTAACTTTATAAAGGATGTGTCAAGATATCTAAATCCCATTTGTCGATGTACTTGCCATAAATATCAAAATTTAAATTTTGAATGGAAGTGTCTTTTGGTCATTTCTCTTTGTGAATGGACATAACCATTGTTTCCCAATATAGTCCAGTCGTCCCAATGCATTTACTACTTTCCTATTTTTCTCTCCTCTTTTCATTCTCTTGATTTATAAAAAGTTTCTGTCGGAGCTCTATCGAAATTTAGCCAGAACCAAATTCAATCATTACTTGTTTGATTCTTTTTCATATACTCTTTAATTTCTCTCATCTCTCTCAAGACAAATGCTATTCAAGATTTATAGGATCAATTGTAATCAAGATCGAAGATCTGAGTACGTATACTCTATCAAATCATATTCTTATACTCTATGGTATGCTTGGTATCCCTGGAATCCAAGTAGGTGTCATTGTATCCTTATTAAATCAATTAGGTGTACTTAGTAGCCCTTAAATCTAGTAGGCATGCTTGTTGGTCGAAAATCAAGTAACTCTACCCAAAGGTCGAGATTCAAGAGAATGTATCTCGTAGCCTTGAAAATCGAGATTGTATGTGCATTTATGAGTTGAAAAGAAATTCGTACATGGAATTGTGTGGGAGTGGATGTAGGGTAACTTCAAACCAGTATAAAATCCTGGTATGTTCTTTCCTTTTTTCTGTTACTGCATTTACTTTTAAATGTACTTTGATTATGTGATTGTTAATTCCTTCATTCCAAGTAAAATCTTAAAAAAATTGAATAATATTCATATGACCTATTAAACACTATTCATCCTCCCCTCCAGTATTAATTAGTCTTAAGAAATCTATTTCGCTGACTCATATTTAAATATTTTAAGAAGAAAGCGTTAAATGGCCTTAAACTAAATAAGATGTAAACGCATAAAGAAGTAGAGAAATATTGTTTACAGTAAACGGTAGAGGCACAATAATTAAATAAGAACAAATGAAGACATATACAAACTATATATGTACATGTACATGTATATGTAGATGTAAATGTACATGTACATGTATATGTATATGTATATGTACACACGTAACTTTAAGTATGAGTTTGTGATAGACATGAATTATTAAAATTTAGTAAATAGCTTAATGAATAAGAATGAAATAATTGTTAGAATGGGTTGGAATGCAAGGTCAGTAGTGTTACACAATAGAAGCTTGCGCAAGGGGCTACCAGTGTTGTGTATACATTATACTGATATGATATATATCCAACTGTAGGATCCATGCATTTATATACGTTTGTGAACAGGTGAAGGAATGCCCTCAGTAGAGTTTTCTTCAATAAATTAGGGGGTGTTTCCTTGATTGCATTAGGCAATCTAAAAAGGATAGTGAGTGGCTCGATGCTACGTCAGTATATGTTGGTACCAAATCAAGGGTGAAAGCTGTACATAGGTTGAGTATGTCATCAGTCCTACACGGTCAATGAGAAAGACGTGGTTACACAATAATCCTCAAGGTTAGTTAACCCATAAAAGAGATATTACAAAAATGAATGAGGTAGTTCGAGGAGATGAGTCCTCTATAGTCCATGGAACCGAGTTCATAATAGGGAGTTGACAAGTAGTAAATCCCCAAGACGAGATAGAATACGACTAAGCTATTGTGATGATGTTGTTAGGCACTATGGGCGTAAACTACCATTGAGAGGCAGACACAGATGAAGAGGATGAGACACACCGACAAGTCTACATTTGAGTTCCCCTCCCTAATGTGAAGTTGGAGTATGTATAGTCGTAACATGAGATGTAGCTCCATACGAACGTGATACTGCATTGGTGTTGGATGACGACGAAATGCCAGGTTACAATTACTAGTCGGGATAGTATCTTGGTCAAAAGGGGGATTATGGTACTTATACACACACACACACCCACATATGTGGTTATGGTCTCTTTTGGGTAAATAGTGCATATCGTACGCGTAATAGAGTCGAGATGATTAAATAAAATAAAATGACATAACATGTAATAGAGGACAATCGGCGTAAACTAATGTTATGCGTAAAATGTATAATTTACCAGTCACCAGAATGTTGTTCCTATTCTCTCCTCATTTCAACCCATAGGTTAGTTTTAGAGGGGCAGGAACAAGTTCAAGGTAGGAACAATGGAAGGACATGTTTCCTGATGCATGCTCTGCACTAACAGGGACACCAGATATTGGAAGTTTCAATCTTGGTCGGTAACTATATGTTTTAGTATACTTTACCATTCCGTTGTGGGTTATAACGATAGTGCTCTGATATGCATTTATTTTTTTAATTATAGGATATCAAATCAATGATCCATACTTTGATGGAATTGGGTTTTCGGTTAGCGATTCAGGCCCACTAGAGTGATGGTTGTTACATTTGGTATCAAAGCGAGGTTAGCCGATCTTGAAAAATTAGGAAATATTGAGTGAACGTATTTGTATTTTGCCTATAATTATTAGTATAAGCATATTATACACAAAATGCTATAAATTATGACTATAGAGTAATTGCAACCATACATTGAAAGAAGGATAAGTCGATTATGAGTCAGAATAATGGATGAAGTGGAAGATGTACACTGTTAACTGGGTTTTGACCCATGAAAATTCAATAAGAATTAGAACATTCAGACTATGCCAGAATAACTTAAGAATCAACCAAAAGAACCGAAAAAAGTAGAATGGAAAGACCCAAGATGAAAGATGCCAAAATAAGCTATAGTGATGGATCGCCAGCGATCCATCACCTATGGATCACTAGTGATCCATAAGGCTTGATCATGGATCCTCCAAATCTCTTGCCTCATGATTCATTACCATTTCTAAGCACGCTTGCAAAGTTTCATAGCATGCCAAACAATCTAGCTCAAGAAGTGACGACTCATCTGATTCAAGCTGTTTGGCATACCTATATTAGGCCCCATCACCTCAAAATTTTATAGTAGGTTCCTAACACTCTCTAAAGTGTTCCTGTAAAGTTTCGTTCGATTTCGTTAAGATTTTAAGCAAGATATGGATGATTCTTCTAGACCAGATGACCCATGAAGACAGATGATCAAACTAACTCCGTACGACTTGATATTTGGACAAGGCACTTAAATAGAAGATAGGAAGACAACCAAACTGAGATCACTCAAAAATATGTTAACTGGATGGATAGCTAGTGATCCATCCCCTATGGATAGCTAGCGATCCATCAAGATAGGTCGGATTGCCCTCAAACTTTCGAAGCTTCTTCGTAGCACTAATTAAAGGCTTCTAGTAAAAAACATGCTAAGTTGATGGATAGCTAGCAATCCATCCCTATTGATATCCATCGATCCATCTCTTATAGATTGATAGCAATCCATAAAAACGACTCTGATTGATTTTTGATTTTTGGCGATGACTTGGCATAACAACTGGACTCTTCTACATCTAGACTTTTGGCCTAATAATAAATGAACTTCCCTATAAATACTCACCTACCTGCAGTTAATGATGGATCTTTTTTGGATAAAGATCTACCATTACTCTACTGGAATTCCTTCACTTCTTTAACATTTTTCTCCCTCACAACAATCATCAAGGGTTTATTGCGATTCTCCAGTCTACCCTTGAACTTGTGACTCATTCTAACTCATTGTAACTTAGATCTAAGGACTAACTAGTTGATATCAAGAGAGATTCAACTAGTATAATCATAATAAAGATTGATTAAAGTGGACGTAGACCAGAGTCAACCGAACCACTATAAAAATTCTATGTCTTTTTTCTTATTTCTTCTCTTTATTTGTTGTTTATCCGAGATTTGTGTTGTTGATTATCTACACTAGTTTTTTCACACTTAATTCTAGGTGTTGATCCATTTTTTAGGTTATTATTTTGGTGCTTTCACTGTGAGCCTTGAATGAGATTTAAAGAGTTGAAGTTTGAATTTAAGATTTAAAGAAGATGAGTAGGCCTAATACTACATCTAGAGCTATAGCAAGTCAACCGAAGCCTGGGGGCAGCTAGGAGGTGTCCTCAATTTCTCAACAACCCAAATATGTAATTAGAGAGGACATGGAAAAGATGATGAAAAAGATCCAGAATGGAATCTTAACTAGACAATTGGAGATAATGGATGGCTTCTTTCAAAGGATGGAGCAGCAAGGGATGGCTAGATCTGTAGGGAATATGAATCAAACTTCAAGGAGCAACGCTGGAATCAACATGGGAATCAATTCCAATGACCAAGTTATTGTTGGAACACTAGGAACTAGTGGTACTAGAGCTAATCCAAATACTAGGATGCAACCAACAAAAGAATATACCAAACTTTCTCGAAGGAACATAGGTCTGAATGAAGATAGAGTTATGAAAACATAGGCATGCGATCGAGAGAGTGCATCCTGGGATACCCCCAAGTATTGCCTTAGGATGGAGACCTTCATTGGATGGTGAGAACCAAATTGCTAAATTGGTACGAAGGTTCATTAGAGGAGGACCCTAAATAAGGTTTTGGAAGATGTGAATAGGAATCTGTTTACTGCTAATATCTGGAATGCGAGAAATCCTCTGGATTTAAAGCATTCCATATTGAAAATGTACGATGGGAAGACAGATCCGACAATTCATATGATGAGGTACATCCAACATATGGAGGTGTTGGATGCTTTTGAGTAGGTAATAGGGTGGTGCTTCCCATTATAATTAACGAATTTAGCAGTAATGTGGTTCAAACAGTTAAAGAATGGTTCCATAAGCACATGGACCAACTTGGCGAGTAAGTTCTTGAGATAGTTCAGAGTTCATGTCTCATAACCGAGGAATGTACTTACACTCTCAAACATAAAACAAAAGCCTGAAGAGTCCTTAAGAAGTTTAACAAGATACAATGCGGCGGCGACTGTGTTTGACAAGCTGGATTCATCAGTTATCTTAATGGCAGCAGTACCTAGGGTCGTGAGTAAGACTAATTTCAAAACTGCATTGAACAGGAAGACGTTGAAGCCGAATATAAGGAAGTGGATGCTGAAATAAATGCAATGGGGGATAGGGGACCATCTAGAGCTGGAATTGGAAAAGATAAAGGGAAAAGGAAAACCGACGATGACTTCGAGGAGCCGAGACGACAAAGGAAGAAGCTAAGATTCTCTTTACACACTGACTTGATTGAAATCTTGGAGAGGATATACTTGGATACTAGGGGCAAAACCTCTACCGAAGGTTAACTAGGAGGGAGCTCATTGATTGAGTGAAAAGATCTAGAAAGTTTTGCATCTTCCCTGAGCTAAATGGGCATGAAACGAACGAGTACCAACACCTTCATAATCTGATAGAAGAAATGGTTTGGAATAACCAGCTACCATAGTATGTGAGGATCAAAACTGCGGTAGAATTGTAAGAACAACCGCCATCCATGGAAAATGCATCAAGAAACGCCCAGGGCTTTGAGTCAAGCCAAATTTTCCTATGATCGGGGTAGGTGGAAATCGGATCTGGCTCCTATGCTTTGCTTTTTCGTTTATTTTTTGGCACTTTTTCTTTTGGAATTTAGACAATAATAACCTCAGACTGCTTACATGTGTACAGGATCCTGAACGGTCCCTAGGCAAGCTCTAAGTCGGATGCTTGAGATGACTATTTAGGACAATAATGACTATGGACCGCTTACACGTGTACGAGAGTCAGATTGATCTCTAGACACGCTCTAAGTCGAATCTCCTAGGTGAAAATTTAGGATTTCTATATGTTTTGATTCCTGCTTATTTGATTTTTGTTTGTTTATTTTGATTTGAATATTTGAATTTTGAAAAATCCACATTGATTATGACGACTGACATGATCGCTTTAGAGTCCCGCTATGGGACCAAAGTGTAGGTGCAAGTCCTCTTGCCAAAGAGCAAGCTGATGGACTTGTACAATATTGATCGCCTTAGAGTCTTGACCAGAGAAACGGGTCCGAAGTGCAAGAAGTAAGTCCCCTCATCGGAGAGTGAGCAGATGGACTTACTTAATCCCTCTTAACTTAACAAACAAATGATTCAAAAAGATCATCCCCTTAACTTAAAACATTAAATGATCCAGAGAGATTGCGCATTAAACTTAAACGATTCGGAGAGATCAAGCCATAAAAAAATTTGATTTAATAAATGGATTTGAATGCCTTATAAATAGAGGAAAACTGATAAATCCTAGATGAACATAGGATGATCTCGATATATGATGTGATATTTTGATATATGATATGCCAACTCTTAATAAGAAGGGGAATGATATAAATCCTAAATGAACATGGTACAATTAGAGATATGTGATGTAAATGGAGATATGTGATGTAATTGGGAATATTTGATGTAATTTGAAGCATGTGGTCTAATTAGAGATATGTGATGTAATAATTCCGGATGAAATTGAAATGATTTTGATGTATAGATTACACTTGAGTAGAGTCTAGATTCTTAGGATGTAATTGGTTTGTAATGATTTGTGATTGGCAAGCGAATCCGAAGGAACTGGACGATTCACCAAGGCTAAATTAATTAAAACGCTCAATTATCGACAATTGGAGATATGAACTTATTCTTCAATAAAGTACATCTTTCATTCAGAAAGCGTACTTTGGAGGGCAAGTGTTAGCTGGGTTTTTAACCCATCAAAATTCAATAAGAATTAAATATTCAGACTATGCCAGAATAACTCAAGAATCAACCAAAAGGACCGGAAAAAGAAGAAGAGAAAGACCCAAGATGAAAGATGCTAAAATAAGCTAACGTGATGGATCGCCCATCACCTATAAATCGCTAGTGATTCTTAAGGCTTGCTCATAGACCCTTCAAATCTCTTACATCATGATTCATTACCATTTCTAAGCATGCTTGCTAAGTTTTGTAGCATGCCAAACAGTCTAGCTCGAGAAATGAAGACTCATCTAATTCAAGCTATTTGGTCAAAATTAACTAACTTAAAATGGACCTGCAGAACTCATATGAAGTCGGATGGACTAGAAATTTTAGGAGAACATTTATAAAATAGAAGAAGGATCAACGAAAAATGAATTTATTTGGAGTTGATATGGTAGATCACTAGCGATCCATCTAGATGGATCGCTGGCGACCCCCACCATCCCAAATTTTTATAATGGGTCCCTAACACCCTTTTGAGTGTTTCTACAAAGTTTCATTCAATTTCCTTAAGATTTGAGTGAGACATGGATGATTCTTCGAGATCAGATGACCCGTGAAGATGGATGATCAAACTAACTTCAAAAGACTTGATATTTGGATAAGGCACTTAAATAGAAGATAGAAAGACAACCAAAGAAAGATCACTCAAAAATATGCTAAGTGGATGGATAGCTAGTGATCCATTCCCTATGGATAGCTAGCGATCCATCAAGATATGTTGGATCACCCTTAAACTTTCCAAGCTCCTTCGTAGCACTAAGTAACGCTTCTAGTAGAAAACTATGCTAAGTTGATGGATAGCTAGCGATCCATCTCTTATGGATAGCTAGCGATCCATCTCTTATGGATAGCTAGCGATCCATCTCTTATGGATAGCTAGCGATCCATAGAAATGATTCAGATTGATTTGAAGTTTTTGGTGATGACTTGGGATAACAATTGGATTCTCTGCTCCTGGACTTTCGGCCCAATACTCATTGAACTTTCCTGTAAATACTCACCTACATGCAATTTGAGATGGAATTCTGGATTGAGAGCTGTCATTACTTTATTGAAATTCCTTCACTTCTTCAACTTTCTTCTCCCTCACAACAGTCATCAAGGGGGTTACTGTGATTTTCCTATCAACCATTGAACTTGTGACTTATTCTAACTCATTGTAATTTAGATCTAAGGACTAACTAGTTGATATCTAGAAAGATTTAACTAGTATAATCATAATAAAGATTGATTAAAGTGGACGTGGGCTAGAGTTAGCTGAACCACTACAAAAATTATGTGTCTCTTTTCTTACTTCTACTCTTTATTTGTTGTTTATCTAAAATTTGTACGGCTGATTATCTACACTTGTGCTTTCACACTTGATCTAGTGTGTTGATCCTCTTTTTGGGTAAACATACACCTACCTGATTACCCCCATCGAAGTGGGTCATATGAAAATGCATTGACTTAAGAAGAGCATGAGTGCAGCATATGGAAGGTCCTGAAGTTGGATAGTACGTGGCTCCCTGGTTAGGACACGATTGCCATCCCCATATGATTATCGATTGATGATGCAAAAAAGGTCCATATAAGAAGAAAGTAGAATTCCATATGTTGTAGATAGCCGGAGCAAATGAGTTCTCGAAGGATGATGTGTAGTAGTTACTCCAAGATAATAGCTGGATTCTGTAGTTTGGAAGAAGAAAAGTCAATAAGTATGTTGAAGGAAGAGAAGTCCAAAATAGGGGATAAATAAAAAATCCACTCTAAGCCAACCTCATATGAAAGAAACTAATACAAAAGTTGAAATGCTATATTTGAAATGATTTTCCAAGTGTTATTTAAAGGTAGAAAAATCATATGGTTGAAAAGTAAGTAAATGTTAAATTTTTAGGAAAATAATATCTATGTTTTATTAAATATAAAATCCTAGTAGAAATTAAAATTTGTTAAAAACTAAAATTTTAGTAAAGGAAATTTCATATAAAAAGCTATTTTTTTTTAAAAAATGATAAAGCTAATATAGCGTGTGGGTTTTTCATAATGAATTTTTTTTAAGTTGGAAAATTATTTTTAGGGGTGGACAATAGAAAGCGGTACAAGTTTGAAATATGATATAAAGGACGGGAAAGAAAATCAGGTCCCAAAAATAAAGCAGTAGGAAAATACACTACAATAGTAAAACAAAGAAGACAGTAAATTGAGAGAAAAACAATTGGAATAAGGGCAGTTTAGATAAGGGAAGATTGAATAGTCGAAGCATTGTGAAACATAAATAAAAAATATATTAGGAATTTATATAAATAATGTTAGTAATTAGAAATAATATTAGGAAATTATATTAAAAATAATGCAAGTAATCTAATTAAAAGCAACATAGAAAAATAAAGACGAAACAAAGGAAAATGAACATTTCCCATTGTTGTGCGCATTGATTGCAAGTATTTTTTAAAGTCTCCCTCATATCGTATTAGGAACTTTGCCAACGATTGAAAGTGGAGATAATATGAGTGATAAAATGTAGCATTTGAAATAACAATGAATACACCTAAAAAGAAAGAGATGTATAAAATACGGATGTTTGCCGTATTTTGTATTGTCTATTTCAATCACGATGAATAGATAATTTTTTGTAATTCCAAACGTAACACAAATTACACTTTTAGGTAAGATATGAAAATTTACATTGTTAACTTTCCATTTGGTTGAAATGTAATTCTAATAAGTTAAAATGCAGAAATCCCCAAGGACTAATTTAGAGAGTATAAATAAGATAATAAAATGGTCTAAAAATATACACAATATAAATAAGACGGAAATGAAATAAAGAAGTGAAAAGTAGGCAAGTTATAATTTAAAATAAAAAGGGTATAGATAGTCCTCTAAAAGAGGATAGGGAGTCAAAGGTTAAAAAGGGAAAGTAATGAGAAAATGTATTTAAATATTTAAAAACGGAAGCGCTAAATGATCTTAAACTAAATAGTGTCTAAACTCATAAAGAAGTAGAGAAATACCATTTATAGTAAACAATAGAGGCACAATAATTAAACAAGAATTAATGAAGATATATATAAACACACACACACACACATGCAGCCTCGAGTGTGCATTTATGATGGGCATAAATTATTAAAAGTTAGTAAATAATTTAGTAAATAAGGATGACATAGTCATAAAAATGGGTTGGAATGCGAGATTTGTAATGATACACAATAGAAGCCTACTCACCACAAGGGCCTACAAATAGTTATGTATACATTATACAGATGCGAGATATATCCAACCGTAGGACTCGTAGGGTTGTATACACCTGCGTATAAATGAAGGAAAATCCTTAGTAGAGTCTGCTTCTATAAATTAGGAAGCATATTGGCCTGATTACATTGGACAATATAAATAGGATGGTGAACGGCTTGACGCAATGTCAGTATGTATTTGTACCGAATTAGAAGTAGGAGCTGTACACAGGTTAAGTACGTCATTGATCATGCGTGATCAATAAGAAAGATAAGAATGCACCTAATGGGCTACACTTCCTACTATGGTAGATCACGTTTGGTCATGCACTGTCATAATTGTTTGCTAGTTTTCTTGTTAGGAGTAATGCTAGTTAACCCAAAAAAGAGATCTTTCAAAAACGAATGGGGTAGTCTGAGGAGTTGAGTACTCTATAGTCCATAGAGCTGAGTCCATAATAAGGAATAGAAAAGTAGAAAATCCCCAAGGCAAGATAGAATACAGCTAAGCCATTGTGACGTCATTGTTAGGCACTACGGCCGTAAACAACTATTGAGAGGTGGATATGAATAAATATGATGAGACACATCGATGAGTCTACATTTTGGATTCCCCTCGCCAATGATACTGCATTAACGATGGATCCCAATGAGGTGCTAGGTTACGAATACTAACGGGAATAGTATCTTAGTCCAAAAGGGGAATGTGGTACTTATATATATATATATATATATATATATATATATTCACATATGTAGTTATGGTTTACTTCGGGTAGATGGGGCGTATCATACACATACGTGGAGTTGGGATGACTAAATAAAATAAAAGGACATAACATGTAATATAGGACAATCGGCATAAACTTATGTTATGTGTAAAATGTATAATTTACCAGCCTTAGAAAGTTGTTCTGACCCCTTCCTCATTACAACTCATAAGATAACTATAGAGGGACATGTACTAGTGCAGGGCCAAATTTATGGAAGGGCAGGTTTCATAATGCATGCTCGGCACTGACATGGACACTTGATATTAGAAATGTCAATCTTGGTCGGTAACTATATGTTTTATTATACTTTACGATTTCATTATGAGTTATATCGATGGTTCTGTGATATGCATTTATTTGTCTATTTGCAGGATACCGAATCAATGATCCATACATTGGTGGACTTTAGGTTTTGATTTAGCAAAAATTCAAGCCCACTGTAGTGCTGGTTGTTACGTTTAGTATCAGAGTGAAGTTAGTCGATCTTGAAAAATCAGGAAAAGTTGAGTGAACGTATTTGTCTTTTGGATATAAATATAAATATGTTAAATGCCAAATCCTATTAATTCCAGCTATAGATTAGTTGCAACCATACAGTGAAAGATGGATAAGTTGATTATGAGTTAGAATAATGGATAAAGTGGAAGATGTACACCTACTCGATTACCCTATAGAAATAGGTTGCGTGGAAATGCATTGACTTGAGAAGAGAATGAGTGCAACATATGGAAGGTGCCTGAAGCTGGATAGTACATGTCTGCTTAATTGGGTCACGATATCCCGATGATTGTAGATCCCCATATGATTATCGATTGACGATGTAAAAAAAGGTCCATATAAAGGGAAAGCAAGAGTCCATACGTTATAGATATCCGAAAGCAAATGAGTTCTTGAAGGATGATGTATAGCAGTTACTCAAAAGTAATAGCCGGATTTTATAGTTTGGAAGAAGAAAATCAATAAGTAAGTAGAAGGAAGAGAAATCCAAAGGAGGGGACAAATAAAAATCTACTCTAAGCCCGACCCCATATGAAAGAATTTAATATAAAAGTTGAAATGATATATTTGAAATGATTTTCAAATTGTTTATTTAAAGGTGAAAAACCATTTTTTTTTAAAGTAATTTAAATGGTAAACTTTTGGAACAATTAAATTTTGTTAAAACAAAAATTTCAATAAAGGAAATTTTGTACAAAAAGCTGATTCTTTTGAAAAATGATATAGCAAATATAGCTGGTGGGTTTTTCTATAATGAAATTTTTTTAGGTTGGAAAATTCTTTTTACGGGTGGACAATAGGAAGTGATACAAGTTTGAAATGGGGTAAAAAGATGGAAAAGAAGATTAGAACCCAAAAAATAAGCAGTAGACGAACGCACATAAATGGTTCAATTAAGAAGACAGTAAATTGAGAGAAAATCAATTGGAATAAGGGCAGTTTAAGTATGGGAATGTTGAATAGTAATAGCATTATAAAATATAAATAGTAATAATAATATCAGGAATTTATATAAAATAATGTTAGTAATTAGAAATAACGCTAGGAGATTATATTAAAAATAATGTTACTAATCTAATAAAAAGCAACAAGGAAATTAAAGACAAAACAAAGTAAAATAGATATTTTCCATTGTTGTGCTTATTTATTGCAAGTATCTTTTAAAAGTCTTCCTCACATGATATTAGAGATTCCACCAAGGATTGAAAGTGGAGATAATACAAGTGATAAGCAAATGATAGAGTAAGAGTTTTTCTTATCTACTCCAGTTTTTATTGCTTAAAATTTATAATGAATGTTTAGAAATACTGTAAAGTACATTTCTGAAAAGAATTATAACAATTGAGTTTTTTTCTAAAAAGAAAAAAACTTCATAAATTGTTTGCATTAAAAGTCCCAATTTTCAAGAAGTAAAAGTTGAAAAAGGTCTTTAAAAGGAAAAGAACTTTTTAAAATTAAATTGTAGCTTTAAAAAGTGATGACACGAAGTTATTTTTGAATTTAGTAAACAATTTCTAATATTGTACTTTTAAAGACAAGAGTTAGGGATTAAATGCTTTAAAATTCTTAAGTTTTAAATTTTGAAAAAAAATTAATGAAGACCAAACCAAAATTTTAAATATGTAATATATATAAATGACTACTTAGGTAAGACGCGGTAAAAGGTAATGTTTTATTGGACATGTTTGCAATTCATAAGAAGAACCCGCAAAGGAATGATAAATGGTATTAAAGTATGAGTTCTAGGTTATGCTCCTCTAAAGCGTCAAGGATGAAGAAAGTAAATAATAAGATTTGGATTAAAAGGAGATGGTAACAGAGGGCAATAAGATGACAAACACACATAGAGACATTTGTTGTAACAACCTTGTTTTTCGAAACCGTAATATTATATATATTTAATTAAAATAAAAATGTTCGAATTAAATTTTGATCATTAATATTTTGGAAATAAAGTTTTATTTAAATGAAATCTTGTTAATAATGGATTTTAATTTTAACAAATTGAATTAACTAATAAAATAAAATTTTAGAAGATATATTAAACTAAATTAAACTATTGTCATCGAAAATAAAATATTTTAAGGTATAAATAGAATATATATATAGTGTAATAGATAAAAAGAAGTGGAAATTTACCATAAGGGCATCTTTAGCAAGTGCAATTAGTTTCTAGGACACACAACTAAAATAATTATTTTTAAGGACAAAATGCAAAATAATTAGTTTCTAAGGCTAAAAACCTATGAAATTATGTCCTTCAAAATAATTGGACTGCTGACTTTGTCTTTAAAAGTAATTATTCTACTGACTTTGGCCTTGAAATCTATTTTTGTGAATGTGTGTCCTAGAAACTAATTGGACTGCAAAGTTTTTCCTTCTGGTAAAATGCCTCTAAAAAGAAGTTCTATTCGACATTCAAAAATATCGATAAATTGACAAAGATGAATAGATTTATATATATTAGTTCGATGCATAATTAAGTAAAGTGAACTAATATTGAATTGATAGAAATTTCTCAATTTGGAAATTTATCCTATCAAATAAAGTGTAAATCAAATTAAATTAAGCTATAATAGATTTATAAATTTATAGAGGAATCAAATAAAAAGAAAGAAAAAGTAATTAGCCCAAAGGCCAAGTAAATAAAGCTGCATACTTATAACATTTAGAAAAAAAATGTAAGCTTCCTTAGCCCTAGAACCCTGAAGTCGTTCTCTCCTTCCTAAAATGATAACCTAATTCGAAAAAAAAAACACTCGAACGTGATTTGGATCGGCTCATTGTTGATCGCCAGCGGAGGGAGAAGTCGCGCCCATGGTAAGAGGCCAAAGGCGATTGGAGGAGCGCAAGCTTCGAGGTTTTGGTTGATGCGAACTTCGACTCCTGTATCGATTAGGGTATACATTCTTGGCTGAAGGCGCGACAACATGGAAGCGACGAACTGGAGATGGGGTGGATTCATGGGGAGAGCATGCAAACATGAAAACGGGTGGCAACCTGGGCTCGAACTCTAGTTTGGCAGGGAAACACTGAAGACGACCTGGGGATGGCATTGAGGAAGTATGCATTGCTACTAGTGGCGATGGAAATTACACAACGATTGGATGCTAGAACACTACTGATTCTAACATCCTCCATTTCGGCGAGTTATTTTTAAGTCACACTTCTATATTTAAATAAATGACTATCCATATATATGCCGTGATATTGTTATTGGTTCATAATTGCTGAATTAAAATTATTGAATTAGTTTAATTATGAATCGTAGAAATTTTGGTAGTGATTAAATGATATAATTAGAATAAATATTCAGTGATGTAATTTCAATTGGGTGATGCTTGAATTGGTTGAACAGAAAGTTTGAATATTGGTGTGAACCAATAGTTACAAATGAATAAAATGGTTAAAATAAGATTACATGCTAAAATTTATATTATTCTTTGTAAGTTTGGTTGATGTTAAAAATACATATATTGTTTTATAATCGAAGTTCGTTGGAAAGAAACTTGGCCTCCTCCCCAAAATGATAACCTAATTTGAAAAAAAAAAACACTCGAACGCGATTTGGCTCGTTGTCGATTTCCAATGGAGTGAGAAGTAGCGCCCATGGAAGGAGGCCAAAGGAGATTGGAGGAGCACCAGCTTTGAGGTTTCGGTCGATGTAAACTTTGCGTCCAGTATCGATTAAGGTTCGTAGTCTTGGCTGAAGGCGCGACGACATGGAAGCGACGAACTGGAGGTGGAGTGCGATCGTGGGAAGGGCACGCGAATGTGAAAACAGGCGGCGACCCGGGATCGAATTCAAGTTTGGTAGGGCAACGTTGGTGGCGGTCTGGGGATGGTATTGAGGCAGTAAGCATTACTACTAGTGGCAATGGAAATTACATAAAGATTGGACGCTAGAACACTACCAATTCTTACATCTTCCATTTCGGTGAATTATTTTTGACTCACACTTCTATATTTAAATAAATGACTATCCTTATACATGCCGTGATATTGTTATTTGGTTCATAATTACTGAATTCAAATTATTGAATTAGTTTAATTATGAATCATGGAAATTTTGGTAGTGATTAAATGATATAATTAAAATAAAAATTCGGTGACGTAGTTTCAATTGGGTGATGCTTGAATTGGTTGAGTAAAATGTTTGAAATATTGGTTTGAACCAATGGTTACAAATGAATTAAATGATTAAAATAAGATTACATGTTAAAATTTATATTATTCTTTGTAAGTTTGGTTGATGTTGAAAATACATACATTGTCGTATAATCTGAGTTTGTTGGAAAGCAATTCGGATTGATAAATAAATTCACATCCTAAAATGATATTTTATAGAGAATTGTAGGCACTAAAAGTTGCATTCTGATGGATTTATTGTTAAATTATTTAAATGTTTTTGAATGAATTTTAAAGATGAGATTTTATCCAATTTGACCGTTATTATAAATTAGTTTATAAAATATATAGTTAAATTATATTATCTACTTAACTTTTGGCTTATCACAAAATTTCCAATTAAAACTTTTAAAGATAAGTAATATTTATTTACAAGATCTTTATAAAATTATTAATTTTCAGTATATAATTTTGAAAATGCTTTAGAGGCAGAAGATAAGCTATGATATTATTTTAAAAAAGTGGTTGTGAAAGTAATAAATTCAATTTCGAATAATTTTAGCTATAAAAGTCTTTGGAAAGTTACATCTTTATTTGTATGTGTGTATATCTAAATAGATTTTCAAAATAAAGTAAGTTACCAATTATGAAAAGTAAAGCTTTATTTAAAAAATTAACTAAGATTTTTAAGTTTACAAATAGTTTGTGATTTTAAAGTTTTTATAAAGTAATATTATATATATATTTGAAATAAAATTAATTAACAATTATTTAAAAAAAATTGATTTAAAGACCTAATAAAAGAATTTTATTTTAAGACGTAAAACTTTATAACTCTCTTCTTTATATATATATATATATATATATATGAGTTATTGCATTTTAAAAGTGATTTTTGAAAAAAAAAATTGATATATATAAAAACTACTTTAAAACTCTTTTAATTTATTCATTTGGATTAGCAAAGGTGAGTAGTTTAAAAGAGAATTATAGATAAAACATTTTTAGGAATCATTTTCCATAATAGGATTATAATAATTCAACCTATAAACTATTGTTGGCTTTTATTGTACTTAGCTTTTGGCTATTTTTGTGCAAGTTTGAGTTGGATTTCTGATGAATTTTGTGATTTTCTATGAAACAAAGAATTTTAATAAACAATTGAATTGTTGGGTGTATGGGACACTTTATACAATTATTTCGATTATTATTATAATTTGCTAAATAGAGTTTGAGTGGAAATCACTAGCTTTTAGTAAATACTTGAATTTACTTTCTGGTATAGGACAGTTAGCTAAATTCTTCTAGTTACTAGAGTGACGGTAATTAACACTCAGAGTTGAATTATCTTAGGGTGTTTGGATTTTAGATCGATAAATCCCCGAGAGAAGTTAACTCATTTTTTATCGATCTGAGAATGATATAGTTTTAGATTTGGGTTGGCAGATCCCTTTCGGAAGATCTGTTGTGGTTTATACACGGCTGTCTCTTTTGGAAGACAAGTTTTATATGCATCATAGTCTATAGATACTACAACCCATCAGTTTATTTTGTTTTATACAGTTAGTCTATGTTTACCTTTTTCAGAAGGTAAATTTGCGTAGGATAGATAGGTACACGGTTGCTCTTTTCTCTGAGCGGTGTCCCTAATTTGCAGTCTCTTTCAGAAGGCTTCCTTTTTATGTAGTGGATCTCTTTCAGAAGACTTCGTGTCACTGTATTAAACTGATAGATGACTACTATTATTATTTTATTATTGATGATTATTTCTTTAGAGATTTCTAGTATGGATATTCTGTATCCTTTATGGCTCTGAAGAATTTTGAATTGGTTGTCACATTATTTTGAGATGATAGTCTATTGAGACTTGATATGTAATTATGAAATGGTGATTTGTTAGATATGCCTTATTTGACTATTGTTAAGTTAGAATTTTGAGATTTGTATTTATTGGTTTGATATGCATTTTTGAATTTTTGGATTTTAGGCATATTTTGGGATGACTTATTTTAGAGTTAAGTCATATATGAATTTATATAGTAATTTTTTAGTATGCCTTGTTATAATTGTTTGTTCGGCATATTTTATATGACTTGTTATTTTAAGTCATATAGTTATGGTACTAATATCTCGCCATTTTTATTTTGATATAGTCTGAACCGTTTATTATTTTAATACTCAGGTCAGGCTGAGACTTTATAAGTACATGGACCCATTGACCTTTGGATTTTGGGATAGCATTGAAATAGACTATTTTGATAGTTTTAGTTTACTTCATACTTTTATATATTGACAGTTGGAGATTATGTCATCTATATTATATATTAGTGATTTTGTACCTGATACAAGATTTAGGATATGATGTATATTATTCCGCTGTGATATGAGACTCCGATTCTGATTTATCTATACTATATACTATTCTGAATAATTTTAATCGATGTGTTTATTACTTTGTATTAATACTGTACACGTCTAAATTTCAGTTCAGATCCTTAAAAAGGTTAATAAGACATGTCAATGTTAGTATAAAGATATATTCAAATTCGATCGCCCTTAACCTGCCGTATTCTTCGGATTAGAAGACGACATTACTTGTAATGTTCTTTGCTGAACTGGGCATAGTGATGGGGTCGTCACAACTTGGTATTAGAGCTGGATTCAGAACATTATGGAATATAAATTGCACAGAGTCGAGATCTAAACGTAGATGACCTAGAGTCCCGTCCCTTGGGTGTGTAGTTATTAGTAATTTAATTAACTAATTAGGAATACGAATATAAATGATTATAGGGATAATCGTTGGGACGTATTTGAAAAATCTTTTGAGAATACTATGTAATTTGTTTTTGTGAAAATATTGAAAATCATTCCAGAGTGGGATTTAATAGATATTATAAATTAGTAGATGACATAGAATTAAATTGTTGTGTCATGATCTGTTAATGATTAGAGTTGCGCAGCGAAATTAGATGAACTATTTTCACTGAGCATATTAATTAGTTTGTTCTGATACAAATGTTTGCTTGACTGAGAAGTATGTTATTGCATTAATGTTTGTTTTGTTTAAAATTATTTTAAAAGGTGGAATTGAAAAAAAAGTTATAATTCAAAGAATTTATAAATCCATTTGAATTTGGATGAATCCAATTATTGATAAAAGTCAACGGTTTCTCCAAAATAGAATCGTTGGGGAATAATAAAAAAATGTATAAGTAATTAATAATTATAAAATATAGAAAGATGAAAATATACTTCAAAAATAAATAAAAAATTAATATAATGAAATTTGATTGGTTGATGGATGCTTGTTTTTTTAAATATCATAACGGGTTATGCAAAATTAGTACTGAGTGGGAATTATTATTGGGAGTTAAAACCTGCTCAATAATAATAGGAACTTGTGGTGTCTTCAGTAGTGTTGTTACCGCAAGAAATATTGAAATTTGAAATTATATAAAACAAAATGTTTATTCATGTGTGATCAATTAAATATTAAAATGAATTTAATTTTTGATGTTTGTTGAAGTAATTGTGGATGAATGAGTGTTATGGAATTGTTATCAGTAAATTATTAATACTATGATAACATTAATATTTGATTGAAAGAATTTTAATAAAAGCAAGCATCTATTTAAATTAAAATCTTTTTGATATTGGGTATAAATATATATGGAATATGGTTATATTTATTATAAACAAGCAAATATTTGGAAAATAAAAATCTAAAGTATTAAAAAAATATGTATATCTTATAAAAAAAAAATTGTGTTGAATTTCCCGTTGACTGCTGTAAGAACTCTGGTCGATGCGCCTGATCAACGTTATCGATTGGGATTCCCAAACACTAGGATGAGACATTCAGACACGGTGTTATGGACAATAAAATATTTTTAGAAATAATATTTAGTAAGTGTATAATATTTTTTAAAAAGAAGATAGAATTTTGAAATAAGTTAAATATTATACATGATAAAGTGGACAATTTGGAAATGTTGTTTTGATGATAGAACAATATTTTTAATAAGCATATAAATCATACTTTTAAAAGGAGATGCTTGGGATAATTGGATAAATAAAATAAAGTATTTAAAATGAGAGTAGCATTATTGGAAAACTTGAGTATTACTTAGAAAGATATTTTAGTAAATAAAATAAAGTATTTAAAATTTATTTGGCATTTGTAAATTCTTATATATTCATTTACAAAGATGTATGTTCAATAAATTTGATGTGGTACTTTTAGATGATTATGCATATTATATTGTTAATTGAATGAATGTCAAGGTTTATATTTTTAATAAAGCATAGAGTGAAACAAAACTTACTTATATGAATTTCTAATTTAAGTGGAGTTTGAAATGAAACTACAATTCGACTATGATTGTAATAAATTATTGAATGTTGAATACTTTGATTAATGAAGAAAAATAGTTGCTCAAGTATGGCTTTGCATGATAAAAGGAGCTTTAAATGTTTTTTTAATAAGAGGGAAATGTGTTAAAAAGAATTTTTGGAGAAAAATATTTTGTTAATAATGATATGCTATTTGAGATAAGTACAAAGGAGAATACAATTATGATTGAAAGTGGATTTGTTTTGACTTTATAAGTTTGATTGCTAAAGTGAATTTACAACTCTTAGTTTTCAAAAGTGAGATTTTTAAAATATATATAACTTGATTTATTTTATTTATTTATTTGAAATATTATACCATATGCAATTTCTATGAAATAGTGTCTTGGACAATATATATGTTATTTAGTATATGAATATTTGGTTTGAGATCAAATACGAGGTATTAATGAGTTAATTTTTGATTTTATCTATATTTAGTAAAAAATAATTTTGTTCTATGGTGTCTATACACTAACAAGACTACTATATATGTATATGTGTGCGGTTTCATATGTTTGTTTGATCTTGATTTCACAAGTAAAGGTTTTGAGATAAATTATTTTCGGGTATTTACATGCATTTCAAAAATAAAATATATAGTTTAGGATATGAAGATTTCTAAGTACGTGTCAGTTTCTATATGCATATGATGTGTAAAGTTTGATAAGCTTTAAGGCGTACAAAGCTCGAGTATATTATATTTTCAAAATGAACAGGTTTTTGAAAGCAAAGTGTTGGAGGTGTTAGTGCATCCATGGTTTTGTCTCTATATTTTGCGCATAGTTTTATTGAGGTATACTTAGCTTTGGGTGTCTCTGTTTCAATACAATGAAGTTCCAAATATGATCTTGCAAGTGAAAGCCTAACATATGCATTTATTTAAACAAGGACAATTCCAAACTTTTGAAGATATGAACTACAATGGTTTTAAATGTGTATACCATAGAAATCGTGTCAGTTTTGACATATGAACAAGTATGATTTTGTAGTAAGATCTACACATATACATACATATATCTACCAAGTTTTGAAAATATGAATCTAGTTTCACATAAATTTTCGGATATGCAAGTTTTTCATATGCTAGGTTTTTGAAAATATACAAGTTTCAAGTGATAGGCTTTACATGAACATACCAGTTTCATATGTATTAAGATTTTTATATATATATATATATATATATATATATAAGTTTCAGATGTAGATATATATGATAATTTTTGAACAAAAGATTCCTCAAATATGACAGTTTTCAAATGTATGAGGATTTAAGCTAATAATTATAAATATTTTACTAGATGCCCATAAATAGTTTTTTTAACCTCTAATTGTGTTGAGATGCCTTTGCCGTGTTAAATGCTTGAGACATAACCCTTCTATGACAGAATGAGAGTGTTGTTATCTGTCCCTCTTCTTAACTTCTATAAAATCATGGCATTCTCAAGTTGCAAACTGTTTTGATTTATCCCCATCTTATCTTACATAGGCATAAAATACATAAAAAAAAGGTTAAATTAAACATGAGAATAAATTTTTGTCTTTTCTACCAAGCATAAGGTTTAGAATTCTAGATTTCGGTTCTGTTTTGATCACTTGATTTTTTTTATTTTTTTATTTTTGAATTTTCAGTTCCGTTACCAATATCTTGGAGATATCATTTTGATTCCAATCTGGAAAAGCAAAGAATGAATATACTTGAAATGCACACGGACTGCACTTATAAAAGGTCATTTGTAAAATATGTTTGCAATGAAATGCACGCAAGTATTATTTAGAATAAATTTTAATCGGCATAAATGAACAACTTGGTGTCATCTTATTGTGTGAGTGCTTCACTACCTGTAATATATTACTAGTTGCTAATGACAGAAAAAGGTACAGGAAGATTAAAATACAATGGTTATTACATAAACATTCACTTGTAGGAACTTAGAACAAAGAATGTAAAATTCACAACATATAGATATTTAAATAGAAAGCTTTGTTGAGATTAAATATTACATGTATACGATATTATAATATTTGCTTGAGTTTAGTATAGGTACCAAAAGATTATATGGATTGGTATGCGGTGCAAACTCACTCTCGCTCACATAAGAAATTAATAAACTACTTTAAATGCTAGAATAAAAGTACACTTTCGGATTAACTACACCAATGATAGAAATATTGTTATATATTGTGTTTCCGACCATGTGGTCGATGTATATTATATATGTTATAATAGTGAAATTGTAAACGGCTCTCGTACAAAGAAGATTCTGTCGAAATTTTCTAAATTTTTTAACACTTAGTTAATTTTCAATAAATTTTCATATAACATATGATAAATTTGATTCTAACATTAACTGCTTAAGGTTTTGATCTAATTTAATATTAATAGTAATATTCGAAGAGAATTAATGTTGCATGTGTTTTTGACGTCTTCCTATAAGAAATTGCGAGGATGCAATTTTCATAAGGGAGGAGGTCTATGACAATCCTATGTTTCGAAGCCGTAATGTTATATACATTTAATTAAAAAAAAACATTTAGAAGATATATATTTAAATGAAATCTAGTTAGTAATGGATTTTAATTTTAACAAATTGAATTAACTAATAAAATAAACTTTTAGAAGATATATTAAACCAAATTAAAGTGTTATCATTGAATATAAAATATTTTAAGGTATAAATAGAATACATATAGTGTAATAGGTGAAAAGAAGTTTTATTCGTTATTCAATAAAAATTGATAAATTGATAGAGATGAATAGATTTATAAATATTAGTTCGATGCATGCTTAAGTAAAGAGAACTAATATAGAATTGATAGAAATTTTGCAATTTGGAAACTCATCTTATCAAATGAGGTGTAAATCAAATTAAATTAAGCTATAATAGATTTACAAATTTATAAAGGAATCGAATAAAAAGAAAGCAAAAGTAATAAGCCAAAGCCCAAGTAAATAAAGCTGCATACTTTATCACATTTAGAAAAAAAGTAAGTTTCCTTAGCCTTAGGACTCGCGAATGTGAAAACGGGCTGCGACCTGGGCTCGAACTACGGTTTGGCAAGGCAACATTGGAGGTGGTCTGGGGATGGTATTAAGGCAGTAAGCATTGCTACTAATGGCGATGGCAATTGCACAAAGATTGGATGCTAGAACACTACTGATTCTTACATCCTCCATTTCGGTGAGTTATTTTTAACTCACACTTTTATATTTAAATAAATGACTATCCTTATACATGCCGTGAGATTGTTATTTGGTTGATAATTCCTGAATACAAATTATTGAATTAGTTTAATTATGAATCACGGAAATTTTTGTAGTGATTAAATGATATAATTAGAATAAAAATTCAATGATGTAATTTCAATTGGGTGGTGCTTGAATTGGTTGAACAGAATGTTTGAAATATTGGTTTGAATCGATAGTTATAAATGAATTAAATGGTTAAAATAAGATTACATGTTAAAATTTATATTATTCTTTGTAAGTTTGGTTGATGTAGAAAATACATGCATTGTTGTATAACCAGAGTTTGTAGGAAAGCATTTCGGATTGATAAATAAATTCATATCCTAAAATGATATTTTATAGATAGTTGTGGGACTAAAAGTTGCATTCTGATGGATTTATTGTCAAATTATTTAAATGTTTTTAAAAGAATTTCAAAGATGGGATTTTATCCAATTTGATCGTTATTGGAAATTAGTTTATAAAATATATAGTTAAATTATATTATCTTCTTAACTTATTGTTTATCACAAAATTTCCAATTAAAACTTTTAAAGATAAGTAATATTTGTTTACAAGATTTTTATAAAATTATTAGTTATCAGTATACAATTTTATAAATGCTTTAGAGGCAGAAGATAAGCTATGATATTATTTTAGAAAAATGGTTATGAAAGTAAAAAATTCAGTTTCGAATAATTTTAGCTACAAAAGCTAAATGATTTTAGAAAGAGTTTGAAAGCCTTTGGAAAATTATATCTTTATTTGTATGTGTATATATTCAAATAGATTTTCAAAATAAAGTAAGTTATCAATTATGAAAAGTAAAGCTTTATTTTAAAATAAATTTAATTATGATTTTTAAGTTTACAAATAGTTTATGATTTTAAAGTTTTATAAAGTAATATTATATATATATATATTTGAAATAAAATGAATTATCAATTATTTAAACATTGTTTTGATTCAAAGACCTAATAAAAGAATTTTATTTTAAAACTTAAAACTTTATAACTCTCTTCTTTATATATATATATATATATATATATATATGAGTTATTGGGTTTTAAAAGTGATTTTTGGAAAAAAATTATCTTGGTATATATAAAAACTAATTTAAAACTCTTTTAATTTATTCATATGGATGAGTAAAGGTGAGATGTTTAAAAGTGAATAATAGATAAAATATTTTTAGAAATCATTTTCTCTAATAGAATTATATTAATTACTTTCAACTTATTGGCTTTTATTGTATTTAGCTTTTGGCTATTTTTATGCAAGTTCGAATTGGATTTCTGATGAATTTCATGATTTTCTACGAAACAAAGAATTTTAATAAACGATTGAATTACGGGGTGGTATATGACACTTTATACAATTCTTTCGGTTAATATTTTAATTTGTTAAATAGAGTTTGAGTGGAAATTACTAGCTTTTAGTAAATACTTGAATTTACTTTCTGGTATGGGACAGTTTGCTAAATTCTTATAGTTACTGGAGTGACTGTAATTAACACTTAGAGTTGTATTATCTTAGAGTGTTTGGATTTAGACCGATAGATCCCCATGAGAAAATAACTTATTTTTATTCGATTTGAGAATCAATACTTTTTTAGATTTGGATGGGCAGATTTCTTTAGGAGGATCTTTTGTGGTGTAAATATGGCTGTCTCTTTCTGAAGATAGATTTTTACATGCATCATAGTCTATAGATACTACAATCTATTAGTTTATTTTGTTTTATACAGTTAGACTATGTTTACCTCTTTCGAAAGGTAAATTTGCATAGGACAAATTAGATACATGGCTGCTCTTTTCTCCGAGTGGTGTCCCTAATCAGCAATCTCTTTCGAAAGGCTTCCTTTCTACGTAGTGGGTCTCTTTCGGAAGGCTTCGTGTCACTATATTAAACTGATAGATGACTACCATTATTATTTCATTATTGATGATTATTTCTTCAAAGATTTTTAGTATGAATATTCTATATCTTTTATGGCTCTAAAGAATTTTGAATTGGTTATCACCATATTTTGAGATGATAGTCTATTGAGACTTGATATGTGATTATGAAATGGTGATTTTTTAAATATGCCTTATTTGAGTATTTGTTTTGAGCATATTTTGTTTATAACTTATTTGATTATTATTAAGTTAGAATTTTCAGATCTGTATTTATTGGTTTGATATGCCTTTTTGAATTTTTGGACTTTAGGAATATTTTGAGATGACTTATTTTAGACTTAAGTCATATATGGATTAATACAATACTTCAATTAATATGCCTTGTTATATTTGTTTGTTTGACATATTTTATATGACTTGTTAATTTAAGTTATATAGTTATGATATTAATATCTCACCCTTTTTATTTAGATATTGTTTGACCTGTTTATTATTTTAATACTCGGGTCAGGTCGAGACTTTACAGGTACATGGATCCATTGACCTTTGGATTTTGGGCTAGCATTGAAGTAGACTATTTTGATCGTTTTAGTTTACTTCATACTTGTATATATTGATAGTTGGAGATTAAGTCGTCAATATTATACATAAGTGACTTTGTACCTGATACAAGATTTAGGATATGATGTATGTTATTCCGCTGTGATCTGAGACACTAATTTTGATTTTTCTATACTATATGCTATTCAGAATAATTTTAATCGGCGTGTTTATTACTTTGTATTAATACTGTACATGTCTAAATTTCATTTTAGATCCTCTAAAAGGTAAATAAGGCGTTAAACTGTTAACTAAACCCTGATTTCATGTGGTGTGACATAATTTGTTTTGAGAAAAAATATATTTGCGCATACTTTTGGAAATTTTGTTCAAAATTCTTAGTTTTGGAAAATTAAATACCTTTGTGAAAAGATTTTTTGATGAAAATATTAAAGATTACATTTTTTACTGATATTTCAAAAGGTTATATAAAAAGATGTTTTGTGCAAAAAAAAGGAATTTTCTAGTTTTCAAAATGCCGCATACTTAGCATGGGGAAAATAGTTGAGGGGCTGGCTAATATGTGATTTATTGTGCAACAAAAGTGACAGTAAAATAAAATACGGTTAGAGACAAGGGAAAAACTATTTTAGCTTTGGAGTCACTTCCTCCATACCTTATCGGTAGATGAACTAAACTAGTTTTAAAATGATTCTATTTTAAAGATTTAAAATAAAATTTACTTACGTGGGTTGTACTTGGAAAAGTTGGAAGAGAATTGGGGGTAAAATAGAAGGTACCAAGGTATAGTGGAAAATGACACATAGAGAATGATGGAAATAAGGAATTTTCCATCTAGACTCTTTCCCAACATGAGAATATAGGTCCAGAAAACTGGTTTTTTCTTAATTTGGATTCTAGCAACGGGTATGCTAGGATTTGGATGGTAGGTATTGGATAAAAAATTGGTTGAACTATACTTCTATTCATAGAAGTGTGTGAAAATTTGGATTCATGAACTATTTTTTGGTTTTCAAAGTTTTCATACATATAGAACTGCCAATATATTTGGGTTGCTTGCACCATATTTTCAAAACTGTTTTAAAATGAATGCATTTATATATGAAGCGCTGATTAGAAATATTCTATACATACACTATGTGTATTGTGACACACCTTGCACTTGTACATGATTAATTGCAAAATTGGTTGCATACTAATTGGTTGGTTAGTTTAGAATGGCTGTACATTATGTTACATGAATTAGCCCTTGAGGAATTTCGAGGACGAAATTCTTTTAAGATGGAGGAATGTAACACCCCGTAATTTTTATGAGAATTAATCAAAAAGAAATTAAATAATAAATAATAACGTCGACAAGTAGAATTTCTATAAACATTAGAATTTGTCTATGAAACTTACATTGCTTGGTTTGTGGCGATTTTCCAATCAACTTTTAAAGTTTTTTGATCGAAGTTCAAATGAAGAAGTTATTAACGGTTGAAATTTTCAAATCGAAAATAATTATATATGTAATTAAGGAAATAAAAATAATTAACTAACATTATTTATCAGCGTTAACATTACTTAAACGTTACGAATACTCAAAATGGAAACAAATGATCTCAAATCAAAGGAAATAAAAATGAATTGAACAGATTTAATATGGCAAAGCAATTGCCGTTAATACACACGACCGGTCGACTGCTAGCGATCGACTGTAAGGGTTGATGGTTGATCGGTTGATGTGTTAAATCATGATTTTTAAATGCAAAATGGACGATGATGGACTATAATATTTTACTTGCGATGAAGTAATTGAGGTGCATCCAGGATGAAATTAAAGATTCTCTAGGGTAAGTCTAACGCTCCATATTTACACCAAACCTATATAAATACAGACCTATCCCTTTATTTTTCTTCTCATCTTTTCTGAGCGACACCGAAGCTCTGTCATTTTCTCTTCTCTACAAAATTCTAAATTCTTAAATATAGTTATATTTAAACGTATATACAAGTGGAGAATAGCAGAGGATGATTGAGAAGAAGAACGAGGTTGAATCAAAGCATCAAGCTAAGTTAAATTATAAATCCAGATCTAGAATTTAAATTAAAATCCAGATCTTTTCTCTAATCTGGATTTATGATAGTTATATATACGTTTGCGGTGTATGTATTCAAATAGGAATAAAAGAGATTCAAACTGGAATAAAAAGGATTAGATCTGGAGATTTGAAAAGCTAAAAATGCGAGTGTAAAATTATATATTTTTAATATAATATTAGATTTATACCATTGTAAATATATTCCTATATTCCTGAAATGTAAATTTGAGTTGCAGGTTAAAATTATATACATAAATAAAAATTATAAACACTACCTACATATTCTGTTATTGATAACCTGAATTATATATTGCATGAATGTAAATCTGGAAAATATTAAGTATTAATAGTCCCTGAATTTACTATATAGTAGTGGTAGTTCCCAAAACTTATAATATATGATGATTCCAGATTTGTAAATTTAAAATGACTTGCAAGTAAAAAAGTAAATTGAGTTATCATAGTAAATTATAGGAATTTTATTAATGTTTTAATTTATTGGAATATAGCATATTGCAATGTGAAATTTTATAGATTGTCAAGTTTCAAATAAAAATGCAATGTTTCGAATAATAAGTAATACACCAAAAAAAAGCTGTATACAATATGGATATTTTTCGTATTTTGTACTATCTATTTCAATAACCATTTAAAGATAATTCATTGCAATTCCAAACGTACCACAAATTCCTCTTTGAGGAAAATATGGAAATTTACAGTGTTAGCTTTCCATTTAGGAGAAATGTAATTCCAATATATTAAAATATAGAAATCCCTAAGGATTAATTTAAAGAGTATAAATGGGATAATAAAATGGTCTAAGAATATATGCATTATAAATAAGACAAAAATGAAATAAGGAAGTGAAAAAATGACAAGTCATAATTTAAAATAAAAAGGGTAAAGATAGTTCTCTAAAAAAAGATAGGTAATTAAAGGTTAAAAAGGGAATATAAATAGGAATTTAAATAGTGGAGAAAAAGGGAAGTAAATGAGAAAAGATATTTAAATCTTTTAAAAAGAAAGCGTAAATGACATTAAAACAAGGTGTAAACACATAAAAAAGTAGAGAGCGTCCACTGTGGTTAATTATTATAGGCAATGTCCCATATTAGTCCACAAAGCCACACCACTGGTAGCCAGATTTAACTGGGAAAACTTCCATGTAACTTTGGACTAATCTCGCATTCGTATAACTTAGTCATAACTTATATGTATATCCACTATATACACACATCATCATACACAAATAATAATTGAGGCCTATAAGGTATCTTCTTATTACGCCCTTAGTTAGGGATTAACTCCATAATTTACACTAACTTACTTCCTACAAATTAATGCTATTTACTACCCTATTAATTCTATTCAATATGTTCAATAAGCTATAATTATTATGACCTTTAATAATCAATACATTATTATTATATACAGATATATATATATATATATATATATATATATATATATATATATGCATGGAATTTAAAGTCTAATCATTGCATTACAATAATTCAATAATAATTCACTTACAAGGTATTCGAAATATCAATCTCATACGAATCTACAATTCCAACAAGAACCACTACTACCATAGCCAAATAAAATAGATTTGTATAAACATGGAATATTTACACTTGTTCCATATTAATACAATAAAATCCCTTTTCTTTTTTAAAGAACAGATCATCACAAGTTAGATCACTTATATTCAATTCAACATTCTTATACAACATTTTGAAGTAAGAAGGAATTCCTTATTTATTTAAGTGGTAGAAATTGACGGTGCAAACTACAAACAATTCAATTCATAATTTACACATCATTTTTAATTTATTCTCTTTTTAAACCTAAAAAATAGGTTAAATTGACCATTGATTACTAATTCCAATAGCAAACTAGATTCTAATATACCAGTACCAAAAAAAATTATAATTCCAACTTATATAGAGGTAGAAATTTACTTGGAGAAATTATGGGGTTTTAGGTGTTATGTTTCGTTTACCAAATTTCTTAAGGCATACAGCAAACCGAAATAAAATACTATTCAATTACAAATTGTGAAAAACTTGATATTTCCACCTATAGAGAATTGTCTACTTCCTAACAGGATTTGATTCCACCACACCTAATTCTCTTTCAGATCTCCCTCATTATGTGACAAAGTGAATTATATATATATATATATATATATATATATATATATATATATATATATATATATTAGGTTAATAACCAGAAACTAGAGGAATAGAATCAGGAATCAAAAGAATTAACATCTAAACCTTTTATTTGACAATCCTAACAGATTCTGGAATCTAAAGAAGAAGAAGAGTTCTGATTTCTGTTGCTCCTAATTCTCTATCAGATCGTCCTATTCTTGAATATACAAGAAATAGATTGTATATATAGATTAGGTTTCAGAAACTTGAAGATAGGAAGAAGAAGGACTAATTTAAATTATAGATTAGCAGCTAGAATTACTTACCATAAAATTTTACTGTTTCTAAAACCCTAAGGGGAGATATTTTAATAGAGCTACGCTAGCATTCCTAAAATTTTATGAAGAAAAAGTAGGGGGCTAAGGGTTTATAGAGGTAAGAAGGAATCAGAACCATTGGACCGAAATCAAACAAATCTGGACCATTTAAAACAACAAAACCCTAGCCCCTGCCTTTTGTATTGGCCGGTTTCACCCTCAAACTGTTGACCCACTATACTTAAGCGGTTGATGGCTAGCAATTAACCTCTTGACTAGTGATGATCGAGCCTTTGGGACCTAAATCTTCCAATTAATCTCTTTCCATTTATAAATTATTTATTACTTAATTTAATTTAACGTTACATGTCAACTTTAACTCTTGCTTAAATGTTAAGCCTCTCTTAATGTTAAATTTTAAAATTCAATATTTAACATTCAAACTTCAAGTTTTTAAATTCAATTATTTAAACTTTTTACTAGAGAACTTCAAATGTTTATAAGTTCTCGTTTGGAATCCGATTTCAACATATTATGTATGGAAATTGATCAGAAAATCACCATGGACGCAACGGTGCAACTTTCGTGACTAAACTCCAGCATTTAAAAATTTTCCATTTTTAATCTTATTTTAATTACTTAATTTCTTATTAAATTTTACGGGGTGTTATAGTCTGTTAAATACAAAGTATGATAAATAGTTACATGGAGAGTAATGAAAAGTAATGAGAAATGCCAAGGCCAAGCTCGCCTCTCCACTTACTTGATCTAGACCAATCGCCCTATTGCCTTGTCCTCCTGCAATGGGGAAAGAAGGATATGAGCGGGCCAAACAAAAATTTGGTGAATGAATTACATCATTAATATACGATGATCACATGCAACTGACTTCATTAATACTCTATGTGACCTAAGGTTTCCTACTTGTGTTTGTGAATCCCTTACTATGGTTAGTTTCATTTATCTAAGGGGTATAGTTCTAAATACACCTATTTTAACATCTAGTGAAGGTTTATACTTAGGTTTATACTTCTGGAACTATCCTAATATAGGTTCATCTATAATATCAACTTTGGAATGATGTTCCCAAATTATGACTATATGTATCGTATTTACGCATTAAGGAGGAGCTCACAATGCCGAATCATGTCAAAGATATCTTAAGGTCTGCTGCATCTGTATACTCTCTCTATGGTAAAGTAATTCAACTTATTGCACAATGCATGACATCCATCAACAACAACTATATCATGTCCCATCACCGTGTATACCAAGGGACCTCTCATTAGTGCAAGACCACACCTTTCTCCAGACGTCTTTGTCAGTGTTGCATATACACCGTAAAACCTTCAGAAGTGCAATTTACGATAGGCTTTCCCTATTGAACATTGACTATGATGAATAAATAATGTCTTGACCTAATTGCCAGCTTACACGTCTATCCAGTTCTATGATGTCCAAGATTCGTAGACTAAGGAAAATAATTTTCTTAATAATATACCAACATTCATATATAAATTATATATAAACTTATAACATGGGCCTTATGTTGAGGTTCAGATTGCCCTGATCCACCACTTGTTGTCGCTCAGCATCAGTGAGCCTATCGACTAGTCAAAGTTATTATTAATATTATTATCTTGTTTTCTTTGTTCTGTTGTGTGACAACTATCACACTCTATTTCTTATCGTTCTCTGTTAATTACAGTTAACCATAATTTGAAAAAAAACAATTCCCAATGTTCTCAATTTTAATTTCTAATTAATTCATAATTTAATAACAGTATTTGTCATCAATTCCAATTAGCTTAGGTTTAGAATCAAAAGGGTAAGGATATATTAATCTAGATTCAAATAAAGTGTGTATTCAACCTAAACCAACTTTTATCCAACCAGATTTTACTTTAACCGAATTCGGATTAAAAACCAAATTTCACTTTAACCAAATTTGTATTTAAAAAGGGATCATAATTGTATGGGTTAAGTTAGTATCAAATTCCCAATCGATTACAACTACTAGACAAACAATATTTCTGATTAAACTAAACCAAATCTAGACCAAATAGGGTATAAAAAAACTTAATTACATATAAATCAACATTTTAATTATGAATCAACTCACCTCTAGAAAGTTATCCCCTTTTAAGTTCATTTGGAATTACCCTAGGTTGGTTTGTAGAACTCCACTTGATTTGATTTAATTCCTTCTTTTGTAATCTTTTGAATTTAATTTAAATTTTGTTTTTGAAGAAAATTGTTTTAAAGTGAAAAGGTTTGAGTTTTCATGTAGATGGAGTTTTTAGCTGGAACGCTTCGATTGGTCAACCGCTTAATAGGAGTGGTCGACCGCTAGGGGTCAACCGGTCCAAATTAGGGTGTCGGCCGATGGAGCTTCCTTATTTAAAATATTTCTTTTCTAATTTTTATATGTTTAATTATTTTTGATTTCAAACTTTTAAATGTTAATAACTTTTTTATTCGAGCTCTAATTACAAAACTTCATAAATTAAAAGATTATATAGAAAATTGCTTTGAACGCGATGGTACAAGTTTCGTTGCCAAATAAGAACGTTTGTGTGAATTCCATTTTTACCCTTGTTTTATTTAATTCCCTATATTAAATTTTCGGTTAAATTTCACGGCATGTTACGTTCTTTCCCACTTAAAAGGATTTCATCATCGAAATTTCCATGGATGAAAAAAAGGCAACTCGTACATATGAAAGTTAATACTTACAACCATCTACTCATCCATCAACCATTGACAGTTATTGTCCTTAGTTCAAATTCTAATGCAATATGTACATATAGGCATGGAATGCGTATGAACCTATAATAGTGAAAAAACTAAGCGGACTCATAATCTAGTCATCCTCTTGAAATGCATGTGCTTATGCCATGTATCCAAATGTATGCAACATCCTATGTAAATAGACTGGCAATTCTACATATATGCACAACCATTCAATCTGTATGTAATAACTATATGCATATAACTCGATAAAATAAAACAACCGATGGAGTGAGTGTATGCTAACTTGATAACATATTTGCCTAAGTGTGCAAAGATCAATTTAATACATACATCCATTAGCATCCATCATCCAAAACACGTCCTATTGACACATTCACAACCACTCCTAACATCTAATTGTCCATACCTATGAGGTATACTAAGCTAGAAACTAAATATATAAGTAGTTTAACTAAAATGGAAATGTACCAAAAAAGAGTTCCGAGTGAGTAGCTCAGATTTTCATGTGAGGACCGCCCTAAATCGCCAACACCCAATATACCTATATAGTGCGCTATAGAGGTACTCGGGCGATGTTGGACGATCATCAAGGGTTGTAAAGTAATTAAAAACATAGAACTTGTCGTATATCTCAATACACATCGAACAAAATATAATAATAAACATCGCAGATATAAAACAGGAGATAAATAATTGAATGAATTACAAAATCAAAGTAATAGACTCATACAGTACACGACATCAGAAATAGGGTTATAAATCAAATAATAACTCATAAATAACCGTCTCTAAATAATAGAGGCACCAGCAAACTCCATAGCACTGTGCAGCAAAATAGAAAATGAGTAAATATAAAAATATGAGACAATAGCCTCCTGCTCATCACCCGTCCAGCTCCACGTGCTCACCAGACCTAATATCCCTAATCTACACATTTAAGAGTATCCAGAGTAATAGGAACCAAAACATAAAACCCTAAGTCAGACAATAGTTTGGCGTCAGTGGTAATAAATCTCTAAATACTAAAATGCCACCATAATAGGACAAATGGTATGAAGAATCATACCTGACATGTCCGCCATCCATAAAGTTAGCATATATACAAAATATACACTACACCATGTCTAGTCATCATTGGTATACTATATATCAAATTACTAAGGGGTGTCTACGTATTAACATCAATAATATCGGTCTAATGTGACATCCATATGGTGATGAGTTGATAAGCAAGTAGGCAATCATAACATATGTCATCTATCCTCACATTTACTCACTCAGTACATTGGATACATGATAAATTAAATGACCCTTCATGACCAAGGACTACTCAACCTACTGGTTCGTCGGTACTCAAAATATATGCCACTTAGTAGGCCAGAACTAGATGGCCTGTCATGGCCGATCTGGGGTAATGATCGCCCATCATGGAGATCAGACCGCCCATCATGGAGATTGGAGCCCGTCATAGCTTAAATAGGTACCATATGTACCCCTGATTTATGTGTACTCTATGAACTTTCTAGTATCATCGATCCCTTTGCACATGTCATCAATAACAGAGCTTATCCTGGACTATTTCTCGACCCTCACTATGAAGTCATTGCCGTCAGAAACTACTCCAGACAACTATCATTAGACATAGGATCTTGTTATATATCCCATATCCTTCCACCAACAGTCTACTTAATACAAATCATAGTCAACCACTCTGCATATCGAAGTTCAGCTATCCGTATCGAAGCCGTTATTTATCATCACGCCGGTTATCATCATCGAACCACGCATCTTCATCGCGGGAATCACCACCGCACTAAGGTTCGATGTCGATCCCTATACTTAGCCATATTTGTCTAAGTACTTGGTTCGCTTTTAGTTTAAGCAATCTCATAACCAAACTCAAGTCAAACTTTATTTCATTTCAAAATATACACAGGGAACATGAGGCTATCACTTGAAGACTCAATGTCCAACTTCACCTATACTAATCACCACAGTCCCTATTTTCCCAGATCCCACACTTCATATATAAGCTATATAACACTTTCAAATGCTTTAACATGGTTCGCACACCAAGTGGGTCAATGCCCATGGATCGGTACTGATCCATGGGGACAATCCCATACTTAGTCAAAATCGGACGAACTCTAATCCAAAACCTTTGCTCCACATCTCTTGCACCAAGCCACGATTCATGTCCATATCCCATGCTTTAATATACTCCACCAATCCCTGCCTTAGCACATCCAACATTTTGAACCATTCACCAATATGCATGATCCATATACATACCACTCAAGAAATCCATCCACACACTTAACTAATCCATCCACTTTCCATTCATAGACCATCCTTATCATTTGCAAACCAAAACTAGTGTCCGCCAATCCATAAGCATAGAAATCACCATTAATCCATCAATAATCTCGATCATATGAATCCAAATAATCTAAAACAAAGAATATAACATATAGGGCCTTCCTTGCCACCACATACCGATTGCGTCAAGTTTGGGGGAATAACTCATGGATTGGTGCCGATCCTTGAGTTTTTACTAAAACTAAGTTGCCAGTTGTTTGATGTTTTCAACCATCCAAGCACATAAAATCAAGCAATCATCATAAGTAACATATACTAACAAACATACAAATAAACACATCATTATGAATCCTAAATCTAAAGGTAATATCCCTAAGAAAACATAGTATCCCTAAGAACAAAAAATTTCAAAACTCATTCAAATTACTTGAAATTCATATATGTTGTTTAAGAAGGCTTGAAACATGTTTTAGAGTTTGAAAATAATTTAAAAGAATCATTAAATGTCTAATATAGGAGTTAGTGGGTAGAGTCTTAAAAGCACTCACCTAAGTCCTAAGAATCTCATCCTAGCTCCAAGCTTCATAAATCCAGGTATGAACAGCAACTCCAAGATGAAATCCAACATCTAATCTCAGTACAAGATGCAAATCTTCCTAATCTCCTTCTAATTTCATGTTTATGCTAATTAAAGTAAGGTTTTTGGTAACTTTTTGGTTAAGAAGAATGTTAACAAGGGATTCTGTCTATGTTTGGTAAATGTGAAGTGATGGAAGAGTGTCCCGTTAGCCCTAACCCCATGCTAATCCCGAAATAGGCTTTGAGCCTACCTAGTAAGATATTTAAAATTGAATGAAACTTCAAGCATCCATATCCCACTAATGATACATCGATTCCCTGTTATGACCACACAACGAAAAATGAAACTATTACCCTTACCAATGGAAGTGGTTTCATACCCCAATTTATCTCCTATCAAAATTTATAGGCTATAAAGGATTCTCTAGGTCAAAATGGTCATAGAAATCTGAAAAAATCATAGATGTGTGAAATATCCCTATGATTCATTTCCTAAAATTTTAGAATCATACGACCTCGTATGAAAATAATATAGATATCATATGACCCTCCGATATGTAAAATGTAGGTTATTACTTTCTCCCTTGGCTTTGTGGAATTTCGTCCTCAAAATTCCAAACAAAAATCAATAGGATCGTCCCGCATGCCTAACAGCCATATACAATCATAGGCCACCATCAAAACCAAACATTTAAACCTTTTCTAAGCAACAAACAGAAAAGGAAATATTTAAGAATATCTTAGCATGCATGATACTACACTAAGTTATATAGTTTATGATATCATAAGTGAAAGTAAAAGTGATAAATAAGAAGTCTCACCAAGTAAAGTGCTCTGGATAAGCTATCCTCATGCTCTCCTCGGTCTCCAAGTGCAATCGCCTTCGCTTTCACTTAATTGAAACTTCACCAACTTCGCTATCTTCCTCCTTAAGAGCTTTATATCTTATCTAATTATGTGAATAGGCCTACGAGGTCGAGAAGCCTCTGTCATGATCTCGATATCATCGAGCTGATCCAATGCAATAGTTGCACCTGAGTTGTGCATAAATTTCCATAAATCAAAAGCGTGGAACATAAGGTGCACCCCCGCCAATCTTTGAGGTAAGTCAACTCTATAAGTAAGGTTTCCAATCCACTCTAGTGTCCATAAAGAATCTATAAATCTCAGTACCAACTTCCCGTTATTACCGAACCAAATTACGTTCTTTAATGAAGAGATCTTCACAAATACCATGTCGTCGATAGAGAAGTCTAAATATTGACATCTCTTATCAGCATAACTATCATGTCTATCACGGAAAGCTTTCATTCATTACCGAATGATCTCAATCTTCTTCGAAATCTCTCTAATCATATTTGGCATAAGTTCCATTTTCTTGCCTGCTTCTTACTAACACGAAGGAACATCGCACGGTGGCCATATAATGCCTCAAATGGAGCCATATCGATGATGAACCGATAACTATTATGGTATGTGTATTCAACGAGTTGTAAGTGATCGTCCCATAAGCCTCTAGAGTTTAGTATACATGCATGTAGGAGATCATCTGCAGTATGATACACTCTCTGTTTGACCATCAGTTTGAGGGCGATAAGTTGTGCTGAGGTGCAGCTCTGTCCCCAATACCTTGTTAATACCTCAATTAATTATTTTGATGATAATGACCATGGTGGCAACCATAGACAGTTATAGATACTAATGTTTTACTGAGTTATATAGTATATAAAGCAGAATATTACATAGGTGTTCAATTGAAGACTATACAATATAAAGGCTCAAAAGATGGACATGAGGACTCATGAGTAGAAAGACCAAGATATAAAGATTTCAATATTATAATTTAGTGTATAGAGTCAAAGTAAATTGTTAAAGTCCATGGTAGAAATCTTTGATCTATATATCTTATTTTCTATCTTTTATATTTTTAAACAAAATAAATTTTCAGAATAATTTATAGGAGTTTTTCAAAGTTCAAAATGTTTATAAACTAAATTCAAACCATTTTACAAAGTTTCAAATTATTTTACGAAGTATAGGATTTAAAACCATTTTAGAAGAAACTAGTATTCAAAATTTACAAGCATATGTCGACATATAGAAAGATGATATGTCGATATACATGCCCCAAGTGGTTTTTATAATTTTGAATGGAAGTGTCTATTCATCCTACTCTTCACGAATGGAAACATCCATTGATTTACTATATAAAGGGAGTTCAAATGAATTTTAAAGTTCATATTTACTTATTTTCTTCCCGCCTCTTACTCTCTTGAAAACTCCATTGAAAATATGCGCTAATTCTCTTTAAAATCACATAGAATTAATTCATACTTCTTTTTATTGATTATATACAAAAAAAAATTACTGTTTTGGAAACATCTCTCACTTAATTCAAAGATCAAAATGTTGTCCAATAGGCTATAGGATCCATTGTATCAAAATTTTAAGAAGTTGTCTTTAGAGAAACTATTAAACTCTGTTTACATTTTCTTTGCTTATAGCCCATTCAATCAAGTGGGTGTTCTTAGTAGCTTGGAAATCTAGTGGGTGTGCTTGTAGTCCGTTCAAATAAAGTGGGTATAACATGATCCCTGTTCATAAGGGTTTGTCTTGTAGCCTCAAAATCGAGATTGTATTTGGATTTCCCTTCTATCTTTTTAAAGATTGGCATTTGAAAATAAAGCTCTACAAGCAATTGTGCAGGACTGGATGTAGAAGAAATCTGAAACAATATAAAATCCTTGGTTTCATCTCGCTAACTCTTTACTTTGCTTTACTTCGCTTTACTTCTTTTATTTTTATCTGTGATTGCATCTGTAACTATTTGATAGTATAATATAGTGTTGTTAATCTATGATTTAATGTTTAACGTGAAAGAAATATAAAAAGATTTACATAAGTTAGAAAATAATTTTTGCCACCTCTAATGTTTTATTTGCCTTAAGATCTATAATTTCAAAACCCTCATTTGGTATCAGAGCACTAGATTTTCAAAAACTTGTAATTTAATTTTGAAAAGTATAAATGGCTAGTAATATTTTTAATATCATTTTTAACATTTATATGAAAAAACAATTTTGTGAAAACAATAAATTTCTTTCAAGTAAATTAAAAACTAATCATTTTGAAAGGACACTTGATTCTTGAAAAGGTATAATTTAAATTGCAGAAACATATTTGTTGTATGGCTAATAGTGAACCTACATTTGACATTAAAACATCACAAATCAAGAAGGACAAATGGATTCTGGACCGTGGATGCTTAAGACATATGAATGGAAATCCGGAGATCTTGAAGGATATTGTCTACAAAAAATGTGGATCAATTAACTTCGAAAACAACTCAAAAGGATATGTGATTGGCATCGGTAATGTCAGTAACTCTAAAACTCCTGCTACTTTTAATGTTGTGCTAGTTTAGAATCTACAACATAACCTTCTTAGTATTAGTCAATTATGTGATAAGGGTTTTAAAATTAAGTTTGAAAAAGATAATTTCCATATCAATGATAATGAGTCAAACATTATCTTTGAAAGTGTTAGGAAATGTAACACTTATATTTTAAGTATAAAAGTTTCTAACGACAATCCATGTCTTTTGGCAGAATCTACTGACCCTTAGATTTGATAAAGTATATTTGGTCATTTGAATTTAGTTATCTATCTAAAGTTTCTGGATAAAAACTAGTTAGAGGTCTTCCTAAAATGAGTTTCATTGTCAACAATTTATGTGATGCCTACCAACTAGGAAAACTCTGTAAAAATTCTTTTAAATCAAAAGATATGATTTCTACTTCTCAACCTCTTGAACTTCTTCTCCTAAACCTTTTCGGTCCATCACAAAAACAATCAATAGATCATAATACACATGTTCTTGTAATTACGTGGACAATTTTCTTAAAACTTAAAAGTAAAGCTTTTGAAATGTTTAATATTTTTACTAGAATAATTCAGAACCAAATGTCAATCAAAATAATTAGAAGTGATCATGGAGGAGTGTTTGAAAATGAAAATTTTGAAAACATTTCTAGTCGAAAATGTATTACACATCGCTTTTCATTTTCAAGAACACCTCAACAAAATAGAGTGGTAGCACATAAAAATAGAACTTGCTAGAACAATGTTGAATGATAGTAGTTTATTTGAAAGTTTTTGGGCTGAAGCTATTACTACAACATGTTATATTCTAAATAGAATTTTAATAAAACTTTTGATTAATAAAATTTCTTATGAATTATTTTATAATAAAAAGCCTAAAGTAATTTTAGAGTTTTTGGTCATAAATGTTTTATGTTAAATACAAAAGATAATTTAGATAAATTTGATACTAAATCATATAACGAAATTTTTATTGGATATTCAAATAAAAGTAAAGCTTATTAATGCCATTGAATAATACATGTTTCATTTGATGAAAATTTTAAAATCAATAATTTTATTGTTGATGAAGAAGAAAATATTAATAATGAAATTACAAATAATGAAATCGCTAATGATGTAAGTAATAATGACTCTAAAGTTTACATCCAAATAATGGAAAAAAATATTTAAAAGATCATCCTATAGAAAATATTCTAAAAAATGTAGAATATGTTGTAAAAACAAGAAATCGATTAAATAAAATAAGTAATGTTGTTTTTATCTCAACTATTGAACCTAAAATTCCAAAGGAAGCATCATTAGATAATTCATAGATTCTTCTTATGCATGAGGAACTGAATCAGTTTACGAGAGACGATGTTTGGGAATTAGTCCAAATACCTAAAAATTAGTCTGTAGTAGGAACTAATGAATCTATAGAAATAAAATTAATGAACAAGGAGAAGTCATTGGAAATAAAACATATTTGGTCGCTCAAGGTTATGGTCAGGAAGAAGGTATAGATTTTGATGAAAACTTTGCTGTCGTAGCTAGATTAGAAGCTATTAGAATTCTACTCGCTTTTGAAAATCATAATAATTTTAAATTATTTCAAATGGATATCAAAAGCGTCTATTTAAATGGACTTATTAAATAAGTTTTTATGAAGAACAACCCCCACTTTTTGAAGATGAAAAGCATTCTCATCATGTTTACAAATTACAGAAGGCTTTATATGGTCTAAAACAAGCTCCTAGATCATAGTATGATAGATTTAAATATTTTTTACTATAATCTAACTTTAAAATAGGAAATGTAGACAATACTCTATTTATTAAAAGAAATAATGATGATATTCAACTTATACAAATATACGTAGAATATATTATTTTGGATTAGCAAATGAATAGTTAAATAAAGAACATTCAAATATAATGATCGAAGAATTTGAAATGAGTCATATGGGAAACTAACATTCTTTTTAGGATTACAAATAAGACAATTAAATAATAGTATTTTATAAGTCAAGAAAAATAAGCTAAGGATTTAGTTAAGAAATTTGGTATGTCAAATACTAGTGGTAAGCCAACTTCCATGGCAAAAAATGAGAAATTAAATAAGGAAGAAAACTTAAAAGATGTAGACCAAAAATTACATAGAGGTATGATAAGGTCATACTCTATACAACTTCCAGTAGACCAGATATAATGCATAGTGTCTATCTCTACGTAAGATATCAATCTCAACTTAAGGAAACTCATTAAAATTCCATAAAATGAATAATAAGATTTGTAAAAAAAACACAAGATTATGGAGTATTATCCAAAAGAAGATTCTTTCGACTTAGTTTCATATTGTGATGCTGACTATGCTAGACACAAATCAGGCCGAAAAGTTATAAGTGGAACTTGTGAACTTTTAGTACACTCTCTTGTTAATTGGTTTTGCAAAAAGAAAAATTATGTACCTTTATCTAAAACAAAGGTAGAATATATTTTACCTGTATTAGCCTGCTCAAAAGTTATTTATATGCAACAAACTTTAAAAGATTTTGGTTTAAATTTTACTAAGTCACCGATATACTATGATAACACTAGTATAATAAATCTATCTAAAAATCCAACACACCATGCTAGAATCAAACACACACACACAGAGAAAAGACATCATTTTCTAAGAGATAACATAAATAAAGATGCAATTTCACTTGAATTTATAAATACTTAAAATCAAATATTCGATATTTTAACAAAACTGTTAACGCAAACATCTTTTATTAAACTTAGAAGAGAGCTAGGCATATGTTCTTTTTCTGAAATTAAAATATAACAACATACAAATTGTATATTCAAAATGTAAATAAAATATCAAAATTAACATATGTATGTCAACATATAATCTATGTATATGTCAACATATACTGTAGAAATCTGGAAACTATTTTTCCCTCTAAAATTATAAATTTTAGATGTGATTATATAACCACCAAATTTTGAATTTTCTTTCAATTCCCCATCTTCTTCCTTCTGTAAATTTCAAATAAAACTAATACAATGGATTCCTCAAGTTCTAAATGTCCAAGAGAAGAGATCACCCCCTTTTCCTTCATACACCCCATTTTAGGCCCCTTTCAACCCACCACTATAGCCAAAGTCATCAAGATTGAAGATGATCTAAAGCATGAAAATAAGATGAATCATGTCCTTAATATGCTTTCAAAATAGAGGTTGTTTAATTATGCCTCCTGAAAGATTAAGAGAAGAAAGGGCACATCCTTCACAATCTCCAAAAGCATATATTGGATAATGCAACCAAACCAATAGTAATTGAAGAAGAAACCCCTAATCTTGTCATTCACAACCCCATGAATGATGAAGAGGAACAAGAGGAACAAGAGGAGAATAAGGAAGATATCGTTGAAGATGACGATGAAGTCAAATGTGTTGGCGAAGTTTGCTTCGATCTAGATGGAAATCTCGTTGAACAAAAAGAAAACTTTTTCCCCCACCATCCATTTTGCCCCATCCATAAGTCTCCCATTATCAAAAGGAAATCATAAATTTAAGTTCAGCTGGCCTTATTTTGGTTTGTTAGGATTTTGTTTTATTTAGATTTTGTGTGTGTGTGTGTGTGTGTGTATATATGCTGGGACTGATAGTTTGATATACATATAACATACATATATATATATATATATATATATGATTTGAATAAATAAAATCATATCTTATTTGTTTATAGCTCCCCATATATAATCATTATTTAGTTATCATACTTAATGTCATGTTACATCATGTTGAATATGCGTTGATTATTTTAGTGCTTAATTATTATTTTTGACTCTATAGTTTCTAAGTATTTTATTTAGGGGGGTTCTTTATTTTTTCACTCATTTTTTGTTCATGATAAAGAGGGAGAAAAATATAAAACATACACATGCATATATTCGGGGGAAGTTACGTTACTCAGGAGGAGTAATATCATATATATAGGAATATTTAATGGTTGCCATCATCAGAAAAGGAGAGATTTCTAATATCACAGTTATTAATTTTGATGACAACAATCTTGATAATAACTATATACAATTATAGATACTAATGTTTTGTCAAGTTATATAGTATATAGCGCAGAATATTATACAGGTGTTGAATCGAAAACTATACTATATAAAGACATAGAAGATGGACAAGAAGACTCATGAGTGCATAGATCAAGATATGAATATTTCAAGTTTATAATTTAGAGTATAGAGTTATAGTACATTGTTGAAGCCCTGGTAGCAATCTTTGATCTCTATCTCTTATTTTCTACCTTTTATATTTTTAAACAAAATAAAATTTCAAAAATACTTCAAAATATTTTGTAGGAGTTTTTTAAAAGTTAAAAATGTTTATAAACTATGTTCAAACTGCTTTATTAAGTATCAAATAATATTACAAAGTACAGGGTTTTCAAAACGTTTTAAAAGAAACATGTTTTCAAAATTTATAAGCATATGCCGACATATAGGTAGATGATATGTCAACATACATGCAGATAATATGTCGACATACATGCCGCCAAGTAGTTTTTTAAAGTTTAAATAGAAGTGCCTATTCATCATAGCTCTTCACAAACGGATGCATCTGTTGATTTACTATATAAAGAGGAATTTAAATGAAATTTTAAATTTAGTTTTACTTATTTTCTTTCTTCCTCTTACTCTCTTAAAAACTCCACTGAAAATATACTCTAATTCTCTTTAAAATCACATAGAATCAATTCATACTTCTTTTTTATTGATTCAATACTACTTTCTTACTATATTGGAAACATCTCTCACTCAATTCAAAGATCAAAATGCTATCCAAGAGGTTATAGGATCCATTGTATCCAAAGTTTCAAGAAATTATCTTTGGAAAAACTATCAAACTCTATTTGTATTTGCTTGGGTATGCTTGTACCCCATTTAAATTAAGTGGGTGTGCTTAGTAGCTTGGAAATCTAGTGAGTGTGCTTGTAGCCCGTCTAAATCAAGTGGGTGTACTCTAAGCCTGGAAATTCAAGAGGGTGCATCTCGTAGCCTCGCAATCAAGATTGTATTTGGTTTTGCCTTTATGCCCGTTTAAATGTTGGCATTTGAAAAGAAATTTGTACAAGCAATTGTGCAGGATTGGATTTAGGAGAAACCCGAACTAGTATAAAATTCTTGATATCATTTTTCTAACTATTTTCTTTGTTTTACTGCTTTTATTTTTATCTATGATTACATCTGTGACTATTTGATAGTATAATTTTGTGTGTTAATCTATGATTTAAAATTTAACATGAAAGAAATTTAAATAAATCTACATGTTACAAGACACTATTCACCCCCTCTAATGTTAAATTAGCCTTAAGATCCATAATTCTGCAACCACACGCCTCTTGTAAGCTTTTCCAAAACCCAATAGTGAACAATGGGTCTTGGTAATCCACTGTACATACAATTCGGCCAGTTTGGCTGTCGTTCTACTTGACTTGACGGGTATAAATCTAACATCTTGTTCAATCGATTACCGATGACCAAATGCTATCATGCTCTGCTCGAGTCCACAGCAATCTATCGATGAAATTCATTGATACATGTTCTCATTTCCACTCAGGGACTTCTAGAGGTTGTATAAAACCACTAGGATTCTTTTTCTCTGCCTTAACCAACTGGTAGTTCATTCACTACGAGATGAATTTCCTAACGTCTCTCTTCATCCCTTCCCAATAGAAGGTCTGCCTCCTATCGTGGTACATCTTATTACTACCAGGATGAATAGTCAATCTCGAATAATGGAACTCTCATAGAATCTCATCCATCAATCCATCAACATCTGGGACAAGCAATCACCCACCTTACGGAACCAACCGTCTCAATCGAGTTTTTTATTATCTCATATCCTTATACTCTACTCTAGCTTCAATCTTAGCATTGATCTTAGATAATCTGGCATCACGCCCATGACTATTACCAATCCCCTCAATCAGACTAGGTTTAAAGGTCAAGCTCACTAATATCTATGGCTCTAGCTCGCATCTCGGTCAAAAATCATAACCAACAATACACTCTAACTTCTTTCACTCTAGGAACGTAGCTCCCCAGCCGACATGTCTCCTACTCAAGAAATCAACAGCTGGATTACCTTTACCCGGTGTTTATGTAATGTCTAAGTCATAGGAAGCCAAGAGTTCCAACCATCACTACCGATGAAGGGTAGATCCTTCTGCGAAAAGAGGTACTTCAATGATTTACGGTCGGTGAATAGCTCGAACCAATCTAGCAAAAGAGAGCGCCTCCAAATTTTCAATGCAAACACAATCCAACTAACTCAAAATCATGAGTCGAGTATTTATTCTCATGTAGCTTCGGTTATGGATTGGCATACACAATAACTTTGCCTCTCTACATCAACACCGTGCATTACTCGGTATTGCAAGCATCCTTGTATGCCTTCATTTCTTCTTTCCCTCTCGGAATAGTCAATACTGCACTTGTCAACTTCTCCTTTAGATTCACGAATGCCTACTAACTATTAACCCAAAAATGGATCAACACTCAAGATGAGTATGTGAAAGCACCAGCCCTATTAAAATAGGGCAAAGATAATAGACAATATTCATAAAGTAAAAGAAACGAGAAAGAGAGGCACAAGATTTAATTGTGGTTCGACTGTTAACTAAGCCTACGCCCACTTAATAGTTTTATGATCTTATTCTATATGATTACAAGGTATTTGAGAGTGAAAGGTCATGAGTATAAGGGCTAGACAAGATCTAAATCCTAGACATGTCTATAATTGTTACCTAGGTGACTATGGTGTAGAGGAAAGAGTTGAAGAAGAGACAGTGGTCCTGCGTAGCGATAGCAAGATCCATATCCTTTCTTGGTTGCTCTATGGTTTGTATTTATTGGAGTAGCAGTCGTATTAGGCCAAACAGAAAGTTGAAGCAGAGCTTAGAAGAAAGCTCGAGGTAGTGCCTAAAGTCGTAAACCCATCTAGGTTAACACCATATGTCGGTGCTGACTTCTCAAGTTGGTGTCGAGATCTATGGTACAACCCGAGTGGGTTGAGCTCTCTTGCATCCTTCATGCTACATGATTTCAAGATATCCCAAGTTGTTGTTTTGTGTAGATATGGTGGTGGTTCCTTCATCAATTGGTTTATTCTACCATTCTGATTGCTAGCTCTCCAATTCCAGTAATTGGTTGATAAGAATCCTTTGATATTTCTTTGGCACACATAAACATGGAAAAGAAGAGCTGATGCAAAGTTTGAGTGAGAAATATGGAAGCATGTGAAGTCATAACCGTCAGATGATGTCGACATCGACTTCTCATACTTGCTCCATTTTTGTTGAAACTTCTATGAGTTGTTTCTGCATCCTATCTAAGTCGTCCTCTAAGATTAAGTTGTTTCGTCTTCGTCTTAACATTCGAACTTCTGTTGTTTTTCGGTTGTATAAAAACCCAGTTAACATTTGCCCCCCCAGACTATGCTTTCATTGAAACTAACGTGTGCTCCGGAATGAGACTAGTCCTAGATGGCTATCCTGTAAATTCTAGTTGATTGCATAAATGTCATGTCGAGACATTGCTTTTATTTGGCATTAATCGATCAATTTCTGTTTGCTGTCTACTCTAAATTGGACCAGAACATCTTCTTTCGATATCATCAACATGATTTGTATATTAGAATTCATGTGTTGCTTCATATATCTAAATAGGCTTACTATAGGAAGTTTGATAGATTTTGGGTGTATGCGATGTCACTACCGATCTCTGATGTAGGTACCGACATGTGCATTTGAGAAGATTTTTCTTTTCTACCTATAAGTAAAACTTAGTTTACTTATTCATCTTCACTTTTACTTTCTAGCCACGGAGTTCCCAAAGCTTGCAACTGACTTCCTTCAAGCAGAATTGATTCCAACTTGCTTCGATCGGCCACTGTCATTCTACCTTTGAGTTGCCACAGATTGTCGTCACCTCGCCATGCTACTCACCACCACTCAACATCGTCACCGCTTCTAGAATCACCACCCAAAGTTCTCAAGATCGACCTGTCTTGATACCCTAGGTGCGGAGTTCTGTCTTGATATAATCCAGAGGTAGGTAATGGTGCATTTATGCATGAAGATGATAATTGCAAAGATGATTGAGATCTAGCTAATCTCAATTAGGATGAAGATAGTTAAAATCATTTAAGTTTGCTTGATCATGAAACTAAGAGTTAGGGTTTCTTTTAATCAAAGGCATGTTGTTTTAGAGAAAAGATGGACTTGTCTCTTTCAATTGTTTTCCTTATGAAATTAACTAAGTTCAATCGTCGAGTGGATTTCGATATTATGATTAATCTTGAACTTGGGAGTATCAAATAATTCCACCGCCCCTCCTTTCTATAATTTTACTTCTAATAACCGTTAAAAGAAAGACTTTCCACATTTCTACAAACAACGGATCCTTTATCGATCGTTGATCAATAACGTGTAAGTATAGAAAGATTGCTTTAAAGGACCATATAGATTGTTTTCAAATGCATGTTAGTTATCTACACCGGATGGTTCGTTTGCAATGTTTGGGACACTGGACTCATTCCACATATATAACACATTGCACTTTCCCCGATGAACACTTAGAATTCAATTGGTCAATACACATTGGCTTCCTGTGAATTTCAAGTGTTGGTCACATAGGTACTTCTATTTCTATTTCATTTTCAATTTTACCTAATTGTGTTCGATATTAAGTTCTGCTATCTTAGAATGACTCGTCAATTGTCTGACCATAAGTGTTGTGATGGTCCATCTACTCCTTTTGAGGGTGAATCCACTACTACCCCGGTTTGACCATCCATTCCGGGCGAAACCAACCAACATAGGACCCTTGGATATGAGAGCTAGATAGTGTTGATGGATCCTGTTCTGCCCTCATTGTCTCCAGGGTTAATCATAACTGACCCGTCGTAATAAATGCTCACCATTTTGAAAAGAAGATGCTTAGTAACATTTTCTTGCAACATGGAATTCTCATAGAAGATGTTCACCTACCAGCAAGAAATGAATCACTCATCATTCCGCACCTAGTTTCACTACTTGTAGCCAATATATGTGTTTCAGTGGCACTATCATGCCTTTCAATTCCTTTCTAAGGAGTTTCCTAGGAGAAATCGGCCTTGCACCACCGTTTAAATTCACCCAAATGGGCTTGCTTATTGAGTTCACTATACTTCTTATTCGTGCAAATATTTTAAGGCCTTCCCCCCTGATTTCATGAGTTTACATATCTACTCAAGTTCAAAAGGAGAAAAGATTGCCCATCCTTCATAATCATCGAGGCATGGACCCGATGTAAGGTCATCGGGAAACTCCATAGTAAACATTCCATTTTTAAGGGAGAATAGTTCTTTATGCTTTGCATAGAAGGATTCAATCACTTTTGGTGAAAAGGAAGTGAGTTATATTCTATCAATTCCTCTCATATTGGAATCTCTACATTCCAAACTTAAAGTGTGCCTCCCGTAAGTATTCTTATGTGGGATAAGAGCTTGGGGCACAAGAAGATGCTTAAAGACTTGAAAGCCATTAGAATGAGCTACTGTTCCATCATGTTTCTTTTGCCGAACGAGAACTTAGAACAATATGGACTGCTCGCACTGGGAAGAATAACTGATACTCAAACTTTTACATAGAGTGTTCTAGGTCTCGTACTCATTCTAATGCGCCTTCTCATAGTTCTAATGAGGATACTCAAGGAGAAGAAGAGGAAGGTGCTATCAGTGAGGACACCATGAAGGAAACTCTGATGCATAAGCTAATGAGTCTGTGAGAGGTGACGAGGAAGAGGCTATGAGGAAAGGGGTTGACGAGCCCATGCAAGATTACACCCCTGGTTACGAGGGCGATGATTCTAGAATGCCCATAATCTTGGAGGAAGATGACCCGATTAAAAGGAGATAGAAAACAACTAATAGTAGCTTAAGAGGAGGAGACCTCGGAATAAGAAGATGATGATGATAGTGACTTTCACCTCATTGAGGAAGAAGAATATGAATCCTTCAGTGAATCGCTAGGAATGAGCCCAAGCCTTCCTAACACTCCTTCTCCGCATCTATTAACCACCAAGGCATTAAGCCCAGAGCTCCCAATCTCCCTTCCTCTAAGGAAAACCACCAGTGAAACTCCACAATCTATTGGAGGCCAAGTTGCTGCAACTCCCATCGGAGATACGTCGACTTCTGATTTTCTGAGAGATGTTTCCATTCATGTGAATGAATCAGGGATATCTTGATTAACAAAATGCGGGACACGATCAGCTCACAAGTCGACATCTCTTTTAGTGCTTTTATGAGCGAAAGTGGAAAGACTCCAACCCTTAAACCATGCCAATACGGTTGATAGAGTAGATAGGGGGCCATCGACACTACATACTTCACTTTTAGGTACACAAACACACATTTCTTCATCGAGTAAACTTTCCTATCTTAAGTGTTAATTTCACTTTTCTTTTTGTTTCAGGTTCCAAAGGTCGTGGACTGTACCACCATCTTTGTCAAAAATATAAATCATAGGAGGACCTAACTTATGATCCTCCCCATCGCTATGATGACTGCCCTATACCACTTGAACATCAATGACCTAAAATAGCGTTGTAACCGTGCCAGGCTGATATGGAACGATCATCAAAGTTGAAATTTAAAGCAGAAAACTTGTTGTAGACCACACAACAGATGGATAAAACATAATATATAAAATATACAACAGAATATAGTGAGCCATAAAAGTGAAAATAACATCTTCACTAAATCATGAGTTATGGTATAAATGTCATAATATCTCCTCATAACATTTCCTCACTACATCCCTTACAATATATAGAAATGGACAGTGGAAGCTACAAATATATAGTAATATGCCATAGCTTATCTTGGCTCGTCTTTGTACAAAAGCTACGACTCCAAACTTGTCATTTAGTCTACTCATTTAAGAGTACCCAAGATGATAAGAGGAAACATAAAAACTTGGGTCAGAAAATAGTCTGTTGTGAGGGGTAAATGACCATCAAAAGCTATATTAGAAAATATGGTACTAGATAGGTACATAAACCATACCTAACATGTCCCTGCAAGCAAAGAGTTAGCACATAATAATAAGATATAGTATGCTCCTTAAATAAACGACAACATGATACTATAATAGAATAGGATAGAAAAATCTATGTGGCCTCCTACATTGACCCTATTCCCAATCCCTTCTCCAGCATTCATATAGATGATAGCCTACCATAGAAAAAAAGCAACCATAGCATCCATCAACCAAAACCTAGCTATCAACTTCTAAAGCCTTTAATATATGATAACTCATATGGCCTTGTCCTCGCTTGCCAGAGACTAATGGAAATCCCAATTAGCGATTGTGTTTCCCCTGTACTTTCTAGTCTGAAACCCTACACGAGTGTCTCTTCTAGTACCTCCACACCCTCTAACACTAGACCCTCTAGGAGTGGTCCAGGATACACTACTGGCGCTACCAGCCCTAGGGTTGCCCTCGTATATAGTACCCATGCATGAAAACAACCAAAACACTTTGAGTTATCAACAATTCCTTGGCAGTCCCAAATCTTCAGAACTTTCACAACTCTAATCCATTTCCGAGCTTGAGTCCTACCACTCAACCCAATCCATTATACCCTAGCATCGTTCCATCCCAAGTTGCCTATCAACTCCTTTGATCCTACTCCTTATACGAGCCCCCGACCGAGGAGCCGAAACTTCATCATACTACAACTTCCAAACCGTAGATGCAACCAACGAGCCACAACTTCCAGCATGATCCACTATAACTCTAGAGTCACACCCTGGATCTCACATTCAATAGAGCCCATAATTTCGATCGATCGATACCGATTCGTTCCAATTTGATGGTGTCGTACCAAATACATAGCCAATTTTGGCTCCATTTCTCTTGCATCACCTAGTGCACTCCTTTTTGGTGCCATAGACCCTTAGCCATCCCTCTTAGCCTTCATATCTTCTCTTTTATGCACCATAGTCGATACAATAAAGATGATTCGTCCTATAACGACTTGCTTTTTTGGACATTTTAAGCAAACGCACATGCTAGACACAAACCATTCAAAAGGGAAGATTATTATGGGGTAATTAAGAAAAATAAAAGAAATAAAAAAATACAAAATCTCGCAGCGGAATGACAAAATATAATAATCAAATAACAGTTCATGAAGTTGTTTATAAATACATTTGACTATTCTTTTACAACATAAAATTAGATTTATAGAAACAGGAAGGAATAAATAATAAATGCAGCGGAATAACATGATGCAGTAGAGTATATATCATAAATAATAATAGTAAATCTTCGTCTTCGTCCTCCATAAATAAGGTCTTCAACCCTGAAATGCTCAGGCTGACCCGAGTGAATTGAAAAGACAAAGCATTCGAGTCAGAACTAAAATATCTCATGTAAGTTAAATCAATAGTAAATATGAGTATAACGACATCAGAGATGTTTATGGGGTTTGACATCTCCTATCCAGGTGTCTAACGTGAGTGCAATAACTTAAAAGATGTTCGGGATTCTCATCTCCTAAGTATCCGTTAAACTATCCACTATGTAGTACAATATGCTATTATAATAGTGTCTACAATAAAGTAAAGTTTCATAACAGCGTTAAGGCGTTACCTATATCCCCCATAACACATTTTGTATAATGTCGTAGTCTATACAGATACTGTAAACTTCACCTGCAGGTGGGCTATCAGGGAGCACTCCATAGGTACGACACAAAACAAACTCTAGAAGGCGCTCTAGGGCATGTGAACATGACACTGGTGGCAATGCCAATGTAGACACCAATTGCGGTTCTGAACTGGTGGTAACGCATAGCAGCTATTACCGCCCACCTTGGAACACACTCCCAAATCAAATTCAAGGGGTGACCACCAAATCAATCGTAAAGTAATAGAATGGTATCGAAGAAATGTGTCCGATCGGAGGTGCGACCTCACTTGATCCGGCATGGCTCCTGCTTTAGTCACATCTAAGCTAACTCACGGGAGTCAGGGTCACGTCATTCCTTATAAAGAAATCGTTCGCCAAACCTTCCTACTTAATTTTTGGAATCTCCACTACGTGCACAGATGTTAAAGTGGTTTTCAGTATTGGTAAAGAGTGTACCGAAATTCGATTCCGGTCTCTTTAACAACCAAACGCTTATTTCACACCAGTCGGTTCTTTTACATTTCAAAAGTCAATTCATACTTTATATCAAAATATCATATTCTCAAAACCATATCACTTTTGAAGTCATATTCACTTTGAAATCATATTCACCCTTCAAATCATATCATTTCTAGAATCACAATTTCTTTTAAAAATCATATTTCCAAATAGGTTAAATCCTCACTTCAAAATCATCATATTCAATTAATTATAATATTTAAATTCCAACTTAGGTTATAACATCATTTAACCGTATTTTCTTTTAAACCGATGAATTTGAATATAAACACTTTCCCTCAACTTAGTCTAAAAATTTAAAAAATAGTTTAAATAGTTATAAGTAATTAAAATAGTTATAAAAGTTAAAACACTCTAAAATAGTTTAGGTATGATTTAAGATACTGTTAAATTAATTTAAGATAGTTAAATAGATTTAAAATAGATTAAATATAATAAAAATAGATTAATTAGATTTAAAATAAGTTAAACTGGGTTAATTAATTTTAAATAAATTTAATGGTTTAAGAATAGGTTAAATTGATTTAACGTAGTTAATATAGGTTAAAGTAGTTTAATAGTTTTAAAATCTTAATAATTAAAGTCTTTAAAATGATATATTTTAAAATAATTTATATTAAAAATATGAATTTTGAAATCTATATCAATTTACTACTTATTTCGTTTCAACCCAATAGAACTATTTCAATTTATTAATCAACAAAAATCCAATTTTGAGTCTCTATTCACATTCCCAATAAACTATTAAATTTATGTCGATTTCATTTCATGTTTGAAATATCAATTTAAGCTACTATGGTTTCAATATAAATCAAAGTTATATTTCACAATTTTAATGGCTCAATTTCGATAAATTCCATTTATACTACAAAAATCCAAATAAAAATTTCAATTTAATTTCTTTAACCAATTCCTTTAAATCAATTCCAATCCAAACATAAAATTCGGACTTCGATAATAATTCAATTTATTTGAATCAAATTTTATTTCAAAATATCATTTAACTAAGTTCAAAAATTAAGGATTTTAAAATCATTTAATTTAACCAATTCGGTGTTAGTATACAATTCTCTATCCTAGGGTCAAGCGATGCGGATTTTTATAATTTCAATCAGTAATTTAAAATTTGCAGCCATATATCATTTCAAACCGCAATCTTAAATTAAATAAAATCCATAAAATTGCTCAAGTCTATCATTTCAGCCAATAGTGATTTTCCTTAACAATGACTAAGGGAACTTGCAGAGTGACAGCAATATATAAATCAGACATATCATCCAGTAATCCGATATAAAATCAAACATCCATCATAATCATCATCCAATTCAACCAAATTAATGACAACAAATAACAAATTATCATTAACAGAAAATTAACTGGCAAATTTAAATTCAGAAATAAATTAAATGGAAAATTCAATTCAAAATAAATTCAATTAACTGGAATGACGAATTAGATATACCAAACAACAATAAATAAATTCCTAATCACATTACGAAATTTAACTAACATATGGAATTTTAGAAGTTGTGAGTGGGTTAAAACACTCACCTTTTGAATTTAAATCGATTTAGAATCCAATTTAAGTCCAAAATTCAAACAGTCTTAGAATTTGTCCAAACTAGAGTCAAAATGCCTGAAATTTCAATACGATCTCGGCCAAACAAACCTCGTCTAAATCCGAGCTCGTATGTAAAAGTTACGCGCGTTATAAGATTAAAAATAAAAAAATTTACTAAAACAAAATAATAAAAAAGAAAGAAGGGTTATCACCTTCAGCGACGTTAACAAGCAACTCACGCAACCCTAGATGAACACGTTCATTCATGCTGAGCCGCCACCACTTCCCCCCTACCGCATGCGATTTTGGCCATCACCCCCCGCTCGGACGCACCCTACCTTGTGCGCCTAGGCCAGCCGACCCCTCATGCGCGGCCATGGCCACCACCGCCTCCTCCAGCCAGCTCCGCCACCTCCCCTATAACCCTAGTTGTATTTTCCCCAATGATCTAACCACTAATGACTAAACGAACTGTAGTGATGAGTTGCACTCGCCAATCTCCATGCATCCATATCCTTCAATCGACGATCTATCGATGTTGATCGCGATACAACGAACGGCTAAGAATAAATCACCAAATTCATGCCACGTGGAAACCCAGATTGAAAAACAAACAGCAAATATGGCATGCGCTCGACAAGAGCTTCGAATCGATATATAATTCGATGTATTTTGAGGAGGTTAAATTTTGGAATTTAATTTGAAATTAAATTGAGGGTTTGGAATTCAGGATATGTTTTGCCATTGGAAAGGAGGAGATAGATAGGAGATGTACATACAGAAATGAGAAATGAGAAACAATTAGGGTTTATAACATGCTATTTATAGGTATAGCTGAAATAGAAAAGAATAGATCGGATCGAATTGGAAGTTGAACGATAATGACCGAAAAGCCTATTTCGTTCCCGAAACAAGGGAGGGTCATCCCATATATCAAAATAGATGTTTTCAATAATTTTAAAATCAGTGGAACATGTTTCAAGTCATAATTCCATCGTATGAAGAAGTTATCTAAAAATCAAATTTCAATTTAATTAATTTCTACGCGTTTCAAGCCCGTACGATCAAACGACAGGTCAATCGATACGAAATTTGAAATCCTACAATAATTTACCATTACGGATCCGATGAAACTGGTTTCATCAAAATCCGAGACAGTTGCCAAAATAGCTATATTTCAAGTTCATTAAATAAATTAATACTTAATTAATTAAATCGAATTTTCAATTTCAATTCTATAATTAACAATTTCATCATTTTGATTTCTTAAACATTTACAATAATTTTAAAAAATTTAGATATCAATTTAAAGTTAAATAATTTACCAATTGTAGCGTTAAATTTCAATTTCAGTAAATTAAGTAATTACAAAAAAATTCCAATAAATCCATTTAATTTGATTTCCATCTTGTTATTCAATCAATTATCATCTTATAAGTATAATTAACATTGGTTTATATCTTTGTACATTAATATTTTCCCATTTCATCTTTATTTACATTAACGTAATATTTTATTACATTTAATTTCAATAAAGCCAATTATATTAATTTAAATTCCAAAAATTTGATCAACCTAATTTCTAAGCTTTAAAATCATTCATTGTTTTACGTATACAGTTAACATTGGTTTCTCTCTAATTACATTAATATTCTACAGTCATTATCTCAAATCCATTTAACGCTATATTAAATTTCATTCACTACAATTTATTTCAAATTTGATTTTAAAAAGTTAACCAATTAGGTAATAAATTACAATTGTCACCATTTGTACATCTAATAAAAATTTAATTTTATTATTACAAACAAATATTATAATTACTTACAAAATAATGATTTTATTCGATTACATTAATTGTATACTATTCCATTAATTAATCCAATATTTACATTTGGTTTCCTACATTCAATTTATAATAAAGCATAACATTTTAAATCATTTTAATTAATTGGGATCTCGTACAAATTGTAAATGATTACCTTTTAACATTGTTGCATTTCATTTTAGTTATAATTTCATTAATATATCACATTTTTTAGTTGTCCCAATATTAAATTACAAAACTAATTAAATTAACTATCTTAATTATCGAAAATTTATGGGTCGTTACACATCCAATCTTCAACGCTTGGCCTGTCCTCCAATCCAACTTCATAGAGCAACTCTAAAAGCCATTCTCTATTCCCCATATGAACCGCTTCTTAATTGGAGCTCAAAATTCAGATCGATACCAATCCAATCCGATCGGATCTTAGCCAATCCAAATACTTAGCTCCAATTGTGGTGCAATTCATAGGACTTCCTCCAGACATACTCCAGAGCCTCCCCTCTAAGTTCCATGCAATTCCGACGAACTTTTCTCTCGATATACTCTGATCACCAATCTAAGCTCTAGAACAAGCACAACACTAGCAAACAAATCAAGCATAGCAAGCATTTCCAACATAGCAACGAATCAAACATAGCAACGAATCAAACATAGCAAATCATCCAATTACATCCAACATGAACATACAAATCATCCAATTCAATCTACCATCACAATTCTAACATAGATCTAATCTAACACATAGAATTTCATAGCAAAATCTACACAAGTTACACTAACCAATGATCTAATCCCAATTACATGTTTAATTAGGTTAATCAAGGGTTTCTAATTCTGAAATTACCTAAGTCTAGCATAATTTGAAATACTAACCTACAATCATCTAATTATAACATATAATCCATTATCGACTAGTTAGCCCATTACCACTCACTAAATTTACCAAAGCTATGAAACACGATGAAGATCCAATTTGGATAGTGATAAATCAATTGAAGACACAATCCAAATGATGAAATAAAGCTCCTCGTTGAAGATCTGCCTCTAATTTGCAATTAGAGATGATTTGAAATGGAATCCAATAAGATGAATGAAGAACTAGAGAGGAGTTCAGGTTTGGGGCTGATATCAAATGAGAGGAAAATTTTCAAATGGTCTTTCTCACTTCACATTTATATCCAAGCCTGATTAGACTAATGGGCTTGCTAATTCGGCCCATTGTTGCCCTTCTAATCCTGATCAGTAAATATTAAAACTTAAAACTAGTATAACTTCCTAACCACTCATCTGATATTTTTATATGACCACTCTATTGAATGGTAAACCACCATCTCGAAGCAATGAAATAGGTTAGAGAATCTACTTCGGCTCCTATCAAAATTTATAGTTGAAATAAGATCTCCAAAGGCAAAATGGTCACACAAAAATTCATGAAAAATTATAGATGTGTAAAACATCCTTGAAAATTATATTCCAAAATATTACAACCATACGACCACAAATGAATTAAATAAAATTATTTTATGATCTTCCGATACGTAAAATATGGGTCTTTATGTCCTCCCCCCTATGGGAATTTCACCCCCGAAACACCTAAACAAACACAAGCAACTAAGGTTATCTCGCATGCCTACCAACCACCAGCATCCATCTAACAATCCAACTATGCGGCCGAGTTAAACAATAGCAAACAAAACCTATCCTAGCATGCGAAATTCTAAAAGTATAAGATACAGTGGTGCAAGTAGATACGACATAAGGGTCTTACCACTCGAACAGTTCAGGATAGGCCGTCCTCATATTCTCTTCGGTCTCCTATGTGGAATCGCTATCATCCTTACTCCATTACACCTTAACTAGCTTAACTACCTTCCTCCCAAGCTATTTCGTCTCATTCCCAATGATTTGAATCGGCTTGCGAGGTCTTGAAACTTCTGGCTCAACCTTTATCTCTTCCAAATGATCCGGTGCTACCACAATAGCCGAGTCATGCACAAATTTACATAGATAGGAGAATTGAAAAACACTTTCACACTCGCTATCTTCAAAGGCAGGTCTACTTTATAATCCAATTTCCCAATTCTCTCAATAATTGAAAATGGTACAATAAATTTGGGTGCTAACTTTCTCTTCCTACCAAAACTGACAACATTCTTTTAAGGAGAAATCTTAAAAAATGCCATATCTCCAACTGAGAATTCCAAATCTCTTCTTCTTTTATCTGCATAACTCTTTTGACGATCTTGAGCAGTTTTCATTCGTTGTCAAATGATATATATCTTCTCGGAAGTCTCTCTAATCATCTCTGGTCCAAGTATCAACTTCTTACCTACTTTCCACCAACATGAAGGCGAATCACAAGGTCGTCCATATAATGCTTCATATGGTGCCATGCAAATACTTGACTGATAATTGTTGTTATATGCAAACTCTACTAAATGAAAATGATCATTCCAAGATCCTGTAAAATCTATAATACAAGCTCTAAGAAGATCTTACAAAATCCAATTCACTCTCTCGGTCTAGCCATCCGTTTGTGGGCAATAAGTTGTGCTCAAGTGCAGCTGGATTCCCAAAATCCACTGGTAAGCAACGGGCTCTATCGCTTACAATACTCTTTGGCACACCATGGAATTGAACAATCCACTTAACATATAATTCTACCAACTTAGATGCCATTATGGTAGACTTGACAGGTATGAATCTTGCACTCTTGGTCAGTCGATCTAACACTACCCAAATACTATCATATCTTGCTCTAGTCAGTGGTAATTCATCTATAAAATCAACAGATATCTGTTCCCAGTTCTATTCGAGAATATCTAGAGGTTATAGCAATCCACTATGCTTCTTCTGCTCGACCTTCACTAATTGGCAATTATACTCTTCGATATGAATTTTCCAATATCCTTCTTCATACCTTCCCAGTAGTAATTCCTCTTGATGTATCTATACATCTTGTTACCACCAGTATGAATGGTAAATCTGGAATGATGGCATTTATTTAGTACTTCATCTCATAATCCATCAACATTTGGAACAATCGGTCTCTTATCCTTACAAATCCAACCATCTTGGTCGATCTTGTACTGCCTCAAATCTTCTGATTCCACTCCTATCTCTACCTTTGCCTTGACCTCTACTAGCTTAGCATCTTGTTTTTGACTAGTACCAATTCTTCCTATGGGAGTGGGTCTGATCGATAGACTTGCCAAAATCTTAGGCTAGAGCTCACAATGTGGCATGAAACTAAATCTATCTATATACTCATATGTTTCCATTCAATAAACATAGTTCCTAATCCAACACGTCTTCTGCTTGGTGCATTCACCGCTGCATTACCTTTCCCTAGAGTGTAGGAAATATCAAATTCATAAGAGGCCAAAAACTCTAACCATTGTTGCTGTCGAAAATCAAGATCCTTCTAAGAGAAAAGATACTTCAAGGATTTATTGTCCGTGAATAGCTCAAATATTTCTCTCAACAAATAGTACCTCCACATCTTCAAAGAAAATACAATCACCGCTAACTCCAAGTCATGGGTTGGATAATTCCATTCACGCGGTTTCAACTGTCTACTACCATAAGCGACAATTCTCCCTTTCTGCATCAACACAGCTCAAAGACCAGTACCACAAGCATCCATGTATATTGTCATCTCTTCATTCCCACCTAGAATAACCAATATAGGTGCACTCGTCAATCTCTCCTTTAGAACCACAAATGCATGCTCACATCTAGCATCCTGAGTAAAAGTATGATTCCTCTTAGTCAAGTTGGTTAACTGTGCTGCAATATTTGGGAAGTCCTTTATGAATCGCCTGTAATATCCTATAATCAAAGGAAACTTCTTACATCCGTTGCATTCTTAGGCTGGTTCCAATCTTGGATCGCTGTCATCTTTATGAGATCCACTGCTATTCCTTGTCCTAACATGACATGACCCAAGAATCTCACTTATTCCTTCCAGAAGGGGCACTTAGAGAACTTAGCTCTCAACTTGTGCTTTCTCAAAATCTCAAGCACAATCCCCAAGTGCATATTGTTCTCTTCGTCGGTTCTGGAGTAAATTAGAATGTCGTCAACAAACACAAGTATGAACTCGTACAACTAATATCTAAAAAATCTATTCATAAGATCCGCATTATGTTGGAGCATTGGTCAACCGAAAAGGCATCACCAACCACTCGTAGATGTCCGAAATGCAGTAATAGGCTCACTTCCTTTAGCCACTATGAACTGGTGAAATCCCATTGCCAAATCTATATGAGAAAACACCTTTGCATCCTGCAGCTGAAGGAACAAGTCATCAATCCATGGAAGCAGATACTATTCTTCTTTGTGACCTTGTTTAGCTCACAATAATCCACACATAACCTCAAAGAACCATACTCCTTAGTCGTGAATACAACAGGTGTGCCCCATTTGGATATACTTCTCCAAATGAATCCTTTCTTCAGTAGATCATCCACTTGCATCTCTAACTCTTTCTACTCTCTGGGTGCTATACGCCTTGAAGGCACCACTATGGGTCTAGCTCCATCCATTAAGTCGATCTGAAACCCGATCTCTCTATGCAGCGGCAATCCTTTTACTTCCTTAACGACATCAGGGTACTCTCTAGTGATAGGCATGGATAATAATCCTTCAGGTGAAATCTCAAGTGAATATAGAAAGCTAACCAATACCCATCCTTTGGTAAGCATCATATCACTACCTTTCGCCCTTCCATATTTCTAATTGTCACCTCTAGCTTTTCACTATCCACCACAGCCAGTCCATACCCAAAATAATCCTGAACCCAGCAAAATTAAGAACAACGCAACACAAGCAGAAGTACAGCTATGACTCGATAACACTAAGCGATGAAAAGTCATACAAAGACTAATAGATCCTCAAACAGGGTTGGTCATAATCAAAGGTAGGTCTACTATCTCAGGTTCCAAACCTAGTTTGCATACTAAATTGCCATAGATGAAAGAATGCGAAGCTCTAGTATTAAAAAGAACTCTAACAGAAACATCTCAGATGGAAAGCATACTTTGTACCACGACTCCTTTCCCTTTATCTTTAGCAGTATGAGCACAAGATGAAGTCAAGACTCCATCCAAAGCATATGCCTTCACAATCTGCTTATCCTTAGGTGGTTTTGAACAATCCTTCTTAATATGCCCTGGCTTATCATGGTTGTATCACTTCTTAATAGCCTTGCATTCCTTAATACTGTGGCCCTTCTCCTTGTAACCATGGCAAGAAATTTCACTTTTATTCTTTTTCTAAACCCTTTTCCTTATTGTTGCTACTTCCTTTTTCCATTCCACTTCTTACCTCCACCGCCATGTTGTGGTTTTAGTTCCTCTTTCTTAGCAATAGCAATAATAACAGTACTACTCTTTGGGTATAGACACTAATGTCTAAGTATTTTCACAACCAACTTCTCAAAAGAAACTTCAATGTGGTTTACCAACATCTCTTCCTAGTGGTCGTCCAATCCAATGCTAAACTTCTCATTCTTCTTCAAATGTGTATCAATAAAAGACATGCTATACTTCGATAAAGCATCAAATTCTACTACTTACTCAGAAAAAGACATCCCTCCTTGCTTCATCTTAACAAACTTCTTGAACAGTGCTGACTTCTGAGGCGTATCAATGAACTTCTCCCCAAAGCTAGTGTTAAACTGATCCTAAGAAATCTAATCCTCCAGAATAGCAATGGTAATAGTGCCCACCAATTTCTTGCTCGGCCTTGTGGTTGTCTTGAACAAAGCTGCCTCCTCTAGCATCTTCCACGTCCATGTCCTTGAAATGCATTCACAAGTATCTATCCAATCTTGCACTTTAATAGCTGATTTTGTTTCCAAGAAGGGCTACACTCCAAGAGTGGAATAATCCTTACAAAGCTTGGAAAAGTCAGTCCTTGGGACTTGTGAAGGAGCATCACCACCTAATGTCACACCAGGAGTTGTTTGGGCTCTCCTTACAAGCGAAGCCATCATTGCATCAAACATGGCTTGAAAATTGGGTGTAGCAACTCCCAATCCCGCTCCCTCTTCCACTCCTAAAGTGGAGTTATTAACTCTAATATCAAATGTGACGACTGCCCCCATACCACTCGCATATCAATGACATAAAAGAGCATTATAACCATGCCAAGCTGATATGGAACGATCACTAAGGTTGAAATTTAAAGCCGAAAACCTGTTGCATATCTCACAACGAATAGATTGAATATAATATAGAAAATATATAATAGAATATAGTAAGCCATAACAAATGAAAATAATGTCTCACTAAATCATGAGTTATGGTAAAAATTTCATACTATTTTAGTACAACATTTCTTCACTACATCACTTAGATTACATAGAAACAGATAGCGAAACTACAAATAAAGAGTAATACGACATAATTTCTCTAAGCTCGTCTTCGTACAGCAAATGTGACTCCAAACGTATCATCTAGTCTACTCTTTTAAGTGTACCCAAGATGATAAGAGGAAACATAATAACTTAGGTCAAAAATAGTCCGTTGTGAGCAGTAAATGACTATCAAAAGCTATACTGGAAACATAGTACTATAAAGGTACAAAACCCATAACTGACTTGTCCCTACAACCAAAAAATTAGCACATAATAATAAGATATAATATGCTCCTTAAATAAACAGCAATAGGATACTATAACAGAATAGGACAAAAAAATATGTATGGCCTCCTCCATTGTTCCCATTCCTAATCCCTTCTCCAGCATTCCTATAGATGGTAGCCCACCAAAGAAAAATAGCAAACATAGAAACCATAACATTCATCAACTAAAAACTAGCTACCATCTTCTTAAGCCTTGAATATATGATAACTCATAATGGCCTCGTCCTCGCTTTCCAGAGAATAATGGACCCGGTTTTTGATTGTGTTCCCCTATACTTTCAGGTCCAAAACCCCACACATTTTTCTCTTACAGTACCTTTGTACCATTTGATAGGAGTGGTCCGGGACACACGACTGGCGCTACCAGCCCTCGAATGTCCCCGCATATAGTACCCCTACTTGAACACAACAAGAACACTCCGAGTTATCAACTATTCCTTGGCACTCCCAAATCTTCAGAACTTTCACAAATCCAATGCATTTCCAGGCACGAGTCCTGCCACTCAACCTAGTCCATTATACCACAGCCTTATTCCATCCCAAGCTGTCTATCAACTCCTTTGATCCTACTCCTTATCCAAGCCCTGACCGAAGAACCGAAATTTCATTATGCTATAACTTCCAAACCATAGAATCAACCAACGAGACACAACTTCTAACATGATCCACTACAACCCTAGAGTCTCCACTCCTGATCTCACATTTAATAGAGCCCATAATTCGGAACGATGCCGATCCAAATACTTAGCTAATTTTGGATCCGTTTCTCTTGCATCCTTTACTGCACTCCTTCTAGGTGTCATGGACCATTAGCCATCCTCTTAGCCTTCAGATCTTCTCTTCTATGCATTATAGCCGATCCAATGAAGATGATCCATCCAATCTTCAACACTTGGCCTATCCTCTAATCTAACTTCATAGAGAAACACTAAAACCCATGCTTTAGTCCCCTTATGAATCGCTCCTCAATTGGAACTCAAAATTCAGATCTGATCTAATTGGATTTGTGCTGATCCAAATACATAGCTCCAATTGCGGTGTAATTCACAGGACTTCCTTTTGACATGCTCCAGAGCCTATCTATCAAGTTTAGTGCAACTCTGATGAACTTTTCCCCCGATATGCTCTAATCACCAATCAAAGTCCTAAAACAAGGACAACCCCCGTAAACAAATAAATCATAGCAACCAATTTAACATAGCATCGAATCAAACATAGAAAACATCTAATTAAAACCTATATGAACCTATAAATCATCCAATTCAATCAACCATCACAATTCTAGCATAGATCTAATCTAACACCTAGAATTTTATATCAAAATACGCACAAATGACACTAGCCAATGATATAATCCCAATTACATGTTTAATTAGTTAAACTAGGGTTTCTAAATCTGAAACTACATAAGTCTAATCAATTTATAGCTTAATTTGATAATTCTAACCTATAATCATCTAATTACAACTTATATTCCGTCATAGACTAGTGAGGAGTCATCATCACTCACCAAATCTACCAAACCCATGAAATATGAGGAAGATCCGATTCGAATAGTGGAAAATTGGATGAAGATGAAATCCAGATGATGAAATAAAGCTCCTTATTGAAGATCAACCTCTAATTTACAATTAGAGATGATTTGAGATGGAATCTAATAATATGAATAGAGAACTAAAGATGAGTTAGGGTTTGGGGCTGATATCGAATGAGGGGCAAACTTTCAAATGGTATCTCTCACTTTATATTTAGCCAAACCTGATTAGAATAATGAGCTTGCTAATTCAGCCTATTAATCCCCTTCTAATCCTGACAAGTAGATTTTAAAACTTAAAACTGCTACACCTTTCTAACTACTTATCCAATTTTCTTATATGACTACTCTAGGGAATGGCAAACCAATATTCTGAAGCAATGTAATAGGTTAGAGCATCTAAATCGGCTCCTATCAAATGTTATAGCCGAAATAAGCCCTCTAGGGGAAAATTGGTCACATAGAAATTTGGGAAAATCATAGTTGTGTAAAACATACCTAAAAACCATATCTTAAAATATTAGAACCATATCACCACAAATGAATTAAATAAAATTATTTTATGATCCTCCAATACGTAAAATACGGGTCATTACACTTGTTCTTATCGCGAAATGGACGAGGAGAGGAGGAGGAGGCTCGCGACATGGAGAGAGAGTGCGAGAGGGGAAAGAAAAGAGAACGAGACGATGAGAAGAGTGCTTCGGGTTATGCACACAAGCACCATAGTGATTCTCGTGAACGCCATGAGGCTTCATTACCTATTGCTCCCCCTCGCACCCAAGTTTAGACAGCCGCATTACAGGAAGTCCCTTCATCTCGAGCCATAAATACTGTAGTTGCCACAAGTTCTTCTAATGAAAGGGAGAAGTTCGTACTCCTGCCCGATCCACCTAAGCTCCAAGCTACCTACCGGCATTTATTCCTAAAGGGTGTTAAGTTCAACAAGATCATCAAGCCCACTAATAGAACCACCTCCTTGTGAAATCTTGAGACAATCCACGAGGACTTAAAAGCTAGGTTTGATTGGTAACATCTTGTGAAGGCCCTTTCGGATGTTAATCGTATCAATTATTAAGAAAGTCTCTCATTCGAGGCTGAAAGGGTAGACCATGATAAAGCGATTAAGGAACGCGATATTAAAATAGCTATTCTGAAAGTTGAGAGGGATGCAGCCTTAAAGGGTATGGCTGCCAGTGACAAGTTACCGATTGAGGCGAATTTGGCTTACGATAGAGCACTAATCGTGATTAAAGATTAGCGTAAGGATTCTCATTAAGAATCTGAAAAACTGATAGAGTAGATCATCGTCGAAGAGAATACTATTAAATCCTGGGATCAAACCATTATTGGTCAAGCTGCCGCCATTACCGAACAGGCCATCGAACTTAACCGACTCCACAAGGAGAACGCACGGTTGATCAAGGAGAAAGAAGAAGTTATAGGTAGCAAGCTGGCGAAAGAGATCAACCACCTAGTCACATGTTTGAAGCTTTCAGAGCTTTAAACAGCTTATGGTGACGCAATAGGCCAGATGGATGCCAGCATACTTCACCTATAACTTGCTTTGTGATGAGCGGAGGCAGCCTGAAATGGCTTGGCAATGATTATCTTTGGACTCTTACTATGGTCTGGGAGGAAGTACTGGTAAGACCGGAGAAGGCCATAGATATGCACTCCAAGGAGGAATTAATGGCTTCCTACCTCAGCTTCGAAGACCTAGACTTCCTACCTATTTGTAGATAGATTCTTTAAGAAGAGAAAGAGAAGGATGTCTTGGTACTACTTCCTAAGAGCAACCGGCAACCATTCTGGTACCTGCAACTACTATTTCTAGAGATTCTCATGCTCATCCATCTTCTAAAGCCTTAGGTGAGCCACAACTTTCTCCAACGATCGTGCAACCCTTCAAAATGGGGACTGGTGAAGGAAACTTCGAAGTTACAGTTTGTGACCAAATGCAAACTCTTGGATCATGTATTCCCCCCATCTACCCAATGTTCTAAGCACTTCTATTTACTTTAAAATCTTTTACTAAACTATATAACCTTGTTTCCCAAATTATAGATCAGCCAGCTCTTCGTTCACTGCCCCTAACTACTCAAAGCTTAGGAACCCCTGCTCTCTTTATTGCTTCCATTAACATCACTATAGTTGCTTCCGATACGGTTCCTATCACGTGGTCTAGGCTTGGACCCGATTCCAAGGAAAAAAAGCGATATAGAATCTAGTGGATGTCTTTATATCTATGGATGAAGGGGTAGTAGTCATTGGTGAGTCAGAGCCAATGGACAAGACAATTATGGTAGAGAGGCCGAAACAGTAAAAGAAAGGGATTTGACCGAAGAAGGAAAAGGAAGAGGCAAAGCGCAAGAATCCAACCACTATCAAACTATGGATGTCAAAGGAGGGAAGCATATATTGGAGGATCTGAGGGATCTTCCCTCGCTACAGCAGACGGGACTGATAAGGATAGCAGGAAGAAGATCCTAATCCACCCAGGCAAAGGTAGTAAGGGGAGGAAGAAGTGATGGTGCACTCAAGCATTGGTGGAGTGGAGTATTTGCGATCTTTTTGGTATGTTTCCAAACATGCCGATATTGTGCGTGTACGACCCCCGATGTTTAAATTGTATAAAGAATGATACTGGTAATGAAAAGATTAGCATTTCTATTGCAATCTTTTTCGTGTACTTTCCCTATACTTTATGTAATGTTGCCTATTTATATACCACTGTGTGTGCATTGTACAATTGCAAGTCTAACAATTTTCATATTATATATTGTTATACTGTGTGATATGTGCATTTACCGCAACTCAGTGCATGTAAATAGTGAAATTTGTAGTGATTTTTGTATACTACTTTGCATAGTTCTACCGTAGTTGCCAAAATTCTTCGTTCGACGTAACAGAACTGTGGTGTACCTTTGCTTAGCTTGTCCAGACTACACATTGATGTATATATGCCACTACTCTACAAAGCTGGTTACTACGAACTTAAGGTTCAAGCAATTTGATTAGAACCCGGTTGTTCTGGGTAACTCGTTTGGTTGCCCCTAATCCGGGTTGTGCGTTAGGTTACCATCTTCAAGAATCTATGATTTTAATGCTCGTCTCCACACATTATGTTCCTTAACAGAGTTCCTCCAAGTTCAGAGTTAAGATCTTATTCGCATATTGGTCTCTAACTCTAGAAATTTTCTAACAACCCAGGTACTTCGATTTATTCCGATGCTGCAATTGATTTCACGGTTTCGTCTTTCATGATATTGCTGAAGCACCCCTAACCTCCACTAGTCCTATGATAGGAAATTTTCATGACGTTGTCGGAGCAATTCGATACTTTAGAAATATAGATGAGCTCTCCATGTATGTGGATTGCATACTTGAACACAATTCCATTGGTTCAAGCAACAACGTGCAGCTTACGGGTAGGGCACTGGAGTTTGCTTGCAAGAGCGTGGTTCCATTGGCTCCAGAAGTGAAGAAATGGTGTGTACTTGAACACGATTCCTTCGGTTCAAGCAGTGGAGGAATAGAAAGTACTTAATAAAGTTCCATCGATTCAAGCAGCAAATGAATGGAGCGTACTTGAACACAGTCCATTAGTTCAAGCAAAGAAGGAATGGAGTGTACTTGAACATAATTCCATCGGTTTAAGTAGCAAAATGCAGCTATTGGGTATGCATGAAGATTTGGGCATTCTTGATGTTGCCGGTGCAATGCTAGTTCTCAAAGGGCGAGAATAGATTTTCCCCATCGATCTGGTGGTTTAGGTTGATTTTACCATTGACTTGGTGGTTTTCTTACACGAGCATGGTTCCATTGGTTCAAGAAGAGAAATTTTTATTAATAGGATGAAAAGAAAGGGAAGTCCTACCTATTTGTAGTGCCCCTAATGACCTTGGGCGGTTTATTTACGAAAATAGGAAATACATAGATTAGCATTAATAAACTTGGGCTACAGTGAATCACTATTCCAAGCACAGGGAATCAGAATTCCATCGACTGTTGTCAGCTTGAAAGTTCCGTCTCCAAATTTTTGGCTGATCATTTAAGGTCTTTCCCGGCTTGGATCAAGCACTCATGTACTTTCGAAGGATTTCAAACATTTCCAAGAGATTATCCAGATGGTTTCCAGATACTCATGACTTCACAAGCATGTCGTCCATATATACCTTCATCGTCTGTCTCGATCTAATTCTGGAACATTGCCTTCACTAATCTTTAGCTAGTAGCACCAGCATTCTTTAAGCCGAATAGCATTACACGATAATAATACAATCCCAAGTCGGTGATGCACTCAGTGTTCTCTTGACCGGGTTCATGCATCATAATCTGATTGTATCCTGAGTAGGCGTCCATGAATGAGAACAACTCATGTCCCGCGGTTTCGTCAACTAGCCGGTCGATTCTAGGCAGTGGAAAGCTTTTCTTAGAGAAAGCTTTGTTCAAATCAGAGTAGTCGACACAAGTTTGCCGCTTCCCATTTGATTTCTTGACTAGCATAGAGTTTGACACCTATTCAGGATATGTTGCATCACGGATAAAGTCGTTGGTCGGCAGCTTATCCATTTCTTCCTTCAATGCAGCGGATACTCTAGACCCAAACTACATCTTTTATCCTTATTACTGTGAATTAAGGATAGATATTAAGTGCATGACATGCTGTTTTCGATGATATCCTATACATATCGAAATACGTCAAATGGAACACATGCAATAGACACGAAGAAATTTTATCAGATCGTTTGGCATTATGACTCTAAGTTGTGAATCTATCTTCAACATCCAAGTCAGGTCATCCATCTCGATAGGGACAACAACCTTAAACTCTGTCGGCACTGCCCGTTTGTCCCCTGAACTCTTCTTCCTAGGGTCCAAAGCCTTGTCAAAGCAGTAATGGTCCTCGAACAAGGGGCGGTTCTGTAATTGATATGCTTGAGATTCAAAAATGTGGAGAGACTTCCCTATATTCTTACCTTTCTCATGACGCTTAGATTTGCGTAGTTCGGCATTATAGCATTCTCCTGCAGTGCTTTGGTCTCCCCTTACTACTCCAACACCATTCTCTATTGGGAACTTCATTGTAAGGAACCAAAGGAGCCAAAGCTATTTTGAAACCAGCAAGGGCCGGTTGACCCAAGACAGTCGACCCAAGAAAGCATTGTAAGCAGACATTTCATTGACTATCATGAAGGTTTGGATAAGGACCACCCTTCGTTCTCCTTCTTCGAGCTATACAGGTAAGTCAACCGTCCCAACTGGCTATCTTGGCTCTCCAGTAAATCCCTGAATCTTAATTCGGAACGTAGTCACATCTTTGATGCTTATCTTCATTTGATCAAATGTATGTTGAAACAAGATGTTGACCGAGCTCTCACTATCAACCAATATTCGATGTACAATTACCGGTCCAACTCCAATGGTTACCACCATCGGGTTGAGAGTTGGCGCCTCTGTTCCTTCAATATCCCAACTACAAAATATAATATTATCTATAATTGGTCTCTACTGTTTGGCCAGAGTTCCATTCTCGATCACATAACAAGTTTCCTTAAGAGCATGCTTTAATGAACTGGTGTATCGCTCCATCTCGCCCCAACTCTTCGGTTCCGGGTAAGGTCCTCTAGAAATGGTACTTATGACGAGTCTTTGATCAGTCCGACGAGTTCCTTCTCCATTGTGCCCAACCATATTTCCTTGATTACTCAAAACTTGGGTTCCACCTGGTTGGTTAGAGTTTTGCGGTTTCTTTAATGTACTGTTGGAGCCTATTATGCCTTACTAGTTCTTCGATTAAGTCCTTTATATGCCAACACTCATTTATGTTATTCCCATGAGTCTCGTGGAAGTGGTAAAACTTCTCCGATTGCTTTTATCATTCAAATTCAGATTCTTCCTTCCCGAGAGGCTTGTCGTATCACTCAGATCCTTAAGTAGCAAGGTAGATGTTCTCCAAGCTGTCATCCAATGGCGTATACTCCGTGGGTTTTAGGTTCCTAATTCTTCCATCATGCCTACTAGTATTATGGTTCTTCCTTTTTTAATTTTCAATTCACCCTACGTTTTCTATCGTGGCTTTAGAATTGTTTCCTCCTGATTGACCGCCATATTGCTTTGAACTATCTCCTTTGGTTGTACACTAGTGATCTTGCGGTCTGATGCGTCTTCCTCTTTCAATCTCAGATACTAATTCATCTTTCGATTAAAATCCTTCAAGGTGGTTGGTTTTTTCATCTTAATCCATCTTCCAAAGTCTATATCTAGATGGATAGCTCGGACTAAAGCCATCTATATCATATCTTCTTTAGGATTGCTCACTTCAGTAACCATAACATTAAATCGATTCATGAAGGTTTTTAATAACTCATTTGGTCCCTAGAAAAGGCTAGATAGAGACATCACATCTTTTGGATGTGCCATATGAAGTCTGAATTATTCCAAGAATTTTCTTACCAACTCATCACAAGTGGAAATGGATCTTGGTGAGAGTCTGGTAAAACACATAGAAGCAACACCTTCCAAGAAGATAAGGAAACATCTACAGTTGGACATCATCCGTTGCCCTGGCTCCGTTCATGTGCCAATTATACTTGTACAAGTGCTGTTTGGGGTCCGCCGTTCCATTGTAAGATGGAATAGTGGGCATAGTAAACTTCCGAGGGTTGCTTAGAATGTTTTCAGTAAACGAAGTTCGGTTTGGTGTAGAACCTCAATCGTCATCCTTTCTGCCTTTACTTTCTTTCATCAAATGCTTGACCATGTCCTCAATGAATGCTTCACTTGTCAGGTAGTCTATAGGTTGACTGTCAGGGGCTATGCCAAGCGTTTAACTTCGCAAATGACCTTGTTTTGCCAACTGAAGCCTAGGTTCTTCATTCTTCGACAAAATCTCTCCAGTAGAATTTTGTTGGCGCACGGTTGGCCTTATAGTGGCAGTTTGAACTTCCTTTCCAACATTTTCCTTGCTTATGTCAGCATTCAATTCCAGTCCTTTAGCATCAAGTTGCATGTCATCTTTAGAATCGAAGAGAAGCATTGCAATATTTCTTTATGCAACCTTAACTCCAAGGTTAGGGTTTGCATCATCACCATCGACAATTGGTCATATTAATCTTCCAGAAGTGGTTTTTTATTTTCTTGGTGCTATTAATCTCCGATGGCAATCATATGAATCTTCAAAGCAAATTCCCTGGATCTAACCGTTGGATCTCCTCTAACCCAAAATAACAAGCTAGATCTAAGCCTGGGTTCAGATTTTCTCAGTGAAAGCACCAAAATATTAACCCAAAAAATGGATCAACACCCAATATAAGTATGTAAAAGCACCAGCCTTATTAGAATAAGGAAAAGATAATAGATATTATAAGTAAAGTAAAAGAAATGAGAAGAAGAGACACCAAATTTTATAGTGATTCTATTGTTAACTAAACCTACATCCACTTAATAGTTGCTTGATCTTTTTGTATAAGATTGCAAAATATTTTAGAGAAAAAGGTCACGAATACATGGGCCAGACAAGTTCTAAATCCTACGCGTGTCTATAGTAGTTGCCTTGGTGACTATGGTATAGAGGAAAGAGTTGGAGAAGAGATAACATTCCCGTACAGTGATAGTAGAATCCATATCCTTTCTTGGTTGCTCTATGCTTTATGCATATAGGAGTAATAGTTGTACTGGGCCAAACAGAGAGTTAAAGAAGAGCCCAAAAGAAACCCGAGGTAGCACCTAAAGTCATGAGGGTTGATTCCACATATAGGTGTCGTCTTCTCAAGTCGATGCCGACATTTGTGTTTCAACCCAAGTGGATTGAGCTCTCTTGCATCCTTTATGCCACTTGATTTCAAGATGTCGTAAGTTGTTGTTTTGTGTAGATAGTTGATATTAGTGGTGGTTCCTTCATCACTTGGTTTATTCTACCGTACTGGTTGCTAGCACTTTAATTTTGGTAATACTAAGAATCCTTTGATGTTTCTTAAGCACACATAAAATAGGCAAAGAAGAGCTCATGCAAAGTTTGAGGAAGCAATATGGAAGCATGTGAAGTCATTACCGACATGATGATGTTGGCACTGACTTCTCACACTTGCTCTATTTATGTTGAAACTTATATGATTTGTTTCGATGTATTATCTAAGTCATCCTCCAAGCCTTTAAGTCGTTTCATCTTTGCCTTAACACTCTAACTCCTATTGATTTCATCTTGGATAAAACCCAGTTAACACTTACATCTCTTATTCCAAGTAAAAGTTAGAATCCTTTTCACCAAGGAAGTCAACGGTGCCACTACTTTGGAGAAGTCCAGGGTGAATCATAATATCCAGCTAATCCTAAGAAGCTTCTTACATCTCTAGTATTTTTGGGCCTAGTCTAGTCTTGGACTGCTGCAACTTTTGCTGGATACACAATAATACTTTGCTCAGAAATAATGTGACCTAAAAATTTTACTCCCTTCCTCTAGAAGGGGCACTTCGAAAATTTCACGCTCGGTTGGTGTCTACTCAACACCTTTCGTACGATCCTCAAATGTGTCTTGTGTTCTTCCTTTGTTCGTGAGTAGATTAGATAATCATCAACGAACACAAGCACGAATTTATTTGGCTGATCCTTAAAGACATGGTTCATGAGCTCAACAAAGTATGCTGGTGAACTGATTATCCCAAACGGCATAACCAACCACTCATAAAATCTAGATGGCATAAAAAACACTATAGTCGACACATTCTCCCTTGCTACTCTCAGTTGGTGAAATCCTATCGCATGATCTAATTGCGAAAATAATCTAGCACCAAAAGCTGATTGAACAAATCATCAATATGTGGAAGTGGATGCTTGTTCTTCTTCATCACTTTATTGAGCTTACGGTAATCAACACATAATCGAAGGGAACCATCCACCTTCGTGGCGAATACTTTAGGTGCTCCCTTATTAGAAATACTCCTGCAATTGAACCCCTTTCACAAAAGGTCATTCACTTGCACCTCGAGCTCCCGTTGCTCTCTAGGTACCATCCCCCACTAATGCAACATAATGTATCTAGCATCTGTAACTAAATTAGTATTGTAACATCCCGTAATAATTTATAAGAAATAAATTAAATGGATAAATTAATTAAATAAGATGAGGCTAAAAATGTAAATTTTGCAAAATTCAAAATTTGACCGTGGAAGTTATGCCATTGCGTTTGTGGCAAAATTCCAATCAATTTCCATATATAATGTTCTAAAAATGTAGCTCAAATGAAAAGGTTATGGACCTTTGAAGTTTTCAGATTTAAAATAATTTAAATAGAATTCAAATTCAAATTATTAAATAAGTCTTAAATTTGAAATTTGAAAGTTAGTAGTGATTAGATTTGTGCGTTAAGTAAACATTAAAAATACTGTCAACGTTAAATAGTAACTAACGAAGAAAATAAATTAAAAATAAACGACACAAAATCTTCCTCATATATCACATATAAGTCGACTGCTCCCTGTGGACTGATCGACCGATGGCGGTAGACCGTGCTGTTGAGTGGCGGCTAGGGTATTTAGATATTTAACATACAAAATTCTATTATTTTTATCCGAGCTTAATCAATGGTTCTAATGCATTTCAACCACTATAAATAAGAGCCTTTCCCCCTCACTTTTATTCACAAAATATTTTAGGACTCTAGCGAAGCTCCGTCGGTTTGTCTCTTTATATACTTAGTAAAATTCTATTAAGGTTTCAGGTAAGAAGTCCTATATATCTATTTTGTTTCTTTTTATTTTTCCAACCTATTCTTCTCCAATTTTATGAATCTAACGTATATATAAAAATCCTTTGTTGTGTGCGTATGTGTGTGTATATATATCAAAAAAGAGATCTAATATACATTGTCAAAGGCGTGTCAAATCCAAAGGGGGCAAAGCTATGGACATAATGCGAGTGAAAAACTTAGCTTTTCTATTTTAGTAATTGATTAGTATAGTTTGGGTTTGAATATGCCATGGGGAGTTATGGTTTGCGAAAAAATATCATATTATAAACCTCTAAAAATCCTCCAATGTGAAATGTCAATTCTATGTTGGAATCTCAATTGTTTATGTCAAAATAATGGAATTATGTAGATTTGCACTTTTGATAATTTTACCTTCTATTCCACTTCCTTTTCTTTTTCTTTGGATTTGGTTAAAGGGTTTTGGTTTAGGAATAGTATACAAGGTACAAATTTTAAAATTAGTTTGCACCACTTGTTGCTGTAACATTCTTGTTTTTAAATCAAATTTAAATTGGTAAGTAATTTAATTTTTGAAATTAAATTGTAAATTAATTTGGTATTTTCAAAATTAAATAGATATTTCTTTATTTATTAATATAAATGAATATAGATGTGATTTTTAAATAGGATTTCAAATTGAAATTCAGAAATAAATATTTTAAATAATATTTTTTATAAATTTAATTGTGGATTAATTTGAAAAATTGAATAAATATATATATCAAAAGATTGTAAATAAAAGAACTGATTTGAAAATTCAATAAATTGTGAATAAGAATTTTGATTTGGAATTTAAAAAAATAAATATGTTGGAAATAAATTGGTTTTCTTGTTATAGTTATTTGGAAAGTTATATTTTGAAATTAATTTTAAATTGAGTTGTGAGTTTGAAATTCAAGAATAAATATCTTCGAAAATAAGTTGGGCTTAAACTATATTTTAAAGTTAATAAGAAATTTTTTTCTAATTTTAATGTATGTAATATGTATTTTGGAAGTTATGATTTGAATATAATGTAATAATTTCCAAAAGATATCTAAAGTTTAAATTTTGAATTAATATAATATACATGTGTTGTTTATCTAGGTATAATTAGATTTTTTTAAATTATTTTCTTTAAAAAGTTATATAAATATTTATAAGAGAAAATGTATACAAATGAATGGAAAATAAATTAAAAAAACATTTAAACACATGCAAGATACACGTGTAAACATTTTATTATACAAATTAACATTTGTAAACTTGAGAATTCATACATTAACAAGTGTAATCTATAATTACAAGTGTAGGCAAGGGAAGATAAGTAATGAACAAGTGTTCATTTAATTTACAAGTAATCTAATAAGTGGCATTTTATTTTAATTTTATTTTAGAAAACATGCATGAAAAAGAAATAACCTAGTTTCAATATCCTTTCATCTTCATTAATTCACAAACCTGAAAGAAAAGAAAAATCAAAGATAAATTTTTTTATCTCAATGTCAAGCAAAAGCAATAGCCTCTTTTTCAATCCACAAACCAGAAAATTTTAAAAAAAGAAACCTTTTCAGATTAAAAACCAGTTCAAGTTTTCAACCACCTTAAATTCTTCAACCTGAGATGATTGACTCAAGTAATTCAAGCAAAGATTAAAATCTGAAACAATAGAAAAAAAAGGGATTAAAAGCTTCAGCTTTAATACATCAGATTCCAGATTCAAGCAAGAAAATCAAAACCTGGAAGTTTTTAGCAAACCAGGAAATCAAAAGCATGAACCAAGCAATAAATCAGAGTTCAACTCAAAAAGATTCAAGCCTTGATTCCAATATGAATTCAAATGAAAGTAGCAGATTCAAATCAATAATCATCTCAAGCATGCAAGTCCAGGCTTTGTTTTTCTATTATTCTCAAACACCCAGGGCCAAGTTTGCTTCTCTGTTTTCAAACTGACGGGTGACCAAACCTATTAAACCCATTATTATATCTGAATGTTGATAATGCATGAAAATATGACGGTTGCATTGATAAAAAAAATCTAATTGCATACCTGAACATTTAAAGACTTTAGAAGTGTGTATGTCTGTTTACAAGCATACTCACCTTTGTTAAAAATATGTACAGACTTATATGAAGGAAGGAAAAAATTCAGTTTCTCTTTACAAAATGAATTTTAGGCTTCGATTTAAAAATGAAAAATGTTTGTAAGACTGTAACATCAATTTTAAAAATAAATTCAAGTATTTAAATTGAGTATCCACTTCAAAAATAATAAACTGCAGTGATAAGCCTTTAAAATCAGATAAATCGATGGTCAAAAATATATGTTTTGAATATATAGTTGGATTTGAATTTGAAAATTTTGGATTTTCATAATATTTTCAAGATTTTAAAGCTTGGGAATATTGAGTATTCGTAAGTTGATCAAAATTAGGTCTTCGGTTAACTTTTGATGATCGCGTGAACTACAGGAGTCGTGGATGATGCTGGAAGAGGCTGGAGCATTGGGGACCGTGGGAAAAATTGTTGATGATTTCTTAGAGTGTCGTAGTTGGCGAACGACGATGATATAGGATTTTACCCCAGTATTGTTCGATATGGATAAAGTGACGATTTTGGTCATCGCCATTGCATCGAGTTGCACCAGACCGATGGGAATCGAAGCAGTGGATTTTGACAAAGTTTCTGTTGGAATGGCATGGTCAATGATGGCCAGAATCATCGACGAGGTAATGATTTTCTGATCGTATGTAGTTCCAGTATTCCATGGTTCAACTCGTTTTCGAATCACAGTGAACTTAAGGGTGTTGATTGGTCGGGGCTGATGAGGAGGTCATCAGTGAGTTGTCGAGGGTCTTTGCGATGAAGGGGGACTTCCGATCGTTTGTGCATGTATATATGTATCACGATGTATATGTTGAGGATGGGTCTGAAGAAGAAGGAGTTTTCTCGGATTCGAACTCGAAGGCAATAGCGAGATGGCTCAAAGCAAGTGAAAGAGAGGGGAACTCAAAGTTGAGCTCGGGTCAGGGTCGGGATTATCTCGGAGTTGCTCGAGTGATTGAAATAGCAGTTTTGAAAATTAAAATCAAATCAAAAAATTGATTTATGTTAACCCATTATTCTTAAATAATAATTGTCCTGATTAAGTTCTGAGATTTGTAAAGGTATTTTACAAATTATTTTGAATTTATTAAGGTTAAATAAGTTTTAAAAATAAGTAGTCTTCAAAAGATTTTTGAACTAAGTTTCTCAAAAGTAAATTTATTTAAACAAGTTTTTATAATAAGTTTTCAGAGAATAGATCTTAAAATTAAGGATATGTTTAAAAAATTATTTAACTATATTGGGATGGTTATTTAAAATATTTCTAAGCGTTTCAAATAAAAATTTGATGATTTGTTTAAATATGTGATTAAGATAAATTGATTATCTTAAGTAAATTTAAGCCTTGGGTAATCAAAGATTTAATTATTTAGTCAGCAATTAAAAGTTAATTCATTTATGTGATTAACCTAAAGGATAATTAATTGAGGTGATTAAATTATTTATGTGATAGATTTAAGGGATAATTAATTAACAGATAATTAATTAAAGAGTTAATTAATTAATATGATAAATTAAGATTAATTTATTAATAAAAGATAATTACTCAATGAAAGTAATTAAAGGTTAATTACTTAATGATTAAAAATTAGTAATTAAAGTAATTAACAGAGGATAATTAATTTAATATGAATAATTAAGGAATAATTAATTAAGTAAAGTTAATTAATTAAGATAAATAATTAAGGTTGATTAATTTCATAAATTAATATCAAATGATTTATAAATAAATTAAATCAAGATTTGATAATTAATTCACGAGTAATTAAATTAATTGTAAATTTAATTGAATTTATTTAGGATTAAACAATTAGTCATATTTATAGATGATTATTGAATGCTTGGATTGCTTATGAATATTTGCATTGTATGAAATGCCTTGAATTGATTGTTATCTCTAGACTGTAATATTCTGTTCTGTGAATTGAGCTGTGTGTAATTTATTTATTTATTTATTTATCTGTGATACATTTATCTGTAAATTTGTGAATGGAAGATAAGCATTATAGATTATACCGCTTATCGATATTGATATGACTGAAACTGTAATGATTGATGTTGGTGCACTATTATGTAAAGCCCCTAGACTACACTATACACACACAAATATGGATTGCACAAGGAAATTGGTTAAGTCACAGATTTTTTGAAAATTGTTTTTAAAGATGAATTTTGAATCTAAAGGGTTTTTGGAAATGGAATTGTGTTAAATATGAAAAGCTTTTGAAAAAGGGGTTTTAAAGATAAAAGTTATTTTAAATAACTTGATAAAGTTTTGAAATTTAAATAATTTGATTTAAATTTGAATTCAAGATTTGAAATTGAATTCCATGTTTGGAAAATTATGTTTAAAAAGGTTATACAAGTTATAAATGTATTTATATGGGTTTTAAACTTTTTTTTTAAATATTGTTTTGGGAATTTGAATTTAACCCAAGTTTTTGACTTCAAGGGCTTTAACTCGTGCAAATGAAATCGGATTTTTCTGAAACGAAAACTATTTGTTTTCAAATAATTATAGCTTTCATATAAAGAAAGGATTTCCAATTTGTATTGAAAGATTTCAAGTTTGAAATGGAATTGAAATAGGTTTGAAAGCTATGAATTAAATCTTTGATTTAAAAATTGGATGAGTTAATTCAATTTGAAAAGGAAATTGTTTTGAAAGAATATAAATGAATCTTTGTTAAAGATTGGTATACTTTGTTTTCAAATTGAAAAGGGATCTTAAAAGTGTTTCCTTTCTATAGAATTTTTTTTTGAAATGGAAATTTTTTTGAAATTTGTAAATGAATCTTTATGAAAGATTGGTGAACTTTGTGAAGGAAATTTTTTTATTTAAAAGATTTGAAATGGTAACATGTTTAAACCATTTGAAGAAAAGTTTTGGGTAATAAGTTATGACTTAACTGAGATTCCAATATCCGTATGTTTTTAAAATATTGCGCTCATTATTCGGTTTAGCCGGGAGAGGATCTTGTGTCATATACCCCATTCCGAATAACGATACGAAGTTATGAATAGCATTTGAAGACCGGTGGTGAAGACCGGATATTTTCTAAAGCGAAAGGATAACCCGTTGAATGTCTCTGCACCGAATGGCCCCCGGTATAGAGATTTGTTCATCCATTGTGATAGGGAGTCCGGACGTGATTAGGGATTATCCGGATTTGTAAGGGATTCTTTGGAAGTGCCTTCGGTTCTGTTCGAACTCGGAATAGACTTGTGTGGATGTGTGTTTGACATTACACTTTGAGACCTAAAGCTGGTTTCTATCAAATACATTTCTGTTTGGTGGCGGAGATTTATTCTCTTAGCTTAACATCTAAGACATACGAGCTCAGAGGTTATGTAGTTGATGGTTACTAGTGATACATTCCCTATTTGGTAATGTGGCATACGAAGTGCTGCTGATCATTTGTTGATCAAAGCAAGACTTTGTGAAGAAGTGTAGCTTTGTGGGCGAGAGCTCGTCGGACCTCACTCCTCGAAAATGGTCAAAATAGTAAAGATGCGGTAAGGTTGCCGGGGTCGCGCCCCTAGGGTATGTCCATTCCTTCTGGAAAAGGGTGGTATCATGGTTTGGAGCACGGATATTTAACCTATGTGGTTACTGCAAATACATTACTTTGTGGTTGTTGGTGTTGACGGCCCTCGGATAAAGGTCGCAAACGACTGAGGATGGCATATCTTTAGGTATTACTCCCGGGCAGGGAGGAAACCGGTCTTGTGTTGGCAGAGAGCTGGGTAAGTTCTCAGGACGTCCCTCCAGAGGCATTCCCATGTGGCAATAGGAAGTTCCTTAGCCTGACTATTTGTTGCAAATCCAATCTCCAATACGTGCCTTGTATGGTTTTAGTTGTATAATCTACCATTTATTTATGGTGGTCACCACTGTTTAGATGGTAGCTATAGTAGACATAGTTCGAAATGTCTATGATGGCTAGGATTAATATTACACTTTCGAAAGGTTTTCTGCACTATGAATTAATAATAATATCAAATGGTTTTCACGTATCAAGCATTTTTGACTATCATAACGAGAAATCTCCTCCAATTCTGCTTTTGCATGGTGTGTGCGGTGGGAGGCCTTATAGTAGTTTCATTTTCCAAAAAGCATTGCAAATTTCAATTTTGAAATCTTCTATTGCTTGTTTTTGTTTAAAATTGTTTTTGTTTGCTCATACCAGTCGCATGACTGATCCGGATTTTATTGTTCCCTTCCTAAACTCTAGATGCCCACGATTTTCCACACGGGCAGTCTAGAGTTGGGTTTTTCAGATAAAAAGATAATTGGTGTAAAATTCAATAGCATCCAACCCTTGGTTTTGGCGATAGCATTTGTTTCTCTTCAACATTCCGGACTGACTGTGCATAATGCCTCGATGGTGGTGGTTCGAGCTTTTGGTCCAAGCTATCTTCGGTTTGGAGCTTTGGAGCACTTGAGATAGAGTTGCAGATATTGGAATTATCACTTGGTGGTTCAAGTTCAAGTTATTTATTCCGTTGTAGCATTGTATTTGATCTTGATATGTGTGACGACCGCCCATGACTCCCGCACGAAACAAGGGATTGGTGCGTTGAAAAGTGTGCCAGGCAGCCATGGACGATAGTCAAGGTAAGATAAAACAGCGGGCTCTATCGTATTACTCACAGCGCATGGATAAAATACAATAAAAAATATACATAGCGAACCTCTATAGAACAGAAGTCTCATCATATAAAATCATAATAGTTTAATACAATCATCTGAATAGTCAATACATCAATCCTCACTACATAACACTCAGAGTATCAAACAAACAGCGGAACATCCAGTACATATAGTAGGAAAACAATATGCAAAAGCCTCCAGCTCGTCTTCGTCATCAACAGCGTTGGTAGCCAAGAACAGCACCTGTCACCTGCTACCTAGTCTGACCATCCCAACATGGATGAACAGCCCAAGGTAATAAGAGTTGAACATAAAACCTTGAGTCAGACAACAGTCTTAGTGAGCAGTAAATTAACTATCAAACATACCAAAAGAGCATAAAGGATAAAAGGAATAGGAACTCAACCATCCCACTCCACCTCATTCTACAGTGATAGCCCCCAGACCCACTAAGCATAAACAAGCATAGCAAAGCAGACATTTAAAATAAAGTAATTATCACTCGAGTCAAGGTCGATGTTTTCCAAATACAAACCGCCAAGGCCTAAACAAAGATCAGACAAGCACCCAGAAAACACCGCTCTTGAGGCCGAACGATGATACAACCAAACATCCATGACTCTGGCTATCACTGTTATCATTGCTTTGAATTCACCGTTAGTTGAATGACCGCCTGTCAAGGGCTAATGGTAACCCCAGTTCTAGATAAACTCTGCACGTCATCGTGACCCGTGCCTAGGACTTACCTACTCTGCCCAGAGTACTCGACCACCTACCTGTAGTCTTTTGGGTGTCCCGACCACCTACCTGTAGTCGTTTGGGCATCCCATGTACTCTTGCTTTGAATTTACTAGAACCTTCAACAACAATGAAATCCAGGCCTCCTAGTAATCCTCCTCGACGACTATTCTCATACTAGCACAAGCTACTTCTCGAGCAATCCATTATCAACCAACTCGAACCATCCCTCGAGTTATCAACATGCTTGGAATGATCCCGTCTGGATTATGCCAAGGCTACATCACATCATGCTTCGCCTCATCATAGCAAAGCTCCATCACAACATCGTCATCATATCCGTCCATATGAGCTTCATCATCCGCTACATATGCCACAAGCAGTTTTTCTCATCCCTTAGCCTCTCCCTTGCCTTTCGAACCATTTTCGACCATACTTGTCTAGATCCAACTATAAATCAACTAACTCTAAACAATCAATCAAGACAATCATTAACCCAAGCAATCAAATATTCAAACAAGGTTTAATAAGCCATTATACAAGGAAATGGCAATTTGGTAATTAAAGTGTCCAAATCTAATAAGCATGAATAATAGGCAAATGTCTCTACAACTTGATGAATAAACTTGCATAAGTTAACATGTAGTAAAATAGGTGTCAAAACTTCATAGATGATAGATCTACATGCATACTTAGGGAAAATGCAAGAAATCACTATCTTTAACACATAAACAAGCCACCAATCCAATATACTCCCTTGGGTCCGTGTGAGAGTTAACTACCACTCACCGAATCACCTAAACACCTCAAAAACAACCAACTCCAGATCTGGACAGCAAGGAATCAAGCTTGATCCTCCAAAGCTCCGCTTCAAACGATGAAATCTCTCTTCAATGGATGGAGATCTTCAACTTTGGCTCTTGGATCTTCGATTTGATCTTCAATTTAGATGGAAGGAATCGCTAGATTAGAGTGGAGAAAAGAAGTGAAGAAGTGTTGTAGTCAAGCTCTCAAAATGGCAGCACTTCGTCGCTTCAAAATTCGGTGCCAAAAAGTGAGCCAAACCCCTCTATTTATAGGCTGGAAACCCCATGAGTCGTTCGCCTCCCTGAGTCGTCCACGACTCATCAAAGCCTACGACCCACGACTCAAGCCCCTAACGACCCAAGCCTTCGAACGAATTATCACCTATACGACCTAAAGACTTACACGACCTAGCGACTTAACTATATTGCCGACTCACGACTCAACGGCTTAGCCCTTCCCACGACTCAACAGGTACTACGACCACATACAGGACCAAATGACTTATCCTATGCGCGACCTAACTAAAACACGAGTTACGACCTACAACTCATCGGAGAGGCCGACCCAACTACCCAAGCCTTAATCACATGACCGACCTAACGACGCATCTATACTGCCGACCTAACACCATCACAGCATCTCAATGACCTACGACCTATACCCTAACCCGTCCACGACTTAACTACACACCCTATCACCATAAGTCGTGTACGATTTAAGCCTTAGGTCCTATAAATCGTTGGCTCCTATAGGTCGGTCTACTCTTAAACCGGTCAGTACTTAAGTCATTAGTCCCTATAAGCCGCTAATTCTGTTAAGTCGTTATCTCCTTAAGCCATTAGCCACCAACCCGCTAACCTCCTTAGGTCGTTCCAATAATCCCACCGACCTAACTGTCACACGACCTTACCCCCTTAGGTCGGTAACTCCTAAGTCGCTCCTTTATGCCACTAGTTCCTTAAGTCGGCTAATTATTATCTCCTTAGGTCGCATACTATCTTAACTCGGTCGACACTTAGGTCGGTCAGAAACCCATAACTCGCTCACACGACCTAAGCTAACTTCCACACGAGTTAACTATCACGGGACTTAAGCTCAAGCGCCGACTCAACTCAGAACGACTTAATACAACTAACAACTTAATGCATATAGTTTAACAATGTTTCGATCCGTAAAAATACGGGTCGTTACATTCTCTCCCCCTTAGGAATTTCGCCCCCGAAATTCCAAACAAACAAGAGCAACCAAAGTTATTCTGCATGCCTACCATCCATAACAATCATCAAACCATGCATCCAATTACTAGCCTAGCATGTAGAATTCTAAGACTAGAACAAGATACAAATTCGTGAGATGTCACGACACCTTAGGGCCATACCTCGAAGAGTTCAGGATGAGCTGCCTTCATCCTCTCTTCCTCCTCCCACGTACAGTCGTCAACATCATCATTCCATTGTACCTTGAGCAACGTAATCGTCTTCCTCCTAAGCTGTTTCGTGTCGGTTTCAACAACACGAAGCGGCTTACGAGGTCTCGTAACAACTGGATCAACTTCAAAATCTTCACAGCTATCAGCAGAAACCACCGTATTCGAGTCGTGCACATACTTCCGTAGATAAGATACATGAAAAACATTGTGCACACCCGCCATCTTTTCCGGTAACTCCAATCTATAAGCGAGCTTTCCAATTCGCTCGATAATCGGGAATGGTCCAACAAATCTCGGAGTCAATTTCCCTTTCTTCCCGAATCGAATAACATTCTTCAAAGGAGAAATCTTCACAAAAACCATATCACCTACGTCGATTTCCAAATCCTTACGACGCTTATCGGCATAACTTTTCTGACGATCTTGGGCTGCCTTCATTCGTCGCCGAATGATCTCTATACAATCCGAAGTCTGTCGAATCATTTCTGGCCCAAGTATCAACTTTTCTCCAGTTTATAACCAACATGTCGGAGAGTTACACGGTCTTCCATACAGTGCTTCATACGGTGCCATACCAATACTTGACTGGTAACTGTTATTATATGCAAATTCCACCAAATGAAGGTGATCTTCCCATGATCCTCCGAAATCCAAAACACATGCTCTCAGGAGATCTTCCAAAACTCGGTTGACTCTCTCAGTCTGACCATCTGTTTGGGGGTGATAAGCTGTACTCAAACACAACTCGGTTCCCAAAACTTCTTGGAAGCTCTTCCAAAATCCACTAGTGAACAATGGATCTCGATCGCTCACTATACTCTTCGGAATACCATGGAATCGAACTATCCACTTAACATACAACTCAGCCAACTTCGATGCAGTCCTAGTTGATCGAATAGGAATGAATCTTGCACTCTTAGTCAAACGATCTACGATGACCCAAATCCCTTCATTTCCTGCCCTGGTTCTAGGTAGACCATCGATAAAATCCATCGATATCTGCTCCCACTTCCATGTAGGAACCTCTAATGGCTGAAGCAATCCACTGGGCTTCTTCTGCTCGGCTTTTACCAACTGGCAGTTCATACACTTGGAAATAAAATTTCCAACATCCTTCTTCATACCTTCCCAGTAATAGGTTCCCTTCATATCTCGATACATCTTATTTCCACCTGGATGAATGGTCAACTTCGAGTGATGACTTTCCTTTAGAACTTCATCTCTCAATTCATCTATATCGGGAACAACTAGTCGTCCTTGTTTCCGAAGCCAACCCTTTCGATCGACTTTGAATCCTTTATCCTTTTCTGGATTCAATCCAGATTCCAAATCGCGGATAATCTTGACAAGCTTATCGTCTCGCTTTTGGCTCTCGCCAATTCTTTCCACTAGAGTAGGTCTTATCGATAAGTTTGCCAACACTTCAGGTTCCAATTCACATTTAGGCCTGAAGTCAAATCCAAACAAATACTCAAGGCTCTTCCATTCTGAAAACATGGCTCCCAATCCTGCATGTCTTCGACTTAACGCATCTGCCACTGCGTTGCCTTTTCCCGGATATTGGCTATACCAAAATCATATGATGCTAAAAACTCTAGCCATCGTTGCTGCCGAAGATTCAAATCCTTTTGGGAGAAAAGATACTTCAACGACTTATGATCCGTAAACAACTCGAATCGAACTCCCAATAGATAATGTCTCCACATCTTCAGAGCAAATACAATCGCCGCTAACTCCAAATCATGAGTCGGGTAATTCCTTTCATGCGGCTTCAGTTGTCGACTTGCATACGCAACAACTTTATCCTTTTGCATTAGCACTGCTCCAAGTCCAGTACCACATGCATCGGTGTAAACCACCATCTCATCATTCCCACTCGGAATAGTCAAAACAAGAACACTCGTCAGTCGCTCTTTCAGGATTACGAAATCTTGCTCACACTTATCATCCCATCTGAACACTTGGTTCTTTTTCGTCAATCCTGTTAACGGTGCAGCTATCTTGGAAAAGTCTTTAATAAACCGACAATAATATTCTGCTAATCCAAGAAAACTTCTCACATCAGATGCATTCTTAGGTCTAACCCAATCCTGGATTGCTGCCACCTTAGCGGGATCAACCGCTATTCCATTTCCAGAGATAACATGGCCTAAGAATCTCACTTCACTCTTCCAGAAGTGACACTTCGAAAACTTAGCCCTCAGCTGATGTTTCCGCAAGATTTCCAAAACAATACGCAAGTGCGTCTTGTGCTCTTCTTCAGTCCTGGAATAAATCAGAATGTCATCCACGAACACAAGTACGAACTTGTTCAACTGATCTCTGAATACTCTATTCATAAGATCCACAAAATATGCTGGTGCATTGGTCAATCCAAACGGCATTACCAGCCACTCATAAAAACCGGATGGTGTCCTAAAAGCAGTCTTCGGCACACTATCCTTAGCCACTCTCAACTGGTGAAATCCCGTTGCCAAATCCATCTGAGAAAACACCTTAGCTTCGTGAAGCTGATCAAACAAGTCATCTATTCTCGGCAATGGATACTTGTTCTTCCTAGTCACTTTATTCAGCTCACGATAATCCACACACAACCTCAACGATCCATCCGCTTTGGTTGCAAACACAACTGGTGCACCCCATTCGGACACGCTACGCCGAATGAATCCTTTCCGTAAAAGGTCATCAACTTGCACCTTCAACTCTTGCTGCTCCCTAGGCGCCATCCGCCTAAGAGGCATCACAACAGGTCTGGCTCCCTCAACTAGATCGATACGAAACTCGATCTCCCTATGCGGCGGTAACCCTTTGACCTCGTCAAAGACATCATCAAATCCATTCACAATAGGCACCGATGACAGTCTATCCCGTGGAACAACCAGCGAATACATGAAGCTCATGAAGACGCCTTCCTCATGCTTACATCGTATCACAACCTTTCGCCCTTCCACATTCTCAACTGTCACCTCCAGCCTCTCACAATCAATCCTTGCTGCATACTTCCTAAGCCAGTCCATACCCAAAATAATTCCGAACCCCGCAAAGTTCAGAACAAAACAATCACAAACAAAAGAGCAATCATGACTCGTCACAACTAGACCACGACATACCATACACAAACATGACGAACCCCCTAATGGATTAGTCACAACCAATGGTCTATCAACAATATCCGGTTCCAAACCCAACCGGTCTACCAGATCATTACAAACAAATGAATGCGACGCTCCAGTATCAAACAACACTCTAACTGGAACACCACAAATGGAAAGAGTACCTTGAACCACCACACTCTTCCCCTTTTCTTCTGCAGTAGGAGCTTTCGAAGATGATGGAACAGCCCCCAAAGCATAAGCTTGCACAATCTGCATATCTTTCCTCGGTTCTGGACAGTCCTTCTCGATATGTCCCAGCTTATCACAGTTGTAACACTTTCCCGGCACCTTGGGATTCCTACAATCTTTGGAGAGATGGCCCTTCTGCTGGCAGTTGTAGCAGGTCACTTCGCCCTTTAGCTTCTTCTGGCCATTCTTACCCTTCTACTGTTGCTGCTTCCTCTTCTTGTTTCCACCCTGCTGTGGTTTGGACTCTTCCTTGGTCACAGCAACAACAGACCCTTCCTTAGGAAACAAACTCTCGTGCCTGAGAGCTTTCTCCACAAGCTTCTCAAATGGGTCGTCCAGATGATCCACTAACTGCCTCCCAAGATAAGTGTCCAAGCCTGTCACAAACTTCTCATTTCTTCTGATAGGGAGAATCAATATACGACCGAGCATACTTGGACAAAGCTTCAAACTCAGAAACATACTCAAGAACTGGTCTTCCACCTTGCTTGAGTTCCACAAACTTCTTAAACAGAACAGATTTCTGAGCCGTAGAAATGAACTTAGCTTCAAATCTGACTTGGAATTGCTCCCAAGTAATCTCTTCCTCTGGAGTATCAATGGTGATAGAATTCCACCAATCAGCAGCTCTTCCCTGAAGCTGTCTCGATGCAAGCTTCCTCTTAGTTGCATCCTCAATTCCCAAATCACCAAAGATCCTTCTACAAGCATCAATCCATCTCTGAACTTCTATGGTTGATTCTGTTCCCAAGAAAACCTTTCCTCCAAGAGCAGTATAGTCCTTGCACAACTTAGCAAAATCCACTGGTTTTGGAGCTTGAACTTGAACTCCAAGATCTAATGACTGTCCTGAAGTTGGTATCCTTCTCATGATCGAAGTCATCATAGCTTCGAACATTGCAGCATAGTCAGTAGCTCCCCCAGTAGCACGGCTTTCCCTAGCAGCTTGTCTCTCACTTCGACTCATCCTTAATATCTACAAAAAGGAATGATTTAGAACACCTTGAGAAACAACTACATAAGGAGTTCAAATCCTTCTAAACTACTATATTATATATAGTAATCATCCATCAAAATTACAATTACGTCTCTCATACGTAATTACGTCAGCGAGCATTGGCTAAAATCGATTAACCAAAGCTCTGATACCAAATGTGACGACCGTCCATGACTCCCGCACGAAACAAGGGAATGGTGCGCTGAAAAGTGTGCCAGGCAGCCATGGACGATAGTCAATGTAAGATAAAACAGCAGGCACTATCGTATTACTCACAGCGCATGGATAAAATACAATAGAAAATATACATAGTGAAACTCTATAGAACAGAAGTCTCATCATATAAACTCATAATAGTTTTATACAATCATCTGAATAGTCAATACATCAAGCCTCACTACATAACACTCATAGTATCAAACAAACAGCGGAACATCCAGTACATATAGTAGGAAAACAATATGCAAAAGCCTCCAGCTCGTCTTCGTCATCAACAGCATTGGTAGCCAAGAACAGCACCTGTCACCTGCTACCTAGTCTGCCCATCCCAACATGGATGAACAGCCCAAGGTAATAAGAGTTGAACATAAAACCTTGAGTCAGACAACAGTCTTAGTGAGCAGTAAATTAACTATCAAACATACCAAAAGAGCATAAAGGATAAAAGGAGTAGGAACTCAACCATCCCACTCCACCTCATTCTACAGTGATAGCCCCCAGACCCACTAAGCATAAACAAGCATAGCAAAGTAGACATTTAAAATAAAGTAATTATCACTCGAGTCAAGGTCGATGTTTTCCAAATACAAACCCCCAAGGCCTAAACCAAGATCAGATAAGCACCCAGAAAACACCGCTCTTGAGGCCGAACGATGATACAACCAAACATCCATGACTCTGGCTATCACTGTTATCATTGCTTTGAATTCACCGTTAGTTGAATGACCGCCTGTCAAGGGCTAATGGTAACCTCGGTTCTAGATAAACTCTGCACGTCATCGTGACCCGTGCCTAGGACTTACCTACTCTGCCCAGAGTACTCGACCACCTACCTGTAGTCTTTTGGGTGTCCCGACCACCTACCTGTAGTCGTTTGGGCATCCCATGTACTCTTGCTTTGAATTTACTAGAACCTTCAACAACAATGAAATCCAAGCCTCCTAGTCATCCTCCTCGACGACTATTCTCATACTAGCCCAAGATACTTCTCGAGCAATCCATTATCAACCAACTCGAACCATCCCTCGAGTTATCAACATGCTTGGAATGAACCCGTCTGGATTATGCCAAGGCTACATCACATCATGCTTCGCCTCATCATAGCAAAGCTCGATCACAACATCGTCATCATATCCGTCCATATGAGCTTCATCATCCGCTACATATGCCACAAGCAGTTTTTCTCATCCCTTAGCCTCTCCCTTAGCTTTCGAACCATTTTCGACCATACTTGTCTAGATCCAACCATAAATCAACTAACTCTAAACAGTCAATCATGACAATCATTAATCCAAGCAATCAAATATTCAAACAAAGTTTAATAAGCCATTATACAAGGAAATGGCAATTTGGTAATTAAAGTGTCCAAATCTAATAAGCATGAATAATAGGCAAATGTCTCTACAACTTGATGAATAAACTTGCATAAGTTAACATGTAGTAAAATAGGTGTCAAAACTTCATAGATGATAGATCTACATGCATACTTAGGGAAAATGCAAGAAATCACTATCTTTAACACATAAACAAGCCACCAATCCAATATACTCCCTTGGGTCCGTGTGAGAGTTAACTACCACTCACCGAATCACCTAAACACCTCAAAAACAACCAACTCCAGATCTGGACAGCAAGGAATCAAGCTTGATCCTCCAAAGCTCCGCTTCAAACGATGAAATCTCTCTTCAATGGATGGAGATCTTCAACTTTGGCTCTTGGATCTTCGATTTGATCTTCAATTTAGATGGAAGGACGCTAGATTAGAGTGGAGAAAAGAAGTGAAGAAGTGTTGTAGTCGAGCTCTCAAAATGGCAGCACTTCGTCGCTTCAAAATCCGGTGCCAAAAAGTGAGCCAAACTCCTCTATTTATAGGCTGGAAACCCCATGAGTCGTTCGCCTCCCTGAGTCGTCCATGACTCATCAAAGCCTACGACCGACGACTCAAGCCCCTAACGACTCAAGCCTTCGAACGACTTATCACCTATACGACCTAAAGACTTACACGACCTAGCGACTTAACTATATTGCCGACTCACGACTCAATGGCTTAGCCCTTCCCACGACTCAACAGGTACTACGACCACATACAGGACCAAATGACTTATCCTATGCGCGACCTAACTAAAACACGAGTTACGTCCTACAACTCATCGGAGAGGCCGACCCAACTACCCAAGCCTTAATCACATGACCGACCTAACGACTCATCTATACTGCCGACCTAACACCATCACAGCATCTCAACGACCTACGACTTATACCCTAACCCGTCCACGACTTAACTACACACCCTATCACCATAAGTCGTGTACGATTTAAGCCTTAGGTCCTATAAATCGTTGGCTCCTATAGGTCGGTCTACTCTTAAACCGGTCAGTACTTAAGTCATTAGTCCCTATAAGCCGCTAATTCTGTTAAGTCGCTATCTCCTTAAGCCATTAGCCACCAACCCGCTAACCTCCTTAGGTCGTTCCAATAATCCCACCGACCTAACTGTCACACGACCTTACCCCCTTAGGTCGGTAACTCCTAAGTCGCTCCTTTATGCCACTAGTTCCTTAAGTCGGCTAATTATTATCTCCTTAGGTCGCATACTATCTTAACTCGGTCGACACTTAGGTCGGTCAGAAACCCATAACTCGCTCACACGACCTAAGCTAACTTCCACACGAGTTAACTATCACGCGACTTAAGCTCAAGCGCCGACTCAACTCAGAATGACTTAATACAACTAACAACTTAATGCATATAGTTTAACAATGTTTCGATCCGTAAAAATACGGGTCGTTACAATATGTATTTGAGATCATTGTTGTTTATCATTGGATATTATATCATTGGAGTTGTATGATATTATTCATTTTTCTTTCGCTATATTGTTATTCTTAATGTGTTATAAGCTGCGGCGAATTGGATTCGAACGTTTGAATCTACGGCATTCGAGTACAGGTGAAGTACGGGTGGCGATTTTCAAACGCAAAAATTCGGGTCGTCACAGTTCTCATGAATTAAATAGAAATTCCTTTGATTATTTTTATGTGAAAATGATGTTTAATAAAGCAAAAAATTAAAATTTTAAGTTTCTATTATCAATATATTCTATTATTTTTATGTAATAAGTTGAGTTTAAATTTTTATTATATATAAGTCTATTGATTGGAATTTTTGGATATCAATATTGGAATTTTGGTACTGTTGATAATATGGGGTAAGACTTGTATAATTATGGAAGAGTTGACATTTAAACGCTATTTTAGGGCATAAATTCCACATGTTAGAAATTACTATGCGTGTGTGTGTATATATATATTAGCGTAATTAACATATATTTATTATGTATAATTACATAGTTAAATAGGTTATTAATTTTATAAATCCCCTTTAGGCAAGTAATTAATGTTAAAAGCGAAATAAGAAAGATTTCTTATAAGGCCTTAATTATGGAGATGGTGAGGTGTGTGATAATATATGTAGAGTGCGATATATATTATGACTAAGTTATAAGTTGCAAGGTCAGCCAAAAGCATAGAAAAGTCTGCCTAGCGAATCTGGCTACCAACAGTGTGACTTTGGGGCTAATGTGAGACATTGTCTATAAGAAGCAATTACGATGATGTGAGGTTAGTCCCAAATTCTATAGGTAAATCTACTCAGCTAATCTTTCTACTAGCACCTACGAGTAGTCAGACTAATGTGAGATGTCACCATGGGATATGGGTCATAATACGAAGGACCTGCTCCAAAGGTTGAAGGTATCAAGTGGTTATGTAACGACCCTCCTTTCTTTATGTAGGAAGTAGTAAATGGTTAGGATTATGGGTTAGCAAGATAGAGGATATCTTGGGAAAGGGCCCGCTTCAATAGGAAGTATAAAGTGGTAGAAGAGATTCCATGTAATGTCCACTAGACAGTTACTAGTGAGGAGTCCGCCTTAGGGTTATAGGTAGTAAATGATGTGGACCTGCCTTAAATAAATGAATTAAATGGTCGGAGTCTGCCTAATTCCATTTAAAATGTGTTAAGTGACATGAATACTATATCTTACATTGATAGGACATTAGCACGATAGATATCGGTAAAAGGGTTGATAGAAAGTTGACTATGGGCATATATTTGGAAAGCCTTTTATTTAAGTTCGAGAAAAGCCCTTGGACTTATATTTAAAATGACTTATGATGTAGGTATAACATGTAATACATATTCCTACTTAAATTATACTTCCCAAGTACTAATCAACTTCTTACTTGAATTACAAGCTGAACAAAATTTCATTATTTTAACTTTATTATCTTTTGGGAAAATAAATGTTATATTTAAAATTACTTGAACTATAGTGCGACGATGACTAGTCGATCTTGGTTGTTTCGTGCATGAGCTAGGGTTTCATTTTGCTCTTGATTTGAGGGAAAGTAGGACAAGGCGAATTTAGATTTGTGTTTGTGGGAGGATATTGCATCTCATGGCCTAGAATGGTGATGTGCGGTTGAGGAGCGGGTGGTGCCACATGGTTGTGTCATATAGTGGGCTGCATAGATTGTGAATCTAAGGAGTTGGTTGAGCTTGTCATGACTGGAGGGGATGTGGAGCTCTCGCGACGTGGAGTGTAATGCAATCTACGTTGGTTGTTTTCATTGAGAGATGAGAAAGATATAGTGGAGAGAAAGAATTTGATTTTGGGTTTTGTGTATGTCTAGGATCAGTGAGTGCACGTTTGCTAATTAGGGAAGAAAGATCTTTAATTGGGTAATTAGAAGTTGATTAGTAATTAAGTAATTTAGTTATATTATTTAAATTCGAATCCTTATAAATGGAATAACCATTCCATACAAGATCGGATTTGGATATGGTCTTTTGCATTGGACGTGTATTGATGATATCTATGCATTAGAATTGGTTTCGTTGAATTTGGAGCTAGTAAAATTTTTAGCTAAAATTGAACGTCGTTCGATGTTAGATTAAACCAAAATTCAAAAGCGTCGACTAGAATTTCGTTGAGTTTACCCACCTCGAAATAAATTATATTATATCTGTGTTAGTATAGATTATTGTTAGATGCTTAGTTGAAGTTGATGGTATCAATGAAGTATAAATTAATAACAAAATTATAGTGATTTAATTTAATAATGTTTAACGTGTTAAATTAATTATACTTCGTTTGGCATATTCATTTAGCATAATAAAAATTATTCTACTATGATTTGATTGAATGGATTATTTTGGGCATATATCGAGCAAAATAAATCACCGTTCTATGATTGTGATCTAAAAGGATTTTTGTTTGATTGTTTGTTTGGCTTTAAATTTAAGCTTGAAAGCGGATAATGAAAATAACAATTGTGTTGCAAGGAATAAACGCAAGAGGAAGTCGAAGTATACGTAACGATTAGGTCAGTACGGAACACTTCAAAAATACACATACATATGTGTAATTCACAGGGGACTTTTATAGAGAGACAGAAAGGGGTTTCTCGCCATTATTATTTTACTGTTATATGCATTTTACTTATATTATTGTTGCCTATATTGATTTTTGGTTGAAATATTTGTGGCATACTGTTTGATTTTTGTAAATGTCGTTATAGCGATTTTCACTATACATCACTTAACAAAAATCATCTCCTTAAACCCCTGTGTGTGTTAGGCTTGTGCTTGTATTTTTACGAAATAAATGTTTGGGCATATTTTTGCACTTTGAAAGTTGTTTAAACTATATTTTCAAATATTTTAAGAATTTTGAAACTCATAGATAAATTAACTAAAATTTATAAAAGAAGATATAAATTTGGTTAATTATCTTTTGGGATAATTAGAATTGTTCCAATTTATAAAAAAGGATTATAAATTTTGTTTATTATCTTTCGGTATAATTAAAGTTTTTTTTAATTTCATAAAATGATTAAAAATTGATTTATTATCTTTCGGGAAAATAAATATGGTTTTAAAATTTATAAAATAATTATATCAATTATTTTTCAAGATGATTAACATTGTTTCAAAGTAATAAAATTATTTAAATTGATTTATTATCTTTTGAGATATAAATGTTGTTTTAAATTATAAATGATAGTTTCTGAATGTGGAAATCCTTAAAAAGGAATGTTTAAAAACAAGGCAAAGTAAAAAAAATTGTGGTTTATAGTAAACAGTGTTTTCAACGATATTCGTTTTTGACCCTTCATTTTAATACAACTAAAAATATTATTTGCTTTGTAACAACTTATTTTTAAAGAGTGTTTATAAAGTGGTTTACAAATATTTATGATGTGAAGATAAGAATATGTAAAAGTCAAATATTTTAAAAGCTTGATTCATTTATCGGTGACAAGTGCATGCAATTTAATTCCCATATACAATCATTCGTTTATTCCTAATAGCTGATTTATTTACTATTCTTAAAGTTAAGAATGTTGTCATGGCATGATTGATAACGACACTGCCTTAGCTTATCTGGCTTCATTGTTTTCCTCAAGGTAGTATTAGTTTGTTTTCGATATTTGAATTCATCTACTATCGATTTTAATATCCTTCTTTGTGTTTCGTCAATATAAGACAATTTGTTGCTCATATTGACCATTAGCATCGAATATCATGGATAACTAAAACCAAAGGGCGAGTGAGAGCCAAGTTAGTTGGGTTGCACCCATTAAAGTATATTCACATTTATCTACAGATTTGTTGGTAGCATGCATGGAATGATATGAAATATTAAGATGCTTGTGTGAAGCAGGGTCTAGCTTGGAAGTTCCTGAGAGTGATGCATTTTTGGCGCCGGCTCTCAAGTATATTTTATCTAAAGGTATAGTTTTGGTGTAGGGAGGCACACCTTCCTAGTCATATTGGATAAATTTGTTCTCCTTATTTTGATTCAAACCTTAGAGTTAACCTTTTCTTAATTGAACCGAGAAGTGCCTTGAACTCTTCTCTATATTTATTTATTTATTTTATCCATTCTTTAATTTTGGATTTTGATCTTGTATGTGTCCATCCTTTCTTGTTTCTATTGTTATTCTGAGTTATTTACCATTTCTCTATGTATGGATGTTGTTCTTATGAGGTAAATACCCGTTCCATGTTTGACGGTATACTCTCATAGACTTATTAAATGTTCCTCATATATCTTGAGTTTTCTCATCCTGGTTTTCCAGATTGATCCGTGTGTTATTTATTTTAATGTCCATATCAAATCGAGTATTTTTTCTGGTTGTCATCAATGGGACATGGAGCTCATGGAGCAGAGCTAGATGTTCATCTTCCATAATATTTTTATTTTCCGCTGCGTGATTATTTATACTCATCGGCAGTTGTAAGGTCAGGAAGTTATAACTGTCCAGCTTACACTTACTAATTTATATTATATGTTGTCTTATCCACTGTAAGATTCTATTTCCCTCGCCGTTCTTTTTATTCTCCCCTAACTATCTGCTTTCCGATGATTGGATATTCGGCATTTGAATACCGTGGATGTATCGAGTGGCGACTTTCGATGGTCGAAAAGATAGGCCATTACAAGTCCGATACTTACTCAAATACTCCGGATACTCCCTAGCAATAGGCACAGATGACAACTCATCATATAGGATATTAAGTGAATATAGTAAACTGACCATTACATCATAATTTGGAAGACAGCCTAATACTATTGTCCATCCATCATCTACCTTATTGTCACCAATGACTTCTCACAGTCCACCATCGCTCTATATCTATGAAGCTAGTACATCGCTAGCATAATACCAAACCAAACGGAACGCGAAACAAAACAATCACAATCAAAAGAGCATCCATGACTCGATAAGAACAAACCATGAAAAACCATACACATGCTAGTAGAGCCTCCAACAGGGTTTGTCATAATCAATAGCCAGTCAACAATTTTGGGTCTCAGTCCCAATTTACCTAAAAGTCAACAGATATGAAGAAATGTGAAGCTCAAGTATCAAATAAAACTCACATAGGAACATCATAAATGGAAACCATACCTTGAATAACGATGCCTTTCCCCTTCTCTTTCGTTGATGGAGCATTCGACGAAGACAGAATGGCATTGATAGCATATGCTTGCACCACTTTCTTATGCTTTAGTAGCTCTAGATGGTACATCTGAATGTGCCTAATCTTGTTACGGTTATAGCATTTCCTCCCCTCGGCTTTACAGTCTCTACAATAATGACTTTCTTTAAGTAGTTGTAGCAAGTCGGAGCTGGTCTGCTCTTATTTTGTCCACCTTTGTTATAAAACTACTTCCTCTTATTGTTCTACTTCTTCTTGCCTCACTCACTCAATTGTGGCTTTGGCTCTTCTTTGGGAACAATAGCCGTAACACCCCTAATTTTAGTTTAAAGTTATTCAGGATATTTAATTGGATAGATTAAATTGAATAATGTAAATTATTAAGGGGAATGAGATTTGAAAATTTATAAGGTCGAGCCATCACTGATGAACCAAGTAAGATTGTTTAAAGATTTATTATGTAAGAGGGGAAAAATTGATAGATTAATCTTTTATCCCTTAAACACTCTCCTCCTCATATCATTCTCAATTTTCATAAAACATAAAAATCATCGTAAAGAAAAGAGGCCGGCTATTAATCAAGCTAGGAAGCATGAAATCAAGGTTATTCAAAAGAAGGAGCATAGGAAAACGAAAGCAATATCAAATGTCAAACTCCATTCAAATCGAAGATGAATAATACATGAACCATCTCTTTTGCTTATGTTTATATTCGACTATGGATAGTATCGAATTATTATTGTTTTTTACCAAGATATGATTGTATAATCCCTGTTTGGTAAACAATGATTTATAGATTTTTTATGAAATTATTTAAGTGGGTTTTATGGGTGAAACCTAAGTTTTTAATCTCAAGTCATTTTAATTTTCTGGTATGTTGAGTAAACACTATTTTGGATACGAGTTTTTAATTTCATAATTTTCCGAATTAAAATAAGTATCCTATGAATTCTCTAAGGTGGAAATTGTGTTAATTTTGGGTTTTAATTACTAAAAATAATTAAATACAGTTTTTGGCCCTGAAACTTGTATACGATGAAGAATATGGTATTTTGGAATTTTTATAATCTTCCTCCAGCAATATCGAATTATTGTTTATTTATTTTGTTAGACAAATAACTAAACCTATAATTAATTAATTATTTTCTCAAATGGTTTGGGACTTTAAAACTGGATATGATAGATTTTGAGAAGAAAATTCTATAAAGTATTGTATCACCCAAAAGAAATTGGACAAGAGTTTGGATTTGTTGAAAAGTATTTACCTTTAGTCATAAAACATCAATTTTCCTGATAATTACGATAATGTCGTGCCATTACTTCGTCACCGCACCTAAGGTGAAGTCACACCTATGAGTGTCATCGTTGATATGGAGGGAAGCTTAGGATAGCTACATCGGTAGCTATGGAATGAATCCAACCATGTCGACGCTGATCACATCGGCAACTTATCAATGGCGGCATGGACTCACCATAATTCATCTAAGGGTTTAAAGATTTAGTACCATGATCATTGAGGCCACCTCTTATTATTATTATTTTGCCATCAATGACGCCTCACATATTCACTATGTTTTAAAGCGACGTTGCATCCTTTCAATTTGATTATTTTCGACACTAAGAGATTGATGTAGCTTGTTTTGACTTTGACCCTTTAAAATTGGCGACATAGTAGCCGAAGTATGCTAACTAAATTTTTTTTATAATGAAACCGATCAGTGTCGAAAACTTTATACTTGTTTATACAAAAATTAAGCTTTGTTTTGAAAAGGTTCAGTATTTTCTTCTATGTCGACGACCTTATTTTTGCATAGTATTTTACTTAAAAAATTTAATTTTTGTTTTTCTTTCCTTCGGTAGTGGTTCGATGTTATATAATACAACGTGTATGTCGCCTATCTTTTTTTAAAAGGCGAAGAGCCTTAAGTCTTCCTCTTCGTCATTGTTATTAGGGACACTAATGTCGTTTTAATTTTAAATTTTGACACTCTTATTGGGGACACCAATGTAGATTAGCTTCGACATACTAAGTGTTTTACAAATTTGACTATGCCATTGGGGATACCAATGCATTCAACTTTATAACCTTTATATTGATTATTGGGGATACTAATGTATTTTATTTTATAAATTTCGACCTTAAATATTTGGGATACCAATATTTTTCTCTATGGTTTAAATAAGATCCATAGGGGATACTAATGCATAAAATTTGAGATTTTATAAGTTTTTGGGGTAATCAACCTAATTAGGGACACCAATAGATATAGGTTGAACAAGATGGTTAAACATGAATTAAATGAATAGGTGATGGGTTCATAGTTATCCTAGGAAAACTATGGCATGTGAGATGGATAGTCCACATCATGCCGGAGATGAATAGTCTTTACACGGTTATTGAAGGGTTCATAGTTATTCTTAATAAACTATGGGATGCATGATGGATAGTCCATATCATTTTAAATAGAGGTAACCATATGTGATGGCTAGTCCATATTAGAAGGGGTAGATAATCCATAAAAGTGTTTTTACATGAGATGAATAGTCCACGTAACTTGGATGATGAAACCATGTGTGATGGGTAGTCCATGTGGTAGGAGGATGGGTAATCCAGGTAATCATATGTACGATGGGTAATCCACACAAGTATAAGATGGATAGTGAATAAAAATCTAGATTGGCATTCGGACGGATAATCCAGTATATGTTGCATAACTACAGATAATATTTAATGGCATAACCATTGTGGATGCAGGAGCATATTATATTGTTAATATGTTTTGGTTAAGATAATTGTAAGGGGATTACCTATTCTGCTCAATGGCATAGTCTCAATAGATATCTATTTGGTTCGAGATGGCAGGTTATTATTCACACCAGAATTTTTATTTCGTCCAATGTTTTTATTTTCCTTTTAAACTCTGGATACTCATTTAAGTAGGTCAGAAATAAGGGTTTACGGGTTTCCAATTAGACGAATAGTTTTGGGACACATGCAAGAGGTGGTCTAGCTATTTAGGAGCACCTATCTAATCCACTATGTTGTTTAGTTTTGTTTTTCTATATGTAATGGAAAGTTATATAATTGCTAAGTGTTGGACTCTGATTAACCAAGGGATCATCCTTATATGGTGCTCTTGGAGTATTTGGTAATAATTATAATTTCTTTGAATGTGGGTTAGTGAATGGGATTATGTAATGAATACTAAATATCATTTATGAAATGAAATGTGAATTTTTTTTAAAAACACTATTTAATATTTTTCATATTCATATGCTTCTGATTATTGATATGATTAACATAACTGTATTTTATCATTGGAAATTAATACTATAGATGATTGCAGCATCGGTAGTTCTTAGTTTCATGCCTCAAAATAGTGATGTTACAAGTTGGTATCAAAGCATGGGTTTATGTAAAACTTAAAAGATTATTCTGTAAACATAATCCTTATGAATCTGAGAATAAGACTATGGTATGGGATAGTGCTATAGTAACATAGTTTTATTTGCTATATATAAGTATGTATCCTATCTTTATTCTCTTCTCTTTATCTTAGACCATTCTTTCATATCTTACTAAGGCTCGTATGTTAATTTACCAGAAAAAGGATATGGAAGTAGGAAACTGAAGTGTAGGTGACAGAAGCACCACAACCAACGAAAATGCTCGTTCAACACCAGAAGGAATCCATGTCAATATGCAAATGCTAATCAAAACGAATGCCAATGTAGGTGCTGTGACCCAACTAGTAGATATGGGGACTATGGATTGGTTCTTCATCAATCTGATGCAAGCATGAGCAGATGTAGGAGCAGCTAGAGGAAATGTTGCTAATGTGGGAGGAGCTAATTCCATGGCGTCGGTAGGCAATAACTATGCTAAGCCGAGTCAAGATTACACCAATCTAGGTAGGAAGCCTTTTCTGAGGACTGAGGATGCAATAAAGTGGAAACTGGCTGTTACATTATGAAAGGATTTTTACTGATTTGGGTCTGACTGATGAGCATAAATGGAGGTTGGCTTCGAGATGGTAGCTAGGAGCTACTTTGTTTTGGTGGAATGAGGTGACCATAGGGGTCCATAGAAGGAATTAACTTAGAAGCAATTTTGAAGGAGATTCAAGGAAAGGTTTTTGTTTGAAGTAACCAAGTCAACCTTGCTCAGGAAGTTTATGGAGCTAGAGCAAGGGGTATTATTAGTGTTGGAATACTCTGCTAAGTTTGATGACTTGTTTAGATATGGGTATGCCACCGTTGACACTGTTATTAAGAGGAAAGAGAATTATCTGATGGTTGAGACCGAAGATTTCTGAAGTGACCATGCCACATCTTCGGGATCCGTCGAATTTAGTAGTGAAGATGGCAATCAAGAATGAGGAGATGCTTTCTTCTTTTAGAAAAGAGAATCCAGTTGGAACTCGAAGTTCTCAAAATAATAAGAGGAAGTTCTGTAAGGGAAAGGGAGCTCAGAAGGGTGGAGCTACTCAGAAAGGGAAGGAAGATGTCGTCTGTTATAAATGTGATAAGTAGGGACATTATGCAAATGAGCGTCGACCAAGTGATGTCAAGATGGTTGTGGGAAAGCAGAATGTGAAGTGCTTTAATTGCGACTAGGTGCGGCATTAAAAGAACAAATGTCCATAAGCAGCCAAGGATAATAAAGGAAAGGTGTTTTCTTTAGAGCCATCTGCATCAATGCCAACAAAAGTTGAGAAGGGAAATCATGAGCCTAACTGGATGACACCTACCAAGATGAAGGAGTTAAAGGTGTAGCTAGTGGACATAGATTGAATGACTTTTATTAGACCAAGCAGTTTGCCTTTCGAAGCTGTCATTGTGTTCATAAAGAAACCGAAAGGTCGTTGAGATTATGTATTGATTATCATAAGTTGAATGAGAAAACGCTGATGAATACATATCCTTTGCCGAGAATTGATGATTTACTTGATTAGTTTAGTGGAGCCAAAGTATTTTCCTAGTTGTATTTGGTGATAGGGTTCCATCAATTGAAGATGGTGAAGGACAATATTCCTTTAACGACTTTTCGAATGAGACATGGTTCATATAAATGGTTAGTGATGCCATTCAGATTACGTAATGCGCCTGTTTTCGTTGTGGATTTGATGAACCAGCTTTCCGAAGAGCACATTAATAGTTTCGTGTTAGTATTCAATGATGGCACTCTGATATATTATAAGGATGATAAAGATAATGAGATTCATCCTAGAATGGTGCTTGCAATAAATGAAAGTTAAGTGTAATGGCCCATTTTTCCATAGCCTTTGAATCGACAATAAACCGCACATGTCTAACTCAAATTGCATGAAAAGACGGATCATTAAGAGTAGAAAGTAAATAAAGACAGAATAGAATCTCACATGAATGGAAGAACATATATTTTCAATAATAATCTTTACAGCTGAAAATTTTAAAATACAATATCAGAGTCTAACCTAGATTCATCCTAGACAATTATAACACTTGCCCTTACAAATGCAGACAAACAACAAATAAAAACAAATAAATCACAGCGGATAATAGAATATGTCCATACGATGATGAAGATCTCCAGCTCCCCTTTAGAAACTCCAATCGTCTTCAACTCAACTGAAACTATTCGGATTTGACCCGTATATTTTAAAATACCCGGATCAGGCTTGATAAATCAGTGTGAGGCACTCGAAATTTTAAATGCATAAATCATGACGATGCTATCAAAACCTTTGAAAAGAAGGGTATCTCTTAAGACCACGCTCACACATAAATATGGACGGGCTTTTAACTTATGATAACCAAAACACTTTTATACCTTAATATACTTGATATTATTTCTAATGACATTCTTTTGAAAAACACTTTTAAATAAACATACTCAAATAAGTATCAATACCTGGACTAAGTCTAAAGTAATATATCCGGACTAGGTCAACGGAATATATTGGACGGAATATATGATATAGAAAGGGGTAGCTGAATTTGCAAGTCATTACAGTTGTTTTGGGACTACAACAAAACCGTAAATCTCGTATTGGAATTGGATTTCCAACATAATAGGAAACTAGTGGAAAGATCAATTTGTATCCATGTCTTACATCCAAGACTCGGACGCCTTTATACAATAACACAAATGGCTAAAATTGGATACAACATCCGAGGACTCGGACTTCGCGCATCCCTACCATGAGGCCCAGACGTATCTAATATCTAAGGCTTAGAAACATCTAATAACCCGAATCACTACTATCCGAAATGCGAGCATACATCTGACCACATAGAATCCCATCATATCTGGGGTGTGAGGCTCGCGAGGCTGTGCTCAATTTCTTTAAAGCCACACTTTTCATACAAAACCATGCTTTGATCATAACAGGTTTCACTTTAAATGCCACACTGTCATTCCTTTGATCACTATTTGACTCCCACAAGCATACAACCTCTGAGCTCGTATATCTCAAAGAAGGGTGTTAAGCCAAGAGAAGTTATCTTCTCCGCCACCAAGAAGATGTACATTTGTAAAAGTCAAATGTTGTGTCTCAGAAATGCAATGTTAGACATTCATCCATACAAGTTCGTTTTAGGACTGAACGAAATGGAAGGCACTTTCCTCGACCATTACTAGGCGAGAAGCCCTTGCAATCCGAAAAATCTCCACAACGAGGAGACCACTGCTATAAATAACTCTATAATGGGAGCAACCTAGAGCATGTCAACAAGTAGTCCTCACGCTATGAAGATCCTCAGTCTTTAATAATCATCATCTTAAACATGTCTTCACTTTCGAACGTATACATTGGTTCAAGTAGATTTTGGATAGGAATCACCCAAATCTGACTCAGGTTCCTTCGAAGCCAATCATTGCTTTAAAAGATGTTAAGTTCATACATGGATATCAATCATCAATGAATTACTTAATCTTTTATTTAAATCAAATACCTTTCTTAGATATATTCTTTCCAATTTATCCCATTTTCTTTTTAAGAGTATATGGAATCATTATGCCTCATTTATTAAATCATTTAGTTAATTTAAACCTCTCTTAAATCTTGGAATAATTCCAAATCATTTTCTCTTTTACTTAGGAAAACCTTTCCAAATCATTCATTAAATCTTAGTCAAAGATTTCTTATATTCAAGCTATAACTTTTTAACTTAGGGTAAATATTCCTAAATTAATTTATTAAATATTAATCAAAGATTTCTTAACTTCAAATCATATTCTTGCAAATCGAAGATTTTCATAACATAGCACTACTGGCACCTTCAATATGGTAAATTTCACCTCCAGGGACTAATGGCAAGTAATACTACATCATTAAGATCTTTTTCATCTATGATCATTTTCTTCAATATGTTTTATTTCGAAAATTAGTTTAAATGGGTTCACGGATAGGAATCACTCAAACTGACCCCGGTTCTTCAGATAGGAATCACTCAAATTCGATCTCGGTTCCTTCGTACCAATCATCGAATAAAAGATGTTGAGTGGTTAATTAACATTCAAAGAATTGTTTCTTTTATTCTATTTTGGAAAAAAAATTAAATATGATCTTTTAGAGCTTCCGGGCTTTCCTTTCGATCTGTTCCATCCTACGCCTAAAAGAGAATACATAGGTCAGGTAAGTTCAGGGCACTGGTTGCTCCATCTCTAACCTTAGTTAAACACTCGTTTTATCTTCCAAGATCTCACGGATGGGAGAAATGTACTAGTCGTTTCCGCATACTCAATTTGTTATTACATTCAGTGTTCTTCACTTTTTATTTAAGTGGTATAAACAATTTGTCTTAATCATTTATTCAAACTCTTATTAAAACTTCCAAATCATCTTTACATTACTTAATTATTATTCCTTTGAAATCATTCGAAAAAGATTTAGGAAAGAATTGTTACGTTTAAACTCATATTCAAAAGGTTATAGAATTCGTAGCATAAAAGTGCTTCGGAATGTGCTATATAAGCGATATTTGATTAAACAACTTTTTCATATTTGAAAATTCATATTTTCTATTCCAAATCTCTTTTAACCATTTTAATAGATTTATCAAAAAAAATTCATATTTTTAGTCATTTAAAAATATCATGTAAAGAAATCTCTCTTGGGATTTCGAACTACAAAACCGCGATGTTTTTAGTAAATTATTTTGGACATATTTCAAACTTTATTCAATGAAATCTTTATTTTCTTTCTTCGTTGGAAAAATACTATCATTGTGGACCAAATAATTTTTATTTCGAAGAAATCTAACCTATAAATCATTCTCTACGTCAATTTGAAGTTACAGATTGAAATTTATGAACTACCGTTACGCGACAAGCTCGAGTTTGACCGCTTTTGTGAATTGCTACAGAACTTGTCTGAAACACTTCAAATTTGGTTTAAACCATATTTGAACTATTTTAACTTAATTAAAATCATTAAGAGGCTAAATAATTTCCATACATGCGTTTCTATGGATTTAATTCTCACTTAATTAACTATGGTTAATTACCAATAATTTCTCTTATCATTTCTCAAATAAGTTATCAACCACATAATCAACCAATTTGCAACTAAGTTATCATACATTCATTCAACATATTTAAACTCAAATCATTATACTTGAAATAATTTATGGATTAATTAATAAATATGAGCACTCACTTTTAACCAAATTGTTCACTTTCTATCAATAATCATATCATCCAACACTTCACAATTTTTTTAACTTTAACCAACTTCGAAAAATTCAATAGTGCTTCTGTAGCGCCTTAAATTTGCTCATATCTCCTTGGAATGAAATCGGTGGCACTTCCTTCTTTTTTTTCTTGCTCCGGAGCTTCATGACTTACTCCTTCCTTCCAAATAGTTTGGCCTCCTCCTATTCCACTCCTTCCTCCATCATTTCTTCACTTCTTAGATGTTGAACCATATTTTAATGGTATTCTAAGGTCATTGGCAAAGTTTGCTTATATATGGAGTTAATTCGATGTGATTTTGAAAAAGTTAGTAAGGAAAAGATAAAAGAAGAAGCCATTAAAGAGATCTTCATGAAGGAAGAAGAAGGTAGAAATAGTGTGAAAAAAGTGAGAAAGTTGTTGGTATTTATTAAAAAAATGAAGTGGTAAGTTACCAAAATATCCCATTACCATATTACCAAAATAACCTTATTTACTTCTTAAGTAACTCTATTTTTTTCAACACTTAACATCACATTTCAAATCATTACTTTGTGTCATTTTACTTATATATTAAGTAAAGAAAGTAATAATTATGTTTCTTTGATTTGATGTTTTACTTTTCGACTTCTGTACCTTTTCTGTCTTTTTATGCTTACTTTTTGTTAATTATATTCTAGAATTTTATAAATATGTTTAGTAAAAGTAAACTTGATTAGTGAATTAATTAATACTTAT